>CAXAJV010000807.1:72200-1546533 GCA_963969225.1 Xylocopa violacea
TACCAGCGAGGGGTAGATGGGTTAGGTTAGGTTGTGATACGTTATAGACGTATATAATGTTCCCACCGAGAAGTAGGGGCCGATATGCCAGGAATGTTGTAAAATATTGCATCCGAGATGATAGCCTGCCTTAGGTTAGGATATATAACGCTATAGACGTATATAATATCCCAACCGAGTCGTACGGGTCGACAAGAACGGGATTCTGTAAAATATTACCAGCGAGGGGCTAGATGGGTTAGGTTAGGATTTGTTACGTTATAGACGTGTATAATGTTCCCACCGCGAAGTAGGGGCCGATACGCCAGGAATGTTGTAAAATACTGCATCCGAGATGTTAGCCTGCCTTAGGTTAGGTATATAACGCTAGAGTCGTATATAATATCCCAACCGAGATGTACCGGACGACAGGAACGGGATTCTGTAAAATATTACCAGCGAGGGGCTAGATGGGTTAGGTTAGGTTATGTTAAGTTATAGACGTGTATAATGTTCCCACGGTGAAGTAGGGGCCGATACGCCAGGAATGTTGTAAAATACTATATCCGAGAAGTTAGCCTGCCTTAGGTTAGGATATATATCGCTGTAGACGTATATAATATCCCAACCCAGATGTACGGGACGACACGAACGGAATTCTGTAAAACATTGCCAACGAGGGGCTAGATGGGATAGGTTAGGTTATGTTACGTTACAGACGTATATAATGCTCCCACCGCGAAGTAGGGGCCGATACTCCAAGAATGTTGTAAAATACTACATCCGAGATGTTAGCCTGCCTTACGTTAACATATATATCGCTGTAGACGTATATAGGTTCCCATCCGAGACGTACGGGACGACACGAACGGGATTCTGTAAAACATTACCAGCGAGGGGTAGATGTGTTAGGTTAGGTTATGTTACGTTATAGACGTATATAATGTTCCCACCGAGAAGCATGGGCCGATACGCCAGGAATGTTGTAAAATACTGCAACCGAGATGTTAGCCTGCCTTAGGTTAGGATATATAACGCTGTAGACGTTTATAATGTCCCAACCGAGACGTACGGGACGACACGAACGGGATTCTGTAAAACATTACCAGCGAGGGGCTAGATGGGTTAGGTTAGGTTGTGATACGTTATAAACGTATATAATGGTCCGACCGAGATTTAGGGGCCGATATGCCAGGAATGTTGTAAAATACTGCATCCGAGATGATAGCTTGCCTTAGGTTAGGATATATAACGCTATAGACGTATATAATATTCCAACCGCGATGTACGGGACGTCACGAACGGGATTCTGTAAAACATTGCCAACGAGGGGCTAGATGGCATAGGTTAGGTTATGTTACGTTATAGACGTATATAATGTTCCCACCGAGAAGTATGGGCCGATACGCCAGGAATGTTGTAAAATACTGCATCCGAGATGTTAGCCTGCCTTAGGTTAGGTATATAACGCTAGAGTCGTATATAATATCCCAACCGAGATGTACCGGACGACAGGAACGGGATTCTGTAAAATATTACCAGCGAGGGGCTAGATGGGTTAGGTTAGGTTATGTTACGTTATAGACCTATATAGTGTTCCCACCGAGAAGCATGGGCCGATACGCCAGGAATGTTGTAAAATACTGCAACCGAGATGTTAGCCTGCCTTAGGTTAGGATATATAACGCTGTAGACGTTTATAATGTCCCAACCGAGACGTACGGGACGACACGAACGGGATTCTGTAAAACATTACCAGCGAGGGGCTAGATGGGATAGGTTAGGTTATGTTACGTTACAGACGTATATAATGTTCCCACCGAGAAGTAGGAGCCGATACTCCAAGAATGTTGTAAAATACTACATCCGAGATGTTAGCCTGCCTTACGTTAGGATATATATCGCTGTAGACGTATATAACATCCAACCGAGATGTACGGGACGACAGGAACGGGATTCTGCAAAACATTACCAGCGAGGGGCTAGATGGGTTAGGTTAGGTTATGTTACGTTATAGACGTGTATAATGTTCCCACCGAGAAGTAGAGCCGATACGCTAGGAATGTTGTAAAATGCTGCATCCGAGATGTTAGCCTGCCTTAGGTTAGGATATACAACGCTATAGACGTATATAATATCCCAACCGAGACGTACGGGACGACACGAACGGGATTCTGTAATACATTACCAGCGAGGGGTAGATGTGTTAGGTTAGGTTATGTTACGTTATAGACCTATATAATGTTCCCACCGAGAAGCATGGGCCGATACGCCAGGAATGTTGTAAAATACTGCAACCGAGATGTTAGCCTGCCTTAGGTTAGGATATATAACGCTGTAGACGTTTATAATGTCCCAACCGAGACGTACGGGACGACACGAACGGGATTCTGTAAAACATTACCAGCGAGAGGCTAGATGGGATAGGTTAGGTTATGTTACGTTACAGACGTATATAATGTTCCCACCGAGAAGTAGGGGCCGATCCTACAGAAATGTTGTAAAATAATATATCCGAGAAATTAGCCTGCCTTAGGTTAGGATATATATCGCTGTAGACGTATATAATATTCCAACCAAGATGTACGGGACGACACGAACGGGATTCTGTAAAACATTGCAAACGAGGGGCTAGATGGGATAGGTTAGGTTATGTTACGTTACAGACGTATATAATGTTCCCACCGAGAAATAGGGGCCGATACCCCAAGAATGTTGTAAAATACTACATACGAGATGTTAGCCTGCCTTAGGTTAGGATATATATCGCTGTAGACGTATATAATATCCCAACCAAGATGTACGGGACGACACGAACGGGATTCTGTAAAACATTGCAAACGAGGGGCTAGATGGGATAGGTTAGGTTGTGTTACGTTACAGACGTATATAATGTTCCCACCGAGAAGTAGGGGCCGATACCCCAAGAATGTTGTAAAATACTACATCCGAGATGTTAGCCTGCCTTAGGTTAGGTATATAACGCTAGAGTCGTATATAATATCCCAACCGAGATGTACCGGACGACAGGAACGGGATTCTGTAAAATATTACCAGCGAGGGGCTAGATGGGTTAGGTTAGGTTATGTTAAGTTATAGACGTGTATAATGTTCCCACGGTGAAGTAGGGGCCGATACGCCAGGAATGTTGTAAAATACTATATCCGAGAAGTTAGCCTGCCTTAGGTTAGGATATATATCGCTGTAGACGTATATAATATCCCAACCGAGATGTACGGGACGACACGAACGGAATTCTGTAAAACATTGCCAACGAGGGGCTAGATGGGATAGGTTAGGTTATGTTACGTTACAGACGTATATAATGTTCCCACCGAGAAGTAGGGGCCGATACTCCAAGAATGTTGTAAAATACTACATCCGAGATGTTAGCCTGCCTTACGTTAGGATATATATCGCTGTAGACGTATATAACATCCCAACCGAGATGTACGGGACGACAGGAACGGGATTCTGCAAAACATTACCAGCGGGGGGCTAGATGGGTTAGGTTAGGTTATGTTACGTTATAGACGTGTATAATGTTCCCACCGAGAAGTAGAGCCGATACGCTAGGAATGTTGTAAAATGCTGCATCCGAGATATTAGCCTGCCTTAGGTTAGGATATATAACGCTATAGACGTATATAATATCCCAACCGAGATGTACGGGACGACACGAACGGAATTCTGTAAAACATTACCAGCGAGGGGCTAGATGGGTTAGGTTAGGTTATGTTACGTTATAGACGTATATAATGTTCCCACCGAGAAGTAGAGGCCGATCCTACAGAAATGTTGTAAAATAATATATCCGAGAAATTAGCCTGCCTTAGGTTAGGATATATATCGCCGTAGACGTTTATAATGTCTCATCCGAGACGTACGGGACGACAGGGACGGGATTCTGTAAAATATTACCAGCGAGGGGCTAGATGGGTTAGGATAGGTTGTGATACGTTATAAACGTATATGATGGTCCCACCGAGAAGTAGGGGCCGATATGCCAGGAATGTTGTAAAATACTGCAACCGAGATTTTATCCTGCCTTAGGTTAGGATACATAACGCTATAGACGTATATAATATCCCAACCGAGACGTACGGGACGACACGAACGGGATTCTGTAAAACATTACCAGCGAGGGGCTAGATGGGTTAGGTTGGATTATATTACGTTATAGACGTATATAATTTTCCCACCGAGAAGTAGAGGCCGATCCTACAGAAATGTTGTAAAATACTATATCCGAGAAGTTAGCCTGCCTTAGGTTAGGATATATATCGCTGTAGACGTTTATAATGTCTCATCCGAGACGTACGGGACGACAGGGACGGGATTCTGTAAAATATTACCAGCGAGGGGCTAGATGGGTTAGGTTAGGTTGTGATACGTTATAGACGTATATAATGTTCCCACCGAGAAGTAGGGGCCGATATGCCAGGAATGATGTAAAACACTGCATCCGAGATGATAGCCTGGCTTAGGTTAGGATATATAACGCTGTAGACGTATATAATGTCCCAACCGAGACGTACGGGACGACACGAACGGGATTCTGTAAAACATTACGAGCGATGGGCTAGATGTGTTAGGTTAGGTTATATTACGTTATAGACCTATATAATGTTCCCACCGAGAAGTTGAGGCCGATGCGCCAGGAATGTTGTAAAATATTGCATCCGAGATGATAGCCTGCCTTAGGTTAGGATATATAACGCTATAGACGTATATAATATCCCAACCGAGTCGTACGGGTCGACAAGAACGGGATTCTGCAAAATATTACCAGCGAGGGGCTAGATGGGTTAGGTTAGGTTTTGTTACGTTATAGACGTGTATAATGTTCCCACCGCGAAGTAGGGACCGATACTCCAAGAATGTTGTAAAATACTACATCCGAGATGTTAGCCTGCCTTACGTTAACATATATATCGCTGTAGACGTATATAGGTTCCCATCCGAGACGTACGGGACGACACGAACGGGATTCTGTAAAACATTACCAGCGAGGGGTAGATGTGTTAGGTTAGGTTATGTTACGTTATAGACCTATATAATGTTCCCACCGAGAAGCATGGGCCGATACGCCAGGAATGTTGTAAAATACTGCAACCGAGATGTTAGCCTGCCTTAGGTTAGGATATATAACGCTGTAGACGTTTATAATGTCCCAACCGAGACGTACGGGACGACACGAACGGGATTCTGTAAAACATTACCAGCGAGGGGCTAGATGGGTTTGGTTAGGTTGTGATACGTTATAAACGTATATAATGGTACCACCGAGAAGTAGGGGCCGATATGCCAGGTATGTTGTAAAATACTATATCCGAGAAGTTAGCCTGCCTTAGGTTAGGATATATATCGCTGTAGACGCATATAATATCCCAACCGAGATGTACGGGACGACACGAACGGGATTCTGTAAAACATTACCAGCGAGGGGCTAGATGGGTTAGGTTAGGTTATGTTACGTTATAGACGTATATAATGTTCCCACCGAGAAGTATGGGCCGATACGCCAGGAATGTTGTAAAATACTGCATCCGAGTAGTTAGCCTGCCTTAGGTTAGGTATATAACGCTAGAGTCGTATATAATATCCCAAGCGAGATGTACCGGACGACAGGAACGGGATTCTGTAAAATATTACCAGCGAGGGGCTAGATGGGTTAGGTTAGGTTATGTTAAGTTATAGACGTGTATAATGTTCCCACGGTGAAGTAGGGGCCGATACGCCAGGAATGTTGTAAAATACTATATCCGAGAAGTTAGCCTGCCTTAGGTTAGGATATATATCGCTGTAGACGTATATAATATCCCAACCGAGATGTACGGGACGACACGAACGGAATTCTGTAAAACATTGCCAACGAGGGGCTAGATGGGATAGGTTAGGTTATGTTACGTTACAGACGTATATAATGTTCCCACCGAGAAGTAGGGGCCGATACTCCAAGAATGTTGTAAAATACTACATCCGAGATGTTAGCCTGCCTTACGTTAGGATATATATCGCTGTAGACGTATATAACATCCCAACCGAGATGTACGGGACGACAGGAACGGGATTCTGCAAAACATTACCAGCGGGGGGCTAGATGGGTTAGGTTAGGTTATGTTACGTTATAGACGTGTATAATGTTCCCACCGAGAAGTAGAGCCGATACGCTAGGAATGTTGTAAAATGCTGCATCCGAGATGTTAGCCTGCCTTAGGTTAGGATATATAACGCTATAGACGTATATAATATCCCAACCGAGATGTACGGGACGACACGAACGGAATTCTGTAAAACATTACCAGCGAGGGGCTAGATGGGTTAGGTTAGGTTATGTTACGTTATAGACGTATATAATGTTCCCACCGAGAAGTAGAGGCCGATCCTACAGAAATGTTGTAAAATACTATATCCGAGAAGTTAGCCTGCCTTAGGTTAGGATATATATCGCTGTAGACGTTTATAATGTCTCATCCGAGACGTACGGGACGACAGGGACGGGATTCTGTAAAATATTACCAGCGAGGGGCTAGATGGGTTAGGTTAGGTTGTGATACGTTATAGACGTATATAATGTTCCCACCGAGAAGTAGGGGCCGATATGCCAGGAATGTTGTAAAACACTGCATCCGAGATGATAGCCTGGCTTAGGTTAGGATATATAACGCTGTAGACGTATATAATGTCCCAACCGAGACGTACGGGACGACACGAACGGGATTCTGTAAAACATTACGAGCGATGGGCTAGATGTGTTAGGTTAGGTTATATTACGTTATAGACCTATATAATGTTCCCACCGAGAAGTTGAGGCCGATGCGCCAGGAATGTTGTAAAATATTGCATCCGAGATGATAGCCTGCCTTAGGTTAGGATATATAACGCTATAGACGTATATAATATCCCAACCGAGTCGTACGGGTCGACAAGAACGGGATTCTGCAAAATATTACCAGCGAGGGGCTAGATGGGTTAGGTTAGGTTTTGTTACGTTATAGACGTGTATAATGTTCCCACCGCGAAGTAGGGACCGATACTCCAAGAATGTTGTAAAATACTACATCCGAGATGTTAGCCTGCCTTACGTTAACATATATATCGCTGTAGACGTATATAGGTTCCCATCCGAGACGTACGGGACGACACGAACGGGATTCTGTAAAACATTACCAGCGAGGGGTAGATGTGTTAGGTTAGGTTATGTTACGTTATAGACCTATATAATGTTCCCACCGAGAAGCATGGGCCGATACGCCAGGAATGTTGTAAAATACTGCAACCGAGATGTTAGCCTGCCTTAGGTTAGGATATATAACGCTGTAGACGTTTATAATGTCCCAACCGAGACGTACGGGACGACACGAACGGGATTCTGTAAAACATTACCAGCGAGGGGCTAGATGGGTTAGGTTAGGTTGTGATACGTTATAAACGTATATAATGGTACCACCGAGAAGTAGGGGCCGATATGCCAGGTATGTTGTAAAATACTATATCCGAGAAGTTAGCCTGCCTTAGGTTAGGATATATATCGCTGTAGACGCATATAATATCCCAACCGAGATGTACGGGACGACACGAACGGGATTCTGTAAAACATTACCAGCGAGGGGCTAGATGGGTTAGGTTAGGTTATGTTACGTTATAGACGTATATAATGTTCCCACCGAGAAGTATGGGCCGATACGCCAGGAATGTTGTAAAATACTGCATCCGAGTAGTTAGCCTGCCTTAGGTTAGGTATATAACGCTAGAGTCGTATATAATATCCCAAGCGAGATGTACCGGACGACAGGAACGGGATTCTGTAAAATATTACCAGCGAGGGGCTAGATGGGTTAGGTTAGGTTATGTTAAGTTATAGACGTGTATAATGTTCCCACGGTGAAGTAGGGGCCGATACGCCAGGAATGTTGTAAAATACTATATCCGAGAAGTTAGCCTGCCTTAGGTTAGGATATATATCGCTGTAGACTTATATAATATCCCAACCGAGATGTACGGGACGACAGGAACGGGATTCTGCAAAACATTACCAGCGAGGGGCTAGATGGGTTAGGTTAGGTTATGTTACGTTATAGACGTGTATAATGTTCCCACCGAGAAGTAGAGCCGATACGCTAGGAATGTTGTAAAATGCTGCATCCGAGATGTTAGCCTGCCTTAGGTTAGGATATATAACGCTATAGACGTATATAATATCCCAACCGAGATGTACGGGACGACACGAACGGAATTCTGTAAAACATTACCAGCGAGGGGCTAGATGGGTTAGGTTAGGTTATGTTACGTTATAGACGTATATAATGTTCCCACCGAGAAGTAGAGGCCGATCCTACAGAAATGTTGTAAAATAATATATCCGAGAAATTAGCCTGCCTTAGGTTAGGATATATATCGCCGTAGACGTTTATAATGTCTCATCCGAGACGTACGGGACGACAGGGACGGGATTCTGTAAAATATTACCAGCGAGGGGCTAGATGGGTTAGGATAGGTTGTGATACGTTATAAACGTATATAATGGTCCCACCGAGAAGTAGGGGCCGATATGCCAGGTATGTTGTAAAATACTATATCCGAGAAGTTAGCCTGCCTTAGGTTAGGATATATATCGCTGTAGATGTATATAATATCCCAACCGAGATGTACGGGACGACACGAACGGGATTCTGTAAAACATTGCAAACGAGGGGCTAGATGGGTTAGGTTGGATTATATTACGTTATAGACGTATATAATTTTCCCACCGAGAAGTCGAGGCCGATCCTACAGAAATGTTGTAAAATACTATATCCGAGAAGTTAGCCTGCCTTAGGTTAGGATATATATCGCTGTAGACGTTTATAATGTCTCATCCGAGACGTACGGGACGACAGGGACGGGATTCTGTAAAATATTACCAGCGAGGGGCTAGATGGGTTAGGTTAGGTTGTGATACGTTATAGACGTATATAATGTTCCCACCGAGAAGTAGGGGCCGATATGCCAGGAATGTTGTAAAATATTGCATCCGAGATGATAGCCTGCCTTAGGTTAGGATATATAACGCTATAGACGTATATAATATCCCAACCGAGTCGTACGGGTCGACAAGAACGGGATTCTGTAAAATATTACCAGCGAGGGGCTAGATGGGTTAGGTTAGGTTTTGTTACGTTATAGACGTGTATAATGTTCCCACCGCGAAGTAGGGGCCGATACTCCAAGAATGTTGTAAAATACTACATCCGAGATGTTAGCCTGCCTTACGTTAATATATATATCGATGTAGACGTATATAGGGTCCCATCCGAGACGTACGGGACGACACGAACGGGATTCTGTAAAACATTACCAGCGAGGGGTAGATGTGTTAGGTTAGGTTATGTTACGTTATAGACCTATATAATGTTCCCACCGAGAAGCATGGGCCGATACGCCAGGAATGTTGTAAAATACTGCAACCGAGATGTTAGCCTGCCTTAGGTTAGGATATATAACGCTGTAGACGTTTATAATGTTCCAACCGAGACGTACGGGACGACACGAACGGGATTCTGTAAAACATTACCAGCGAGGGGCTAGATGGGTTAGGTTAGGTTATGTTACGTTATAGACGTGTATAATGTTGACACCGAGAAGTAGAGCCGATACGCTAGGAATGTTGCAAAATGCTGCATCCGAGATGTTAGCCTGCCTTAGGTTAGGATAAATAACGCTATAGACGTATATAATATCCCAACCGAGATGTACGGGACGACACGAACGGGATTCTGTAAAACATTACCAGCGAGGGGCTAGATGGGTTAGGTTAGGTTATGTTACGTTATAGACGTATATAATGTTCCCACCGAGAAGTAGAGGCCGATCCTACAGAAATGTTGTAAAATAATATATCCGAGAAATTAGCCTGCCTTAGGTTAGGATATATATCGCTGTAGACGTTTATAATGTCTCATCCGAGACGTACGGGACGACAGGGACGGGATTCTGTAAAATATTACCAGCGAGGGGCTAGATGGGTTAGGATAGGTTGTGATACGTTATAAACGTATATAATGGTCCCACCGAGAAGTAGGGGCCGATATGCCAGGAATGTTGTAAAATACTGCAACCGAGATGTTATCCTGCCTTAGGTTAGGATACATAACGCTATAGACGTATATAATATCCCAACCGAGACGTACGGGACGACACGAACGGGATTCTGTAAAACATTACCAGCGAGGGGCTAGATGGGTTAGGTTGGATTATATTACGTTATAGACGTATATAATTTTCCCACCGAGAAGTAGAGGCCGATCCTACAGAAATGTTGTAAAATACTATATCCGAGAAGTTAGCCTGCCTTAGGTTAGGATATATATCGCTGTAGACGTTTATAATGTCTCATCCGAGACGTACGGGACGACAGGGACGGGATTCTGTAAAATATTACCAGCGAGGGGCTAGATGGGTTAGGTTAGGTTGTGATACGTTATAGACGTATATAATGTTCCCACCGAGAAGTAGGGGCCGATATGCCAGGAATGTTGTAAAATATTGCATCCGAGATGATAGCCTGCCATAGGCTAGGATATATA
Organism: Xylocopa violacea; assembly: GCA_963969225.1. Classification (NCBI taxonomy): domain Eukaryota; kingdom Metazoa; phylum Arthropoda; class Insecta; order Hymenoptera; family Apidae; genus Xylocopa; species Xylocopa violacea. The sequence goes on from CAXAJV010000807.1 coordinate 82,748, forward strand.
ACGCTATAGACGTATATAATATCCCAACCGAGTCCTACGGGTCGACAAGAACGGGATTCTGTAAAATATTACCAGCGAGGGGCTAGATGGGTCAGGTTAGGTTTTGTTACGTTATAGACGTGTATAATGTTCCCACCGCGAAGTAGGGGCCGATACTCCAAGAATGTTGTAAAATACTACATCCGAGATGTTAGCCTGCCTTAGGTTAATATATATATCGCTGTAGACGTATATAGGGTCCCATCCGAGACGTACGGGACGACACGAAGGGGATTCTGTAAAACATTACCAGCGAGGGGTAGATGTGTTAGGTTAGGTTATGTTACGTTATAGACCTATATAATGTTCCCACCGAGAAGCATGGGCCGATACGCCAGGAATGTTGTAAAATACTGCAACCGAGATGTTAGCCTGCCTTAGGTTAGGATATATAACGCTGTAGACGTTTATAATGTCCCAACCGAGACGTACGGGACGACACGAACGGGATTCTGTAAAACATTACCAGCGAGGGGCTAGATGGGTTAGGTTGGATTATATTACGTTATAGACGTATATAATTTTCCCACCGAGAAGTAGAGGCCGATCCTACAGAAATGTTGTAAAATACTATATCCGAGAAGTTAGCCTGCCTTAGGTTAGGATATATATCGCTGTAGACGTTTATAATGTCTCATCCGAGACGTACGGGACGACAGGGACGGGATTCTGTAAAATATTACCAGCGAGGGGCTAGATGGGTTAGGTTAGGTTGTGATACGTTATAGACGTATATAATGTTCCCACCGAGAAGTAGGGGCCGATATGCCAGGAATGTTGTAAAATATTGCATCCGAGATGATAGCCTGCCATAGGTTAGGATATATAACGCTATAGACGTATATAATATCCCAACCGAGTCCTACGGGTCGACAAGAACGGGATTCTGTAAAATATTACCAGCGAGGGGCTAGATGGGTCAGGTTAGGTTTTGTTACGTTATAGACGTGTATAATGTTCCCACCGCGAAGTAGGGGCCGATACTCCAAGAATGTTGTAAAATACTACATCCGAGATGTTAGCCTGCCTTAGGTTAATATATATATCGCTGTAGACGTATATAGGGTCCCATCCGAGACGTACGGGACGACACGAAGGGGATTCTGTAAAACATTACCAGCGAGGGGTAGATGTGTTAGGTTAGGTTATGTTACGTTATAGACCTATATAATGTTCCCACCGAGAAGCATGGGCCGATACGCCAGGAATGTTGTAAAATACTGCAACCGAGATGTTAGCCTGCCTTAGGTTAGGATATATAACGCTGTAGACGTTTATAATGTCCCAACCGAGACGTACGGGACGACACGAACGGGATTCTGTAAAACATTACCAGCGAGGGGCTAGATGGGTTAGGTTAGGTTATGTTACGTTATAGACGTATATAATGTTCCCACCGAGAAGTAGAGGCCGATCCTACAGAAATGTTGTAAAATAATATATCCGAGAAATTAGCCTGCCTTAGGTTAGGATATATATCGCTGTAGACGTTTATAATGTCTCATCCGAGACGTACGGGACGACAGGGACGGGATTCTGTAAAATATTACCAGCGAGGGGCTAGATGGGTTAGGATAGGTTGTGATACGTTATAAACGTATATAATGGTCCCACCGAGAAGTAGGGGCCGATATGCCAGGAATGTTGTAAAATACTGCAACCGAGATGTTATCCTGCCTTAGGTTAGGATACATAACGCTATAGACGTATATAATATCCCAACCGATACGTACGGGACGACACGAACGGGATTCTGTAAAACATTACCAGCGAGGGGTAGATGTGTTAGGTTAGGTTATGTTACGTTATAGACCTATATAATGTTCCCACCGAGAAGCATGGGCCGATACGCCAGGAATGTTGTAAAATACTGCAACCGAGATGTTAGCCTGCCTTAGGTTAGGATATATAACGCTATAGACGTATATAATATCCAACAGAGATGTACGGGACGACACGAACGGGATTCTGTAAAACATTACCAGCGAGGGGCTAGATTGGTTAGGTTAGGTTATGTTACGTTATAGACGTATATAATGTTCCCACCCGGAAGTAGGGGCCGATACTCCAAGAATGTTGTAAAATACTACATCCGAGATGTTCGCCTGCCTTACGTTAGGATATATATCGCTGTAGACGTATATAACATCCCAACCGAGATGTACGGGACGACATAAACGGGATTCTGTAAAACATCACCAGCGAGGGGCTAGATGGGTTATGTTAGGTTATGTTACGTTATAGACGTGTATAATGTTGCCACCGAGAAGTAGAGCCGATACGCCAGGAATGTTGTAAAATACTGCATCCGAGATGTTAGCCTGCCTTACGTTAGGATATATATCGCTGTCGACGTATATAACATCCCAACCGAGATGTACGGGACGACAGGAACGGGATTCTGCAAAACATTACCAGCGAGGGGCTAGATGGGTTAGGTTAGGTTATGCTACGTTATAGACGTGTATAATGTTCCCGCCGAGAAGTAGAGCCGATACGCTAGGAATGTTGTAAAATGCTGCATCCGAGATGTTAGCCTGCCTTAGGTTAGGATATATAACGCTATAGACGTATATAATATCCAACAGAGATGTACGGGACGACACGAACGGGATTCTGTAAAACATTACCAGCGAGGGGCTAGATTGGTTAGCTTAGGTTATGTTACGTTATAGACGTATATAATGTTCCCACCCGGAAGTAGGGGCCGATACTCCAAGAATGTTGTAAAATACTACATCCGAGATGTTAGCCTGCCTTACGTTAGGATATATATCGCTGTAGACGTATATAACATCCCAACCGAGATGTACGGGACGACACGAACGGGATTCTGTAAAACATTGCCAACGAGTGGCTAGATGGGATAGGTTAGGTTATGTTACGTTACAGACGTATATAATGTTCCCACCGAGAAGTAGGGGCCGATCCTACAGAAATGTTGTAAAATAATATATCCGAGAAATTAGCCTGCCTTAGGTTAGGATATATATCGCTGTAGACGTATATAATATCCCAACCAAGATGTACGGGACGACACGAACGGGATTCTGTAAAACATTGCAAACGAGGGGCTAGATGGGATAGGTTAGGTTATGTTACGTTATAGACGTGTATAATGTTCCCACCGAGAAGTAGAGGCTGATCCTACAGGAATGTTGTAAAATACTATATCCGAGAAGTTAGCCTGCCTTAGGTTAGGATATGTATCGCTGTAGACGTATATAATATCCCAACCGAGATGTACGGGACAACACGAACGGGATTCTGTAAAACATTGCCAACGAGGGGCTAGATGGGATAGGTTAGGTTATGTTACGTTACAGACGTATATAATATTCCCACCGAGAAGTAGGGGCCGATACTCCAAGAATGTTGTAAAATACCACATCCGAGATGTTAGCCTGCCTTACGTTAGGATATATATCGCTGTAGACGTATATAACATCCCAACCGAGATGTACGGGACGACACGAACGGGATTCTGTAAAACATTGCCAACGAGGGGCTAGATGGGATAGGTTAGGTTATGTTACGTTACAGACGTATATAATGTTCCCACCGAGAAGTAGGGGCCGATACTCCAAGAATGTTGTAAAATACTACATCCGAGATATTAGCCTGCCTTACGTTAGGATATATATCGCTGTAGACGTATATAACATCCCAACCGAGATGTACGGGACGACAGGAACGGGATTCTGTAAAACATTACCAGCGAGGGGCTAGATGGGTTAGGTTAGGTTATGTTACGTTATAGACGTGTATAATGTTCCCACCGAGAAGTAGAGCCGATACGCCAGGAATGTTGTAAAATACTGCATCCGAGATGTTAGCCTGCCTTAGGTTGAGATATATAACGCTATAGACGTATATAATATCCCATCCGAGATGTACGGGACGACACGAACGGGATTCTGTAAAACATTGCCAACGAGGGGCTAGATGGGTTAGGTTAGGTTATGTTACTTTATAGATGTATATAATGTTCCCACCGAGAAGTATGGGCCGATACTCCAAGAATGTTGTAAAAGACTACATCCGAGATGTTAGCCTGCCTTACGTTAGGAAATATAACGCTGTAGACGTATTTAATGTCCCATCCGAGACGTACGGGACGACACGAACGGGATTCTGTAAAACGTTACCAGCGAGGGGCTAGATGTGTTAGGTTAGGTTATGTTACGTTATGGACCTATATAATGCTTCCACCGAGAAGTATGGGCCGATACGCGAGGAATGTTGTAAAATACTGCATCCGAGATGTTAGCCTGCCTCAGGTTAGGATATATAACGCTGTAGAAGTTTATAATGTCCCATCCGAGACGTACGGGACGACAGGAACGGGATTCTGTAAAACATTACCAGCGAGGGGCTAGATGGGTTAGGTTAGGTTATGTTACTTTATAGACGTATATAATGTTCCCACCCGGAAGTAGGGGCCGATACTCCAAGAATGTTGTAAAATACTACATCCGAGATGTTAGCCTGCCTTACGTTAGGATGTATAACGCTTTAGACGTATATAATGTCCCATTCGAGACGTACGGGACGACAGGAACGGGATTCTGCAAAACATTACCAGCGAGGGGCTAGATGGGTTAGGTTAGGTTATGTTACGTTATAGACGTATATAATGTTCCCACCGAGAAGTAGGGGCCGATACTCCAAGAATGTTGTAAAATACTACATCCGAGATGTTATCCTGCCTTACGTTAGGATATATATCGCTGTAGACGTATATAACATCCCAACCGAGATGTACGGGACGACATAAACGGGATTCTGTAAAACATCACCAGCGAGGGGCTAGATGGGTTAGGTTAGGTTATGTTACGTTATAGACGTGTATAATGTTGCCACCGAGAAGTAGAGCCGATACGCCAGGAATGTTGTAAAATACTGCATCCGAGATGTTAGCCTGCCTTACGTTAGGATATATATCGCTGTAGACGTATATAACATCCCAACCGAGATGTACGGGACGACAGGAACGGGATTCTGCAAAACATTACCAGCGAGGGGCTAGATGGGTTAGGTTAGGTTATGCTGCGTTATAGACGTGTATAATGTTCCCGCCGAGAAGTAGAGCCGATACGCTAGGAATGTTGTAAAATACTGCAACCGAGATGTTAGCCTGCCTTAGGTTAGGATATATAACGCTGTAGAAGCTTATAATGTCCCATCCGAGACGTACGGGACGACAGGAACGGGATTCTGCAAAACATTACCAGCGAGGGGCTGGATGGGTTATGTTAGGTTATGCTACGTTATAGACGTGTATAATGTTCCCGCCGAGAAGTAGAGCCGATACGCTAGGAATGTTGTAAAATGCTGCATCCGAGGTGTTAGCCTGCCTTAGGTTAGGATATATAACGCTATAGACGTATATAATATCCAACAGAGATGTACGGGACGACACGAACGGGATTCTGTAAAACATTACGAGCGAGGGGCTAGATTGGTTAGGTTAGGTTATGTTACGTTATAGACGTATATAATGTTCCCACCCGGAAGTAGGGGCCGATACAGCAAGAATGTTGTAAAATACCACATCCGAGATGTTAGCCTGCCTTACGTTAGGATATATAACGCTGTAGACGTATATAATGTCCTATCCGAGACGTACGGGACGACAGGAACGGGATTCTGTAAAACATTACCAGCGAGGGGCTAGATGGGTTAGGTTAGGTTATGTTACGTTATAGACGTATATAATGTTCCCACCGAGAAGTAGATGCCGATACTCCAAGAATGTTGTAAAATACTACATCCGAGATGTTAGCCTGCCTTACGTTAGGATATATATCGCTGTAGACGTATATAACATCCCAACCGAGATGTACGGGACGACATAAACGGGATTCTGTAAAACATCACCAGCAAGGGGCTAGATGGGTTAGGTTAGGTTATGTTACGTTATAGACGTGTATAATGTTGCCACCGAGAAGTAGAGCCGATACGCCAGGAATGTTGTAAAATACTGCATCCGAGATCTTAGCCTGCCTTACGTTAGGATATATATCGCTGTAGACGTATATAACATCCCAACCGAGATGTACGGGACGACAGGAACGGGATTCTGCAAAACATTACCAGCGAGGGGCTAGATGGGTTAGGTTAGGTTATGCTACGTTATAGACGTGTATAATGTTCCCGCCGAGAAGTAGAGCCGATACGCTAGGAATGTTGTAAAATGCTGCATCCGAGATGTTAGCCTGCCTTAGGTTAGGATATATAACGCTATAGACGTATATAATATCCAACAGAGATGTACGGGACGACACGAACGGGATTCTGTAAAACATTACCAGCGAGGGGCTAGATTGGTTAGGTTAGGTTATGTTACGTTATAGACGTATATAATGTTCCCACCCGGAAGTAGGGGCCGATACTCCAAGAATGTTGTAAAATACTACATCCGAGATGTTCGCCTGCCTTACGTTAGGATATATATCGCTGTAGACGTATATAACATCCCAACCGAGATGTACGGGACGACATAAACGGGATTCTGTAAAACATCACCAGCGAGGGGCTAGATGGGTTATGTTAGGTTATGTTACGTTATAGACGTGTATAATGTTGCCACCGAGAAGTAGAGCCGATACGCCAGGAATGTTGTAAAATACTGCATCCGAGATGTTAGCCTGCCTTACGTTAGGATATATATCGCTGTCGACGTATATAACATCCCAACCGAGATGTACGGGACGACAGGAACGGGATTCTGCAAAACATTACCAGCGAGGGGCTAGATGGGTTAGGTTAGGTTATGCTACGTTATAGACGTGTATAATGTTCCCGCCGAGAAGTAGAGCCGATACGCTAGGAATGTTGTAAAATGCTGCATCCGAGATGTTAGCCTGCCTTAGGTTAGGATATATAACGCTATAGACGTATATAATATCCAACAGAGATGTACGGGACGACACGAACGGGATTCTGTAAAACATTACCAGCGAGGGGCTAGATTGGTTAGGTTAGGTTATGTTACGTTATAGACGTATATAATGTTCCCACCCGGAAGTAGGGGCCGATACTCCAAGAATGTTGTAAAATACTACATCCGAGATGTTAGCCTGCCTTACGTTAGGATATATATCGCTGTAGACGTATATAACATCCCAACCGAGATGTACGGGACGACACGAACGGGATTCTGTAAAACATTGCCAACGAGTGGCTAGATGGGATAGGTTAGGTTATGTTACGTTACAGACGTATATAATGTTCCCACCGAGAAGTAGGGGCCGATCCTACAGAAATGTTGTAAAATAATATATCCGAGAAATTAGCCTGCCTTAGGTTAGGATATATATCGCTGTAGACGTATATAATATCCCAACCAAGATGTACGGGACGACACGAACGGGATTCTGTAAAACATTGCAAACGAGGGGCTAGATGGGATAGGTTAGGTTATGTTACGTTATAGACGTGTATAATGTTCCCACCGAGAAGTAGAGGCTGATCCTACAGGAATGTTGTAAAATACTATATCCGAGAAGTTAGCCTGCCTTAGGTTAGGATATGTATCGCTGTAGACGTATATAATATCCCAACCGAGATGTACGGGACAACACGAACGGGATTCTGTAAAACATTGCCAACGAGGGGCTAGATGGGATAGGTTAGGTTATGTTACGTTACAGACGTATATAATATTCCCACCGAGAAGTAGGGGCCGATACTCCAAGAATGTTGTAAAATACCACATCCGAGATGTTAGCCTGCCTTACGTTAGGATATATATCGCTGTAGACGTATATAACATCCCAACCGAGATGTACGGGACGACACGAACGGGATTCTGTAAAACATTGCCAACGAGGGGCTAGATGGGATAGGTTAGGTTATGTTACGTTACAGACGTATATAATGTTCCCACCGAGAAGTAGGGGCCGATACTCCAAGAATGTTGTAAAATACTACATCCGAGATATTAGCCTGCCTTACGTTAGGATATATATCGCTGTAGACGTATATAACATCCCAACCGAGATGTACGGGACGACAGGAACGGGATTCTGTAAAACATTACCAGCGAGGGGCTAGATGGGTTAGGTTAGGTTATGTTACGTTATAGACGTGTATAATGTTCCCACCGAGAAGTAGAGCCGATACGCCAGGAATGTTGTAAAATACTGCATCCGAGATGTTAGCCTGCCTTAGGTTGAGATATATAACGCTATAGACGTATATAATATCCCATCCGAGATGTACGGGACGACACGAACGGGATTCTGTAAAACATTGCCAACGAGGGGCTAGATGGGTTAGGTTAGGTTATGTTACTTTATAGATGTATATAATGTTCCCACCGAGAAGTATGGGCCGATACTCCAAGAATGTTGTAAAAGACTACATCCGAGATGTTAGCCTGCCTTACGTTAGGAAATATAACGCTGTAGACGTATTTAATGTCCCATCCGAGACGTACGGGACGACACGAACGGGATTCTGTAAAACGTTACCAGCGAGGGGCTAGATGTGTTAGGTTAGGTTATGTTACGTTATGGACCTATATAATGCTTCCACCGAGAAGTATGGGCCGATACGCGAGGAATGTTGTAAAATACTGCATCCGAGATGTTAGCCTGCCTCAGGTTAGGATATATAACGCTGTAGAAGTTTATAATGTCCCATCCGAGACGTACGGGACGACAGGAACGGGATTCTGTAAAACATTACCAGCGAGGGGCTAGATGGGTTAGGTTAGGTTATGTTACTTTATAGACGTATATAATGTTCCCACCCGGAAGTAGGGGCCGATACTCCAAGAATGTTGTAAAATACTACATCCGAGATGTTAGCCTGCCTTACGTTAGGATGTATAACGCTTTAGACGTATATAATGTCCCATTCGAGACGTACGGGACGACAGGAACGGGATTCTGCAAAACATTACCAGCGAGGGGCTAGATGGGTTAGGTTAGGTTATGTTACGTTATAGACGTATATAATGTTCCCACCGAGAAGTAGGGGCCGATACTCCAAGAATGTTGTAAAATACTACATCCGAGATGTTATCCTGCCTTACGTTAGGATATATATCGCTGTAGACGTATATAACATCCCAACCGAGATGTACGGGACGACATAAACGGGATTCTGTAAAACATCACCAGCGAGGGGCTAGATGGGTTAGGTTAGGTTATGTTACGTTATAGACGTGTATAATGTTGCCACCGAGAAGTAGAGCCGATACGCCAGGAATGTTGTAAAATACTGCATCCGAGATGTTAGCCTGCCTTACGTTAGGATATATATCGCTGTAGACGTATATAACATCCCAACCGAGATGTACGGGACGACAGGAACGGGATTCTGCAAAACATTACCAGCGAGGGGCTAGATGGGTTAGGTTAGGTTATGCTACGTTATAGACGTGTATAATGTTCCCGCCGAGAAGTAGAGCCGATACGCTAGGAATGTTGTAAAATGCTGCATCCGAGATGTTAGCCTGCCTTAGGTTAGGATATATAACGCTATAGACGTATATAATATCCAACAGAGATGTACGGGACGACACGAACGGGATTCTGTAAAACATTACCAGCGAGGGGCTAGATTGGTTAGGTTAGGTTATGTTACGTTATAGACGTATATAATGTTCCCACCCGGAAGTAGGGGCCGATACTCCAAGAATGTTGTAAAATACTACATCCGAGATGTTCGCCTGCCTTACGTTAGGATATATATCGCTGTAGACGTATATAACATCCCAACCGAGATGTACGGGACGACATAAACGGGATTCTGTAAAACATCACCAGCGAGGGGCTAGATGGGTTATGTTAGGTTATGTTACGTTATAGACGTGTATAATGTTGCCACCGAGAAGTAGAGCCGATACGCCAGGAATGTTGTAAAATACTGCATCCGAGATGTTAGCCTGCCTTACGTTAGGATATATATCGCTGTCGACGTATATAACATCCCAACCGAGATGTACGGGACGACAGGAACGGGATTCTGCAAAACATTACCAGCGAGGGGCTAGATGGGTTAGGTTAGGTTATGCTACGTTATAGACGTGTATAATGTTCCCGCCGAGAAGTAGAGCCGATACGCTAGGAATGTTGTAAAATGCTGCATCCGAGATGTTAGCCTGCCTTAGGTTAGGATATATAACGCTATAGACGTATATAATATCCAACAGAGATGTACGGGACGACACGAACGGGATTCTGTAAAACATTACCAGCGAGGGGCTAGATTGGTTAGGTTAGGTTATGTTACGTTATAGACGTATATAATGTTCCCACCCGGAAGTAGGGGCCGATACTCCAAGAATGTTGTAAAATACTACATCCGAGATGTTAGCCTGCCTTACGTTAGGATATATATCGCTGTAGACGTATATAACATCCCAACCGAGATGTACGGGACGACACGAACGGGATTCTGTAAAACATTGCCAACGAGTGGCTAGATGGGATAGGTTAGGTTATGTTACGTTACAGACGTATATAATGTTCCCACCGAGAAGTAGGGGCCGATACTCCAAGAATGTTGTAAAATACTACATCCGAAATGTTAGCCTGCCTTACGTTAGGATATATAATGCTATAGACGTATATAATATCCCAACCGAGATGTACGGGACGACACGAGCGGGATTCTGTAAAATATTACCAGCGACGTGCTAGATGGGTTAGATTAGGTTATGTTACGTTATAGACGTATATAATGTTCCCACCGAGAAGTAGGGGCCGATACTCCAAGAATGTTGTAAAATACTACATCCGAGATGTTAGCCTGCCTTACGTTAGGATATATATCGCTGTAGACGTATATAGCATCCCAACCGAGATGTACGGGACGACATAAACGGCATTCTGTAAAACATCACCAGCGAGGGGCTAGATGTGTTAGGTTAGGTTATGTTACGTTATAGACGTGTATAATGTTGCCACCGAGAAGTAGAGCCGATACGCCAGGAATGTTGTAAAATACTGCATCCGAGATCTTAGCCTGCCTTACGTTAGGATATATATCGCTGTAGACGTATATAACATCCCAACCGAGATGTATGGGACGACAGGAACGGGATTCTGCAAAACATTACCAGCGAGGGGCTAGATGGGTTAGGTTAGGTTATGCTACGTTATAGACGTGTATAATGTTCCCGCCGAGAAGTAGAGCCGATACGCTAGGAATGTTGTAAAATGCTGCATCCGAGATGTTAGCCTGCCTTAGGTTAGGATATATAACGCTATAGACGTATATAATATCCAACAGAGATGTACGGGACGACACGAACGGGATTCTGTAAAACATTACCAGCGAGGGGCTAGATTGGTTAGGTTAGGTTATGTTACGTTATAGACGTATATAATGTTCCCACCCGGAAGTAGGGGCCGATACTCCAAGAATGTTGTAAAATACTACATCCGAGATGTTAGCCTGCCTTACGTTAGGATATATATCGCTGTAGACGTATATAACATCCCAACCGAGATGTACGGGACGACACGAACGGGATTCTGTAAAACATTGCCAACGAGTGGCTAGATGGGATAGGTTAGGTTATGTTACGTTACAGACGTATATAATGTTCCCACCGAGAAGTAGGGGCCGATACTCCAAGAATGTTGTAAAATACTACATCCGAAATGTTAGCCTGCCTTACGTTAGGATATATAATGCTATAGACGTATATAATATCCCAACCGAGATGTACGGGACGACACGAGCGGGATTCTGTAAAATATTACCAGCGACGTGCTAGATGGGTTAGATTAGGTTATGTTACGTTATAGACGTATATAATGTTCCCACCGAGAAGTAGGGGCCGATACTCCAAGAATGTTGTAAAATACTACATCCGAGATGTTAGCCTGCCTTACGTTAGGATATATATCGCTGTAGACGTATATAGCATCCCAACCGAGATGTACGGGACGACATAAACGGCATTCTGTAAAACATCACCAGCGAGGGGCTAGATGGGTTAGGTTAGGTTATGTTACGTTATAGACGTGTATAATGTTGCCACCGAGAAGTAGAGCCGATACGCCAGGAATGTTGTAAAATACTGCATCCGAGATCTTAGCCTGCCTTACGTTAGGATATATATCGCTGTAGACGTATATAACATCCCAACCGAGATGTATGGGACGACAGGAACGGGATTCTGCAAAACATTACCAGCGAGGGGCTAGATGGGTTAGGTTAGGTTATGCTACGTTATAGACGTGTATAATGTTCCCGCCGAGAAGTAGAGCCGATACGCTAGGAATGTTGTAAAATGCTGCATCCGAGATGTTAGCCTGCCTTAGGTTAGGATATATAACGCTATAGACGTATATAATATCCAACAGAGATGTACGGGACGACACGAACGGGATTCTGTAAAACATTACCAGCGAGGGGCTAGATTGGTTAGGTTAGGTTATGTTACGTTATAGACGTATATAATGTTCCCACCCGGAAGTAGGGGCCGATACTCCAAGAATGTTGTAAAATACTACATCCGAGATGTTCGCCTGCCTTACGTTAGGATATATATCGCTGTAGACGTATATAACATCCCAACCGAGGTGTACGGGACGACATAAACGGGATTCTGTAAAACATCACCAGCGAGGGGCTAGATGGGTTATGTTAGGTTATGTTACGTTATAGACGTGTATAATGTTGCCACCGAGAAGTAGAGCCGATACGCCAGGAATGTTGTAAAATACTGCATCCGAGATGTTAGCCTGCCTTACGTTAGGATATATATCGCTGTCGACGTATATAACATCCCAACCGAGATGTACGGGACGACAGGAACGGGATTCTGCAAAACATTACCAGCGAGGGGCTAGATGGGTTAGGTTAGGTTATGCTACGTTATAGACGTGTATAATGTTCCCGCCGAGAAGTAGAGCCGATACGCTAGGAATGTTGTAAAATGCTGCATCCGAGATGTTAGCCTGCCTTAGGTTAGGATATATAACGCTATAGACGTATATAATATCCAACAGAGATGTACGGGACGACACGAACGGGATTCTGTAAAACATTACCAGCGAGGGGCTAGATTGGTTAGGTTAGGTTATGTTACGTTATAGACGTATATAATGTTCCCACCCGGAAGTAGGGGCCGATACTCCAAGAATGTTGTAAAATACTACATCCGAGATGTTAGCCTGCCTTACGTTAGGATATATATCGCTGTAGACGTATATAACATCCCAACCGAGATGTACGGGACGACACGAACGGGATTCTGTAAAACATTGCCAACGAGTGGCTAGATGGGATAGGTTAGGTTATGTTACGTTACAGACGTATATAATGTTCCCACCGAGAAGTAGGGGCCGATACTCCAAGAATGTTGTAAAATACTACATCCGAAATGTTAGCCTGCCTTACGTTAGGATATATAATGCTATAGACGTATATAATATCCCAACCGAGATATACGGGACGACACGAATGGGATTCTGTAAAATATTACCAGCGAGGTGCTAGATGGGTTAGATTGGGTTATGTTACGTTATAGACGTATATAATGTTCCCACCGAGAAGTAGGGGCCGATACTCCAAGAATGTTGTAAAATACTACATCCGAGATGTTAGCCTGCCTTACGTTAGGATATATATCGCTGTAGACGTATATAGCATCCCAACCGAGATGTACGGGACGACATAAACGGCATTCTGTAAAACATCACCAGCGAGGGGCTAGATGGGTTAGGTTAGGTTATGTTACGTTATAGACGTGTATAATGTTGCCACCGAGAAGTAGAGCCGATACGCCAGGAATGTTGTAAAATACTGCATCCGAGATGTTAGCCTGCCTTACGTTAGGATATATATCGCTGTAGACGTATATAACATCCCAACCGAGATGTATGGGACGACAGGAACGGGATTCTGCAAAACATTACCAGCGAGGGGCTAGATGGGTTAGGTTAGGTTATGCTGCGTTATAGACGTGTATAATGTTCCCGCCGAGAAGTAGAGCCGATACGCTAGGAATGTTGTAAAATACTGCAACCGAGATGTTAGCCTGCCTTAGGTTAGGATATATAACGCTGTAGAAGATTATAATGTCCCATCCGAGACGTACGGGACGACAGGAACGGGATTCTGCAAAACATTACCAGCGAGGGGCTAGATTGGTTAGGTTAGGTTATGTTACGTTATAGGCGTATATAATGTTCCCACCCGGAAGTAGGGGCCGATACTCCAAGAATGTTGTAAAATACTACATCCGAAATGTTAGCCTGCCTTACGTTAGGATATATAACGCTGTAGACGTATATAATGTCCTATCCGAGACGTACGGGACGACAGGAACGGGATTCTGTAAAACATTACCAGCGAGGGGCTAGATGGGTTAGGTTAGGTTATGTTACGTTATAGACGTATATAATGTTCCCACCGAGAAGTAGGGGCCGATACTCCAAGAATGTTGTAAAATACTACATCCGAGATGTCAGCCTGCCTTACGTTAGGATATATATCGCTGTAGACGTATATAACATCCCAACCGAGATGTACGGGACGACATAAACGGGATTCTGTAAAACATCACCAGCGAGGGGCTAGATGTGTTAGGTTAGATTATATTACGTTATAGACGTATATAATGTTCCCACCGAGAAGTAGAGGCTGATCCTACAGGAATGTTGTAAAATACTATATCCGAGAAGTTAGCCTGCCTTATGTTAGGATATGTATCGCTGTAGACGTATATAATATCCCAACCGAGATGTACGGGACGACACGAACGTGATTCTGTAAAACATTGCCAACGAGGGGCTAGATGGGATAGGTTAGGTTATGTTACGTTACAGACGTATATAATGTTCCCACCGAGAAGTAGGGGCCGATACTCCAAGAATGTTGTAAAATACTACATCCGTGATGTTAGCCTGCCTTACGTTAGGATATATAACGCTGTAGACGTATATAATATCCTATCCGAGACGTACGGGACGACAGGAACGGGATTCTGTAAAACATTACCAGCGAGGGGCTAGATGGGTTAGGTTAGGTTATGTTACGTTATAGACGTGTATAATGTTCCCACCGAGAAGTAGAGCCGATACGCCAGGAATGTTGTAAAATACTGCATCCGAGATGTTAGCCTGCCTTACGTTAGGATATATAACGCTATAGACGTATATAATATCCAACCGAGATGTACGGGACGACACGAACGGGATTCTGTAAAATATTACCAGCGAGGTGCTAGATGGGTTAGATTAGGTTATGTTACGTTATAGACGTATATAATGTTCCCACTGAGAAGTAGGGGCCGATACTCCAAGAATGTAGTAAAATACTACATCCGAGATGTTAGCCTGCCTTACGTTAGGATATATATCGCTGTAGACGTATATAACATCCCAACCGAGATGTACGGGACGACATAAACGGGATTCTGTAAAACATCACCAGTGAGAGGCTAGATGTGTTAGGTTAGATTATATTACGTTATAGACGTATATAATGTTCCCACCGAGAAGTAGAGGCTGATCCTACAGGAATGTTGTAAAATACTATATCCGAAAAGTTAGCCTGCCTTAGGTTAGGATATGTATCGCTGTAGACGTATATAATATCCCAACCGAGATGTTCGGGACGACTCGAACGGGATTCTGTGAAACATTGCCAACGAGGTGCTAGATGGGATAGGTTAAGTTATGTTACGTTACAGACGTATATATTTTTCCCACCGAGAAGTAGGGGCCGATACTCCAAGAATGTTGTAAAATACTACATCCGAGATGTTAGCCTGCCTTACGTTAGGATATATAACGCTATAGACGTATATAATATCCAACCGAGATGTACGGGACGACACGAACGGGATTCTGTAAAACATTACCAGCGAGGGGCTAGATGGGTTAGGCTAGGTTATGTTACGTTATAGACGTGTATAATGTTCCCACCGAGAAGTAGAGCCGATACGCCAGGAATGTTGTAAAATACTGCATCCGAGATGTTAGCCTGCCTTTGGTTAGGATATATAACGCTATAGACGTATATAATATCCCAACCGAGATGTACGGGACGACACGAACGGGATTCTGTAAAATATTACCAGCGAGGGGCTAGATGGGTTAGATTAGGTTATGTTACGTTATAGACGTATATAATGTTCCCACTGAGAAGTAGGGGCCGATACTCCAAGAATGTAGTAAAATACTACATCCGAGATGTTAGCCTGCCTTACGTTAGGATATATAACGCTATAGACGTATATAATATCCAACAGAGATGTACGGGACGACACGAACGGGATTCTGTAAAACATTACCAGCGAGGGGCTAGATTGGTTAGGTTTGGTTATGTTACGTTATAGACGTATATAATGTTCCCACCCGGAAGTAGGGGCCGATACTCCAAGAATGTTGTAAAATACTACATCCGAGATGTTAGCCTGCCTTACGTTAGGATATATAACGCTGTAGACGTATATAATGTCCTATCCGAGACGTACGGGACGACTCGAACGGGATTCTGTGAAACATTGCCAACGAGGTGCTAGATGGGATAGGTTAGGTTATGTTACGTTACAGACGTATATATTTTTCCCACCGAGAAGTAGGGGCCGATACTCCAAGAATGTTGTAAAATACTACATCCGAGATGTTAGCCTGCCTTACGTTAGGATATATAACGCTATAGACGTATATAATATCCCAACCGAGATGTACGGGACGACACGAACGGGATTCTGTAAAACATTGCCAACGAGGGGCTAGATGGGTTAGGTTAGGTTATGTTACGTTATAGACGTGTATAATGTTCCCACCGAGAAGTAGAGCCGATACGCCAGGAATGTTGTAAAATACTGTAACCGAGATGTTAGCCTGCCTTAGGTTAGGATATATAACGCTGTAGAAGATTATAATGTCCCATCCGAGACGTACGGGACGACAGGAACGGGATTCTGTAAAATATTACCTTGAGGGGCTAGATGGGTTAGGTTAGGTTGTGATACGTTATAAACGTATATAATGTTCCCACCGAGAAGTAGGGGCCGATATGCCAGGAATGTTGTAAAATACTATATCCGAGAAGTTAGCCTGCCTTAGGTTAGGATATATATAGCTGTAGACGTATATAATATTCCAACCGAGATGTACGGGACGACACGAACGGTATTCTGTAAAACATCACCAGCGAGGGGCTAGATGGGTTAGATTAGGTTATGTTACGTTATAGACGTATATAATGTTCCCACCGAGAAGTAGGGGCCGATACTCCAAGAATGTTGTAAAATACTACATCCGAGATGTTAGCCTGCCTTACGTTAGGATATATATCGCTGTAGACGTATATAACATCCCAACCGAGATGTACGGGACGACATAAACGGGATTCTGTAAAACATCACCAGCGAGGGGCTAGATGTGTTAGGTTAGATTATATTACGTTATCGACGTATATAATGTTCCCACCGAGAAGTAGAGGCTGATCCTACAGGAATGTTGTAAAATACTATATCCGAGAAGTTAGCCTGCCTTAGGTTAGGATATGTATCGCTGGAGACGTATATAATATCCCAACCGAGATGTACGGGACGACACGAACGGGATTCTGTAAAACATTGCCAACGAGGGGCTAGATGGGTTAGGTTAGGTTATGTTACGTTATAGACGTGTATGATGTTCCCACCGAGAAGTAGAGCCGATACGCCAGGAATGTTGTAAAATACTGCATCCGAGATGTTAGCCTGCCTTAGGTTAAGATATATAACGCTATAGACGTATATAATATCCCATCCGAGACGTACGGGACGACACGAACGAGATTCTGTAAAACATTACCAGCGAGGGGTAGATGTGTTAGGTTAGGTTATGTTACGTTATAGACGTGTATAATGTTCCCACCGAGAAGTAGAGCCGATAAGCCAGGAATGTTGTAAAATACTGCATCCGAGGTGTTAGCCTGCCTTAGGTTATGATATATATCGCTATAGACGTATATAATATCCCAACCGAGATGTACGGGACGACACGAACGGGATTCTGTAAAATATTACGAGCGAGGTGCTAGATGGGTTAGATTAGGTTACGTTACGTTATAGACGTATATAATGTTCCCACCGAGAAGTAGGGGCCGATACTCCAAGAATGTTGTAAAATACTACATCCGAGATGTTAGCCTGCCTTACGTTAGGATATATATCGCTGTAGACGTATATAACATCCCAACCGAGATGTACGGGACGACACGAACGGGATTCTGTAAAATATTACGAGCGAGGGGCTAGATGGGTTAGATTAGGTTATGTTACGTTATAGACGTATATAATGTTCCCACCGAGAAGTAGGGGCCGATACTCCAAGAATGTTGTAAAATACTACATCCGAGATGTTAGCCTGCCTTACGTTAGGATATATATCGCTGTAGACGTATATAACATCCCAACCGAGATGTACGGGACGACAGGAACGGGATTCTGTAAAACATTACCAGCGAGGGGCTAGATGGGTTAGGTTAGGTTATGTTACGTTATAGTCGTGTATGATGTTCCCACCGAGAAGTAGAGCCGATACGCCAGGAATGTTGTAAAATACTGCATCCGAGATGTTAGCCTGCCTTAGGTTAAGATATATAACGCTATAGACGTATATAATATCCCATCCGAGACGTACGGGACGACACGAACGAGATTCTGTAAAACATTACCAGCGAGGGGTAGATGTGTTAGGTTAGGTTATGTTACGTTATAGACCTATATAATGTTCCCACCGAGAAGCATGGGCCGATACGCCAGGAATGTTGCAAAATACTGGAACCGAGATGTTAGCCTGCCTTAGGTTAGGATATATAACGCTGTAGACGTTTATAATGTCCCAACCGAGACGTACGGGACGACACGAACGGGATTCTGTAAAACATTACCAGCGAGGGGCTAGATGGGTTAGGTTAGGTTGTGATACGTTATAAACGTATATAATGGTCCCACCGACAAGTTGGGGCCGATACTCCAAGAATGTTGTAAAATACTACATCCGAGATCTTAGCCTGCCTTACGTTAGGATATATATCGATTTAGACGTATATAACATCACAACCGAGATGTACGGGACGACAGGAACGGGATTCTGTAGAACATTACCAGCGAGGGGCTAGATGTGTTAGGTTAGGTTATGTTACGATATAGACCTATATAATGTTCCCACCGAGAAGTATGGGCCGATACGCCAGGAATGTTGTAAAATACTGCAACCGAGATGTTAGCCTGCCTTAGGTTAGGATATATAACGCTGTAGAAGATTATAATGTCCCATCCGAGACGTACGGGACGACAGGAACGGGATTCTGTAAAATATTACCTTGAGGGGCTAGATGGGTTAGGTTAGGTTGTGATACGTTATAAACGTATATAATGTTCCCACCGAGAAGTAGGGGCCGATATGCCAGGAATGTTGTAAAATACTATATCCGAGAAGTTAGCCTGCCTTAGGTTAGGATATATATAGCTGTAGACGTATATAATATTCCAACCGAGATGTACGGGACGACACGAACGGGATTCTGTAAAACATTGCCAACGAGGGGCTAGATGGGATAGGTTAGGTTATGTTACGTTACAGACGTGTATAATGTTCCCACCGAGAAGTAGAGCCGATACGCCAGGAATGTTGTAAAATCCTGCATCCGAGATGTTAGCCTGCCTTACGTTAGGATATATATCGCTGTAGACGTATATAACATCCCAACCGAGATGTACGGGACGACACGAACGGGATTCTGTAAAACATTACCAGCGAGGGGCTAGATGGGTTAGATTATTTTATGTTACGTTATAGACGTATATAATGTTCCCACCGAGAAGTAGGGGCCGATACTTCAAGAATGTTGTAAAATACTACATCCGAGATGTTAGCCTGCCTTACGTTAGGATATATATCGCTGTAGACGTATATAACATCCCAACCGAGATGTACGGGACGACACGAACGGGATTCTGTAAAACATTGCCAACGAGGGGCTAGATGGGATAGGTTAGGTTATGTTACTTTATAGACGTATATAATGTTCCCACCCGGAAGTAGGGGCCGATACTCCAAGAATGTTGTAAAATACTGCATCCGAGATGTTAGCCTGCCTTTGGTTAGGATATATAACGCTATAGACGTATATAATATCCCAACCGAGATGTACGGGACGACACGAACGGGATTCTGTAAAATATTACCAGCGAGGGGCTAGATGGGTTAGATTAGGTTATGTTACGTTATAGACGTATATAACGTTCCCACTGAGAAGTAGGGGCCGATACTCCAAGAATGTTGTAAAATACTACATCCGAGATGTTAGCCTGCCTTACGTTAGGATATATATCGCTGTAGACGTATATAACATCCCAACCGAGATGTACGGGACGACATAAACGGGATTCTGTAAAACATCACCAGCGAGGGGCTAGATGTGTTAGGTTAGATTATATTACGTTATAGACGTATATAATGTTCCCACCGAGAAGTAGAGGCTGATCCTACAGGAATGTTGTAAAATACTATATCCGAGAAGTTAGCCTGCCTTAGGTTAGGATATGTATCGCTGCAGACGTATATAATATCCCAACCGAGATGTACGGGACGACACGAACGGGATTCTGTAAAACATTGCCAACGAGGGGCTAGATGGGTTAGGTTAGGTTATGTTACGTTATAGACGTGTATAATGTTACCACCGAGAAGTAGAGCCGATACGCCAGGAATGTTGTAAAATACTGCATCCGAGATGTTAGCCTGCCTTAGGTTAGGATATATAACGCTGTAGAAGATTATAATGTCCCATCCGAGACGTACGGGACGACAGGAACGGGATTCTGTAAAATATTACCTTGAGGGGCTAGATGGGTTAGGTTAGGTTGTGATACGTTATAAACGTATATAATGTTCCCACCGAGAAGTAGGGGCCGATATGCCAGGAATGTTGTAAAATACTATATCCGAGAAGTTAGCCTGCCTTAGGTTAGGATATATATAGCTGTAGACGTATATAATATTCCAACCGAGATGTACGGGACGACACGAACGGTATTCTGTAAAACATTGCCAACGAGGGGCTAGATGGGATAGGTTAGGTTATGTTACGTTACAGACGTATATAATGTTCCCACCTAGAAGTAGGGGCCGATACTCCAAGAATGTTGTAAAATACTACATCCGAGATGTTAGCCTGCCTTAAGTTAGGATATATATCGCTGTAGACGTATATAACATCCCAACCGAGATGTACGGGACGAGGGGACCGGAATTCTGTAAAACATTACCAGCGAGGGGCTAGATGGGTTAGGTTAGGTTATGTTACGTTATAGACGTGTATAATGTTCCCACCGAGAAGTAGAGCCGATACGCCAGGAATGTTGTAAAATACTGCATCCGAGGTGTTAGCCTGCCTTAGGTTATGATATATAACGCTATAGACGTATATAATATCCCAACCGAGATGTACGGGACGACACGAACGGGATTCTGTAAAATATTACGAGCGAGGGGCTAGATGGGTTAGATTAGGTTATGTTACGTTATAGACGTATATAATGTTCCCACCGAGAAGTAGGGGCCGATACTCCAAGAATGTTGTAAAATACTACATCCGAGATGTTAGCCTGCCTTAGGTTAGGATATATAACGCTGTAGAAGATTATAATGTCCCATCCGAGACGTACGGGACGACAGGAACGGGATTCTGTAAAATATTAACTTGAGGGGCTAGATGGGTTAGGTTAGGTTGTGATACGTTATAAACGTATATAATGTTCCCACCGAGAAGTAGGGGCCGATATGCCAGGCATGTTGTAAAATACTATATCCGAGAAGTTAGCCTGCCTTAGGTTAGGATATATATAGCTGTAGACGTATATAATATTCCAACCGAGATGTACGGGACGACACGAACGGTATTCTGTAAAACATTGCCAACGAGGGGCTAGATGGGATAGGTTAGGTTATGTTACGTTACAGACGTATATAATGTTCCCACCTAGAAGTAGGGGCCGATACTCCAAGAATGTTGTAAAATACTACATCCGAGATGTTAGCCTGCCTTAAGTTAGGATATATATCGCTGTAGACGTATATAACATCCCAACCGAGATGTACGGGACGAGAGGACCGGGATTCTGTAAAACATTACCAGCGAGGGGCTAGATGGGTTAGGTTAGGTTATGTTACGTTATAGACGTGTATAATGTTCCCACCGAGAAGTAGAGCCGATACGCCAGGAATGTTGTAAAATACTGCATCCGAGGTGTTAGCCTGCCTTAGGTTATGATATATAACGCTATAGACGTATATAATATCCCAACCGAGATGTACAGGACGACACGAACGGGATTCTGTAAAATATTACGAGCGAGGGGCTAGATGGGTTAGATTAGGTTATGTTACGTTATAGACGTATATAATGTTCCCACCGAGAAGTAGGGGCCGATACTCCAAGAATGTTGTAAAATACTACATCCGAGATGTTAGCGTGCCTTACGTTAGGATATATATCGCTGTAGACGTATATAACATCCCAACCGAGATGTACGGGACGACAGGAACGGGATTCTGTAAAACATTGCCAACGAGGGGCTAGATGGGATAGGTTAGGTTATGTTACGTTACAGACGTATATAATGTTCCCACCGAGAAGTAGGGGCCGATACTCCAAGAATGTTGTAAAATACTACATCCGAGACATTAGCCTGCCTTACGTTAGGATATATATCGCTGTAGACGTATATAACATCCCAACCGAGATGTACGGGAAGACAGGAACGGGATTCTGTAAAACATTACCAGCGAGGGGCTAGATGGGTTAGGTTAGGTTATGTTACGTTATAGACGTGTATAATGTTCCCACCGAGAAGTAGAGCCGATACGCCAGGAATATTGTAAAATACTGCATCCGAGAGGTTAGCCTGCCTTAGGTAAAGATATATAACGCTATAGACGTATATAATATCCCATCCGAGACGTACGGGACGATACGAACGAGATTCTGTAAAACATTACCAGCGAGGGGTAGATGTGTTAGGTTAGGTTATGTTACGTTATAGACCTATATAATGTTCCCACCGAGAAGCATGGGCCGATACGCCAGGAATGTTGTAAAATACTGGAACCGAGATGTTAGCCTGCCTTAGGTTAGGATATATAACGCTGTAGACGTTTATAATGTCCCAACCGAGACGTACAGGACGACACGAACGGGATTCTGTAAAACATTACCAGCGAGGGGCTAGATGGGTTAGGTTAGGTTGTGATACGTTATAAACGTATATAATGGTCCCACCGAGAAGTAGGGGCCGATATGCCAGGAATGTTGTAAAATACTATATCCGAGAAGTTAGTCTGCCTTAGGTTAGGATATATATCGCTGTAGACGTATATAATATCCCAACCGAGATGTACGGGACGACACGAACGGGATTCTGTAAAACATTGCAAACGAGGGGCTAGATGGGATAGGTTAGGTTATGTTACGTTACAGACGTATATAATGTTCCCACCGAGAAGTAGGGGCCGATACCCCAAGAATGTTGTAAAATACTACATCCGAGATGTTAGCCTGCCTTACGTTAGGATATATATCGCTGTAGACGTATATAACATCCCAACCGAGATGTACGGGACGAGAGGACCGGGATTCTGTAAAACATTACCAGCGAGGGGCTAGATGGGTTAGGTTAGGTTATGTTACGTTATAGACGTGTATAATGTTCCCACCGAGAAGTAGAGCCGATACGCCAGGAATGTTGTAAAATACTGCATCCGAGGTGTTAGCCTGCCTTAGGTTATGATATATAACGCTATAGACGTATATAATATCCCAACCGAGATGTACAGGACGACACGAACGGGATTCTGTAAAATATTACGAGCGAGGGGCTAGATGGGTTAGATTAGGTTATGTTACGTTATAGACGTATATAATGTTCCCACCGAGAAGTAGGGGCCGATACTCCAAGAATGTTGTAAAATACTACATCCGAGATGTTAGCGTGCCTTACGTTAGGATATATATCGCTGTAGACGTATATAACATCCCAACCGAGATGTACGGGACGACAGGAACGGGATTCTGTAAAACATTGCCAACGAGGGGCTAGATGGGATAGGTTAGGTTATGTTACGTTACAGACGTATATAATGTTCCCACCGAGAAGTAGGGGCCGATACTCCAAGAATGTTGTAAAATACTACATCCGAGACATTAGCCTGCCTTACGTTAGGATATATATCGCTGTAGACGTATATAACATCCCAACCGAGATGTACGGGAAGACAGGAACGGGATTCTGTAAAACATTACCAGCGAGGGGCTAGATGGGTTAGGTTAGGTTATGTTACGTTATAGACGTGTATAATGTTCCCACCGAGAAGTAGAGCCGATACGCCAGGAATATTGTAAAATACTGCATCCGAGAGGTTAGCCTGCCTTAGGTAAAGATATATAACGCTATAGACGTATATAATATCCCATCCGAGACGTACGGGACGATACGAACGAGATTCTGTAAAACATTACCAGCGAGGGGTAGATGTGTTAGGTTAGGTTATGTTACGTTATAGACCTATATAATGTTCCCACCGAGAAGCATGGGCCGATACGCCAGGAATGTTGTAAAATACTGGAACCGAGATGTTAGCCTGCCTTAGGTTAGGATATATAACGCTGTAGACGTTTATAATGTCCCAACCGAGACGTACAGGACGACACGAACGGGATTCTGTAAAACATTACCAGCGAGGGGCTAGATGGGTTAGGTTAGGTTGTGATACGTTATAAACGTATATAATGGTCCCACCGAGAAGTAGGGGCCGATATGCCAGGAATGTTGTAAAATACTATATCCGAGAAGTTAGTCTGCCTTAGGTTAGGATATATATCGCTGTAGACGTATATAATATCCCAACCGAGATGTACGGGACGACACGAACGGGATTCTGTAAAACATTGCAAACGAGGGGCTAGATGGGATAGGTTAGGTTATGTTACGTTACAGACGTATATAATGTTCCCACCGAGAAGTAGGGGCCGATACCCCAAGAATGTTGTAAAATACTACATCCGAGATGTTAGCCTGCCTTACGTTAGGATATATAAAGCTGTAGAAGATTATAATGTCCCATCCGAGACGTACGGGACGACAGGAACGGGATTCTGTAAAATATTACCTTGAGGGGCTAGATGGGTTAGGTTAGGTTGTGATACGTTATAAACGTATATAATGTTCCCACCGAGAAGTAGGGGCCGATATGCCAGGAATGTTGTAAAATACTATATCCGAGAAGTTAGCCTGCCTTAGGTTAGGATATATATAGCTGTAGACGTATATACTATTCCAACCGAGATGTACGGGACGACACGAACGGGATTCTGTAAAACATTGCCAACGAGGGGCTAGATGGGATAGGTTAGGTTATGTTACGTTACAGACGTATATAATGTTCCCACCGAGAAGTAGGGGCCGATACTCCAAGAATGTTGTAAAATACTACATCCGAGATATTAGCCTGCCTTACGTTAGGATATATATCGCTGTAGACGTATATAACATCCCAACCGAGATGTACGGGACGACAGGAACGGGATTCTGTAAAACATTACCAGCGAGGGGCTAGATGGGTTAGGTTAGGTTATGTTACGTTATAGACGTGTATAATGTTCCCACCGAGAATTAGAGCCGATACGCCAGGAATGTTGTAAAATACTGCATCCGAGATGTTAGCCTGCCTTAGGTTAAGATATATAACGCTATAGACGTATATAATATCCCATCCGAGATGTACGGGACGACACGAACGGGATTCTGTAAAACATTGCCAACGAGGGGCTAGATGGGTTAGGTTAGGTTATGTTACTTTATAGATGTATATAATGTTCCCACCGAGAAGTAGAGGCCGATACTCCAAGAATGTTGTAAAAGACTACATCCGAGATGTTAGCCTGCCTTACGTTAGGAAATATAACGCTGTAGACGTATTTAATGTCCCATCCGAGACGTACGGGACGACAGGAACGGGATTCTGTAAAACATTACCAGCGAGGGGCTAGATGTGTTAGGTTAGGTTATGTTACGTTATAGACGTGTATAATGTTGCCACCGAGAAGTAGAGCCGATACGCCAGGAATGTTGTAAAATACTGCATCCGAGATGTTAGCCTGCCTTACGTTAGGATATATATCGCTGTAGACGTATATAACATCCCAACCGAGATGTACGGGACGACAGGAACGGGATTCTGCAAAACATTACCAGCGAGGGGCTAGAAGGGTTATGTTAGGTTATGCTACGTTATAGACGTGTATAATGTTCCCGCCGAGAAGTAGAGCCGATACGCTAGGAATGTTGTAAAATGCTGCATCCGAGGTGTTAGCCTGCCTTAGGTTAGGATATATAACGCTATAGACGTATATAATATCCAACAGAGATGTACGGGACGACACGAACGGGATTCTGTAAAACATTACCAGCGAGGGGCTAGATGGGATAGGTTAGGTTATGTTACGTTACAGACGTATATAATGTTCCCACCGAGAAGTAGGGGCCGATACTCCAAGAATGTTGTAAAATACTACATCCGAGATGTTAGCCTGCCTTACGTTAGGATATATATCGCTGTAGACGTATATAACATCCCAACCGAGATGTACGGGACGACACGAACGGGATTCTGTAAAACATCACGAGCGAGGGGCTAGATGGGTTAGGTTAGGTTATGTTACGTTATAGACGTGTATAATGTTGCCACCGAGAAGTAGAGCCGATACGCCAGGAATGTTGTAAAATACTGCATCCGAGATGTTAGCCTGCCTTACGTTAGGATATATATCGCTGTAGACGTATATAACATCCCAACCGAGATGTACGGGACGACAGGAACGGGATTCTGCAAAACATTACCAGCGAGGGGCTAGATGGGTTAGGTTAGGTTATGTTACGTTATAGACGTGTATAATGTTCCCACCGAGAAGTAGAGCCGATACGCCAGGAATGTTGTAAAATACTACATCCGAGATGTTAGCCTGCCTTACGTTAGGATATATAACGCTGTAGACGTATATAATGTCCCATCCGAGACGTACGGGACGACACGAACGGGACTCTGTAAAACATTACCAGCGAGGGGCTAGATGTGTTAGGTTTAGGTTATGTTACGTTATAGAACTCTATAATGTTCCCACCGAGAAGTATGGGCCGATACGCCAGGAATGTTGTAAAATACTGCAACCGAGATGTTAGCCTGCCTTAGGTTAGGATATATAACGCTGTAGAAGATTATAATGTCCCATCCGAGACGTACGGGACGACAGGAACGGGATTCTGTAAAATATTACCTTGAGGGGCTAGATGGGTTAGGTTAGGTTGTGATACGTTATAAACGTATATAATGTTCCCACCGAGAAGTAGGGGCCGATATGCCAGGAATGTTGTAAAATACTATATCCGAGAAGTTAGCCTGCCTTAGGTTAGGATATATATAGCTGTAGACGTATATACTATTCCAACCGAGATGTACAGGACGACACGAACGGGATTCTGTAAAACATTGCCAACGAGGGGCTAGATGGGATAGGTTAGGTTATGTTACGTTACAGACGTATATAATGTTCCCACCGAGAAGTAGGGGCCGATACTCCAAGAATGTTGTAAAATACTACATCCGAGATATTAGCCTGCCTTACGTTAGGATATATATCGCTGTAGACGTATATAACATCCCAACCGAGATGTACGGGACGACAGGAACGGGATTCTGTAAAACATTACCAGCGAGGGGCTAGATGGGTTAGGTTAGGTTATGTTACGTTATAGACGTGTATAATGTTCCCACCGAGAATTAGAGCCGATACGCCAGGAATGTTGTAAAATACTGCATCCGAGATGTTAGCCTGCCTTAGGTTAAGATATATAACGCTATAGACGTATATAATATCCCATCCGAGATGTACGGGACGACACGAACGGGATTCTGTAAAACATTGCCAACGAGGGGCTAGATGGGTTAGGTTAGGTTATGTTACTTTATAGATGTATATAATGTTCCCACCGAGAAGTAGAGGCCGATACTCCAAGAATGTTGTAAAAGACTACATCCGAGATGTTAGCCTGCCTTACGTTAGGAAATATAACGCTGTAGACGTATTTAATGTCCCATCCGAGACGTACGGGACGACAGGAACGGGATTCTGTAAAACATTACCAGCGAGGGGCTAGATGTGTTAGGTTAGGTTATGTTACGTTATAGACGTGTATAATGTTGCCACCGAGAAGTAGAGCCGATACGCCAGGAATGTTGTAAAATACTGCATCCGAGATGTTAGCCTGCCTTACGTTAGGATATATATCGC
Organism: Xylocopa violacea; assembly: GCA_963969225.1. Classification (NCBI taxonomy): domain Eukaryota; kingdom Metazoa; phylum Arthropoda; class Insecta; order Hymenoptera; family Apidae; genus Xylocopa; species Xylocopa violacea. The sequence continues at coordinate 111,110 of CAXAJV010000807.1, forward strand.
TGTAGACGTATATAACATCCCAACCGAGATGTACGGGACGACAGGAACGGGATTCTGCAAAACATTACCAGCGAGGGGCTAGATGGGTTATGTTAGGTTATGCTACGTTATAGACGTGTATAATGTTCCCGCCGAGAAGTAGAGCCGATACGCTAGGAATGTTGTAAAATGCTGCATCCGAGGTGTTAGCCTGCCTTAGGTTAGGATATATAACGCTATAGACGTATATAATATCCAACAGAGATGTACGGGACGACACGAACGGGATTCTGTAAAACATTACCAGCGAGGGGCTAGATGGGATAGGTTAGGTTATGTTACGTTACAGACGTATATAATGTTCCCACCGAGAAGTAGGGGCCGATACTCCAAGAATGTTGTAAAATACTACATCCGAAATGTTAGCCTGCCTTACGTTAGGATATATAACGCTATAGACGTATATAATATCCCAACCGAGATGTACGGGACGACACGAACGGGATTCTGTAAAATATTACCAGCGAGGGGCTAGATGGGTTAGATTAGGTTATGTTACGTTATAGACGTATATAATGTTCCCACCGAGAAGTAGGGGCCGATACTCCAAGAATGTTGTAAAATACTACATCCGAGTTGTTAACCTGCCTTACGTTAGGATATATATCGCTGTAGACGTATATAGCATCCCAACCGAGATGTACGGGACGACATAAACGGGATTCTGTAAAACATCACCAGTGAGGGGCTAGATGGGTTAGGTTAGGTTATGTTACGTTATAGACGTGTATAATGTTGCCACCGAGAAGCAGAGCCGATACGCCAGGAATGTTGTAAAATACTGCATCCGAGATGTTAGCCTGCCTTACGTTAGGATATATATCGCTGTAGACGTATATAACATCCCAACCGAGATGTACGGGACGACATAAACGGGATTCTGTAAAACATCACCAGCGAGGGGCTAGATGTGTTAGGTTAGATTATATTACGTTATAGACGTATATAATGTTCCCACCGAGAAGTAGAGGCTGATCCTACAGGAATGTTGTAAAATGCTGCATCCGAGATGTTAGCCTGCCTTAGGTTAGGATATATAACGCTATAGACGTATATAATATCCAACAGAGATGTACGGGACGACACGAACGGGATTCTGTAAAACATTATCAGCGAGGGGCTAGATTGGTTAGGTTAGGTTATGTTACGTTATAGACGTATATAATGTTCCCACCCGGAAGTAGGGGCCGATACGCCAGGAATGTTGAAAAATACTGGAACCGAGATGTTAGCCTGCCTTAGGTTAGGATATATAACGCTGTAGACGTTTATAATGTCCCAACCGAGACGTACGGGACGACACGAACGGGATTCTGTAAAACATTACCAGCGAGGGGCTAGATGGGTTAGGTTAGGTTGTGATACGTTATAAACGTATATAATGGTCCCACCGAGAAGTAGGGGCCGATATGCCAGGAATGTTATAAATACTATATCCGAGAAGTTAGTCTGCCTTAGGTTAGGATATATATCGCTGTAGACGTATATAATATCCCAACCGAGATGTACGGGACGACACGAACGGGATTCTGTAAAACATTGCAAACGAGGGGCTAGATGGGACAGGTTAGGTTATGTTACGTTACAGACGTATATAATGTTCCCACCGAGAAGTAGGGGCCGATAACCCAAGAATGTTGTAAAATACTACATCCGAGATGTTAGCCTGCCTTACGTTAGGATATATAAAGCTATAGACGTATATAATATTCCAACCGAGATGTACGGGACGACACGAACGGGATTCTGTAAAACATTGCCAACGAGGGGCTAGATGGGATAGGTTAGGTTATGTTACGTTACAGACGTATATAATGTTCCCACCTAGAAGTAGGGGCCGGTACTCCAAGAATGTTGTAAAATACTACATCCGAGATGTTAGCCTGCCTTACGTTAGGATATATATCGCTGTAGATGTATATAACATCCATACCGAGATGTACGGGACGACACGAACGGGATTCTGTAAAACATTACCAGCGAGGGGCTAGATGGGTTAGATTAGGTTATGTTACGTTATAGACGTATATAATGTTCCCACCGAGAAGTAGGGGCCGATACTCCAAGAATGTTGTAAAATACTACATTCGAGGTGTTAGCCTGCCTTACGTTAGGATATATATCGCTGTAGACGTATATAACATCCCAACCGAGATGTACGGGACGACACGAACGGGATTCTGTAAAACATTGCCAACGAGGGGCTAGATGGGATAGGTTAGGTTATGTTACGTTATAGACGTATATAATGTTCCCACCGAGAAGTAGGGGCCGATACTCCAAGAATGTTGTAAAATACTACATCCGAGATGTTAGCCTGCCTTACGTTAGGATATATATCGCTGTAGACGTATATAACATCCCAACCGAGATGTACGGGACGACACGAACGGGATTCTGTAAAACATTGCCAACGAGGGGCTAGATGGGATAGGTTAGGTTATGTTACGTTACAGACGTATATAATGTTCCCACCGAGAAGTAGGGGCCGATACTCCAAGAATGTTGTAAAATACTACATCCGAGATATTAGCCTGCCTTACGTTAGGATATATATCGCTGTAGACGTATATAACATCCCAACCGAGATGTACGGGACGACAGGAACGGGATTCTGTAAAACATTACCAGCGAGGGGCTAGATGGGTTAGGTTAGGTTATGTTACGTTATAGACGTGTATAATGTTCCCACCGAGAAGTAGAGCCGATACGCCAGGAATGTTGTAAAATACTGCATCCGAGATGTTAGCCTGCCTTAGGTTAAGATATATAACGCTATAGACGTATATAATATCCCATCCGAGATGTACGGGACGACACGAACGGGATTCTGTAAAACATTGCCAACGAGGGGCTAGATGGGTTAGCTTAGGTAATGTTAGTTTATAGATGTATATAATGTTCCCACCGAGAAGTATGGGCCGATACTCCAAGAATGTTGTAAAAGACTACATCCGAGATGTTAGCCTGCCTTACGTTAGGAAATATAACGCTGTAGACGTATTTAATGTCCCATCCGAGACGTACGGGACGACACGAACGGGATTCTGTAAAACATTACCAGCGAGCGGCTAGATGTGTTAGGTTAGGTTATGTTACGTTATAGACCTATATAATGTTTCCACCGAGAAGTATGGGCCGATACGCCAGGAATGTTGTAAAATACTGCATCCGAGATGTTAGCCTGCCTCAGGTTAGGATATATAACGCTGTAGGAGTTTATAATGTCCCATCCGAGACGTACGGGACGACAGGAACGGGATTCTGTAAAACATTACCAGCGAGGGGCTAGATGGGTTAGGTTAGGTTATGTTACTTTATAGACGTATATAATGTTCCCACCCGGAAGTAGGGGCCGATACTCCAAGAATGTTGTAAAATACTACATCCGAGATGTTAGCCTGCCTTACGTTAGGATATATAACGCTGTAGACGTATATAATGTCCCATTCGAGACGTACGGGAGGACAGGAACGGGATTCTGTAAAACATTACCAGCGAGGGGCTACATGGTTTAGGTTAGGTTATGTTACGTTATAGACGTGTATAATGTTGCCACCGAGAAGTAGAGCCGATACGCCAGGAATGTTGTAAAATACTGCATCCGAGATGTTAGCCTGCCTTACGTTAGGATATATATCGCTGTAGACGTATATAACATCCCAACCGAGATGTACGGGACGACAGGAACGGGATTCTGCAAAACATTACCAGCGAGGGGCTAGATGGGTTATGTTAGGTTATGCTACGTTATAGACGTGTATAATGTTCCCGCCGAGAAGTAGGGCCGATACGCTAGGAATGTTGTAAAATGCTGCATCCGAGGTGTTAGCCTGCTTTAGGTTAGGATATATAACGCTATAGACGTATATAATATCCAACAGAGATGTACGGGACGACACGAACGGGATTCTGTAAAACATTACCAGCGAGGGGCTAGATTGGTTAGGTTAGGTTATGTTACGTTATAGACGTATATAATGTTCCCACCCGGAAGTAGGGGCCGATACACCAAGAATGTTGTAAAATACTACATCCGAGATGTTAGCCTGCCTTACGTTAGAATATATAACGCTGTAGACGTATATAATGTCCTATCCGATACGTACGGGACGACATAAACGGGATTCTGCAAAACATTACCAGCGAGGGGCTAGATGGGTTAGGTTAGGTTATGCTACGTTATAGACGTGTATAATGTTCCCGCCGAGAAGTAGAGCCGATACGCTAGGAATGTTGTAAAATGCTGCATCCGAGATGTTAGCCTGCCTTAGGTTAGGATATATAACGCTATAGACGTATATAATATCCCAACCGAGATGTACGGGACGACACGAACGGGATTCTGTAAAATATTACCAGCGAGGGGCTAGATGGGTTAGATTAGGTTATGTTACGTTATAGACGTATATAATGTTCCCACCGAGAAGTAGGGGCCGATACTCCAAGAATGTTGTAAAATACTACATCCGAGATCTTAGCCTGCCTTACGTTAGGATATATATCGATTTAGACGTATATAACATCCCAACCGAGATGTACGGGACGACAGGAACGGGATTCTGTAGAACATTACCAGCGAGGGGCTAGATGGGTTAGGTTAGGTTATGTTACGTTATAGACGTGTATAATGTTCCCACCGAGAAGTAGAGCCGATACGCCAGGAATGTTGTAAAATACTACATCCGAGATGTTAGCCTGCCTTACGTTAGGATATATAACGCTGTAGACGTATATAATGTCCCATCCGAGACGTACGGGACGACACGAACGGGACTCTGTAAAACATTACCAGCGAGGGGCTAGATGTGTTAGGTTAGGTTATGTTACGTTATAGACCTATATAATGTTCCCACCGAGAAGTATGGGCCGATACGCCAGGAATGTTGTAAAATACTGCAAGCGAGATGTTAGCCTGTCTTAGGTTAGGATATATAACGCTGTAGAAGATTATAATGTCCCATCCGAGACGTACGGGACGACAGGAACGGGATTCTGTAAAATATTACCTTGAGGGGCTAGATGGGTTAGGTTAGGTTGTGATACGTTATAAACGTATATAATGTTCCCACCGAGAAGTAGGGGCCGATATGCCAGGAATGTTGTAAAATACTATATCCGAGAAGTTAGCCTGCCTTAGGTTAGGATATATATAGCTGTAGACGTATATAATATTCCAACCGAGATGTACGGGACGACACGAACGGGATTCTGTAAAACATTGCCAACGAGGGGCTAGATGGGATAGGTTAGGTTATGTTACGTTACAGACGTATATAATGTTCCCACCTAGAAGTAGGGCCGGATACTCCAAGAATGTTGTAAAATACTACATCCGAGATGTTAGCCTGCCTTACGTTAGGATATATATCGCTGTAGACGTATATAACATCCCAACCGAGATGTACGGGACGACACGAACGGGATTCTGTAAAACATTGCCAACGAGGGGCTAGATGGGATAGGTTAGGTTATGTTACGTTACAGACGTATATAATGTTCCCACCGAGAAGTAGGGGCCGATACTCCAAGAATGTTGTAAAATACTACATCCGAGATATTAGCCTGCCTTACGTTAGGATATATATCGCTGTAGACGTATATAACATCCCAACCGAGATGTACGGGACAACAGGAACGGGATTCTGTAAAACATTACCAGCGAGGGGCTAGATGGGTTAGGTTAGGTTATGTTACGTTATAGACGTGTATAATGTTGCCACCGAGAAGTAGAGCCGATACGCCAGGAATGTTGTAAAATACTGCATCCGAGATGTTAGCCTGCCTTAGGTTAAGATATATAACGCTATAGACGTATATAATATCCCATCCGAGATGTACGGGACGACACGAACGGGATTCTGTAAAACATTGCCAACGAGGGGCTAGATGGGTTAGCTTAGGTTATGTTACTTTATAGATGTATATAATGTTCCCACCGAGAAGTATGGGCCGATACTCCAAGAATGTTGTAAAAGACTACATCCGAGATGTTATCCTGCCTTACGTTAGGAAATATAACGCTGTAGACGTATTTAATGTCCCATCCGAGACGTACGGGACGACACGAACGGGATTCTGTAAAACATTACCAGCGAGGGGCTAGATGTGTTAGGTTAGGTTATGTTACGTTATAGACCTATATAATGTTTCCACCGAGAAGTATGGGCCGATACGCCAGGAATGTTGTAAAATACTGCATCCGAGATGTTAGCCTCCCTCAGGTTAGGATATATAACGCTGTAGGAGTTTATAATGTCCCATCCGAGACGTACGGGACGACAGGAACGGGATTCTGTAAAACATTACCAGCGAGGGGCTAGATGGGTTAGGTTAGGTTATGTTACTTTATAGACGTATATAATGTTCCCACCCGGAAGTAGGGGCCGATACTCCAAGAATGTTGTAAAATACTACATCCGAGATGTTAGCCTGCCTTACGTTAGGATATATAACGCTGTAGACGTATATAATGTCCTATCCGAGACGTACGGGACGACAGGAACGGGATTCTGTAAAACATTACCAGCGAGGGGCTAGATGGGTTAGGTTAGGTTATGTTACGTTATAGACGTATATAATGTTCCCACCGAGAAGTAGGGGCCGATACTCCAAGAATGTTGTAAAATACTACATCCGAGATGTTAGCCTGCCTTAAGTTAGGATATATATCGCTGTAGACGTATATAACATCCCAACCGAGATGTACGGGACGACATAAACGGGATTCTGTAAAACATCACCAGCGAGGGGCTAGATGGGTTAGGTTAGGTTATGTTACGTTATAGACGTGTATAATGTTGCCACCGAGAAGTAGAGACGATACGCCAGGAATGTTGTAAAATACTGCATCCGAGATGTTAGCCTGCCTTACGTTAGGATATATAACGCTGTAGACGTATATAATGTCCTATCCGAGACGTACGGGACGACAGGAACGGGATTCTGTAAAACATTACCAGCGAGGGGCTAGATGGGTTAGGTTAGGTTATGTTACGTTATAGACGTGTATAATGTTCCCACCGAGAAGTAGAGCCGATACGCCAGGAATGTTGTAAAATACTGCATCCGAGATGTTAGCCTGCCTTTGGTTAGGATATATAACGCTATAGACGTATATAATATCCCAACCGAGATGTACGGGACGACACGAACGGGATTCTGTAAAATATTACCAGCGAGGGGCTAGATGGGTTAGATTAGGTTATGTTACGTTATAGACGTATATAATGTTCCCACTGAGAAGTAGGGGCCGATACTCCAAGAATGTTGTAAAATACTACATCCGAGATGTCAGCCTGCCTTACGTTAGGATATATATCGCTGTAGACGTATATAACATCCCAACCGAGATGTACGGGACGACATAAACGGGATTCTGTAAAACATCACCAGCGAGGGGCTAGATGTGTTAGGTTAGATTATATTACGTTATAGACGTATATAATGTTCCCACCGAGAAGTAGAGGCTGATCCTACAGGAATGTTGTAAAATACTATATCCGAGAAGTTAGCCTGCCTTAGGTTAGGATATGTATCGCTGTAGACGTATATAATATCCCAACCGAGATGTACGGGACGACACGAACGGGATTCTGTAAAACATTGCCAACGAGGGGCTAGATGGGATAGGTTAGGTTATGTTACGTTACAGACGTATATAATGTTCCCACCGAGAAGTAGGGGCCGATACTCCAAGAATGTTGTAAAATACTACATCCGAGATGTTAGCCTGCCTTACGTTAGGATATATAACGCTATAGACGTATATAATATCCCAACCGAGATGTACGGGACGACACGAACGGGATTCTGTAAAATATTACCAGCGAGGGGCTAGATGGGTTAGGTTAGGTTATGCTACGTTATAGACGTGTATAATGTTCCCGCCGAGAAGCAGAGCCGATACGCTAGGAATGTTGTAAAATGCTGCATCCGAGATGTTAGCCTGCCTTAGGTTAGGATATATAACGCTATAGACGTATATAATATCCCATCCGAGATGTACGGGACGACACGAACGGGATTCTGTAAAACATTGCCAACGAGGGGCTAGATGGGTTAGGTTAGGTTATGTTACTTTATAGACGTATATAATGTTCCCACCGAGAAGTAGGGGCCGATACTCCAAGAATGTTGTAAAATACTACATCCGAGATGTTAGCCTGCCTTACGTTAGGATATATAACGCTGTAGACGTATATAATGTCCTATCCGAGACGTACGGGACGACAGGAACGGGATTCTGTAAAACATTACCAGCGAGGGGCTAGATGGGTTAGGTTAGGTTATGTTACGTTATAGACGTATATAATGTTCCCACCGAGAAGTAGGGGCCGATACTCCAAGAATGTTGTAAAATACTACATCCGAGATGTTAGCCTGCCTTAAGTTAGGATATATATCGCTGTAGACGTATATAACATCCCAACCGAGATGTACGGGACGACAGGAACGGGATTCTGTAAAACATCACCAGCGAGGGGCTAGATGGGTTAGGTTAGGTTATGCTACGTTATAGACGTGTATAATGTTCCCACCGAGAAGTAGAGCCGATACGCCAGGAATGTTGTAAAATACTGCATCCGAGATGTTAGCCTGCCTTTGGTTAGGATATATAACGCTATAGACGTATATAATATCCCAACCGAGATGTACGGGACGACACGAACGGGATTCTGCAAAATATTACCAGCGAGGGGCTAGATGGGTTAGATTAGGTTATGTTACGTTATAGACGTATATAATGTTCCCACTGAGAAGTAGGGGCCGATACTCCAAGAATGTTGTAAAATACTACATCCGAGATGTCAGCCTGCCTTACGTTAGGATATATATCGCTGTAGACGTATATAACATCCCAACCGAGATGTACGGGACGACATAAACGGGATTCTGTAAAACATCACCAGCGAGGGGCTAGATGTGTTAGGTTAGATTATATTACGTTATAGACGTATATAATGTTCCCACCGAGAAGTAGAGGCTGATCCTACAGGAATGTTGTAAAATACTATATCCGAGAAGTTAGCCTGCCTTAGGTTAGGATATGTATCGCTGTAGACGTATGTAATATCCCAACCGAGATGTACGGGACGACACGAACGGGATTCTGTAAAACATTGCCAACGAGGGGCTAGATGGGATAGGTTAGGTTATGTTACGTTACAGACGTATATAATGTTCCCACCGAGAAGTAGGGGCCGATACTCCAAGAATGTTGTAAAATACAACATCCGAGATGTTAGACTGCCTTACGTTAGGATATATATCGCCGTAGACGTATATAACATCCCAACCGAGATGTACGGGACGACACGAACGGGATTCTGTAAAATATTACCAGCGAGGGGCTAGATGGGTTAGGTTAGGTTATGTTACGTTATAGACGTGTATAATGTTGCCACCGAGAAGTAGAGCCGATACGCCAGGAATGTTGTAAAATACTGCATCCGAGATGTTAGCCTGCCTTACGTTAGGATATATATCGCTGTAGACGTATATAACATCCCAACCGAGATGTACGGGACGACAGGAACGGGATTCTGCAAAACATTACCAGCGAGGGGCTAGATGGGTTAGGTTAGGTTATGCTACGTTATAGACGTGTATAATGTTCTCGCCGAGAAGTAGAGCCGATACGCTAGGAATGTTGTAAAATGCTGCATCCGAGATGTTAGCCTGCCTTAGGTTAGGATATATAACGCTATAGACGTATATAATATCCAACAGAGATGTAGGGGATGACACGAACGGGATTCTGTAAAACATTACCAGCGAGGGGCTAGATTGGTTAGGTTAGGTTATGTTACGTTATAGACGTATATAATGTTCCCACCCGGACGTAGGGGCCGATACTCCAAGAATGTTGTAAAATACTACATCCGAGATGTTAGCCTGCCTTACGTTAGGATATATAACGCTGTAGACGTATATAATGTCCTATCCGAGACGTACGGGACGACAGGAACGGGATTCTGTAAAACATTACCAGCGAGGGGCTAGATGGGTTAGGTTAGGTTATGTTACGTTATAGACGTGTATAATGTTCCCACCGAGAAGTAGAGCCGATACGCCAGGAATGTTGTAAAATACTGCATCCGAGATGTTAGCCTGCCTTTGGTTAGGATATATAACGCTATAGACGTATATAATATCCCAACCGAGATGTACGGGACGACACGAACGGGATTCTGTAAAATATTACCAGCGAGGGGCTAGATGGGTTAGATTAGGTTATGTTACGTCATAGACGTATATAATGTTCCCACCGAGAAGTAGGGGCCGATACTCGAAGAATGTTGTAAAATACTACATCCGAGATGTTAGCCTGCCTTACGTTAGGATATATATCGCTGTAGACGTATATAACATCCCAACCGAGATGTACGGGACGACATAAACGGGATTCTGTAAAACATCACCAGCGAGGGGCTAGATGGGTTAGGTTAGGTTATGTTACGTTATAGACGTATATAATGTTCCCACCGAGAAGTGGGGCCGATACTCCAAGAATGTTGTAAAATACTACATCCGAGATGTTAGCCTGCCTTACGTTAGGATATATAACGCTGTAGACGTATATAATATCCCAACCGAGATGTACGGGACGACACGAACGGGATTCTGTAAAATATTACCAGCGAGGGGCTAGATGGGTTAGATTAGGTTATGTTACGTTATAGACGTATATAATGTTCCCACTGAGAAGTAGGGGCCGATACTCCAAGAATGTTGTAAAATACTACATCCGAGATGTCAGCCTGCCTTACGTTAGGATATATATCGCTGTAGACGTATATAACATCCCAACCGAGACGTACGGGACGACAGGAACGGGATTCTGTAAAACATTACCAGCGAGGGGCTAGATGGGTTAGGTTAGGTTAGGTTACGTTATAGACGTGTATAATGTTCCCACCGAGAAGTAGAGCCGATACGCCAGGAATGTTGTAAAATACTGCATCCGAGATGTTAGCCTGCCTTTGGTTAGGATATATAACGCTATAGACGTATATAATATCCCAACCGAGATGTACGGGACGACACGAACGGGATTCTGTAAAACATTACCAGCGAGGGGCTAGATGGGTTAGGTTAGGTTATGTTACGTTATAGACGTGTATAATGTTCCCACCGAGAAGTAGAGCCGATACGCCAGGAATGTTGTAAAATACTGCATCCGAGATGTTAGCCTGCCTTTGGTTAGGATATATAACGCTATAGACGTATATAATATCCCAACCGAGATGTACGGGACGACACGAACGGGATTCTGTAAAATATTACCAGCGAGGGGCTAGATGGGTTAGATTAGGTTATGTTACGTCATAGACGTATATAATGTTCCCACCGAGAAGTAGGGGCCGATACTCGAAGAATGTTGTAAAATACTACATCCGAGATGTTAGCCTGCCTTACGTTAGGATATATATCGCTGTAGACGTATATAACATCCCAACCGAGATGTACGGGACGACATAAACGGGATTCTGTAAAACATCACCAGCGAGGGGCTAGATGGGTTAGGTTAGGTTATGTTACGTTATAGACGTATATAATGTTCCCACCGAGAAGTGGGGCCGATACTCCAAGAATGTTGTAAAATACTACATCCGAGATGTTAGCCTGCCTTACGTTAGGATATATAACGCTGTAGACGTATATAATATCCCAACCGAGATGTACGGGACGACACGAACGGGATTCTGTAAAATATTACCAGCGAGGGGCTAGATGGGTTAGGTTAGGTTATGCTACGTTATAGACGTGTATAATGTTCCCGCCGAGAAGCAGAGCCGATACGCTAGGAATGTTGTAAAATGCTGCATCCGAGATGTTAGCCTGCCTTAGGTTAGGATATATAACGCTATAGACGTATATAATATCCCATCCGAGATGTACGGGACGACACGAACGGGATTCTGTAAAACATTGCCAACGAGGGGCTAGATGGGTTAGGTTAGGTTATGTTACTTTATAGACGTATATAATGTTCCCACCGAGAAGTAGGGGCCGATACTCCAAGAATGTTGTAAAATACAACATCCGAGATGTTAGACTGCCTTACGTTAGGATATATATCGCCGTAGACGTATATAACATCCCAACCGAGATGTACGGGACGACAGGAACGGGATTCTGCAAAACATTACCAGCGAGGGGCTAGATGGGTTAGGTTAGGTTATGCTACGTTATAGACGTGTATAATGTTCTCGCCGAGAAGTAGAGCCGATACGCTAGGAATGTTGTAAAATGCTGCATCCGAGATGTTAGCCTGCCTTAGGTTAGGATATATAACGCTATAGACGTATATAATATCCAACAGAGATGTACGGGACGACACGAACGGGATTCTGTAAAACATTACCAGCGAGGGGCTAGATTGGTTAGGTTAGGTTATGTTACGTTATAGACGTATATAATGTTCCCACCGGGACGTAGGGGCCGATACTCCAAGAATGTTGTAAAATACTACATCCGAGATGTTAGCCTGCCTTACGTTAGGATATATAACGCTGTAGACGTATATAATGTCCTATCCGAGACGTACGGGACGACAGGAACGGGATTCTGTAAAACATTACGAGCGAGGGGCTAGATGGGTTAGGTTAGGTTATGTTACGTTATAGACGTGTATAATGTTCCCACCGAGAAGTAGAGCCGATACGCCAGGAATGTTGTAAAATACTGCATCCGAGATGTTAGCCTGCCTTTGGTTAGGATATATAACGCTATAGACGTATATAATATCCCAACCGAGATGTACGGGACGACACGAACGGGATTCTGTAAAATATTACCAGCGAGGGGCTAGATGGGTTAGATTAGGTTATGTTACGTTATAGACGTATATAATGTTCCCACTGAGAAGTAGGGGCCGATACTCCAAGAATGTTGTAAAATACTACATCCGAGATGTTAGCCTGCCTTACGTTAGGATGTATATCGCTGTAGACGTATATAACATCCCAACCGAGATGTACGGGACGACATAAACGGGATTCTGTAAAACATCACCAGCGAGGGGCTAGATGTGTTAGGTTAGATTATATTACGTTATAGACGTATATAATGTTCCCACCGAGAAGTAGAGGCTGATCCTACAGGAATGTTGTAAAATACTATATCCGAGAAGTTAGCCTGCCTTAGGTTAGGATATATAACGCTATAGACGTATATAATATCCAACAGAGATGTACGGGACGACAGGAACGGGATTCTGCAAAACATTACCAGCGAGGGGCTAGATGGGTTAGGTTAGGTTATGCTACGTTATAGACGTGTATAATGTTCTCGCCGAGAAGTAGAGCCGATACGCTAGGAATGTTGTAAAATGCTGCATCCGAGATGTTAGCCTGCCTTAGGTTAGGATATATAACGCTATAGACGTATATAATATCCAACAGAGATGTACGGGACGACACGAACGGGATTCTGTAAAACATTACCAGCGAGGGGTTAGATGGGTTAGATTAGGTTATGTTACGTTATAGACGTATATAATGTTCCCACCGAGAAGTAGGGGCCGATACTCCAAGAATGTTGTAAAATACTACATCCGAGATGTTAGCCTGCCTTACGTTAGGATATATAACGCTGTAGACGTATATAATGTCCTATCCGAGACGTACGGGACGACAGGAACGGGATTCTGTAAAACATTACCAGCGAGGGGCTAGATGGGTTAGGTTAGGTTATGTTACGTTATAGACGTGTATAATGTTCCCACCGAGAAGTAGAGCCGATTCGCCAGGAATGTTGTAAAATACTGCATCCGAGATGTTAGCCTGCCTTTGGTTAGGATATATAACGCTATAGACGTATATAATATCCCAACCGAGATGTACGGGACAACACGAACGGGATTCTGTAAAATATTACCAGCGAGGGGCTAGATGGGTTAGATTAGGTTATGTTACGTTATAGACGTATATAATGTTCCCACTGAGAAGTAGGGGCCGATACTCCAAGAATGTTGTAAAATACTACATCCGAGATGTTAGCCTGCCTTACGTTAGGATATATATCGCTGTAGACGTATATAACATCCCAACCGAGATGTACGGGACGACATAAACGAGATTCTGTAAAACATCACCAGCGAGGGGCTAGATGTGTTAGGTTAGATTATATTACGTTATAGACGTATATAATGTTCCCACCGAGAAGTAGAGGCTGATCCTACAGGAATGTTGTAAAATACTATATCCGAGAAGTTAGCCTGCCTTAGGTTAGGATATGTATCGCTGTAGACGTATATAATATCCCAACCGAGATTTACGGGACGACACGAACGGGATTCTGTAAAACATTGCCAACGAGGTGCTAGATGGGATAGGTTAGGTTATGTTACGTTACAGACGTATATAATGTTCCCACCGAGAAGTGGGGCCGATACTCCAAGAATGTTGTAAAATACTACATCCGAGATGTTAGCCTGCCTTACGTTAGGATATATAACGCTGTAAACGTATATAATGTCCTATCCGAGACGTACGAGACGACAGGAACGGGATTCTGTAAAACATTACCAGCGAGGGGCTAGATGGGTTAGGTTAGGTTATGTTACGTTATAGACGTGTATATTGTTCCCACCGAGAAGTAGAGCCGATACGCCAGGAATGTTGTAAAATACTGCATCCGAGATGTTAGCCTGCCTTTGGTTAGGATATATAACGCTATAGACGTATATAATATCCCAACCGAGATGTACGGGACGACACGAACGGGATTCTGTAAAATATTACCAGCGAGGGGCTAGATGGGTTAGATTAGGTTATGTTACGTCATAGACGTATATAATGTTCCCACCGAGAAGTAGGGGCCGATACTCGAAGAATGTTGTAAAATACTACATCCGAGATGTTAGCCTGCCTTACGTTAGGATATATATCGCTGTAGACGTATATAACATCCCAACCGAGATGTACGGGACGACATAAACGGGATTCTGTAAAACATCACCAGCGAGGTGCTAGATGGGTAAGGTTAGGTTATGTTACGTTATAGACGTGTATAATGTTGCCACCGAGAAGTAGAGCCGATACGCCAGGAATGTTGTAAAATACTGCATCCGAGATGTTAGCCTGCCTTACGTTAGGATATATATCGCTGTAGACGTATATAACATCCCAACCGAGATGTACGGGACGACAGGAACGGGATTCTGCAAAACATTACCAGCGAGGGGCTAGATGGGTTAGGTTAGGTTATGCTACGTTATAGACGTGTATAATGTTCTCGCCGAGAAGTAGAGCCGATACGCTAGGAATGTTGTAAAATGCTGCATCCGAGATGTTAGCCTGCCTTAGGTTAGGATATATAACGCTATAGACGTATATAATATCCAACAGAGATGTACGGGTCGACACGAACGGGATTCTGTAAAACATTACCAGCGAGGGGCTAGATTGGTTAGGTTAGGTTATGTTACGTTATAGACGTATATAATGTTCCCACCGGGACGTAGGGGCCGATACTCCAAGAATGTTGTAAAATACTACATCCGAGATGTTAGCCTGCCTTACGTTAGGATATATAACGCTGTAGACGTATATAATGTCCTATCCGAGACGTACGGGACGACAGGAACGGGATTCTGTAAAACATTACCAGCGAGGGGCTAGATGGGTTAGGTTAGGTTATGTTACGTTATAGACGTGTATAATGTTCCCACCGAGAAGTAGAGCCGATACGCCAGGAATGTTGTAAAATACTGCATCCGAGATGTTAGCCTGCTTTGGTTAGGATATATAACGCTATAGACGTATATAATATCCCAACCGAGATGTACGGGACGACACGAACGGGATTCTGTAAAATATTACCAGCGAGGGGCTAGATGGGTTAGATTAGGTTATGTTACGTTATAGACGTATATAATGTTCCCACCGAGAAGTAGGGGCCGATACTCCAAGAATGTTGTAAAATACTACATCCGAGATGTTAGCCTGCCTTACGTTAGGATATATATCGCTGTAGACGTATATAATATCCCAACCGAGATGTACGGGACGAAACGAACGGCATTCTGTAAAATATTACCAGCGAGGGGCTAGATGGGTTAGATTAGGTTATGTTACGTTATAGACGTATATAATGTTCCCACCGAGAAGTAGGGCCGATACGCCAGGAATGTTGTAAAATACTGCATCCGAGATGTTAGCCTGCTTTGGTTAGGATATATAACGCTATAGACGTATATAATATCCCAACCGAGATGTACGGGACGACACGAACGGGATTCTGTAAAATATTACCAGCGAGGGGTTAGATGGGTTAGATTAGGTTATGTTACGTTATAGACGTATATAATGTTCCCACCGAGAAGTAGGGGCCGATACTCCAAGAATGTTGTAAAATACTACATCCGAGATGTTAGCCTGCCTTACGTTAGGATATATAACGCTGTAGACGTATATAATGTCCTATCCGAGACGTACGGGACGACAGGAACGGGATTCTGTAAAACATTACCAGCGAGGGGCTAGATGGGTTAGGTTAGGTTATGTTACGTTATAGACGTGTATAATGTTCCCACCGAGAAGTAGAGCCGATTCGCCAGGAATGTTGTAAAATACTGCATCCGAGATGTTAGCCTGCCTTTGGTTAGGATATATAACGCTATAGACGTATATAATATCCCAACCGAGATGTACGGCACGACACGAACGGGATTCTGTAAAATATTACCAGCGAGGGGCTAGATGGGATAGGTTAGGTTATGTTACGTTACAGACGTATATAATGTTCCCACCGATAAGTAGGGGCCGATACTCCAAGAATGTTGTAAAATACTACATCCGAGATGTTAGCCTGCCTTACGTTAGGATATATAACGCTGTAGACGTATATAATGTCCTATCCGAGACGTACGGGACGACAGGAACGGGATTCTGTAAAACATTACCAGCGAGGGGCTAGATGGGTTAGGTTAGGTTATGTTACGTTATAGACGTGTATAATGTTCCCACCGAGAAGTAGAGCCGATACGCCAGGAATGTTGTAAAATACTGCATCCGAGATGTTAGCCTGCCTTTGGTTAGGATATATAACGCTATAGACGTATATAATATCCCAACCGAGATGTACGGGACGACACGAACGGGATTCTGTAAAATATTACCAGCGAGGGGCTAGATGGGTTAGATTAGGTTATGTTACGTTATAGACGTATATAATGTTCCCACTGAGAAGTAGGGGCCGATACTCCAAGAATGTTGTAAAATACTACATCCGAGATGTTAGCCTGCCTTACGTTAGGATATATAACGCTGTAGACGTATATAATGTCCTATCCGAGACGTACGGGACGACAGGAACGGGATTCTGTAAAACATTACCAGCGAGGGGCTAGATGGGTTAGGTTAGGTTATGTTACGTTATAGACGTGTATAATGTTCCCACCGAGAAGTAGAGCCGATTCGCCAGGAATGTTGTAAAATACTGCATCCGAGATGTTAGCCTGCCTTTGGATAGGATATATAACGCTATAGACGTATATAATATCCCAACCGAGATGTACGGCACGACACGAACGGGATTCTGTAAAATATTACCAGCGAGGGGCTAGATGGGATAGGTTAGGTTATGTTACGTTACAGACGTATATAATGTTCCCACCGAGAAGTAGGGGCCGATACTCCAAGAATGTTGTAAAATACTACATCCGAGATGTTAGCCTGCCTTACGTTAGGATATATAACGCTGTAGACGTATATAATGTCCTATCCGAGACGTACGGGACGACAGGAACGGGATTCTGTAAAACATTACCAGCGAGGGGCTAGATGGGTTAGGTTAGGTTATGTTACGTTATAGACGTGTATAATGTTCCCACCGAGAAGTAGAGCCGATACGCCAGGAATGTTGTAAAATACTGCATCCGAGATGTTAGCCTGCCTTTGGTTAGGATATATAACGCTATAGACGTATATAATATCCCAACCGAGATGTACGGGACGACACGAACGGGATTCTGTAAAATATTACCAGCGAGGGGCTAGATGGGTTAGATTAGGTTATGTTACGTTATAGACGTATATAATGTTCCCACTGAGAAGTAGGGGCCGATACTCCAAGAATGTTGTAAAATACTACATCCGAGATGTTAGCCTGCCTTACGTTAGGATATATATCGCTGTAGACGTATATAACATCCCAACCGAGATGTACGGGACGACATACACGGGATTCTGTAAAACATCACCAGCGAGGGGCTAGATGTGTTAGGTTAGATTATATTACGTTATAGACGTATATAATGTTCCCACCGAGAAGTGGAGGCTGATCCTACAGGAATGTTGTAAAATACTATATCCGAGAAGTTAGCCTGCCTTAGGTTAGGATATGTATCGCTGTAGACGTATATAATATCCCAACCGAGATGTACGGGACGACACGAACGGGATTCTGTAAAACATTGCCAACGAGGTGCTAGATGGGATAGGTTAGGTTATGTTACGTTACAGACGTATATAATGTTCCCACCGAGAAGTAGGGGCCGATACTCCAAGAATGTTGTAAAATACTACATCCGAGATGTTATCCTGCCTTACGTTAGGATATATAACGCTGTAGACGTATATAATGTCCTATCCGAGACGTACGGGACGACAGGAACGGGATTCTGTAAAACATTACCAGCGAGGGGCTAGATGGGTTAGGTTAGGTTATGTTACGTTATGGACGTGTATAATGTTCCCACCGAGAAGTAGAGCCGATACGCCAGGAATGTTGTAAAATACTGCATCCGAGATGTTAGCCTGCCTTTGGATAGGATATATAACGCTATAGACGTATATAATATCCCAACCGAGATGTACGGGACGACACGAACGGGATTCTGTAAAACATTGCCAACGAGGTGCTAGATGGGATAGGTTAGGTTATGTTACGTTACAGACGTATATAATGTTCCCACCGAGAAGTAGGGGCCGATACTCCAAGAATGTTGTAAAATACTACATCCGAGATGTTAGCCTGGGTTACGTTAGGATATATAACGCTATAGACGTATATAATATCCAACCGAGATGTACGGGACGACACGAACGGGATTCTGTAAAACATTACCAGCGAGGGGCTAGATAGGTTAGGTTAGGTTATGTTACGTTATAGACGTATATAATGTTCCCACCCGGAAGTAGGGGCCGATACTCCAAGAATATTGTAAAATACTACATCCGAGATGTTAGCCTGCCTTACGTTAGGATATATAACGCTGTAGACGTATATAATGTCCTATCCGAGACGTACGGGACGACACGAACGGGATTCTGTAAAACATTACCAGCGAGGGGCTAGATGGGTTAGGTTAGGTTATGTTACGTTATAGACGTGTATAATGTTCCCACCGAGAAGTAGAGCCGATACGCCAGGAATGTTGTAAAATACTGCATCCGAGATGTTAGCCTGCTTTGGTTAGGATATATAACGCTATAGACGTATATAATATCCCAACCGAGATGTACGGGACGACACGAACGGGATTCTGTAAAACATTACCAGCGAGGGGCTAGATGGGTTAGGTTAGGTTATGTTACGTTATAGACGTATATAATGTTCCCACCCGGAAGTAGGGGCCGATACTCCAAGAATATAGTAAAATACTACATCCGAGATGTTAGCCTGCCTTACGTTAGGATATATAACTCTGTAGACGTATATAATGTCCTATCCGAGACGTACGGGACGACAGGAACGGGATTCTGTAAAACATTACCAGCGAGGGGCTAGATGGGTTAGGTTAGGTTATGTTACGTTATAGACGTGTATAATGTTCCCACCGAGAAGTAGAGCCGATACGCCAGGAATGTTGTAAAATACTGCATCCGAGATGTTAGCCTGCCTTTGGTTAGGATATATAACGCTATAGACGTATATAATATCCCAACCGAGATGTACGGGACGACACGAACGGGATTCTGTAAAATATTACCAGCGAGGGGCTAGATGGGTTAGATTAGGTTATGTTACGTTATAGACGTATATAATGTTCCCACTGAGAAGTAGGGGCCGATACTCCAAGAATGTTGTAAAATACTACATCCGAGATGTTAGCCTGCCTTACGTTAGGATATATATCGCTGTAGACGTATATAACATCCCAACCGAGATGTACGGGACGACATACACGGGATTCTGTAAAACATCACCAGCGAGGCGCTAGATGTGTTAGGTTAGATTATATTACGTTATAGACGTATATAATGTTCCCAGCGAGAAGTAGAGGCTGATCCTACAGGAATGTTGTAAAATACTATATCCGAGAAGTTAGCCTGCCTTAGGTTAGGATATGTATCGCTGTAGACGTATATAATATCCCAACCGAGATGTACGGGACGACACGAACGGGATTCTGTAAAACATTGCCAACGAGGTGCTAGATGGGATAGGTTAGGTTATGTTACGTTACAGACGTATATAATGTTCCCACCGAGAAGTAGGGGCCGATACTCCAAGAATGTTGTAAAATACTACATCCGAGATGTTATCCTGCCTTACGTTAGGATATATAACGCTGTAGACGTATATAATGTCCTATCCGAGACGTACGGGACGACAGGAACGGGATTCTGTAAAACATTACCAGCGAGGGGCTAGATGGGTTAGGTTAGGTTATGTTACGTTATGGACGTGTATAATGTTCCCACCGAGAAGTAGAGCCGATACGCCAGGAATGTTGTAAAATACTGCATCCGAGATGTTAGCCTGCCTTTGGATAGGATATATAACGCTATAGACGTATATAATATCCCAACCGAGATGTACGGGACGACACGAACGGGATTCTGTAAAACATTGCCAACGAGGTGCTATATGGGATAGGTTAGGTTATGTTACGTTACAGACGTATATAATGTTCCCACCGAGAAGTAGGGGCCGATATTCCAAGAATGTTGTAAAATACTACATCCGAGATGTTAGCCTGCCTTACGTTAGGATATATAACGCTATAGACGTATATAATATCCAACCGAGATGTACGGGACGACACGAACGGGATTCTGTAAAACATTACCAGCGAGGGGCTAGATGGGTTAGGTTAGGTTAAGTTACGTTATAGACGTATATAATGTTCCCACCCGGAAGTAGGGGCCGATACTCCAAGAATATTGTAAAATACTACATCCGAGATGTTAGCCTGCCTTACGTTAGGATATATATCGCCGTAGACGTATATAACATCCCAACCGAGACGTACTGGACGACACGCACGGGATTCTGTAAAACATTACCAGCGAGGGGCTAGATGGGTTAGGTTAGGTAATGTTACGTTATAGACGTGTATAATGTTCCCACCGAGAAGTAGAGCCGATACGCCAGGAATGTTGTAAAATACTGCATCCGAGATGTTAGCCTGCCTTACGTTAGGATATATAACGCTGTAGACGTATATAATGTCCCATCCGAGACGTACGGGACGACACGAACGGGATTCTGTAAAACATTGCCAACGAGGTGCTAAATGGGTTAGGTTAGGATGTGATACGTTATAGACGTACATAATGTTCCCACCGAGAAGTATGGGCCGATACCACAAGAATGTTGTAAAATACTACATCCGAGATGTTAGCCTGCCTTACGTTAGGAAATATAACGCTGTAGACGTATATAATGTCCCATCCGAGACGTCCGGGACGACACGAACGGGATTCTGTAAAACATTACCAGCGAGGGGCTAGATGTGTTAGGTTAGGTTATGTTACGTTATAGACCTATATAAAGTTCCCACCGAGACGTATGGGCCGATACGCCAGGAATGTTGTAAAATACAGCAACCGAGATGTTAGCCTGCCTTAGGTTAGGATATATAACGCTGTAGAAGTTTATAATGTCCGAACAGAGACGTACGGGACGACAGGAACGGGATTCTGTAAAACATTATCAGCGAGGGGCTAGATGGGTTAGGTTAGGTTATGTTACTTTATAGACGTATATAATGTTCCCACCGAGAAGTATGGGCCGATACTCCAAGAATGTTGTGAAATACTACATCCGAGATGTTAGCCTGCCTTACGTTAGGATATATATCGCTGTAGACGTATATAACATCCCAACCGAGATGTACGGGACGACAGGAACGGGATTCTGTAAAACATTGCCAACGAGGGGCTAGATGGATTAGGTTAGGTTATGTTACGTTATAGACGTATATAATGTTCACACCGAGAAGTAGAGGCTGATCCTACAGGAATGTTGTAAAATACTATATCCGAGAAGTTAGCCTGCCTTAGGTTAGGATATATAACGCTATAGACGTATATAATATCCCAACCGAGATGTACGGGACGACACGAACGGGATTCTGTAAAACATTGCCAACGAGGTGCTAGATGGGATAGGTTAGGTTATGTTACGTTACAGACGTATATAATGTTCCCACCGAGAAGTAGGGGCCGATACTCCAAGAATGTTGTAAAATACTACATCCGAGATGTTATCCTGCCTTACGTTAGGATATATAACGCTGTGGACGTATATAATGTCCTATCCGAGACGTACGGGACGACAGGAACGGGATTCTGTAAAACATTACCAGCGAGGGGCTAGATGGGTTAGGTTAGGTTATGTTACGTTATGGACGTGTATAATGTTCCCACCGAGAAGTAGAGCCGATACGCCAGGAATGTTGTAAAATACTGCATCCGAGATGTTAGCCTGCCTTTGGATAGGATATATAACGCTATAGACGTATATAATATCCCAACCGAGATGTACGGGACGACACGAACGGGATTCTGTAAAACATTGCCAACGAGGTGCTATATGGGATAGGTTAGGTTAGGTTACGTTACAGACGTATATAATGTTCCCACCGAGAAGTAGGGGCCGATACTCCAAGAATGTTGTAAAATGCTACATCCGAGATGTTAGCCTGCCTTACGTTAGGATATATAACGCTATAGACGTATATAATATCCAACCGAGATGTACGGGACGACACGAACGGGATTCTGTAAAACATTACCAGCGAGGGGCTAGATGGGTTAGGTTAGGTTACGTTACGTTATAGACGTATATAATGTTCCCACCCGGAAGTAGGGGCCGATACGCCAGGAATGTTGTAAAATACTGCATCCGAGATGTTAGCCTGCTTTGGTTAGGATATATAACGCTATAGACGTATATAATATCCCAACCGAGATGTACGGGACGACACGAACGGGATTCTGTAAAATATTACCAGCGAGGGGCTAGATGGGTTAGATTAGGTTATGTTACGTTATAGACCTATATAATGTTCCCACCGAGAAGTATGGGCCGATACGCCAGGAATGTTGTAAAATACTGCAACCGAGATGTTAGCCTGCCTTAGGTTGGGATATATAACGCTGTAGAAGTTTATATTGTCCCATCCGAGACGTACGGGACGACAGGAAGGGGATTCTGTAAAACATTACCAGCGAGGGGCTAGATGGGTTAGGTTAGGTTATGTTACGTTATAGACGTGTATAATGTTCCCACCGAGAAGTAGAGCCGATACGCCAGGAATGTTGTTAAATACTGCATCCGAGATGTTAGCCTGCCTTAAGTTAAGATATATAACGCTATAGACGTATATAATATCCCATCCGAGATGTACGGGACGACACGAACGGGATTCTGTAAAACATTGCCAATGAGGTGCTAAATGGGTTAGGTTAGGATGTGATACGTTATAGACGTACATAATGTTCCCACCGAGAAGTATGGGCCGATACCACAAGAATGTTGTAAAATACTACATCTGAGATGTTAGCCTGCCTTACGTTAGGAAATATAACGCTGTAGACGTATATAATGTCCCATCCGAGACGTCCGGGACGACACGAACGGGATTCTGTAAAACATTACCAGCGAGGGGCTAGATGTGTTAGGTTAGGTTATGTTACGTTATAGACCTATATAAATTTCCCACCGAGAAGTATGGGCCGATACGCCAGGAATGTTGTAAAATACAGCAACCGAGATGTTAGCCTGCCTTAGGTTAGGATATATAACGCTGTAGAAGTTTATAATGTCCCAACAGAGACGTACGGGACGACAGGAACGGGATTCTGTAAAACATTATCAGCGAGGGGCTAGATGGGTTAGGTTAGGTTATGTTACTTTATAGACGTATATAATGTTCCCACCGAGAAGTAGGGGCCGATACTCCAAGAATGTTGTAAAATACTACATCCGAGATGTTAGCCTGCCTTACGTTAGGATATATAACGCTGTAGACGTATATAATGTCCTATCCGAGACGTACGGGACGACAGGAACGGGATTCTGTAAAACATTACCAGCGAGGGGCTAGATGGGTTAGGTTAGGTTATGTTACGTTATAGACGTGTATAATGTTCCCACCGAGAAGTAGAGCCGATTCGCCAGGAATGTTGTAAAATACTGCATCCGAGATGTTAGCCTGCCTTTGGTTAGGATATATAACGCTATAGACGTATATAATATCCCAACCGAGATGTACGGCACGACACGAACGGGATTCTGTAAAATATTACCAGCGAGGGGCTAGATGGGATAGGTTAGGTTATGTTACGTTACAGACGTATATAATGTTCCCACCGATAAGTAGGGGCCGATACTCCAAGAATGTTGTAAAATACTACATCCGAGATGTTAGCCTGCCTTACGTTAGGATATATAACGCTGTAGACGTATATAATGTCCTATCCGAGACGTACGGGACGACAGGAACGGGATTCTGTAAAACATTACCAGCGAGGGGCTAGATGGGTTAGGTTAGGTTATGTTACGTTATAGACGTGTATAATGTTCCCACCGAGAAGTAGAGCCGATACGCCAGGAATGTTGTAAAATACTGCATCCGAGATGTTAGCCTGCCTTTGGTTAGGATATATAACGCTATAGACGTATATAATATCCCAACCGAGATGTACGGGACGACACGAACGGGATTCTGTAAAATATTACCAGCGAGGGGCTAGATGGGTTAGATTAGGTTATGTTACGTTATAGACGTATATAATGTTCCCACTGAGAAGTAGGGGCCGATACTCCAAGAATGTTGTAAAATACTACATCCGAGATGTTAGCCTGCCTTACGTTAGGATATATAACGCTGTAGACGTATATAATGTCCTATCCGAGACGTACGGGACGACAGGAACGGGATTCTGTAAAACATTACCAGCGAGGGGCTAGATGGGTTAGGTTAGGTTATGTTACGTTATAGACGTGTATAATGTTCCCACCGAGAAGTAGAGCCGATTCGCCAGGAATGTTGTAAAATACTGCATCCGAGATGTTAGCCTGCCTTTGGATAGGATATATAACGCTATAGACGTATATAATATCCCAACCGAGATGTACGGCACGACACGAACGGGATTCTGTAAAATATTACCAGCGAGGGGCTAGATGGGATAGGTTAGGTTATGTTACGTTACAGACGTATATAATGTTCCCACCGAGAAGTAGGGGCCGATACTCCAAGAATGTTGTAAAATACTACATCCGAGATGTTAGCCTGCCTTACGTTAGGATATATAACGCTGTAGACGTATATAATGTCCTATCCGAGACGTACGGGACGACAGGAACGGGATTCTGTAAAACATTACCAGCGAGGGGCTAGATGGGTTAGGTTAGGTTATGTTACGTTATAGACGTGTATAATGTTCCCACCGAGAAGTAGAGCCGATACGCCAGGAATGTTGTAAAATACTGCATCCGAGATGTTAGCCTGCCTTTGGTTAGGATATATAACGCTATAGACGTATATAATATCCCAACCGAGATGTACGGGACGACACGAACGGGATTCTGTAAAATATTACCAGCGAGGGGCTAGATGGGTTAGATTAGGTTATGTTACGTTATAGACGTATATAATGTTCCCACTGAGAAGTAGGGGCCGATACTCCAAGAATGTTGTAAAATACTACATCCGAGATGTTAGCCTGCCTTACGTTAGGATATATATCGCTGTAGACGTATATAACATCCCAACCGAGATGTACGGGACGACATACACGGGATTCTGTAAAACATCACCAGCGAGGGGCTAGATGTGTTAGGTTAGATTATATTACGTTATAGACGTATATAATGTTCCCACCGAGAAGTGGAGGCTGATCCTACAGGAATGTTGTAAAATACTATATCCGAGAAGTTAGCCTGCCTTAGGTTAGGATATGTATCGCTGTAGACGTATATAATATCCCAACCGAGATGTACGGGACGACACGAACGGGATTCTGTAAAACATTGCCAACGAGGTGCTAGATGGGATAGGTTAGGTTATGTTACGTTACAGACGTATATAATGTTCCCACCGAGAAGTAGGGGCCGATACTCCAAGAATGTTGTAAAATACTACATCCGAGATGTTATCCTGCCTTACGTTAGGATATATAACGCTGTAGACGTATATAATGTCCTATCCGAGACGTACGGGACGACAGGAACGGGATTCTGTAAAACATTACCAGCGAGGGGCTAGATGGGTTAGGTTAGGTTATGTTACGTTATGGACGTGTATAATGTTCCCACCGAGAAGTAGAGCCGATACGCCAGGAATGTTGTAAAATACTGCATCCGAGATGTTAGCCTGCCTTTGGATAGGATATATAACGCTATAGACGTATATAATATCCCAACCGAGATGTACGGGACGACACGAACGGGATTCTGTAAAACATTGCCAACGAGGTGCTAGATGGGATAGGTTAGGTTATGTTACGTTACAGACGTATATAATGTTCCCACCGAGAAGTAGGGGCCGATACTCCAAGAATGTTGTAAAATACTACATCCGAGATGTTAGCCTGGGTTACGTTAGGATATATAACGCTATAGACGTATATAATATCCAACCGAGATGTACGGGACGACACGAACGGGATTCTGTAAAACATTACCAGCGAGGGGCTAGATAGGTTAGGTTAGGTTATGTTACGTTATAGACGTATATAATGTTCCCACCCGGAAGTAGGGGCCGATACTCCAAGAATATTGTAAAATACTACATCCGAGATGTTAGCCTGCCTTACGTTAGGATATATAACGCTGTAGACGTATATAATGTCCTATCCGAGACGTACGGGACGACACGAACGGGATTCTGTAAAACATTACCAGCGAGGGGCTAGATGGGTTAGGTTAGGTTATGTTACGTTATAGACGTGTATAATGTTCCCACCGAGAAGTAGAGCCGATACGCCAGGAATGTTGTAAAATACTGCATCCGAGATGTTAGCCTGCTTTGGTTAGGATATATAACGCTATAGACGTATATAATATCCCAACCGAGATGTACGGGACGACACGAACGGGATTCTGTAAAACATTACCAGCGAGGGGCTAGATGGGTTAGGTTAGGTTATGTTACGTTATAGACGTATATAATGTTCCCACCCGGAAGTAGGGGGCCGATACTCCAAGAATATAGTAAAATACTACATCCGAGATGTTAGCCTGCCTTACGTTAGGATATATAACTCTGTAGACGTATATAATGTCCTATCCGAGACGTACGGGACGACAGGAACGGGAACTCTGAGATAGCGCGTAGCGAGGGGCTAGATGGGTTAGGTTAGGTTATGTTACGTTATAGACGTGTATAATGTTCCCACCGAGAAGTAGAGCCGATACGCCAGGAATGTTGTAAAATACTGCATCCGAGATGTTAGCCTGCCTTTGGTTAGGATATATAACGCTATAGACGTATATAATATCCCAACCGAGATGTACGGGACGACACGAACGGGATTCTGTAAAATATTACCAGCGAGGGGCTAGATGGGTTAGATTAGGTTATGTTACGTTATAGACGTATATAATGTTCCCACTGAGAAGTAGGGGCCGATACTCCAAGAATGTTGTAAAATACTACATCCGAGATGTTAGCCTGCCTTACGTTAGGATATATATCGCTGTAGACGTATATAACATCCCAACCGAGATGTACGGGACGACATACACGGGATTCTGTAAAACATCACCAGCGAGGCGCTAGATGTGTTAGGTTAGATTATATTACGTTATAGACGTATATAATGTTCCCAGCGAGAAGTAGAGGCTGATCCTACAGGAATGTTGTAAAATACTATATCCGAGAAGTTAGCCTGCCTTAGGTTAGGATATGTATCGCTGTAGACGTATATAATATCCCAACCGAGATGTACGGGACGACACGAACGGGATTCTGTAAAACATTGCCAACGAGGTGCTAGATGGGATAGGTTAGGTTATGTTACGTTACAGACGTATATAATGTTCCCACCGAGAAGTAGGGGCCGATACTCCAAGAATGTTGTAAAATACTACATCCGAGATGTTATCCTGCCTTACGTTAGGATATATAACGCTGTAGACGTATATAATGTCCTATCCGAGACGTACGGGACGACAGGAACGGGATTCTGTAAAACATTACCAGCGAGGGGCTAGATGGGTTAGGTTAGGTTATGTTACGTTATGGACGTGTATAATGTTCCCACCGAGAAGTAGAGCCGATACGCCAGGAATGTTGTAAAATACTGCATCCGAGATGTTAGCCTGCCTTTGGATAGGATATATAACGCTATAGACGTATATAATATCCCAACCGAGATGTACGGGACGACACGAACGGGATTCTGTAAAACATTGCCAACGAGGTGCTATATGGGATAGGTTAGGTTATGTTACGTTACAGACGTATATAATGTTCCCACCGAGAAGTAGGGGCCGATATTCCAAGAATGTTGTAAAATACTACATCCGAGATGTTAGCCTGCCTTACGTTAGGATATATAACGCTATAGACGTATATAATATCCAACCGAGATGTACGGGACGACACGAACGGGATTCTGTAAAACATTACCAGCGAGGGGCTAGATGGGTTAGGTTAGGTTAAGTTACGTTATAGACGTATATAATGTTCCCACCCGGAAGTAGGGGCCGATACTCCAAGAATATTGTAAAATACTACATCCGAGATGTTAGCCTGCCTTACGTTAGGATATATATCGCCGTAGACGTATATAACATCCCAACCGAGACGTACTGGACGACACGCACGGGATTCTGTAAAACATTACCAGCGAGGGGCTAGATGGGTTAGGTTAGGTAATGTTACGTTATAGACGTGTATAATGTTCCCACCGAGAAGTAGAGCCGATACGCCAGGAATGTTGTAAAATACTGCATCCGAGATGTTAGCCTGCCTTACGTTAGGATATATAACGCTGTAGACGTATATAATGTCCCATCCGAGACGTACGGGACGACACGAACGGGATTCTGTAAAACATTGCCAACGAGGTGCTAAATGGGTTAGGTTAGGATGTGATACGTTATAGACGTACATAATGTTCCCACCGAGAAGTATGGGCCGATACCACAAGAATGTTGTAAAATACTACATCCGAGATGTTAGCCTGCCTTACGTTAGGAAATATAACGCTGTAGACGTATATAATGTCCCATCCGAGACGTCCGGGACGACACGAACGGGATTCTGTAAAACATTACCAGCGAGGGGCTAGATGTGTTAGGTTAGGTTATGTTACGTTATAGACCTATATAAAGTTCCCACCGAGACGTATGGGCCGATACGCCAGGAATGTTGTAAAATACAGCAACCGAGATGTTAGCCTGCCTTAGGTTAGGATATATAACGCTGTAGAAGTTTATAATGTCCGAACAGAGACGTACGGGACGACAGGAACGGGATTCTGTAAAACATTATCAGCGAGGGGCTAGATGGGTTAGGTTAGGTTATGTTACTTTATAGACGTATATAATGTTCCCACCGAGAAGTATGGGCCGATACTCCAAGAATGTTGTGAAATACTACATCCGAGATGTTAGCCTGCCTTACGTTAGGATATATATCGCTGTAGACGTATATAACATCCCAACCGAGATGTACGGGACGACAGGAACGGGATTCTGTAAAACATTGCCAACGAGGGGCTAGATGGATTAGGTTAGGTTATGTTACGTTATAGACGTATATAATGTTCACACCGAGAAGTAGAGGCTGATCCTACAGGAATGTTGTAAAATACTATATCCGAGAAGTTAGCCTGCCTTAGGTTAGGATATATAACGCTATAGACGTATATAATATCCCAACCGAGATGTACGGGACGACACGAACGGGATTCTGTAAAACATTGCCAACGAGGTGCTAGATGGGATAGGTTAGGTTATGTTACGTTACAGACGTATATAATGTTCCCACCGAGAAGTAGGGGCCGATACTCCAAGAATGTTGTAAAATACTACATCCGAGATGTTATCCTGCCTTACGTTAGGATATATAACGCTGTGGACGTATATAATGTCCTATCCGAGACGTACGGGACGACAGGAACGGGATTCTGTAAAACATTACCAGCGAGGGGCTAGATGGGTTAGGTTAGGTTATGTTACGTTATGGACGTGTATAATGTTCCCACCGAGAAGTAGAGCCGATACGCCAGGAATGTTGTAAAATACTGCATCCGAGATGTTAGCCTGCCTTTGGATAGGATATATAACGCTATAGACGTATATAATATCCCAACCGAGATGTACGGGACGACACGAACGGGATTCTGTAAAACATTGCCAACGAGGTGCTATATGGGATAGGTTAGGTTAGGTTACGTTACAGACGTATATAATGTTCCCACCGAGAAGTAGGGGCCGATACTCCAAGAATGTTGTAAAATGCTACATCCGAGATGTTAGCCTGCCTTACGTTAGGATATATAACGCTATAGACGTATATAATATCCAACCGAGATGTACGGGACGACACGAACGGGATTCTGTAAAACATTACCAGCGAGGGGCTAGATGGGTTAGGTTAGGTTACGTTACGTTATAGACGTATATAATGTTCCCACCCGGAAGTAGGGGCCGATACGCCAGGAATGTTGTAAAATACTGCATCCGAGATGTTAGCCTGCTTTGGTTAGGATATATAACGCTATAGACGTATATAATATCCCAACCGAGATGTACGGGACGACACGAACGGGATTCTGTAAAATATTACCAGCGAGGGGCTAGATGGGTTAGATTAGGTTATGTTACGTTATAGACCTATATAATGTTCCCACCGAGAAGTATGGGCCGATACGCCAGGAATGTTGTAAAATACTGCAACCGAGATGTTAGCCTGCCTTAGGTTGGGATATATAACGCTGTAGAAGTTTATATTGTCCCATCCGAGACGTACGGGACGACAGGAAGGGGATTCTGTAAAACATTACCAGCGAGGGGCTAGATGGGTTAGGTTAGGTTATGTTACGTTATAGACGTGTATAATGTTCCCACCGAGAAGTAGAGCCGATACGCCAGGAATGTTGTTAAATACTGCATCCGAGATGTTAGCCTGCCTTAAGTTAAGATATATAACGCTATAGACGTATATAATATCCCATCCGAGATGTACGGGACGACACGAACGGGATTCTGTAAAACATTGCCAATGAGGTGCTAAATGGGTTAGGTTAGGATGTGATACGTTATAGACGTACATAATGTTCCCACCGAGAAGTATGGGCCGATACCACAAGAATGTTGTAAAATACTACATCTGAGATGTTAGCCTGCCTTACGTTAGGAAATATAACGCTGTAGACGTATATAATGTCCCATCCGAGACGTCCGGGACGACACGAACGGGATTCTGTAAAACATTACCAGCGAGGGGCTAGATGTGTTAGGTTAGGTTATGTTACGTTATAGACCTATATAAATTTCCCACCGAGAAGTATGGGCCGATACGCCAGGAATGTTGTAAAATACAGCAACCGAGATGTTAGCCTGCCTTAGGTTAGGATATATAACGCTGTAGAAGTTTATAATGTCCCAACAGAGACGTACGGGACGACAGGAACGGGATTCTGTAAAACATTATCAGCGAGGGGCTAGATGGGTTAGGTTAGGTTATGTTACTTTATAGACGTATATAATGTTCCCACCGAGAAGTATGGGCCGATACTCCAAGAATGTTGTGAAATACTACATCCGAGATGTTAGCCTGCCTTACGTTAGGATATATATCGCTGTAGACGTATTTAACATCCCAACCGAGATGTACGGGACGACAGGAACGGGATTCTGTAAAACATTACAAGCGAGGGGCTAGATGGGTTAGGTTAGGTTATGTTACGTTATAGACGTGTATAGTGTTCCCCCCAAGAAGTAGAGCCGATACGCCAGGAATGTTGTAAAATACTGCATCCGAGATGTTAGCCTGCCTTAGATTAGGATATATAACGCTATAGACGTATATAATATCCCAACCGAGATGTACGGGATGACACGAACGGGATTCTGTAAAATATTCCCAGCGAGGGGCTAGATGGGTTAGATTAGGTTATGTTACGTTATAGACGTATATAATGTTCCCACCGAGAAGTAGGGGCCGATACTCCAAGAATGTTGTAAAATACAACATCCGAGATGTTAGCCTGCCTTACGTTAGGATATATATCGCCGTAGACGTATATAACATCCCAACCGAGACGTACGGGACGACACGAACGGGATTCTGTGAAACATTGCGAACGAGGGCCTAGATGGGATAGGTTATGTTATGTTACTTTATAGACGTATATAATGTTCCCACCCGGAAGTAGGGGCCGATACTACAAGAATGTTGTAAAATACTACATCCGAGATGTTAGCCTGCCTTACGTTAGGATATATAACGCTGTAGACGTATATAATATCCCATCCGAGACGTACGGGACGACAGGAACGGGATTCTGTAAAACATTACCAGCGAGGGGCTAGATGGGTTAGGTTAGGTAATGTTACGTTATAGACGTGTATAATGTTCCCACCGAGAAGTAGAGCCGATACGCCAGGAATGTTGTAAAATACTGCATCCGAGATGTTAGCCTGCCTTTGGTTCGGATATATAACGCTATAGACGTATATAATATCCCATCCGAGATGTACGGGACGACACGAACGGGATTCTGTAAAACATTGCCAACGAGGGGCTAGATGGATTAGGTTAGGTTATGTTACGTTATAGACGTATATAATGTTCCCACCGAGAAGTAGGGGCCGATACTCCAAGAATGTTGTAAAATACTACATCCGAGATGTTAGCCTGCCTTACGTTCGGATATATATCGCTGTAGACGTATATAACATCCCAACCCAGATGTACGGGACGACATAAACGGGATTCTGTAAAACATCACCAGCGAGGGGCTAGATGTGTTAGGTTAGATTATATTACGTTATAGACGTATATAATGTTCCCACCGAGAAGTATGGGCCGATACGCCAGGAATGTTGTAAAATACTACATCCGAGATGTTAGCCTGCCTTACGTTAGGATATATAACGCTGTAGACGTATATAATGTCCCATCCGAGACGTACGGGACGACACGAACGGGACTCTGTAAAACATTACCAGCGAGGGGCTAGATGTGTTAGGTTAGGTTATGTTACGTTATAGACCTATATAATGTTCCCACCGAGAAGTATGGGCCGATACGCCAGGAATGTTGTAAAATACTGCAACCGAGATGTTAGCCTGCCTTAGGTTGGGATATATAACGCTGTAGAAGTTTATATTGTCCGATCCGAGACGTACGGGACGACAGGAACGGGATTCTGTAAAACATTACCAGCGAGGGGCTAGATGTGTTAGGTTAGGTTGTGTTACGTTATAGACCTATATAAAGTTCCCACCGAGAAGTATGGGCCGATACGCCAGGAATGTTGTAAAATACAGCAACCGAGATGTTAGCCTGCCTTAGGTTAGGATATATAACGCTGTAGAAGTTTATAATGTCCCAACAGAGACGTGCGGGACGACAGGAAGGGGATTCTGTAAAACATTACCAGCGAGGGGCTAGATGGGTTAGGTTAGGTTATGTTACGTTATAGACGTGTATAATGTTCCCACCGAGAAGTAGAGCCGATACGCCAGGATTGTTGTTAAATACTGCATCCGAGATGTTAGCCTGCCTTAAGTTAAGATATATAACGCTATAGACGTATATAATATCCCATCCGAGATGTACGGGACGACACGAACGGGATTCTGTAAAACATTGCCAACAAGGTGCTAAATGGGTTAGGTTAGGATGTGATACGTTATAGACGTATATAATGTTCCCACCGAGAAGTATGGGCCGATACCACAAGAATGTTGTAAAATACTACATCCGAGATGTTAGCCTGCCTTACGTTAGGATATATAACGCTATAGACGTATATAATATCCCAACCGAGATGTACGGGACGACACGAACGGGATTCTGTAAAATATTACCAGCGAGGGGCTAGATGGGTTAGATTAGGTTATGTTACGTTATAGACGTATATAATGTTCCCACCGAGAAGTAGGGGCCGATACTCCAAGAATGTTGTAAAATCTACATCCGAGATGTTAGCCTGCCTTACGTTAGGATATATATCGCTGTAGACGTATATAACATCCCAACCGAGATGTACGGGACGACACGAACGGGATTCTGTAAAACATTGCCAACGAGGGGCTAGATGGGATAGGTTAGGTTATGTTACGTTACAGACGTATATAATGTTCCCACCGAGAAGTATGGGCCGATACTCCAAGAATGTTGTGAAATACTACATCCGAGATGTTAGCCTGCCTCACGTTAGGATATATATCGCTGTAGACGTATATAACATCCCAACCGAGATGTACGGGACGACAGGAACGGGATTCTGTAAAACATTACAAGCGAGGGGCTAGATGGGTTAGGTTAGGTTATGTTACGTTATAGACGTGTATAATGTTCCCACCGAGAAGTAGAGCCGATACGCCAGGAATGTTGTTAAATACTGCATCCGAGATGTTAGCCTGCCTTAAGTTAAGATATATAACGCTATAGACGTATATAATATCCCATCCGAGATGTACGGGACGACACGAACGGGATTCTGTAAAACATTGCCAACGAGGTGCTAAATGGGTTAGGTTAGGATGTGATACGTTATAGACGTATATAATGTTCCCACCGAGAAGTATGGGCCGATACCACAAGAATGTTGTAAAATACTACATCCGAGATGTTAGCCTGCCTTACGTTAGGAAATATAACGCTGTAGACGTATATAATGTCCCATCCGAGACGTCCGGGACGACACGAACGGGATTCTGTAAAACATTACCAGCGAGGGGCTAGATGGGATAGGTTAGGTTATGTTACGTTACAGACGTATATAATGTTCCCACCGAGAAGTATGGGCCGATACTCCAAGAATGTTGTGAAATACTACATCCGAGATGTTAGCCTGCCTTACGTTAGGATATATATCGCTGTAGACGTATATAACATCCCAACCGAGATGTACGGGACGACAGGAACGGGATTCTGTAAAACATTACAAGCGAGGGGCTAGATGGGTTAGGTTAGGTTACGTTACGTTATAGACGTGTATAATGTTCCCACCGAGAAGTAGAGCCGATACGCCAGGAATGTTGTAAAATACTGCATCCGAGATGTTAGCCTGCCTTAGGTTAGGATATATAACGCTATAGACGTATATAATATCCCAACCGAGATGTACGGGACGACACGAACGGGATTCTGTAAAATATTACCAGCGAGGGGCTAGATGGGTTAGATTAGGTTATGTTACGTTATAGACGTATATAATATTCCCATCGAGACGTAGGGGCCGATACTCCAAGAATGTTGTAAAATACTACATCCGAGATGTTAGCCTGCCTTACGTTAGGATATATATCGCTGTAGACGTATATAACATCCCAACCGAGATGTACGGGACGACATAAACGGGATTCTGTAAAATATTACCAGCGAGGTGCTAGATGGGTTAGATTAGGTTATGTTACGTTATAGACGTATATAATGTTCCCACCGAGAAGTAGGGGCCGATACTCCAAGAATGTTGTAAAATACTACATCCGAGATGTTAGCCTGCCTTACGTTAGGATATATATCGCTGTAGACGTATATAACATCCCAACCGAGATGTACGGGACGACACGAACGGGATTCTGTAAAACATTGCCAACGAGGTGCTAGATGGGATAGGTTAGGTTATGTTACGTTACAGACGTATATAATGTTCCCACCGAGAAATAGGGGCCGATACTCCAAGAATGTTGTAAAATACTACATCCGAGATGTTAGCCTGCCTTACGTTAGGATATATATCGCTGTAGACGTATATAACATCCCAACCGAGATGTACGGGACGACAGGAACGGGATTCTGTAAAACATTACAAGCGAGGGGCTAGATGGGTTAGGTTAGGTTATGTTACGTTATAGACGTGTATAATGTTCCCACCGAGAAGTAGAGCCGATACGCCAGGAATGTTGTAAAATACTGCATCCGAGATGTTAGCCTGCCTTAGGTTAGGATATATAACGCTATAGACGTATATAATATCCCAACCGAGATGTACGGGACGACACGAACGGGATTCTGTAAAATATTACCAGCGAGGGGCTAGATGGGTTAGATTAGGTTATGTTACGTTATAGACGTATATAATATTCCCATCGAGACGTAGGGGCCGATACTCCAAGAATGTTGTAAAATACTACATCCGAGATGTTAGCCTGCCTTACGTTAGGATATATATCGCTGTAGACGTATATAACATCCCAACCGAGATGTACGGGACGACACGAACGGGATTCTGTAAAACATTGCCAACGAGGGGCTAGATGGGATAGGTTAGGTTATGTTACGTTACAGACGTATATAATGTTCCCACCGAGAAGTATGGGCCGATACTCCAAGAATGTTGTGAAATACTACATCCGAGATGTTAGCCTGCCTTACGTTAGGATATATATCGCTGTAGACGTATATAACATCCCAACCGAGATGTACGGGACGACAGGAACGGGATTCTGTAAAACATTACAAGCGAGGGGCTAGATGGGTTAGGTTAGGTTATGTTACGTTATAGACGTGTATAATGTTCCCACCGAGAAGTAGAGCCGATACGCCAGGAATGTTGTAAAATACTGCATCCGAGATGTTAGCCTGCCTTAGGTTAGGATATATAACGCTATAGACGTATATAATATCCCAACCGAGATGTACGGGACGACACGAACGGGATTCTGTAAAATATTACCAGCGAGGTGCTAGATGGGTTAGATTAGGTTATGTTACGTTATAGACGTATATAATGTTCCCACCGAGAAGTAGGGGCCGATACTCCAAGAATGTTGTAAAATACTACATCCGAGATGTTAGCCTGCCTTACGTTAGGATATATATCGCTGTAGACGTATATAACATCCCAACCGAGATGTACGGGACGACACGAACGGGATTCTGTAAAACATTGCCAACGAGGTG
Organism: Xylocopa violacea; assembly: GCA_963969225.1. Taxonomy (NCBI): domain Eukaryota; kingdom Metazoa; phylum Arthropoda; class Insecta; order Hymenoptera; family Apidae; genus Xylocopa; species Xylocopa violacea. Next base: position 148,431 of record CAXAJV010000807.1, read on the forward strand.
CTAGATGGGATAGGTTAGGTTATGTTACGTTACAGACCTATATAAAGTTCCCACCGAGAAGTATGGGCCGATACGCCAGGAATGTTGTAAAATACAGCAACCGAGATGTTAGCCTGCCTTCGGTTAGGATATATAACGCTGTAGACGTTTATAATGTCCCAACAGAGACGTACGGGACGACAGGAACGGGATTCTGTAAAACATTGCCAGCGAGGGGCTAGATGGGTTAGGTTAGGTTATGTTACGTTATAGACGTGTATAATGTTCCCACCGAGAAGTAGAGCCGATACGCCAGGAATGTTGTAAAATACTGCATCCGAGATATTAGCCTGCCTTAGGTTAGGATATATATCGCTGTAGACGTACATAACATCCCAACCGAGATGCACGGGACGACACGAACGGGATTCTGTAAAACATTGCCAACGAGGGGCTAGATGGGATAGGTTAGGTTATGTTAAGTTACAGACGTATATAATGTTCCCACTGAGAAGTAGGGGCCGATACGCCAGGAATGTCGTAAAATACTGCATCCGAGATGTTAGCCTGCCTTAAGTTAAGATATATAACGCTGTAGACGGATATAATGCCCCATCCGAGACGTACGGGACGACACGAACGGGACTCTGTAAAACATTACCAGCGAGGGGCTAAATGTGTTAGGTTAGGTTATGCTACGTTATAGACCTATATAATGTTCCCACCGAGAAGTATGGGCCGATACGGCAGGAATGTTGTAAAATACTGCAACCGAGATGTTAGCCTGCCTTAGGTTAGGATATATAACGCTGTAGAAGCTTATAATGTCCCATCCGAGACGTACGGGACGACAGGAACGGGATTCTGTAAATCATTACCAGCGAGGGGCTAGATGGGTTAGGTTAGGTTGTGATACGTTATAAACGTATATAATGTTCCCACCGAGAAGTAGGGGCCGATATGCCAGGAATGTTGTAAAATACTATATCCGAGAAGTTAGCCTGCCTTAGGTTAGGATATATATCGCTGTAGACGTATATAATATCCCAACCGAGATGTACGGGACGACACGAACGGGATTCTGTAAAACATTGCCAACGAGGGGCTAGATGGAATAGGTTAGGTTATGTTACGTGACAGACGTATATAATGTTCCCACCGAGAAGTACGGGCCGATACGCCAGGAATGTTGTGAAACACAACATCCGAGATGTTAGTCTGCCTTACGTTAGGATATATATCGCTGTAGACGTATATAACGTCCCAACCGAGACGTACGGGACGACAGGAACGGGATTCTGTAAAACATTACCAGCGAGGGGCTAGATGGGTTAGGTTAGGTTATGTTACGTTATAGACGTGTATAATGTTCCTACCGAGAAGTAGAGCCGATACGCCAGGAATGTTGTAAAATACTACATCCGACATGTTAGGCTGCCTTACGTTAGGATATATATCGCTGTAGACGTATATAATATCCCAACCGAGATGTACGGGGCGACACGAACGGGATTCTGTAAAACATTGCCAACGAGGGGCTAGATGGGATAGGTTTGGTTATGTTACGTTACAGACGTATATAATGTTCTCACCGAGAAGTAGGGGCCGATACTCCAAGAATGTTGTAAAATACTACATCCGAGATGTTAGCCTGCCTTACGTTAGGATATATAACGCTGTAGACGTATATAATGTCCTATCCGAGACGTACGGGACGACAGGAACGGGATTCTGTAAAACATTACTAGCGAGGGGCTAGATGGGTTAGGTTATGTTATGTTACGTTATAGACGTGTATAATGTTCCCACCGAGAAGTAGAGCCGATACGCCAGGAATGTTGTAAAATACTGCATCCGAGATGTTAGCCTGCCTTAGGTTAGGATATATAACGCTATAGACGTATATAATATCCGAACCGAGATGTACGGGACGGCACGAACGGGACTCTGTAAAATATTACCAGCGAGGGGTTAGATTAGGGTATGTTACGTTACAGACGTATATAATGTTCCCACCGAGAAGTAGGGGCCGATACTCCAAGAATGTTGTAAAATACTACATCCGACATGTTAGCCTGCCTTACGTTAGGATATATATCGCTGTAGACGTATATAACATCCCAACCGAGATGTACGGGACGACACGAACGGGATTCTGTAAAACATTGCCAACGAGGGGCTAGATGGGATAGGTTAGGTTATGTTACGTTACGGACGTATATAATGTTCCCACCGAGAAGTAGGGGCCGATACTCCAAGAATGTTGTAAAATACTACATCAGAGATGTTAGCCTGCCTTACGTTAGGATACATAACGCTGTAGACGTATATAACATCCCAACCGAGATGTACGGGACGACACGAACGGGATTCTGTAAAACATTACCAGCGAGGGCCTAGATGTGTTAGGTTAGGTTATGTTACGTTATAGACCTATATAAAGTTCCCACCGAGAAGTATGGGCCGATACGCCAGGAATGTTGTAAAATACAGCAACCGAGATGTTAGCCTGCCTTCGGTTAGGATATATAACGCTGTAGACGTTTATAATGTCCCAACAGAGACGTACGGGACGACAGGAACGGGATTCTGTAAAACATTGCCAGCGAGGGGCTAGATGGGTTAGGTTAGGTTATGTTACGTTATAGACGTGTATAATGTTCCCACCGAGAAGTACGGGCCGATACGCCAGGAATGTTGTGAAACACAACATCCGAGATGTTAGTCTGCCTTACGTTAGGATATATATCGCTGTAGACGTATATAACGTCCCAACCGAGACGTACGGGACGACAGGAACGGGATTCTGTAAAACATTGCCAACGAGGGGCTAGATGGGTTAGGTTAGGTTATGTTACGTTATAGACGTGTATAATGTTCCCACCGAGAAGTAGAGCCGATACGCCAGGAATGTTGTAAAATACTGCATCCGAGATGTTAGCCTGCCTTAGGTTAGGATATATAACGCTATAGACGTATATAATATCCCAACCGAGATGAACGGGACGACACGAACGGGATTCTGTAAAATATTACCAGCGAGGGGCTAGATGGGTTAGATTAGGTTATGTTACGTTATAGACGTATATAATATTCCCATCGAGACGTAGGGGCCGATACTCCAAGAATGTTGTAAAATACTACATCCGAGATGTTAGCCTGCCTTACGTTAGGATATATATCGCTGTAGACGTATATAACATCCCAACCGAGATGTACGGGACGACATAAACGGGATTCTGTAAAATATTACCAGCGAGGTGCTAGATGGGTTAGATTAGGTTATGTTACGTTATAGACGTATATAATGTTCCCACCGAGAAGTAGGGGCCGATACTCCAAGAATGTTGTAAAATACTACATCCGAGATGTTAGCCTGCCTTACGTTAGGATATATATCGCTGTAGACGTATATAACATCCCAACCGAGATGTACGGGACGACACGAACGGGATTCTGTAAAACATTGCCAACGAGGTGCTAGATGGGATAGGTTAGGTTATGTTACGTTACAGACGTATATAATGTTCCCACCGAGAAGTAGGGGCCGATACTCCAAGAATGTTGTAAAATACTACATCCGAGATGTTAGCCTGCCTTACGTTAGGATATATATCGCTGTAGACGTATATAACATCCCAACCGAGATGTACGGGACGACAGGAACGGAATTCTGTAAAACATTACCAGCGAGGGGCTAGATGGGTTAGGTTAGGTTATGTCACTTTATAGACGTATATAATGTTCCCACCGAGAAGTATGGGCCGATACTCCAAGAATGTTGTAAAAGACTACATCCGAGATGTTAGCCTGCCTTACGTTAGGAAATATAACGCTATAGACGTATATAATATCCCATCCGAGATGTACGGGACGACATGAACGGGATTCTGTAAAACATTGCCAACGAGGGGCTAGATGGATTAGGTTAGGTTATGTTACTTTATAGACGTATATAATGTTCCCACCGAGAAGTATGGGCCGATACTCCAAGAATGTTGTAAAAGACTACATCCGAGATGTTAGCCTGCCTTACGTTAGGAAATATAACGCTGTAGACGTATATAATGTCCCATCCGAGACGTACGGGACGACACGAACGGGATTCTGTAAAACATTACCAGCGAGGGCCTAGATGTGTTAGGTTAGGTTATGTTACGTTATAGACCTATATAAAGTTCCCACCGAGAAGTATGGGCCGATACGCCAGGAATGTTGTAAAATACAGCAACCGAGATGTTAGCCTGCCTTCGGTTAGGATATATAACGCTGTAGACGTTTATAATGTCCCAACAGAGACGTACGGGACGACAGGAACGGGATTCTGTAAAACATTGCCAGCGAGGGGCTAGATGGGTTAGGTTAGGTTATGTTACGTTATAGACGTGTATAATGTTCCCACCGAGAAGTAGAGCCGATACGCCAGGAATGTTGTAAAATACTGCATCCGAGATATTAGCCTGCCTTAGGTTAGGATTTATAACGCTATAGACGTATATAATATCCCAACCGAGATGTACGGGACGACACGAACGGGATTCTGTAAAATATTACCAGCGAGGGGCTAGATGGGTTAGATTAGGTTATGTTACGTTATAGACGTATATAATGTTCCCACCGAGAAGTAGGGGCCGATACTCCAAGTATGTTGTAAAATACTACATCCGACATGTTAGGCTGCCTTACGTTAGGATATATATCGCTGTAGACGTATATAACATCCCAACCCAGATGTACGGGACGACATAAACGGGATTCTGTAAAATATTACCAGCGAGGGGCTAGATGGGTTAGATTAGGTTATGTTACGTTATAGACGTATATAATGTTCCCACCGAGAAGTAGGGGCCGATACTCCAAGAATGTTGTAAAATACTACATCCGAGATGTTAGGCTGCCTTACATTAGGATATATATCGCTGTAGACGTACATAACATCCCAACCGAGATGTACGGGACGACACGAACGGGATTCTGTAAAACATTGCCAACGAGGGGCTAGATGGGATAGGTTAGGTTATGTTACGTTACAGACGTATATAATGTTCCCACTGAGAAGTAGGGGCCGATACGCCAGGAATGTCGTAAAATACTGCATCCGAGATGTTAGCCTGCCTTAAGTTAAGATATATAACGCTGTAGACGGATATAATGCCCCATCCGAGACGTACGGGACGACACGAACGGGACTCTGTAAAACATTACCAGCGAGGGGCTAAATGTGTTAGGTTAGGTTATGCTACGTTATAGACCTATATAATGTTCCCACCGAGAAGTATGGGCCGATACGGCAGGAATGTTGTAAAATACTGCAACCGAGATGTTAGCCTGCCTTAGGTTAGGATATATAACGCTGTAGAAGCTTATAATGTCCCATCCGAGACGTACGGGACGACAGGAACGGGATTCTGTAAATCATTACCAGCGAGGGGCTAGATGGGTTAGGTTAGGTTGTGATACGTTATAAACGTATATAATGTTCCCACCGAGAAGTAGGGGCCGATATGCCAGGAATGTTGTAAAATACTATATCCGAGAAGTTAGCCTGCCTTAGGTTAGGATATATATCGCTGTAGACGTATATAATATCCCAACCGAGATGTACGGGACGACACGAACGGGATTCTGTAAAACATTGCCAACGAGGGGCTAGATGGAATAGGTTAGGTTATGTTACGTGACAGACGTATATAATGTTCCCACCGAGAAGTACGGGCCGATACGCCAGGAATGTTGTGAAACACAACATCCGAGATGTTAGTCTGCCTTACGTTAGGATATATATCGCTGTAGACGTATATAACGTCCCAACCGAGACGTACGGGACGACAGGAACGGGATTCTGTAAAACATTACCAGCGAGGGGCTAGATGGGTTAGGTTAGGTTATGTTACGTTATAGACGTGTATAATGTTCCTACCGAGAAGTAGAGCCGATACGCCAGGAATGTTGTAAAATACTACATCCGACATGTTAGGCTGCCTTACGTTAGGATATATATCGCTGTAGACGTATATAATATCCCAACCGAGATGTACGGGGCGACACGAACGGGATTCTGTAAAACATTGCCAACGAGGGGCTAGATGGGATAGGTTAGGTTATGTTACGTTACAGACGTATATAATGTTCTCACCGAGAAGTAGGGGCCGATACTCCAAGAATGTTGTAAAATACTACATCCGAGATGTTAGCCTGCCTTACGTTAGGATATATAACGCTGTAGACGTATATAATGTCCTATCCGAGACGTACGGGACGACAGGAACGGGATTCTGTAAAACATTACTAGCGAGGGGCTAGATGGGTTAGGTTATGTTATGTTACGTTATAGACGTGTATAATGTTCCCACCGAGAAGTAGAGCCGATACGCCAGGAATGTTGTAAAATACTGCATCCGAGATGTTAGCCTGCCTTAGGTTAGGATATATAACGCTATAGACGTATATAATATCCGAACCGAGATGTACGGGACGGCACGAACGGGACTCTGTAAAATATTACCAGCGAGGGGTTAGATTAGGGTATGTTACGTTACAGACGTATATAATGTTCCCACCGAGAAGTAGGGGCCGATACTCCAAGAATGTTGTAAAATACTACATCCGACATGTTAGCCTGCCTTACGTTAGGATATATATCGCTGTAGACGTATATAACATCCCAACCGAGATGTACGGGACGACACGAACGGGATTCTGTAAAACATTGCCAACGAGGGGCTAGATGGGATAGGTTAGGTTATGTTACGTTACGGACGTATATAATGTTCCCACCGAGAAGTAGGGGCCGATACTCCAAGAATGTTGTAAAATACTACATCAGAGATGTTAGCCTGCCTTACGTTAGGATACATAACGCTGTAGACGTATATAACATCCCAACCGAGATGTACGGGACGACACGAACGGGATTCTGTAAAACATTACCAGCGAGGGCCTAGATGTGTTAGGTTAGGTTATGTTACGTTATAGACCTATATAAAGTTCCCACCGAGAAGTATGGGCCGATACGCCAGGAATGTTGTAAAATACAGCAACCGAGATGTTAGCCTGCCTTCGGTTAGGATATATAACGCTGTAGACGTTTATAATGTCCCAACAGAGACGTACGGGACGACAGGAACGGGATTCTGTAAAACATTGCCAGCGAGGGGCTAGATGGGTTAGGTTAGGTTATGTTACGTTATAGACGTGTATAATGTTCCCACCGAGAAGTACGGGCCGATACGCCAGGAATGTTGTGAAACACAACATCCGAGATGTTAGTCTGCCTTACGTTAGGATATATATCGCTGTAGACGTATATAACGTCCCAACCGAGACGTACGGGACGACAGGAACGGGATTCTGTAAAACATTGCCAACGAGGGGCTAGATGGGTTAGGTTAGGTTATGTTACGTTATAGACGTGTATAATGTTCCCACCGAGAAGTAGAGCCGATACGCCAGGAATGTTGTAAAATACTGCATCCGAGATGTTAGCCTGCCTTAGGTTAGGATATATAACGCTATAGACGTATATAATATCCCAACCGAGATGTACGGGACGACACGAACGGGATTCTGTAAAACATTGCCAACGAGGTGCTAGATGGGATAGGTTAGGTTATGTTACGTTACAGACGTATATAATGTTCCCACCGAGAAGTAGGGGCCGATACTCCAAGAATGTTGTAAAATACTACATCCGAGATGCTAGCCTGCCTTACGTTAGGATATATATCGCTGTAGACGTATATAACATCCCAACCGAGATGTACGGGACGACAGGAACGGAATTCTGTAAAACATTACCAGCGAGGGGCTAGATGGGTTAGGTTAGGTTATGTTACTTTATAGACGTATATAATGTTCCCACCGAGAAGTATGGGCCGATACTCCAAGAATGTTGTAAAAGACTACATCCGAGATGTTAGCCTGCCTTACGTTAGGAAATATAACGCTATAGACGTATATAATATCCCATCCGAGATGTACGGGACGACATGAACGGGATTCTGTAAAACATTGCCAACGAGGGGCTAGATGGATTAGGTTAGGTTATGTTACTTTATAGACGTATATAATGTTCCCATCGAGAAGTATGGGCCGATACTCCAAGAATGTTGTAAAAGACTACATCCGAGATGTTAGCCTGCCTTACGTTAGGAAATATAACGCTGTAGACGTATATAATGTCCCATCCGAGACGTACGGGACGACACGAACGGGATTCTGTAAAACATTACCAGCGAGGGCCTAGATGTGTTAGGTTAGGTTATGTTACGTTATAGACCTATATAAAGTTCCCACCGAGAAGTATGGGCCGATACGCCAGGAATGTTGTAAAATACAGCAACCGAGATGTTAGCCTGCCTTCGGTTAGGATATATAACGCTGTAGACGTTTATAATGTCCCAACAGAGACGTACGGGACGACAGGAACGGGATTCTGTAAAACATTGCCAGCGAGGGGCTAGATGGGTTAGGTTAGGTTATGTTACGTTATAGACGTGTATAATGTTCCCACCGAGAAGTAGAGCCGATACGCCAGGAATGTTGTAAAATACTGCATCCGAGATATTAGCCTGCCTTAGGTTAGGATTTATAACGCTATAGACGTATATAATATCCCAACCGAGATGTACGGGACGACACGAACGGGATTCTGTAAAATATTACCAGCGAGGGGCTAGATGGGTTAGATTAGGTTATGTTACGTTATAGACGTATATAATGTTCCCACCGAGAAGTAGGGGCCGATACTCCAAGTATGTTGTAAAATACTACATCCGACATGTTAGGCTGCCTTACGTTAGGATATATATCGCTGTAGACGTATATAACATCCCAACCCAGATGTACGGGACGACATAAACGGGATTCTGTAAAATATTACCAGCGAGGGGCTAGATGGGTTAGATTAGGTTATGTTACGTTATAGACGTATATAATGTTCCCACCGAGAAGTAGGGGCCGATACTCCAAGAATGTTGTAAAATACTACATCCGAGATGTTAGGCTGCCTTACATTAGGATATATATCGCTGTAGACGTACATAACATCCCAACCGAGATGTACGGGACGACACGAACGGGATTCTGTAAAACATTGCCAACGAGGGGCTAGATGGGATAGGTTAGGTTATGTTACGTTACAGACGTATATAATGTTCCCACTGAGAAGTAGGGGCCGATACGCCAGGAATGTCGTAAAATACTGCATCCGAGATGTTAGCCTGCCTTAAGTTAAGATATATCACGCTGTAGACGGATATAATGCCCCATCCGAGACGTACGGGACGACACGAACGGGACTCTGTAAAACATTACCAGCGAGGGGCTAAATGTGTTAGGTTAGGTTATGCTACGTTATAGACCTATATAATGTTCCCACCGAGAAGTATGGGCCGATACGGCAGGAATGTTGTAAAATACTGCAACCGAGATGTTAGCCTGCCTTAGGTTAGGATATATAACGCTGTAGAAGCTTATAATGTCCCATCCGAGACGTACGGGACGACAGGAACGGGATTCTGTAAATCATTACCAGCGAGGGGCTAGATGGGTTAGGTTAGGTTGTGATACGTTATAAACGTATATAATGTTCCCACCGAGAAGTAGGGGCCGATATGCCAGGAATGTTGTAAAATACTATATCCGAGAAGTTAGCCTGCCTTAGGTTAGGATATATATCGCTGTAGACGTATATAATATCCCAACCGAGATGTACGGGACGACACGAACGGGATTCTGTAAAACATTGCCAACGAGGGGCTAGATGGAATAGGTTAGGTTATGTTACGTGACAGACGTATATAATGTTCCCACCGAGAAGTACGGGCCGATACGCCAGGAATGTTGTGAAACACAACATCCGAGATGTTAGTCTGCCTTACGTTAGGATATATATCGCTGTAGACGTATATAACGTCCCAACCGAGACGTACGGGACGACAGGAACGGGATTCTGTAAAACATTACCAGCGAGGGGCTAGATGGGTTAGGTTAGGTTATGTTACGTTATAGACGTGTATAATGTTCCTACCGAGAAGTAGAGCCGATACGCCAGGAATGTTGTAAAATACTACATCCGACATGTTAGGCTGCCTTACGTTAGGATATATATCGCTGTAGACGTATATAATATCCCAACCGAGATGTACGGGGCGACACGAACGGGATTCTGTAAAACATTGCCAACGAGGGGCTAGATGGGATAGGTTAGGTTATGTTACGTTACAGACGTATATAATGTTCTCACCGAGAAGTAGGGGCCGATACTCCAAGAATGTTGTAAAATACTACATCCGAGATGTTAGCCTGCCTTACGTTAGGATATATAACGCTGTAGACGTATATAATGTCCTATCCGAGACGTACGGGACGACAGGAACGGGATTCTGTAAAACATTACTAGCGAGGGGCTAGATGGGTTAGGTTATGTTATGTTACGTTATAGACGTGTATAATGTTCCCACCGAGAAGTAGAGCCGATACGCCAGGAATGTTGTAAAATACTGCATCCGAGATGTTAGCCTGCCTTAGGTTAGGATATATAACGCTATAGACGTATATAATATCCGAACCGAGATGTACGGGACGGCACGAACGGGACTCTGTAAAATATTACCAGCGAGGGGTTAGATTAGGGTATGTTACGTTACAGACGTATATAATGTTCCCACCGAGAAGTAGGGGCCGATACTCCAAGAATGTTGTAAAATACTACATCCGACATGTTAGCCTGCCTTACGTTAGGATATATATCGCTGTAGACGTATATAACATCCCAACCGAGATGTACGGGACGACACGAACGGGATTCTGTAAAACATTGCCAACGAGGGGCTAGATGGGATAGGTTAGGTTATGTTACGTTACGGACGTATATAATGTTCCCACCGAGAAGTAGGGGCCGATACTCCAAGAATGTTGTAAAATACTACATCAGAGATGTTAGCCTGCCTTACGTTAGGATACATAACGCTGTAGACGTATATAACATTCCAACCGAGATGTACGGGACGACAGGAACGGGATTCTGTAAAACATTACCAGCGAGGGGCTAGATGGGTTAGGTTAGGTTATGTTACGTTATAGACGTGTATAATGTTCCCACCGAGAAGTAGAGCCGATACGCCAGGAATGTTGTAAAATACTGCATCCGAGATGTTAGCCTGCCTTAGGTTAAGATATATAACGCTATAGACGTATATAATATCCCATCCGAGATGTACGGGACGGCACGAACGGGATTCTGTAAAACATTGCGAACGAGGGGCTAGATGGGATAGGTTAGGTTATGTTACGTTACAGACGTATATAATGTTCCCACCGAGAAGTAGGGGCCGATACTCCAAGAATGTTGTAAAATACTGCATCCGAGATATTAGCCTGCCTTAGGTTAAGATATATAACGCTGTAGAAGTTTATAATGTCCCATCCGAGACGTACGGGACGACAGGAACGGGATTCTGTAAATCATTACCAGCGAGGGGCTAGATGGGTTAGGTTAGGTTGTGATACGTTATAAACGTATATAATGTTCCCACCGAGAAGTAGGGGCCGATACGCCAGGAATGTTATAAAATACTGCATCCGAGATGTTAGCCTGCCTTAGGTTAAGATATATAACGCTATAGACGTATATAATATCCCATCCGAGATGTACGGGACGGCACGAACGGGATTCTGTAAAACATTGCGAACGAGGGGCTAGATGGGATAGGTTAGGTTATGTTACGTTACAGACGTGTATAATGTTCCCACCGAGAAGTAGGGGCCGATACTCCAAGAATGTTGTAAAATGCTGCATCCGAGATGTTAGCCTGCCTTAGGTTAAGATATATAACGCTATAGACGTATATAATATCCCATCCGAGATGTACGGGACGGCACGAACGGGATTCTGTAAAACATTGCGAACGAGGGGCTAGATGGGATAGGTTAGGTTATGTTACGTTACAGACGTATATAATGTTCCCACCGAGAAGTAGGGGCCGATACTCCAAGAATGTTGTAAAACACTACATCCGAGATGTTAATCTGCATTACGTTAGGATATATATCGCTGTAGACGTATATAACATCCCAACCGAGATGTACGGGACGACAGGAACGGGATTCTGTAAAACATTGCCAGCGAGGGTCTAGATGGGTTAGGTTAGCTTATGTTACGTTATAGACGTGTATAATATTCCCACCGAGAAGTAGAGCCGATACGCCAGGAATGTTGTAAAATACTGCATCCGAGATGTTAGCCTGCCTTAGGTTAAGATATATAACGCTATAGACGTATATAATATCCCATCCGAGATGTACGGGACGACACGAACGGGATTCTGTAAAACATTGCCAACGAGGGGCTAGGTGGGTTAGGTTAGGTTATGTTACTTTATAGACGTATATAATGTTCCGACCGAGAAGTATGGGACGATACTCCAAGAATGTTGTAAAATACTACATCCGAGATGTTAGCCTGCCTTACCTTAGGAAATATAACGCTGTAGACGTATATAATGTCCCATCCGAGACGTACGGGACGACACGAACGGGATTCTGTAAAACATTGCCAGCGAGGGGCTAGATGGGTTAGGTTAGGGTATGTTACGTTATAGACGTGTATAATGTTCCCACCGAGAAGTAGAGCCGATACGCCAGGAATGTTGTAACATACTGCATCCGAGATGTTAGCCTGCCTTAGGTTAGGATATATAACGCTATAGACGTATATAATATCCCAACCGAGATGTACGGGACGACATAAACGGGATTCTGTAAAACATTACCAGCGAGGAGCTAGATGTGTTAGGTTAGATTATATTACGTTATAGACCTATATAAAGTTCCCACCGAGAAGTAGGGGCCGATACTCCAAGAATGTTGTAAAATACTACATCCGACATGTTAGGCTGCCTTACGTTAGGATATATAACGCTGTAGACGTATATAATATCCCAACCGAGATGTACGGGACGACACGAACGGGATTCTGCAAAATATTACCAGCGAGGGGCTAGATGGGTTAGATTAGGTTATGTTACGTTATAGACGTATATAATGTTCCCACCGAGAAGTAGGGGCCGATACTCCAAGAATGTTGTAAAATACTACATCCGAGATGTTAGCCTGCCTTAGGTTAGGATATATAACGCTGTAGACGTTTATAATGTCCCAACAGAGCCGTACGGGACGACAGGAACGGGATTCTGTAAAACATTACTAGCGAGGGGCTAGAAGGGTTGGGTTAGGTTATGTTACGTTATAGACGTGTATAATGTTCCCACCGAGAAGTAGAGCCGATACGCCAGGAATGTTGTAAAATACTGCATCCGACATGTTAGCCTGCCTTACGTTAGGATATATATCGCTGTAGACGTATATAACATCCCAACCGAGATGTACGGGACGACACGAACGGGATTCTGTAAAACATTGCCAACGAGGGGCTAGATGGGATAGGTTAGGTTATGTTACGTTACGGACGTATATAATGTTCCCACCGAGAAGTAGGGGCCGATACTCCAAGAATGTTGTAAAATACTACATCAGAGATGTTAGCCTGCCTTACGTTAGGATACATATCGCTGTAGACGTATATAACATCCCAACCGAGATGTACGGGACGACAGGAACGGGATTCTGTAAAACATTACCAGCGAGGGGCTAGATGGGTTAGGTTAGGTTATGTTACGTTATAGACGTGTATAATGTTCCCACCGAGAAGTAGGGGCCGATACTCCAAGAATGTTGTAAAATACTACATCCGAGATGTTAGCCTGCCTTACGTTAGGATATATATCGCTGTAGACGTATATAACATCCCATCCGAGATGTACGGGACGACAGGAACGGGATTCTGTAAAACATTACCAGCGTGGGGCTAGATGGGTTAGGTTAGGTTATGTTACGTTATAGACGTGTATAATGTTCCCACCGAGAAGTAGAGCCGATACGCCAGGAATGTTGTAAAATACTGCATCCGAGATGTTAGCCTGCCTTAGGTTAAGATATATAACGCTATAGACGTATATAATATCCCATCCGAGATGTACGGGACGGCACGAACGGGATTCTGTAAAACATTGCGAACGAGAGGCTAGATGGGATAGGTTAGGTTATGTTACGTTACAGACGTATATAATGTTCCCACCGAGAAGTAGGGGCCGATACTCCAAGAATGTTGTAAAATACTGCATCCGAGATGTTAGCCTGCCTTAGGTTAAGATATATAACGCTATAGACGTATATAATATCCCATCCGAGATGTACGGGACGGCACGAACGGGATTCTGTAAAACATTGCGAACGAGGGGCTAGATGGGATAGGTTAGGTTATGTTACGTTACAGACGTATATAATGTTCCCACCGAGAAGTAGGGGCCGATACTCCAAGAATGTTGTAAAATACTACATCCGAGATGTTAATCTGCATTACGTTAGGATATATATCGCTGTAGACGTATATAACATCCCAACCGAGATGTACGGGACGACAGGAACGGGATTCTGTAAAACATTGCCAGCGAGGGGCTAGATGGGTTAGGTTAGCTTATGTTACGTTATAGACGTGTATAATATTCCCACCGAGAAGTAGAGCCGATACGCCAGGAATGTTGTAAAATACTGCATCCGAGATGTTAGCCTGCCTTAGGTTAAGATATATAACGCTATAGACGTATATAATATCCCATCCGAGATGTACGGGACGACACGAACGGGATTCTGTAAAACATTGCGAACGAGGGGCTAGATGGGATAGGTTAGGTTATGTTACGTTACAGACGTATATAATGTTCCCACCGAGAAGTAGGGGCCGATACTCCAAGAATGTTGTAAAATACTACATCCGAGATGTTAATCTGCATTACGTTAGGATATATATCGCTGTAGACGTATATAACATCCCAACCGAGATGTACGGGACGACAGGAACGGGATTCTGTAAAACATTGCCAGCGAGGGGCTAGATGGGTTAGGTTAGCTTATGTTACGTTATAGACGTGTATAATATTCCCACCGAGAAGTAGAGCCGATACGCCAGGAATGTTGTAAAATACTGCATCCGAGATGTTAGCCTGCCTTAGGTTAAGATATATAACGCTATAGACGTATATAATATCCCATCCGAGATGTACGGGACGACACGTACGGGATTCTGTAAAACATTGCCAACGAGGGGCTAGATGGGTTAGGTTAGGTTATGTTACTTTATAGACGTATATTATGTTCCGACCGAGAAGTATGGGACGATACTCCAAGAATGTTGTAAAATACTACATCCGAGATGTTAGCCTGCCTTACCTTAGGAAATATAACGCTGTAGACGTATATAATGTCCCATCCGAGACGTACGGGACGACACGAACGGGATTCTGTAAAACATTGCCAGCGAGGGGCTAGATGGGTTAGGTTAGGGTATGTTACGTTATAGACGTGTATAATGTTCCCACCGAGAAGTAGGGGCCGATACTCCAAGAATGTTGTAAAATACTACATCCGAGATGTTAGCCTGCCTTAGGTTAGGATATATAACGCTGTAGACGTTTATAATGTCCCAACAGAGACGTACGGGACGACAGGAACGGGATTCTGTAAAACATTACCAGCGAGGGGCCAGATGGGTTAGGTTAGGTTATGTTACGTTATAGACGTGTATAACGTTTCCACCGAGAAGTAGAGCCGATACGCCAGGAATGTTGTAAAATACTGCATCCGAGATGTTAGCCTGCCTTAGGTAAAGATATATAACGCTATAGACGTATGCAATATCCCATCCGAGATGTACGGGACGACACGAACGGGATTCTGTAAAACATTACCAGCGAGGGGCTAGATGGGTTAGGTTAGGTTATGTTACGTTATAGACGTGTATAATGTTCCCACCGAGAAGTAGAGCCGATACGCCAGGAATGTTGTAACATACTGCATCCGAGATGTTAGCCTGCCTTAGGTTAGGATATATAACGCTATAGACGTATATAATATCCCAACCGAGATGTACGGGACGACACGAACGGGATTCTGTAAAATATTACCAGCGAGGGGCTAGATGGGTTAGATTAGGTTATGTTACGTTATAGACGTATATAATGCTCCCACCGAGAAGTAGGGGCCGATACTCCAAGAATGTTGTAAAATACTACATCCGACATGTTAGGCTGCCTTACGTTAGGATATATATCGCTGTAGACGTATATAATATCCCAACCGAGATGTACGGGACGAGACGAACGGGATTCTGTAAAACATTGCCAGCGAGGGGCTAGATGGGTTAGGTTAGGGTATGTTACGTTATAGACGTGTATAATGTTCCCACCGAGAAGTAGAGCCGATACGCCAGGAATGTTGTAACATACTGCATCCGAGATGTTAGCCTGCCTTAGGTTAGGATATATAACGCTATAGACGTATATAATATCCCAACCGAGATGTACGGGACGACATAAACGGGATTCTGTAAAACATTACCAGCGAGGAGCTAGATGTGTTAGGTTAGATTATATTACGTTATAGACGTATATAATGTTCCCACCGAGAAGTATGGGCCGATACGCCAGGAATGTTGTAAAATACTGCATCCGAGATGTTAGCCTGCCTTACGTTAGGATATATATCGCTGTAGACGTATATAACATCCCAACCGAGATGTACGGGACGACAGGAACGGGATTCTGTAAAACATTACCAGCGAGGGGCTAGATGGGTTATGTTAGGTTATGTTACGTTATAGACGTGTATAATGTTCCCACCGAGAAGTAGAGCCGATACGCCAGGAATGTTGTAAAATACTGCATCCGAGATGTTAGCCTGCCTTAGTTTAAGATATATAACGCTATAGACGTATATAATATCCCAACCGAGATGTACGGGACGACACGAACGGGATTCTGTAAAACATTGCCAACGAGGGGCTAGATGGGTTAGGTTAGGTTATGTTACTTTATAGACGTATATAATGTGCCCACCGAGAAGTATGGGCCGATACGCCAGGAATGTTGTAAAATACTGCAACCGAGATGTTAGCCTGCCTTAGGTTGGGATATATAACGCTGTAGAAGTTTATATTGTCCCATCCGAGACGTACGGGACGACAGGAACGGAATTCTGTAAAACATTACCAGCGAGGGGCTAGATGGGTTAGGTTAGGTTATGTTACATTATAGACGTATATAATGTTCCCACCGAGAAGTATGGGCCGATACTCCAAGAATGTTGTAAAAGACTACATCCGAGATGTTAGCCTGCCTTACGTTAGGAAATATAACGCTATAGACGTATATAATATCCCATCCGAGATGTACGGGACGACACGAACGGGATTCTGTAAAACATTGCCAACGAGGGGCTAGATGGATTAGGTTAGGTTATGTTACTTTATAGACGTATATAATGTTCCCACCGAGAAGTATGGGCCGATACTCCAAGAATGTTGTAAAAGACTACATCCGAGATGTTAGCCTGCCTTACGTTAGGAAATATAACGCTGTAGACGTATATAATGTCCCATCCGAGACGTACGGGACGACACGAACGGGATTCTGTAAAACATTACCAGCGAGGGCCTAGATGTGTTAGGTTAGGTTATGTTACGTTATAGACCTATATAAAGTTCCCACCGAGAAGTATGGGCCGATACGCCAGGAATGTTGTAAAATACAGCAACCGAGATGTTAGCCTGCCTTAGGTTGGGATATATAACGCTGTAGAAGTTTATATTGTCCCATCCGAGACGTACGGGACGACACGAACGGGACTCTGTAAAACATTACCAGCGAGGGGCTAGATGTGTTAGGTTAGGTTATGTTACGTTATAGACCTATATAATGTTCCCACCGAGAAGTATGGGCCGATACGCCGGGAATGTTGTAAAATACTGCAACCGAGATGTTAGCCTGCCTTAGGTTAGGATATATAACGCTGTAGAAGTTTATAATGTCCCAACAGAGACGTACGGGACGACAGGAACGGGATTCTATAAAACATTATCAGCGAGGGGCTAGATGGGTTAGGTTAGGTTATGTTACTTTATAGACGTATATAATGTTCCCACCGAGAAGTAGGGGCCGATACTCCAAGAATGTTGTAAAATACTACATCCGAGATGTTAGCCTGCCTTACGTTAGGATTTATATCGCTGTAGACGTATATAACATCCCAACCGAGATGTACGGGACGACATAAACGGGATTCTGTAAAACATCACCAGCGAGGGGCTAGATGTGTTAGGTTAGATTATATTACGTTATAGACGTATATAATGTTCCCACCGAGAAGTATGGGCCGATACGCCAGGAATGTTGTAAAATACTACATCCGAGATGTTAGCCTGCCTTACGTTAGGATATATAACGCTGTAGACGTATATAATGTCCCATCCGAGACGTACGGGACGACACGAACGGGACTCTGTAAAACATTACCAGCGAGGGGCTAGATGTGTTAGGTTAGGTTATGTTACGTTATACACCTATATAATGTTCCCACCGAGAAGTATGGGCCGATACGCCAGGAATGTTGTAAAATACTGCAACCGAGATGTTAGCCTGCCTTAGGTTGGGATATATAACGCTGTAGAAGTTTATATTGTCCCATCCGAGACGTACGGGACGACAGGAACGGGATTCTGTAAAACATTACCAGCGAGGGGCTAGATGTGTTAGGTTAGGTTATGTTACGTTATAGACCTATATAATGTTCCCACCGAGAAGTATGGGCCGATACGCCAGGAATGTTGTAAAATACTGCAACCGAGATGTTAGCCTGCCTTAGGTTAGGATATATAACGCTGTAGAAGTTTATAATGTCCCATCCGAGATGTACGGGACGACACGAACGGGATTCTGTAAAACATTGCCAACGAGGTGCTAAATGGGTTAGGTTAGGATGTGATACGTTATAGACGTATATAATGTTCCCACCGAGAAGTATGGGCCGATACCACAAGAATGTTGTAAAATACTACATCCGAGATGTTAGCCTGCCTTACGTTAGGAAATATAACGCTGTAGACGTATATAATGTCCCATCCGAGACGTCCGGGACGACACGAACGGGATTCTGTAAAACATTACCAGCGAGGGGCTAGATGTGTTAGGTTAGGTTATGTTACGTTATAGACCTATATAAAGTTCCCACCGAGAAGTATGGGCCGATACGCCAGGAATGTTGTAAAATACAGCAACCGAGATGTTAGCCTGCCTTAGGTTAGGATATATAACGCTGTAGAAGTTTATAATGTCCCAACAGAGACGTACGGGACGACAGGAACGGGATTCTGTAAAACATTATCAGCGAGGGGCTAGATGGGTTAGGTTAGGTTATGTTACTTTATAGACGTATATAATGTTCCCACCGAGAAGTATGGGCCGATACTCCAAGCATGTTGTGAAATACTACATCCGAGATGTTAGCCTGCCTTACGTTAGGATATATATCGCTGTAGACGTATATAACATCCCAACCGAGATGTACGGGACGACAGGAACGGGATTCTGTAAAACATTACAAGCGAGGGGCTAGATGGGTTAGGTTAGGTTATGTTACGTTATAGACGTGTATAGTGTTCCCCCCGAGAAGTAGAGCCGATACGCCAGGAATGTTGTAAAATACTGCATCCGAGATGTTAGCCTGCCTTAGGTTAGGATATATAACGCTATAGACGTATATAATATCCCAACCGAGATGTACGGGACGACACGAACGGGATTCTGTAAAATATTACCAGCGAGGGGCTAGATGGGTTAGATTAGGTTATGTTACGTTATAGACGTATATAATGTTCCCACCGATAAGTAGGGGCCGATACTCCAAGAATGTTGTAAAATACTACATCCGAGATGTTAGCCTGCCTTACGTTAGGATATATATCGCTGTAGACGTATATAACATCCCAACCGAGATGTACGGGACGACACGAACGGGATTCTGTAAAACATTGCCAACGAGGGGCTGGATGGGATAGGTTAGGTTATGTTACGTTACAGACGTATATAATGTTCCCACCGAGAAGTATGGGCCGATACTCCAAGAATGTTGTGAAATACTACATCCGAGATGTTAGCCTGCCTTACGTTAGGATATATATCGCTGTAGACGTATATAACATCCCAACCGAGATGTACGGGACGACAGGAACGGGATTCTGTAAAACATTACAAGCGAGGGGCTGGATGGGTTAGGTTAGGTTATGTTACGTTATAGACGTGTATAATGTTCCCACCGAGAAGTAGAGCCGATACGCCAGGAATGTTGTAAAATACTGCATCCGAGATGTTAGCCTGCCTTAGATTAGGATATATAACGCTATAGACGTATATAATATCCCAACCGAGATGTACGGGACGACACGAACGGGATTCTGTAAAATATTACCAGCGAGGGGCTAGATGGGTTAGATTAGGTTATGTTACGTTATAGACGTACATAATATTCCCATCGAGACGTAGGGGCCGATACTCCAAGAATGTTGTAAAATACTACATCCGAGATGTTAGCCTGCCTTACGTTAGGATATATATCGCTGTAGACGTATATAACATCCCAACCGAGATGTACGGGACGACATAAACGGGATTCTGTAAAATATTACAGCGAGGTGCTAGATGGGTTAGATTAGGTTATGTTACGTTATAGACGTATATAATGTTCCCACCGAGAAGTAGGGGCCGATACTCCAAGAATGTTGTAAAATACTACATCCGACATGTTAGGCTGCCTTACGTTAGGATATATATCGCTGTAGACGTATATAACATCCCAACCGAGATGTACGGGACGACACGAACGGGATTCTGTAAAACATTGCCAACGAGGGGCTAGATGGGATAGGTTAGGTTATGTTACGTTACGGACGTATATAATGTTCCCACCGAGAAGTAGGGGCCGATACTCCAAGAATGTTGTAAAATACTACATCAGAGATGTTAGCCTGCCTTACGTTAGGATACATATCGCTGTAGACGTATATAACATCCCAACCGAGATGTACGGGACAACAGGAACGGGATTCTGTAAAACATTACCAGCGAGGGGCTAGATGGGTTAGGTTAGGTTATGTTACGTCATAGACGTGTATAATGTTCCCACCGAGAAGTAGGGGCCGATACTCCAAGAATGTTGTAAAATACTGCATCCGAGATGTTAGCCTGCCTTAGGTTAAGATATATAACGCTGTAGACGTATATAATATCCCAACCGAGATGTACGGGACGACAAGAACGGGATTCTGCAAAATATTACCAGCGAGGGGCTAGATGGGTTAGATTAGGTTATGTTACGTTATAGACGTATATAATGTTCCCACCGAGAAGTAGGGGCCGATACTCCAAGAATGTTGTAAAATACTACATCCGAGATGTTAGCCTGCCTTAGGTTAGGATATATAACGCTGTAGACGTTTATAATGTCCCAACAGAGACGTACGGGACGACAGGAACGGGATTCTGTAAAACATTACTAGCGAGGGGCTAGATGGGTTAGGTTAGGTTATGTTACGTTATAGACGTGTATAATGTTCCCACCGAGAAGTAGAGCCGATACGCCAGGAATGCTGTAAAATACTGCATCCGACATGTTAGCCTGCCTTACGTTAGTATATATATCGCTGTAGACGTATATAACATCCCAACCGAGATGTACGGGACGACACGAACGGGATTCTGTAAAACATTGCCAACGAGGGGCTAGATGGGATAGGTTAGGTTATGTTACGTTACGGACGTATATAATGTTCCCACCGAGAAGTAGGGGCCGATACTCCAAGAATGTTGTAAAATACTACATCAGAGATGTTAGCCTGCCTTACGTTAGGATACATATCGCTGTAGACGTATATAACATCCCAACCGAGATGTACGGGACAACAGGAACGGGATTCTGTAAAACATTACCAGCGAGGGGCTAGATGGGTTAGGTTAGGTTATGTTACGTCATAGACGTGTATAATGTTCCCACCGAGAAGTAGGGGCCGATACTCCAAGAATGTTGTAAAATACTGCATCCGAGATGTTAGCCTGCCTTAGGTTAAGATATATAACGCTATAGACGTATATAATATCCCATCCGAGATGTACGGGACGGCACGAACGGGATTCTGTAAAACATTGCGAACGAGGGGCTAGATGGGATAGGTTAGGTTATGTTACGTTACAGACGTATATAATGTTCCCACCGAGAAGTAGGGGCCGATACTCCAAGAATGTTGTAAAATACTACATCCGAGATGTTAATCTGCATTACGTTAGGATATATATCGCTGTAGACGTATATAACATCCCAACCGAGATGTACGGGACGACAGGAACGGGATTCTGTAAAACATTGCCAGCGAGGGGCTAGATGGGTTAGGTTAGCTTATGTTACGTTACAGACGTGTATAATATTCCCACCGAGAAGTAGAGCCGATACGCCAGGAATGTTGTAAAATACTGCATCCGAGATGTTAGCCTGCCTTAGGTTAAGATATATAACGCTATAGACGTATATAATATCCCATCCGAGATGTACGGGACGGCACGAACGGGATTCTGTAAAACATTGCGAACGAGGGGCTAGATGGGATAGGTTAGGTTATGTTACGTTACAGACGTATATAATGTTCCCACCGAGAAGTAGGGGCCGATACTCCAAGAATGTTGTAAAATACTACATCCGAGATGTTAATCTGCCTTACGTTAGGATATATATCGCTGTAGACGTATATAACATCCCAACCGAGATGTACGGGACGACAGGAACGGGATTCTGTAAAACATTGCCAGCGAGGGGCTAGATGGGTTAGGTTAGGTTATGTTACGTTATAGACGTGTATAATATTCCCACCGAGAAGTAGAGCCGATACGCCAGGAATGTTGTAAAATACTGCATCCGAGATGTTAGCCTGCCTTAGGTTAAGATATATAACGCTATAGACGTATATAATATCCCATCCGAGATGTACGGGACGACACGAACGGGATTCTGTAAAACATTGCCAACGAGGGGCTAGATGGGTTAGGTTAGGTTATGTTACTTTATAGACGTATATAATGTTCCCACCGAGAAGTATGGGACGATACTCCAAGAATGTTGTAATATACTACATCCGAGATGTTAGCCTGCCTTACCTTAGGAAATATAACGCTGTAGACGTATATAATGTCCCATCCGAGACGTACGGGACGACACGAACGGGATTCTGTAAAACATTGCCAGCGAGGGGCTAGATGGGTTAGGTTAGGGTATGTTACGTTATAGACGTGTATAATGTTCCCACCGAGAAGTAGAGCCGATACGCCAGGAATGTTGTAAAATACTGCATCCGAGATGTTAGCCTGCCTTAGGTTAAGATATATAACGCTATAGACGTATATAATATCCCAACCGAGATGTACGGGACGACAGGAACGGGATTCTGTAAAACATTGCCAGCGAGGGGCTAGATGGGTTAGGTTAGCTTATGTTACGTTATAGACGTGTATAATATTCCCACCGAGAAGTAGAGCCGATACGCCAGGAATGTTGTAAAATACTGCTTCCGAGGTGTTAGCCTGCCTTAGGTTAAGATATATAACGCTATAGACGTATATAATATCCCATCCGAGATGTACGGGACGACACGAACGGGATTCTGTAAAACATTGCCAACGAGGGGCTAGATGGGTTAGGTTAGGTTATGTTACTTTATAGACGTATATAATGTTCCCACCGAGAAGTATGGGACGATACTCCAAGAATGTTGTAAAATACTACATCAGAGATGTTAGCCTGCCTTACGTTAGGATACATATCGCTGTAGACGTATATAACATCCCAACCGAGATGTACGGGACGACAGGAACGGGATTCTGTAAAACATTGCCAGCGAGGGGCTAGATGGGTTAGGTTAGGTTATGTTACGTTATAGACGTGTATAATATTCCCACCGAGAAGTAGAGCCGATACGCCAGGAATGTTGTAAAATACTGCATCCGAGATGTTAGCCTGCCTTAGGTTAAGATATATAACGCTATAGACGTATATAATATCCCATCCGAGATGTACGGGACGACACGAACGGGATTCTGTAAAACATTGCCAACGAGGGGCTAGATGGGTTAGGTTAGGTTATGTTACTTTATAGACGTATATAATGTTCCCACCGAGAAGTATGGGACGATACTCCAAGAATGTTGTAATATACTACATCCGAGATGTTAGCCTGCCTTACCTTAGGAAATATAACGCTGTAGACGTATATAATGTCCCATCCGAGACGTACGGGACGACACGAACGGGATTCTGTAAAACATTGCCAGCGAGGGGCTAGATGGGTTAGGTTAGGGTATGTTACGTTATAGACGTGTATAATGTTCCCACCGAGAAGTAGAGCCGATACGCCAGGAATGTTGTAAAATACTGCATCCGAGATGTTAGCCTGCCTTAGGTTAAGATATATAACGCTATAGACGTATATAATATCCCATGCGAGATGTACGGGACGGCACGAACGGGATTCTGTAAAACATTGCGAACGAGGGGCTAGATGGGATAGGTTAGGTTATGTTACGTTACAGACGTATATAATGTTCCCACCGAGAAGTAGGGGCCGATACTCCAAGAATGTTGTAAAATACTGCATCCGAGACGTTAGCCTGCCTTAGGTTAAGATATATAACGCTATAGACGTATATAATATCCCATCCGAGATGTACGGGACGACAGGAACGGGATTCTGTAAAACATTACCAGCGAGGGGCTAGATGGGTTAGGTTAGGTTATGTTACGTTATAGACGTGTATAATGTTCCCACCGAGAAGTAGAGCCGATACGCCAGGAATGTTGTAAAATACTGCATCCGAGATGTTAGCCTGCCTTAGGTTAAGATATATAACGCTATAGACGTATATAATATCCCATCAGAGATGTACGGGACGGCACGAACGGGATTCTGTAAAACATTGCGAACGAGGGGCTAGATGGGATAGGTTAGGTTATGTTACGTTACAGACGTATATAATGTTCCCACCGAGAAGTAGGGGCCGATACTCCAAGAATGTTGTAAAATACTGCATCCGAGATGTTAGCCTGCCTTAGGTTAAGATATATAACGCTATAGACGTATATAATATCCCGTCCGAGATGTACGGGACGGCACGAACGGGATTCTGTAAAACATTGCGAACGAGGGGCTAGATGGGATAGGTTAGGTTATGTTACGTTACAGACGTATATAATGTTCCCACCGAGAAGTAGGGGCCGATACTACAAGAATGTTGTAAAATACTACATCCGAGATGTTAATCTGCCTTACGTTAGGATATATATCGCTGT
Source organism: Xylocopa violacea (assembly GCA_963969225.1). NCBI lineage: Eukaryota > Metazoa > Arthropoda > Insecta > Hymenoptera > Apidae > Xylocopa > Xylocopa violacea. Next base: position 173,685 of record CAXAJV010000807.1, read on the forward strand.
AGACGTATATAACATCCCAACCGAGATGTACGGGACGACAGGAACGGGATTCTGTAAAACATTGCCAGCGAGGGGCTAGATGGGTTAGGTTAGGTTATGTTACGTTATAGACGTGTATAATATTCCCACCGAGAAGTAGAGCCGATACGCCAGGAATGTTGTAAAATACTGCATCCGAGATGTTAGCCTGCCTTAGGTTAAGATATATAACGCTATAGACGTATATAATATCCCATCCGAGATGTACGGGACGACACGAACGGAATTCTGTAAAACATTGCCAACGAGGGGCTAGATGGGTTAGGTTAGGTTATGTTACTTTATAGACGTATATAATGTTCCCACCGAGAAGTATGCGACGATACTCCAAGAATGTTGTAATATACTACATCCGAGATGTTAGCCTGCCTTACCTTAGGAAATATAACGTTGTAGACGTATATAATGTCCCATCCGAGACGTACGGGACGACACGAACGGGATTCTGTAAAACATTGCCAGCGAGGGGCTAGATGGGTTAGGTTAGGGTATGTTACGTTATAGACGTGTATAATGTTCCCACCGAGAAGTAGAGCCGATACGCCAGGAATGTTGTAAAATACTGCATCCGAGATGTTAGCCTGCCTTAGGTTAAGATATATAACGCTATAGACGTATATAATATCCCATCCGAGATGTACGGGACGGCACGAACGGGATTCTGTAAAACATTGCGAACGAGGGGCTAGATGGGATAGGTTAGGTTATGTTACGTTACAGACGTATATAATGTTCCCACCGAGAAGTAGGGGCCGATACTCCAAGAATGTTGTAAAATACTGCATCCGAGATGTTAGCCTGCCTTAGGTTAAGATATATAACGCTATAGACGTATATAATATCCCAACCGAGATGTACGGGACGACAGGAACGGGATTCTGTAAAACATTACCAGCGAGGGGCTAGATGGGTTAGGTTAGGTTATGTTACGTTATAGACGTGTATAATATTCCCACCGAGAAGTAGAGCCGATACGCCAGGAATGTTGTAAAATACTGCTTCCGAGGTGTTAGCCTGCCTTAGGTTAAGATATATAACGCTATAGACGTATATAATATCCCATCCGAGATGTACGGGACGACACGAACGGGATTCTGTAAAACATTGCCAACGAGGGGCTAGATGGGTTAGGTTAGGTTATGTTACTTTATAGACGTATATAATGTTCCCACCGAGAAGTATGGGACGATACTCCAAGTATGTTGTAAAATACTACATCAGAGATGTTAGCCTGCCTTACGTTAGGATACATATCGCTGTAGACGTATATAACATCCCAACCGAGATGTACGGGACGACAGGAACGGGATTCTGTAAAACATTACCAGCGAGGGGCTAGATGGGTTAGGTTAGGTTATGTTACGTTATAGACGTGTATAATGTTCCCACCGAGAAGTAGAGCCGATACGCCAGGAATGTTGTAAAATACTGCATCCGAGATGTTAGCCTGCCTTAGGTTAAGATATATAACGCTATAGACGTATATAATATCCCATCCGAGATGTACGGGACGGCACGAACGGGATTCTGTAAAACATTGCGAACGAGGGGCTAGATGGGATAGGTTAGGTTATGTTACGTTACAGACGTATATAATGTTCCCACCGAGAAGTAGGGGCCGATACTCCAAGAATGTTGTAAAATACTGCATCCGAGACGTTAGCCTGCCTTAGGTTAAGATATATAACGCTATAGACGTATATAATATCCCATCCGAGATGTACGGGACGACAGGAACGGGATTCTGTAAAACATTACCAGCGAGGGGCTAGATGGGTTAGGTTAGGTTATGTTACGTTATAGACGTGTATAATGTTCCCACCGAGAAGTAGAGCCGATACGCCAGGAATGTTGTAAAATACTGCATCCGAGATGTTAGCCTGCCTTAGGTTAAGATATATAACGCTATAGACGTATATAATATCCCATCAGAGATGTACGGGACGGCACGAACGGGATTCTGTAAAACATTGCGAACGAGGGGCTAGATGGGATAGGTTAGGTTATGTTACGTTACAGACGTATATAATGTTCCCACCGAGAAGTAGGGGCCGATACTCCAAGAATGTTGTAAAATACTGCATCCGAGATGTTAGCCTGCCTTAGGTTAAGATATATAACGCTATAGACGTATATAATATCCCGTCCGAGATGTACGGGACGGCACGAACGGGATTCTGTAAAACATTGCGAACGAGGGGCTAGATGGGATAGGTTAGGTTATGTTACGTTACAGACGTATATAATGTTCCCACCGAGAAGTAGGGGCCGATACTACAAGAATGTTGTAAAATACTACATCCGAGATGTTAATCTGCCTTACGTTAGGATATATATCGCTGTAGACGTATATAACATCCCAACCGAGATGTACGGGACGACAGGAACGGGATTCTGTAAAACATTGCCAGCGAGGGGCTAGATGGGTTAGGTTAGGTTATGTTACGTTATAGACGTGTATAATATTCCCACCGAGAAGTAGAGCCGATACGCCAGGAATGTTGTAAAATACTGCATCCGAGATGTTAGCCTGCCTTAGGTTAAGATATATAACGCTATAGACGTATATAATATCCCATCCGAGATGTACGGGACGACACGAACGGAATTCTGTAAAACATTGCCAACGAGGGGCTAGATGGGTTAGGTTAGGTTATGTTACTTTATAGACGTATATAATGTTCCCACCGAGAAGTATGGGACGATACTCCAAGAATGTTGTAATATACTACATCCGAGATGTTAGCCTGCCTTACCTTAGGAAATATAACGTTGTAGACGTATATAACATCCCAACCGAGATGTACGGGACGACAGGAACGGGATTCTGTAAAACATTACCAGCGAGGGGCTAGATGGGTTAGGTTAGGTTATGTTACGTTATAGACGTGTATAATGTTCCCACCGAGAAGTAGAGCCGATACGCCAGGAATGTTGTAAAATACTGCATCCGAGATGTTAGCCTGCCTTAGGTTAAGATATATAACGCTATAGACGTATATAATATCCCATCCGAGATGTACGGGACGGCACGAACGGGATTCTGTAAAACATTGCGAACGAGGGGCTAGATGGGATAGGTTAGGTTATGTTACGTTACAGACGTATATAATGTTCCCACCGAGAAGTAGGGGCCGATACTCCAAGAATGTTGTAAAATACTGCATCCGAGATGTTAGCCTGCCTTAGGTTAAGATATATAACGCTATAGACGTATATAATATCCCAACCGAGATGTACGGGACGACAGGAACGGGATTCTGTAAAACATTACCAGCGAGGGGCTAGATGGGTTAGGTTAGGTTATGTTACGTTATAGACGTGTATAATATTCCCACCGAGAAGTAGAGCCGATACGCCAGGAATGTTGTAAAATACTGCTTCCGAGGTGTTAGCCTGCCTTAGGTTAAGATATATAACGCTATAGACGTATATAATATCCCATCCGAGATGTACGGGACGACACGAACGGGATTCTGTAAAACATTGCCAACGAGGGGCTAGATGGGTTAGGTTAGGTTATGTTACTTTATAGACGTATATAATGTTCCGACCGAGAAGTATGGGACGATACTCCAAGAATGTTGTAAAATACTACATCCGAGATGTTAGCCTGCCTTACCTTAGGAAATATAACGCTGTAGACGTATATAATGTCCCATCCGATACGTACGGGACGACACGAACGGGATTCTGTAAAACATTGCCAGCGAGGGGCTAGATGGGTTAGGTTAGGGTATGTTACGTTATAGACGTGTATAATGTTCCCACCGAGAAGTAGAGCCGATACGCCAGGAATGTTGTAACATACTGCATCCGAGATGTTAGCCTGCCTTAGGTTAGGATATATAACGCTATAGACGTATATAATATCCCAACCGAGATGTACGGGACGACACGAACGGGATTCTGTAAAATATTACCAGCGAGGGGCTAGATGGGTTAGATTAGGTTATGTTACGTTATAGACGTATATAATGCTCCCACCGAGAAGTAGGGGCCGATACTCCAAGAATGTTGTAAAATACTACATCCGACATGTTAGGCTGCTTTACGTTAGGATATATATCGCTGTAGACGTATATAATATCCCAACCGAGATGTACGGGACGACACGAACGGGATTCTGCAAAATATTACCAGCGAGGGGCTAGATGGGTTAGATTAGGTTATGTTACGTTATAGACGTATATAATGTTCCCACCGAGAAGTAGGGGCCGATACTCCAAGAATGTTGTAAAATACTACATCCGAGATGTTAGCCTGCCTTAGGTTAGGATATATAACGCTGTAGACGTTTATAATGTCCCAACAGAGACGTACGGGACGACAGGAACGGGATTCTGTAAAACATTACCAGCGAGGGGCCAGATGGGTTAGGTTAGGTTATGTTACGTTATAGACGTGTATAATGTTTCCACCGAGAAGTAGAGCCGATACGCCAGGAATGTTGTAAAATACTGCATCCGAGATGTTAGTCTGCCTTAGGTTAAGATATATAACGCTATAGACGTATGCAATATCCCATCCGAGATGTACGAGACGACACGAACGGGATTCTGTAAAACATTGCGAACGAGGGGCTAGATGGGATAGGTTAGGTTATGTTACGTTATAGACCTATATAATGTTCCCACCGAGAAGTATGGGCCGATACGCCAGGAATGTTGTAAAATACAGCAACCGAGATGTTAGCCTGCCTTAGGTTAGGATATATAACGCTGTAGATGTTTATAATGTCCCAACAGAGACGTACGGGACGACAGGAACGGGATTCTGTAAAATATTACCAGCGAGGGGCTAGATGGGTTAGGTTAGGTTTTGTTACGTTATAGACGTGTATAATGTTCCCACCGAGAAGTAGAGCCGATACGCCAGGAATGTTGTAAAATACTGCATCCGAGATGTTAGCCTGCCTTAGGTTAGGATTTATAACGCTATAGACGTATATAATATCCCAACCGAGATGTACGGGACGACACGAACGGGATTCTGTAAAATATTACCAGCGAGGGGCTAGATGGGTTAGATTAGGTTATGTTACGTTATAAACGTATATAATGCTCCCACCGAGAAGTAGGGGCCGATACTCCAAGAATGTTGTAAAATACTACATCCGACATGTTAGGCTGCCTTACGTTAGGATATATATCGCTGTAGACGTATATAATATCCCAACCGAGATGTACGGGACGACACGAACGGGATTCTGTAAAACATTGCCAGCGAGGGGCTAGATGGGTTAGGTTAGGTTATGTTACGTTATAGACGTGTATAATGTTTCCACCGAGAAGTAGAGCCGATACGCCAGGAATGTTGTAAAATGCTGCATCCGAGATGTTAGCCTGCCTTAGGTTAAGATATATAACGCTATAGACGTATGCAATATCCCATCCGAGATGTACGGGACGACACGAACGGGATTCTGTAAAACATTGCGAACGAGGGGCTAGATGGGATAGGTTAGGTTATGTTACGTTACAGACGTATATAATGTTCCCACCGAGAAGTAGGGGCCGATACTCCAAGAATGTTGTAAAATACTACATCCGAGATGTTAGCCTGCCTTACGTTAGGATATATATCGCTGTAGACGTATATAGCATCCCAACCCAGATGTAAGGGTAGACATAAACGGGATTCTGTAAAATATTACCAGCGAGGGGCTAGATGGGTTAGATTAGGTTATGTTACGTTATAGACGTATATAATGTTCCCACCGAGAAGTAGGGGCCTATACTCCAAGAATGTTGTAAAATACTACATCCGAGATGTTAGCCTGCCTTACGTTAGTATATATATCGCTGTAGACGTATATAAGATCCCAACCGAGATGTACGGGACGACACGAACGGGATTCAGTAAAACATTGCCAACGAGGGGCTAGATGGGATGGGTTAGGTTATGTTACGTTACAGAAGTATATAATGTTCCCACCGAGAAGTAGGGGCCGATACTCCAAGAATGTTGTAAAATACTACATCCGAGATGTTAGCCTGCCTTACGTTAGGATATATATCGCTGTAGACGTATATAACATCCCAACCGAGATGTACGGGACGACAGGAACGGGATTCTGTAAAACATTGCCAGCGAGGGGCTAGATGGGTTAGGTTCGGTTATGTTACTTTATAGACGTATATAATGTTCCCACCGAGAAGTAGAGCCGATACGCCAGGAATGTTGTAAAATACTGCATCCGAGATGTTAGCCTGCCTTAGGTTAGGATACATAACGCTATAGACGTATATAATACCCCAACCGAGATGTACGGGACGACATAAACGGGATTCTGTAAAACATTACCAGCGAGGAGCTAGATGTGTTAGGTTAGATTATATTACGTTATAGACGTATATAATGTTCCCACCGAGAAGTAGGGGCCGATACTCCAAGAATGTTGTAAAATACTACATCCGAGATGTTAGCCTGCCTTACGTTAGGATATATATCGCTGTAGACGTATATAACATCCCAACCGAGATGTACGGGACGACACGAACGGGATTCAGTAAAACATTGCCAACGAGGGGCTAGATGGGATGGGTTAGGTTATGTTACGTTACAGACGTATATAATGTTCCCACTGAGAAGTATGGGCCGATACGCCAGGAATGTTGTAAAATACAGCAACCGAGATGTTAGCCTGCCTTAGGTTAGGATATATAACGCTGTAGACGTTTATAATGTCCCAACAGAGACGTACGGGACGACAGGAACGGGATTCTGTAAAACATTACCAGCGAGGGGCCAGATGGGTTAGGTTAGGTTATGTTACGTTATAGACGTGTATAATGTTTCCACCGAGAAGTAGAGCCGATACGCCAGGAATGTTGTAAAATACTGCATCCGAGATGTTAGTCTGCCTTAGGTTAAGATATATAACGCTATAGACGTATGCAATATCCCATCCGAGATGTACGAGACGACACGAACGGGATTCTGTAAAACATTGCGAACGAGGGGCTAGATGGGATAGGTTAGGTTATGTTACGTTATAGACCTATATAATGTTCCCACCGAGAAGTATGGGCCGATACGCCAGGAATGTTGTAAAATACAGCAACCGAGATGTTAGCCTGCCTTAGGTTAGGATATATAACGCTGTAGATGTTTATAATGTCCCAACAGAGACGTACGGGACGACAGGAACGGGATTCTGTAAAATATTACCAGCGAGGGGCTAGATGGGTTAGGTTAGGTTTTGTTACGTTATAGACGTGTATAATGTTCCCACCGAGAAGTAGAGCCGATACGCCAGGAATGTTGTAAAATACTGCATCCGAGATGTTAGCCTGCCTTAGGTTAGGATTTATAACGCTATAGACGTATATAATATCCCAACCGAGATGTACGGGACGACACGAACGGGATTCTGTAAAATATTACCAGCGAGGGGCTAGATGGGTTAGATTAGGTTATGTTACGTTATAAACGTATATAATGCTCCCACCGAGAAGTAGGGGCCGATACTCCAAGAATGTTGTAAAATACTACATCCGACATGTTAGGCTGCCTTACGTTAGGATATATATCGCTGTAGACGTATATAATATCCCAACCGAGATGTACGGGACGACACGAACGGGATTCTGTAAAACATTGCCAGCGAGGGGCTAGATGGGTTAGGTTAGGTTATGTTACGTTATAGACGTGTATAATGTTTCCACCGAGAAGTAGAGCCGATACGCCAGGAATGTTGTAAAATGCTGCATCCGAGATGTTAGCCTGCCTTAGGTTAAGATATATAACGCTATAGACGTATGCAATATCCCATCCGAGATGTACGGGACGACACGAACGGGATTCTGTAAAACATTGCGAACGAGGGGCTAGATGGGATAGGTTAGGTTATGTTACGTTACAGACGTATATAATGTTCCCACCGAGAAGTAGGGGCCGATACTCCAAGAATGTTGTAAAATACTACATCCGAGATGTTAGCCTGCCTTACGTTAGGATATATATCGCTGTAGACGTATATAGCATCCCAACCCAGATGTAAGGGTAGACATAAACGGGATTCTGTAAAATATTACCAGCGAGGGGCTAGATGGGTTAGATTAGGTTATGTTACGTTATAGACGTATATAATGTTCCCACCGAGAAGTAGGGGCCTATACTCCAAGAATGTTGTAAAATACTACATCCGAGATGTTAGCCTGCCTTACGTTAGTATATATATCGCTGTAGACGTATATAAGATCCCAACCGAGATGTACGGGACGACACGAACGGGATTCAGTAAAACATTGCCAACGAGGGGCTAGATGGGATGGGTTAGGTTATGTTACGTTACAGAAGTATATAATGTTCCCACCGAGAAGTAGGGGCCGATACTCCAAGAATGTTGTAAAATACTACATCCGAGATGTTAGCCTGCCTTACGTTAGGATATATATCGCTGTAGACGTATATAACATCCCAACCGAGATGTACGGGACGACAGGAACGGGATTCTGTAAAACATTGCCAGCGAGGGGCTAGATGGGTTAGGTTCGGTTATGTTACTTTATAGACGTATATAATGTTCCCACCGAGAAGTAGAGCCGATACGCCAGGAATGTTGTAAAATACTGCATCCGAGATGTTAGCCTGCCTTAGGTTAGGATACATAACGCTATAGACGTATATAATACCCCAACCGAGATGTACGGGACGACATAAACGGGATTCTGTAAAACATTACCAGCGAGGAGCTAGATGTGTTAGGTTAGATTATATTACGTTATAGACGTATATAATGTTCCCACCGAGAAGTAGGGGCCGATACTCCAAGAATGTTGTAAAATACTACATCCGAGATGTTAGCCTGCCTTACGTTAGGATATATATCGCTGTAGACGTATATAACATCCCAACCGAGATGTACGGGACGACACGAACGGGATTCAGTAAAACATTGCCAACGAGGGGCTAGATGGGATGGGTTAGGTTATGTTACGTTACAGACGTATATAATGTTCCCACTGAGAAGTATGGGCCGATACGCCAGGAATGTTGTAAAATACAGCAACCGAGATGTTAGCCTGCCTTAGGTTAAGATATATAACGCTATAGACGTATGCAATATCCCATCCGAGATGTACGGGACGACACGAACGGGATTCTGTAAAACATTGCGAACGAGGGGCTAGATGGGATAGGTTAGGTTATGTTACGTTACAGAAGTATATAATGTTCCCACCGAGAAGTAGGGGCCGATACTCCAAGAATGTTGTAAAATACTACATCCGAGATGTTAGCCTGCCCTACGTTAGGATATATATCGCTGTAGACGTATATAACATCCCAACCGAGATGTACGGGACGACAGGAACGGGATTCTGTAAAACATTGCCAGCGAGGGGCTAGATGGGTTAGGTTAGGTTATGTTACGTTATAGACGTGTATAATATTCCCACCGAGAAGTAGAGCCGATACGCCAGGAATGTTGTAAAATACTGCATCCGAGATGTTAGCCTGCCTTAGGTTAAGATATATAACGCTATAGACGTATATAATATCCCATCCGAGATGTACGGGACGACACGAACGGGATTCTGTAAAACATTGCAAACGAGGGGCTAGATGGGATAGGTTAGGTTATGTTACGTTACAGACGTATATAATGTTCCCACTGAGAAGTATGGGCCGATACGCCAGGAATGTTGTAAAATACAGCAACCGAGATGTTAGCCTGCCTTAGGTTAGGATATATAACGCTGTAGACGTTTATAATGTCCCAACAGAGACGTACGGGACGACAGGAACGGGATTCTGTAAAACATTACCAGCGAGGGGCTAGATGGGTTAGGTTAGGTTATGTTACGTTATAGACGTATATAATGTTCCCACTGAGAAGTATGGGCCGATACGCCAGGAATGTTGTAAAATACAGCAACCGAGATGTTAGCCTGCCTTAGGTTAGGATATATAACGCTGTAGACGTTTATAACGTCCCAAGAGAGACGTACGGGACGACAGGAACGGGATTCTGTAAAACATTACCAGCGAGGGGCTAGATGGGTTAGGTTAGGTTATGTTACGTTATAGACGTGTATAATGTTCCCACCGAGAAGTAGAGCCGATACGCCAGGAATGTTGTAAAATACTGCATCCGAGATGTTAGCCTGCCTTAGGTTAGGATATATAACGCTATAGACGTATATAATATCCCAACAGAGATGTACGGGACGACACGAACGGGATTCTGTAAAACATTGCCAACGAGGGGCTAGATGGGATAGGTTAGGTTATGTTACGTTACAGACGTATATAATGTTCCCACCGAGAAGTAGGGGCCGATACTCCAAGAATGTTGTAAAATACTACATCCGAGATGTTAGCCTGCCTTACGTTAGGATATATATCGCTGTAGACGTATATAGCATCCCAACCCAGATGTAAGGGACGACATAAACGGGATTCTGTAAAATATTACCAGCGAGGGGCTAGATGGGTTAGATTAGGTTATGTTACGTTATAGACGTATATAATGTTCCCACCGAGAAGTAGGGGCCTATACTCCAAGAATGTTGTAAAATACTACATCCGAGATGTTAGCCTGCCTTACGTTAGTATATATATCGCTGTAGACGTATATAAGATCCCAACCGAGATGTACGGGACGACACGAACGGGATTCAGTAAAACATTGCCAACGAGGGGCTAGATGGGATGGGTTAGGTTATGTTACGTTACAGAAGTATATAATGTTCCCACCGAGAAGTAGGGGCCGATACCCCAAGAATGTTGTAAAATACTACATCCGAGATGTTAGCCTGCCTTACGTTAGGATATATATCGCTGTAGACGTATATAACATCCCAACCGAGATGTACGGGACGACAGGAACGGGATTCTGTAAAACATTGCCAGCGAGGGGCTAGATGGGTTAGGTTCGGTTATGTTACTTTATAGACGTATATAATGTTCCCACCGAGAAGTAGAGCCGATACGCCAGGAATGTTGTAAAATACTGCATCCGAGATGTTAGCCTGCCTTAGGTTAGGATACATAACGCTATAGACGTATATAATACCCCAACCGAGATGTACGGGACGACATAAACGGGATTCTGTAAAACATTACCAGCGAGGAGCTAGATGTGTTAGGTTAGATTATATTACGTTATAGACGTATATAATGTTCCCACCGAGAAGTAGGGGCCGATACTCCAAGAATGTTGTAAAATACTACATCCGAGATGTTAGCCTGCCTTACGTTAGGATATATATCGCTGTAGACGTATATAACATCCCAACCGAGATGTACGGGACGACACGAACGGGATTCAGTAAAACATTGCCAACGAGGGGCTAGATGGGATGGGTTAGGTTATGTTACGTTACAGACGTATATAATGTTCCCACTGAGAAGTATGGGCCGATACGCCAGGAATGTTGTAAAATACAGCAACCGAGATGTTAGCCTGCCTTAGGTTAGGATATATAACGCTGTAGACGTTTATAATGTCCCAACAGAGACGTACGGGACGACAGGAACGGGATTCTGTAAAACATTACCAGCGAGGGGCCAGATGGGTTAGGTTAGGTTATGTTACGTTATAGACGTGTATAATGTTTCCACCGAGAAGTAGAGCCGATACGCCAGGAATGTTGTAAAATGCTGCATCCGAGATGTTAGCCTGCCTTAGGTTAAGATATATAACGCTATAGACGTATGCAATATCCCATCCGAGATGTACGGGACGACACGAACGGGATTCTGTAAAACATTGCGAACGAGGGGCTAGATGGGATAGGTTAGGTTATGTTACGTTACAGACGTATATAATGTTCCCACCGAGAAGTAGGGGCCGATACTCCAAGAATGTTGTAAAATACTACATCCGAGATGTTAGCCTGCCTTACGTTAGGATATATATCGCTGTAGACGTATATAGCATCCCAACCCAGATGTAAGGGACGACATAAACGGGATTCTGTAAAATATTACCAGCGAGGGGCTAGATGGGTTAGATTAGGTTATGTTACGTTATAGACGTATATAATGTTCCCACCGAGAAGTAGGGGCCTATACTCCAAGAATGTTGTAAAATACTACATCCGAAATGTTAGCCTGCCTTACGTTAGTATATATATCGCTGTAGACGTATATAAGATCCCAACCGAGATGTACGGGACGACACGAACGGGATTCAGTAAAACATTGCCAACGAGGGGCTAGATGGGATGGGTTAGGTTATGTTACGTTACAGAAGTATATAATGTTCCCACCGAGAAGTAGGGGCCGATACTCCAAGAATGTTGTAAAATACTACATCCGAGATGTTAGCCTGCCCTACGTTAGGATATATATCGCTGTAGACGTATATAACATCCCAACCGAGATGTACGGGACGACAGGAACGGGATTCTGTAAAACATTGCCAGCGAGGGGCTAGATGGGTTAGGTTAGGTTATGTTACGTTATAGACGTGTATAATATTCCCACCGAGAAGTAGAGCCGATACGCCAGAAATGTTGTAAAATACTGCATCCGAGATGTTAGCCTGCCTTAGGTTAAGATATATAACGCTATAGACGTATATAATATCCCATCCGAGATGTACGGGACGACACGAACGGGATTCTCTAAAACATTGCCAACGAGGGGCTAGATGGGATAGGTTAGGTTATGTTACGTTACAGACGTATATAATGTTCCCACTGAGAAGTATGGGCCGATACGCCAGGAATGTTGTAAAATACAGCAACCGAGATGTTAGCCTGCCTTAGGTTAGGATATATAACGCTGTAGACGTTTATAATGTCCCAACAGAGACGTACGGGACGACAGGAACGGGATTCTGTAAAACATTACCAGCGAGGGGCTAGATGGGTTAGGTTAGGTTATGTTACGTTATAGACGTATATAATGTTCCCACTGAGAAGTATGGGCCGATACGCCAGGAATGTTGTAAAATACAGCAACCGAGATGTTAGCCTGCCTTAGGTTAGGATATATAACGCTGTAGACGTTTATAACGTCCCAAGAGAGACGTACGGGACGACAGGAACGGGATTCTGTAAAACATTACCAGCGAGGGGCTAGATGGGTTAGGTTAGGTTATGTTACGTTATAGACGTGTATAATGTTCCCACCGAGAAGTAGAGCCGATACGCCAGGAATGTTGTAAAATACTGCATCCGAGATGTTAGCCTGCCTTAGGTTAGGATACATAACGCTATAGACGTATATAATATCCCAACCGAGATGTACGGGACGACATAAACGGGATTCTGTAAAACATTACCAGCGAGGAGCTAGATGTGTTAGGTTAGATTATATTACGTTATAGACGTATATAATGTTCCCACCGAGAAGTAGGGGCCGATACTCCAAGAATGTTGTAAAATACTACATCCGAGATGTTAGCCTGCCTTACGTTAGGATATATATCGCTGTAGACGTATATAACATCCCAACCGAGATGTACGGGACCACACGAACGGGATTCAGTAAAACATTGCCAACGAGGGGCTAGATGGGATGGGTTAGGTTATGTTACGTTACAGACGTATATAATGTTCCCACTGAGAAGTATGGGCCGATACGCCAGGAATGTTGTAAAATACAGCAACCGAGATGTTAGCCTGCCTTAGGTTAGGATATATAACGCTGTAGACGTTTATAATGTCCCAACAGAGACGTACGGGACGACAGGAACGGGATTCTGTAAAACATTACCAGCGAGGGGCCAGATGGGTTAGGTTAGGTTATGTTACGTTATAGACGTGTATAATGTTTCCACCGAGAAGTAGAGCCGATACGCCAGGAATGTTGTAAAATGCTGCATCCGAGATGTTAGCCTGCCTTAGGTTAAGATATATAACGCTATAGACGTATGCAATATCCCATCCGAGATGTACGGGACGACACGAACGGGATTCTGTAAAACATTGCGAACGAGGGGCTAGATGGGATAGGTTAGGTTATGTTACGTTACAGACGTATATAATGTTCCCACCGAGAAGTAGGGGCCGATACTCCAAGAATGTTGTAAAATACTACATCCGAGATGTGAGCCTGCCTTACGTTAGGATATATATCGCTGTAGACGTATATAACATCCCAACCGAGATGTACGGGACGACAGGAACGGGATTCTGTAAAACAATGCCAGCGAGGGGCTAGATGGGTTAGATTAGGTTATGTTATGTTATAGACGTATATAATGTTCCCACCGAGAAGTAGGGGCCGATACTCCAAGAATGTTGTAAAATACTACATCCGACATGTTAGGCTGCCTTACGTTAGGATATATATCGCTGTAGACGTATATATCATCCCAACCGAGATGTACGGGACGACATAAACGGGATTCTGTAAAACATTGCCAACGAGGGGCTAGATGGGATAGGTTAGGTTATGTTACGTTACAGACGTATATAATGTTCCCACCGAGAAGTAGGGGCCGATACTCCAAGAATGTTGTAAAATACTACATCCGAGATGTTAGCCGGCCTTACGTTAGGATATATATCGCTGTAGACGTATATAACATCCCAACCGAGATATACGGGACGAAACGAACGGGATTCTGTAAAACATTGCCAACGAGGGTCTAGATGGGATAGGTTAGGTTATGTTACTTTACAGACGTATATAATGTTCCCACTGAGAAGTATGGGCCGATACGCCAGGAATGTTGTAAAATACAGCAACCGAGATGTTAGCCTGCCTTAGGTTAGGATATATAACGCTGTAGACGTTTATAATGTCCCAACCCAGATGTAAGGACGACATAAACGGGATTCTGTAAAATATTACCAGCGAGGGGCTAGATGGGTTAGATTAGGTTATGTTACGTTATAGACGTATATAATGTTCCCACCGAGAAGTAGGGGCCTATACTCCAAGAATGTTGTAAAATACTACATCCGAGATGTTAGCCTGCCTTACGTTAGTATATATATCGCTGTAGACGTATATAAGATCCCAACCGAGATGTACGGGACGACACGAACGGGATTCAGTAAAACATTGCCAACGAGGGGCTAGATGGGATGGGTTAGGTTATGTTACGTTACAGAAGTATATAATGTTCCCACCGAGAAGTAGGGGCCGATACTCCAAGAATGTTGTAAAATACTACATCCGAGATGTTAGCCTGCCCTACGTTAGGATATATATCGCTGTAGACGTATATAACATCCCAACCGAGATGTACGGGACGACAGGAACGGGATTCTGTAAAACATTGCCAGCGAGGGGCTAGATGGGTTAGGTTAGGTTATGTTACGTTATAGACGTGTATAATATTCCCACCGAGAAGTAGAGCCGATACGCCAGGAATGTTGTAAAATACTGCATCCGAGATGTTAGCCTGCCTTAGGTTAAGATATATAACGCTATAGACGTATATAATATCCCATCCGAGATGTACGGGACGACACGAACGGGATTCTGTAAAACATTGCAAACGAGGGGCTAGATGGGATAGGTTAGGTTATGTTACGTTACAGACGTATATAATGTTCCCACTGAGAAGTATGGGCCGATACGCCAGGAATGTTGTAAAATACAGCAACCGAGATGTTAGCCTGCCTTAGGTTAGGATATATAACGCTGTAGACGTTTATAATGTCCCAACAGAGACGTACGGGACGACAGGAACGGGATTCTGTAAAACATTACCAGCGAGGGGCTAGATGGGTTAGGTTAGGTTATGTTACGTTATAGACGTATATAATGTTCCCACTGAGAAGTATGGGCCGATACGCCAGGAATGTTGTAAAATACAGCAACCGAGATGATAGCCTGCCTTAGGTTAGGATATATAACGCTGTAGACGTTTATAACGTCCCAAGAGAGACGTACGGGACGACAGGAACGGGATTCTGTAAAACATTACCAGCGAGGGGCTAGATGGGTTAGGTTAGGTTATGTTACGTTATAGACGTGTATAATGTTCCCACCGAGAAGTAGAGCCGATACGCCAGGAATGTTGTAAAATACTGCATCCGAGATGTTAGCCTGCCTTAGGTTAGGATATATAACGCTATAGACGTATATAATATCCCAACAGAGATGTACGGGACGACACGAACGGGATTCTGTAAAACATTGCCAACGAGGGGCTAGATGGGATAGGTTAGGTTATGTTACGTTACAGACGTATATAATGTTCCCACCGAGAAGTAGGGGCCGATACTCCAAGAATGTTGTAAAATACTACATCCGAGATGTTAGCCTGCCTTACGTTAGGATATATATCGCTGTAGACGTATATAGCATCCCAACCCAGATGTAAGGGACGACATAAACGGGATTCTGTAAAATATTACCAGCGAGGGGCTAGATGGGTTAGATTAGGTTATGTTACGTTATAGACGTATATAATGTTCCCACCGAGAAGTAGGGGCCTATACTCCAAGAATGTTGTAAAATACTACATCCGAGATGTTAGCCTGCCTTACGTTAGTATATATATCGCTGTAGACGTATATAAGATCCCAACCGAGATGTACGGGACGACACGAACGGGATTCAGTAAAACATTGCCAACGAGGGGCTAGATGGAATGGGTTAGGTTATGTTACGTTACAGAAGTATATAATGTTCCCACCGAGAAGTAGGGGCCGATACTCCAAGAATGTTGTAAAATACTACATCCGAGATGTTAGCCTGCCTTACGTTAGGATATATATCGCTGTAGACGTATATAACATCCCAACCGAGATGTACGGGACGACAGGAACGGGATTCTGTAAAACATTGCCAGCGAGGGGCTAGATGGGTTAGGTTCGGTTATGTTACTTTATAGACGTATATAATGTTCCCACCGAGAAGTAGAGCCGATACGCCAGGAATGTTGTAAAATACTGCATCCGAGATGTTAGCCTGCCTTAGGTTAGGATACATAACGCTATAGACGTATATAATACCCCAACCGAGATGTACGGGACGACATAAACGGGATTCTGTAAAACATTACCAGCGAGGAGCTAGATGTGTTAGGTTAGATTATATTACGTTATAGACGTATATAATGTTCCCACCGAGAAGTAGGGGCCGATACTCCAAGAATGTTGTAAAATACTACATCCGAGATGTTAGCCTGCCTTACGTTAGGATATATATCGCTGTAGACGTATATAACATCCCAACCGAGATGTACGAGACGACACGAACGGGATTCAGTAAAACATTGCCAACGAGGGGCTAGATGGGATGGGTTAGGTTATGTTACGTTACAGACGTATATAATGTTCCCACTGAGAAGTATGGGCCGATACGCCAGGAATGTTGTAAAATACAGCAACCGAGATGTTAGCCTGCCTTAGGTTAGGATATATAACGCTGTAGACGTTTATAATGTCCCAACAGAGACGTACGGGACGACAGGAACGGGATTCTGTAAAACATTACCAGCGAGGGGCCAGATGGGTTAGGTTAGGTTATGTTACGTTATAGACGTGTATAATGTTTCCACCGAGAAGTAGAGCCGATACGCCAGGAATGTTGTAAAATGCTGCATCCGAGATGTTAGCCTGCCTTAGGTTAAGATATATAACGCTATAGACGTATGCAATATCCCATCCGAGATGTACGGGACGACACGAACGGGATTCTGTAAAACATTGCGAACGAGGGGCTAGACGGGATAGGTTAGGTTATGTTACGTTACAGAAGTATATAATGTTCCCACCGAGAAGTAGGGGCCGATACTCCAAGAATGTTGTAAAATACTACATCCGAGATGTTAGCCTGCCCTACGTTAGGATATATATCGCTGTAGACGTATATAACATCCCAACCGAGATGTACGGGACGACAGGAACGGGATTCTGTAAAACATTGCCAGCGAGGGGCTAGATGGGTTAGGTTAGGTTATGTTACGTTATAGACGTGTATAATATTCCCACCGAGAAGTAGAGCCGATACGCCAGGAATGTTGTAAAATACTGCATCCGAGATGTTAGCCTGCCTTAGGTTAAGATATATAACGCTATAGACGTATATAATATCCCATCCGAGATGTACGGGACGACACGAACGGGATTCTGTAAAACACTGCAAACGAGGGGCTAGATGGGATAGGTTAGGTTATGTTACGTTACAGACGTATATAATGTTCCCACTGAGAAGTATGGGCCGATACGCCAGGAATGTTGTAAAATACAGCAACCGAGATGTTAGCCTGCCTTAGGTTAGGATATATAACGCTGTAGACGTTTATAATGTCCCAACAGAGACGTACGGGACGACAGGAACGGGATTCTGTAAAACATTACCAGCGAGGGGCTAGATGGGTTAGGTTAGGTTATGTTACGTTATAGACGTATATAATGTTCCCACTGAGAAGTATGGGCCGATACGCCAGGAATGTTGTAAAATACAGCAACCGAGATGTTAGCCTGCCTTAGGTTAGGATATATAACGCTGTAGACGTTTATAACGTCCCAAGAGAGACGTACGGGACGACAGGAACGGGATTCTGTAAAACATTACCAGCGAGGGGCTAGATGGGTTAGGTTAGGTTATGTTACGTTATAGACGTGTATAATGTTCCCACCGAGAAGTAGAGCCGATACGCCAGGAATGTTGTAAAATACTGCATCCGAGATGTTAGCCTGCCTTAGGTTAGGATATATAACGCTATAGACGTATATAATATCCCAACAGAGATGTACGGGACGACACGAACGGGATTCTGTAAAACATTGCCAACGAGGGGCTAGATGGGATAGGTTAGGTTATGTTACGTTACAGACGTATATAATGTTCCCACCGAGAAGTAGGGGCCGATACTCCAAGAATGTTGTAAAATACTACATCCGAGATGTTAGCCGGCCTTACGTTAGGATATATATCGCTGTAGACGTATATAACATCCCAACCGAGATATACGGGACGAAACGAACGGGATTCTGTAAAACATTGCCAACGAGGGGCTAGATGGGATAGGTTAGGTTATGTTACTTTACAGACGTATATAATGTTCCCACTGAGAAGTATGGGCCGATACGCCAGGAATGTTGTAAAATACAGCAACCGAGATGTTAGCCTGCCTTAGGTTAGGATATATAACGCTGTAGACGTTTATAATGTCCCAACCCAGATGTAAGGACGACATAAACGGGATTCTGTAAAATATTACCAGCGAGGGGCTAGATGGGTTAGATTAGGTTATGTTACGTTATAGACGTATATAATGTTCCCACCGAGAAGTAGGGGCCTATACTCCAAGAATGTTGTAAAATACTACATCCGAGATGTTAGCCTGCCTTACGTTAGTATATATATCGCTGTAGACGTATATAAGATCCCAACCGAGATGTACGGGACGACACGAACGGGATTCAGTAAAACATTGCCAACGAGGGGCTAGATGGGATGGGTTAGGTTATGTTACGTTACAGAAGTATATAATGTTCCCACCGAGAAGTAGGGGCCGATACTCCAAGAATGTTGTAAAATACTACATCCGAGATGTTAGCCTGCCCTACGTTAGGATATATATCGCTGTAGACGTATATAACATCCCAACCGAGATGTACGGGACGACAGGAACGGGATTCTGTAAAACATTGCCAGCGAGGGGCTAGATGGGTTAGGTTAGGTTATGTTACGTTATAGACGTGTATAATATTCCCACCGAGAAGTAGAGCCGATACGCCAGGAATGTTGTAAAATACTGCATCCGAGATGTTAGCCTGCCTTAGGTTAAGATATATAACGCTATAGACGTATATAATATCCCATCCGAGATGTACGGGACGACACGAACGGGATTCTGTAAAACATTGCAAACGAGGGGCTAGATGGGATAGGTTAGGTTATGTTACGTTACAGACGTATATAATGTTCCCACTGAGAAGTATGGGCCGATACGCCAGGAATGTTGTAAAATACAGCAACCGAGATGTTAGCCTGCCTTAGGTTAGGATATATAACGCTGTAGACGTTTATAATGTCCCAACAGAGACGTACGGGACGACAGGAACGGGATTCTGTAAAACATTACCAGCGAGGGGCTAGATGGGTTAGGTTAGGTTATGTTACGTTATAGACGTATATAATGTTCCCACTGAGAAGTATGGGCCGATACGCCAGGAATGTTGTAAAATACAGCAACCGAGATGTTAGCCTGCCTTAGGTTAGGATATATAACGCTGTAGACGTTTATAACGTCCCAAGAGAGACGTACGGGACGACAGGAACGGGATTCTGTAAAACATTACCAGCGAGGGGCTAGATGGGTTAGGTTAGGTTATGTTACGTTATAGACGTGTATAATGTTCCCACCGAGAAGTAGAGCCGATACGCCAGGAATGTTGTAAAATACTGCATCCGAGATGTTAGCCTGCCTTAGGTTAGGATATATAACGCTATAGACGTATATAATATCCCAACAGAGATGTACGGGACGACACGAACGGGATTCTGTAAAACATTGCCAACGAGGGGCTAGATGGGATAGGTTAGGTTATGTTACGTTACAGACGTATATAATGTTCCCACCGAGAAGTAGGGGCCGATACTCCAAGAATGTTGTAAAATACTACATCCGAGATGTTAGCCTGCCTTACGTTAGGATATATATCGCTGTAGACGTATATAGCATCCCAACCCAGATGTAAGGGACGACATAAACGGGATTCTGTAAAATATTACCAGCGAGGGGCTAGATGGGTTAGATTAGGTTATGTTACGTTATAGACGTATATAATGTTCCCACCGAGAAGTAGGGGCCTATACTCCAAGAATGTTGTAAAATACTACATCCGAGATGTTAGCCTGCCTTACGTTAGTATATATATCGCTGTAGACGTATATAAGATCCCAACCGAGATGTACGGGACGACACGAACGGGATTCAGTAAAACATTGCCAACGAGGGGCTAGATGGGATGGGTTAGGTTATGTTACGTTACAGAAGTATATAATGTTCCCACCGAGAAGTAGGGGCCGATACTCCAAGAATGTTGTAAAATACTACATCCGAGATGTTAGCCTGCCTTACGTTAGGATATATATCGCTGTAGACGTATATAACATCCCAACCGAGATGTACGGGACGACAGGAACGGGATTCTGTAAAACATTGCCAGCGAGGGGCTAGATGGGTTAGGTTCGGTTATGTTACTTTATAGACGTATATAATGTTCCCACCGAGAAGTAGAGCCGATACGCCAGGAATGTTGTAAAATACTGCATCCGAGATGTTAGCCTGCCTTAGGTTAGGATACATAACGCTATAGACGTATATAATACCCCAACCGAGATGTACGGGACGACATAAACGGGATTCTGTAAAACATTACCAGCGAGGAGCTAGATGTGTTAGGTTAGATTATATTACGTTATAGACGTATATAATGTTCCCACCGAGAAGTAGGGGCCGATACTCCAAGAATGTTGTAAAATACTACATCCGAGATGTTAGCCTGCCTTACGTTAGGATATATATCGCTGTAGACGTATATAACATCCCAACCGAGATGTACGAGACGACACGAACGGGATTCAGTAAAACATTGCCAACGAGGGGCTAGATGGGATGGGTTAGGTTATGTTACGTTACAGACGTATATAATGTTCCCACTGAGAAGTATGGGCCGATACGCCAGGAATGTTGTAAAATACAGCAACCGAGATGTTAGCCTGCCTTAGGTTAGGATATATAACGCTGTAGACGTTTATAATGTCCCAACAGAGACGTACGGGACGACAGGAACGGGATTCTGTAAAACATTACCAGCGAGGGGCCAGATGGGTTAGGTTAGGTTATGTTACGTTATAGACGTGTATAATGTTTCCACCGAGAAGTAGAGCCGATACGCCAGGAATGTTGTAAAATGCTGCGTCCGAGATGTTAGCCTGCCTTAGGTTAAGATATATAACGCTATAGACGTATGCAATATCCCATCCGAGATGTACGGGACGACACGAACGGGATTCTGTAAAACATTGCGAACGAGGGGCTAGACGGGATAGGTTAGGTTATGTTACGTTACAGAAGTATATAATGTTCCCACCGAGAAGTAGGGGCCGATACTCCAAGAATGTTGTAAAATACTACATCCGAGATGTTAGCCTGCCCTACGTTAGGATATATATCGCTGTAGACGTATATAACATCCCAACCGAGATGTACGGGACGACAGGAACGGGATTCTGTAAAACATTGCCAGCGAGGGGCTAGATGGGTTAGGTTAGGTTATGTTACGTTATAGACGTGTATAATATTCCCACCGAGAAGTAGAGCCGATACGCCAGGAATGTTGTAAAATACTGCATCCGAGATGTTAGCCTGCCTTAGGTTAAGATATATAACGCTATAGACGTATATAATATCCCATCCGAGATGTACGGGACGACACGAACGGGATTCTGTAAAACACTGCAAACGAGGGGCTAGATGGGATAGGTTAGGTTATGTTACGTTACAGACGTATATAATGTTCCCACTGAGAAGTATGGGCCGATACGCCAGGAATGTTGTAAAATACAGCAACCGAGATGTTAGCCTGCCTTAGGTTAGGATATATAACGCTGTAGACGTTTATAATGTCCCAACAGAGACGTACGGGACGACAGGAACGGGATTCTGTAAAACATTACCAGCGAGGGGCTAGATGGGTTAGGTTAGGTTATGTTACGTTATAGACGTATATAATGTTCCCACTGAGAAGTATGGGCCGATACGCCAGGAATGTTGTAAAATACAGCAACCGAGATGTTAGCCTGCCTTAGGTTAGGATATATAACGCTGTAGACGTTTATAACGTCCCAAGAGAGACGTACGGGACGACAGGAACGGGATTCTGTAAAACATTACCAGCGAGGGGCTAGATGGGTTAGGTTAGGTTATGTTACGTTATAGACGTGTATAATGTTCCCACCGAGAAGTAGAGCCGATACGCCAGGAATGTTGTAAAATACTGCATCCGAGATGTTAGCCTGCCTTAGGTTAGGATATATAACGCTATAGACGTATATAATATCCCAACAGAGATGTACGGGACGACACGAACGGGATTCTGTAAAACATTGCCAACGAGGGGCTAGATGGGATAGGTTAGGTTATGTTACGTTACAGACGTATATAATGTTCCCACCGAGAAGTAGGGGCCGATACTCCAAGAATGTTGTAAAATACTACATCCGAGATGTTAGCCTGCCTTACGTTAGGATATATATCGCTGTAGACGTATATAGCATCCCAACCCAGATGTAAGGGACGACATAAACGGGATTCTGTAAAATATTACCAGCGAGGGGCTAGATGGGTTAGATTAGGTTATGTTACGTTATAGACGTATATAATGTTCCCACCGAGAAGTAGGGGCCTATACTCCAAGAATGTTGTAAAATACTACATCCGAGATGTTAGCCTGCCTTACGTTAGTATATATATCGCTGTAGACGTATATAAGATCCCAACCGAGATGTACGGGACGACACGAACGGGATTCAGTAAAACATTGCCAACGAGGGGCTAGATGGGATGGGTTAGGTTATGTTACGTTACAGAAGTATATAATGTTCCCACCGAGAAGTAGGGGCCGATACTCCAAGAATGTTGTAAAATACTACATCCGAGATGTTAGCCTGCCTTACGTTAGGATATATATCGCTGTAGACGTATATAACATCCCAACCGAGATGTACGGGACGACAGGAACGGGATTCTGTAAAACATTGCCAGCGAGGGGCTAGATGGGTTAGGTTCGGTTATGTTACTTTATAGACGTATATAATGTTCCCACCGAGAAGTAGAGCCGATACGCCAGGAATGTTGTAAAATACTGCATCCGAGATGTTAGCCTGCCTTAGGTTAGGCTACATAACGCTATAGACGTATATAATACCCCAACCGAGATGTACGGGACGACATAAACGGGATTCTGTAAAACATTACCAGCGAGGAGCTAGATGTGTTAGGTTAGATTATATTACGTTATAGACGTATATAATGTTCCCACCGAGAAGTAGGGGCCGATACTCCAAGAATGTTGTAAAATACTACATCCGAGATGTTAGCCTGCCTTACGTTAGAATATATATCGCTGTAGACGTATATAACATCCCAACCGAGATGTACGGGACGACACGAACGGGATTCAGTAAAACATTGCCAACGAGGGGCTAGATGGGATGGGTTAGGTTATGTTACGTTACAGACGTATATAATGTTCCCACTGAGAAGTATGGGCCGATACGCCA
Organism: Xylocopa violacea; assembly: GCA_963969225.1. NCBI lineage: Eukaryota > Metazoa > Arthropoda > Insecta > Hymenoptera > Apidae > Xylocopa > Xylocopa violacea. The sequence continues at coordinate 197,886 of CAXAJV010000807.1, forward strand.
GGAATGTTGTAAAATACAGCAACCGAGATGTTAGCCTGCCTTAGGTTAGGATATATAACGCTGTAGACGTTTATAATGTCCCAACAGAGACGTACGGGACGACAGGAACGGGATTCTGTAAAACATTACCAGCGAGGGGCCAGATGGGTTAGGTTAGGTTATGTTACGTTATAGACGTGTATAATGTTTCCACCGAGAAGTAGAGCCGATACGCCAGGAATGTTGTAAAATGCTGCATCCGAGATGTTAGCCTGCCTTAGGTTAAGATATATAACGCTATAGACGTATGCAATATCCCATCCGAGATGTACGGGACGACACGAACGGGATTCTGTAAAACATTGCGAACGAGGGGCTAGATGGGATAGGTTAGGTTATGTTACGTTACAGACGTATATAATGTTCCCACCGAGAAGTAGGGGCCGATACTCCAAGAATGTTGTAAAATACTACATCCGAGATGTTAGCCGGCCTTACGTTAGGATATATATCGCTGTAGACGTATATAACATCCCAACCGAGATGTACGGGACGAAACGAACGGGATTCTGTAAAACATTGCCAACGAGGGGCTAGATGGGATAGGTTAGGTTATGTTACGTTACAGACGTATATAATGTTCCCACTGAGAAGTATGGGCCGATACGCCAGGAATGTTGTAAAGTACAGCAACCGAGATGTTAGCCTGCCTTAGGTTAGGATATATAACGCTGTAGACGTTTATAATGTCCCAACAGAGACGTACGGGACGACAGGAACGGGATTCTGTAAAACATTACCAGCGAGGGGCTAGATGGGTTAGGTTAGGTTATGTTACGTTATAGACGTATATAATGTTCCCACTGAGAAGTATGGGCCGATACGCCAGGAATGTTGTAAAATACAGCAACCGAGATGTTAGCCTGCCTTAGGTTAGGATATATAACGCTGTAGACGTTTATAACGTCCCAAGAGAGACGTACGGGACGACAGGAACGGGATTCTGTAAAACATTACCAGCGAGGGGCTAGATGGGTTAGGTTAGGTTATGTTACGTTATAGACGTGTATAATGTTCCCACCGAGAAGTAGAGCCGATACGCCAGGAATGTTGTAAAATACTGCATCCGAGATGTTAGCCTGCCTTAGGTTAGGATATATAACGCTATAGACGTATATAATATCCCAACAGAGATGTACGGGACGACACGAACGGGATTCTGTAAAACATTGCCAACGAGGGGCTAGATGGGATAGGTTAGGTTATGTTACGTTACAGACGTATATAATGTTCCCACCGAGAAGTAGGGGCCGATACTCCAAGAATGTTGTAAAATACTACATCCGAGATGTTAGCCGGCCTTACGTTAGGATATATATCGCTGTAGACGTATATAACATCCCAACCGAGATGTACGGGACGAAACGAACGGGATTCTGTAAAACATTGCCAACGAGGGGCTAGATGGGATAGGTTAGGTTATGTTACGTTACAGACGTATATAATGTTCCCACTGAGAAGTATGGGCCGATACGCCAGGAATGTTGTAAAGTACAGCAACCGAGATGTTAGCCTGCCTTAGGTTAGGATATATAACGCTGTAGACGTTTATAATGTCCCAACAGAGACGTACGGGACGACAGGAACGGGATTCTGTAAAACATTACCAGCGAGGGGCTAGATGGGTTAGGTTAGGTTATGTTACGTTATAGACGTATATAATGTTCCCACTGAGAAGTATGGGCCGATACGCCAGGAATGTTGTAAAATACAGCAACCGAGATGTTAGCCTGCCTTAGGTTAGGATATATAACGCTGTAGACGTTTATAACGTCCCAAGAGAGACGTACGGGACGACAGGAACGGGATTCTGTAAAACATTACCAGCGAGGGGCTAGATGGGTTAGGTTAGGTTATGTTACGTTATAGACGTGTATAATGTTCCCACCGAGAAGTAGAGCCGATACGCCAGGAATGTTGTAAAATACTGCATCCGAGATGTTAGCCTGCCTTAGGTTAGGATATATAACGCTATAGACGTATATAATATCCCAACAGAGATGTACGGGACGACACGAACGGGATTCTGTAAAACATTGCCAACGAGGGGCTAGATGGGATAGGTTAGGTTATGTTACGTTACAGACGTATATAATGTTCCCACCGAGAAGTAGGGGCCGATACTCCAAGAATGTTGTAAAATACTACATCCGAGATGTTAGCCGGCCTTACGTTAGGATATATATCGCTGTAGACGTATATAACATCCCAACCGAGATGTACGGGACGAAACGAACGGGATTCTGTAAAACATTGCCAACGAGGGGCTAGATGGGATAGGTTAGGTTATGTTACGTTACAGACGTATATAATGTTCCCACTGAGAAGTATGGGCCGATACGCCAGGAATGTTGTAAAATACAGCAACCGAGATGTTAGCCTGCCTTAGGTTAGGATATATAACGCTGTAGACGTTTATAATGTCCCAACAGAGACGTACGGGACGACAGGAACGGGATTCTGTAAAACATTACCAGCGAGGGGCTAGATGGGTTAGGTTAGGTTATGTTACGTTATAGACGTATATAATGTTCCCACTGAGAAGTATGGGCCGATACGCCAGGAATGTTGTAAAATACAGCAACCGAGATGTTAGCCTGCCTTAGGTTAGGATATATAACGCTGTAGACGTTTATAACGTCCCAAGAGAGACGTACGGGACGACAGGAACGGGATTCTGTAAAACATTACCAGCGAGGGGCTAGATGGGTTAGGTTAGGTTATGTTACGTTATAGACGTGTATAATGTTCCCACCGAGAAGTAGAGCCGATACGCCAGGAATGTTGTAAAATACTGCATCCGAGATGTTAGCCTGCCTTAGGTTAGGATATATAACGCTATAGAGGTATATAATATCCCAACAGAGATGTACGGGACGACACGAACGGGATTCTGTAAAACATTGCCAACGAGGGGCTAGATGGGATAGGTTAGGTTATGTTACGTTACAGACGTATATAATGTTCCCACCGAGAAGTAGGGGCCGATACTCCAAGAATGTTGTAAAATACTACATCCGAGATGTTAGCCGGCCTTACGTTAGGATATATATCGCTGTAGACGTATATAACATCCCAACCGAGATGTACGGGACGAAACGAACGGGATTCTGTAAAACATTGCCAACGAGGGGCTAGATGGGATAGGTTAGGTTATGTTACGTTACAGACGTATATAATGTTCCCACTGAGAAGTATGGGCCGATACGCCAGGAATGTTGTAAAATACAGCAACCGAGATGTTAGCCTGCCTTAGGTTAGGATATATAACGCTGTAGACGTTTATAATGTCCCAACAGAGACGTACGGGACGACAGGAACGGGATTCTGTAAAACATTACCAGCGAGGGGCTAGATGGGTTAGGTTAGGTTATGTTACGTTATAGACGTATATAATGTTCCCACTGAGAAGTATGGGCCGATACGCCAGGAATGTTGTAAAATACAGCAACCGAGATGTTAGCCTGCCTTAGGTTAGGATATATAACGCTGTAGACGTTTATAACGTCCCAAGAGAGACGTACGGGACGACAGGAACGGGATTCTGTAAAACATTACCAGCGAGGGGCTAGATGGGTTAGGTTAGGTTATGTTACGTTATAGACGTGTATAATGTTCCCACCGAGAAGTAGAGCCGATACGCCAGGAATGTTGTAAAATACTGCATCCGAGATGTTAGCCTGCCTTAGGTTAGGATATATAACGCTATAGAGGTATATAATATCCCAACAGAGATGTACGGGACGACACGAACGGGATTCTGTAAAACATTGCCAACGAGGGGCTAGATGGGATAGGTTAGGTTATGTTACGTTACAGACGTATATAATGTTCCCACCGAGAAGTAGGGGCCGATACTCCAAGAATGTTGTAAAATACTACATCCGAGATGTTAGCCTGCCTTACGTTAGGATATATATCGCTGTAGACGTATATAGCATCCCAACCCAGATGTAAGGGACGACATAAACGGGATTCTGTAAAATATTACCAGCGAGGGGCTAGATGGGTTAGATTAGGTTATGTTACGTTATAGACGTATATAATGTTCCCACCGAGAAGTAGGGGCCTATACTCCAAGAATGTTGTAAAATACTACATCCGAGATGTTAGCCTGCCTTACGTTAGTATATATATCGCTGTAGACGTATATAAGATCCCAACCGAGATGTACGGGACGACACGAACGGGATTCAGTAAAACATTGCCAACGAGGGGCTAGATGGGATGGGTTAGGTTATGTTACGTTACAGAAGTATATAATGTTCCCACCGAGAAGTAGGGGCCGATACTCCAAGAATGTTGTAAAATACTACATCCGAGATGTTAGCCTGCCTTACGTTAGGATATATATCGCTGTAGACGTATATAACATCCCAACCGAGATGTACGGGACGACAGGAACGGGATTCTGTAAAACATTGCCAGCGAGGGGCTAGATGGGTTAGGTTCGGTTATGTTACTTTATAGACGTATATAATGTTCCCACCGAGAAGTAGAGCCGATACGCCAGGAATGTTGTAAAATACTGCATCCGAGATGTTAGCCTGCCTTAGGTTAGGATACATAACGCTATAGACGTATATAATATCCCAACCGAGATGTACGGGACGACATAAACGGGATTCTGTAAAACATTACCAGCGAGGAGCTAGATGTGTTAGGTTAGATTATATTACGTTATAGACGTATATAATGTTCCCACCGAGAAGTAGGGGCCGATACTCCAAGAATGTTGTAAAATACTACATCCGAGATGTTAGCCTGCCTTACGTTAGGATATATATCGCTGTAGACGTATATAACATCCCAACCGAGATGTACGGGACGACACGAACGGGATTCAGTAAAACATTGCCAACGAGGGGCTAGATGGGATGGGTTAGGTTATGTTACGTTACAGACGTATATAATGTTCCCACTGAGAAGTATGGGCCGATACGCCAGGAATGTTGTAAAATACAGCAACCGAGATGTTAGCCTGCCTTAGGTTAGGGTATATAACGCTGTAGACGTTTATAATGTCCCAACAGAGACGTACGGGACGACAGGAACGGGATTCTGTAAAACATTACCAGCGAGGGGCCAGATGGGTTAGGTTAGGTTATGTTACGTTATAGACGTGTATAATGTTTCCACCGAGAAGTAGAGCCGATACGCCAGGAATGTTGTAAAATGCTGCATCCGAGATGTTAGCCTGCCTTAGGTTAAGATATATAACGCTATAGACGTATGCAATATCCCATCCGAGATGTACGGGACGACACGAACGGGATTCTGTAAAACATTGCGAACGAGGGGCTAGATGGGATAGGTTAGGTTATGTTACGTTACAGACGTATATAATGTTCCCACCGAGAAGTAGGGGCCGATACTCCAAGAATGTTGTAAAATACTACATCCGAGATGTTAGCCGGCCTTACGTTAGGATATATATCGCTGTAGACGTATATAACATCCCAACCGAGATGTACGGGACGAAACGAACGGGATTCTGTAAAACATTGCCAACGAGGGGCTAGATGGGATAGGTTAGGTTATGTTACGTTACAGACGTATATAATGTTCCCACTGAGAAGTATGGGCCGATACGCCAGGAATGTTGTAAAATACAGCAACCGAGATGTTAGCCTGCCTTAGGTTAGGATATATAACGCTGTAGACGTTTATAACGTCCCAAGAGAGACGTACGGGACGACAGGAACGGGATTCTGTAAAACATTACCAGCGAGGGGCTAGATGGGTTAGGTTAGGTTATGTTACGTTATAGACGTGTATAATGTTCCCACCGAGAAGTAGAGCCGATACGCCAGGAATGTTGTAAAATACTGCATCCGAGATGTTAGCCTGCCTTAGGTTAGGATATATAACGCTATAGACGTATATAATATCCCAACAGAGATGTACGGGACGACACGAACGGGATTCTGTAAAACATTGCCAACGAGGGGCTAGATGGGATAGGTTAGGTTATGTTACGTTACAGACGTATATAATGTTCCCACCGAGAAGTAGGGGCCGATACTCCAAGAATGTTGTAAAATACTACATCCGAGATGTTAGCCTGCCTTACGTTAGGATATATATCGCTGTAGACGTATATAGCATCCCAACCCAGATGTAAGGGACGACATAAACGGGATTCTGTAAAATATTACCAGCGAGGGGCTAGATGGGTTAGATTAGGTTATGTTACGTTATAGACGTATATAATGTTCCCACCGAGAAGTAGGGGCCTATACTCCAAGAATGTTGTAAAATACTACATCCGAGATGTTAGCCTGCCTTACGTTAGTATATATATCGCTGTAGACGTATATAAGATCCCAACCGAGATGTACGGGACGACATGAACGGGATTCAGTAAAACATTGCCAACGAGGGGCTAGATGGGAGGGGTTAGGTTATGTTACGTTACAGAAGTATATAATGTTCCCAAAGAGAAGTAGGGGCCGATACTCCAAGAATGTTGTAAAATACTACATCCGAGATGTTAGCCTGCCTTACGTTAGGATATATATCGCTGTAGACGTATATAACATCCCAACCGAGATGTACGGGACGACAGGAACGGGATTCTGTAAAACATTGCCAGCGAGTGGCTAGATGGGTTAGGTTCGGTTATGTTACTTTATAGACGTATATAATGTTCCCACCGAGAAGTAGATCCGATACGCCAGGAATGTTGTAAAATACTGCATCCGAGATGTTAGCCTGCCTTAGGTTAGGATACATAACGCTATAGACGTATATAATATCCCAACCGAGATGTACGGGACGACATAAACGGGATTCTGTAAAACATTACCAGCGAGGAGCTAGATGTGTTAGGTTAGATTATCTTACGTTATAGACGTATATAATGTTCCCACCGAGAAGTAGGGGCCGATACTCCAAGAATGTTGTAAAATACTACATCCGAGATGTTAGCCTGCCTTACGTTAGGATATATATCGCTGTAGACGTATATAACATCCCAACCGAGATGTACGGGACGACAGGAACGGGATTCTGTAAAACATTACCAGCGAGGGGCCAGATGGGTTAGGTTAGGTTATGTTACGTTATAGACGTGTATAATGTTTCCACCGAGAAGTAGAGCCGATACGCCAGGAATGTTGTAAAATACTGCATCCGAGATGTTAGCCTGCCTTAGGTTAGGATATATAACGCTGTAGACGTTTATAATGTCCCAACAGAGACGTACGGGACGACAGGAACGGGATTCTGTAAAACATTACCAGCGAGGGGCCAGATGGGTTAGGTTAGGTTATGTTACGTTATAGACGTGTATAATGTTTCCACCGAGAAGTAGAGCCGATACGCCAGGAATGTTGTAAAATACTGCATCCGAGATGTTAGCCTGCCTTAGGTTAGGATATATAACGCTGTAGACGTTTATAATGTCCCAACAGAGACGTACGGGACGACAGGAACGGGATTCTGTAAAACATTACCAGCGAGGGGCCAGATGGGTTAGGTTAGGTTATGTTACGTTATAGACGTGTATAATGTTTCCACCGAGAAGTAGAGCCGATACGCCAGGAATGTTGTAAAATGCTGCATCCGAGATGTTAGCCTGCCTTAGGTTAAGATATATAACGCTATAGACGTATGCAATATCCCATCCGAGATGTACGGGACGACACGAACGGGATTCTGTAAAACATTGCGAACGAGGGGCTAGATGGGATAGGTTAGGTTATGTTACGTTACAGACGTATATAATGTTCCCACCGAGAAGTAGGGGCCGATACTCCAAGAATGTTGTAAAATACTACATCCGAGATGATAGCCGGCCTTACGTTAGGATATATATCGCTGTAGACGTATATAACATCCCAACCGAGATGTACGGGACGAAACGAACGGGATTCTGTAAAACATTGCCAACGAGGGGCTAGATGGGATAGGTTAGGTTATGTTACGTTACAGACGTATATAATGTTCCCAACGAGAATTAGGGGCCGATACTCCAAGAATGTTGTAAAATACTACATCCGACATGTTAGGCTGCCTTACGTTGGGATATATATCGCTGTAGACGTATATAATATCCCAACAGAGATGTACGGGACGACACGAACGGGATTCTGTAAAACATTGCCAACGAGGGGCTAGATGGGATAGGTTAGGTTATGTTACGTTACAGACGTATATAATGTTCCCACCGAGAAGTAGGGGCCGATACTCCAAGAATGTTGTAAAATACTACATCCGAGATGTTAGCCTGCCTTACGTTAGGATATATATCGCTGTAGACGTATATAACATCCCAACCCAGATGTAAGGGAAGACATAAACGGGATTCTGTAAAATATTACCAGCGAGGGGCTAGATGGGTTAGATTAGGTTATGTTACGTTATAGACGTATATAATGTTCCCACCGAGAAGTAGGGGCCTATACTCCAAGAATGTTGTAAAATACTACATCCGAGATGTTAGCCTGCCTTACGTTAGGATATATATCGCTGTAGACGTATATAACATCCCAACCGAGATTTACGGGACGACACGAACGGGATTCAGTAAAACATTGCCAACGAGGGGCTAGATGGGATGGGTTAGGTTATGTTACGTTACAGACGTATATAATGTTCCCACCGAGAAGTAGGTGCCGATACTCCAAGAATGTTGTAAAATACTACATCCGAGATGTTAGCCTGCCTTACGTTAGGATATATATCGCTGTAGACGTATATAACATCCCAACCGAGATGTACGGGACGACAGGAACGGGATTCTGTAAAACATTACCAGCGAGGAGCTAGATGTGTTAGGTTAGATTATATTACGTTATAGACGTATATAATGTTCCCACCGAGAAGTATGGGCCGATACGCCAGGAATCTTGTAAAATACTGCATCCGAGATGTTAGCCTGCCTTAGGTTAAGATATATATCGCTATAGACGTATATAATATCCCATCCGAGATGTACGGGACGACAGGAACGGGATTCTGTAAAACATTGCCAGCGAGGGGCTAGATGGGTTAGGTTAGGTTGTGATACGTTATAAACGTATACAATGTTCCCACCGAGAAGTAGGGGCCGATATGCCGGGAATGTTGTAAAATACTATATCCGAGATGTTACCCTGCCTTAGGTTAGGATATATATCGCTGTAGACGTATATAACGTCCCAAACGAGACCTACGGGACGACACGAACGGTATTCTGTAAAACATTACCAGCGAGGGGCTAGATGGGTTAGGTTAGGTTATGTTACGTTATAGACGTGTATAATGTTCCCACCGAGAAGTAGAGCCGATACGCCAGGAATGTTGTAAAATACTGCATCCGAGATGTTAGCCTGCCTTAGGTTAAGATATATAACGCTATAGACGTATATAATATCCCAACCGAGATGTACGGGACGACACGAACGGGATTCTGTAAAACATTGCGAACGAGGGGCTAGATGGGATAGGTTAGGTTATGTTACGTTACAGACGTATATAATGTTCCCACCGAGAAGTAGGGGCCGATACTCCAAGAATGTTGTAAAATACTACATCCGAGATGTTAGCCGGCCTTACGTTAGGATATATATCGCTGTAGACGTATATAACATCCCAACCGAGATGTACGGGACGAAACGAACGGGATTCTGTAAAACATTGCCAACGAGGGGCTAGATGGGATAGGTTAGGTTATGTTACGTTACAGACGTATATAATGTTCCCACTGAGAAGTATGGGCCGATACGCCAGGAATGTTGTAAAATACAGCAACCGAGATGTTAGCCTGCCTTAGGTTAGGATATATAACTCTGTAGACGTTTACAATGTCCCAACAGAGACGTACGGGACGACAGGAACGGGATTCTGTAAAACATTACCAGCGAGGGGCTAGATGGGTTAGGTTAGGTTATGTTACGTTATAGACGTATATAATGTTCCCACTGAGAAGTATGGGCCGATACGCCAGGAATGTTGTAAAATACAGCAACCGAGATGTTAGCCTGCCTTAGGTTAGGATATATAACGCTGTAGACGTTTATAACGTCCCAAGAGAGACGTACGGGACGACAGGAACGGGATTCTGTAAAACATTACCAGCGAGGGGCTAGATGGGTTAGGTTAGGTTATGTTACGTTATAGACGTGTATAATGTTCCCACCGAGAAGTAGAGCCGATACGCCAGGAATGTTGTAAAATACTGCATCCGAGATGTTAGCCTGCCTTAGGTTAGGATATATAACGCTATAGACGTATATAATATCCCAACAGAGATGTACGGGACGACACGAACGGGATTCTGTAAAACATTGCCAACGAGGGGCTAGATGGGATAGGTTAGGTTATGTTACGTTACAGACGTATATAATGTTCCCACCGAGAAGTAGGGGCCGATACTCCAAGAATGTTGTAAAATACTACATCCGAGATGTTAGCCTGCCTTACGTTAGGATATATTTCGCTGTAGACGTATATAGCATCCCAACCCAGATGTAAGGGACGACATAAACGGGATTCTGTAAAATATTACCAGCGAGGGGCTAGATGGGTTAGATTAGGTTATGTTACGTTATAGACGTATATAATGTTCCCACCGAGAAGTAGAGCCGATACGCCAGGAATGTTGTAAAATACTGCATCCGAGATGTTAGCCTGCCTTAGGTTAGGATACATAACGCTATAGACGTATATAATATCCCAACCGAGATGTACGGGACGACATAAACGGGATTCTGTAAAACATTGCGAACGAGGGGCTAGATGGGATAGGTTAGGTTATGTTACGTTACAGACGTATATAATGTTCCCACCGAGAAGTAGGGGCCGATACTCCAAGAATGTTGTAAAATACTACATCCGAGATGTTAGCCGGCCTTACGTTAGGATATATATCGCTGTAGACGTATATAACATCCCAACCGAGATGTACGGGACGAAACGAACGGGATTCTGTAAAACATTACCAGCGAGGGGCTAGATGGGTTAGGTTAGGTTATGTTACGTTATAGACGTATATAATGTTCCCACTGAGAAGTATGGGCCGATACGCCAGGAATGTTGTAAAATACAGCAACCGAGATGTTAGCCTGCCTTAGGTTAGGATATATAACGCTGTAGACGTTTATAACGTCCCAAGAGAGACGTACGGGACGACAGGAACGGGAGTCTGTAAAACATTACCAGCGAGGGGCTAGATGGGTTAGGTTAGGTTATGTTACGTTATAGACGTGTATAATGTTCCCACCGAGAAGTAGAGCCGATACGCCAGGAATGTTGTAAAATACTGCATCCGAGATGTTAGCCTGCCTTAGGTTAGGATATATAACGCTATAGACGTATATAATATCCCAACAGAGATGTACGGGACGACACGAACGGGATTCAGTAAAACATTGCCAACGAGGGGCTAGATGGGAGGGGTTAGGTTATGTTACGTTACAGAAGTATATAATGTTCCCACCGAGAAGTAGGGGCCGATACTCCAAGAATGTTGTAAAATACTACATCCGAGATGTTAGCCTGCCTTACGTTAGGATATATATCGCTGTAGACGTATATAACATCCCAACCGAGATGTACGGGACGAAACGAACGGGATTCTGTAAAACATTGCCAACGAGGGGCTAGATGGGATAGGTTAGGTTATGTTACGTTACAGACGTATATAATGTTCCCACTGAGAAGTATGGGCCGATACGCCAGGAATGTTGTAAAATACAGCAACCGAGATGTTAGCCTGCCTTAGGTTAGGATATATAACGCTGTAGACGTTTATAATGTCCCAACAGAGACGTACGGGACGACAGGAACGGGATTCTGTAAAACATTACCAGCGAGGGGCTAGATGGGTTAGGTTAGGTTATGTTACGTTATAGACGTATATAATGTTCCCACTGAGAAGTATGGGCCGATACGCCAGGAATGTTGTAAAATACAGCAACCGAGATGTTAGCCTGCCTTAGGTTAGGATATATAACGCTGTAGACGTTTATAACGTCCCAAGAGAGACGTACGGGACGACAGGAACGGGATTCTGTAAAACATTACCAGCGAGGGGCTAGATGGGTTAGGTTAGGTTATGTTACGTTATAGACGTGTATAATGTTCCCACCGAGAAGTAGAGCCGATACGCCAGGAATGTTGTAAAATACTGCATCCGAGATGTTAGCCTGCCTTAGGTTAGGATATATAACGCTATAGACGTATATAATATCCCAACAGAGATGTACGGGACGACACGAACGGGATTCTGTAAAACATTGCCAACGAGGGGCTAGATGGGATAGGTTAGGTTATGTTACGTTACAGACGTATATAATGTTCCCACCGAGAAGTAGGGGCCGATACTCCAAGAATGTTGTAAAATACTACATCCGAGATGTTAGCCTGCCTTACGTTAGGATATATATAGCTGTAGACGTATATAACATCCCAACCGAGATGTACGGGACGACACGAACGGGATTCAGTAAAACATTGCCAACGAGGGGCTAGATGGGATGGGTTAGGTTATGTTACGTTACAGACGTATATAATGTTCCCACTGAGAAGTATGGGCCGATACGCCAGGAATGTTGTAAAATACAGCAACCGAGATGTTAGCCTGCCTTAGGTTAGGATATATAACGCTGTAGACGTTTATAATGTCCCAACAGAGACGTACGGGACGACAGGAACGGGATTCTGTAAAACATTACCAGCGAGGGGCCAGATGGGTTAGGTTAGGTTATGTTACGTTATAGACGTGTATAATGTTTCCACCGAGAAGTAGAGCCGATACGCCAGGAATGTTGTAAAATGCTGCATCCGAGATGTTAGCCTGCCTTAGGTTAAGATATATAACGCTATAGACGTATGCAATATCCCATCCGAGATGTACGGGACGACACGAACGGGATTCTGTAAAACATTGCGAACGAGGGGCTAGATGGGATAGGTTAGGTTATGTTACGTTACAGACGTATATAATGTTCCCACCGAGAAGTAGGGGCCGATACTCCAAGAATGTTGTAAAATACTACATCCGAGATGTTAGCCGGCCTTACGTTAGGATATATATCGCTGTAGACGTATATAACATCCCAACCGAGATGTACGGGACGAAACGAACGGGATTCTGTAAAACATTGCCAACGAGGGGCTAGATGGGATAGGTTAGGTTATGTTACGTTACAGACGTATATAATGTTCCCACTGAGAAGTATGGGCCGATACGCCAGGAATGTTGTAAAATACAGCAACCGAGATGTTAGCCTGCCTTAGGTTAGGATATATAACTCTGTAGACGTTTACAATGTCCCAACAGAGACGTACGGGACGACAGGAACGGGATTCTGTAAAACATTACCAGCGAGGGGCTAGATGGGTTAGGTTAGGTTATGTTACGTTATAGACGTATATAATGTTCCCACTGAGAAGTAGAGCCGATACGCCAGGAATGTTGTAAAATACTGCATCCGAGATGTTAGCCTGCCTTAGGTTAGGATATATAACGCTATAGACGTATATAATATCCCAACCGAGATGTACGGGACGACATAAACGGAATCTGTAAAACATTACCAGCGAGGAGCTAGATGTGTTAGGTTAGATTATATTACGTTATAGACGTATATAATGTTCCCACCGAGAAGTATGGGCCGATACGCCAGGAATGTTGTAAAATACTGCATCCGAGATGTTAGCCTGCCTTAAGTTAAGATATATAACGCTGTAGACGGATATAATGTCCCATCCGAGACGTACGGGACGACAGGAACGGGATTCTGTAAATCATTACCAGCGAGGGGCTAGATGGGTTAGGTTAGGTTGTGATACGTTATAAACGTATACAATGTTCCCACCGAGAAGTAGGGGCCGATATGCCAGGAATGTTGTAAAATACTATATCCGAGATGTTACCCTGCCTTAGGTTAGGATATATATCGCTGTAGACGTATATAACGTCCCAAACAAGACCTACGGGACGACACGAACGGTATTCTGTAAAACATTACCAGCGAGGGGCTAGATGGGTTAGGTTAGGTTATGTTACGTTATAGACGTGTATAATGTTCCCACCGAGAAGTAGAGCCGATACGCCAGGAATGTTGTAAAATACTGCATCCGAGATGTTAGCCTGCCTTAGGTTAAGATATATAACGCTATAGACGTATATAATATCCCAACCGAGATGTACGGGACGACACGAACGGGATTCTGTAAAACATTGCCAACGAGGGGCTAGATGGGATAGGTTAGGTTATGTTACGTTATAGACGTATATAATGTTCCCACCGAGAAGTATGGGCCGATACTCCAAGAATGTTGTAAAATACTACATCCGAGATGTTAGCCTGCCTTACCTTAGGAAATATAACCCTGTAGACGTATATAATGTCCCATCCGAGACGTACGGGACGACACGAACGGGATTCTGTAAAACATTGCCAACGAGGGGCTAGATGGGATAGGTTAGGTTATGTTACGTTACAGACGTATATAATGTTCCCACTGAGAAGTATCTGCCGATACGCCAGGAATGTTGTAAAATACAGCAACCGAGATGTTAGCCTGCCTTAGGTTAGGATATATAACGCTGTAGACGTTTATAATGTCCCAACAGAGACGTACGGGACGACAGGAACGGGATTCTGTAAAACATTACCAGCGAGGGGCTAGATGGGTTATGTTAGGTTATGTTACGTTATAGACGTATATAATGTTCCCACTGAGAAGTATGGGCCGATACGCCAGGAATGTTGTAAAATACAGCAACCGAGATGTTAGCCTGCCTTATGTTAGGATATATAACGCTGTAGACGTTTATAACGTCCCAACAGAGACGTACGGGACGACAGGAACGGGATTCTGTAAAACATTACCAGCGAGGGGCTAGATGGGTTAGGTTAGGTTATGCTACGTTATAGACGTGTATAATGTTCCCACCGAGAAGTAGAGCCGATACGCCAGGAATGTTGTAAAATACTGCATCCGAGATGTTAGCCTGCCTTAGGTAAGGATATATAACGCTATAGACGTATATAATATCCCAACAGAGATGTACGGGACGACACGAACGGGATTCTGTAAAACATTGCCAACGAGGGGCTAGATGGGATAGGTTAGGTTATGTTACGTTACAGACGTGTATAATGTTCCCACCGAGAAGTAGAGTCGATACGCCAGGAATCTTGTAAAATACTGCATCCGAGATGTTAGCCTGCCTTAGGTTAAGATATATAACGCTATAGACGTATATAATATCCCATCCGAGATGTACGGGACGACAGGAACGGGATTCTGTAAAACATTGCCAGCGAGGGGCTAGATGGGTTAGGTTAGGTTATGTTACTTTATAGACGTATATAATGTTCCCACCGAGAAGTAGAGCCGATACGCCAGGAATGTTGTAAAATACTGCATCCGAGATGTTAGCCTGCCTTAGGTTAGGATATATAACGCTATAGACGTATATAATATCCCAACCGAGATGTACGGGACGACATAAACGGGATTCTGTAAAACATTACCAGCGAGGAGCTAGATGTGTTAGGTTAGATTATATTACGTTATAGACGTATATAATGTTCCCACCGAGAAGTATGGGCCGATACGCCAGGAATGTTGTAAAATACTGCATCCGAGATGTTAGCCTGCCTTAAGTTAAGATATATAACGCTGTAGACGGATATAATGTCCCATCCGAGACGTACGGGACGACAGGAACGGGATTCTGTAAATCATTACCAGCGAGGGGCTAGATGGGTTAGGTTAGGTTGTGATACGTTATAAACGTATACAATGTTCCCACCGAGAAGTAGGGGCCGATATGCCAGGAATGTTGTAAAATACTATATCCGAGATGTTACCCTGCCTTAGGTTAGGATATATATCGCTGTAGACGTATATAATATCCCAACCGAGATGTACGGGACGACACGAACGGGATTCCGTAAAACATTGCCAACGAGGGGCTAGATGGGATAGGTTAGGTTATGTTACGTTATAGACCTATATAAAGTTCCCACCGAGAAGCATGGGCCGATACGCCAGGAATGTTGTAAAATACAGCAACCGAGATGTTAGCCTGCCTTAGGTTAGGATATATAACGCTGTAGACGTTTATAATGTCCCAACAGAGACGTACGGGACGACAGGAACGGGATTCTGTAAAACATTACCAGCGAGGGGCTAGATGGGTTAGGTTAGGTTATGTTACGTTATAGACGTGTATAATGTTCCCACCGAGAAGTAGAGCCGATACGCCAGGAATGTTGTAAAATACTGCATCCGAGATATTAGCCTGCCTTAGGTTAGGATTTATAACGCTATAGACGTATATAATATCCCAACCGAGATGTACGGGACGACACGAACGGGATTCTGTAAAATATTACCAGCGAGGGGCTAGATGGGTTAGATTAGGTTATGTTACGTTATAGACGTGTATAATGTTCCCACCGAGAAGTAGAGCCGATACGCCAGGAATCTTGTAAAATACTACATCCGACATGTTAGGCTGCCTTACGTTAGGATATATATCGCTGTAGACGTATATATCATCCCAACCGAGATGTACGGGACGACATAAACGGGATTCTGTAAAACATTACCAGCGAGGGGCTAGATGTGTTAGGTTAGATTATATTACGTTATAGACGTATATAATGTTCCCACCGAGAAGTAGAGGCTGATCCTACAGGAATGTTGTAAAATACTATATCCGAGAAGTTAGCCTGCCTTAGGTTAGGATATGTATCGCTGTAGACGTATATAATATCCCAACCGAGATGTACGGGACGAAACGAACGGGATTCTGTAAAACATTGCCAAAGAGGGGCTAGATGGGATAGGTTAGGTTATGTTACGTTACAGACGTATACAATGTTCCCACCGAGAAGTAGGGGCCGATACTCCAAGAATGTTGTAAAATACTACATCCGAGATGTTAGCCTGCCTTACGTTAGGATATATATCGCTGTAGACGTATATAACTTCCCAACCGAGATGTACGGGACGACAGGAACGGGATTCTGTAAAACATTACCAGCGAGGGGCTAGATGGGTTAGGTTAGGTTATGTTACGTTATAGACGTGTATAATGTTCCCACCGAGAAGTAGAGCCGATACGCCAGGAATGTTGTAAAATACTGCATCCGAGATGTTAGCCTGCCTTAGGTTAAGATATATAACGCTATAGACGTATATAATATCCCAACCGAGATGTACGGGACGACACGAACGGGATTCTGTAAAACATTGCCAACGAGGGGCTAGATGGGATAGGTTAGGTTATGTTACGTTATAGACGTATATAATGTTCCCACCGAGAAGTATGGGCCGATACTCCAAGAATGTTGTAAAATACTACATCCGAGATGTTAGCCTGCCTTACCTTAGGAAATATAACCCTGTAGACGTATATAATGTCCCATCCGAGACGTACGGGACGACACGAACGGGATTCTGTAAAACATTGCCAACGAGGGGCTAGATGGGATAGGTTAGGTTATGTTACGTTACAGACGTATGTAATGTTCCCACTGAGAAGTATCTGCCGATACGCCAGGAATGTTGTAAAATACAGCAACCGAGATGTTAGCCTGCCTTAGGTTAGGATATATAACGCTGTAGACGTTTATAATGTCCCAACAGAGACGTACGGGACGACAGGAACGGGATTCTGTAAAACATTACCAGCGAGGGGCTAGATGGGTTAGGTTAGGTTATGTTACGTTATAGACGTATATAATGTTCCCACTGAGAAGTATGGGCCGATACGCCAGGAATGTTGTAAAATACAGCAACCGAGATGTTAGCCTGCCTTATGTTAGGATATATAACGCTGTAGACGTTTATAACGTCCCAACAGAGACGTACGGGACGACAGGAACGGGATTCTGTAAAACATTGCCAGCGAGGGGCTAGATGGGTTAGGTTAGGTTATGTTACTTTATAGACGTATATAATGTTCCCACCGAGAAGTAGAGCCGATACGCCAGGAATGTTGTAAAATACTGCATCCGAGATGTTAGCCTGCCTTAGGTTAGGATATATAACGCTATAGACGTATATAATATCCCAACCGAGATGTACGGGACGACATAAACGGGATTCTGTAAAACATTACCAGCGAGGAGCTAGATGTGTTAGGTTAGATTATATTACGTTATAGACGTATATAATGTTCCCACCGAGAAGTATGGGCCGATACGCCAGGAATGTTGTAAAATACTGCATCCGAGATGTTAGCCTGCCTTAAGTTAAGATATATAACGCTGTAGACGGATATAATGTCCCATCCGAGACGTACGGGACGACAGGAACGGGATTCTGTAAATCATTACCAGCGAGGGGCTAGATGGGTTAGGTTAGGTTGTGATACGTTATAAACGTATACAATGTTCCCACCGAGAAGTAGGGGCCGATATGCCAGGAATGTTGTAAAATACTATATCCGAGATGTTAGCCTGCCTTACGTTAGGATATATATCGCTGTAGACGTATATAACTTCCCAACCGAGATGTACGGGACGACAGGAACGGGATTCTGTAAAACATTACCAGCGAGGGGCTAGATGGGTTAGGTTAGGTTATGTTACGTTATAGACGTGTATAATGTTCCCACCGAGAAGTACAGCCGATACGCCAGGAATGTTGTAAAATACTGCATCCGAGATGTTAGCCTGCCTTAGGTTAGGATTTATAACGCTATAGACGTATATAATATCCCAACCGAGATGTACGGGACGACACGAACGGGATTCTGTAAAATATTACCAGCGAGGGGCTAGATGGGTTAGATTAGGTTATGTTACGTTATAGACGTATATAATGTTCCCACCGAGAAGTAGGGGCCGATACTCCAAGAATGTTGTAAAATACTACATCCGACATGTTAGGCTGCCCTACGTTAGGATATATATCGCTGTAGACGTATATATCATCCCAACCGAGAAGTACGGGACGACATAAACGGGATTCTGTAAAACATTACCAGCGAGGGGCTAGATGTGTTAGGTTAGATTATATTACGTTATAGACGTATATAATGTTCCCACCGAGAAGTAGAGGCTGATCCTACAGGAATGTTGTAAAATACTATATCCGAGAAGTTAGCCTGCCTTAGGTTAGGATATGTATCGCTGTAGACGTATATAATATCCCAACCGAGATGTACGGGACGACACGAACGGGATTCTGTAAAACATTGCCAACGAGGGGCTAGATGGGATAGGTTAGGTTATGTTACGTTATAGACGTATATAATGTTCCCACCGAGAAGTATGGGCCGATACTCCAAGAATGTTGTAAAATACTACATCCGAGATGTTAGCCTGCCTTACGTTAGGAAATATAACCCTGTAGACGTATATAATGTCCCATCCGAGACGTACGGGACGACGCGAACGGGATTCTGTAAAACATTGCCAACGAGGGGCTAGATGGGATAGGTTAGGTTATGTTACGTTACAGACGTATATAATGTTCCCACTGAGAAGTATGGGCCGATACGCCAGGAATGTTGTAAAATACAGCAACCGAGATGTTAGCCTGCCTTAGGTTAGGATATATAACGCTGTAGACGTTTATAATGTCCCAACAGAGACGTACGGGACGACAGGAACGGGATTCTGTAAAACACTACCAGCGAGGGGCTAGATGGGTTAGGTTAGGTTATGTTACGTTATAGACGTATATAATGTTCCCACTGAGAAGTATGGGCCGATACGCCAGGAACGTTGTAAAATACAGCAACCGAGATGTTAGCCTGCCTTATGTTAGGATATATAACGCTGTAGACGTTTATAACGTCCCAACAGAGACGTACGGGACGACAGGAACGGGATTCTGTAAAACATTACCAGCGAGGGGCTAGATGGGTTAGGTTAGGTTATGTTACGTTATAGACGTGTATAATGTTCCCACCGAGAAGTAGGGCCGATACGCCAGGAATGTTGTAAAATACTGCATCCGAGATGTTAGCCTGCCTTAGGTTAGGATATATAACGCTATAGACGTATATAATATCCCAACAGAGATGTACGGGACGACACGAACGGGATTCTGTAAAACATTGCCAACGAGGGGCTAGATGGGATAGGTTAGGTTATGTTACGTTACAGACGTATATAATGTTCCCACCGAGAAGTAGGGGCCGATACTCCAAGAATGTTGTAAAATACTACATCCGAGATGTTAGCCTGCCTTACGTTAGGATATATATCGCTGTAGACGTATATAACATCCCAACCCAGATGTACGGGACGATACGAACGGGATTCAGTAAAACATTGCCAACGAGGGGCTAGATGGGATGGGTTAGGTTATGTTACGTTACAGACGTATATAATGTTCCCACCGAGAAGTAGGTGCCGATACTCCAAGAATGTTGTAAAATACTACATCCGAGATGTTAGCCTGCCTTACGTTAGGATATATATCGCTGTAGACGTATATAACATCCCAACCGAGATGTACGGGACGACAGGAACGGGATTCTGTAAAACATTACCAGCGAGGGGCTAGATGGGTTAGGTTAGGTTATGTTACGTTATAGACGTGTATAATGTTCCCACCGAGAAGTAGAGCCGATACGCCAGGAATCTTGTAAAATACTGCATCCGAGATGTTAGCCTGCCTTAGGTTAAGATATATAACGCTATAGACGTATATAATATCCCATCCGAGATGTATGGGACGACAGGAACGGGATTCTGTAAAACATTGCCAGCGAGGGGCTAGATGGGTTAGGTTAGGTTATGTTACTTTATAGACGTATATAATGTTCCCACCGAGAAGTAGAGCCGATACGCCAGGAATGTTGTAAAATACTGCATCCGAGATGTTAGCCTGCCTTAGGTTAGGATATATAACGCTATAGACGTATATAATATCCCAAGCGAGATGTACGGGACGACATAAACGGGATTCTGTAAAACATTACCAGCGAGGAGCTAGATGTGTTAGGTTAGATTATATTACGTTATAGACGTATATAATGTTCCCACCGAGAAGTATGGGCCGATACGCCAGGAATGTTGTAAAATACTGCATCCGAGATGTTAGCCTGCCTTAAGTTAAGATATATAACGCTGTAGACGGATATAATGTCCCATCCGAGACGTACGGGACGACAGGAACGGGATTCTGTAAATCATTACCAGCGAGGGGCTAGATGGGTTAGGTTAGGTTGTGATACGTTATAAACGTATACAATGTTCCCACCGAGAAGTAGGGGCCGATACGCCAGGAATGTTGTAAAATACTGCATCCGAGATGTTAGCCTGCCTTAGGTTAGGATATATAACGCTATAGACGTATATAATATCCCAACAGAGATGTACGGGACGACACGAACGGGATTCTGTAAAACATTGCCAACGAGGGGCTAGATGGGATAGGTTAGGTTATGTTACGTTACAGACGTATATAATGTTCCCACCGAGAAGTAGGGGCCGATACTCCAAGAATGTTGAAAAATACTACATCCGAGATGTTAGCCTGCCTTACGTTAGGATATATATCGCTGTAGACGTATATAACATCCCAACCCAGATGTAAGGGAAGACATAAACGGGATTCTGTAAAATATTACCAGCGAGGGGCTAGATGGGTTAGATTAGGTTATGTTACGTTATAGACGTATATAATGTTCCCACCGAGAAGTAGGGGCCTATACTCCAAGAATGTTGTAAAATACTGCATCCGAGATGTTAGCCTGCCTTAGGTTAAGATATATAACGCTATAGACGTATATAATATCCCATCCGAGATGTACGGGACGACAGGAACGGGATTCTGTAAAACATTGCCAGCGAGGGGCTAGATGGGTTAGGTTAGGTTATGTTACTTTATAGACGTATATAATGTTCCCACCGAGAAGTAGAGCCGATACGCCAGGAATGTTGTAAAATACTGCATCCGAGATGTTAGCCTGCCTTAGGTTAGGATATATAACGCTATAGACGTATATAATATCCCAACCGAGATGTACGGGACGACATAAACGGGATTCTGTAAAACATTACCAGCGAGGAGCTAGATGTGTTAGGTTAGATTATATTACGTTATAGACGTATATAATGTTCCCACCGAGAAGTATGGGCCGATACGCCAGGAATGTTGTAAAATACTGCATCCGAGATGTTAGCCTGCCTTAAGTTAAGATATATAACGCTGTAGACGGATATAATGTCCCATCCGAGACGTACGGGACGACAGGAACGGGATTCTGTAAATCATTACCAGCGAGGGGCTAGATGGGTTAGGTTAGGTTGTGATACGTTATAAACGTATACAATGTTCCCACCGAGAAGTAGGGGCCGATATGCCAGGAATGTTGTAAAATACTATATCCGAGATGTTAGCCTGCCTTACGTTAGGATATATATCGCTGTAGACGTATATAACTTCCCAACCGAGATGTACGGGACGACAGGAACGGGATTCTGTAAAACATTACCAGCGAGGGGCTAGATGGGTTAGGTTAGGTTATGTTACGTTATAGACGTGTATAATGTTCCCACCGAGAAGTACAGCCGATACGCCAGGAATGTTGTAAAATACTGCATCCGAGATGTTAGCCTGCCTTAGGTTAGGATTTATAACGCTATAGACGTATATAATATCCCAACCGAGATGTACGGGACGACACGAACGGGATTCTGTAAAATATTACCAGCGAGGGGCTAGATGGGTTAGATTAGGTTATGTTACGTTATAGACGTATATAATGTTCCCACCGAGAAGTAGGGGCCGATACTCCAAGAATGTTGTAAAATACTACATCCGACATGTTAGGCTGCCTTACGTTAGGATATATATCGCTGTAGACGTATATATCATCCCAACCGAGAAGTACGGGACGACATAAACGGGATTCTGTAAAACATTACCAGCGAGGGGCTAGATGTGTTAGGTTAGATTATATTACGTTATAGACGTATATAATGTTCCCACCGAGAAGTAGAGGCTGATCCTACAGGAATGTTGTAAAATACTATATCCGAGAAGTTAGCCTGCCTTAGGTTAGGATATGTATCGCTGTAGACGTATATAATATCCCAACCGAGATGTACGGGACGACACGAACGGGATTCTGTAAAACATTGCCAACGAGGGGCTAGATGGGATAGGTTAGGTTATGTTACGTTATAGACGTATATAATGTTCCCACCGAGAAGTATGGGCCGATACTCCAAGAATGTTGTAAAATACTACATCCGAGATGTTAGCCTGCCTTACGTTAGGAAATATAACCCTGTAGACGTATATAATGTCCCATCCGAGACGTACGGGACGACACGAACGGGATTCTGTAAAACATTGCCAACGAGGGGCTAGATGGGATGGGTTAGGTTATGTTACGTTACAGACGTATATAATGTTCCCACTGAGAAGTATGGGCCGATACGCCAGGAATGTTGTAAAATACAGCAACCGAGATGTTAGCCTGCCTTAGGTTAGGATATATAACGCTGTAGACGTTTATAATGTCCCAACAGAGACGTACGGGACGACAGGAACGGGATTCTGTAAAACACTACCAGCGAGGGGCTAGATGGGTTAGGTTAGGTTATGTTACGTTATAGACGTATATAATGTTCCCACTGAGAAGTATGGGCCGATACGCCAGGAATGTTGTAAAATACAGCAACCGAGATGTTAGCCTGCCTTATGTTAGGATATATAACGCTGTAGACGTTTATAACGTCCCAACAGAGACGTACGGGACGACAGGAACGGGATTCTGTAAAACATTACCAGCGAGGGGCTAGATGGGTTAGGTTAGGTTATGTTACGTTATAGACGTGTATAATGTTCCCACCGAGAAGTAGGGCCGATACGCCAGGAATGTTGTAAAATACTGCATCCGAGATGTTAGCCTGCCTTAGGTTAGGATATATAACGCTATAGACGTATATAATATCCCAACAAAGATGTACGGGACGACACGAACGGGATTCTGTAAAACATTGCCAACGAGGGGCTAGATGGGATAGGTTAGGTTATGTTACGTTACAGACGTATATAATGTTCCCACCGAGAAGTAGGGGCCGATACTCCAAGAATGTTGTAAAATACTACATCCGAGATGTTAGCCTGCCTTACGTTAGGATATATATCGCTGTAGACGTATATAACATCCCAACCCAGATGTACGGGACGATACGAACGGGATTCAGTAAAACATTGCCAACGAGGGGCTAGATGGGATGGGTTAGGTTATGTTACGTTACAGACGTATATAATGTTCCCACCGAGAAGTAGGTGCCGATACTCCAAGAATGTTGTAAAATACTACATCCGAGATGTTAGCCTGCCTTACGTTAGGATATATATCGCTGTAGACGTATATAACATCCCAACCGAGATGTACGGGACGACAGGAACGGGATTCTGTAAAACATTACCAGCGAGGGGCTAGATGGGTTAGGTTAGGTCATGTTACGTTATAGACGTGTATAATGTTCCCACCGAGAAGTAGAGCCGATACGCCAGGAATGTTGTAAAATACTGCATCCGAGATGTTAGCCTGCCTTAGGTTAGGATATATAACGCTATAGACGTATATAACATCCCATCCGAGATGTACGGGACGACAGGAACGGGATACTGTAAAACATTACCAGCGAGGGGCTAGATGGGTTAGGTTAGGTTATGTTACGTTATAGACGTGTATAATGTTCCCACCGAGAAGTATGGGCCGATACTCCAAGAATGTTGTAAAAGACTACATACGAGATGTTAGCCTGCCTTACGTTAGGAAATATAACGCTTTAGACGTATATAATGTCCCATGCGAGACGTACGGGACGACACGAACGGGATTCTGTAAAACATTACCAGCGAGGGGCTAGATGTGTTAGGTTAGGTTATGTTACGTTATAGACGTATATAATGTTCCCACCGAGAAGTAGGGGCCGATACTCCAAGAATGTTGTAAAATACTACATCCGACATGTTAGGCTGCCTTACGTTAGGATATATATCGCTGTAGACGTATATAATATCCCAACCGAGATGTACGGGACGACACGAACGGGATTCTGTAAAACATTGCCAACGAGGGGCTAGATGGGATAGGTTAGGTTATGTTACGTTACAGACGTATATAATGTTCCCACCGAGAAGTAGGGGCCGATACACCAAGAATGTTGTAAAATACTACATCCGAGATGTTAGCCTGCCTTAGATTAAGATATATAACTCTATAGACGTATATAGTATCCCATCCGATATGTACGGGACGACACGAACGGGATTCTGTAAAACATTACCAGCGAGGGGCTTGTTGGGTTAGGTTAGGTTATGTTACGTTATAGACGTGTATAATGTTCCCACCGAGAAGTAGAGCCGATACGCCAGGAATGTTGTAAAATACTGCATCCGAGATGTTAGCCTGCCTTAGGTTAGGATTTATAACGCTATAGACGTATATAATATCCCAACCGAGATGTACGGGACGCCACGAACGGGATTCTGTAAAATATTACCAGCGAGGGGCTAGATGGGTTAGATTAGGTTATGTTACGTTATAGACGTGTATAATGTACCCACCGAGAAGTAGAGCCGATACGCCAGGAATCTTGTAAAATACTACATCCGACATGTTAGGCTGCCTTACGTTAGGATATATATCGCTGTAGACGTATATATCATCCCAACCGAGATGTACGGGACGACATAAACGGGATTCTGTAAAACATTACCAGCGAGGGGCTAGATGTGTTAGGTTAGATTATATTACGTTATAGACGTATATAATGTTCCCACCGAGAAGTAGAGGCTGATCCTACAGGAATGTTGTAAAATACTATATCCGAGAAGTTAGCCTGCCTTAGGTTAGGATATATAACGCTATAGACGTATATAGTATCCCAACCCAGATGTACAGGACGACACGAACGGGATTCTGTAAAATATTACCAGCGAGGGGCTAGATGGGTTAGGTTAGGTTATGCTACGTTATAGACGTGTATAATGTTCCCACGGTGAAGTACGGGCCGATACGCCAGGAATGGCGTAAAATACTGCGACCGAGATGGTAGACTGCCTTAGGTTAGGATATATAACGCTGTAGACGTATATAACGTCCCAAACGAGACCTACGGGACGACACGAACGGTATTCTGTAAAACATTACCAGCGAGGGGCTAGATGTGTTAGGTTAGGTTATGTTACGTTATAGACCTATATAATGTTCCCACGGTGAAGTAGGGCCCGATACTCCAAGATTGTTGTAAAATACTACATCCGACATGTTAGGCTGCCTTAGGTTAAGATATATAACGCTATAGACGTATATAATATCCCAACCGAGATGTACGGGACGACACGAACGGGATTCTGTAAAACATTGCCAACGAGGGGCTAGATGGGATAGGTTAGGTTATGTTACGTTATAGACGTATATAATGATCCCACCGAGAAGTAGGGGCCGATACTCCAAGAACGTTGTAAAATACTACATCCGACATGTTAGGCTGCCTTACGTTAGGATATATATCGCTGTAGACGTATATATCATCCCAACCGAGAAGTACGGGACGACATAAACGGGATTCTGTAAAACATTACCAGCGAGGGGCTAGATGTGTTAGGTTAGATTATATTACGTTATAGACGTATATAATGGTCCCACCGAGAAGTAGAGGCTGATCCTACAGGAATGTTGAAAAATACTATATCCGAGAAGTTAGCCTGCCTTAGGTTAGGATATGTATCGCTGTAGACGTATATAATATCCCAACCGAGATGTACGGGACGAAACGAACGGGATTCTGTAAAACATTGCCAAAGAGGGGCTAGATGGGACAGGTTAGGTTATGTTACGTTACAAACGTATACAATGTTCCCACCGAGAAGTAGGGGCCGATACTCCAAGAATGTTGTAAAATACTACATCCGAGATGTTAGCCTGCCTTACGTTAGGATATATATCGCTGTAGACGTATATAACATCCCAACCGAGATGTACGGGACGACAGGAACGGGATTCTGTAAAAAATTACCAGCGAGGGGCTAGATGGGTTAGGTTAGGTCATGTTACGTTATAGACGTGTATAATGTTCCCACCGAGAAGTAGAGCCGATACGCCAGGAATGTTGTAAAATACTGCATCCGAGATGTTAGCCTGCCTTAGGTTAGGATATATAACGCTATAGACGTATATAACATCCCATCCGAGATGTACGGGACGACAGGAACGGGATACTGTAAAACATTACCAGCGAGGGGCTAGATGGGTTAGGTTAGGTTATGTTACGTTATAGCCGTGTATAATGTTCCCACCGAGAAGTATGGGCCGATACTCCAAGAATGTTGTAAAAGACTACATACGAGATGTTAGCCTGCCTTACGTTAGGAAATATAACGCTGTAGACGTATATAATGTCCCATGCGAGACGTACGGGACGACACGAACGGGATTCTGTAAAACATTACCAGCGAGGGGCTAGATGTGTTAGGTTAGGTTATGTTACGTTATAGACGTATATAATGTTCCCACCGAGAAGTAGGGGCCGATACTCCAAGAATGTTGTAAAATACTACATCCGACATGTTAGGCTGCCTTACGTTAGGATATATATCGCTGTAGACGTATATAATATCCCAACCGAGATGTATGGGACGACACGAACGGGATTCTGTAAAACATTGCCAACGAGGGGCTAGATGGGATAGGTTAGGTTATGTTACGTTACAGACGTATATAATGTTCCCACCGAGAAGTAGGGGCCGATACACCAAGAATGTTGTAAAATACTACATCCGAGATGTTAGCCTGCCTTAGGTTAAGATATATAACTCTATAGACGTATATAGTATCCCATCCGATATGTACGGGACGACACGAACGGGATTCTGTAAAATATTACCAGCGAGGGGCTAGATGGGTTAGGTTAGGTTATGCTACGTTATAGACGTGTATAATGTTCCCACCGAGAAGTAGAGCCGATACGCCAGGAATGTTGTAAAATACTGCATCCGAGATGTTAGCCTGCCTTAGGTTAGGATTTATAACGCTATAGACGTATATAATATCCCAACCGAGATGTACGGGACGCCACGAACGGGATTCTGTAAAATATTACCAGCGAGGGGCTAGATGGGTTAGATTAGGTTATGTTACGTTATAGACGTGTATAATGTACCCACCGAGAAGTAGAGCCGATACGCCAGGAATCTTGTAAAATACTACATACGACATGTTAGGCTGCCTTACGTTAGGATATATATCGCTGTAGACGTATATAATATCCCAACCCAGATGTACAGGACGACACGAACGGGATTCTGTAAAATATTACCAGCGAGGGGCTAGATGGGTTAGGTTAGGTTATGCTACGTTATAGACGTGTATAATGTTCCCACGGTGAAGTACGGGCCGATACGCCAGGAATGGCGTAAAATACTGCGACCGAGATGGTAGACTGCCTTAGGTTAGGATATATAACGCTGTAGACGTATATAACGTCCCAAACGAGACCTACGGGACGACACGAACGGTATTCTGTAAAACATTACCAGCGAGGGGCTAGATGTGTTAGGTTAGGTTACGTTACGTTATAGACCTATATAATGTTCCCACGGTGAAGTAGGGCCCGATACTCCAAGATTGTTGTAAAATACTACATCCGACATGTTAGGCTGCCTTAGGTTAAGATATATAACGCTATAGACGTATATAATATCCCAACCGAGATGTACGGGACGACACGAACGGGATTCTGTAAAACATTGCCAACGAGGGGCTAGATGGGATAGGTTAGGTTATGTTACGTTATAGACGTATATAATGATCCCACCGAGAAGTAGGGGCCGATACTCCAAGAACGTTGTAAAATACTACATCCGACATGTTAGGCTGCCTTACGTTAGGATATATATCGCTGTAGACGTATATATCATCCCAACCGAGAAGTACGGGACGACATAAACGGGATTCTGTAAAACATTACCAGCGAGGGGCTAGATGTGTTAGGTTAGATTATATTACGTTATAGACGTATATAATGGTCCCACCGAGAAGTAGAGGCTGATCCTGCAGGAATGTTGAAAAATACTATATCCGAGAAGTTAGCCTGCCTTAGGTTAGGATATGTATCGCTGTAGACGTATATAATATCCCAACCGAGATGTACGGGACGAAACGAACGGGAATCTGTAAAACATTGCCAAAGAGGGGCTAGATGGGACAGGTTAGGTTATGTTACGTTACAAACGTATACAATGTTCCCACCGAGAAGTAGGGGCCGATACTCCAAGAATGTTGTAAAATACTACATCCGAGATGTTAGCCTGCCTTACGTTAGGATATATATCGCTGTAGACGTATATAACATCCCAACCGAGATGTACGGGACGACAGGAACGGGATTCTGTAAAAAATTACCAGCGAGGGGCTAGATGGGTTAGGTTAGGTCATGTTACGTTATAGACGTGTATAATGTTCCCACCGAGAAGTAGAGCCGATACGCCAGGAATGTTGTAAAATACTGCATCCGAGATGTTAGCCTGCCTTAGGTTAGGATATATAACGCTATAGACGTATATAACATCCCATCCGAGATGTACGGGACGACAGGAACGGGATACTGTAAAACATTACCAGCGAGGGGCTAGATGGGTTAGGTTAGGTTATGTTACGTTATAGACGTGTATAATGTTCCCACCGAGAAGTATGGGCCGATACTCCAAGAATGTTGTAAAAGACTACATACGAGATGTTAGCCTGCCTTACGTTAGGAAATATAACGCTGTAGACGTATATAATGTCCCATGCGAGACGTACGGGACGACACGAACGGGATTCTGTAAAACATTACCAGCGAGGGGCTAGATGTGTTAGGTTAGGTTATGTTACGTTATAGACGTATATAATGTTCCCACCGAGAAGTAGGGGCCGATACTCCAAGAATGTTGTAAAATACTACATCCGACATGTTAGGCTGCCTTACGTTAGGATATATATCGCTGTAGACGTATATAATATCCCAACCGAGATGTACGGGACGACACGAACGGGATTCTGTAAAACATTGCCAACGAGGGGCTAGATGGGATAGGTTAGGTTATGTTACGTTACAGACGTATATAATGTTCCCACCGAGAAGTAGGGGCCGATACACCAAGAATGTTGTAAAATACTACATCCGAGATGTTAGCCTGCCTTAGGTTAAGATATATAACTCTATAGACGTATATAATATCCCATCCGAGATGTACGGGACGACACGAACGGGATTCTGTAAAATATTACCAGCGAGGGGCTAGATGGGTTAGGTTAGGTTATGCTACGTTATAGACGTGTATAATGTTCCCACGGTGAAGTACGGGCCGATACGCCAGGAATGGCGTAAAATACTGCGACCGAGATGGTAGACTGCCTTAGGTTAGGATATATAACGCTGTAGACGTATATAACTTCCCAAACGAGACCTACGGGACGACACGAACGGTATTCTGTAAAACATTACCAGCGAGGGGCTAGATGTGTTAGGATAGGTTATATTACGTTATAGACCTATATAATGTTCCCGCCGAGAAGTAGGGGCCGATACGCCAGGAATGTTGTAAAATACTGCAACCGAGATGTTAACCTGCCTTACGTTAGGATATATATCGCTGTAGACGTATATAACATCCCATCCGAGATGTACGGGACGACAGGAACGGGACTCTGTAAAACATTACCAGCGAGGGGCTAGTTGGGTTAGGTTAGGTTATGTTACGTTATAGACGTGTATAATGTTCCCACCGAGAAGTAGAGCCGATACGCCAGGAATGTTGTAAAATACTGCATCCGAGATGTTAGCCTGCCATAGGTTAGGATTTATAACGCTATAGACGTATATAATATCCCAACCGAGGTGTACGGGACGACACGAACGGGATTCTGTAAAATATTACCAGCGAGGGGCTAGATGGGTTAGATTAGGTTATGTTACGTTATAGACGTGTATAATGTTCCCACCGAGAAGTAGAGCCGATATGCCAGGAATCTTGTAAAATACTGCATCCGAGATGTTAGCTTGCTTTAGGTTAAGATATATAACGCTATAGACGTATATAATATCCCATCCGAGATGTACGGGACGACACGAACGGGATTCTGTAAAATATTACCAGCGAGGGGCTAGATGGGTTAGATTAGGTTATGTTACGTTATAGACGTATATAATGTTCCCACCGAGAAGTAGGTGCCGATACTCCAAGAATGTTGTAAAATACTACATCCGACATGTTAGGCTGCCTTACGTTAGGATATATATCGCTGTAGACGTATATATCATCCCAACCGAGATGTACGGGACGACATGAACGGGATTCTGTAAAACATTACCAGCGAGGGGCTAGATGTGTTAGGTTAGATTATATTACGTTATAGACGTATATAATGTTCCCACCGAGAAGTAGAGGCTGATCCTACAGGAATGTTGTAAAATACTATATCCGAGAAGTTAGCCTGCCTTAGGTTAGGATATATAACGCTATAGACGTATATAATATCCCAACCCAGATGTACAGGACGACACGAACGGGATACTGTAAAATATTACCAGCGAGGGGCTAGATGGGTTAGGTTAGGTTATGCTACGTTATAGACGTGTATAATGTTCCCACGGTGAAGTACGGGCCGATACGCCAGGAATGGCGTAAAATACTGCGACCGAGATGGTAGACAGCCTTAGGTTAGGATATATAACGCTGTAGACGTATATAACGTCCCAAACGAGACCTACGGGACGACACGAACGGTATTCTGTAAAACATTACCAGCGAGGGGCTAGATGTGTTAGGTTAGGTTATGTTACGTTATAGACCTATATAATGTTCCCACGGTGAAGTAGGGCCCGATACTCCAAGATTGTTGTAAAATACTACATCCGAGATGTTAGCCTGCCTTACGTTAGGATATATATCGCTGTAGACGTATATAATGTCCCATCCGAGACGTACGGGACGACACGAACGGGATTCTGTAAAACATTACCAGCGAGGGGCTAGATGTGTTAGGTTAGGTTATGTTACGTTATAGACCTATATAATGTTCCCACGGTGAAGTAGGGCCCGATACTCCAAGATTGTTGTAAAATACTACATCCGAGATGTTAGCCTGCCTTACGTTAGGATATATATCGCTGTAGACGTATATAACTTCCCAACCGAGATGTACCGGACGACAGGAACGGGATTCTGTAAAACATTACCAGCGAGGGGCTAGATGGGTTAGGTTAGGTTATGTTACGTTATAGACGTGTATAATGTTCCCACCGAGAAGTACAGCCGATACGCCAGGAATGTTGTAAAATACTGCATCCGAGATGTTAGCCTGCCTTAGGTTAGGATTTATAACGCTATAGACGTATATAATATCCCAACCGAGATGTACGGGACGACACGAACGGGATTCTGTAAAATATTACCAGCGAGGGGCTAGATGGGTTAGATTAGGTTATGTTACGTTATAGACGTATATAATGTTCCCACCGAGAAGTAGGGGCCGATACTCCAAGAATGTTGTAAAGTACTACATCCGACATGTTAGGCTGCCTTACGTTAGGATATATATCGCTGTAGACGTATATATCATCCCAACCGAGAAGTACGGGACGACATAAACGGGATTCTGTAAAACATTACCAGCGAGGGGCTAGATGTGTTAGGTTAGATTATATTACGTTATAGACGTATATAATGTTCCCACCGAGAAGTAGAGGCTGATCCTACAGGAATGTTGTAAAATACTATTTCCGAGAAGTTAGCCTGCCTTAGGTTAGGATATGTATCGCTGTAGACGTATATAATATCCCAACCGAGATGTACGGGACGAAACGAACGGGATTCTGTAAAACATTGCCAAAGAGGGGCTAGATGGGATAGGTTAGGTTATGTTACGTTACAGACGTATACAATGTTCCCACCGAGAAGTAGGGGCCGATACTCCAAGAATGTTGTAAAATACTACATCCGAGATGTTAGCCTGCCTTACGTTAGGATATATATCGCTGTAGACGTATATAACTTCCCAACCGAGATGTACGGGACGACAGGAACGGGATTCTGTAAAACATTACCAGCGAGGGGCTAGATGGGTTAGGTTAGGTTATGTTACGTTATAGACGTGTATAATGTTCCCACCGAGAAGTAGGGGCCGATACTCCAAGAATGTTGTAAAATACTACATCCGACATGTTAGGCTGCCTTACGTTCGGATATATATCGCTGTAGACGTATATATCATCCCAACCCAGATGTAAGGGAAGACATAAACGGGATTCTGTAAAATATTACCAGCGAGGGGCTAGATGGGTTAGATTAGGTTATGTTACGTTATAGACGTATATAATGTTCCCACCGAGAAGTAGGGGCCTATACTCCAAGAATGTTGTAAAATACTACATCCGAGATGTTAGCCTGCCTTACGTTAGGATATATATCGCTGTAGACGTATATAACATCCCAACCGAGATGTACGGGACGACAAGAACGGGATTCAGTAAAACATTGCCAACGAGGGGCTAGATGGGATGGGTTAGGTTATGTTACGTTACAGACGTATATAATGTTCCCACCGAGAAGTAGGTGCCGATACTCCAAGAATGTTGTAAAATACTACATCCGAGATGTTAGCCTGCCTTACGTTAGGATATATATCGCTGTAGACGTATATAACATCCCAACCGAGATGTACGGGACGACAGGAACGGGATTCTGTAAAACATTACCAGCGAGGGGCTAGATGGGTTAGGTTAGGTTATGTTACGTTATAGACGTGTATAATGTTCCCACCGAGAAGTAGAGCCGATACGCCAGGAATCTTGTAAAATACTGCATCCGAGATGTTAGCCTGCCTTAGGTTAAGATATATAACGCTATAGACGTATATAATATCCCATCCGAGATGTACGGGACGACAGGAACGGGATTCTGTAAAACATTGCCAGCGAGGGGCTAGATGGGTTAGGTTAGGTTATGTTACTTTATAGACGTATATAATGTTCCCACCGAGAAGTAGAGCCGATACGCCAGGAATGTTGTAAAATACTGCATCCGAGATGTTAGCCTGCCTTAGGTTAGGATATATAACGCTATAGACGTATATAATATCCCAACCGAGATGTACGGGACGACATAAACGGGATTCTGTAAAACATTACCAGCGAGGAGCTAGATGTGTTAGGTTAGATTATATTACGTTATAGACGTATATAATGTTCCCACCGAGAAGTATGGGCCGATACGCCAGGAATGTTGTAAAATACTGCATCCGAGATGTTAGCCTGCCTTAAGTTAAGATATATAACGCTGTAGACGGATATAATGTCCCATCCGAGACGTACGGGACGACAGGAACGGGATTCTGTAAATCATTACCAGCGAGGGGCTAGATGGGTTAGGTTAGGTTGTGATACGTTATAAACGTATACAATGTTCCCACCGAGAAGTAGGGGCCGATATGCCAGGAATGTTGTAAAATACTATATCCGAGATGTTACCCTGCCTTAGGTTAGGATATATATCGCTGTAGACGTATATAATATCCCAACCGAGATGTACGGGACGACACGAACGGGATTCCGTAAAACATTGCCAACGAGGGGCTAGATGGGATAGGTTAGGTTATGTTACGTTATAGACCTATATAAAGTTCCCACCGAGAAGTATGGGCCGATACGCCAGGAATGTTGTAAAATACAGCAACCGAAATGTTAGCCTGCCTTAGGTTAGGATATATAACGCTGTAGACGTTTATAATGTCCCAACAGAGACGTACGGGACGACAGGAACGGGATTCTGTAAAACATTACCAGCGAGGGGCTAGATGGGTTAGGTTAGGTTATGTTACGTTATAGACGTGTATAATGTTCCCACCGAGAAGTAGAGCCGATACGCCAGGAATGTTGTAAAATACTGCATCCGAGATGTTAGCATGCCTTAGGTTAGGATTTATAACGCTATAGACGTTTATAATGTCCCAACAGAGACGTACGGGACGACAGGAACGGGATTCTGTAAAACATTACCAGCGAGGGGCTAGATGGGTTAGGTTAGGTTATGTTACGTTATAGACGTATATAATGTTCCCACCGAGAAGTAGGTGCCGATACTCCAAGAATGTTGTAAAATACTACATCCGACATGTTAGGCTGCCTTACGTTAGGATATATATCGCTGTAGACGTATATATCATCCCAACCGAGATGTACGGGACGACATAAACGGGATTCTGTATAACATTACCAGCGAGGGGCTAGATGTGTTAGGTTAGATTATATTACGTTATAGACGTATATAATGTTCCCACCGAGAAGTAGAGGCTGATCCTACAGGAATGTTGTAAAATACTATATCCGAGAAGTTAGCCTGCCTTAGGTTAGGATATATAACGCTATAGACGTATATAATATCCCAACCCAGATGTACAGGACGACACGAACGGGATTCTGTAAAATATTACCAGCGAGGGGCTAGATGGGTTAGGTTAGGTTATGCTACGTTATAGACGTGTATAATGTTCCCACGGTGAAGTACGGGCCGATACGCCAGGAATGGCGTAAAATACTGCGACCGAGATGGTAGACTGCCTTAGGTTAGGATATATAACGCTGTAGACGTATATAACGTCCCAAACGAGACCTACGGGACGACACGAACGGTATTCTGTAAAACATTACCAGCGAGGGGCTAGATGTGTTAGGTTAGGTTATGTTACGTTATAGACCTATATAATGTTCCCACAGTGAAGTAGGGCCCGATACTCCAAGATTGTTGTAAAATACTACATCCGAGATGTTAGCCTGCCTTACGTTAGGATATATATCGCTGTAGACGTATATAATGTCCCATCCGAGACGTACGGGACGACACGAACGGGATTCTGTAAAACATTACCAGCGAGGGGCTAGATGTGTTAGGTTAGGTTATGTTACGTTATAGACCTATATAATGTTCCCACGGTGAAGTAGGGCCCGATACTCCAAGATTGTTGTAAAATACTACATCCGAGATGTTAGCCTGCCTTACGTTAGGATATATATCGCTGTAGACGTATATAACTTCCCAACCGAGATGTACGGGACGACAGGAACGGGATTCTGTAAAACATTACCAGCGAGGGGCTAGATGGGTTAGGTTAGGTTATGTTACGTTATAGACGTGTATAATGTTCCCACCGAGAAGTACAGCCGATACGCCAGGAATGTTGTAAAATACTGCATCCGAGATGTTAGCCTGCCTTAGGTTAGGATTTATAACGCTATAGACGTATATAATATCCCAACCGAGATGTACGGGACGACACGAACGGGATTCTGTAAAATATTACCAGCGAGGGGCTAGATGGGTTAGATTAGGTTATGTTACGTTATAGACGTATATAATGTTCCCACCGAGAAGTAGGGGCCGATACTCCAAGAATGTTGTAAAATACTACATCCGACATGTTAGGCTGCCTTACGTTAGGATATGTATCGCTGTAGACGTATATAATATCCCAACCGAGATGTACGGGACGAAACGAACGGGATTCTGTAAAACATTGCCAAAGAGGGGCTAGATGGGATAGGTTAGGTTATGTTACGTTATAGACGTATATAATGTTCCCACCGAGAAGTATGGGCCGATACTCCAAGAATGTTGTAAAATACTACATCCGAGATGTTAGCCTGCCTTACGTTAGGAAATATAACGCTGTAGACGTATATAATGTCCCATCCGAGACGTACGGGACGACACGAACGGGATTCTGTAAAACATTACCAGCGAGGGGCTAGATGTGTTAGGTTAGGTTATGTTACGTTATAGACCTATATAATGTTCCCACGGTGAAGTAGGGCCCGATACTCCAAGATTGTTGTAAAATACTACATCCGAGATGTTAGCCTGCCTTACGTTAGGATATATATCGCTGTAGACGTATATAACTTCCCAACCGAGATGTACCGGACGACAGGAACGGGATTCTGTAAAACATTACCAGCGAGGGGCTAGATGGGTTAGGTTAGGTTATGTTACGTTATAGACGTGTATAATGTTCCCACCGAGAAGTACAGCCGATACGCCAGGAATGTTGTAAAATACTGCATCCGAGATGTTAGCCTGCCTTAGGTTAGGATTTATAACGCTATAGACGTATATAATATCCCAACCGAGATGTACGGGACGACACGAACGGGATTCTGTAAAATATTACCAGCGAGGGGCTAGATGGGTGAGATTAGGTTATGTTACGTTATAGACGTATATAATGTTCCCACCGAGAAGTAGGGGCCGATACTCCAAGAATGTTGTAAAGTACTACATCCGACATGTTAGGCTGCCTTACGTTAGGATATATAACGCTGTAGACGTATATATCATCCCAACCGAGAAGTACGGGACGACATAAACGGGATTCTGTAAAACATTACCAGCGAGGGGCTAGATGTGTTAGGTTAGATTATATTACGTTATAGACGTATATAATGTTCCCACCGAGAAGTAGAGGCTGATCCTACAGGAATGTTGTAAAATACTATTTCCGAGAAGTTAGCCTGCCTTAGGTTAGGATATGTATCGCTGTAGACGTATATAATATCCCAACCGAGATGTACGGGACGAAACGAACGGGATTCTGTAAAACATTGCCAAAGAGGGGCTAGATGGGATAGGTTAGGTTATGTTACGTTACAGACGTATACAATGTTCCCACCGAGAAGTAGGGGCCGATACTCCAAGAATGTTGTAAAATACTACATCCGAGATGTTAGCCTGCCTTACGTTAGGATATATATCGCTGTAGACGTATATAACTTCCCAACCGAGATGTACGGGACGACAGGAACGGGATTCTGTAAAACATTACCAGCGAGGGGCTAGATGGGTTAGGTTAGGTTATGTTACGTTATAGACGTGTATAATGTTCCCACCGAGAAGTAGGTGCCGATACTCCAAGAATGTTGTAAAATACTACATCCGACATGTTAGGCTGCCTTACGTTCGGATATATATCGCTGTAGACGTATATATCATCCCAACCCAGATGTAAGGGAAGACATAAACGGGATTCTGTAAAATATTACCAGCGAGGGGCTAGATGGGATGGGTTAGGTTATGTTACGTTACAGACGTATATAATGTTCCCACCGAGAAGTAGGTGCCGATACTCCAAGAATGTTGTAAAATACTACATCCGAGATGTTAGCCTGCCTTACGTTAGGATATATATCGCTGTAGACGTATATAACATCCCAACCGAGATGTACGGGACGACAGGAACGGGATTCTGTAAAACATTACCAGCGAGGGGCTAGATGGGTTAGGTTAGGTTATGTTACGTTATAGACGTGTATAATGTTCCCACCGAGAAGTAGAGCCGATACGCCAGGAATCTTGTAAAATACTGCATCCGAGATGTTAGCCTGCCTTAGGTTAAGATATATAACGCTATAGACGTATATAATATCCCATCCGAGATGTACGGGACGACAGGAACGGGATTCTGTAAAACATTGCCAGCGAGGGGCTAGATGGGTTAGGTTAGGTTATGTTACTTTATAGACGTATATAATGTTCCCACCGAGAAGTAGAGCCGATACGCCAGGAATGTTGTAAAATACTGCATCCGAGATGTTAGCCTGCCTTAGGTTAGGATATATAACGCTATAGACGTATATAATATCCCAACCGAGATGTACGGGACGACATAAACGGGATTCTGTAAAACATTACCAGCGAGGAGCTAGATGTGTTAGGTTAGATTATATTACGTTATAGACGTATATAATGTTCCCACCGAGAAGTATGGGCCGATACGCCAGGAATGTTGTAAAATACTGCATCCGAGATGTTAGCCTGCCTTAAGTTAAGATATATAACGCTGTAGACGGATATAATGTCCCATCCGAGACGTACGGGACGACAGGAACGGGATTCTGTAAATCATTACCAGCGAGGGGCTAGATGGGTTAGGTTAGGTTGTGATACGTTATAAACGTATACAATGTTCCCACCGAGAAGTAGGGGCCGATATGCCAGGAATGTTGTAAAATACTATATCCGAGATGTTACCCTGCCTTAGGTTAGGATATATATCGCTGTAGACGTATATAATATCCCAACCGAGATGTACGGGACGACACGAACGGGATTCCGTAAAACATTGCCAACGAGGGGCTAGATGGGATAGGTTAGGTTATGTTACGTTATAGACCTATATAAAGTTCCCACCGAGAAGTATGGGCCGATACGCCAGGAATGTTGTAAAATACAGCAACCGAAATGTTAGCCTGCCTTAGGTTAGGATATATAACGCTGTAGACGTTTATAATGTCCCAACAGAGACGTACGGGACGACAGGAACGGGATTCTGTAAAACATTACCAGCGAGGGGCTAGATGGGTTAGGTTAGGTTATGTTACGTTATAGACGTGTATAATGTTCCCACCGAGAAGTAGAGCCGATACGCCAGGAATGTTGTAAAATACTGCATCCGAGATGTTAGCATGCCTTAGGTTAGGATTTATAACGCTATAGACGTTTATAATGTCCCAACAGAGACGTACGGGACGACAGGAACGGGATTCTGTAAAACATTACCAGCGAGGGGCTAGATGGGTTAGGTTAGGTTATGTTACGTTATAGACGTATATAATGTTCCCACCGAGAAGTAGGTGCCGATACTCCAAGAATGTTGTAAAATACTACATCCGACATGTTAGGCTGCCTTACGTTAGGATATATATCGCTGTAGACGTATATATCATCCCAACCGAGATGTACGGGACGACATAAACGGGATTCTGTAAAACATTACCAGCGAGGGGCTAGATGTGTTAGGTTAGATTATATTACGTTATAGACGTATATAATGTTCCCACCGAGAAGTAGAGGCTGATCCTACAGGAATGTTGTAAAATACTATATCCGAGAAGTTAGCCTGCCTTAGGTTAGGATATATAACGCTATAGACGTATATAATATCCCAACCCAGATGTACAGGACGACACGAACGGGATTCTGTAAAATATTACCAGCGAGGGGCTAGATGGGTTAGGTTAGGTTATGCTACGTTATAGACGTGTATAATGTTCCCACGGTGAAGTACGGGCCGATACGCCAGGAATGGCGTAAAATACTGCGACCGAGATGGTAGACTGCCTTAGGTTAGGATATATAACGCTGTAGACGTATATAACGTCCCAAACGAGACCTACGGGACGACACGAACGGTATTCTGTAAAACATTACCAGCGAGGGGCTAGATGTGTTAGGTTAGGTTATGTTACGTTATAGACCTATATAATGTTCCCACAGTGAAGTAGGGCCCGATACTCCAAGATTGTTGTAAAATACTACATCCGAGATGTTAGCCTGCCTTACGTTAGGATATATATCGCTGTAGACGTATATAATGTCCCATCCGAGACGTACGGGACGACACGAACGGGATTCTGTAAAACATTACCAGCGAGGGGCTAGATGTGTTAGGTTAGGTTATGTTACGTTATAGACCTATATAATGTTCCCACGGTGAAGTAGGGCCCGATACTCCAAGATTGTTGTAAAATACTACATCCGAGATGTTAGCCTGCCTTACGTTAGGATATATATCGCTGTAGACGTATATAACTTCCCAACCGAGATGTACGGGACGACAGGAACGGGATTCTGTAAAACATTACCAGCGAGGGGCTAGATGGGTTAGGTTAGGTTATGTTACGTTATAGACGTGTATAATGTTCCCACCGAGAAGTACAGCCGATACGCCAGGAATGTTGTAAAATACTGCATCCGAGATGTTAGCCTGCCTTAGGTTAGGATTTATAACGCTATAGACGTATATAATATCCCAACCGAGATGTACGGGACGACACGAACGGGATTCTGTAAAATATTACCAGCGAGGGGCTAGATGGGTTAGATTAGGTTATGTTACGTTATAGACGTATATAATGTTCCCACCGAGAAGTAGGGGCCGATACTCCAAGAATGTTGTAAAATACTACATCCGACATGTTAGGCTGCCTTACGTTAGGATATGTATCGCTGTAGACGTATATAATATCCCAACCGAGATGTACGGGACTAAACGAACGGGATTCTGTAAAACATTGCCAAAGAGGGGCTAGATGGGATAGGTTAGGTTATGTTACGTTATAGACGTATATAATGTTCCCACCGAGAAGTATGGGCCGATACTCCAAGAATGTTGTAAAATACTACATCCGAGATGTTAGCCTGCCTTACGTTAGGAAATATAACGCTGTAGACGTATATAATGTCCCATCCGAGACGTACGGGACGACACGAACGGGATTCTGTAAAACATTACCAGCGAGGGGCTAGATGTGTTAGGTTAGGTTATGTTACGTTATAGACCTATATAATGTTCCCACGGTGAAGTAGGGCCCGATACTCCAAGATTGTTGTAAAATACTACATCCGAGATGTTAGCCTGCCTTACGTTAGGATATATATCGCTGTAGACGTATATAACTTCCCAACCGAGATGTACCGGACGACAGGAACGGGATTCTGTAAAACATTACCAGCGAGGGGCTAGATGGGTTAGGTTAGGTTATGTTACGTTATAGACGTGTATAATGTTCCCACCGAGAAGTACAGCCGATACGCCAGGAATGTTGTAAAATACTGCATCCGAGATGTTAGCCTGCCTTAGGTTAGGATTTATAACGCTATAGACGTATATAATATCCCAACCGAGATGTACGGGACGACACGAACGGGATTCTGTAAAATATTACCAGCGAGGGGCTAGATGGGTTAGATTAGGTTATGTTACGTTATAGACGTATATAATGTTCCCACCGAGAAGTAGGGGCCGATACTCCAAGAATGTTGTAAAGTACTACATCCGACATGTTAGGCTGCCTTACGTTAGGATATATATCGCTGTAGACGTATATATCATCCCAACCGAGAAGTACGGGACGACATAAACGGGATTCTGTAAAACATTACCAGCGAGGGGCTAGATGTGTTAGGTTAGATTATATTACGTTATAGACGTATATAATGTTCCCACCGAGAAGTAGAGGCTGATCCTACAGGAATGTTGTAAAATACTATTTCCGAGAAGTTAGCCTGCCTTAGGTTAGGATATGTATCGCTGTAGACGTATATAATATCCCAACCGAGATGTACGGGACGAAACGAACGGGATTCTGTAAAACATTGCCAAAGAGGGGCTAGATGGGATAGGTTAGGTTATGTTACGTTACAGACGTATACAATGTTCCCACCGAGAAGTAGGGGCCGATACTCCAAGAATGTTGTAAAATACTACATCCGAGATGTTAGCCTGCCTTACGTTAGGATATATATCGCTGTAGACGTATATAACTTCCCAACCGAGATGTACGGGACGACAGGAACGGGATTCTGTAAAACATTACCAGCGAGGGGCTAGATGGGTTAGGTTAGGTTATGTTACGTTATAGACGTGTATAATGTTCCCACCGAGAAGTAGGGGCCGATACTCCAAGAATGTTGTAAAATACTACATCCGACATGTTAGGCTGCCTTACGTTCGGATATATATCGCTGTAGACGTATATATCATCCCAACCCAGATGTAAGGGAAGACATAAACGGGATTCTGTAAAATATTACCAGCGAGGGGCTAGATGGGTTAGATTAGGTTATGTTACGTTATAGACGTATATAATGTTCCCACCGAGAAGTAGGGGCCTATACTCCAAGAATGTTGTAAAATACTACATCCGAGATGTTAGCCTGCCTTACGTTAGGATATATATCGCTGTAGACGTATATAACATCCCAACCGAGATGTACGGGACGACAAGAACGGGATTCAGTAAAACATTGCCAACGAGGGGCTAGATGGGATGGGTTAGGTTATGTTACGTTACAGACGTATATAATGTTCCCACCGAGAAGTAGGTGCCGATACTCCAAGAATGTTGTAAAATACTACATC
The DNA here is from genome assembly GCA_963969225.1 of Xylocopa violacea. Classification (NCBI taxonomy): domain Eukaryota; kingdom Metazoa; phylum Arthropoda; class Insecta; order Hymenoptera; family Apidae; genus Xylocopa; species Xylocopa violacea. The sequence goes on from CAXAJV010000807.1 coordinate 240,820, forward strand.
CGAGATGTTAGCCTGCCTTACGTTAGGATATATATCGCTGTAGACGTATATAACATCCCAACCGAGATGTACGGGACGACAGGAACGGGATTCTGTAAAACATTACCAGCGAGGGGCTAGATGGGTTAGGTTAGGTTATGTTACGTTATAGACGTGTATAATGTTCCCACCGAGAAGTAGAGCCGATACGCCAGGAATCTTGTAAAATACTGCATCCGAGATGTTAGCCTGCCTTAGGTTAAGATATATAACGCTATAGACGTATATAATATCCCATCCGAGATGTACGGGACGACAGGAACGGGATTCTGTAAAACATTGCCAGCGAGGGGCTAGATGGGTTAGGTTAGGTTATGTTACTTTATAGACGTATATAATGTTCCCACCGAGAAGTAGAGCCGATACGCCAGGAATGTTGTAAAATACTGCATCCGAGATGTTAGCCTGCCTTAGGTTAGGATATATAACGCTATAGACGTATATAATATCCCAACCGAGATGTACGGGACGACATAAACGGGATTCTGTAAAACATTACCAGCGAGGAGCTAGATGTGTTAGGTTAGATTATATTACGTTATAGACGTATATAATGTTCCCACCGAGAAGTATGGGCCGATACGCCAGGAATGTTGTAAAATACTGCATCCGAGATGTTAGCCTGCCTTAAGTTAAGATATATAACGCTGTAGACGGATATAATGTCCCATCCGAGACGTACGGGACGACAGGAACGGGATTCTGTAAATCATTACCAGCGAGGGGCTAGATGGGTTAGGTTAGGTTGTGATACGTTATAAACGTATACAATGTTCCCACCGAGAAGTAGGGGCCGATATGCCAGGAATGTTGTAAAATACTATATCCGAGATGTTACCCTGCCTTAGGTTAGGATATATATCGCTGTAGACGTATATAATATCCCAACCGAGATGTACGGGACGACACGAACGGGATTCTGTAAAACATTACCAGCGAGGGGCTAGATGTGTTAGGTTAGATTATATTACGTTATAGACGTATATAATGTTCCCACCGAGAAGTAGAGGCTGATCCTACAGGAATGTTGTAAAATACTATATCCGAGAAGTTAGCCTGCCTTAGGTTAGGATATATAACGCTATAGACGTATATAATATCCCAACCCAGATGTACAGGACGACACGAACGGGATTCTGTAAAATATTACCAGCGAGGGGCTAGATGGGTTAGGTTAGGTTATGCTACGTTATAGACGTGTATAATGTTCCCACGGTGAAGTACGGGCCGATACGCCAGGAATGGCGTAAAATACTGCGACCGAGATGGTAGACTGCCTTAGGTTAGGATATATAACGCTGTAGACGTATATAACGTCCCAAACGAGACCTACGGGACGACACGAACGGTATTCTGTAAAACATTACCAGCGAGGGGCTAGATGTGTTAGGTTAGGTTATGTTACGTTATAGACCTATATAATGTTCCCACAGTGAAGTAGGGCCCGATACTCCAAGATTGTTGTAAAATACTACATCCGAGATGTTAGCCTGCCTTACGTTAGGATATATATCGCTGTAGACGTATATAATGTCCCATCCGAGACGTACGGGACGACACGAACGGGATTCTGTAAAACATTACCAGCGAGGGGCTAGATGTGTTAGGTTAGGTTATGTTACGTTATAGACCTATATAATGTTCCCACGGTGAAGTAGGGCCCGATACTCCAAGAATGTTGTAAAATACTACATCCGAGATGTTAGCCTGCCTTACGTTAGGATATATATCGCTGTAGACGTATATAACTTCCCAACCGAGATGTACGGGACGACAGGAACGGGATTCTGTAAAACATTACCAGCGAGGGGCTAGATGGGTTAGGTTAGGTTATGTTACGTTATAGACGTGTATAATGTTCCCACCGAGAAGTACAGCCGATACGCCAGGAATGTTGTAAAATACTGCATCCGAGATGTTAGCCTGCCTTAGGTTAGGATTTATAACGCTATAGACGTATATAATATCCCAACCGAGATGTACGGGACGACACGAACGGGATTCTGTAAAATATTACCAGCGAGGGGCTAGATGGGTTAGATTAGGTTATGTTACGTTATAGACGTATATAATGTTCCCACCGAGAAGTAGGGGCCGATACTCCAAGAATGTTGTAAAATACTACATCCGACATGTTAGGCTGCCTTACGTTAGGATATGTATCGCTGTAGACGTATATAATATCCCAACCGAGATGTACGGGACTAAACGAACGGGATTCTGTAAAACATTGCCAAAGAGGGGCTAGATGGGATAGGTCGGGTTATGTTACGTTACAGACGTATACAATGTTCCCACCGAGAAGTAGGGGCCGATACTCCAAGAATGTTGTAAAATACTACATCCGAGGTGTTAGCCTGCCTTACGTTAGGATATATATCGCTGTAGACGTATATAACTTCCCAACCGAGATGTACGGGACGACAGGTACGGGATTCTGTAAAACATTACCAGCGAGGGGCTAGATGGGTTAGGTCAGGTTATGTTACGTTATAGACGTGTATAATGTTCCCACCGAGAAGTAGAGCCGATACGCCAGGAATGTTGTAAAATACTGCATCCGAGATGTTAGCCTGCCTTAGGTTAAGATATATAACGCTATAGACGTATATAATATCCCAACCGAGATGTACGGGACGACACGAACGGGATTCTGTAAAACATTGCCAACGAGGGGCTAGATGGGATAGGTTAGGTTATGTTACGTTATAGACGTATATAATGTTCCCACCGAGAAGTATGGGCCGATACTCCAAGAATGTTGTAAAATACTACATCCGAGATGTTAGCCTGCCTTACGTTAGGAAATATAACGCTGTAGACGTATATAATGTCCCATCCGAGACGTACGGGACGACACGAACGGGATTCTGTAAAACATTACCAGCGAGGGGCTAGATGTGTTAGGTTAGGTTATGTTACGTTATAGACCTATATAATGTTCCCACGGTGAAGTAGGGCCCGATACTCCAAGATTGTTGTAAAATACTACATCCGAGATGTTAGCCTGCCTTACGTTAGGATATATGTCGCTGTAGACGTATATAACTTCCCAACCGAGATGTACGGGGCGACAGGAACGGGATTCTGTAAAACATTACCAGCGAGGGGCTAGATGGGTTAGGTTAGGTTATGTTACGTTATAGACGTGTATAATGTTCCCACCGAGAAGTACAGCCGATACGCCAGGAATGTTGTAAAATACTGCATCCGAGATGTTAGCCTGCCTTAGGTTAGGATTTATAACGCTATAGACGTATATAATATCCCAACCGAGATGTACGGGACGACACGAACGGGATTCTGTAAAATATTACCAGCGAGGGGCTAGATGGGTTAGATTAGGTTATGTTACGTTACAAACGTATACAATGTTCCCACCGAGAAGTAGGGGCCGATACTCCAAGAATGTTGTAAAATACTACATCCGAGATATTAGCCTGCCTTACGTTAGGATATATATCGCTGTAGACGTATATAACATCCCAACCGAGATGTACGGGACGACAGGAACGGGATTCTGTAAAACATTACCAGCGAGGGGCTAGATGTGTTAGGTTAGGTTATGTTACGTTATAGACCTATATAAAGTTCCCACCGAGAAGTATGGGCCGATACGCCAGGAATGTTGTAAAATACAGCAACCGAGATGTTAGCCTGCCTTAGGTTAGGATATATAACGCTGTAGACGTTTATAATGTCCCAACAGAGACGTACGGGACGACAGGAACGGGATTCTGTAAAACATTACCAGCGAGGGGCTAGATGGGTTAGGTTAGGTTATGTTACGTTATAGACGTGTATAATGTTCCCACCGAGAAGTACGGGCCGATACGCCAGGAATGTTGTAAAATACTGCATCCGAGATGTTAGCCTGCCTTAGGTTAAGATATATAACGCTATAGACGTATATAATATCCCAACCGAGATGTACGGGACGACAGGAACGGGATTCTGTAAAACATTGCCAGCGAGGGGCTAGATGGGTTAGGTTAGGTTATGTTACTTTATAGACGTATATAATGTTCCCACCGAGAAGTAGAGCCGATACGCCAGGAATGTTGTAAAATACTGCATCCGAGATGTTAGCCTGCCTTAGGTTAGGATATATAACGCTATAGACGTATATAATATCCCAACCGAGATGTACGGGACGACATAAACGGGATTCTGTAAAACATTACCAGCGAGGAGCTAGATGTGTTAGGTTAGATTATATTACGTTATAGACGTATATAATGTTCCCACCGAGAAGTATGGGCCGATACGCCAGGAATGTTGTAAAATACTGCATCCGAGATGTTAGCCTGCCTTAAGTTAAGATATATAACGCTGTAGACGGATATAATGTCCCATCCGAGACGTACGGGACGACAGGAACGGGATTCTGTAAATCATTACCAGCGAGGGGCTAGATGGGTTAGGTTAGGTTGTGATACGTTATAAACGTATACAATGTTCCCACCGAGAAGTAGGGGCCGATATGCCAGGAATGTTGTAAAATACTATATCCGAGATGTTACCCTGCCTTAGGTTAGGATATATATCGCTGTAGACGTATATAATATCCCAACCGAGATGTACGGGACGACACGAACGGGATTCTGTAAAACATTACCAGCGAGGGGCTAGATGTGTTAGGTTAGATTATATTACGTTATAGACGTATATAATGTTCCCACCGAGAAGTAGAGGCTGATCCTACAGGAATGTTGTAAAATACTATATCCGAGAAGTTAGCCTGCCTTAGGTTAGGATATATAACGCTATAGACGTATATAATATCCCAACCCAGATGTACAGGACGACACGAACGGGATTCTGTAAAATATTACCAGCGAGGGGCTAGATGGGTTAGGTTAGGTTATGCTACGTTATAGACGTGTATAATGTTCCCACGGTGAAGTACGGGCCGATACGCCAGGAATGGCGTAAAATACTGCGACCGAGATGGTAGACTGCCTTAGGTTAGGATATATAACGCTGTAGACGTATATAACGTCCCAAACGAGACCTACGGGACGACACGAACGGTATTCTGTAAAACATTACCAGCGAGGGGCTAGATGTGTTAGGTTAGGTTATGTTACGTTATAGACCTATATAATGTTCCCACAGTGAAGTAGGGCCCGATACTCCAAGATTGTTGTAAAATACTACATCCGAGATGTTAGCCTGCCTTACGTTAGGATATATATCGCTGTAGACGTATATAATGTCCCATCCGAGACGTACGGGACGACACGAACGGGATTCTGTAAAACATTACCAGCGAGGGGCTAGATGTGTTAGGTTAGGTTATGTTACGTTATAGACCTATATAATGTTCCCACGGTGAAGTAGGGCCCGATACTCCAAGATTGTTGTAAAATACTACATCCGAGATGTTAGCCTGCCTTACGTTAGGATATATATCGCTGTAGACGTATATAACTTCCCAACCGAGATGTACGGGACGACAGGAACGGGATTCTGTAAAACATTACCAGCGAGGGGCTAGATGGGTTAGGTTAGGTTATGTTACGTTATAGACGTGTATAATGTTCCCACCGAGAAGTACAGCCGATACGCCAGGAATGTTGTAAAATACTGCATCCGAGATGTTAGCCTGCCTTAGGTTAGGATTTATAACGCTATAGACGTATATAATATCCCAACCGAGATGTACGGGACGACACGAACGGGATTCTGTAAAATATTACCAGCGAGGGGCTAGATGGGTTAGATTAGGTTATGTTACGTTATAGACGTATATAATGTTCCCACCGAGAAGTAGGGGCCGATACTCCAAGAATGTTGTAAAATACTACATCCGACATGTTAGGCTGCCTTACGTTAGGATATGTATCGCTGTAGACGTATATAATATCCCAACCGAGATGTACGGGACGAAATGAACGGGATTCTGTAAAACATTGCCAAAGAGGGGCTAGATGGGATAGGTCGGGTTATGTTACGTTACAGACGTATACAATGTTCCCACCGAGAAGTAGGGGCCGATACTCCAAGAATGTTGTAAAATACTACATCCGAGGTGTTAGCCTGCCTTACGTTAGGATATATATCGCTGTAGACGTATATAACTTCCCAACCGAGATGTACGGGACGACAGGTACGGGATTCTGTAAAACATTACCAGCGAGGGGCTAGATGGGTTAGGTCAGGTTATGTTACGTTATAGACGTGTATAATGTTCCCACCGAGAAGTAGAGCCGATACGCCAGGAATGTTGTAAAATACTGCATCCGAGATGTTAGCCTGCCTTAGGTTAAGATATATAACGCTATAGACGTATATAATATCCCAACCGAGATGTACGGGACGACACGAACGGGATTCTGTAAAACATTGCCAACGAGGGGCTAGATGGGATAGGTTAGGTTATGTTACGTTATAGACGTATATAATGTTCCCACCGAGAAGTATGGGCCGATACTCCAAGAATGTTGTAAAATACTACATCCGAGATGTTAGCCTGCCTTACGTTAGGAAATATAACGCTGTAGACGTATATAATGTCCCATCCGAGACGTACGGGACGACACGAACGGGATTCTGTAAAACATTACCAGCGAGGGGCTAGATGTGTTAGGTTAGGTTATGTTACGTTATAGACCTATATAATGTTCCCACGGTGAAGTAGGGCCCGATACTCCAAGATTGTTGTAAAATACTACATCCGAGATGTTAGCCTGCCTTACGTTAGGATATATGTCGCTGTAGACGTATATAACTTCCCAACCGAGATGTACGGGGCGACAGGAACGGGATTCTGTAAAACATTACCAGCGAGGGGCTAGATGGGTTAGGTTAGGTTATGTTACGTTATAGACGTGTATAATGTTCCCACCGAGAAGTACAGCCGATACGCCAGGAATGTTGTAAAATACTGCATCCGAGATGTTAGCCTGCCTTAGGTTAGGATTTATAACGCTATAGACGTATATAATATCCCAACCGAGATGTACGGGACGACACGAACGGGATTCTGTAAAATATTACCAGCGAGGGGCTAGATGGGTTAGATTAGGTTATGTTACGTTACAAACGTATACAATGTTCCCACCGAGAAGTAGGGGCCGATACTCCAAGAATGTTGTAAAATACTACATCCGAGATATTAGCCTGCCTTACGTTAGGATATATATCGCTGTAGACGTATATAACATCCCAACCGAGATGTACGGGACGACAGGAACGGGATTCTGTAAAACATTACCAGCGAGGGGCTAGATGTGTTAGGTTAGGTTATGTTACGTTATAGACCTATATAAAGTTCCCACCGAGAAGTATGGGCCGATACGCCAGGAATGTTGTAAAATACAGCAACCGAGATGTTAGCCTGCCTTAGGTTAGGATATATAACGCTGTAGACGTTTATAATGTCCCAACAGAGACGTACGGGACGACAGGAACGGGATTCTGTAAAACATTACCAGCGAGGGGCTAGATGGGTTAGGTTAGGTTATGTTACGTTATAGACGTGTATAATGTTCCCACCGAGAAGTACGGGCCGATACGCCAGGAATGTTGTAAAATACTGCATCCGAGATGTTAGCCTGCCTTAGGTTAAGATATATAACGCTATAGACGTATATAATATCCCAACCGAGATGTACGGGACGACACGAACGGGATTCTGTAAAACATTGCCAACGAGGGGCTAGATGGGATAGGTTAGGTTATGTTACGTTATAGACGTATATAATGTTCCCACCGAGAAGTATGGGCCGATACTCCAAGAATGTTGTAAAATACTACATCCGAGATGTTAGCCTGCCTTACGTTAGGAAATATAACGCTGTAGACGTATATAATGTCCCATCCGAGACGTACGGGACGACACGAACGGGATTCTGTAAAACATTACCAGCGAGGGGCTAGATGTGTTAGGTTAGGTTATGTTACGTTATAGACCTATATAATGTTCCCACGGTGAAGTAGGGCCCGATACTCCAAGATTGTTGTAAAATACTACATCCGAGATGTTAGCCTGCCTTACGTTAGGATATATGTCGCTGTAGACGTATATAACTTCCCAACCGAGATGTACGGGGCGACAGGAACGGGATTCTGTAAAACATTACCAGCGAGGGGCTAGATGGGTTAGGTTAGGTTATGTTACGTTATAGACGTGTATAATGTTCCCACCGAGAAGTACAGCCGATACGCCAGGAATGTTGTAAAATACTGCATCCGAGATGTTAGCCTGCCTTAGGTTAGGATTTATAACGCTATAGACGTATATAATATCCCAACCGAGATGTACGGGACGACACGAACGGGATTCTGTAAAATATTACCAGCGAGGGGCTAGATGGGTTAGATTAGGTTATGTTACGTTACAAACGTATACAATGTTCCCACCGAGAAGTAGGGGCCGATACTCCAAGAATGTTGTAAAATACTACATCCGAGATATTAGCCTGCCTTACGTTAGGATATATATCGCTGTAGACGTATATAACATCCCAACCGAGATGTACGGGACGACAGGAACGGGATTCTGTAAAACATTACCAGCGAGGGGCTAGATGTGTTAGGTTAGGTTATGTTACGTTATAGACCTATATAAAGTTCCCACCGAGAAGTATGGGCCGATACGCCAGGAATGTTGTAAAATACAGCAACCGAGATGTTAGCCTGCCTTAGGTTAGGATATATAACGCTGTAGACGTTTATAATGTCCCAACAGAGACGTACGGGACGACAGGAACGGGATTCTGTAAAACATTACCAGCGAGGGGCTAGATGGGTTAGGTTAGGTTATGTTACGTTATAGACGTGTATAATGTTCCCACCGAGAAGTACGGGCCGATACGCCAGGAATGTTGTAAAATACTGCATCCGAGATGTTAGCCTGCCTTAGGTTAGGATATATATCGCTGTAGACGTATATAAAATCCCAACCGAGATGTACGGGACGACAGGAACGGGATTCTGTAAAAAATTACCAGCGAGGGGCTAGATGGGTTAGGTTAGGTCATGTTACGTTATAGACGTGTATAATGTTCCCACCGAGAAGTAGAGCCGATACGCCAGGAATGTTGTAAAATACTGCATCCGAGATGTTATCCTGCCTTAGGTTAGGATATATAACGCTATAGACGTATATAACATCCCATCCGAGATGTACGGGACGACAGGAACGGGATACTGTAAAACATTACCAGCGAGGGGCTAGATGGGTTAGATTAGGTTATGTTACGTTATAGACGTGTATAATGTTCCCACCCAGAAGTAGAGCCGATACGCCAGGAATCTTGTAAAATACTGCATCCGAGATGTTAGCCTGCCTTAGGTTAAGATATATAACGCTATAGACGTATATAATATCCCATCCGAGATGTACGGGACGACACGAACGGGATTCTGTAAAACATTGCCAACGAGGGGCTAGATGGGATAGGTTAGGTTATGTTACGTTACAGACGTATATAATGTTCCCACCGAGAAGTAGGGGCCGATACTCCAAGAATGTTGTAAAATACTACATCCGACATGTTAGCCTGCCTTACGTTAGGATATATATCGCTGTAGACGTATATAACATCCCAACCGAGATGTACGGGACGACACGAACGGGATTCTGTAAAACATTGCCAACGAGGGGCTAGATGGGATAGGTTAGGTTATGTTACGTTACAGACGTATATAATGTTCCCACTGAGATGTAGGGGCCGATACGCCAGGAATGTCGTAAAATACTGCATCCGAGATGTTAGCCTGCCTTAAGTTAAGATATATAACGCTGTAGACGGATATAATGTCCCATCCGAGACGTACGGGACGACACGAACGGGACTCTGTAAAACATTACCAGCGAGGGGCTAGATGGGTTAGATTAGGTTGTGATACGTTATAAACGTATATAATGTTCCCACCGAGAAGTAGGGGCCGATATGCCAGGAATGTTGTAAAATAATATATCCGAGAAGTTAGCCTGCCTTAGGTTAGGATATATATCGCTGTAGACGTATATAATATCCCAACCGAGATGTACGGGACGACACGAACGGGATTCTGTAGAACATTGCCAACGAGGGGCTAGGTGGGATAGGTTAGGTTATGTTACGTTACAGACGTATATAATGTTTCCACCGAGAAGTAGGGGCCGATACTCCAAGAATGTTGTAAAATACTACATCCGAGATGTTAGCCTGCCTTACGTTAGGCTATATATCGCTGTAGACGCATATAACATCCCATCCGAGATGTACGGGACGACAGGAACGGGATTCTGTAAAAAATTACCAGCGAGGGGCTAGATGGGTTAGGTTAGGTTATGTTACGTTATAGACGTGTATAATATTCCCACCGAGAAGTAGAGCCGATACGCCAGGAATGTTGTAAAATACTGCATCCGAGATGTTAGCCTGCCTTAGGTTAAGATATATAACGCTATAGACGTATATAATATCCCATCCGAGATGTACGGGACGACACGAACGGGATTCTGTAAAACATTGCCAACGAGGGGCTAGATGGGTTAGGTTAGGTTATGTTACTTTATAGACGTATATAATGTTCCCACCGAGAAGTATGGGCCGATACTCCAAGAATGTTGTAAAATACTACATCCGAGATGTTAGCCTGCCTTACCTTAGGAAATATAACGCTGTAGACGTATATAATGTCCCATCCGGGACGTACGGGACGACACGAACGGGATTCTGTAAAACATTACCAGCGAGGGGCTAGATGTGTTAGGATAGGTTATGTTACGTTATAGACCTATATAAAGTTCCCACCGAGAAGTATGGGCCGATACGCCAGGAATGTTGTAAAATACAGCAACCGAGATGTTAGCCTGCCTTACGCTAGGATATATAACGCTGTAGACGTTTATAATGTCCCAACAGAGACGTACGGGACGACAGGAACGGGATTCTGTAAAACATTGCCAGCGAGGGGCTAGATGTGTTAGGTTAGGGTATGTTACGTTATTGACGTATATAATGTTCCCACCGAGAAGTAGGGGCCGATACTCCAAGAATGTTGTAAAATACTACATCCGACATGTTAGCCTGCCTTACGTTAGGATATATATCGCTGTAGACGTATACAACATCCCAACCGAGATGTACGGGACGACACGAACGGGATTCTGTAAAACATTGCCAACGAGGGGCTAGATGGGATAGGTTAGGTTATGTTACGTTACAGACGTATGTAATGTTCCCACTGAGAAGTAGGGGCCGATACGCCAGGAATGTCGTAAAATACTGCATCCGAGATGTTAGCCTGCCTTAAGTTAAGATATATAACGCTGTAGACGGATATAATGTTCCATCCGAGACGTACGGGACGACACGAACGGGACTCTGTAAAACATTACCAGCGAGGGGCTAGATGTGTTAATTTAGGTTATGTTACGTTATAGACGTGTATAATGTTCCCACCGAGAAGTATGGGCCGATACGCCAGGAATGTTGTAAAATACTGCACCCGAGATGTTAGCCTGCCTTAGGTTAGGATATATATCGCTGTAGACGTATATAACTTCCCAACCGAGATGTACGGGACGACAGGAACGGGATTCTGTAAATCATTACCAGCGAGGGGCTAGATGGGTTAGGTTAGGTTGTGATACGTTATAAACGTATACAATGTTCCCACCGAGAAGTAGGGGCCGATATGCCAGGAATGTTGTAAAATACTATATCCGAGATGTTACCCTGCCTTAGGTTAGGATATATATCGCTGTAGACGTATATAATATCCCAACCGAGATGTACGGGACGACACGAACGGGATTCCGTAAAACATTGCCAACGAGGGGCTAGATGGGATAGGTTAGGTTATGTTACGTTATAGACCTATATAAAGTTCCCACCGAGAAGTATGGGCCGATACGCCAGGAATGTTGTAAAATACAGCAACCGAAATGTTAGCCTGCCTTAGGTTAGGATATATAACGCTGTAGACGTTTATAATGTCCCAACAGAGACGTACGGGACGACAGGAACGGGATTCTGTAAAACATTACCAGCGAGGGGCTAGATGGGTTAGGTTAGGTTATGTTACGTTATAGACGTGTATAATGTTCCCACCGAGAAGTAGAGCCGATACGCCAGGAATGTTGTAAAATACTGCATCCGAGATGTTAGCATGCCTTAGGTTAGGATTTATAACGCTATAGACGTTTATAATGTCCCAACAGAGACGTACGGGACGACAGGAACGGGATTCTGTAAAACATTACCAGCGAGGGGCTAGATGGGTTAGGTTAGGTTATGTTACGTTATAGACGTATATAATGTTCCCACCGAGAAGTAGGTGCCGATACTCCAAGAATGTTGTAAAATACTACATCCGACATGTTAGGCTGCCTTACGTTAGGATATATATCGCTGTAGACGTATATATCATCCCAACCGAGATGTACGGGACGACATAAACGGGATTCTGTAAAACATTACCAGCGAGGGGCTAGATGTGTTAGGTTAGATTATATTACGTTATAGACGTATATAATGTTCCCACCGAGAAGTAGAGGCTGATCCTACAGGAATGTTGTAAAATACTATATCCGAGAAGTTAGCCTGCCTTAGGTTAGGATATATAACGCTATAGACGTATATAATATCCCAACCCAGATGTACAGGACGACACGAACGGGATTCTGTAAAATATTACCAGCGAGGGGCTAGATGGGTTAGGTTAGGTTATGCTACGTTATAGACGTGTATAATGTTCCCACGGTGAAGTACGGGCCGATACGCCAGGAATGGCGTAAAATACTGCGACCGAGATGGTAGACTGCCTTAGGTTAGGATATATAACGCTGTAGACGTATATAACGTCCCAAACGAGACCTACGGGACGACACGAACGGTATTCTGTAAAACATTACCAGCGAGGGGCTAGATGTGTTAGGTTAGGTTATGTTACGTTATAGACCTATATAATGTTCCCACAGTGAAGTAGGGCCCGATACTCCAAGATTGTTGTAAAATACTACATCCGAGATGTTAGCCTGCCTTACGTTAGGATATATATCGCTGTAGACGTATATAATGTCCCATCCGAGACGTACGGGACGACACGAACGGGATTCTGTAAAACATTACCAGCGAGGGGCTAGATGTGTTAGGTTAGGTTATGTTACGTTATAGACCTATATAATGTTCCCACGGTGAAGTAGGGCCCGATACTCCAAGATTGTTGTAAAATACTACATCCGAGATGTTAGCCTGCCTTACGTTAGGATATATATCGCTGTAGACGTATATAACTTCCCAACCGAGATGTACGGGACGACAGGAACGGGATTCTGTAAAACATTACCAGCGAGGGGCTAGATGGGTTAGGTTAGGTTATGTTACGTTATAGACGTGTATAATGTTCCCACCGAGAAGTACAGCCGATACGCCAGGAATGTTGTAAAATACTGCATCCGAGATGTTAGCCTGCCTTAGGTTAGGATTTATAACGCTATAGACGTATATAATATCCCAACCGAGATGTACGGGACGACACGAACGGGATTCTGTAAAATATTACCAGCGAGGGGCTAGATGGGTTAGATTAGGTTATGTTACGTTATAGACGTATATAATGTTCCCACCGAGAAGTAGGGGCCGATACTCCAAGAATGTTGTAAAATACTACATCCGACATGTTAGGCTGCCTTACGTTAGGATATGTATCGCTGTAGACGTATATAATATCCCAACCGAGATGTACGGGACGAAACGAACGGGATTCTGTAAAACATTGCCAAAGAGGGGCTAGATGGGATAGGTCGGGTTATGTTACGTTACAGACGTATACAATGTTCCCACCGAGAAGTAGGGGCCGATACTCCAAGAATGTTGTAAAATACTACATCCGAGGTGTTAGCCTGCCTTACGTTAGGATATATATCGCTGTAGACGTATATAACTTCCCAACCGAGATGTACGGGACGACAGGTACGGGATTCTGTAAAACATTACCAGCGAGGGGCTAGATGGGTTAGGTTAGGTTATGTTACGTTATAGACGTGTATAATGTTCCCACCGAGAAGTAGAGCCGATACGCCAGGAATGTTGTAAAATACTGCATCCGAGATGTTAGCCTGCCTTAGGTTAAGATATATAACGCTATAGACGTATATAATATCCCAACCGAGATGTACGGGACGACACGAACGGGATTCTGTAAAACATTGCCAACGAGGGGCTAGATGGGATAGGTTAGGTTATGTTACGTTATAGACGTATATAATGTTCCCACCGAGAAGTATGGGCCGATACTCCAAGAATGTTGTAAAATACTACATCCGAGATGTTAGCCTGCCTTACGTTAGGAAATATAACGCTGTAGACGTATATAATGTCCCATCCGAGACGTACGGGACGACACGAACGGGATTCTGTAAAACATTACCAGCGAGGGGCTAGATGTGTTAGGTTAGGTTATGTTACGTTATAGACCTATATAATGTTCCCACGGTGAAGTAGGGCCCGATACTCCAAGATTGTTGTAAAATACTACATCCGAGATGTTAGCCTGCCTTACGTTAGGATATATGTCGCTGTAGACGTATATAACTTCCCAACCGAGATGTACGGGGCGACAGGAACGGGATTCTGTAAAACATTACCAGCGAGGGGCTAGATGGGTTAGGTTAGGTTATGTTACGTTATAGACGTGTATAATGTTCCCACCGAGAAGTACAGCCGATACGCCAGGAATGTTGTAAAATACTGCATCCGAGATGTTAGCCTGCCTTAGGTTAGGATTTATAACGCTATAGACGTATATAATATCCCAACCGAGATGTACGGGACGACACGAACGGGATTCTGTAAAATATTACCAGCGAGGGGCTAGATGGGTTAGATTAGGTTATGTTACGTTACAAACGTATACAATGTTCCCACCGAGAAGTAGGGGCCGATACTCCAAGAATGTTGTAAAATACTACATCCGAGATATTAGCCTGCCTTACGTTAGGATATATATCGCTGTAGACGTATATAACATCCCAACCGAGATGTACGGGACGACAGGAACGGGATTCTGTAAAACATTACCAGCGAGGGGCTAGATGTGTTAGGTTAGGTTATGTTACGTTATAGACCTATATAAAGTTCCCACCGAGAAGTATGGGCCGATACGCCAGGAATGTTGTAAAATACAGCAACCGAGATGTTAGCCTGCCTTAGGTTAGGATATATAACGCTGTAGACGTTTATAATGTCCCAACAGAGACGTACGGGACGACAGGAACGGGATTCTGTAAAACATTACCAGCGAGGGGCTAGATGGGTTAGGTTAGGTTATGTTACGTTATAGACGTGTATAATGTTCCCACCGAGAAGTACGGGCCGATACGCCAGGAATGTTGTAAAATACTGCATCCGAGATGTTAGCCTGCCTTAGGTTAGGATATATATCGCTGTAGACGTATATAAAATCCCAACCGAGATGTACGGGACGACAGGAACGGGATTCTGTAAAAAATTACCAGCGAGGGGCTAGATGGGTTAGGTTAGGTCATGTTACGTTATAGACGTGTATAATGTTCCCACCGAGAAGTAGAGCCGATACGCCAGGAATGTTGTAAAATACTGCATCCGAGATGTTATCCTGCCTTAGGTTAGGATATATAACGCTATAGACGTATATAACATCCCATCCGAGATGTACGGGACGACAGGAACGGGATACTGTAAAACATTGCCAGCGAGGGGCTAGATGGGTTAGGTTAGGTTATGTTACGTTATAGACGTGTATAATATTCCGACCGAGAAGTAGAGCCGATACGCCAGGAATGTTGTAAAATACTGCATCCGAGATGTTAGCCTGCCTTAGGTTAAGATATATAACGCTATAGACGTATATAATATCCCATCCGAGATGTACGGGACGACACGAACGGGATTCTGAAAAACAATGCCAACGAGGGGCTAGATGGGTTAGGTTAGGGTATGTTACGTTATTGACGTATATAATGTTCCCACCGAGAAGTAGGGGCCGATACTCCAAGAATGTTGTAAAATACTACATCCGACATGTTAGCCTGCCTTACGTTAGGATATATATCGCTGTAGACGTATATAACATCCCAACCGAGATGTACGGGACGACACGAACGGGATTCTGTAAAACATTGCCAACGAGGGGCTAGATGGGATAGGTTAGGTTATGTTACGTTACAGACGTATATAATGTTCCCACTGAGATGTAGGGGCCGATACGCCAGGAATGTCGTAAAATACTGCATCCGAGATGTTAGCCTGCCTTAAGTTAAGATATATAACGCTGTAGACGGATATAATGTCCCATCCGAGACGTACGGGACGACACGAACGGGACTCTGTAAAACATTACCAGCGAGGGGCTAGATGGGTTAGATTAGGTTGTGATACGTTATAAACGTATATAATGTTCCCACCGAGAAGTAGGGGCCGATATGCCAGGAATGTTGTAAAATAATATATCCGAGAAGTTAGCCTGCCTTAGGTTAGGATATATATCGCTGTAGACGTATATAATATCCCAACCGAGATGTACGGGACGACACGAACGGGATTCTGTAGAACATTGCCAACGAGGGGCTAGGTGGGATAGGTTAGGTTATGTTACGTTACAGACGTATATAATGTTTCCACCGAGAAGTAGGGGCCGATACTCCAAGAATGTTGTAAAATACTACATCCGAGATGTTAGCCTGCCTTACGTTAGGCTATATATCGCTGTAGACGCATATAACATCCCATCCGAGATGTACGGGACGACAGGAACGGGATTCTGTAAAAAATTACCAGCGAGGGGCTAGATGGGTTAGGTTAGGTTATGTTACGTTATAGACGTGTATAATATTCCCACCGAGAAGTAGAGCCGATACGCCAGGAATGTTGTAAAATACTGCATCCGAGATGTTAGCCTGCCTTAGGTTAAGATATATAACGCTATAGACGTATATAATATCCCATCCGAGATGTACGGGACGACACGAACGGGATTCTGTAAAACATTGCCAACGAGGGGCTAGATGGGTTAGGTTAGGTTATGTTACTTTATAGACGTATATAATGTTCCCACCGAGAAGTATGGGCCGATACTCCAAGAATGTTGTAAAATACTACATCCGAGATGTTAGCCTGCCTTACCTTAGGAAATATAACGCTGTAGACGTATATAATGTCCCATCCGAGACGTACGGGACGACACGAACGGGATTCTGTAAAACATTACCAGCGAGGGGCTAGATGTGTTAGGATAGGTTATGTTACGTTATAGACCTATATAAAGTTCCCACCGAGAAGTATGGGCCGATACGCCAGGAATGTTGTAAAATACAGCAACCGAGATGTTAGCCTGCCTTACGCTAGGATATATAACGCTGTAGACGTTTATAATGTCCCAACAGAGACGTACGGGACGACAGGAACGGGATTCTGTAAAACATTGCCAGCGAGGGGCTAGATGTGTTAGGTTAGGGTATGTTACGTTATTGACGTATATAATGTTCCCACCGAGAAGTAGGGGCCGATACTCCAAGAATGTTGTAAAATACTACATCCGACATGTTAGCCTGCCTTACGTTAGGATATATATCGCTGTAGACGTATACAACATCCCAACCGAGATGTACGGGACGACACGAACGGGATTCTGTAAAACATTGCCAACGAGGGGCTAGATGGGATAGGTTAGGTTATGTTACGTTACAGACGTATGTAATGTTCCCACTGAGAAGTAGGGGCCGATACGCCAGGAATGTCGTAAAATACTGCATCCGAGATGTTAGCCTGCCTTAAGTTAAGATATATAACGCTGTAGACGGATATAATGTTCCATCCGAGACGTACGGGACGACACGAACGGGACTCTGTAAAACATTACCAGCGAGGGGCTAGATGTGTTAATTTAGGTTATGTTACGTTATAGACCTATATAATGTTCCCACCGAGAAGTATGGGCCGATACGGCAGGAATGTTGTAAAATACTGCACCCGAGATGTTAGCCTGCCTTAGGTTAGGATATATAACGCTGTAGAAGTTTATAATGTCCCATCCGAGACGTACGGGACGACAGGAACGGGATTCTGTAAATCATTACCAGCGAGGGGCTAGATGGGTTAGATTAGGTTGTGATACGTTATAAACGTATATAATGTTCCCACCGAGAAGTAGGGGCCGATATGCCAGGAATGTTGTAATATAATATATCCGAGAAGTTAGCCTGCCTTAGGTTAGGATATATATCGCTGTAGACGTATATAATATCCCAACCGAGATGTACGGGACGACACGAACGGGATTCTGTAAAACATTGCCAACGAGGGGCTAGGTGGGATAGGTTAGGTTATGTTACGTTACAGACGTATATAATTTTCCCACCGAGAAGTAGGGGCCGATACTCCAAGAATGTTGTAAAATACTACATCCGAGATGTTAGCCTGCCTTACGTTAGGATATATATCGCTGTAGACGCATATAACATCCCATCCGAGATGTACGGGACGACAGGAACGGGATTCTGTAAAACATTACCAGCGAGGGGCTAGATGGGTTAGGTTAGGTTATGTTACGTTATAGACGTGTATAATGTTCCCACCGAGAAGTACGGGCCGATACGCCAGGAATGTTGTAAAATACTGCATCCGAGATGTTAGCCTGCCTTAGGTTAGGATATATATCGCTGTAGACGTATATAACATCCCAACCGAGATGTACGGGACGACAGGAACGGGATTCTGTAAAACATTACCAGCGAGGGGCTAGATGGGTTAGGTTAGGTTATGTTACGTTATAGACGTGTATAATGTTCCCACCGAGAAGTAGAGCCGATACGCCAGGAATGTTGTAAAATACTGCATCCGAGATGTTAGCCTGCCTTAGGTTAGGATTTATAACGCTATAGACGTATATAATATCCCAACCGAGGTGTACGGGACGACACGAACGGGATTCTGTAAAATATTACCAGCGAGGGGCTAGATGGGTTAGATTAGGTTATGTTACGTTATAGACGTGTATAATGTTCCCACCCAGAAGTAGAGCCGATACGGCAGGAATCTTGTAAAATACTGCATCCGAGATGTTAGCCTGCCTTAGGATAAGATATATAACGCTATAGACGTATATAATATCCCATCCGAGATGTACGGGACGACACGAACGGGATTCTGTAAAACATTGCCAACGAGGGGCTAGATGGGATAGGTTAGGTTATGTTACGTTACAGACGTATATAATGTTCCCACCGAGAAGTATGGGCCGATACTCCAAGAATGTTGTAAAATACTACATCCGAGATGTTAGCCTGCCTTACCTTAGGAAATATAACGCTGTAGACGTATATAATGTCCCATCCGAGACGTACGGGACGACACGAACGGGATTCTGTAAAACATTGCCAGCGAGGGGCTAGATGTGTTAGGTTAGGGTATGTTACGTTATTGACGTATATAATGTTCCCACCGAGAAGTAGGGGCCGATACTCCAAGAATGTTGTAAAATACTACATCCGAGATGTTAGCCTGCCTTACGTTAGGATATATATCGCTGTAGACGCATATAACATCCCATCCGAGATGTACGGGACGACAGGAACGGGATTCTGTAAAACATTTCCAGCGAGGGGCTAGATGGGTTAGGTTAGGTTATGTTACGTTATAGACGTGTATAATGTTCCCACCGAGAAGTACGGGCCGATACGCCAGGAATGTTGTAAAATACTGCATCCGAGATGTTAGCCTGCCTTAGGTTAGGATATATATCGCTGTAGACGTATATAACATCCCAACCGAGATGTACGGGACGACAGGAACGGGATTCTGTAAAAAATTACCAGCGAGGGGCTAGATGGGTTAGGTTAGGTTATGTTACGTTATAGACGTGTATAATGTTCCCACCGAGAAGTAGAGCCGATACGCCAGGAATGTTGTAAAATACTGCATCCGAGATGTTAGCCTGCCTTAGGTTAGGATATATAACGCTATAGACGTATATAACATCCCATCCGAGATGTACGGGACGACAGGAACGGGATACTGTAAAACATTACCAGCGAGGGGCTAGATGGGTTAGGTTAGGTTATGTTACGTTATAGACGTGTATAATGTTCCCACCGAGAAGTAGAGCCGATACGCCAGGAATGTTGTAAAATACTGCATCCGAGATGTTAGCCTGCCTTACGTTAGGATATATATCGCTGTAGACGTATATAACTTCCCAACCGAGATGTACGGGACGACAGGAACGGGATTCTGTAAAACATTACCAGCGAGGGGCTAGATGGGTTAGGTTAGGTTATGTTACGTTATAGACGTGTATAATGTTCCCACCGAGAAGTAGGGGCCGATACTCCAAGAATGTTGTAAAATACTACATCCGACATGTTAGCCTGCCTTACGTTAGGATATATATCGCTGTAGACGTATATAACATCCCAACCGAGATGTACGGGACGACACAAACGGGATTCTGTAAAACATTGCCAACGAGGGGCTAGATGGGATAGGTTAGGTTATGTTACGTTACAGACGTATATAATGTTCCCACTGAGATGTAGGGGCCGATACGCCAGGAATGTCGTAAAATACTGCATCCGAGATGTTAGCCTGCCTTAAGTTAAGATATATAACGCTGTAGACGGATATAATGTCCCATCCGAGACGTACGGGACGACACGAACGGGACTCTGTAAAACATTACCAGCGAGGGGCTAGATGGGTTAGATTAGGTTGTGATACGTTATAGACGTGTATAATGTTCCCACGGTGAAGTAGGGGCCGATACGCCAGGAATGGCGTAAAATACTGCGACCGAGATGGTAGACTGCCTTAGGTTAGGATATATAACGCTGCAGACGTATATAATATCCCAACCGAGATGTACGGGACGACACGAACGGGATTCTGTAAAACATTGCCAACGAGGGGCTAGATGGGATAGGTTAGGTTATGTTACGTTACAGACGTATATAATGTTCCCACCGAGAAGTAGAGCCGATACGCCAGGAATGTTGTAAAATACTGCATCCGAGATGTTAGCCTGCCTTAGGTTAAGATATATAACTCTATAGACGTATATAATATCCCATCCGAGATGTACGGGACGACACGAACGGGATTCTGTAAAATATTACCAGCGTGGGGCTAGATGGGTTAGGTTAGGTTAGGTTATGCTACGTTATAGACGTGTATAATGTTCCCACGGTGAAGTACGGGCCGATACGCCACGAATGGCGTAAAATACTGCGACCGAGATGGTAGACTGCCTTAGGTTAGGATATATAACGCTGTAGACGTATATAACGTCCCAAACGAGACCTACGGGACGACACGAACGGTATTCTGTAAAACATTACCCGCGAGGGGCTAGATGTGTTAGGATAGGTTATATTACGTTATAGACCTATATAATGTTCCCGCCGAGAAGTAGGGGCCGATACGCCAGGAATGTTGTAAAATACTGCAACCGAGATGTTAGCCTGCCTTACGTTAGGATATATATCGCTGTAGACGTATATAACATCCCATCCGAGATGTACGGGACGACAGGAACGGGATTCTGTAAAACATTACCAGCGAGGGGCTAGATGGGTTAGGTTAGGTTATGTTACGTTATAGACGTGTATAATGTTCCCACCGAGAAGTAGAGCCGATACGCCAGGAATGTTGTAAAATACTGCATCCGAGATGTTAGCCTGCCTTAAGTTAAGATATATAACGCTGTAGACGGATATAATGTCCCATCCGAGACGTACGGGACGACACGAACGGGACTCTGTAAAACATTACCAGCGAGGGGCTAGATGGGTTAGATTAGGTTGTGATACGTTATAGACGTGTATAATGTTCCCACGGTGAAGTACGGGCCGATACGCCAGGAATGGCGTAAAATACTGCGACCGAGATGGTAGACTGCCTTAGGTTAGGATATATAACGCTGCAGACGTATATAATATCCCAACCGAGATGTACGGGACGACACGAACGGGATTCTGTAAAACATTGCCAACGAGGGGCTAGATGGGATAGGTTAGGTTATGTTACGTTACAGACGTATATAATGTTCGCACGGTGAAGTACGGGCCGATACGCCACGAATGGCGTAAAATACTGCGACCGAGATGGTAGACTGCCTTAGGTTAGGATATATAACGCTGTAGACGTATATAACGTCCCAAACGAGACCTACGGGACGACACGAACGGTATTCTGTAAAACATTACCCGCGAGGGGCTAGATGTGTTAGGATTGGTTATATTACGTTATAGACCTATATAATGTTCCCGCCGAGAAGTAGGGGCCGATACGCCAGGAATGTTGTAAAATACTGCAACCGAGATGTTAGCCTGCCTTACGTTAGGATATATATCGTTGTAGACGTATATAACATCCCATCCGAGATGTACGGGACGACAGGAACGGGATTCTGTAAAACATTACCAGCGAGGGGCTAGATGGGTTAGGTTAGGTTATGTTACGTTATAGACGTGTATAATGTTCCCACCGAGAAGTAGAGCCGATACGCCAGGAATGTTGTAAAATACTGCATCCGAGATGTTAGCCTGCCTTAGGTTAGGATTTATAACGCTATAGACGTATATAATATCCCAACCGAGATGTACGGGACGACACGAACGGGATTCTGTAAAATATTACCAGCGAGGGGCTAGATGGGTTAGATTAGGTTATGTTACGTTACAAACGTATACAATGTTCCCACCGAGAAGTAGGGGCCGATACTCCAAGAATGTTGTAAAATACTACATCCGAGATATTAGCCTGCCTTACGTTAGGATATATATCGCTGTAGACGTATATAACATCCCAACCGAGATGTACGGGACGACAGGAACGGGATTCTGTAAAACATTACCAGCGAGGGGCTAGATGTGTTAGGTTAGGTTATGTTACGTTATAGACCTATATAAAGTTCCCACCGAGAAGTATGGGCCGATACGCCAGGAATGTTGTAAAATACAGCAACCGAGATGTTAGCCTGCCTTAGGTTAGGATATATAACGCTGTAGACGTTTATAATGTCCCAACAGAGACGTACGGGACGACAGGAACGGGATTCTGTAAAACATTACCAGCGAGGGGCTAGATGGGTTAGGTTAGGTTATGTTACGTTATAGACGTGTATAATGTTCCCACCGAGAAGTACGGGCCGATACGCCAGGAATGTTGTAAAATACTGCATCCGAGATGTTAGCCTGCCTTAGGTTAGGATATATATCGCTGTAGACGTATATAAAATCCCAACCGAGATGTACGGGACGACAGGAACGGGATTCTGTAAAAAATTACCAGCGAGGGGCTAGATGGGTTAGGTTAGGTCATGTTACGTTATAGACGTGTATAATGTTCCCACCGAGAAGTAGAGCCGATACGCCAGGAATGTTGTAAAATACTGCATCCGAGATGTTATCCTGCCTTAGGTTAGGATATATAACGCTATAGACGTATATAACATCCCATCCGAGATGTACGGGACGACAGGAACGGGATACTGTAAAACATTGCCAGCGAGGGGCTAGATGGGTTAGGTTAGGTTATGTTACGTTATAGACGTGTATAATATTCCGACCGAGAAGTAGAGCCGATACGCCAGGAATGTTGTAAAATACTGCATCCGAGATGTTAGCCTGCCTTAGGTTAAGATATATAACGCTATAGACGTATATAATATCCCATCCGAGATGTACGGGACGACACGAACGGGATTCTGAAAAACAATGCCAACGAGGGGCTAGATGGGTTAGGTTAGGGTATGTTACGTTATTGACGTATATAATGTTCCCACCGAGAAGTAGGGGCCGATACTCCAAGAATGTTGTAAAATACTACATCCGACATGTTAGCCTGCCTTACGTTAGGATATATATCGCTGTAGACGTATATAACATCCCAACCGAGATGTACGGGACGACACGAACGGGATTCTGTAAAACATTGCCAACGAGGGGCTAGATGGGATAGGTTAGGTTATGTTACGTTACAGACGTATATAATGTTCCCACTGAGATGTAGGGGCCGATACGCCAGGAATGTCGTAAAATACTGCATCCGAGATGTTAGCCTGCCTTAAGTTAAGATATATAACGCTGTAGACGGATATAATGTCCCATCCGAGACGTACGGGACGACACGAACGGGACTCTGTAAAACATTACCAGCGAGGGGCTAGATGGGTTAGATTAGGTTGTGATACGTTATAAACGTATATAATGTTCCCACCGAGAAGTAGGGGCCGATATGCCAGGAATGTTGTAAAATAATATATCCGAGAAGTTAGCCTGCCTTAGGTTAGGATATATATCGCTGTAGACGTATATAATATCCCAACCGAGATGTACGGGACGACACGAACGGGATTCTGTAGAACATTGCCAACGAGGGGCTAGGTGGGATAGGTTAGGTTATGTTACGTTACAGACGTATATAATGTTTCCACCGAGAAGTAGGGGCCGATACTCCAAGAATGTTGTAAAATACTACATCCGAGATGTTAGCCTGCCTTACGTTAGGCTATATATCGCTGTAGACGCATATAACATCCCATCCGAGATGTACGGGACGACAGGAACGGGATTCTGTAAAAAATTACCAGCGAGGGGCTAGATGGGTTAGGTTAGGTTATGTTACGTTATAGACGTGTATAATATTCCCACCGAGAAGTAGAGCCGATACGCCAGGAATGTTGTAAAATACTGCATCCGAGATGTTAGCCTGCCTTAGGTTAAGATATATAACGCTATAGACGTATATAATATCCCATCCGAGATGTACGGGACGACACGAACGGGATTCTGTAAAACATTGCCAACGAGGGGCTAGATGGGTTAGGTTAGGTTATGTTACTTTATAGACGTATATAATGTTCCCACCGAGAAGTATGGGCCGATACTCCAAGAATGTTGTAAAATACTACATCCGAGATGTTAGCCTGCCTTACCTTAGGAAATATAACGCTGTAGACGTATATAATGTCCCATCCGAGACGTACGGGACGACACGAACGGGATTCTGTAAAACATTACCAGCGAGGGGCTAGATGTGTTAGGATAGGTTATGTTACGTTATAGACCTATATAAAGTTCCCACCGAGAAGTATGGGCCGATACGCCAGGAATGTTGTAAAATACAGCAACCGAGATGTTAGCCTGCCTTACGCTAGGATATATAACGCTGTAGACGTTTATAATGTCCCAACAGAGACGTACGGGACGACAGGAACGGGATTCTGTAAAACATTGCCAGCGAGGGGCTAGATGTGTTAGGTTAGGGTATGTTACGTTATTGACGTATATAATGTTCCCACCGAGAAGTAGGGGCCGATACTCCAAGAATGTTGTAAAATACTACATCCGACATGTTAGCCTGCCTTACGTTAGGATATATATCGCTGTAGACGTATACAACATCCCAACCGAGATGTACGGGACGACACGAACGGGATTCTGTAAAACATTGCCAACGAGGGGCTAGATGGGATAGGTTAGGTTATGTTACGTTACAGACGTATGTAATGTTCCCACTGAGAAGTAGGGGCCGATACGCCAGGAATGTCGTAAAATACTGCATCCGAGATGTTAGCCTGCCTTAAGTTAAGATATATAACGCTGTAGACGGATATAATGTTCCATCCGAGACGTACGGGACGACACGAACGGGACTCTGTAAAACATTACCAGCGAGGGGCTAGATGTGTTAATTTAGGTTATGTTACGTTATAGACCTATATAATGTTCCCACCGAGAAGTATGGGCCGATACGGCAGGAATGTTGTAAAATACTGCACCCGAGATGTTAGCCTGCCTTAGGTTAGGATATATAACGCTGTAGAAGTTTATAATGTCCCATCCGAGACGTACGGGACGACAGGAACGGGATTCTGTAAATCATTACCAGCGAGGGGCTAGATGGGTTAGATTAGGTTGTGATACGTTATAAACGTATATAATGTTCCCACCGAGAAGTAGGGGCCGATATGCCAGGAATGTTGTAATATAATATATCCGAGAAGTTAGCCTGCCTTAGGTTAGGATATATATCGCTGTAGACGTATATAATATCCCAACCGAGATGTACGGGACGACACGAACGGGATTCTGTAAAACATTGCCAACGAGGGGCTAGGTGGGATAGGTTAGGTTATGTTACGTTACAGACGTATATAATTTTCCCACCGAGAAGTAGGGGCCGATACTCCAAGAATGTTGTAAAATACTACATCCGAGATGTTAGCCTGCCTTACGTTAGGATATATATCGCTGTAGACGCATATAACATCCCATCCGAGATGTACGGGACGACAGGAACGGGATTCTGTAAAACATTACCAGCGAGGGGCTAGATGGGTTAGGTTAGGTTATGTTACGTTATAGACGTGTATAATGTTCCCACCGAGAAGTACGGGCCGATACGCCAGGAATGTTGTAAAATACTGCATCCGAGATGTTAGCCTGCCTTAGGTTAGGATATATATCGCTGTAGACGTATATAACATCCCAACCGAGATGTACGGGACGACAGGAACGGGATTCTGTAAAACATTACCAGCGAGGGGCTAGATGGGTTAGGTTAGGTTATGTTACGTTATAGACGTGTATAATGTTCCCACCGAGAAGTAGAGCCGATACGCCAGGAATGTTGTAAAATACTGCATCCGAGATGTTAGCCTGCCTTAGGTTAGGATTTATAACGCTATAGACGTATATAATATCCCAACCGAGGTGTACGGGACGACACGAACGGGATTCTGTAAAATATTACCAGCGAGGGGCTAGATGGGTTAGATTAGGTTATGTTACGTTATAGACGTGTATAATGTTCCCACCCAGAAGTAGAGCCGATACGGCAGGAATCTTGTAAAATACTGCATCCGAGATGTTAGCCTGCCTTAGGATAAGATATATAACGCTATAGACGTATATAATATCCCATCCGAGATGTACGGGACGACACGAACGGGATTCTGTAAAACATTGCCAACGAGGGGCTAGATGGGATAGGTTAGGTTATGTTACGTTACAGACGTATATAATGTTCCCACCGAGAAGTATGGGCCGATACTCCAAGAATGTTGTAAAATACTACATCCGAGATGTTAGCCTGCCTTACCTTAGGAAATATAACGCTGTAGACGTATATAATGTCCCATCCGAGACGTACGGGACGACACGAACGGGATTCTGTAAAACATTGCCAGCGAGGGGCTAGATGTGTTAGGTTAGGGTATGTTACGTTATTGACGTATATAATGTTCCCACCGAGAAGTAGGGGCCGATACTCCAAGAATGTTGTAAAATACTACATCCGAGATGTTAGCCTGCCTTACGTTAGGATATATATCGCTGTAGACGCATATAACATCCCATCCGAGATGTACGGGACGACAGGAACGGGATTCTGTAAAACATTTCCAGCGAGGGGCTAGATGGGTTAGGTTAGGTTATGTTACGTTATAGACGTGTATAATGTTCCCACCGAGAAGTACGGGCCGATACGCCAGGAATGTTGTAAAATACTGCATCCGAGATGTTAGCCTGCCTTAGGTTAGGATATATATCGCTGTAGACGTATATAACATCCCAACCGAGATGTACGGGACGACAGGAACGGGATTCTGTAAAAAATTACCAGCGAGGGGCTAGATGGGTTAGGTTAGGTTATGTTACGTTATAGACGTGTATAATGTTCCCACCGAGAAGTAGAGCCGATACGCCAGGAATGTTGTAAAATACTGCATCCGAGATGTTAGCCTGCCTTAGGTTAGGATATATAACGCTATAGACGTATATAACATCCCATCCGAGATGTACGGGACGACAGGAACGGGATACTGTAAAACATTACCAGCGAGGGGCTAGATGGGTTAGGTTAGGTTATGTTACGTTATAGACGTGTATAATGTTCCCACCGAGAAGTAGAGCCGATACGCCAGGAATGTTGTAAAATACTGCATCCGAGATGTTAGCCTGCCTTACGTTAGGATATATATCGCTGTAGACGTATATAACTTCCCAACCGAGATGTACGGGACGACAGGAACGGGATTCTGTAAAACATTACCAGCGAGGGGCTAGATGGGTTAGGTTAGGTTATGTTACGTTATAGACGTGTATAATGTTCCCACCGAGAAGTAGGGGCCGATACTCCAAGAATGTTGTAAAATACTACATCCGACATGTTAGCCTGCCTTACGTTAGGATATATATCGCTGTAGACGTATATAACATCCCAACCGAGATGTACGGGACGACACAAACGGGATTCTGTAAAACATTGCCAACGAGGGGCTAGATGGGATAGGTTAGGTTATGTTACGTTACAGACGTATATAATGTTCCCACTGAGATGTAGGGGCCGATACGCCAGGAATGTCGTAAAATACTGCATCCGAGATGTTAGCCTGCCTTAAGTTAAGATATATAACGCTGTAGACGGATATAATGTCCCATCCGAGACGTACGGGACGACACGAACGGGACTCTGTAAAACATTACCAGCGAGGGGCTAGATGGGTTAGATTAGGTTGTGATACGTTATAGACGTGTATAATGTTCCCACGGTGAAGTAGGGGCCGATACGCCAGGAATGGCGTAAAATACTGCGACCGAGATGGTAGACTGCCTTAGGTTAGGATATATAACGCTGCAGACGTATATAATATCCCAACCGAGATGTACGGGACGACACGAACGGGATTCTGTAAAACATTGCCAACGAGGGGCTAGATGGGATAGGTTAGGTTATGTTACGTTACAGACGTATATAATGTTCCCACCGAGAAGTAGAGCCGATACGCCAGGAATGTTGTAAAATACTGCATCCGAGATGTTAGCCTGCCTTAGGTTAAGATATATAACTCTATAGACGTATATAATATCCCATCCGAGATGTACGGGACGACACGAACGGGATTCTGTAAAATATTACCAGCGTGGGGCTAGATGGGTTAGGTTAGGTTAGGTTATGCTACGTTATAGACGTGTATAATGTTCCCACGGTGAAGTACGGGCCGATACGCCACGAATGGCGTAAAATACTGCGACCGAGATGGTAGACTGCCTTAGGTTAGGATATATAACGCTGTAGACGTATATAACGTCCCAAACGAGACCTACGGGACGACACGAACGGTATTCTGTAAAACATTACCCGCGAGGGGCTAGATGTGTTAGGATAGGTTATATTACGTTATAGACCTATATAATGTTCCCGCCGAGAAGTAGGGGCCGATACGCCAGGAATGTTGTAAAATACTGCAACCGAGATGTTAGCCTGCCTTACGTTAGGATATATATCGCTGTAGACGTATATAACATCCCATCCGAGATGTACGGGACGACAGGAACGGGATTCTGTAAAACATTACCAGCGAGGGGCTAGATGGGTTAGGTTAGGTTATGTTACGTTATAGACGTGTATAATGTTCCCACCGAGAAGTAGAGCCGATACGCCAGGAATGTTGTAAAATACTGCATCCGAGATGTTAGCCTGCCTTAAGTTAAGATATATAACGCTGTAGACGGATATAATGTCCCATCCGAGACGTACGGGACGACACGAACGGGACTCTGTAAAACATTACCAGCGAGGGGCTAGATGGGTTAGATTAGGTTGTGATACGTTATAGACGTGTATAATGTTCCCACGGTGAAGTACGGGCCGATACGCCAGGAATGGCGTAAAATACTGCGACCGAGATGGTAGACTGCCTTAGGTTAGGATATATAACGCTGCAGACGTATATAATATCCCAACCGAGATGTACGGGACGACACGAACGGGATTCTGTAAAACATTGCCAACGAGGGGCTAGATGGGATAGGTTAGGTTATGTTACGTTACAGACGTATATAATGTTCGCACGGTGAAGTACGGGCCGATACGCCACGAATGGCGTAAAATACTGCGACCGAGATGGTAGACTGCCTTAGGTTAGGATATATAACGCTGTAGACGTATATAACGTCCCAAACGAGACCTACGGGACGACACGAACGGTATTCTGTAAAACATTACCCGCGAGGGGCTAGATGTGTTAGGATTGGTTATATTACGTTATAGACCTATATAATGTTCCCGCCGAGAAGTAGGGGCCGATACGCCAGGAATGTTGTAAAATACTGCAACCGAGATGTTAGCCTGCCTTACGTTAGGATATATATCGTTGTAGACGTATATAACATCCCATCCGAGATGTACGGGACGACAGGAACGGGATTCTGTAAAACATTACCAGCGAGGGGCTAGATGGGTTAGGTTAGGTTATGTTACGTTATAGACGTGTATAATGTTCCCACCGAGAAGTAGAGCCGATACGCCAGGAATGTTGTAAAATACTGCATCCGAGATGTTAGCCTGCCTTAGGTTAGGATTTATAACGCTATAGACGTATATAATGTCCCAACCGAGGTGTACGGGACGACACGAACGGGATTCTGAAAAATATTACCAGCGAGGGGCTAGATGGGTTAGATTAGGTTATGTTACGTTATAGACGTGTATAATGTTCCCACCCAGAAGTAGAGCCGATACGGCAGGAATCTTGTAAAATACTGCATCCGAGATGTTAGCCTGCCTTAGGTTAAGATATATAACGCTATAGACGTATATAATATCCCATCCGAGATGTACGGGACGACACGAACGGGATTCTGTAAAACATTGCCAACGAGGGGCTAGATGGGATAGGTTAGGTTATGTTACGTTACAGACGTATATAATGTTCCCACCGAGAAGTATGGGCCGATACTCCAAGAATGTTGTAAAATACTACATCCGAGATGTTAGCCTGCCTTACCTTAGGAAATATAACGCTGTAGACGTATATAATGTCCCATCCGAGACGTACGGGTCGACACGAACGGGATTCTGTAAAACATTGCCAGCGAGGGGCTAGATGTGTTAGGTTAGGGTATGTTACGTTATTGACGTATATAATGTTCCCACCGAGAAGTAGGGGCCGATACTCCAAGAATGTTGTAAAATACTACATCCGACATGTTAGCCTGCCTTACGTTAGGATATATATCGCTGTAGACGTATATAACATCCCAACCGAGATGTACGGGACGACACGAACGGGATTCTGTAAAACATTGCCAACGAGGGGCTAGATGGGATAGGTTAGGTTATGTTACGTTACAGACGTATATAATGTTCCCACTGAGAAGTAGGGGCCGATACGCCAGTAATGTCGTAAAATACTGCATCCGAGATGTTAGCCTGCCTTAAGTTAAGATATATAACGCTGCAGACGGATATAATGTCCCATCCGAGACGTACGGGACGACACGAACGGGACTCTGTAAAACATTACCAGCGAGGGGCTAGATGTGTTAGGTTAGGTTATGTTACGTTATAGACGTGTATAATGTTCCCACCGAGAAGTAGAGCCGATACGCCAGGAATGTTGTAAAATACTGCATCCGAGATGTTAGCCTGCCTTACGTTAGGATATATATCGCTGTATACGTATATAACTTCCCAACCGAGATGTACGGGACGAAACGAACGGGATTCTGTAAAACATTGCCAGCGAGGGGCTAGATGGGTTAGGTTAGGGTATGTTACGTTATTGACGTATATAATGTTCCCACCGAGAAGCAGGGGCCGATACTCCAAGAATGTCGTAAAATACTGCATCCGAGATGTTAGCCTGCCTTAAGTTAAGATATATAACGCTGTAGACGGATATAATGTCCCATCCGAGACGTACGGGACGACACGAACGGGACTCTGTAAAACATTACCAGCGAGGGGCTAGATGGGTTAGGTTAGGTTATGTTACGTTATAGACGTGTATAATGTTCCCACCGAGAAGTACGGGCCGATACGCCAGGAATGTTGTAAAATACTGCATCCGAGATGTTAGCCTGCCTTAGGTTAGGATATATATCGCTGTAGACGTATATAACATCCCAACCGAGATGTACGGGACGACAGGAACGGGATTCTGTAAAAAATTACCAGCGAGGGGCTAGATGGGTTAGGTTAGGTTATGTTACGTTATAGACGTGTATAATATTCCCACCGAGAAGTAGAGCCGATACGCCAGGAATGTTGTAAAATACTGCATCCGAGATGTTAGCCTGCCTTAGGTTAAGATATATAATGCTATAGACGTATATAATATCCCATCCGAGATGTACGGGACGACACGAACGGGATTCTGTAAAACATTGCCAACGAGGGGCTAGATGGGTTAGGTTAGGTTATGTTACTTTATAGACGTATATAATGTTCCCACCGAGAAGTATGGGCCGATACTCCAAGAATGTTGTAAAATACTACATCCGAGATGTTAGCCTGCCTTACCTTAGGAAATATAACGCTGTAGACGTATATAATGTCCCATCCGAGACGTACGGGACGACACGAACGGGATTCTGTAAAACATTACCAGCGAGGGGCTAGATGGGTTAGGTTAGGTTATGTTACGTTATAGACGTGTATAATGTTCCCACCGAGAAGTACGGGCCGATACGCCAGGAATGTTGTAAAATACTGCATCCGAGATGTTAGCCTGCCTTAGGTTAGGATATATATCGCTGTAGACGTATATAACATCCCAACCGAGATGTACGGGACGACAGGAACGGGATTCTGTAAAAAATTACCAGCGAGGGGCTAGATGGGTTAGGTTAGGTTATGTTACGTTATAGACGTGTATAATGTTCCCACCGAGAAGTACAGGCCGATACGCCAGGAATGTTGTAAAATACTGCATCCGAGATGTTAGCCTGCCTTAGGTTAGGATATATAACGCTATAGACGTATATAACATCCCATCCGAGATGTACGGGACGACAGGAACGGGATACTGTAAAACATTACCAGCGAGGGGCTAGATGGGTTAGGTTAGGTTATGTTACGTTATAGACGTGTATAATGTTCCCACCGAGAAGTATGGGCCGATACGCCAGGAATGTTGTAAAATACTACATCCGAGATGTTAGCCTGCCTTAGGTTAGGATATATAAAGCTATAGACGTATATAATATCCCAAACCAGTTGTACAGGACGACACGAATGGGATTCTGTAAAACATTACCAGCGAGGGGCTAGATGGGTTAGGTTAGGTTATGTTACGTTATAGACGTGTATAATGTTCCCACCGAGAAGTATGGGCCGATACGCCAGGAATGTTGTAAAATACTGCATCCGAGATGTTAGCCTGCCTTAGGTTAGGATATATAACGCTATAGACGTATATAATATCCCAACCCAGATGTACAGGACGACACGAACGGGATTCTGTAAAATATTACCAGCGAGGGGCTAGATGGGTTAGGTTAGGTTATGCTACGTTATAGACGTGTATAATGTTCCCACGGTGAAGTACGGGCCGATACGCCAGGAATGGCGTAAAATACTGCGACCGAGATGGTAGACTGCCTTAGGTTAGGATATATAACGCTGTAGACGTATATAATATCCCAACCGAGATGTACGGGACGACACGAGCGGGATTCTGTAAAACATTGCCAACGAGGGACTAGATGGGATAGGTTAGGTTATGTTACGTTGTAGACGTATATAATGTTCCCACCGAGAAGTAGGGGCCGATACTCCAAGAATGTTGTAAAATACCACATCCGAGATGTTAGCCTGCCTTACGTTAGGATATATATCGCTGTAGACGTATATATCATCCCAACCGAGAAGTACGGGACGACATAAACGGGATTCTGTAAAACATTACCAGCGAGGGGCTAGATGTGTTAGGTTAGATTATATTACGTTATAGACGTATATAATGTTCCCACCGAGAAGTAGAGGCTGATCCTACA
Organism: Xylocopa violacea; assembly: GCA_963969225.1. Lineage (NCBI taxonomy): Eukaryota > Metazoa > Arthropoda > Insecta > Hymenoptera > Apidae > Xylocopa > Xylocopa violacea. The sequence continues at coordinate 274,619 of CAXAJV010000807.1, forward strand.
GGAATGTTGTAAAATACTATATCCGAGAAGTTAGCCTGCCTTAGGTTAGGATATGTATCGCTGTAGACGTATATAATATCCCAACCGAGATGTACGGGACGACAGGAACGGGATTCTGTAAAACATTGCCAGCGAGGGGCTAGATGGGTTAGGTTAGGTTATGTTACGTTACAGACGTATACAATGTTCCCACCGAGAAGTAGGGGCCGATACTCCAAGAATGTTGTAAAATACTACATCCGAGATGTTAGCCTGCCTTACGTTAGGATATATATCGCTGTAGACGTATATAACATCCCAACCGAGATGTACGGGACGACAGGAACGGGATTCTGTAAAAAATTACCAGCGAGGGGCTAGATGGGTTAGGTTAGGTTATGTTACGTTATAGACGTGTATAATGTTCCCACCGAGAAGTAGAGCCGATACGCCAGGAATGTTGTAAAATACTGCATCCGAGATGTTAGCCTGCCTTAGGTTAGGATATATAACGCTATAGACGTATATAACATCCCATCCGAGATGTACGGGACGACAGGAACGGGATACTGTAAAACATTACCAGCGAGGGGCTAGATGGGTTAGGTTAGGTTATGTTACGTTATAGACGTGTATAATGTTCCCACCGAGAAGTATGGGCCGATACGCCAGGAATGTTGTAAAATACTGCATCCGAGATGTTAGCCTGCCTTAGGTTAGGATATATAAAGCTATAGACGTATATAATATCCCAAACCAGTTGTACAGGACGACACGAATGGGATTCTGTAAAACATTACCAGCGAGGGGCTAGATGGGTTAGGTTAGGTTATGTTACGTTATAGACGTGTATAATGTTCCCACCGAGAAGTATGGGCCGATACGCCAGGAATGTTGTAAAATACTGCATCCGAGATGTTAGCCTGCCTTAGGTTAGGATATATAACGCTATAGACGTATATAATATCCCAACCCAGATGTACAGGACGACACGAACGGGATTCTGTAAAATATTACCAGCGAGGGGCTAGATGGGTTAGGTTAGGTTATGCTACGTTATAGACGTGTATAATGTTCCCACGGTGAAGTACGGGCCGATACGCCAGGAATGGCGTAAAATACTGCGACCGAGATGGTAGACTGCCTTAGGTTAGGATATATAACGCTGTAGACGTATATAATATCCCAACCGAGATGTACGGGACGACACGAACGGGATTCTGTAAAACATTGCCAACGAGGGACTAGATGGGATAGGTTAGGTTATGTTACGTTGTAGACGTATATAATGTTCCCACCGAGAAGTAGGGGCCGATACTCCAAGAATGTTGTAAAATACCACATCCGAGATGTTAGCCTGCCTTACGTTAGGATATATATCGCTGTAGACGTATATATCATCCCAACCGAGAAGTACGGGACGACATAAACGGGATTCTGTAAAACATTACCAGCGAGGGGCTAGATGTGTTAGGTTAGATTATATTACGTTATAGACGTATATAATGTTCCCACCGAGAAGTAGAGGCTGATCCTACAGGAATGTTGTAAAATACTATATCCGAGAAGTTAGCCTGCCTTAGGTTAGGATATGTATCGCTGTAGACGTATATAATATCCCAACCGAGATGTACGGGACGAAACGAACGGGATTCTGTAAAACATTGCCAAAGAGGGGCTAGATGGGATAGGTTAGGTTATGTTACGTTACAGACGTATACAATGTTCCCACCGAGAAGTAGGGGCCGATACTCCAAGAATGTTGTAAAATACTACATCCGAGATGTTAGCCTGCCTTACGTTAGGATATATATCGCTGTAGACGTATATAACATCCCAACCGAGATGTACGGGACGACAGGAACGGGATTCTGTAAAACATTGCCAGCGAGGGGCTAGATGGGTTAGGTTAGGTTATGTTACGTTATAGACGTGTATAATATTCCCACCGAGAAGTAGAGCCGATACGCCAGGAATGTTGTAAAATACTGCATCCGAGATGTTAGCCTGCCTTAGGTTAAGATATATAACGCTATAGACGTATATAATATCCCATCCGAGATGTACGGGACGACACGAACGGGATTCTGAAAAACATTGCCAACGAGGGGCTAGATGGGTTAGGTTAGGTTATGTTACTTTATAGACGTATATAATGTTCCCACCGAGAGGTATGGGCCGATACGCCAGGAATGTCGTAAAATACTGCATCCGAGATGTTAGTCTGCCTTAAGTTAAGATATATAACGCTGTAGACGGATATAATGTCCCATCCGAGACGTACGGGACGACACGAACGGGACTCTGTAAAACATTACCAGCGAGGGGCTAGATGTGTTAGGTTAGGTTATGTTACGTTATTGACGTATATAATGTTCCCACCGAGAAGTAGGGGCCGATACTCCAAGAATGTTGTAAAATACTACATCCGACATGTTAGCCTGCCTTACGTTAGGATATATATCGCTGTAGACGTATATAACATCCCAACCGAGATGTACGGGACGACACGAACGGGATTCTGTAAAACATTGCCAACGAGGGGCTAGGTGGGATAGGTTAGGTTATGTTACGTTACAGACGTATATAATGTTCCCACCGAGAAGTAGGGGCCGATACTCCAAGAATGTTGTAAAATACTACATCCGAGATGTTAGCCTGCCTTACGTTAGGATATATATCGCTGTAGACGTATATAACATCCCAACCGAGATGTACGGGACGACACGAATGGGATTCTGTAAAACATTGCCAACGAGGGGCTAGATGGGATAGGTTAGGTTATGTTACGTGACAGACGTATATAATGTTCCCACTGAGAAGTAGGGGCCGATACGCCAGGAATGTTGTAAAATACTGCATCCGAGATGTTAGCCTGCCTTAAGTTAAGATATATATCGCTGTAGACGTATATATCATCCCAACCGAGAAGTACGGGACGACATAAACGGGATTCTGTAAAACATTACCAGCGAGGGGCTAGATGTGTTAGGTTAGATTATATTACGTTATAGACGTATATAATGTTCCCACCGAGAAGTAGAGGCTGATCCTACAGGAATGTTGTAAAATACTATATCCGAGAAGTTAGCCTGCCTTAGGTTAGGATATGTATCGCTGTAGACGTATATAATATCCCAACCGAGATGTACGGGACGAAACGAACGGGATTCTGTAAAACATTGCCAAAGAGGGGCTAGATGGGATAGGTTAGGTTATGTTACGTTACAGACGTATACAATGTTCCCACCGAGAAGTAGGGGCCGATACTCCAAGAATGTTGTAAAATACTACATCCGAGATGTTAGCCTGCCTTACGTTAGGATATATATCGCTGTAGACGTATATAACATCCCAACCGAGATGTACGGGACGACAGGAACGGGATTCTGTAAAACATTGCCAGCGAGGGGCTAGATGGGTTAGGTTAGGTTATGTTACGTTATAGACGTGTATAATATTCCCACCGAGAAGTAGAGCCGATACGCCAGGAATGTTGTAAAATACTGCATCCGAGATGTTAGCCTGCCTTAGGTTAAGATATATAACGCTATAGACGTATATAATATCCCATCCGAGATGTACGGGACGACACGAACGGGATTCTGAAAAACATTGCCAACGAGGGGCTAGATGGGTTAGGTTAGGTTATGTTACTTTATAGACGTATATAATGTTCCCACCGAGAAGTATGGGCCGATATTCCAAGAATGTTGTAAAATACTACATCCGAGATGTTAGCCTGCCTTACCTTAGGAAATATAACGCTGTAGACGTATATAATGTCCCATCCGAGACGTACGGGACGACACGAACGGGATTCTGTAAAACATTACCAGCGAGGTGCTAGATGTGTTAGGATAGGTTATGTTACGTTATAGACTTATATAAAGTTCCCACCGAGAAGTATGGGCCGATACTCCAAGAATGTTGTAAAATACTACATCCGACATGTTAGCCTGCCTTACGTTAGGATATATATCGCTGTAGACGTATATAACATCCCAACCGAGATGTACGGGACGACACGAACGGGATTCCGTAAAACATTGCCAACGAGGGGCTAGATGGGATAGGTTAGGTTATGTTACGTTACAGACGTATATAATATTCCCACCGAGAAGTAGAGCTGATACGCCAGGAATGTTGTAAAATACTGCATCCGAGATGTTAGCCTGCCTTAGGTTAAGATATATAACGCTATAGACGTATATAATATCCCAACCGAGATGTACGGGACGACACGAACGGGATTCTGTAAAACATTGCCAACGAGGGGCTAGGTGGGATAGGTTAGGTTATGTTACGTTACAGACGTATATAATGTTCCCACCGAGAAGTAGGGGCCGATACTCCAAGAATGTTGTAAAATACTACATCCGACATGTTAGCCTGCCTTACGTTAGGATATATATCGCTGTAGACGTATATAACATCCCATCCGAGATGTACGGGACGACAGGAACGGGATACTGTAAAACATTACCAGCGAGGGGCTAGATGGGTTAGGTTAGGTTATGTTACGTTATAGACGTGTATAATGTTCCCACCGAGAAGTAGAGCCGATACGCCAGGAATGTTGTAAAATACTGCATCCGAGATGTTAGCCTGCCTTAGGTTAGGATATATATAGCTGTAGACGTATATAACATCCCAACCGAGATGTACGGGACGACAGGAACGGGATTCTGTAAAAAATTACCAGCGAGGGGCTAGATGGGTTAGGTTAGGTTATGTTACGTTATAGACGTGTATAATGTTCCCACCGAGAAGTAGAGCCGATACGCCAGGAATGTTGTAAAATACTGCATCCGAGATGTTAGCCTGCCTTAGGTTAGGATATATAACGCTATAGACGTATATAACATCCCATCCGAGATGTACGGGACGACAGGAACGGGATACTGTAAAACATTACCAGCGAGGGGCTAGATGGGTTAGGTTAGGTTATGTTACGTTATAGACGTGTATAATGTTCCCACCGAGAAGTAGAGCCGATACGCCAGGAATGTTGTAAAATACTGCATCCGAGATGTTAGCCTGCCTTACGTTAGGATATATATCGCTGTAGACGTATATAACTTCCCAACCGAGATGTACGGGACGACAGGAACGGGATTCTGTAAAACATTACCAGCGAGGGGCTAGATGGGTTAGGTTAGGTTATGTTACGTTATAGACGTGTATAATGTTCCCACCGAGAAGTATGGGCCGATACGCCAGGAATGTTGTAAAATACTGCATCCGAGATGTTAGCCTGCCTTAGGTTAGGATATATAACGCTATAGACGTATATAATATCCCAACCCAGATGTACAGGACGACACGAACGGGATTCTGTAAAATATTACCAGCGAGGGGCTAGATGGGTTAGGTTAGGTTATGCTACGTTATAGACGTGTATAATGTTCCCACGGTGAAGTACGGGCCGATACGCCAGGAATGGCGTAAAATACTGCGACCGAGATGGTAGACTGCCTTAGGTTAGGATATATAACGCTGTAGACGTATATAATATCCCAACCGAGATGTACGGGACGACACGAACGGGATTCTGTAAAACATTGCCAACGAGGGACTAGATGGGATAGGTTAGGTTATGATACGTTGTAGACGTATATAATGTTCCCACCGAGAAGTAGGGGCCGATACTCCAAGAATGTTGTAAAATACCACATCCTAGATGTTAGCCTGCCTTACGTTAGGATATATATCGCTGTAGACGTATATAACTTCCCAACCGAGATGTACGGGACGACAGGAACGGGATTCTGTAAAACATTACCAGCGAGGGGCTAGATGGGTTAGGTTAGGTTATGTTACGTTATAGACGTGTATAATGTTCCCACCGAGAAGTAGGGGCCGATACTCCAAGAATGTTGTAAAATACTACATCCGACATGTTAGCCTGCCTTACGTTAGGATATATATCGCTGTAGACGTATATAACATCCCATCCGAGATGTACGGGACGACAGGAACGGGATACTGTAAAACATTACCAGCGAGGGGCTAGATGGGTTAGGTTAGGTTATGTTACGTTATAGACGTGTATAATGTTCCCACCGAGAAGTAGAGCCGATACGCCAGGAATGTTGTAAAATACTGCATCCGAGATGTTAGCCTGCCTTACGTTAGGATATATATCGCTGTAGACGTATATAACTTCCCAACCGAGATGTACGGGACGACAGGAACGGGATTCTGTAAAACATTACCAGCGAGGGGCTAGATGGGTTAGGTTAGGTTATGTTACGTTATAGACGTGTATAATGTTCCCACCGAGAAGTATGGGCCGATACGCCAGGAATGTTGTAAAATACTGCATCCGAGATGTTAGCCTGCCTTAGGTTAGGATATATAACGCTATAGACGTATATAATATCCCAACCCAGATGTACAGGACGACACGAACGGGATTCTGTAAAATATTACCAGCGAGGGGCTAGATGGGTTAGGTTAGGTTATGCTACGTTATAGACGTGTATAATGTTCCCACGGTGAAGTACGGGCCGATACGCCAGGAATGGCGTAAAATACTGCGACCGAGATGGTAGACTGCCTTAGGTTAGGATATATAACGCTGTAGACGTATATAATATCCCAACCGAGATGTACGGGACGACACGAACGGGATTCTGTAAAACATTGCCAACGAGGGACTAGATGGGATAGGTTAGGTTATGATACGTTGTAGACGTATATAATGTTCCCACCGAGAAGTAGGGGCCGATACTCCAAGAATGTTGTAAAATACCACATCCTAGATGTTAGCCTGCCTTACGTTAGGATATATATCGCTGTAGACGTATATAACTTCCCAACCGAGATGTACGGGACGACAGGAACGGGATTCTGTAAAACATTACCAGCGAGGGGCTAGATGGGTTAGGTTAGGTTATGTTACGTTATAGACGTGTATAATGTTCCCACCGAGAAGTAGAGCCGATACGCCAGGAATGGCGTAAAATACTTCATCCGAGAAGTTAGCCTGCCTTAGGTTAGGACATATAACGCTGCAGACGTATATAATGTCCCAACCGAGACGTAGGGGACGACACGAACGGGATTCGGTAAAACATTACCAGCGAGGGGCTAGATGTGTTATGTTAAGTTGTGATACGTTATAAACGTATATAATGTTCCCACCGAGAAGTAGGGGCCGATATGCCAGGAATGTTGTAAAATACTGCATCCGAGATGTTAGCCTGCCTTAGGTTAGGATATATAACGCTAGAGACGTATATAATGTCCCAACAGAGACGTACGGGACGACAGGAACGGGATTCTGTAAAACATTGCCAGCGAGGGGCTAGATGGGTTAGGTTAGGGTATGTTACGTTATTGACGTATATAATGTTCCCACCGAGAAGTAGGGGCCGATACTCCAAGAATGTTGTAAAATACTACATCCGACATGTTAGCCTGCCTTACGTTAGGATATATATCGCTGTAGACGTATATAACATCCCAACCGAGATGTACGGGACGACACGAACGGGATTCTGTAAAACATTACCAGCGAGGGGCTAGATGGGTTAGGTTAGGTTATGTTACGTTATAGACGTGTATAATGTTCCCACCGAGAAGTAGAGCCGATACGCCAGGAATGTTGTAAAATACTGCATCCGAGATGTTAGCCTGCCTTACGTTAGGATATATATCGCTGTAGACGTATATAACTTCCCAACCGAGATGTACGGGACGACAGGAACGGGATTCTGTAAAACATTACCAGCGAGGGGCTAGATGAGTTAGGTTAGGTTATGTTACGTTATAGACGTGTATAATGTTCCCACCGAGTAGTATGGGCCGATACGCCAGGAATGTTGTAAAATACTGCATCCGAGATGTTAGCCTGCCTTAGGCTAGGATATATAACGCTATAGACGTATATAATATGCCAACCCAGATGTACAGGACGACACGAACGGGATTCTGTAAAATATTACCAGCGAGGCGCTAGATGGGTTAGGTTAGGTTATGCTACGTTATAGACGTGTATAATGTTCCCACGGTGTAGTACGGGCCGATACGCCAGGAATGGCGTAAAATACTGCGACCGAGATGGTAGACTGCCTTAGGTTAGGATATATAACGCTGTAGACGTATATAATATCCCAACCGAGATGTACGGGACGACACGAACGGGATTCTGTAAAACATTGCCACCGAGGGACTAGATGGGATAGGTTAGGTTATGATACGTTGTAGACGTATATAATGTTCCCACCGAGAAGTAGGGGCCGATACTCCAAGAATGTTGTAAAATACCACATCCTAGATGTTAGCCTGCCTTACGTTAGGATATATATCGCTGTAGACGTATATAACTTCCCAACCGAGATGTACGGGACGACAGGAACGGGATTCTGTAAAACATTACCAGCGAGGGGCTAGATGGGTTAGGTTAGGTTATGTTACGTTATAGACGTGTATAATGTTCCCACCGAGAAGTAGAGCCGATACGCCAGGAATGGCGTAAAATACTTCATCCGAGATGTTAGCCTGCCTTAGGTTAGGATATATAACGCTGCAGACGTATATAATGTCCCAACAGAGACGTACGGGACGACAGGAACGGGATTCTGTAAAACATTGCCAGCGAGGGGCTAGATGGGTTAGGTTAGGGTATGTTACGTTATTGACGTATATAATGTTCCCACCGAGAAGTAGGGGCCGATACTCCAAGAATGTTGTAAAATACTACATCCGACATGTTAGCCTGCCTTACGTTAGGATATATATCGCTGTAGACGTATATAACATCCCAACCGAGATGTACGGGACGACACGAACGGGATTCTGTAAAACATTACCAGCGAGGGGCTAGATGGGTTAGGTTAGGTTATGTTACGTTATAGACGTGTATAATGTTCCCACCGAGAAGTAGAGCCGATACGCCAGGAATGTTGTAAAATACTGCATCCGAGATGTTAGCCTGCCTTAGGTTAGGATATATAACGCTATAGACGTATATAACATCCCATCCGAGATGTACGGGACGACAGGAACGGGATACTGTAAAACATTACCAGCGAGGGGCTAGATGGGTTAGGTTAGGTTATGTTACGTTATAGACGTGTATAATGTTCCCACCGAGAAGTAGAGCCGATACGCCAGGAATGTTGTAAAATACTGCATCCGAGATGTTAGCCTGCCTTACGTTAGGATATATATCGCTGTAGACGTATATAACTTCCCAACCGAGATGTACGGGACGACAGGAACGGGATTCTGTAAAACATTACCAGCGAGGGGCTAGATGGGTTAGGTTAGGTTATGTTACGTTATAGACGTGTATAATGTTCCCACCGAGAAGTATGGGCCGATACGCCAGGAATGTTGTAAAATACTGCATCCGAGATGTTAGCCTGCCTTAGGTTAGGATATATAACGCTATAGACGTATATAATATCCCAACCCAGATGTACAGGACGACACGAACGGGATTCTGTAAAATATTACCAGCGAGGGGCTAGATGGGTTAGGTTAGGTTATGCTACGTTATAGACGTGTATAATGTTCCCACGGTGAAGTACGGGCCGATACGCCAGGAATGTTGTAAAATACTGCATCCGAGATGTTAGCCTGCCTTAGGTTAGGATATATAACGCTATAGACGTATATAATATCCCAACCCAGATGTACAGGACGACACGAACGGGATTCTGTAAAATATTACCAGCGAGGGGCTAGATGGGTTAGGTTAGGTTATGCTACGTTATAGACGTGTATAATGTTCCCACGGTGAAGTACGGGCCGATACGCCAGGAATGGCGTAAAATACTGCGACCGAGATGGTAGACTGCCTTAGGTTAGGATATATAACGCTGTAGACGTATATAATATCCCAACCGAGATGTACGGGACGACACGAACGGGATTCTGTAAAACATTGCCAACGAGGGACTAGATGGGATAGGTTAGGTTATGATACGTTGTAGACGTATATAATGTTCCCACCGAGAAGTAGGGGCCGATACTCCAAGAATGTTGTAAAATACCACATCCTAGATGTTAGCCTGCCTTACGTTAGGATATATATCGCTGTAGACGTATATAACTTCCCAACCGAGATGTACGGGACGACAGGAACGGGATTCTGTAAAACATTACCAGCGAGGGGCTAGATGGGTTAGGTTAGGTTATGTTACGTTATAGACGTGTATAATGTTCCCACCGAGAAGTAGAGCCGATACGCCAGGAATGGCGTAAAATACTTCATCCGAGATGTTAGCCTGCCTTAGGTTAGGACATATAACGCTGCAGACGTATATAATGTCCCAACCGAGACGTAGGGGACGACACGAACGGGATTCGGTAAAACATTACCAGCGAGGGGCTAGATGTGTTATGTTAAGTTGTGATACGTTATAAACGTATATAATGTTCCCACCGAGAAGTAGGGGCCGATATGCCAGGAATGTTGTAAAATACTGCATCCGAGATGTTAGCCTGCCTTAGGTTAGGATATATAACGCTAGAGACGTATATAATGTCCCAACAGAGACGTACGGGACGACAGGAACGGGATTCTGTAAAACATTGCCAGCGAGGGGCTAGATGGGTTAGGTTAGGGTATGTTACGTTATTGACGTATATAATGTTCCCACCGAGAAGTAGGGGCCGATACTCCAAGAATGTTGTAAAATACTACATCCGACATGTTAGCCTGCCTTACGTTAGGATATATATCGCTGTAGACGTATATAACATCCCAACCGAGATGTACGGGACGACACGAACGGGATTCTGTAAAACATTACCAGCGAGGGGCTAGATGGGTTAGGTTAGGTTATGTTACGTTATAGACGTGTATAATGTTCCCACCGAGAAGTAGAGCCGATACGCCAGGAATGTTGTAAAATACTGCATCCGAGATGTTAGCCTGCCTTACGTTAGGATATATATCGCTGTAGACGTATATAACTTCCCAACCGAGATGTACGGGACGACAGGAACGGGATTCTGTAAAACATTACCAGCGAGGGGCTAGATGAGTTAGGTTAGGTTATGTTACGTTATAGACGTGTATAATGTTCCCACCGAGTAGTATGGGCCGATACGCCAGGAATGTTGTAAAATACTGCATCCGAGATGTTAGCCTGCCTTAGGCTAGGATATATAACGCTATAGACGTATATAATATGCCAACCCAGGTGTACAGGACGACACGAACGGGATTCTGTAAAATATTACCAGCGAGGCGCTAGATGGGTTAGGTTAGGTTATGCTACGTTATAGACGTGTATAATGTTCCCACGGTGTAGTACGGGCCGATACGCCAGGAATGGCGTAAAATACTGCGACCGAGATGGTAGACTGCCTTAGGTTAGGATATATAACGCTGTAGACGTATATAATATCCCAACCGAGATGTACGGGACGACACGAACGGGATTCTGTAAAACATTGCCACCGAGGGACTAGATGGGATAGGTTAGGTTATGATACGTTGTAGACGTATATAATGTTCCCACCGAGAAGTAGGGGCCGATACTCCAAGAATGTTGTAAAATACCACATCCTAGATGTTAGCCTGCCTTACGTTAGGATATATATCGCTGTAGACGTATATAACTTCCCAACCGAGATGTACGGGACGACAGGAACGGGATTCTGTAAAACATTACCAGCGAGGGGCTAGATGGGTTAGGTTAGGTTATGTTACGTTATAGACGTGTATAATGTTCCCACCGAGAAGTAGAGCCGATACGCCAGGAATGGCGTAAAATACTTCATCCGAGATGTTAGCCTGCCTTAGGTTAGGATATATAACGCTGCAGACGTATATAATGTCCCAACAGAGACGTACGGGACGACAGGAACGGGATTCTGTAAAACATTGCCAGCGAGGGGCTAGATGGGTTAGGTTAGGGTATGTTACGTTATTGACGTATATAATGTTCCCACCGAGAAGTAGGGGCCGATACTCCAAGAATGTTGTAAAATACTACATCCGACATGTTAGCCTGCCTTACGTTAGGATATATATCGCTGTAGACGTATATAACATCCCAACCGAGATGTACGGGACGACACGAACGGGATTCTGTAAAACATTACCAGCGAGGGGCTAGATGGGTTAGGTTAGGTTATGTTACGTTATAGACGTGTATAATGTTCCCACCGAGAAGTAGAGCCGATACGCCAGGAATGTTGTAAAATACTGCATCCGAGATGTTAGCCTGCCTTACGTTAGGATATATATCGCTGTAGACGTATATAATGTCCCATCCGAGACGTACGGGACGACACGAACGGGATTCTGTAAAACATTACCAGCTCGGGGCTAGATGTGTTAGGTTAGGTTATGTTACGTTATTGACCTATATAATGTTCCCACGGTGAAGTAGGGCCCGATACTCCAAGATTGTTGTAAAATACTACATCCGAGATGTTAGCCTGCCTTACGTTAGGATATATATCGCTGTAGACGTATATAACTTCCCAACCGAGATGTACGGGACGACAGGAACGGGATTCTGTAAAACATTACCAGCGAGGGGCTAGATGGGTTAGGTTAGGTTATGTTACGTTATAGACGTGTATAATGTTCCCACCGAGAAGTATGGGCCGATACGCCAGGAATGTTGTAAAATACTGCATCCGAGATGTTAGCCTGCCTTAGGTTAGGATATATAAAGCTATAGACGTATATAATATCCCAACCCAGATGTACAGGACGACACGAATGGGATTCTGTAAAACATTACCAGCGAGGGGCTAGATGGGTTAGGTTAGGTTATGTTACGTTACAGGCGTATATAATGTTCCCACTGAGAAGTAGGGGCCGATACGCCAGGAATGTCGTAAAATACTGCATCCGAGATGTTAGCCTGCCTTAAGTTAAGATATATAACGCTGTAGACGGATATAATGTCCCATCCGAGACGTACGGGACGACACGAACGGGATTCTGTAAAACATTACTAGCGAGGGGCTAGATGGGTTAGGTTAGGTTATGTTACGTTATAGACGTGTATAATGTTCCCACCGAGAAGTAGAGCCGATACGCCAGGAATGTTGTAAAATACTGCATCCGAGATGTTAGCCTGCCTTACGTTAGGATATATATCGCTGTAGACGTATATAATGTCCCATCCGAGACGTACGGGACGACACGAACGGGATTCTGTAAAACATTACCAGCTCGGGGCTAGATGTGTTAGGTTAGGTTATGTTACGTTATAGACCTATATAATGTTCCCACGGTGAAGTAGGGCCCGATACTCCAAGATTGTTGTAAAATACTACATCCGAGATGTTAGCCTGCCTTACGTTAGGATATATATCGCTGTAGACGTATATAACTTCCCAACCGAGATGTACGGGACGACAGGAACGGGATTCTGTAAAACATTACCAGCGAGGGGCTAGATGGGTTAGGTTAGGTTATGTTACGTTATAGACGTGTATAATGTTCCCACCGAGAAGTATGGGCCGATACGCCAGGAATGTTGTAAAATACTGCATCCGAGATGTTAGCCTGCCTTAGGTTAGGATATATAACGCTATAGACGTATATAATATCCCAACCCAGATGTACAGGACGACACGAACGGGATTCTGTAAAATATTACCAGCGAGGGGCTAGATGGGTTAGGTTAGGTTATGCTACGTTATAGACGTGTATAATGTTCCCACGGTGAAGTACGGGCCGATACGCCAGGAATGGCGTAAAATACTGCGACCGAGATGGTAGACTGCCTTAGGTTAGGATATATAACGCTGTAGACGTATATAATATCCCAACCGAGATGTACGGGACGACACGAACGGGATTCTGTAAAACATTGCCAACGAGGGACTAGATGGGATAGGTTAGGTTATGATACGTTGTAGACGTATATAATGTTCCCAACGAGAAGTAGGGGCCGATACTCCAAGAATGTTGTAAAATACCACATCCTAGATGTTAGCCTGCCTTACGTTAGGATATATATCGCTGTAGACGTATATAACTTCCCAACCGAGATGTACGGGACGACAGGAACGGGATTCTGTAAAACATTACCAGCGAGGGGCTAGATGGGTTAGGTTAGGTTATGTTACGTTATAGACGTGTATAATGTTCCCACCGAGAAGTAGGGGCCGATACTCCAAGAATGTTGTAAAATACTACATCCGACATGTTAGCCTGCCTTACGTTAGGATATATATCGCTGTAGACGTATATAACATCCCATCCGAGATGTACGGGACGACAGGAACGGGATACTGTAAAACATTACCAGCGAGGGGCTAGATGGGTTAGGTTAGGTTATGTTACGTTATAGACGTGTATAATGTTCCCACCGAGAAGTAGAGCCGATACGCCAGGAATGTTGTAAAATACTGCATCCGAGATGTTAGCCTGCCTTACGTTAGGATATATATCGCTGTAGACGTATATAACTTCCCAACCGAGATGTACGGGACGACAGGAACGGGATTCTGTAAAACATTACCAGCGAGGGGCTAGATGGGTTAGGTTAGGTTATGTTACGTTATAGACGTGTATAATGTTCCCACCGAGAAGTATGGGCCGATACGCCAGGAATGTTGTAAAATACTGCATCCGAGATGTTAGCCTGCCTTAGGTTAGGATATATAACGCTATAGACGTATATAATATCCCAACCCAGATGTACAGGACGACACGAACGGGATTCTGTAAAATATTACCAGCGAGGGGCTAGATGGGTTAGGTTAGGTTATGCTACGTTATAGACGTGTATAATGTTCCCACGGTGAAGTACGGGCCGATACGCCAGGAATGGCGTAAAATACTGCGACCGAGATGGTAGACTGCCTTAGGTTAGGATATATAACGCTGTAGACGTATATAATATCCCAACCGAGATGTACGGGACGACACGAACGGGATTCTGTAAAACATTGCCAACGAGGGACTAGATGGGATAGGTTAGGTTATGATACGTTGTAGACGTATATAATGTTCCCACCGAGAAGTAGGGGCCGATACTCCAAGAATGTTGTAAAATACCACATCCTAGATGTTAGCCTGCCTTACGTTAGGATATATATCGCTGTAGACGTATATAACTTCCCAACCGAGATGTACGAGACGACAGGAACGGGATTCTGTAAAACATTACCAGCGAGGGGCTAGATGGGTTAGGTTAGGTTATGTTACGTTATAGACGTGTATAATGTTCCCACCGAGAAGTAGAGCCGATACGCCAGGAATGGCGTAAAATACTTCATCCGAGATGTTAGCCTGCCTTAGGTTAGGATATATAACGCTGCAGACGTATATAATGTCCCAACCGAGACGTAGGGGACGACACGAACGGGATTCGGTAAAACATTACCAGCGAGGGGCTAGATGTGTTATGTTAAGTTGTGATACGTTATAAACGTATATAATGTTCCCACCGAGAAGTAGGGGCCGATATGCCAGGAATGTTGTAAAATACTGCATCCGAGATGTTAGCCTGCCTTAGGTTAGGATATATAACGCTAGAGACGTATATAATGTCCCAACAGAGACGTACGGGACGACAGGAACGGGATTCTGTAAAACATTGCCAGCGAGGGGCTAGATGGGTTAGGTTAGGGTATGTTACGTTATTGACGTATATAATGTTCCCACCGAGAAGTAGGGGCCGATACTCCAAGAATGTTGTAAAATACTACATCCGACATGTTAGCCTGCCTTACGTTAGGATATATATCGCTGTAGACGTATATAACATCCCAACCGAGATGTACGGGACGACACGAACGGGATTCTGTAAAACATTACCAGCGAGGGGCTAGATGGGTTAGGTTAGGTTATGTTACGTTATAGACGTGTATAATGTTCCCACCGAGAAGTAGAGCCGATACGCCAGGAATGTTGTAAAATACTGCATCCGAGATGTTAGCCTGCCTTAGGTTAGGATATATAACGCTATAGACGTATATAACATCCCATCCGAGATGTACGGGACGACAGGAACGGGATACTGTAAAACATTACCAGCGAGGGGCTAGATGGGTTAGGTTAGGTTATGTTACGTTATAGACGTGTATAATGTTCCCACCGAGTAGTATGGGCCGATACGCCAGGAATGTTGTAAAATACTGCATCCGAGATGTTAGCCTGCCTTAGGCTAGGATATATAACGCTATAGACGTATATAATATGCCAACCCAGATGTACAGGACGACACGAACGGGATTCTGTAAAATATTACCAGCGAGGCGCTAGATGGGTTAGGTTAGGTTATGCTACGTTATAGACGTGTATAATGTTCCCACGGTGTAGTACGGGCCGATACGCCAGGAATGGCGTAAAATACTGCGACCGAGATGGTAGACTGCCTTAGGTTAGGATATATAACGCTGTAGACGTATATAATATCCCAACCGAGATGTACGGGACGACACGAACGGGATTCTGTAAAACATTGCCAACGAGGGACTAGATGGGATAGGTTAGGTTATGATACGTTGTAGACGTATATAATGTTCCCACCGAGAAGTAGGGGCCGATACTCCAAGAATGTTGTAAAATACCACATCCTAGATGTTAGCCTGCCTTACGTTAGGATATATATCGCTGTAGACGTATATAACTTCCCAACCGAGATGTACGGGACGACAGGAACGGGATTCTGTAAAACATTACCAGCGAGGGGCTAGATGGGTTAGGTTAGGTTATGTTACGTTATAGACGTGTATAATGTTCCCACCGAGAAGTAGAGCCGATACGCCAGGAATGGCGTAAAATACTTCATCCGAGATGTTAGCCTGCCTTAGGTTAGGATATATAACGCTGCAGACGTATATAATGTCCCAACCGAGACGTACGGGACGACAGGAACGGGATTCTGTAAAACATTGCCAGCGAGGGGCTAGATGGGTTAGGTTAGGGTATGTTACGTTATTGACGTATATAATGTTCCCACCGAGAAGTAGGGGCCGATACTCCAAGAATGTTGTAAAATACTACATCCGACATGTTAGCCTGCCTTACGTTAGGATATATATCGCTGTAGACGTATATAACATCCCAACCGAGATGTACGGGACGACACGAACGGGATTCTGTAAAACATTACCAGCGAGGGGCTAGATGGGTTAGGTTAGGTTATGTTACGTTATAGACGTGTATAATGTTCCCACCGAGAAGTAGAGCCGATACGCCAGGAATGTTGTAAAATACTGCATCCGAGATGTTAGCCTGCCTTACGTTAGGATATATATCGCTGTAGACGTATATAATGTCCCATCCGAGACGTACGGGACGACACGAACGGGATTCTGTAAAACATTACCAGCTCGGGGCTAGATGTGTTAGGTTAGGTTATGTTACGTTATAGACCTATATAATGTTCCCACGGTGAAGTAGGGCCCGATACTCCAAGATTGTTGTAAAATACTACATCCGAGATGTTAGCCTGCCTTACGTTAGGATATATATCGCTGTAGACGTATATAACTTCCCAACCGAGATGTACGGGACGACAGGAACGGGATTCTGTAAAACATTACCAGCGAGGGGCTAGATGGGTT
This sequence comes from Xylocopa violacea, assembly GCA_963969225.1. Taxonomy (NCBI): domain Eukaryota; kingdom Metazoa; phylum Arthropoda; class Insecta; order Hymenoptera; family Apidae; genus Xylocopa; species Xylocopa violacea. The sequence goes on from CAXAJV010000807.1 coordinate 292,106, forward strand.
AGGTTAGGTTATGTTACGTTATAGACGTGTATAATGTTCCCACCGAGAAGTATGGGCCGATACGCCAGGAATGTTGTAAAATACTGCATCCGAGATGTTAGCCTGCCTTAGGTTAGGATATATAAAGCTATAGACGTATATAATATCCCAACCCAGATGTACAGGACGACACGAATGGGATTCTGTAAAACATTACCAGCGAGGGGCTAGATGGGTTAGGTTAGGTTATGTTACGTTATAGACGTGTATAATGTTCCCACCGAGAAGTATGGGCCGGTACGCCAGGAATGTTGTAAAATACTGCATCCGAGATGTTAGCCTGCCTTAGGTTAGGATATATAACGCTATAGACGTATATAATATGCCAACCCAGATGTACAGCACGACACGAACGGGATTCTGTAAAATATTACCAGCGAGGGGCTAGATGGGTTAGGTTAGGTTATGCTACGTTATAGACGTGTATAATGTTCCCACGGTGAAGTACGGGCCGATACGCCAGGAATGGCGTAAAATACTGCGACCGAGATGGTAGACTGCCTTAGGTTAGGATATATAACGCTGTAGACGTATATAATATCCCAACCGAGATGTACGGGACGACACGAACGGGATTCTGTAAAACATTGCCAACGAGGGACTAGATGGGATAGGTTAGGTTATGTTACGTTGTAGAAGTATATAATGTTCCCACCGAGAAGTAGGGGCCGATACTCCAAGAATGTTGTAAAATACCACATCCGAGATGTTAGCCTGCCTTACGTTAGGATATATATCGCTGTAGACGTATATAACTTCCCAACCGAGATGTACGGGACGACACGAACGGGATTCTGTAAAACATTGCCAACGAGGGGCTAGATGGGATAGGTTAGGTTATGTTACGTTACAGGCGTATATAATGTTCCCACTGAGAAGTAGGGGCCGATACGCCAGGAATGTCGTAAAATACTGCATCCGAGATGTTAGCCTGCCTTAAGTTAAGATATATAACGCTGTAGACGGATATAATGTCCCATCCGAGACGTACGGGACGACACGAACGGGATTCTGTATAACATTACTAGCGAGGGGCTAGATGGGTTAGGTTAGGTTATGTTACGTTATAGACGTGTATAATGTTCCCACCGAGAAGTAGAGCCGATACGCCAGGAATGTTGTAAAATACTGCATCCGAGATGTTAGCCTGCCTTACGTTAGGATATATATCGCTGTAGACGTATATAATGTCCCATCCGAGACGTACGGGACGACACGAACGGGATTCTGTAAAACATTACCAGCTCGGGGCTAGATGTGTTAGGTTAGGTTATGTTACGTTATAGACCTATATAATGTTCCCACGGTGAAGTAGGGCCCGATACTCCAAGATTGTTGTAAAATACTACATCCGAGATGTTAGCCTGCCTTACGTTAGGATATATATCGCTGTAGACGTATATAACTTCCCAACCGAGATGTACGGGACGACAGGAACTGGATTCTGTAAAACATTACCAGCGAGGGGCTAGATGGGTTAGGTTAGGTTATGTTACGTTATAGACGTGTATAATGTTCCCACCGAGAAGTATGGGCCGATACGCCAGGAATGTTGTAAAATACTGCATCCGAGATGTTAGCCTGCCTTAGGTTAGGATATATAAAGCTATAGACGTATATAATATCCCAACCCAGATGTACAGGACGACACGAATGGGATTCTGTAAAACATTACCAGCGAGGGGCTAGATGGGTTAGGTTAGGTTATGTTACGTTATAGACGTGTATAATGTTCCCACCGAGAAGTATGGGCCGGTACTCCAGGAATGTTGTAAAATACTGCATCCGAGATGTTAGCCTGCCTTAGGTTAGGATATATAACGCTATAGACGTATATAATATGCCAACCCAGATGTACAGGACGACACGAACGGGATTCTGTAAAATATTACCAGCGAGGGGCTAGATGGGTTAGGTTAGGTTATGCTACGTTATAGACGTGTATAATGTTCCCACGGTGAAGTACGGGCCGATACGCCAGGAATGGCGTAAAATACTGCGACCGAGATGGTAGACTGCCTTAGGTTAGGATATATAACGCTTTAGACGTATATAATATCCCAACCGAGATGTACGGGACGACACGAACGGGATTCTGTAAAACATTGCCAACGAGGGACTAGATGGGATAGGTTAGGTTATGTTACGTTGTAGAAGTATATAATGTTCCCACCGAGAAGTAGGGGCCGATACTCCAAGAATGTTGTAAAATACCACATCCGAGATGTTAGCCTGCCTTAGGTTAGGATATATATCGCTGTAGACGTATATAACTTCCCAACCGAGATGTACGGGACGACACGAACGGGATTCTGTAAAACATTGCCAACGAGGGGCTAGATGGGATAGGTTAGGTTATGTTACGTTACAGACGTATATAATGTTCCCACCGAGAAGTAGGGGCCGATACTCCAAGAATGTTGTAAAATACTACATCCGAGATGTTAGCCTGCCTTACGTTAGGATATATATCGCTGTAGACGCATATAACATCCCATCCGAGATGTACGGGACGACAGGAACGGGATTCTGTAAAACATTACCAGCGAGGGGCTAGATGGGTTAGGTTAGGTTATGTTACGTTATAGACGTGTATAATGTTCCCACCGAGAAGTACGGGCCGATACGCCAGGAATGTTGTAAAATACTGCATCCGAGATGTTAGCCTGCCTTAGGTTAGGATATATATCGTTGTAGACGTATATAACATCCCAACAGAGATGTACGGGACGACAGGAACGGGATTCTGTAAAAAATTACCAGCGAGGGGCTAGATGGGTTAGGTTAGGTTATGTTACGTTATAGACGTGTATAATGTTCCCACCGAGAAGTAGAGCCGATACGCCAGGAATGTTGTAAAGTACTGCATCCGAGATGTTAGCCTGCCTTAGGTTAGGATATATATCGCTGTAGACGTATATAACATCACAACCGAGATGTATGGGACGACAGAAACGGGATTCTGTAAAACATTACCAGCGAGGGGCTAGATGGGTTAGGTTAGGTTATGTTACGTTATAGACCTGTATAATGTTCCCACGGTGAAGTAGGGGCCGATACGCCAGGAATGGCGTATAATACTTCATCCGAGATGTTAGCCTGCCTTAGGTTAGGATATATATTGCTTTAGACGTTTATAATGTTCCAACCGAGATGTACGGGACGACAGGAACGGGATTCTGTAAAACATTACCAGCGAGGGGCTAGATGGGTTAGGTTAGGTTATGTTACGTTATAGACGTGTATAATGTTCCCACCGAGAAGTACGGGCCGATACGCCAGGAATGTTGTAAAATACTGCATCCGAGATGTTAGCCTGCCTTAGGTTAGGATATATATCGCTGTAGACGTATATAACATCCCAACCGAGATGTACGGGACGACAGGAACGGTATTCTGTAAAAAATTACCAGCGAGGGGCTAGATGGGTTAGGTTAGGTTATGTTATGTTATAGACCTGTATAATGTTCCCACGGTGAAGTAGGGGCCGATACGCCAGGAATGGCGTATAATACTTCATCCGAGATGTTAGCCTGCCTTAGGTTAGGATATATATTGCTTTAGACGTTTATAATGTTCCAACCGAGATGTACGGGACGACAGGAACGGGATTCTGTAAAACATTACCAGCGAGGGCCTAGATGGGTTAGGTTAGGTTATGTTACGTTATAGACGTGTATAATGTTCCCACCGAGAAGTAGAGCCGATACGCCAGGAATGGCGTAAAATACAGCGACCGAGATGGTAGACTGCCTTAGGTTAGGATATATAACGCTGTAGACGTATATAACGTGCCAAACGAGACCTACGGGACGACACGAACGGTATTCTGTAAAACATTACCAGCGAGGGGCTAGATGTGTTAGGTTAGGTTAGATTACGTTATAGACCTATATAATGTTCCCGCCGAGAAGTAGGGGCCGATACGCCAGGAATGTTGTAAAATACTACATCCGAGATGATAGCCTGCCTTAGGTTAGGATATATATCGCTGTAGACGTATATAACATCCCAACCGAGATGTACGGGACGACAGGAACGGGATTCTGTAAAACATTACCAGCGAGGGGCTAGATGTGTTAGGTTAGGTTATGTTACGTTATAGACGTGTATAATGTTCCCACCGAGAAGTAGAGCCGATACGCCAGGAATGTTGTAAAATACTGCATCCGAGATGTTAGCCTGCCTTAGGTTAAGATATATAACGGTATAGACGTATATAATATCCCAACCGAGATGTACGGGACGACACGAACGGGATTCTGTAAAATATTACCAGCGAGGGGCTAGATGGGTTAGATTAGGTTATGTTACGTTATAGACGTATATAATGTTCCCACCGAGAAGTAGGGGCCGATACTCCAAGAATGTTGTAAAATACTACATCCGACATGTTAGCCTGCCTTACGTTAGGATATATATCGCTGTAGACGTATATAACATCCCAACCGAGATGTACGGGACGACACGAACGGGATTCTGTAAAACATTGCCAACGAGGGGCTAGATGGGATAGGTTAGGTTATGTTACGTTACAGACGTATATAATGTTCCCACTGAGAAGTAGGGGCTGATACGCCAGGAATGTCGTAAAATACTGCATCCGAGATGTTAGCCTGCCTTAAGTTAAGATATATAACGCTGTAGACGGTTATAATGTTCCATCCGAGACGTACGGGACGACATGAACGGGACTCTGTAAAACATTACCAGCGAGGGGCTAGATGTGTTAGGTTAGGTTATGTTACCTTATAGACCTATATAATGTTCCCACCGAGAAGTATGGGCCGATACGGCAGGAATGTTGTAAAATACTGCAACCGAGATGTTAGCCTGCCTTAGGTTAGGATATATAACGCTATAGACGTATACAATATCCCAACCCAGATGTACAGGACGACACGAACGGGATTCTGTAAAATATTACCAGCGAGGGGCTAGATGGGTTAGGTTAGGTTATGCTACGTTATAGACGTGTATAATGTTCCCACCGAGAAGTACGGGCCGATACGCCAGGAATGTTGTAAAATACTGCATCCGAGATGTTAGCCTGCCTTAGGTTAGGATATATATCGCTGTAGACGTATATAACATCCCAACCGAGATGTACGGGACGACAGGAACGGGATTCTGTAAAAAATTACCAGCGAGGGGCTAGATGGGTTAGGTTAGGTTATGTTATGTTATAGACCTGTATAATGTTCCCACGGTGAAGTAGGGGCCGATACGCCAGGAATGGCGTATAATACTTCATCCGAGATGTTAGCCTGCCTTAGGTTAGGATATATAACGCTATAGACGTATATAATATCCCAACCGAGACGTACGGGATGTCAGGAACGGGATTCTGTAAAACATTACCAGCGAGGGGCTAGATGGGTTAGGTTAGGTTATGTTACGTTATAGACGTGTATAATGTTCCCACCGAGAAGTAGAGCCGATACGCCAGGAATGTTGTAAAATACTGCATCCGAGATGTTAGCCTGCCTTACGTTAGGATATATATCGCTGTAGACGTATATAATGTCCCATCCGAGACGTACGGGACGACACGAACGGGATTCTGTAAAGCATTACCAGCTCGGGGCTAGATGTGTTAGGTTAGGTTATGTTACGTTATAGACCTATATAATGTTCCCACGGTGAAGTAGGGCCCGATACTCCAAGATTGTTGTAAAATACTACATCCGAGATGTTAGCCTGCCTTACGTTAGGATATATATCGCTGTAGACGTATATAACTTCCCAACCGAGATGTACGGGACGACAGGAACTGGATTCTGTAAAACATTGCCAACGAGGGGCTAGATGGGATAGGTTAGGTTATGTTACGTTACAGACGTATATAATGTTCCCACTGAGAAGTAGGGGCCGATACGCCAGGAATGTCGTAAAATACTGCATCCGAGATGTTAGCCTGCCTTAAGTTAAGATATATAACGCTGTAGACGGATATAATATCCCAAATCAGATGTACAGGACGACACGAATGGGATTCTGTAAAACATTACCAGCGAGGGGCTAGATGGGTTAGGTTAGGTTATGTTACGTTATAGACGTGTATAATGTTCCCACCGAGAAGTATGGGCCGGTACTCCAGGAATGTTGTAAAATACTGCATCCGAGATGTTAGCCTGCCTTAGGTTAGGATATATAACGCTATAGACGTATATAATATGTCAACCCAGATGTACAGGACGACACGAACGGGATTCTGTAAAATATTACCAGCGAGGGGCTAGATGGGTTAGGTTAGGTTATGCTACGTTATAGACGTGTATAATGTTCCCACGGTGAAGTACGGGCCGATACGCCAGGAATGGCGTAAAATACTGCGACCGAGATGGTAGACTGCCTTAGGTTAGGATATATAACGCTTTAGACGTATATAATATCCCAACCGAGATGTACGGGACGACACGAACGGGATTCTGTAAAACATTGCCAACGAGGGACTAGATGGGATAGGTTAGGTTATGTTACGTTACAGACGTATATAATGTTCCCACCGAGAAGTAGGGGCCGATACTCCAAGAATGTTGTAAAATACTACATCCGAGATGTTAGCCTGCCTTACGTTAGGATATATATCGCTGTAGACGCATATAACATCCCATCCGAGATGTACGGGACGACAGGAACGGGATTCTGTAAAACATTACCAGCGAGGGGCTAGATGGGTTAGGTTAGGTTATGTTACGTTATAGACGTGTATAATGTTCCCACCGAGAAGTACGGGCCGATACGCCAGGAATGTTGTAAAATACTGCATCCGAGATGTTAGCCTGCCTTAGGTTAGGATATATATCGCTGTAGACGTATATAACATCCCAACAGAGATGTACGGGACGACAGGAACGGGATTCTGTAAAAAATTACCAGCGAGGGGCTAGATGGGTTAGGTTAGGTTATGTTACGTTATAGACGTGTATAATGTTCCCACCGAGAAGTAGAGCCGATACGCCAGGAATGTTGTAAAATACTGCATCCGAGATGTTAGCCTGCCTTAGGTTAGGATATATAACGCTATAGACGTATATAATATCCCATCCGAGATGTACGGGACGACAGGAACGGGATTCTGTAAAACATTACCAGCGAGGGGCTAGATGGGTTAGGTTAGGTTATGTTACGTTATAGACGTGTATAATGTTCCCACCGAGAAGTAGAGCCGATACGCCAGGAATATTGTAAAATACTGCATCCGAGATGTTAGCCTGCCTTAGGTTAAGATATATAACGCTATAGACGTATATAATATCCCAACCGAGACGTACGGGACGACACGAACTGGATTCTGTAAAACATTACCAGCTAGGGGCTAGATGTGTTAGGTTAGATTATATTACGTTATAGACGTGTATAATGTTCCCACCGAGAAGTAGAGCCGATACGCCAGGAATGTTGTAAAATACTGCATCCGAGATATTAGCCTGCCTTAGGTTAAGATATATAACGCTATAGACGTATATAATATCCCAACCGAGATGTACGGGACGACACGAACGGGATTCTGTAAAACATTGCCAACGAGGGACTAGATGGAATAGGTTAGGCTATGTTACGTTGTAGACGTATATATTGTTCCCACCGAGAAGTAGGGGCCGATACTCCAAGAATGTTGTAAAATAACACATCCGAGATGTTAGCCTGCCTTAGGTTAGGATATATAACGCTGTAGACGTTTATAATGTCCCAACAGAGACGTACGGGACGTCAGGAACGGGATTCTGTAAAACATTACCAGCGAGGGGCTAGATGGGTTAGGTTAGGTTGTGATACGTTATAAACGTATATAATGTTCCCACCGAGAAGTAGGGGCCGATATGCCAGGAATGTTGTAAAATACTGCATCCGAGATGTTAGCCTGCCTTAGGTTAGGATATATAACGCTATAGACGTATATAATATTCCAACCGAGATGTACGGGACGCCACGAACGGGATTCTGTAAAATATTACGAGCGAGGGGCTAGATGGGTTAGGTTAGGTTATGTTACGTTACAGACGTATATAATGTTCCCACCGAGAAGTAGGGGCCGATACTCCAAGAATGTTGTAAAATACTACATCCGAGATGTTAGCCTGCCTTACGTTAGGATATATATCGCTGTAGACGTATATAACATCACAACCGAGATGTATGGGACGACAGAAACGGGATTCTGTAAAACATTACCAGCGAGGGGCTAGATGGGTTAGGTTAGGTTATGTTACGTTATAGACCTGTATAATGTTCCCACGGTGAAGTAGGGGCCGATACGCCAGGAATGGCGTATAATACTTCATCCGAGATGTTAGCCTGCCTTAGGTTAGGATATATATTGCTTTAGACGTTTATAATGTTCCAACCGAGATGTACGGGACGACAGGAACGGGATTCTGTAAAACATTACCAGCGAGGGGCTAGATGGGTTAGGTTAGGTTATGTTACGTTATAGACGTGTATAATGTTCCCACCGAGAAGTACGGGCCGATACGCCAGGAATGTTGTAAAATACTGCATCCGAGATGTTAGCCTGCCTTAGGTTAGGATATATATCGCTGTAGACGTATATAACATCCCAACCGAGATGTACGGGACGACAGGAACGGTATTCTGTAAAAAATTACCAGCGAGGGGCTAGATGGGTTAGGTTAGGTTATGTTATGTTATAGACCTGTATAATGTTCCCACGGTGAAGTAGGGGCCGATACGCCAGGAATGGCGTATAATACTTCATCCGAGATGTTAGCCTGCCTTAGGTTAGGATATATATTGCTTTAGACGTTTATAATGTTCCAACCGAGATGTACGGGACGACAGGAACGGGATTCTGTAAAACATTACCAGCGAGGGCCTAGATGGGTTAGGTTAGGTTATGTTACGTTATAGACGTGTATAATGTTCCCACCGAGAAGTAGAGCCGATACGCCAGGAATGGCGTAAAATACAGCGACCGAGATGGTAGACTGCCTTAGGTTAGGATATATAACGCTGTAGACGTATATAACGTGCCAAACGAGACCTACGGGACGACACGAACGGTATTCTGTAAAACATTACCAGCGAGGGGCTAGATGTGTTAGGTTAGGTTAGATTACGTTATAGACCTATATAATGTTCCCGCCGAGAAGTAGGGGCCGATACGCCAGGAATGTTGTAAAATACTACATCCGAGATGATAGCCTGCCTTAGGTTAGGATATATATCGCTGTAGACGTATATAACATCCCAACCGAGATGTACGGGACGACAGGAACGGGATTCTGTAAAACATTACCAGCGAGGGGCTAGATGTGTTAGGTTAGGTTATGTTACGTTATAGACGTGTATAATGTTCCCACCGAGAAGTAGAGCCGATACGCCAGGAATGTTGTAAAATACTGCATCCGAGATGTTAGCCTGCCTTAGGTTAAGATATATAACGGTATAGACGTATATAATATCCCAACCGAGATGTACGGGACGACACGAACGGGATTCTGTAAAATATTACCAGCGAGGGGCTAGATGGGTTAGATTAGGTTATGTTACGTTATAGACGTATATAATGTTCCCACCGAGAAGTAGGGGCCGATACTCCAAGAATGTTGTAAAATACTACATCCGACATGTTAGCCTGCCTTACGTTAGGATATATATCGCTGTAGACGTATATAACATCCCAACCGAGATGTACGGGACGACACGAACGGGATTCTGTAAAACATTGCCAACGAGGGGCTAGATGGGATAGGTTAGGTTATGTTACGTTACAGACGTATATAATGTTCCCACTGAGAAGTAGGGGCTGATACGCCAGGAATGTCGTAAAATACTGCATCCGAGATGTTAGCCTGCCTTAAGTTAAGATATATAACGCTGTAGACGGTTATAATGTTCCATCCGAGACGTACGGGACGACATGAACGGGACTCTGTAAAACATTACCAGCGAGGGGCTAGATGTGTTAGGTTAGGTTATGTTACCTTATAGACCTATATAATGTTCCCACCGAGAAGTATGGGCCGATACGGCAGGAATGTTGTAAAATACTGCAACCGAGATGTTAGCCTGCCTTAGGTTAGGATATATAACGCTATAGACGTATACAATATCCCAACCCAGATGTACAGGACGACACGAACGGGATTCTGTAAAATATTACCAGCGAGGGGCTAGATGGGTTAGGTTAGGTTATGCTACGTTATAGACGTGTATAATGTTCCCACCGAGAAGTACGGGCCGATACGCCAGGAATGTTGTAAAATACTGCATCCGAGATGTTAGCCTGCCTTAGGTTAGGATATATATCGCTGTAGACGTATATAACATCCCAACCGAGATGTACGGGACGACAGGAACGGGATTCTGTAAAAAATTACCAGCGAGGGGCTAGATGGGTTAGGTTAGGTTATGTTATGTTATAGACCTGTATAATGTTCCCACGGTGAAGTAGGGGCCGATACGCCAGGAATGGCGTATAATACTTCATCCGAGATGTTAGCCTGCCTTAGGTTAGGATATATAACGCTATAGACGTATATAATATCCCAACCGAGACGTACGGGATGTCAGGAACGGGATTCTGTAAAACATTACCAGCGAGGGGCTAGATGGGTTAGGTTAGGTTATGTTACGTTATAGACGTGTATAATGTTCCCACCGAGAAGTAGAGCCGATACGCCAGGAATGTTGTAAAATACTGCATCCGAGATGTTAGCCTGCCTTACGTTAGGATATATATCGCTGTAGACGTATATAATGTCCCATCCGAGACGTACGGGACGACACGAACGGGATTCTGTAAAGCATTACCAGCTCGGGGCTAGATGTGTTAGGTTAGGTTATGTTACGTTATAGACCTATATAATGTTCCCACGGTGAAGTAGGGCCCGATACTCCAAGATTGTTGTAAAATACTACATCCGAGATGTTAGCCTGCCTTACGTTAGGATATATATCGCTGTAGACGTATATAACTTCCCAACCGAGATGTACGGGACGACAGGAACTGGATTCTGTAAAACATTGCCAACGAGGGGCTAGATGGGATAGGTTAGGTTATGTTACGTTACAGACGTATATAATGTTCCCACTGAGAAGTAGGGGCCGATACGCCAGGAATGTCGTAAAATACTGCATCCGAGATGTTAGCCTGCCTTAAGTTAAGATATATAACGCTGTAGACGGATATAATATCCCAACCCAGATGTACAGGACGACACGAATGGGATTCTGTAAAACATTACCAGCGAGGGGCTAGATGGGTTAGGTTAGGTTATGTTACGTTATAGACGTGTATAATGTTCCCACCGAGAAGTATGGGCCGGTACTCCAGGAATGTTGTAAAATACTGCATCCGAGATGTTAGCCTGCCTTAGGTTAGGATATATAACGCTATAGACGTATATAATATGCCAACCCAGATGTACAGGACGACACGAACGGGATTCTGTAAAATATTACCAGCGAGGGGCTAGATGGGTTAGGTTAGGTTATGCTACGTTATAGACGTGTATAATGTTCCCACGGTGAAGTAGGGGCCGATACTCCAAGAATGTTGTAAAATACTACATCCGAGATGTTAGCCTGCCTTACGTTAGGATATATATCGCTGTAGACGCATATAACATCCCATCCGAGATGTACGGGACGACAGGAACGGGATTCTGTAAAACATTACCAGCGAGGGGCTAGATGGGTTAGGTTAGGTTATGTTACGTTATAGACGTGTATAATGTTCCCACCGAGAAGTACGGGCCGATACGCCAGGAATGTTGTAAAATACTGCATCCGAGATGTTAGCCTGCCTTAGGTTAGGATATATATCGCTGTAGACGTATATAACATCCCAACAGAGATGTACGGGACGACAGGAACGGGATTCTGTAAAAAATTACCAGCGAGGGGCTAGATGGGTTAGGTTAGGTTATGTTACGTTATAGACGTGTATAATGTTCCCACCGAGAAGTAGAGCCGATACGCCAGGAATGTTGTAAAATACTGCATCCGAGATGTTAGCCTGCCTTAGGTTAGGATATATAACGCTATAGACGTATATAATATCCCATCCGAGATGTACGGGACGACAGGAACGGGATTCTGTAAAACATTACCAGCGAGGGGCTAGATGGGTTAGGTTAGGTTATGTTACGTTATAGACGTGTATAATGTTCCCACCGAGAAGTAGAGCCGATACGCCAGGAATATTGTAAAATACTGCATCCGAGATGTTAGCCTGCCTTAGGTTAAGATATATAACGCTATAGACGTATATAATATCCCAACCGAGACGTACGGGACGACACGAACTGGATTCTGTAAAACATTACCAGCTAGGGGCTAGATGTGTTAGGTTAGATTATATTACGTTATAGACGTGTATAATGTTCCCACCGAGAAGTAGAGCCGATACGCCAGGAATGTTGTAAAATACTGCATCCGAGATATTAGCCTGCCTTAGGTTAAGATATATAACGCTATAGACGTATATAATATCCCAACCGAGATGTACGGGACGACACGAACGGGATTCTGTAAAACATTGCCAACGAGGGACTAGATGGAATAGGTTAGGCTATGTTACGTTGTAGACGTATATATTGTTCCCACCGAGAAGTAGGGGCCGATACTCCAAGAATGTTGTAAAATAACACATCCGAGATGTTAGCCTGCCTTAGGTTAGGATATATAACGCTGTAGACGTTTATAATGTCCCAACAGAGACGTACGGGACGTCAGGAACGGGATTCTGTAAAACATTACCAGCGAGGGGCTAGATGGGTTAGGTTAGGTTGTGATACGTTATAAACGTATATAATGTTCCCACCGAGAAGTAGGGGCCGATATGCCAGGAATGTTGTAAAATACTGCATCCGAGATGTTAGCCTGCCTTAGGTTAGGATATATAACGCTATAGACGTATATAATATTCCAACCGAGATGTACGGGACGCCACGAACGGGATTCTGTAAAATATTACGAGCGAGGGGCTAGATGGGTTAGGTTAGGTTATGTTACGTTACAGACGTATATAATGTTCCCACCGAGAAGTAGGGGCCGATACTCCAAGAATGTTGTAAAATACTACATCCGAGATGTTAGCCTGCCTTACGTTAGGATATATATCGCTGTAGACGTATATAACATCACAACCGAGATGTATGGGACGACAGAAACGGGATTCTGTAAAACATTACCAGCGAGGGGCTAGATGGGTTAGGTTAGGTTATGTTACGTTATAGACCTGTATAATGTTCCCACGGTGAAGTAGGGGCCGATACGCCAGGAATGGCGTATAATACTTCATCCGAGATGTTAGCCTGCCTTAGGTTAGGATATATATTGCTTTAGACGTTTATAATGTTCCAACCGAGATGTACGGGACGACAGGAACGGGATTCTGTAAAACATTACCAGCGAGGGGCTAGATGGGTTAGGTTAGGTTATGTTACGTTATAGACGTGTATAATGTTCCCACCGAGAAGTACGGGCCGATACGCCAGGAATGTTGTAAAATACTGCATCCGAGATGTTAGCCTGCCTTAGGTTAGGATATATATCGCTGTAGACGTATATAACATCCCAACCGAGATGTACGGGACGACAGGAACGGTATTCTGTAAAAAATTACCAGCGAGGGGCTAGATGGGTTAGGTTAGGTTATGTTATGTTATAGACCTGTATAATGTTCCCACGGTGAAGTAGGGGCCGATACGCCAGGAATGGCGTATAATACTTCATCCGAGATGTTAGCCTGCCTTAGGTTAGGATATATATTGCTTTAGACGTTTATAATGTTCCAACCGAGATGTACGGGACGACAGGAACGGGATTCTGTAAAACATTACCAGCGAGGGGCTAGATGGGTTAGGTTAGGTTATGTTACGTTATAGACGTGTATAATGTTCCCACCGAGAAGTAGAGCCGATACGCCAGGAATGGCGTAAAATACAGCGACCGAGATGGTAGACTGCCTTAGGTTAGGATATATAACGCTGTAGACGTATATAACGTGCCAAACGAGACCTACGGGACGACACGAACGGTATTCTGTAAAACATTACCAGCGAGGGGCTAGATGTGTTAGGTTAGGTTAGATTACGTTATAGACCTATATAATGTTCCCGCCGAGAAGTAGGGGCCGATACGCCAGGAATGTTGTAAAATACTACATCCGAGATGATAGCCTGCCTTAGGTTAGGATATATATCGCTGTAGACGTATATAACATCCCAACCGAGATGTACGGGACGACAGGAACGGGATTCTGTAAAACATTACCAGCGAGGGGCTAGATGTGTTAGGTTAGGTTATGTTACGTTATAGACGTGTATAATGTTCCCACCGAGAAGTAGAGCCGATACGCCAGGAATGTTGTAAAATACTGCATCCGAGATGTTAGCCTGCCTTAGGTTAAGATATATAACGGTATAGACGTATATAATATCCCAACCGAGATGTACGGGACGACACGAACGGGATTCTGTAAAATATTACCAGCGAGGGGCTAGATGGGTTAGATTAGGTTATGTTACGTTATAGACGTATATAATGTTCCCACCGAGAAGTAGGGGCCGATACTCCAAGAATGTTGTAAAATACTACATCCGACATGTTAGCCTGCCTTACGTTAGGATATATATCGCTGTAGACGTATATAACATCCCAACCGAGATGTACGGGACGACACGAACGGGATTCTGTAAAACATTGCCAACGAGGGGCTAGATGGGATAGGTTAGGTTATGTTACGTTACAGACGTATATAATGTTCCCACTGAGAAGTAGGGGCTGATACGCCAGGAATGTCGTAAAATACTGCATCCGAGATGTTAGCCTGCCTTAAGTTAAGATATATAACGCTGTAGACGGTTATAATGTTCCATCCGAGACGTACGGGACGACATGAACGGGACTCTGTAAAACATTACCAGCGAGGGGCTAGATGTGTTAGGTTAGGTTATGTTACCTTATAGACCTATATAATGTTCCCACCGAGAAGTATGGGCCGATACGGCAGGAATGTTGTAAAATACTGCAACCGAGATGTTAGCCTGCCTTAGGTTAGGATATATAACGCTATAGACGTATACAATATCCCAACCCAGATGTACAGGACGACACGAACGGGATTCTGTAAAATATTACCAGCGAGGGGCTAGATGGGTTAGGTTAGGTTATGCTACGTTATAGACGTGTATAATGTTCCCACCGAGAAGTACGGGCCGATACGCCAGGAATGTTGTAAAATACTGCATCCGAGATGTTAGCCTGCCTTAGGTTAGGATATATATCGCTGTAGACGTATATAACATCCCAACCGAGATGTACGGGACGACAGGAACGGGATTCTGTAAAAAATTACCAGCGAGGGGCTAGATGGGTTAGGTTAGGTTATGTTATGTTATAGACCTGTATAATGTTCCCACGGTGAAGTAGGGGCCGATACGCCAGGAATGGCGTATAATACTTCATCCGAGATGTTAGCCTGCCTTAGGTTAGGATATATAACGCTATAGACGTATATAATATCCCAACCGAGACGTACGGGATGTCAGGAACGGGATTCTGTAAAACATTACCAGCGAGGGGCTAGATGGGTTAGGTTAGGTTATGTTACGTTATAGACGTGTATAATGTTCCCACCGAGAAGTAGAGCCGATACGCCAGGAATGTTGTAAAATACTGCATCCGAGATGTTAGCCTGCCTTACGTTAGGATATATATCGCTGTAGACGTATATAATGTCCCATCCGAGACGTACGGGACGACACGAACGGGATTCTGTAAAGCATTACCAGCTCGGGGCTAGATGTGTTAGGTTAGGTTATGTTACGTTATAGACCTATATAATGTTCCCACGGTGAAGTAGGGCCCGATACTCCAAGATTGTTGTAAAATACTACATCCGAGATGTTAGCCTGCCTTACGTTAGGATATATATCGCTGTAGACGTATATAACTTCCCAACCGAGATGTACGGGACGACAGGAACTGGATTCTGTAAAACATTGCCAACGAGGGGCTAGATGGGATAGGTTAGGTTATGTTACGTTACAGACGTATATAATGTTCCCACTGAGAAGTAGGGGCCGATACGCCAGGAATGTCGTAAAATACTGCATCCGAGATGTTAGCCTGCCTTAAGTTAAGATATATAACGCTGTAGACGGATATAATATCCCAACCCAGATGTACAGGACGACACGAATGGGATTCTGTAAAACATTACCAGCGAGGGGCTAGATGGGTTAGGTTAGGTTATGTTACGTTATAGACGTGTATAATGTTCCCACCGAGAAGTATGGGCCGGTACTCCAGGAATGTTGTAAAATACTGCATCCGAGATGTTAGCCTGCCTTAGGTTAGGATATATAACGCTATAGACGTATATAATATGCCAACCCAGATGTACAGGACGACACGAACGGGATTCTGTAAAATATTACCAGCGAGGGGCTAGATGGGTTAGGTTAGGTTATGCTACGTTATAGACGTGTATAATGTTCCCACGGTGAAGTACGGGCCGATACGCCAGGAATGGCGTAAAATACTGCGACCGAGATGGTAGACTGCCTTAGGTTAGGATATATAACGCTTTAGACGTATATAATATCCCAACCGAGATGTACGGGACGACACGAACGGGATTCTGTAAAACATTGCCAACGAGGGACTAGATGGGATAGGTTAGGTTATGTTACGTTGTAGAAGTATATAATGTTCCCACCGAGAAGTAGGGGCCGATACTCCAAGAATGTTGTAAAATACCACATCCGAGATGTTAGCCTGCCTTAGGTTAGGATATATATCGCTGTAGACGTATATAACTTCCCAACCGAGATGTACGGGACGACACGAACGGGATTCTGTAAAACATTGCCAACGAGGGGCTAGATGGGATAGGTTAGGTTATGTTACGTTACAGACGTATATAATGTTCCCACCGAGAAGTAGGGGCCGATACTCCAAGAATGTTGTAAAATACTACATCCGAGATGTTAGCCTGCCTTACGTTAGGATATATATCGCTGTAGACGCATATAACATCCCATCCGAGATGTACGGGACGACAGGAACGGGATTCTGTAAAACATTACCAGCGAGGGGCTAGATGGGTTAGGTTAGGTTATGTTACGTTATAGACGTGTATAATGTTCCCACCGAGAAGTACGGGCCGATACGCCAGGAATGTTGTAAAATACTGCATCCGAGATGTTAGCCTGCCTTAGGTTAGGATATATATCGCTGTAGACGTATATAACATCCCAACAGAGATGTACGGGACGACAGGAACGGGATTCTGTAAAAAATTACCAGCGAGGGGCTAGATGGGTTAGGTTAGGTTATGTTACGTTATAGACGTGTATAATGTTCCCACCGAGAAGTAGAGCCGATACGCCAGGAATGTTGTAAAATACTGCATCCGAGATGTTAGCCTGCCTTAGGTTAGGATATATAACGCTATAGACGTATATAATATCCCATCCGAGATGTACGGGACGACAGGAACGGGATTCTGTAAAACATTACCAGCGAGGGGCTAGATGGGTTAGGTTAGGTTATGTTACGTTATAGACGTGTATAATGTTCCCACCGAGAAGTAGAGCCGATACGCCAGGAATATTGTAAAATACTGCATCCGAGATGTTAGCCTGCCTTAGGTTAAGATATATAACGCTATAGACGTATATAATATCCCAACCGAGACGTACGGGACGACACGAACTGGATTCTGTAAAACATTACCAGCTAGGGGCTAGATGTGTTAGGTTAGATTATATTACGTTATAGACGTGTATAATGTTCCCACCGAGAAGTAGAGCCGATACGCCAGGAATGTTGTAAAATACTGCATCCGAGATATTAGCCTGCCTTAGGTTAAGATATATAACGCTATAGACGTATATAATATCCCAACCGAGATGTACGGGACGACACGAACGGGATTCTGTAAAACATTACCAGCGAGGGGCTAGATGGGTTAGGTTAGGTTGTGATACGTTATAAACGTATATAATGTTCCCACCGAGAAGTAGGGGCCGATATGCCAGGAATGTTGTAAAATACTGCATCCGAGATGTTAGCCTGCCTTAGGTTAGGATATATAACGCTATAGACGTATATAATATTCCAACCGAGATGTACGGGACGCCACGAACGGGATTCTGTAAAATATTACGAGCGAGGGGCTAGATGGGTTAGGTTAGGTTATGTTACGTTACAGACGTATATAATGTTCCCACCGAGAAGTAGGGGCCGATACTCCAAGAATGTTGTAAAATACTACATCCGAGATGTTAGCCTGCCTTACGTTAGGATATATATCGCTGTAGACGTATATAACATCACAACCGAGATGTATGGGACGACAGAAACGGGATTCTGTAAAACATTACCAGCGAGGGGCTAGATGGGTTAGGTTAGGTTATGTTACGTTATAGACCTGTATAATGTTCCCACGGTGAAGTAGGGGCCGATACGCCAGGAATGGCGTATAATACTTCATCCGAGATGTTAGCCTGCCTTAGGTTAGGATATATATTGCTTTAGACGTTTATAATGTTCCAACCGAGATGTACGGGACGACAGGAACGGGATTCTGTAAAACATTACCAGCGAGGGGCTAGATGGGTTAGGTTAGGTTATGTTACGTTATAGACGTGTATAATGTTCCCACCGAGAAGTACGGGCCGATACGCCAGGAATGTTGTAAAATACTGCATCCGAGATGTTAGCCTGCCTTAGGTTAGGATATATATCGCTGTAGACGTATATAACATCCCAACCGAGATGTACGGGACGACAGGAATGGGATTCTGTAAAAAATTACCAGCGAGGGGCTAGATGGGTTAGGTTAGGTTATGTTATGTTATAGACCTGTATAATGTTCCCACGGTGAAGTAGGGGCCGATACGCCAGGAATGGCGTATAATACTTCATCCGAGATGTTAGCCTGCCTTAGGTTAGGATATATATTGCTTTAGACGTTTATAATGTTCCAACCGAGATGTACGGGACGACAGGAACGGGATTCTGTAAAACATTACCAGCGAGGGCCTAGATGGGTTAGGTTAGGTTATGTTACGTTATAGACGTGTATAATGTTCCCACCGAGAAGTAGAGCCGATACGCCAGGAATGGCGTAAAATACAGCGACCGAGATGGTGGACTGCCTTAGGTTAGGATATATAACGCTGTAGACGTATATAACGTCCCAAACGAGACCTACGGGACGACACGAACGGTATTCTGTAAAACATTACCAGCGAGGGGCTAGATGTGTTAGGTTAGGTTAGATTACGTTATAGACCTATATAATGTTCCCGCCGAGAAGTAGGGGCCGATACGCCAGGAATGTTGTAAAATACTACATCCGAGATGATAGCCTGCCTTAGGTTAGGATATATATCGCTGTAGACGTATATAACATCCCAACCGAGATGTACGGGACGACAGGAACGGGATTCTGTAAAACATTACCAGCGAGGGGCTAGATGTGTTAGGTTAGGTTATGTTACGTTATAGACGTGTATAATGTTCCCACCGAGAAGTAGAGCCGATACGCCAGGAATGTTGTAAAATACTGCAACCGAGATGTTAGCCTGCCTTAGGTTAAGATATATAACGGTATAGACGTATATAATATCCCAACCGAGATGTACGGGACGACACGAACGGGATTCTGTAAAATATTACCAGCGAGGGGCTAGATGGGTTAGATTAGGTTATGTTACGTTATAGACGTATATAATGTTCCCACCGAGAAGTAGGGGCCGATACTCCAAGAATGTTGTAAAATACTACATCCGACATGTTAGCCTGCCTTACGTTAGGATATATATCGCTGTAGACGTATATAACATCCCAACCGAGATGTACGGGACGACACGAACGGGATTCTGTAAAACATTGCCAACGAGGGGCTAGATGGGATAGCTTAGGTTATGTTACGTTACAGACGTATATAATGTTCCCACTGAGAAGTAGGGGCTGATACGCCAGGAATGTCGTAAAATACTGCATCCGGGATGTTAGCCTGCCTTAAGTTAAGATATATAACGCTGTAGACGGTTATAATGTTCCATCCGAGACGTACGGGACGACATGAACGGGACTCTGTAAAACATTACCAGCGAGGGGCTAGATGTGTTAGGTTAGGTTATGTTACCTTATAGACCTATATAATGTTCCCACCGAGAAGTATGGGCCGATACGGCAGGAATGTTGTAAAATACTGCAACCGAGATGTTAGCCTGCCTTAGGTTAGGATATATAACGCTATAGACGTATATAATATCCCAACCCAGATGTACAGGACGACACGAACGGGATTCTGTAAAATATTACCAGCGAGGGGCTAGATGGGTTAGGTTAGGTTATGCTACGTTATAGACGTGTATAATGTTCCCACCGAGAAGTACGGGCCGATACGCCAGGAATGTTGTAAAATACTGCATCCGAGATGTTAGCCTGCCTTAGGTTAGGATATATATTGCTTTAGACGTTTATAATGTTCCAACCGAGATGTACGGGACGACAGGAACGGGATTCTGTAAAACATTACCAGCGAGGGGCTAGATGGGTTAGGTTAGGTTATGTTACGTTATAGACGTGTATAATGTTCCCACCGAGAAGTACGGGCCGATACGCCAGGAATGTTGTAAAATACTGCATCCGAGATGTTAGCCTGCCTTAGGTTAGGATATATATCGCTGTAGACGTATATAACATCCCAACCGAGATGTACGGGACGACAGGAACGGGATTCTGTAAAAAATTACCAGCGAGGGGCTAGATGGGTTAGGTTAGGTTATGTTATGTTATAGACCTGTATAATGTTCCCACGGTGAAGTAGGGGCCGATACGCCAGGAATGGCGTATAATACTTCATCCGAGATGTTAGCCTGCCTTAGGTTAGGATATATATTGCTTTAGACGTTTATAATGTTCCAACCGAGATGTACGGGACGACACGAACGGGATTCTGTAAAACATTGCCAACGAGGGGCTAGATGGGATAGGTTAGGTTATGTTACGTTACAGACGTATATAATGTTCCCACTGAGAAGTAGGGGCTGATACGCCAGGAATGTCGTAAAATACTGCATCCGAGATGTTAGCCTGCCTTAAGTTAAGATATATAACGCTGTAGACGGTTATAATGTTCCATCCGAGACGTACGGGACGACATGAACGGGACTCTGTAAAACATTACCAGCGAGGGGCTAGATGTGTTAGGTTAGGTTATGTTACCTTATAGACCTATATAATGTTCCCACCGAGAAGTATGGGCCGATACGGCAGGAATGTTGTAAAATACTGCAACCGAGATGTTAGCCTGCCTTAGGTTAGGATATATAACGCTATAGACGTATATAATATCCCAACCCAGATGTACAGGACGACACGAACGGGATTCTGTAAAATATTACCAGCGAGGGGCTAGATGGGTTAGGTTAGGTTATGCTACGTTATAGACGTGTATAATGTTCCCACCGAGAAGTACGGGCCGATACGCCAGGAATGTTGTAAAATACTGCATCCGAGATGTTAGCCTGCCTTAGGTTAGGATATATATTGCTTTAGACGTTTATAATGTTCCAACCGAGATGTACGGGACGACAGGAACGGGATTCTGTAAAACATTACCAGCGAGGGGCTAGATGGGTTAGGTTAGGTTATGTTACGTTATAGACGTGTATAATGTTCCCACCGAGAAGTACGGGCCGATACGCCAGGAATGTTGTAAAATACTGCATCCGAGATGTTAGCCTGCCTTAGGTTAGGATATATATCGCTGTAGACGTATATAACATCCCAACCGAGATGTACGGGACGACAGGAACGGGATTCTGTAAAAAATTACCAGCGAGGGGCTAGATGGGTTAGGTTAGGTTATGTTATGTTATAGACCTGTATAATGTTCCCACGGTGAAGTAGGGGCCGATACGCCAGGAATGGCGTATAATACTTCATCCGAGATGTTAGCCTGCCTTAGGTTAGGATATATATTGCTTTAGACGTTTATAATGTTCCAACCGAGATGTACGGGACGACAGGAACGGGATTCTGTAAAACATTACCAGCGAGGGCCTAGATGGGTTAGGTTAGGTTATGTTACGTTATAGACGTGTATAATGTTCCCACCGAGAAGTAGAGCCGATACGCCAGGAATGGCGTAAAATACAGCGACCGAGATGGTAGACTGCCTTAGGTTAGGATATATAACGCTGTAGACGTATATAACGTCCCAAACGAGACCTACGGGACGACACGAACGGTATTCTGTAAAACATTACCAGCGAGGGGCTAGATGTGTTAGGTTAGGTTAGATTACGTTATAGACCTATATAATGTTCCCGCCGAGAAGTAGGGGCCGATACGCCAGGAATGTTGTAAAATACTACATCCGAGATGATAGCCTGCCTTAGGTTAGGATATATATCGCTGTAGACGTATATAACATCCCAACCGAGATGTACGGGACGACAGGAACGGGATTCTGTAAAACATTACCAGCGAGGGGCTAGATGTGTTAGGTTAGGTTATGTTACGTTATAGACGTGTATAATGTTCCCACCGAGAAGTAGAGCCGATACGCCAGGAATGTTGTAAAATACTGCATCCGAGATGTTAGCCTGCCTTAGGTTAAGATATATAACAGTATAGACGTATATAATATCCCAACCGAGATGTACGGGACGACACGAACGGGATTCTGTAAAATATTACCAGCGAGGGGCTAGATGGGTTAGATTAGGTTATGTTACGTTATAGACGTATATAATGTTCCCACCGAGAAGTAGGGGCCGATACTCCAAGAATGTTGTAAAATACTACATCCGACATGTTAGCCTGCCTTACGTTAGGATATATATCGCTGTAGACGTATATAACATCCCAACCGAGATGTACGGGACGACACGAACGGGATTCTGTAAAACATTGCCAACGAGGGGCTAGATGGGATAGGTTAGGTTATGTTACGTTACAGACGTATATAATGTTCCCACTGAGAAGTAGGGGCTGATACGCCAGGAATGTCGTAAAATACTGCATCCGAGATGTTAGCCTGCCTTAAGTTAAGATATATAACGCTGTAGACGGTTATAATGTTCCATCCGAGACGTACGGGACGACATGAACGGGACTCTGTAAAACATTACCAGCGAGGGGCTAGATGTGTTAGGTTAGGTTATGTTACCTTATAGACCTATATAATGTTCCCACCGAGAAGTATGGGCCGATACGGCAGGAATGTTGTAAAATACTGCAACCGAGATGTTAGCCTGCCTTAGGTTAGGATATATAACGCTATAGACGTATATAATATCCCAACCCAGATGTACAGGACGACACGAACGGGATTCTGTAAAATATTACCAGCGAGGGGCTAGATGGGTTAGGTTAGGTTATGCTACGTTATAGACGTGTATAATGTTCCCACCGAGAAGTACGGGCCGATACGCCAGGAATGTTGTAAAATACTGCATCCGAGATGTTAGCCTGCCTTAGGTTAGGATATATATCGCTGTAGACGTATATAACATCCCAACCGAGATGTACGGGACGACAGGAACGGGATTCTGTAAAAAATTACCAGCGAGGGGCTAGATGGGTTAGGATAGGTTATGTTATGTTATAGACCTGTATAATGTTCCCACCGAGAAGTATGGGCCGATACTCCAAGAATGTTGTAAAATACTACATCCGAGATGTTAGCCTGCCTTACCTTAGGAAATATAACGCTGTAGACGTATATAATGTCCCATCCGAGACGTACGGGACGACACGAACGGGATTCTGTAAAACATTACCAGCGAGGGGCTAGATGTGTTAGGTTAGGTTATGTTACGTTATAGACCTATATAAAGTTCCCACCGAGAAGTATGGGCCGATACGCCAGGAATGTTGTAAAATACAGCAACCGAGATGTTAGCCTGCCTTAGGTTAGGATATATAACGCTGTAGACGTTTATAATGTCCCAACAGAGACGTACGGGACGACAGGAACGGGATTCTGTAAAACATTGCCAGCGAGGGGCTAGATGGGTTAGGTTAGGGTATGTTACGTTATTGACGTATATAATGTTCCCACCGAGAAGTAGGGGCCGATACTCCAAGAATGTTGTAAAATACTACATCCGACATGTTAGCCTGCCTTAGGTTAGGATATATAACGCTATAGACGTATATAATATCCCAACCCAGATGTACAGGACGACACGAACGGGATTCTGTAAAATATTACCAGCGAGGGGCTAGATGGGTTAGGTTAGGTTATGCTACGTTATAGACGTGTATAATGTTCCCACGGTGAAGTACGGGCCGATACGCCAGGAATGGCGTAAAATACTGCGACCGAGATGGTAGACTGCCTTAGGTTAGGATATATATTGCTTTAGACGTTTATAATGTTCCAACCGAGATGTACGGGACGACAGGAACGGGATTCTGTAAAACATTACCAGCGAGGGCCTAGATGGGTTAGGTTAGGTTATGTTACGTTATAGACGTGTATAATGTTCCCACCGAGAAGTAGAGCCGATACGCCAGGAATGGCGTAAAATTCTGCGACCGAGATGGTAGACTGCCTTAGGTTAGGATATATAACGCTGTAGACGTATATAACGTACCAAACGAGACCTACGGGACGACACGAACGGTATTCTGTAAAACATTACCAGCGAGGGGCTAGATGTGTTAGGTTAGGTTAGATTACGTTATAGACCTATATAATGTTCCCGCCGAGAAGTAGGGGCCGATACGCCAGGAATGGCGTATAATACTTCATCCGAGATGTTAGCCTGCCTTAGGTTAGGATATATATTGCTTTAGACGTTTATAATGTTCCAACCGAGATGTACGGGACGACAGGAACGGGATTCTGTAAAACATTACCAGCGAGGGCCTAGATGGGTTAGGTTAGGTTATGTTACGTTATAGACGTCTATAATGTTCCCACCGAGAAGTAGAGCCGATACGCCAGGAATGGCGTAAAATTCTGCGACCGAGATGGTAGACTGCCTTAGGTTAGGATATATAACGCTGTAGACGTATATAACGTCCCAAACGAGACCTACGGGACGACACGAACGGTATTCTGTAAAACATTACCAGTGAGGGGCTAGATGTGTTAGGTTAGGTTAGATTACGTTATAGACCTGTATAATGTTCCCGCCGAGAAGTAGGGGCCGATACGCCAGGAATGTTGTAAAATACTACATCCGAGATGATAGCCTGCCTTAGGTTAGGATATATATCGCTGTAGACGTATATAACATCCCAACCGAGATGTACGGGACGACAGGAACGGGATTCTGTAAAACATTACCAGCGAGGGGCTAGATGGGTTAGGTTAGGTTATGTTACGTTACAGACGTATACAATGTTCCCACCGAGAAGTAGGGGCCGATACTCCAAGAATGTTGTAAAATACTACATTCGAGATGTTAGCCTGCCTTACGTTAGGATATATATCGCTGTAGACGTATATAACATCACAACCGAGATGTATGGGACGACAGAAACGGGATTCTGTAAAACATTACCAGCGAGGGGCTAGATGGGTTAGGTTAGGTTATGTTACGTTATAGACCTGTATAATGTTCCCACGGTGAAGTAGGGGCCGATACGCCAGGAATGGCGTATAATACTTCATCCGAGATGTTAGCCTGCCTTAGGTTAGGATATATATTGCTTTAGACGTTTATAATGTTCCAACCGAGATGTACGGGACGACAGGAACGGGATTCTGTAAAACATTACCAGCGAGGGCCTAGATGGGTTAGGTTAGGTTATGTTACGTTATAGACGTGTATAATGTTCCCACCGAGAAGTAGAGCCGATACGCCAGGAATGGCGTAAAATACTGCGACCGAGATGGTAGACTGCCTTAGGTTAGGATATATAACGCTGTAGACGTATATAACGTCCCAAACGAGACGTACGGGACGACATGAACGGGACTCTGTAAAACATTACCAGCGAGGGGCTAGATGTGTTAGGTTAGGTTATGTTACCTTATAGACCTATATAATGTTCCCACCGAGAAGTATGGGCCGATACGGCAGGAATGTTGTAAAATACTGCAACCGAGATGTTAGCCTGCCTTAGGTTAGGATATATAACGCTATAGACGTATATAATATCCCAACCCAGATGTACAGGACGACACGAACGGGATTCTGTAAAATATTACCAGCGAGGGGCTAGATGGGTTAGGTTAGGTTATGCTACGTTATAGACGTGTATAATGTTCCCACCGAGAAGTACGGGCCGATACGCCAGGAATGTTGTAAAATACTGCATCCGAGATGTTAGCCTGCCTTAGGTTAGGATATATATTGCTTTAGACGTTTATAATGTTCCAACCGAGATGTACGGGACGACAGGAACGGGATTCTGTAAAACATTACCAGCGAGGGGCTAGATGGGTTAGGTTAGGTTATGTTACGTTATAGACGTGTATAATGTTCCCACCGAGAAGTACGGGCCGATACGCCAGGAATGTTGTAAAATACTGCATCCGAGATGTTAGCCTGCCTTAGGTTAGGATATATATCGCTGTAGACGTATATAACATCCCAACCGAGATGTACGGGACGACAGGAACGGGATTCTGTAAAAAATTACCAGCGAGGGGCTAGATGGGTTAGGTTAGGTTATGTTATGTTATAGACCTGTATAATGTTCCCACGGTGAAGTAGGGGCCGATACGCCAGGAATGGCGTATAATACTTCATCCGAGATGTTAGCCTGCCTTAGGTTAGGATATATATTGCTTTAGACGTTTATAATGTTCCAACCGAGATGTACGGGACGACACGAACGGGATTCTGTAAAACATTGCCAACGAGGGGCTAGATGGGATAGGTTAGGTTATGTTACGTTACAGACGTATATAATGTTCCCACTGAGAAGTAGGGGCTGATACGCCAGGAATGTCGTAAAATACTGCATCCGAGATGTTAGCCTGCCTTAAGTTAAGATATATAACGCTGTAGACGGTTATAATGTTCCATCCGAGACGTACGGGACGACATGAACGGGACTCTGTAAAACATTACCAGCGAGGGGCTAGATGCGTTAGGTTAGGTTATGTTACCTTATAGACCTATATAATGTTCCCACCGAGAAGTATGGGCCGATACGGCAGGAATGTTGTAAAATACTGCAACCGAGATGTTAGCCTGCCTTAGGTTAGGATATATAACGCTATAGACGTATACAATATCCCAACCCAGATGTACAGGACGACACGAACGGGATTCTGTAAAATATTACCAGCGAGGGGCTAGATGGGTTAGGTTAGGTTATGCTACGTTATAGACGTATATAATGTTCCCACTGAGAAGTAGGGGCTGATACGCCAGGAATGTCGTAAAATACTGCATCCGAGATGTTAGCCTGCCTTAAGTTAAGATATATAACGCTGTAGACGGTTATAATGTTCCATCCGAGACGTACGGGACGACATGAACGGGACTCTGTAAAACATTACCAGCGAGGGGCTAGATGCGTTAGGTTAGGTTATGTTACCTTATAGACCTATATAATGTTCCCGCCGAGAAGTAGGGGCCGATACGCCAGGAATGTTGTAAAATACTACATCCGAGATGATAGCCTGCCTTAGGTTAGGATATATATCGCTGTAGACGTATATAACATCCCAACCGAGATGTACGGGACGACAGGAACGGGATTCTGTAAAACATTACCAGCGAGGGGCTAGATGTGTTAGGTTAGGTTATGTTACGTTATAGACGTGTATAATGTTCCCACCGAGAAGTAGAGCCGATACGCCAGGAATGTTGTAAAATACTGCATCCGAGATGTTAGCCTGCCTTAGGTTAAGATATATAACAGTATAGACGTATATAATATCCCAACCGAGATGTACGGGACGACACGAACGGGATTCTGTAAAATATTACCAGCGAGGGGCTAGATGGGTTAGATTAGGTTATGTTACGTTATAGACGTATATAATGTTCCCACCGAGAAGTAGGGGCCGATACTCCAAGAATGTTGTAAAATACTACATCCGACATGTTAGCCTGCCTTACGTTAGGATATATATCGCTGTAGACGTATATAACATCCCAACCGAGATGTACGGGACGACACGAACGGGATTCTGTAAAACATTGCCAACGAGGGGCTAGATGGGATAGGTTAGGTTATGTTACGTTACAGACGTATATAATGTTCCCACTGAGAAGTAGGGGCTGATACGCCAGGAATGTCGTAAAATACTGCATCCGAGATGTTAGCCTGCCTTAAGTTAAGATATATAACGCTGTAGACGGTTATAATGTTCCATCCGAGACGTACGGGACGACATGAACGGGACTCTGTAAAACATTACCAGCGAGGGGCTAGATGCGTTAGGTTAGGTTATGTTACCTTATAGACCTATATAATGTTCCCACCGAGAAGTATGGGCCGATACGGCAGGAATGTTGTAAAATACTGCAACCGAGATGTTAGCCTGCCTTAGGTTAGGATATATAACGCTATAGACGTATATAATATCCCAACCCAGATGTACAGGACGACACGAACGGGATTCTGTAAAATATTACCAGCGAGGGGCTAGATGGGTTAGGTTAGGTTATGCTACGTTATAGACGTGTATAATGTTCCCACCGAGAAGTACGGGCCGATACGCCAGGAATGTTGTAAAATACTGCATCCGAGATGTTAGCCTGCCTTAGGTTAGGATATATATCGCTGTAGACGTATATAACATCCCAACCGAGATGTACGGGACGACAGGAACGGGATTCTGTAAAAAATTACCAGCGAGGGGCTAGATGGGTTAGGATAGGTTATGTTATGTTATAGACCTGTATAATGTTCCCACCGAGAAGTATGGGCCGATACTCCAAGAATGTTGTAAAATACTACATCCGAGATGTTAGCCTGCCTTACCTTAGGAAATATAACGCTGTAGACGTATATAATGTCCCATCCGAGACGTACGGGACGACACGAACGGGATTCTGTAAAACATTACCAGCGAGGGGCTAGATGTGTTAGGTTAGGTTATGTTACGTTATAGACCTATATAAAGTTCCCACCGAGAAGTATGGGCCGATACGCCAGGAATGTTGTAAAATACAGCAACCGAGATGTTAGCCTGCCTTAGGTTAGGATATATAACGCTGTAGACGTTTATAATGTCCCAACAGAGACGTACGGGACGACAGGAACGGGATTCTGTAAAACATTGCCAGCGAGGGGCTAGATGGGTTAGGTTAGGGTATGTTACGTTATTGACGTATATAATGTTCCCACCGAGAAGTAGGGGCCGATACTCCAAGAATGTTGTAAAATACTACATCCGACATGTTAGCCTGCCTTAGGTTAGGATATATAACGCTATAGACGTATATAATATCCCAACCCAGATGTACAGGACGACACGAACGGGATTCTGTAAAATATTACCAGCGAGGGGCTAGATGGGTTAGGTTAGGTTATGCTACGTTATAGACGTGTATAATGTTCCCACGGTGAAGTACGGGCCGATACGCCAGGAATGGCGTAAAATACTGCGACCGAGATGGTAGACTGCCTTAGGTTAGGATATATATTGCTTTAGACGTTTATAATGTTCCAACCGAGATGTACGGGACGACAGGAACGGGATTCTGTAAAACATTACCAGCGAGGGCCTAGATGGGTTAGGTTAGGTTATGTTACGTTATAGACGTGTATAATGTTCCCACCGAGAAGTAGAGCCGATACGCCAGGAATGGCGTAAAATTCTGCGACCGAGATGGTAGACTGCCTTAGGTTAGGATATATAACGCTGTAGACGTATATAACGTACCAAACGAGACCTACGGGACGACACGAACGGTATTCTGTAAAACATTACCAGCGAGGGGCTAGATGTGTTAGGTTAGGTTAGATTACGTTATAGACCTATATAATGTTCCCGCCGAGAAGTAGGGGCCGATACGCCAGGAATGGCGTATAATACTTCATCCGAGATGTTAGCCTGCCTTAGGTTAGGATATATATTGCTTTAGACGTTTATAATGTTGCAACCGAGATGTACGGGACGACAGGAACGGGATTCTGTAAAACATTACCAGCGAGGGCCTAGATGGGTTAGGTTAGGTTATGTTACGTTATAGACGTCTATAATGTTCCCACCGAGAAGTAGAGCCGATACGCCAGGAATGGCGTAAAATTCTGCGACCGAGATGGTAGACTGCCTTAGGTTAGGATATATAACGCTGTAGACGTATATAACGTCCCAAACGAGACCTACGGGACGACACGAACGGTATTCTGTAAAACATTACCAGTGAGGGGCTAGATGTGTTAGGTTAGGTTAGATTACGTTATAGACCTGTATAATGTTCCCGCCGAGAAGTAGGGGCCGATACGCCAGGAATGTTGTAAAATACTACATCCGAGATGATAGCCTGCCTTAGGTTAGGATATATATCGCTGTAGACGTATATAACATCCCAACCGAGATGTACGGGACGACAGGAACGGGATTCTGTAAAACATTACCAGCGAGGGGCTAGATGGGTTAGGTTAGGTTATGTTACGTTACAGACGTATACAATGTTCCCACCGAGAAGTAGGGGCCGATACTCCAAGAATGTTGTAAAATACTACATTCGAGATGTTAGCCTGCCTTACGTTAGGATATATATCGCTGTAGACGTATATAACAACACAACCGAGATGTATGGGACGACAGAAACGGGATTCTGTAAAACATTACCAGCGAGGGGCTAGATGGGTTAGGTTAGGTTATGTTACGTTATAGACCTGTATAATGTTCCCACGGTGAAGTAGGGGCCGATACGCCAGGAATGGCGTATAATACTTCATCCGAGATGTTAGCCTGCCTTAGGTTAGGATATATATTGCTTTAGACGTTTATAATGTTCCAACCGAGATGTACGGGACGACAGGAACGGGATTCTGTAAAACATTACCAGCGAGGGCCTAGATGGGTTAGGTTAGGTTATGTTACGTTATAGACGTGTATAATGTTCCCACCGAGAAGTAGAGCCGATACGCCAGGAATGGCGTAAAATACTGCGACCGAGATGGTAGACTGCCTTAGGTTAGGATATATAACGCTGTAGACGTATATAACGTCCCAAACGAGACGTACGGGACGACATGAACGGGACTCTGTAAAACATTACCAGCGAGGGGCTAGATGTGTTAGGTTAGGTTATGTTACCTTATAGACCTATATAATGTTCCCACCGAGAAGTATGGGCCGATACGGCAGGAATGTTGTAAAATACTGCAACCGAGATGTTAGCCTGCCTTAGGTTAGGATATATAACGCTATAGACGTATATAATATCCCAACCCAGATGTACAGGACGACACGAACGGGATTCTGTAAAATATTACCAGCGAGGGGCTAGATGGGTTAGGTTAGGTTATGCTACGTTATAGACGTGTATAATGTTCCCACCGAGAAGTACGGGCCGATACGCCAAGAATGTTGTAAAATACTGCATCCGAGATGTTAGCCTGCCTTAGGTTAGGATATATATTGCTTTAGACGTTTATAATGTTCCAACCGAGATGTACGGGACGACAGGAACGGGATTCTGTAAAACATTACCAGCGAGGGGCTAGATGGGTTAGGTTAGGTTATGTTACGTTATAGACGTGTATAATGTTCCCACCGAGAAGTACGGGCCGATACGCCAGGAATGTTGTAAAATACTGCATCCGAGATGTTAGCCAGCCTTAGGTTAGGATATATATCGCTGTAGACGTATATAACATCCCAACCGAGATGTACGGGACGACAGGAACGGGATTCTGTAAAAAATTACCAGCGAGGGGCTAGATGGGTTAGGTTAGGTTATGTTATGTTATAGACCTGTATAATGTTCCCACGGTGAAGTAGGGGCCGATACGCCAGGAATGGCGTATAATACTTCATCCGAGATGTTAGCCTGCCTTAGGTTAGGATATATATTGCTTTAGACGTTTATAATGTTCCAACCGAGATGTACGGGACGACACGAACGGGATTCTGTAAAACATTGCCAACGAGGGGCTAGATGGGATAGGTTAGGTTATGTTACGTTACAGACGTATATAATGTTCCCACTGAGAAGTAGGGGCTGATACGCCAGGAATGTCGTAAAATACTGCATCCGAGATGTTAGCCTGCCTTAAGTTAAGATATATAACGCTGTAGACGGTTATAATGTTCCATCCGAGACGTACGGGACGACATGAACGGGACTCTGTAAAACATTACCAGCGAGGGGCTAGATGCGTTAGGTTAGGTTATGTTACCTTATAGACCTATATAATGTTCCCACCGAGAAGTATGGGCCGATACGGCAGGAATGTTGTAAAATACTGCAACCGAGATGTTAGCCTGCCTTAGGTTAGGATATATAACGCTATAGACGTATACAATATCCCAACCCAGATGTACAGGACGACACGAACGGGATTCTGTAAAATATTACCAGCGAGGGGCTAGATGGGTTAGGTTAGGTTATGCTACGTTATAGACGTGTATAATGTTCCCACCGAGAAGTACGGGCCGATACGCCAGGAATGTTGTAAAATACTGCATCCGAGATGTTAGGCTGCCTTAGGTTAGGATATATATTGCTTTAGACGTTTATAATGTTCCAACCGAGATGTACGGGACGACAGGAACGGGATTCTGTAAAACATTACCAGCGAGGGGCTAGATGGGTTAGGTTAGGTTATGTTACGTTATAGACGTGTATAATGTTCCCACCGAGAAGTACGGGCCGATACGCCAGGAATGTTGTAAAATACTGCATCCGAGATGTTAGCCTGCCTTAGGTTAGGATATATATCGCTGTAGACGTATATAACATCCCAACCGAGATGTACGGGACGACAGGAACGGGATTCTGTAAAAAATTACCAGCGAGGGGCTAGATGGGTTAGGTTAGGTTATGTTATGTTATAGACCTGTATAATGTTCCCACGGTGAAGTAGGGGCCGATACGCCAGGAATGGCGTATAATACTTCATCCGAGATGTTAGCCTGCCTTAGGTTAGGATATATATTGCTTTAGACGTTTATAATGTTCCAACCGAGATGTACGGGACGACAGGAACGGGATTCTGTAAAACATTACCAGCGAGGGGCTAGATGTGTTAGGTTAGGTTATGTTACGTTATAGACGTGTATAATGTTCCCACCGAGAAGTAGAGCCGATACGCCAGGAATGTTGTAAAATACTGCATCCGAGATGTTAGCCTGCCTTAGGTTAAGATATATAACGGTATAGACGTATATAATATCCCAACCGAGATGTACGGGACGACACGAACGGGATTCTGTAAAATATTACCAGCGAGGGGCTAGATGGTTTAGATTAGGTTATGTTACGTTATAGACGTATATAATGTTCCCACCGAGAAGTAGGGGCCGATACTCCAAGAATGTTGTAAAATACTACATCCGACATGTTAGCCTGCCTTACGTTAGGATATATATCGCTGTAGACGTATATAACATCCCAACCGAGATGTACGGGACGACACGAACGGGATTCTGTAAAACATTGCCAACGAGGGGCTAGATGGGATAGGTTAGGTTATGTTACGTTACAGACGTATATAATGTTCCCACTGAGAAGTAGGGGCTGATACGCCAGGAATGTCGTAAAATACTGCATCCGAGATGTTAGCCTGCCTTAAGTTAAGATATATAACGCTGTAGACGGTTATAATGTTCCATCCGAGACGTACGGGACGACATGAACGGGACTCTGTAAAACATTACCAGCGAGGGGCTAGATGCGTTAGGTTAGGTTATGTTACCTTATAGACCTATATAATGTTCCCACCGAGAAGTATGGGCCGATACGGCAGGAATGTTGTAAAATACTGCAACCGAGATGTTAGCCTGCCTTAGGTTAGGATATATAACGCTATAGACGTATACAATATCCCAACCCAGATGTACAGGACGACACGAACGGGATTCTGTAAAATATTACCAGCGAGGGGCTAGATGGGTTAGGTTAGGTTATGCTACGTTATAGACGTGTATAATGTTCCCACCGAGAAGTACGGGCCGATACGCCAGGAATGTTGTAAAATACTGCATCCGAGATGTTAGCCTGCCTTAGGTTAGGATATATATTGCTTTAGACGTTTATAATGTTCCAACCGAGATGTACGGGACGACAGGAACGGGATTCTGTAAAACATTACCAGCGAGGGGCTAGATGGGTTAGGTTAGGTTATGTTACGTTATAGACGTGTATAATGTTCCCACCGAGAAGTACGGGCCGATACGCCAGGAATGTTGTAAAATACTGCATCCGAGATGTTAGCCTGCCTTAGGTTAGGATATATATCGCTGTAGACGTATATAACATCCCAACCGAGATGTACGGGACGACAGGAACGGGATTCTGTAAAAAATTACCAGCGAGGGGCTAGATGGGTTAGGTTAGGTTATGTTATGTTATAGACCTGTATAATGTTCCCACGGTGAAGTAGGGGCCGATACGCCAGGAATGGCGTATAATACTTCATCCGAGATGTTAGCCTGCCTTAGGTTAGGATATATATTGCTTTAGACGTTTATAATGTTCCAACCGAGATGTACGGGACGACAGGAACGGGATTCTGTAAAACATTACCAGCGAGGGGCTAGATGTGTTAGGTTAGGTTATGTTACGTTATAGACGTGTATAATGTTCCCACCGAGAAGTAGAGCCGATACGCCAGGAATGTTGTAAAATACTGCATCCGAGATGTTAGCCTGCCTTAGGTTAAGATATATAACGGTATAGACGTATATAATATCCCAACCGAGATGTACGGGACGA
This sequence comes from Xylocopa violacea, assembly GCA_963969225.1. Lineage (NCBI taxonomy): Eukaryota > Metazoa > Arthropoda > Insecta > Hymenoptera > Apidae > Xylocopa > Xylocopa violacea. Next base: position 326,962 of record CAXAJV010000807.1, read on the forward strand.
CACGAACGGGATTCTGTAAAATATTACCAGCGAGGGGCTAGATGGTTTAGATTAGGTTATGTTACGTTATAGACGTATATAATGTTCCCACCGAGAAGTAGGGGCCGATACTCCAAGAATGTTGTAAAATACTACATCCGACATGTTAGCCTGCCTTACGTTAGGATATATATCGCTGTAGACGTATATAACATCCCAACCGAGATGTACGGGACGACACGAACGGGATTCTGTAAAACATTGCCAACGAGGGGCTAGATGGGATAGGTTAGGTTATGTTACGTTACAGACGTATATAATGTTCCCACTGAGAAGTAGGGGCTGATACGCCAGGAATGTCGTAAAATACTGCATCCGAGATGTTAGCCTGCCTTAAGTTAAGATATATAACGCTGTAGACGGTTATAATGTTCCATCCGAGACGTACGGGACGACATGAACGGGACTCTGTAAAACATTACCAGCGAGGGGCTAGATGCGTTAGGTTAGGTTATGTTACCTTATAGACCTATATAATGTTCCCACCGAGAAGTATGGGCCGATACGGCAGGAATGTTGTAAAATACTGCAACCGAGATGTTAGCCTGCCTTAGGTTAGGATATATAACGCTATAGACGTATACAATATCCCAACCCAGATGTACAGGACGACACGAACGGGATTCTGTAAAATATTACCAGCGAGGGGCTAGATGGGTTAGGTTAGGTTATGCTACGTTATAGACGTGTATAATGTTCCCACCGAGAAGTACGGGCCGATACGCCAGGAATGTTGTAAAATACTGCATCCGAGATGTTAGCCTGCCTTAGGTTAGGATATATATTGCTTTAGACGTTTATAATGTTCCAACCGAGATGTACGGGACGACAGGAACGGGATTCTGTAAAACATTACCAGCGAGGGGCTAGATGGGTTAGGTTAGGTTATGTTACGTTATAGACGTGTATAATGTTCCCACCGAGAAGTACGGGCCGATACGCCAGGAATGTTGTAAAATACTGCATCCGAGATGTTAGCCTGCCTTAGGTTAGGATATATATCGCTGTAGACGTATATAACATCCCAACCGAGATGTACGGGACGACAGGAACGGGATTCTGTAAAAAATTACCAGCGAGGGGCTAGATGGGTTAGGTTAGGTTATGTTATGTTATAGACCTGTATAATGTTCCCACGGTGAAGTAGGGGCCGATACGCCAGGAATGGCGTATAATACTTCATCCGAGATGTTAGCCTGCCTTAGGTTAGGATATATATTGCTTTAGACGTTTATAATGTTCCAACCGAGATGTACGGGACGACAGGAACGGGATTCTGTAAAACATTACCAGCGAGGGGCTAGATGTGTTAGGTTAGGTTATGTTACGTTATAGACGTGTATAATGTTCCCACCGAGAAGTAGAGCCGATACGCCAGGAATGTTGTAAAATACTGCATCCGAGATGTTAGCCTGCCTTAGGTTAAGATATATAACGGTATAGACGTATATAATATCCCAACCGAGATGTACGGGACGACACGAACGGGATTCTGTAAAATATTACCAGCGAGGGGCTAGATGGTTTAGATTAGGTTATGTTACGTTATAGACGTATATAATGTTCCCACCGAGAAGTAGGGGCCGATACTCCAAGAATGTTGTAAAATACTACATCCGACATGTTAGCCTGCCTTACGTTAGGATATATATCGCTGTAGACGTATATAACATCCCAACCGAGATGTACGGGACGACACGAACGGGATTCTGTAAAACATTGCCAACGAGGGGCTAGATGGGATAGGTTAGGTTATGTTACGTTACAGACGTATATAATGTTCCCACTGAGAAGTAGGGGCTGATACGCCAGGAATGTCGTAAAATACTGCATCCGAGATGTTAGCCTGCCTTAAGTTAAGATATATAACGCTGTAGACGGTTATAATGTTCCATCCGAGACGTACGGGACGACATGAACGGGACTCTGTAAAACATTACCAGCGAGGGGCTAGATGTGTTAGGTTAGGTTATGTTACCTTATAGACCTATATAATGTTCCCACCGAGAAGTATGGGCCGATACGGCAGGAATGTTGTAAAATACTGCAACCGAGATGTTAGCCTGCCTTAGGTTAGGATATATAACGCTATAGACGTATATAATATCCCAACCCAGATGTACAGGACGACACGAACGGGATTCTGTAAAATATTACCAGCGAGGGGCTAGATGGGTTAGGTTAGGTTATGCTACGTTATAGACGTGTATAATGTTCCCACCGAGAAGTACGGGCCGATACGCCAGGAATGTTGTAAAATACTGCATCCGAGATGTTAGCCTGCCTTAGGTTAGGATATATATCGCTGTAGACGTATATAACATCCCAACCGAGATGTACGGGACGACAGGAACGGGATTCTGTAAAAAATTACCAGCGAGGGGCTAGATGGGTTAGGTTAGGTTATGTTATGTTATAGACCTGTATAATGTTCCCACGGTGAAGTAGGGGCCGATACGCCAGGAATGGCGTATAATACTTCATCCGAGATGTTAGCCTGCCTTAGGTTAGGATATATAACGCTATAGACGTATATAATATCCCAACCGAGACGTACGGGATGTCAGGAACGGGATTCTGTAAAACATTACCAGCGAGGGGCTAGATGGGTTAGGTTAGGTTATGTTACGTTATAGACGTGTATAATATTCCCACCGAGAATTAGAGCCGATACGCCAGGAATGTTGTAAAATACTGCATCCGAGATGTTAGCCTGCCTTAGGTTAAGATATATAACGCTATAGACGTATATAATATCCCATCCGAGATGTACGGGACGACACGAACGGGATTCTGTAGAACATTGCCAACGATGGGCTAGATGGGTTAGGTTAGGTTATGTTACTTTACAGACGTATATAATGTTCCCACCGAGAAGTATGGGCCGATACTCCAAGAATGTTGTAAAATACTACATCCGAGATGTTAGCCTGCCTTACCTTAGGAAATATAACGCTGTAGACGTATATAATGTCCCATCCGAGACGTACGGGACGACACGAACGGGATTCTGTAAAACATTACCAGCGAGGGGCTAGATGTGTTAGGTTAGGTTATGTTACGTTATAGACCTATATAAAGTTCCCACCGAGAAGTATGGGCCGATACGCCAGGAATGTTGTAAAATACAGCAACCGAGATGTTAGCCTGCCTTAGGTTAGGATATATAACGCTGTAGACGTTTATAATGTCCCAACAGAGACGTACGGGACGACAGGAACGGGATTCTGTAAAACATTGCCAGCGAGGGGCTAGATGGGTTAGGTTAGGGTATGTTACGTTATTGACGTATATAATGTTCCCACCGAGAAGTAGGGGCCGATACTCCAAGAATGTTGTAAAATACTACATCCGACATGTTAGCCTGCCTTAGGTTAGGATATATAACGCTATAGACGCATATAATATCCCAACCCAGATGTACAGGACGACACGAACGGGATTCTGTAAAATATTACCAGCGAGGGGCTAGATGGGTTAGGTTAGGTTATGCTACGTTATAGACGTGTACAATGTTCCCACGGTGAAGTACGGGCCGATACGCCAGGAATGGCGTAAAATACTGCGACCGAGATGGTAGACTGCCTTAGGTTAGGATATATATTGCTTTAGACGTTTATAATGTTCCAACCGAGATGTACGGGACGACAGGAACGGGATTCTGTAAAACATTACCAGCGAGGGCCTAGATGGGTTAGGTTAGGTTATGTTACGTTATAGACGTGTATAATGTTCCCACCGAGAAGTAGAGCCGATACGCCAGGAATGGCGTAAAATACTGCGACCGAGATGGTAGACTGCCTTAGGTTAGGATATATAACGCTGTAGACGTATATAACGTCCCAAACGAGACCTACGGGACGACACGAACGGTATTCTGTAAAACATTACCAGCGAGGGGCTAGATGTGTTAGGTTAGGTTAGATTACGTTATAGACCTATATAATGTTCCCGCCGAGAAGTAGGGGCCGATACGCCAGGAATGTTGTAAAATACTACATCCGAGATGATAGCCTGCCTTAGGTTAGGATATATATCGCTGTAGACGTATATAACATCCCAACCGAGATGTACGGGACGACAGGAACGGGATTCTGTAAAACATTACCAGCGAGGGGCTAGATGGGTTAGGTTAGGTTATGTTACGTTACAGACGTATACAATGTTCCCACCGAGAAGTAGGGGCCGATACTCCAAGAATGTTGTAAAATACTACATTCGAGATGTTAGCCTGCCTTACGTTAGGATATATATCGCTGTAGACGTATATAACATCACAACCGAGATGTATGGGACGACAGAAACGGGATTCTGTAAAACATTACCAGCGAGGGGCTAGATGGGTTAGGTTAGGTTATGTTACGTTATAGACCTGTATAATGTTCCCACGGTGAAGTAGGGGCCGATACGCCAGGAATGGCGTATAATACTTCATCCGAGATGTTAGCCTGCCTTAGGTTAGGATATATATTGCTTTAGACGTTTATAATGTTCCAACCGAGATGTACGGGACGACAGGAACGGGATTCTGTAAAACATTACCAGCGAGGGCCTAGATGGGTTAGGTTAGGTTATGTTACGTTATAGACGTGTATAATGTTCCCACCGAGAAGTAGAGCCGATACGCCAGGAATGGCGTAAAATACTGCGACCGAGATGGTAGACTGCCTTAGGTTAGGATATATAACGCTGTAGACGTATATAACGTCCCAAACGAGACCTACGGGACGACACGAACGGTATTCTGTAAAACATTACCAGCGAGGGGCTAGATGTGTTAGGTTAGGTTAGATTACGTTATAGACCTATATAATGTTCCCGCCGAGAAGTAGGGGCTGATCCTACAGGAATGTTGTAAAATACTATATCCGAGAAGTTAGCCTGCCTTAGGTTAGGATATGTATCGCTGTAGACGTATATAATATCCCAACCGAGATGTACGGGACGAAACGAACGGGATTCTGTAAAACATTGCCAAAGAGGGGCTAGATGGGATCGGTTAGGTTATGTTACGTTACAGACGTATACAATGTTCCCACCGAGAAGTAGGGGCCGATACTCCAAGAATGTTGTAAAATACTACATCCGAGATGTTAGCCTGCCTTACGTTAGGATATATATCGCTGTAGACGTATATAACATCCCAACCGAGATGTACGGGACGACAGGAACGGGATTCTGTAAAACATTGCCAGCGAGGGGCTAGATGGGTTAGGTTAGGTTATGTTACGTTATAGACGTGTATAATATTCCCACCGAGAAGTAGAGCCGATACGCCAGGAATGTTGTAAAATACTGCATCCGAGATGTTAGCCTGCCTTAGGTTAAGATATATAACGCTATAGACGTATATAATATCCCATCCGAGATGTACGGGACGACACGAACGGGATTCTGTAGAACATTGCCAACGATGGGCTAGATGGGTTAGGTTAGGTTATGTTACTTTATAGACGTATATAATGTTCCCACCGAGAAGTATGGATCGATACTCCAAGAATGTTGTAAAATACTACATCCGAGATGTTAGCCTGCCTTACCTTAGGAAATATAACGCTGTAGACGTATATAATGTCCCATCCGAGACGTACGGGACGACACGAACGGGATTCTGTAAAACATTACCAGCGAGGGGCTAGATGTGTTAGGTTAGGTTATGTTACGTTATAGACGTGTATAATGTTCCCACCGAGAAGTAGAGCCGATACGCCAGGAATGTTGTAAAATACTGCATCCGAGATGTTAGCCTGCCTTAGGTTAGGATATATATCGCTGTAGACGTATATAACATCCCAACCGAGATGTACGGGACGACAGGAACGGGATTTTGTAAAAAATTACCAGCGAGGGGCTAGATGGGTTAGGTTAGGTTATGTTACGTTATAGACGTGTATAATGTTCCCACCGAGAAGTAGAGCCGATACGCCAGGAATGTTGTAAAATACTGCATCCGAGATGTTAGCCTGCCTTAGGTTAAGATATATAACGCTATAGACGTATATAATATCCCATCCGAGATGTACGGGACGACACGAACGGGATTCTGTAGAACATTGCCAACGATGGGCTAGATGGGTTAGGTTAGGTTATGTTACTTTATAGACGTATATAATGTTCCCACCGAGAAGTATGGACCGATACTCCAAGAATGTTGTAAAATACTACATCCGAGATGTTAGCCTGCCTTACCTTAGGAAATATAACGCTGTAGACGTTTATAATGTCCCAACAGAGACGTACGGGACGACAGGAACGGGATTCTGTAAAACATTGCCAGCGAGGGGCTAGATGGGTTAGGTTAGGGTATGTTACGTTATTGACGTATATAATGTTCCCACCGAGAAGTAGGGGCCGATACTCCAAGAATGTTGTAAAATACTACATCCGACATGTTAGCCTGCCTTAGGTTAAGATATATAACGCTATAGACGTATATAATATCCCATCCGAGATGTACGGGACGACACGAACGGGATTCTGTAGAACATTGCCAACGATGGGCTAGATGGGTTAGGTTAGGTTATGTTACTTTATAGACGTATATAATGTTCCCACCCAGAAGTATGGATCGATACTCCAAGAATGTTGTAAAATACTACATCCGAGATGTTAGCCTGCCTTACCTTAGGAAATATAACGCTGTAGACGTATATAATGTCCCATCCGAGACGTACGGGACGACACGAACGGGATTCTGTAAAACATTACCAGCGAGGGGCTAGATGTGTTAGGTTAGGTTATGTTACGTTATAGACGTGTATAATGTTCCCACCGAGAAGTAGAGCCGATACGCCAGGAATGTTGTAAAATACTGCATCCGAGATGTTAGCCTGCCTTAGGTTAGGATATATATCGCTGTAGACGTATATAACATCCCAACCGAGATGTACGGGACGACAGGAACGGGATTCTGTAAAAAATTACCAGCGAGGGGCTAGATGGGTTAGGTTAGGTTATGTTACGTTATAGACGTGTATAATGTTCCCACCGAGAAGTAGAGCCGATACGCCAGGAATGTTGTAAAATACTGCATCCGAGATGTTAGCCTGCCTTAGGTTAAGATATATAACGCTATAGACGTATATAATATCCCATCCGAGATGTACGGGACGACACGAACGGGATTCTGTAGAACATTGCCAACGATGGGCTAGATGGGTTAGGTTAGGTTATGTTACTTTATAGACGTATATAATGTTCCCACCCAGAAGTATGGATCGATACTCCAAGAATGTTGTAAAATACTACATCCGAGATGTTAGCCTGCCTTACCTTAGGAAATATAACGCTGTAGACGTATATAATGTCCCATCCGAGACGTACGGGACGACACGAACGGGATTCTGTAAAACATTACCAGCGAGGGGCTAGATGTGTTAGGTTAGGTTATGTTACGTTATAGACGTGTATAATGTTCCCACCGAGAAGTAGAGCCGATACGCCAGGAATGTTGTAAAATACTGCATCCGAGATGTTAGCCTGCCTTAGGTTAAGATATATAACGCTATAGACGTATATAATATTCCAACCGAGATGTACGGGACGACACGAACGGGATTCTGTAAAATATTACCAGCGAGGGGCTAGATGGGTTAGATTAGGTTATGTTACGTTATAGACGTATATAATGTTCCCACCGAGAAGTAGGGGCCGATACTCCAAGAATGTTGTAAAATACTACATCCGACATGTTAGGCTGCCTTACGTTAGGATATATATCGCTGTAGACGTATATATCATCCCAACCGAGAAGTACGGGACGACATAAACGGGATTCTGTAAAACATTACCAGCGAGGGGCTAGATGGGTTAGGTTAGGTTATGTTACGTTATAGACGTGTATAATGTTCCCACCGAGAAGTAGAGCCGATACGCCAGGAATGTTGTAAAATACTGCATCCGAGATGTTAGCCTGCCTTACGTTAGGATATATATCGCTGTAGACGTATATAACTTCCCAACCGATATGTACGGGACGACAGGAACGGGATTCTGTAAAACATTACAAGCGAGGGGCTAGATGGGTTAGGTTAGGTTATGTTACGTTGTAGACGTATATAATGTTCCCACCGAGAAGTAGGGGCCGATACTCCAAGAATGTTGTAAAATACTACATCCGAGATGTTAGCCTGCCTTACGTTAGGATATATATCGCTGTAGACGTATATAACATCACAACCGAGATGTATGGGACGACAGAAACGGGATTCTGTAAAACATTACCAGCGAGGGGCTAGATGGGTTAGGTTAGGTTATGTTACGTTATAGACGTGTATAATGTTCCCACCGAGAAGTAGAGCCGATACGCCAGGAATGTTGTAAAATACTGCATCCGAGATGTTAGCCTGCCTTAGGTTAATATATATAACGCTATACACGTATATAATATCCCAACCGAGATGTACGGGACGACACGAACGGGATTCTGTAAAACATTGCCAACGAGGGGCTAGATGGGATAGGTTAGGTTATGTTACGTTATAGACCTATATAATGTTCCCACGGTGAAGTAGGGCCCGATACTCCAAGATTGTTGTAAAATACTACATCCGAGATGTTAGCCTGCCTTACGTTAGGATATATATCGCTGTAGACGTATATAACTTCCCAACCGAGATGTACGGGACGACAGGAACGGGATTCTGTAAAACATTACAAGCGAGGGGCTAGATGGGTTAGGTTAGGTTATGTTACGTTGTAGACGTATATAATGTTCCCACCGAGAAGTAGGGGCCGATACTCCAAGAATGTTGTAAAATACTACATCCGAGATGTTAGCCTGCCTTACGTTAGGATATATATCGCTGTAGACGCATATAACTTCCCAACCGAGATGTACGGGACGACAGGAATGGGATTCTGTAAAACATTGCCAACGAGAGTCTAGATGGGATAGGTTAGGTTATGTTACGTTGTAGACGTATATAATGTTCCCACCGAGAAGTAGGGGCCGATACTCCAAGAATGTTGTAAAATACTACATCCGAGATGTTAGCCTGCCTTACGTTAGGAAACAGAACGCTGTAGACGTATATAATGTCCCATCCGAGACGTACGGGACGACACGAATGGGATTCTGTAAAACATTACCAGCGAGGGGCTAGATGGGTTAGGTTAGGTTATGTTACGTTATAGACGTGTATAATGTTCCCACCGGGAAGTATGGGTCGATAAGCCAGGAATGTTTTAAAATACTGCATCCGAGATGTTAGCCTGCCTTAGGTTAGGATATATAAAGCTATAGACGTATATAATATCCCAACCAAGATGTACAGGACGACACGAACGGGATTCTGTAAAATATTACCAGCGAGGGGCTAGATGGGTTAGGTTAGGTTATGTTACGTTATAGACGTGTATAATGTTCCCACCGAGAAGTAGAGCCGATACGCCAGGAATGGCGTAAAATACTGCGACCGAGATGCTAGACTGCCTTAGGTTAGGATATATAACGCTGTAGACGTATATAACATCCCAACCGAGATGTACGGGACGACAGGAACGGGATTCTGTAAAACATTACCAGCGAGGGGCTAGATGGGTTAGGTTAGGTTATGTTACGTTATAGACGTGTATAATGTTCCCACCGAGAAGTAGAGCCGATACGCCAGGAATGTTGTAAAATACTGCATCCGAGATGTTAGCCTGCCTTACGTTAGGATATATATCGCTGTAGACGTATATAACTTCCCAACCGAGATGTACGGGACGACAGGAACGGGATTCTGTAAAACATTACAAGCGAGGGGCTAGATGGGTTAGGTTAGGTTATGTTACGTTGTAGACGTATATAATGTTCCCACCGAGAAGTAGGGGCCGATACTCCAAGAATGTTGTAAAATACTACATCCGAGATGTTAGCCTGCCTTACGTTAGGATATATATCGCTGTAGACGTATATAACATCACAACCGAGATGTATGGGACGACAGAAACGGGATTCTGTAAAACATTACCAGCGAGGGGCTAGATGGGTTAGGTTAGGTTATGTTACGTTATAGACGTGTATAATGTTCCCACCGAGAAGTAGAGCCGATACGCCAGGAATGTTGTAAAATACTGCATCCGAGATGTTAGCCTGCCTTAGGTTAAGATATATAACGCTATACACGTATATAATATCCCAACCGAGATGTACGGGACGACACGAACGGGATTCTGTAAAACATTGCCAACGAGGGGCTAGATGGGATAGGTTAGGTTATGTTACGTTATAGACCTATATAATGTTCCCACGGTGAAGTAGGGCCCGATACTCCAAGATTGTTGTAAAATACTACATCCGAGATGTTAGCCTGCCTTACGTTAGGATATATATCGCTGTAGACGTATATAACTTCCCAACCGAGATGTACGGGACGACAGGAACGGGATTCTGTAAAACATTACAAGCGAGGGGCTAGATGGGTTAGGTTAGGTTATGTTACGTTGTAGACGTATATAATGTTCCCACCGAGAAGTAGGGGCCGATACTCCAAGAATGTTGTAAAATACTACATCCGAGATGTTAGCCTGCCTTACGTTAGGATATATATCGCTGTAGACGCATATAACTTCCCAACCGAGATGTACGGGACGACAGGAATGGGATTCTGTAAAACATTGCCAACGAGAGTCTAGATGGGATAGGTTAGGTTATGTTACGTTGTAGACGTATATAATGTTCCCACCGAGAAGTAGGGGCCGATACTCCAAGAATGTTGTAAAATACTACATCCGAGATGTTAGCCTGCCTTACGTTAGGAAACAGAACGCTGTAGACGTATATAATGTCCCATCCGAGACGTACGGGACGACACGAATGGGATTCTGTAAAACATTACCAGCGAGGGGCTAGATGGGTTAGGTTAGGTTATGTTACGTTATAGACGTGTATAATGTTCCCACCGGGAAGTATGGGTCGATAAGCCAGGAATGTTTTAAAATACTGCATCCGAGATGTTAGCCTGCCTTAGGTTAGGATATATAAAGCTATAGACGTATATAATATCCCAACCAAGATGTACAGGACGACACGAACGGGATTCTGTAAAATATTACCAGCGAGGGGCTAGATGGGTTAGGTTAGGTTATGTTACGTTATAGACGTGTATAATGTTCCCACCGAGAAGTAGAGCCGATACGCCAGGAATGGCGTAAAATACTGCGACCGAGATGCTAGACTGCCTTAGGTTAGGATATATAACGCTGTAGACGTATATAACATCCCAACCGAGATGTACGGGACGACAGGAACGGGATTCTGTAAAACATTACCAGCGAGGGGCTAGATGGGTTAGGTTAGGTTATGTTACGTTATAGACGTGTATAATGTTCCCACCGAGAAGTAGAGCCGATACGCCAGGAATGTTGTAAAATACTGCATCCGAGATGTTAGCCTGCCTTACGTTAGGATATATATCGCTGTAGACGAATATAACATCCCAACCGAGATGTACGGGACGAAACGAACGGGATTCTGTAAAACATTGCCAAAGAGGGGCTAGATGGGATAGGTTAGGTTATGTTACGTTACAGACGTATACAATGTTCCCACCGAGAAGTAGGGGCCGATACTCCAAGAATGTTGTAAAATACTACATCCGAGATGTTAGCCTGCCTTACGTTAGGATATATATCGCTGTAGACGTATATAACATCACAACCGAGATGTATGGGACGACAGAAACGGGATTCTGTAAAACATTACCAGCGAGGGGCTAGATGGGTTAGGTTAGGTTATGTTACGTTATAGACCTGTATAATGTTCCCACGGTGAAGTAGGGGCCGATACGCCAGGAATGGCGTATAATACTTCATCCGAGATGTTAGCCTGCCTTAGGTTAGGATATATATTGCTTTAGACGTTTATAATGTTCCAACCGAGATGTACGGGACGACAGGAACGGGATTCTGTAAAACATTACCAGCGAGGGCCTAGATGGGTTAGGTTAGGTTATGTTACGTTATAGACGTGTATAATGTTCCCACCGAGAAGTAGAGCCGATACGCCAGGAATGGCGTAAAATACTGCGACCGAGATGGTAGACTGCCTTAGGTTAGGATATATAACGCTGTAGACGTATATAACGTCCCAAACGAGACCTACGGGACGACACGAACGGTATTCTGTAAAACATTACCAGCGAGGGGCTAGATGTGTTAGGTTAGGTTAGATTACGTTATAGACCTATATAATGTTCCCGCCGAGAAGTAGGGGCTGATCCTACAGGAATGTTGTAAAATACTATATCCGAGAAGTTAGCCTGCCTTAGGTTAGGATATGTATCGCTGTAGACGTATATAATATCCCAACCGAGATGTACGGGACGAAACGAACGGGATTCTGTAAAACATTGCCAAAGAGGGGCTAGATGGGGTAGGTTAGGTTATGTTACGTTACAGACGTATACAATGTTCCCACCGAGAAGTAGGGGCCGATACTCCAAGAATGTTGTAAAACACTACATCCGACATGTTAGGCTGCCTTACGTTAGGATATATATCGCTGTAGACGTATATATCATCCCAACCGAGAAGTACGGGACGACATAAACGGGATTCTGTAAAACATTACCAGCGAGGGGCTAGATGGGTTAGGTTAGGTTATGTTACGTTATAGACGTGTATAATGTTCCCACCGAGAAGTAGAGCCGATACGCCAGGAATGGCGTAAAATACTGCGACCGAGATGGTAGACTGCCTTAGGTTAGGATATATAACGCTGTAGACGTATATAACGTCCCAAACGAGACCTACGGGACGACACGAACGGTATTCTGTAAAACATTACCAGCGAGGGGCTAGATGTGTTAGGTTAGGTTAGATTACGTTATAGACCTATATAATGTTCCCGCCGAGAAGTAGGGGCTGATCCTACAGGAATGTTGTAAAATACTATATCCGAGAAGTTAGCCTGCCTTAGGTTAGGATATGTATCGCTGTAGACGTATATAATATCCCAACCGAGATGTACGGGACGAAACGAACGGGATTCTGTAAAACATTGCCAAAGAGGGGCTAGATGGGGTAGGTTAGGTTATGTTACGTTACAGACGTATACAATGTTCCCACCGAGAAGTAGGGGCCGATACTCCAAGAATGTTGTAAAACACTACATCCGACATGTTAGGCTGCCTTACGTTAGGATATATATCGCTGTAGACGTATATATCATCCCAACCGAGAAGTACGGGACGACATAAACGGGATTCTGTAAAACATTACCAGCGAGGGGCTAGATGGGTTAGGTTAGGTTATGTTACGTTATAGACGTGTATAATGTTCCCACCGAGAAGTACGGGCCGATACGCCAGGAATGTTGTAAAATACTGCATCCGAGATGTTAGCCTGCCTTAGGTTAGGATATATAACGCTATAGACGTATATAATATCCCAACCGAGATGTACGGGACGACACGAATGGGATTCTGTAAAACATTGCCAACGAGGGGCTAGGTGGGATAGGTTAGGTTATGTTACGTTACAGACGTATATAATGTTCCCACCGAGAAGTAGGGGCCGATACTCCAAGAATGTTGTAAAATACTACATCCGAGATGTTAGCCTGCCTTACGTTAGGATATATATCGCTGTAGAAGCATATAACATCCCATCCGAGATGTACGGGACGACAGGAACGGGATTCTGTAAAACATTGCCAAAGAGGGGCTAGATGGGATAGGTTAGGTTATGTTACGTTACAGACGTATACAATGTTCCCACCGAGAAGTAGGGGCCGATACTCCAAGAATGTTGTAAAATACTACATCCGAGATGTTAGCCTGCCTTACGTTAGGATATATATCGCTGTAGACGTATATAACATCACAACCGAGATGTATGGGACGACAGAAACGGGATTCTGTAAAACATTACCAGCGAGGGGCTAGATGGGTTAGGTTAGGTTATGTTACGTTATAGACCTGTATAATGTTCCCACGGTGAAGTAGGGGCCGATACGCCAGGAATGGCGTATAATACTTCATCCGAGATGTTAGCCTGCCTTAGGTTAGGATATATATTGCTTTAGACGTTTATAATGTTCCAACCGAGATGTACGGGACGACAGGAACGGGATTCTGTAAAACATTACCAGCGAGGGCCTAGATGGGTTAGGTTAGGTTATGTTACGTTATAGACGTGTATAATGTTCCCACCGAGAAGTAGAGCCGATACGCCAGGAATGGCGTAAAATACTGCGACCGAGATGGTAGACTGCCTTAGGTTAGGATATATAACGCTGTAGACGTATATAACGTCCCAAACGAGACCTACGGGACGACACGAACGGTATTCTGTAAAACATTACCAGCGAGGGGCTAGATGTGTTAGGTTAGGTTAGATTACGTTATAGACCTATATAATGTTCCCGCCGAGAAGTAGGGGCTGATCCTACAGGAATGTTGTAAAATACTATATCCGAGAAGTTAGCCTGCCTTAGGTTAGGATATGTATCGCTGTAGACGTATATAATATCCCAACCGAGATGTACGGGACGAAACGAACGGGATTCTGTAAAACATTGCCAAAGAGGGGCTAGATGGGGTAGGTTAGGTTATGTTACGTTACAGACGTATACAATGTTCCCACCGAGAAGTAGGGGCCGATACTCCAAGAATGTTGTAAAACACTACATCCGACATGTTAGGCTGCCTTACGTTAGGATATATATCGCTGTAGACGTATATATCATCCCAACCGAGAAGTACGGGACGACATAAACGGGATTCTGTAAAACATTACCAGCGAGGGGCTAGATGGGTTAGGTTAGGTTATGTTACGTTATAGACGTGTATAATGTTCCCACCGAGAAGTACGGGCCGATACGCCAGGAATGTTGTAAAATACTGCATCCGAGATGTTAGCCTGCCTTAGGTTAGGATATATAACGCTATAGACGTATATAATATCCCAACCGAGATGTACGGGACGACACGAATGGGATTCTGTAAAACATTGCCAACGAGGGGCTAGGTGGGATAGGTTAGGTTATGTTACGTTACAGACGTATATAATGTTCCCACCGAGAAGTAGGGGCCGATACTCCAAGAATGTTGTAAAATACTACATCCGAGATGTTAGCCTGCCTTACGTTAGGATATATATCGCTGTAGAAGCATATAACATCCCATCCGAGATGTACGGGACGACAGGAACGGGATTCTGTAAAACATTACCAGCGAGGGGCTAGATTGGTTAGGTTAGGTTATGTTACGTTATAGACGTGTATAATGTTCCTACCGAGAAGTACGGGCCGATACGCCAGGAATGTTGTAAAATACTACATCCGAGATGTTAGCCTGCCTTACGTTAGGATATATATCGCTGTAGACGTATATAACTTCCCAACCGAGATGTACGGGACGACAGGAACGGGATTCTGTAAAACATTACAAGCGAGGGGCTAGATGGGTTAGGTTAGGTTATGTTACGTTGTAGACGTATATAATGTTCCCACCGAGAAGTAGGGGCCGATACTCCAAGAATGTTGTAAAATACTACATCCGAGATGTTAGCCTGCCTTACGTTAGGATATATATCGCTGTAGACGCATATAACTTCCCAACCGAGATGTACGGGACGACAGGAATGGGATTCTGTAAAACATTGCCAACGAGGGTCTAGATGGGATAGGTCAGGTTATGTTACGTTGTAGACGTATATAATGTTCCCACCGAGAAGTAGGGGCCGATACTCCAAGAATGTTGTAAAATACTACATCCGAGATGTTAGCCTGCCTTACGTTAGGAAACAGAACGCTGTAGACGTATATAATGTCCCATCCGAGACGTACGGGACGACACGAATGGGATTCTGTAAAACATTACCAGCGAGGGGCTAGATGGGTTAGGTTAGGTTATGTTACGTTATAGACGTGTATAATGTTCCCACCGGGAAGTATGGGCCGATAAGCCAGGAATGTTTTAAAATACTGCATCCGAGATGTTAGCCTGCCTTAGGTTAGGATATATAAAGCTATAGACGTATATAATATCCCAACCAAGATGTACAGGACGACACGAACGGGATTCTGTAAAATATTACCAGCGAGGGGCTAGATGGGTTAGGTTAGGTTATGTTACGTTATAGACGTGTATAATGTTCCCACCGAGAAGTAGAGCCGATACGCCAGGAATGGCGTAAAATACTGCGACCGAGATGCTAGACTGCCTTAGGTTAGGATATATAACGCTGTAGACGTATATAACATCCCAACCGAGATGTACGGGACGACAGGAACGGGATTCTGTAAAACATTACCAGCGAGGGGCTAGATGGGTTAGGTTAGGTTATGTTACGTTATAGACGTGTATAATGTTCCCACCGAGAAGTAGAGCCGATACGCCAGGAATGTTGTAAAATACTGCATCCGAGATGTTAGCCTGCCTTACGTTAGGATATATATCGCTGTAGACGTATATAACTTCCCAACCGAGATGTACGGGACGACAGGAACGGGATTCTGTAAAACATTACAAGCGAGGGGCTAGATGGGTTAGGTTAGGTTATGTTACGTTGTAGACGTATATAATGTTCCCACCGAGAAGTAGGGGCCGATACTCCAAGAATGTTGTAAAATACTACATCCGAGATGTTAGCCTGCCTTACGTTAGGATATATATCGCTGTAGACGTATATAACATCACAACCGAGATGTATGGGACGACAGAAACGGGATTCTGTAAAACATTACCAGCGAGGGGCTAGATGGGTTAGGTTAGGTTATGTTACGTTATAGACGTGTATAATGTTCCCACCGAGAAGTAGAGCCGATACGCCAGGAATGTTGTAAAATACTGCATCCGAGATGTTAGCCTGCCTTAGGTTAAGATATATAACGCTATACACGTATATAATATCCCAACCGAGATGTACGGGACGACACGAACGGGATTCTGTAAAACATTGCCAACGAGGGGCTAGATGGGATAGGTTAGGTTATGTTACGTTATAGACCTATATAATGTTCCCACGGTGAAGTAGGGCCCGATACTCCAAGATTGTTGTAAAATACTACATCCGAGATGTTAGCCTGCCTTACGTTAGGATATATATCGCTGTAGACGTATATAACTTCCCAACCGAGATGTACGGGACGACAGGAACGGGATTCTGTAAAACATTACAAGCGAGGGGCTAGATGGGTTAGGTTAGGTTATGTTACGTTGTAGACGTATATAATGTTCCCACCGAGAAGTAGGGGCCGATACTCCAAGAATGTTGTAAAATACTACATCCGAGATGTTAGCCTGCCTTACGTTAGGATATATATCGCTGTAGACGCATATAACTTCCCAACCGAGATGTACGGGACGACAGGAATGGGATTCTGTAAAACATTGCCAACGAGAGTCTAGATGGGATAGGTTAGGTTATGTTACGTTGTAGACGTATATAATGTTCCCACCGAGAAGTAGGGGCCGATACTCCAAGAATGTTGTAAAATACTACATCCGAGATGTTAGCCTGCCTTACGTTAGGAAACAGAACGCTGTAGACGTATATAATGTCCCATCCGAGACGTACGGGACGACACGAATGGGATTCTGTAAAACATTACCAGCGAGGGGCTAGATGGGTTAGGTTAGGTTATGTTACGTTATAGACGTGTATAATGTTCCCACCGGGAAGTATGGGTCGATAAGCCAGGAATGTTTTAAAATACTGCATCCGAGATGTTAGCCTGCCTTAGGTTAGGATATATAAAGCTATAGACGTATATAATATCCCAACCAAGATGTACAGGACGACACGAACGGGATTCTGTAAAATATTACCAGCGAGGGGCTAGATGGGTTAGGTTAGGTTATGTTACGTTATAGACGTGTATAATGTTCCCACCGAGAAGTAGAGCCGATACGCCAGGAATGGCGTAAAATACTGCGACCGAGATGCTAGACTGCCTTAGGTTAGGATATATAACGCTGTAGACGTATATAACATCCCAACCGAGATGTACGGGACGACAGGAACGGGATTCTGTAAAACATTACCAGCGAGGGGCTAGATGGGTTAGGTTAGGTTATGTTACGTTATAGACGTGTATAATGTTCCCACCGAGAAGTAGAGCCGATACGCCAGGAATGTTGTAAAATACTGCATCCGAGATGCTAGCCTGCCTTACGTTAGGATATATATCGCTGTAGACGTATATAACTTCCCAACCGAGATGTACGGGACGACAGGAACGGGATTCTGTAAAACATTACAAGCGAGGGGCTAGATGGGTTAGGTTAGGTTATGTTACGTTGTAGACGTATATAATGTTCCCACCGAGAAGTAGGGGCCGATACTCCAAGAATGTTGTAAAATACTACATCCGAGATGTTAGCCTGCCTTACGTTAGGATATATATCGCTGTAGACGTATATAACATCACAACCGAGATGTATGGGACGACAGAAACGGGATTCTGTAAAACATTACCAGCGAGGGGCTAGATGGGTTAGGTTAGGTTATGTTACGTTATAGACGTGTATAATGTTCCCACCGAGAAGTAGAGCCGATACGCCAGGAATGTTGTAAAATACTGCATCCGAGATGTTAGCCTGCCTTAGGTTAAGATATATAACGCTATACACGTATATAATATCCCAACCGAGATGTACGGGACGACACGAACGGGATTCTGTAAAACATTGCCAACGAGGGGCTAGATGGGATAGGTTAGGTTATGTTACGTTATAGACCTATATAATGTTCCCACGGTGAAGTAGGGCCCGATACTCCAAGATTGTTGTAAAATACTACATCCGAGATGTTAGCCTGCCTTACGTTAGGATATATATCGCTGTAGACGTATATAACTTCCCAACCGAGATGTACGGGACGACAGGAACGGGATTCTGTAAAACATTACAAGCGAGGGGCTAGATGGGTTAGGTTAGGTTATGTTACGTTGTAGACGTATATAATGTTCCCACCGAGAAGTAGGGGCCGATACTCCAAGAATGTTGTAAAATACTACATCCGAGATGTTAGCCTGCCTTACGTTAGGATATATATCGCTGTAGACGCATATAACTTCCCAACCGAGATGTACGGGACGACAGGAATGGGATTCTGTAAAACATTGCCAACGAGAGTCTAGATGGGATAGGTTAGGTTATGTTACGTTGTAGACGTATATAATGTTCCCACCGAGAAGTAGGGGCCGATACTCCAAGAATGTTGTAAAATACTACATCCGAGATGTTAGCCTGCCTTACGTTAGGAAACAGAACGCTGTAGACGTATATAATGTCCCATCCGAGACATACGGGACGACACGAATGGGATTCTGTAAAACATTACCAGCGAGGGGCTAGATGGGTTAGGTTAGGTTATGTTACGTTATAGACGTGTATAATGTTCCCACCGGGAAGTATGGGTCGATAAGCCAGGAATGTTTTAAAATACTGCATCCGAGATGTTAGCCTGCCTTAGGTTAGGATATATAAAGCTATAGACGTATATAATATCCCAACCAAGATGTACAGGACGACACGAACGGGATTCTGTAAAATATTACCAGCGAGGGGCTAGATGGGTTAGGTTAGGTTATGTTACGTTATAGACGTGTATAATGTTCCCACCGAGAAGTAGAGCCGATACGCCAGGAATGGCGTAAAATACTGCGACCGAGATGCTAGACTGCCTTAGGTTAGGATATATAACGCTGTAGACGTATATAACATCCCAACCGAGATGTACGGGACGACAGGAACGGGATTCTGTAAAACATTACCAGCGAGGGGCTAGATGGGTTAGGTTAGGTTATGTTACGTTATAGACGTGTATAATGTTCCCACCGAGAAGTAGAGCCGATACGCCAGGAATGTTGTAAAATACTGCATCCGAGATGTTAGCCTGCCTTACGTTAGGATATATATCGCTGTAGACGAATATAACATCCCAACCGAGATGTACGGGACGAAACGAACGGGATTCTGTAAAACATTGCCAAAGAGGGGCTAGATGGGATAGGTTAGGTTATGTTACGTTACAGACGTATACAATGTTCCCACCGAGAAGTAGGGGCCGATACTCCAAGAATGTTGTAAAATACTACATCCGAGATGTTAGCCTGCCTTACGTTAGGATATATATCGCTGTAGACGTATATAACATCACAACCGAGATGTATGGGACGACAGAAACGGGATTCTGTAAAACATTACCAGCGAGGGGCTAGATGGGTTAGGTTAGGTTATGTTACGTTATAGACCTGTATAATGTTCCCACGGTGAAGTAGGGGCCGATACGCCAGGAATGGCGTATAATACTTCATCCGAGATGTTAGCCTGCCTTAGGTTAGGATATATATTGCTTTAGACGTTTATAATGTTCCAACCGAGATGTACGGGACGACAGGAACGGGATTCTGTAAAACATTACCAGCGAGGGCCTAGATGGGTTAGGTTAGGTTATGTTACGTTATAGACGTGTATAATGTTCCCACCGAGAAGTAGAGCCGATACGCCAGGAATGGCGTAAAATACTGCGACCGAGATGGTAGACTGCCTTAGGTTAGGATATATAACGCTGTAGACGTATATAACGTCCCAAACGAGACCTACGGGACGACACGAACGGTATTCTGTAAAACATTACCAGCGAGGGGCTAGATGTGTTAGGTTAGGTTAGATTACGTTATAGACCTATATAATGTTCCCGCCGAGAAGTAGGGGCTGATCCTACAGGAATGTTGTAAAATACTATATCCGAGAAGTTAGCCTGCCTTAGGTTAGGATATGTATCGCTGTAGACGTATATAATATCCCAACCGAGATGTACGGGACGAAACGAACGGGATTCTGTAAAACATTGCCAAAGAGGGGCTAGATGGGGTAGGTTAGGTTATGTTACGTTACAGACGTATACAATGTTCCCACCGAGAAGTAGGGGCCGATACTCCAAGAATGTTGTAAAACACTACATCCGACATGTTAGGCTGCCTTACGTTAGGATATATATCGCTGTAGACGTATATATAATCCCAACCGAGAAGTACGGGACGACATAAACGGGATTCTGTAAAACATTACCAGCGAGGGGCTAGATGGGTTAGGTTAGGTTATGTTACGTTATAGACGTGTATAATGTTCCCACCGAGAAGTACGGGCCGATACGCCAGGAATGTTGTAAAATACTGCATCCGAGATGTTAGCCTGCCTTAGGTTAGGATATATAACGCTATAGACGTATATAATATCCCAACCGAGATGTACGGGACGACACGAATGGGATTCTGTAAAACATTGCCAACGAGGGGCTAGGTGGGATAGGTTAGGTTATGTTACGTTACAGACGTATATAATGTTCCCACCGAGAAGTAGGGGCCGATACTCCAAGAATGTTGTAAAATACTACATCCGAGATGTTAGCCTGCCTTACGTTAGGATATATATCGCTGTAGAAGCATATAACATCCCATCCGAGATGTACGGGACGACAGGAACGGGATTCTGTAAAACATTACCAGCGAGGGGCTAGATTGGTTAGGTTAGGTTATGTTACGTTATAGACGTGTATAATGTTCCTACCGAGAAGTACGGGCCGATACGCCAGGAATGTTGTAAAATACTACATCCGAGATGTTAGCCTGCCTTACG
This sequence comes from Xylocopa violacea, assembly GCA_963969225.1. Classification (NCBI taxonomy): domain Eukaryota; kingdom Metazoa; phylum Arthropoda; class Insecta; order Hymenoptera; family Apidae; genus Xylocopa; species Xylocopa violacea. Next base: position 348,576 of record CAXAJV010000807.1, read on the forward strand.
TTAGGATATATATCGCTGTAGACGTATATAACTTCCCAACCGAGATGTACGGGACGACAGGAACGGGATTCTGTAAAACATTACAAGCGAGGGGCTAGATGGGTTAGGTTAGGTTATGTTACGTTGTAGACGTATATAATGTTCCCACCGAGAAGTAGGGGCCGATACTCCAAGAATGTTGTAAAATACTACATCCGAGATGTTAGCCTGCCTTACGTTAGGATATATATCGCTGTAGACGCATATAACTTCCCAACCGAGATGTACGGGACGACAGGAATGGGATTCTGTAAAACATTGCCAACGAGGGTCTAGATGGGATAGGTCAGGTTATGTTACGTTGTAGACGTATATAATGTTCCCACCGAGAAGTAGGGGCCGATACTCCAAGAATGTTGTAAAATACTACATCCGAGATGTTAGCCTGCCTTACGTTAGGAAACAGAACGCTGTAGACGTATATAATGTCCCATCCGAGACGTACGGGACGACACGAATGGGATTCTGTAAAACATTACCAGCGAGGGGCTAGATGGGTTAGGTTAGGTTATGTTACGTTATAGACGTGTATAATGTTCCCACCGGGAAGTATGGGCCGATAAGCCAGGAATGTTTTAAAATACTGCATCCGAGATGTTAGCCTGCCTTAGGTTAGGATATATAAAGCTATAGACGTATATAATATCCCAACCAAGATGTACAGGACGACACGAACGGGATTCTGTAAAATATTACCAGCGAGGGGCTAGATGGGTTAGGTTAGGTTATGTTACGTTATAGACGTGTATAATGTTCCCACCGAGAAGTAGAGCCGATACGCCAGGAATGGCGTAAAATACTGCGACCGAGATGCTAGACTGCCTTAGGTTAGGATATATAACGCTGTAGACGTATATAACGTCCCAAACGAGACCTACGGGACGACACGAACGGTATTCTGTAAAACATTACCAGCGAGGGGCTAGATGTGTTAGGTTAGGTTATATTACGTTATAGACCTATATAATGTTCCCGCCGAGAAGTAGGGGCCGATACGCCAGGAATGTTGTAAAATACTACATCCGAGATGATAGCCTGCCTTAGGTTAGGATATATATCGCTGTAGACGTATATAATATCCCAACCGAGATGTACGGGACGACACGAACGGGATTCTGTAAAACATTGCCAACGAGGGGCTAGATGGGATAGGTTAGGTTATGTTACGTTATAGACGTGTATAATGTTCCCACCGAGAAGTAGAGCCGATACGCCAGGAATGGCGTAAAATACTGCGACCGAGATGGTAGACTGCCTTAGGTTAGGATATATAACGCTGTAGACGTATATAACGTCCCAAACGAGACCTACGGGACGACACGAACGGTATTCTGTAAAACATTACCAGCGAGGGGCTAGATGTGTTAGGTTAGGTTAGATTACGTTATAGACCTATATAATGTTCCCGCCGAGAAGTAGGGGCTGATCCTACAGGAATGTTGTAAAATACTATATCCGAGAAGTTAGCCTGCCTTAGGTTAGGATATGTATCGCTGTAGACGTATATAATATCCCAACCGAGATGTACGGGACGAAACGAACGGGATTCTGTAAAACATTGCCAAAGAGGGGCTAGATGGGGTAGGTTAGGTTATGTTACGTTACAGACGTATACAATGTTCCCACCGAGAAGTAGGGGCCGATACTCCAAGAATGTTGTAAAACACTACATCCGACATGTTAGGCTGCCTTACGTTAGGATATATATCGCTGTAGACGTATATATAATCCCAACCGAGAAGTACGGGACGACATAAACGGGATTCTGTAAAACATTACCAGCGAGGGGCTAGATGGGTTAGGTTAGGTTATGTTACGTTATAGACGTGTATAATGTTCCCACCGAGAAGTACGGGCCGATACGCCAGGAATGTTGTAAAATACTGCATCCGAGATGTTAGCCTGCCTTAGGTTAGGATATATAACGCTATAGACGTATATAATATCCCAACCGAGATGTACGGGACGACACGAATGGGATTCTGTAAAACATTGCCAACGAGGGGCTAGGTGGGATAGGTTAGGTTATGTTACGTTACAGACGTATATAATGTTCCCACCGAGAAGTAGGGGCCGATACTCCAAGAATGTTGTAAAATACTACATCCGAGATGTTAGCCTGCCTTACGTTAGGATATATATCGCTGTAGAAGCATATAACATCCCATCCGAGATGTACGGGACGACAGGAACGGGATTCTGTAAAACATTACCAGCGAGGGGCTAGATTGGTTAGGTTAGGTTATGTTACGTTATAGACGTGTATAATGTTCCTACCGAGAAGTACGGGCCGATACGCCAGGAATGTTGTAAAATACTACATCCGAGATGTTAGCCTGCCTTACGTTAGGATATATATCGCTGTAGACGTATATAACTTCCCAACCGAGATGTACGGGACGACAGGAACGGGATTCTGTAAAACATTACAAGCGAGGGGCTAGATGGGTTAGGTTAGGTTATGTTACGTTGTAGACGTATATAATGTTCCCACCGAGAAGTAGGGGCCGATACTCCAAGAATGTTGTAAAATACTACATCCGAGATGTTAGCCTGCCTTACGTTAGGAAACAGAACGCTGTAGACGTATATAATGTCCCATCCGAGACGTACGGGACGACACGAATGGGATTCTGTAAAACATTACCAGCGAGGGGCTAGATGGGTTAGGTTAGGTTATGTTACGTTATAGACGTGTATAATGTTCCCACCGGGAAGTATGGGCCGATAAGCCAGGAATGTTTTAAAATACTGCATCCGAGATGTTAGCCTGCCTTAGGTTAGGATATATAAAGCTATAGACGTATATAATATCCCAACCAAGATGTACAGGACGACACGAACGGGATTCTGTAAAATATTACCAGCGAGGGGCTAGATGGGTTAGGTTAGGTTATGTTACGTTATAGACGTGTATAATGTTCCCACCGAGAAGTAGAGCCGATACGCCAGGAATGGCGTAAAATACTGCGACCGAGATGCTAGACTGCCTTAGGTTAGGATATATAACGCTGTAGACGTATATAACGTCCCAAACGAGACCTACGGGACGACACGAACGGTATTCTGTAAAACATTACCAGCGAGGGGCTAGATGTGTTAGGTTAGGTTATATTACGTTATAGACCTATATAATGTTCCCGCCGAGAAGTAGGGGCCGATACGCCAGGAATGTTGTAAAATACTACATCCGAGATGATAGCCTGCCTTAGGTTAGGATATATATCGCTGTAGACGTATATAATATCCCAACCGAGATGTACGGGACGACACGAACGGGATTCTGTAAAACATTGCCAACGAGGGGCTAGATGGGATAGGTTAGGTTATGTTACGTTATAGACGTATATAATGTTCCCACCGAGAAGTATGGGCCGATACGCCAGGAATGTTGTAAAATACTGCAACCGAGATGTTAGCCTGCCTTAGGTTAGGATATATAAGGCTGTAGACGTTTATAATGTCCCAACAGAGACGTACGGGACGTCAGGAACGGGATTCCGTAAAACATTACCAGTGAGGGGCTAGATGGGTTAGGTTAGGTTGTGATACGTTATAAACGTATATAATGTTCCCACCGAGAAGTAGGGGCCGATATGCCAGGAATGTTGTAAAATACTGCATCCGAGACGTTAGCCTGCCCTACGTTCGGATATATATCGCTGTAGACGTTTATAATGTCCCAACCGAGATGTACGGGACGACAGGAACGGGATTCTGTAAAACATTACCAGCGAGGGGCTAGATGGGTTAGGTTAAGTTATGTTACGTTATAGACCTATATAATGTTCCCACCGAGAAGTATGGGCCGATACGCCAGGAATGTTGTAAAATACTGCAACCGAGATGTTAGCCTGCCTTAGGTTTGGATATATAACGCTGTAGACGTTTATAATGTCCCAACAGAGACGTACGGGACGTCAGGAACGGGATTCTGTAAAACATTACCAGCGAGGGGCTAGATGGGTTAGGTTAGGTTGTGATACGTTATAAACGTATATAATGTTCCCACCGAGAAGTAGAGCCGATACGCCAGGAATGGCGTAAAATACTGCGACCGAGATGCTAGACTGCCTTAGGTTAGGATATCTAACGCTGTAGACGTATATAACGTCCCAAACGAAACCTACGGGACGACACGAACGGTATTCTGTAAAACATTACCAGCGAGGGGCTAGATGTGTTAGGTTAGGTTATATTACGATATAGACCTATATAATGTTCCCGCCGAGAAGTAGGGGCCGATACGCCAGGAATGTTGTAAAATACTACATCCGAGATGATAGCCTGCCTTAGGTTAGGATATATATTGCTTTAGACGTTTATAATGTTCCAACCGAGATGTACGGGACGACAGGAACGGGATTCTGTTAAAAATTACCAGCGAGGGGCTAGATGGGTTAGGTTAGGTTATGTTACGTTATAGACGTGTATAATGTTCCCACCGAGAAGTAGGGGCCGATACTCCAAGAATGTTGTAAAATACTACATCCGAGATGTTAGCCTGCCTTACGTTAGGATATATATCGCTGTAGACGTATATAACATCACAACCGAGGTGTATGGGACGACAGAAACGGGATTCTGTAAAACATTACCAGCGAGGGGATAGATGGGTTAGGTTAGGTTATGTTACGTTATAGACCTGTATAATGTTCCCACGGTGAAGTAGGGGCCGATACGCCAGGAATGGCGTATAATACTTCATCCGAGATGTTAGCCTGCCTTAGGTTAGGATATATATTGCTTTAGACGTTTATAATGTTCCAACCGAGATGTACGGGACAACAGGAACGGGATTCTGTAAAACATTACCAGTGAGGGCCTAGATGGGTTAGGTTAGGTTATGTTACGTTATAGACGTGTATAATGTTCCCACCGAGAAGTAGAGCCGATACGCCAGGAATGGCGTAAAATACTGCGACCGAGATGGTAGACTGCCTTAGGTTAGGATATATAACGCTGTAGACGTATATAACGTCCCAAACGAGACCTACGGGACGACACGAACGGTATTCTGTAAAACATTACCAGCGAGGGGCTAGATGTGTTAGGTTAGGTTAGATTACGTTATAGACCTATATAATGTTCCCGGCGAGAAGTAGGGGCCGATACGCCAGGAATGTTGTAAAATACTACATCCGAGATGATAGCCTGCCTTAAGTTAGGATATATATCGCTGTAGACGTATATAACATCCCAACCGAGATGTACGGGACGACAGGAACGGGATTCTGTAAAACATTACCAGCGAGGGGCTAGATGGGTTAGGTTAGGTTATGTTACGTTATAGACGTGTATAATGTTCCGACCGAGAAGTAGAGCCGATACGCCAGGAATGTTGTAAAATACTGCATCCGAGATGTTAGCCTGCCTTACGTTAGGATATATATCGCTGTAGACGAATATAACATCCCAACCGAGATGTACGGGACGACAGGAACGGGATTCTGTAAAACATTACCAGCGAGGGGCTAGATGGGTTAGGTTAAGTTATGTTACGTTATAGACGTGTATAATGTTCCCACCGAGAAGTAGAGCCGATACGCCAGGAATGTTGTAAAATACTGCATCCGAGATGTTAGCCTGCCTTAGGTTGAGATATATAACGCTATAGACGTATATAATATCCCAACCGAGATGTACGGGGCCACACGAACAGGATTCTGTAAAACATTGCCAACGAGGGGCTAGATGGGATAGGTTAGGTTATGTTACGTTATAGACGTATATAATGTTCCCACCGAGAAGTATGGGCCGATACGCCAGGAATGTTGTAAAATACTGCAACCGAGATGTTAGCCTGCCTTAGGTTAGGATATATAACGCTGTAGACGTTTATAATGTCCCAACAGAGACGTACGGGACGTCAGGAACGGGATTCCGTAAAACATTACCAGCGAGGGGCTAGATGGGTTAGGTTAGGTTGTGATACGTTATAAACGTATATAATGTTCCCACCGAGAAGTAGGGGCCGATATGCCAGGAATGTTGTAAAATACTGCATCCGACATGTTAGCCTGCCTCAGGTTAGGATATATAACGCTATAGACGTATATAATATCCCAACCGAGATGTACGGGACGACACGAACGGGATTCTGTAAAACATTGCCAACGAGGGGCTAGATGGGATAGGTTAAGTTATGTTACGTTGTAGACGTATATAATGTTCCCACCGAGAAGTATGGGCCGACACTCCAAGAATGTTGTAAAATACTACATCCGAGATGTTAGCCTGCCTTACGTACGGATATATATCGCTGTAGACGTTTATAATGTTCCAACCGAGATGTACGGGACGACAGGAACGGGATTCTGTAAAACATTACCAGCGAGGGGCTAGATGGGTTAGGTTAGGTTGTGATACGTTATAAACGTATATAATGTTCCCACCGAGAAGTAGAGCCGATACGCCAGGAATGGCGTAAAATACTGCGACCGAGATGGTAGACTGCCTTAGGTTAGGATATATAACGCTGTAGACGTATATAACGTCCCAAACGAGACCTACGGGACGACACGAACGGTATTCTGTAAAACATTACCAGCGAGGGGCTAGATGTGTTAGGTTATGTTATATTACGTTATAGACCTATATAATGTTCCGACCGAGAAGTAGAGCCGATACGCCAGGAATGTTGTAAAATACTGCATCCGAGATGTTAGCCTGCCTTACGATAGGATATATATCGCTGTAGACGAATATAACATCCCAACCGAGATGTACGGGACGACAGGAACGGGATTCTGTAAAACATTACCAGCGAGGGGCTAGATGGGTTAGGTTAAGTTACGTTACGTTATAGACGTGTATAATGTTCCCACCGAGAAGTAGAGCCGATACGCCAGGAATGTTGTAAAATACTGCATCCGAGATGTTAGCCTGCCTTATGTTAAGATATATAACGCTATAGACGTATATAATATCCCAACCGAGATGTACGGGGCCACACGAACAGGATTCTGTAAAACATTGCCAACGAGGGGCTAGATGGGATAGGTTAGGTTATGTTACGTTATAGACGTATATAATGTTCCCACCGAGAAGTATGGGCCGATACGCCAGGAATGTTGTAAAATACTGCAACCGAGATGTTAGCCTGCCTTAGGTTAGGATATATAACGCTGTAGACGTTTATAATGTCCCAACAGGGACGTACGGGACGTCAGGTACGGGATTCCGTAAAACATTACCAGCGAGGGGCTAGATGGGTTAGGTTAGGTTGTGATACGTTATAAACGTATATAATGTTCCCACCGAGAAGTAGGAGCCGATATGCCAGGAATGTTGTAAAATACTGCATCCGACATGTTAGCCTGCCTCAGGTTAGGATATATAACGCTATAGACGTATATAATATCCCAACCGAGATGTACGGGACGACACGAACGGGATTCTGTAAAACATTGCCAACGAGGGGCTAGATGGGATAGGTTAAGTTATGTTACGTTGTAGACGTGTATAATGTTCCCACCGAGAAGTAGAGCCCATACGCCAGGAATGGCGTAAAATACTGCGACCGAGATGGTAGACTGCCTTAGGTTATGATATATAACGCTGTAGACGTATATAACGTCCCAAACGAGACCTACGGGACGACACGAACGGTATTCTGTAAAACATTACCAGCGAGGGGCTAGATGGGTTAGGTTAGGTTATGTTACGTTATAGACGTGCATAATGTTCCCACCGAGATGTAGAGCCGATACGCCAGGAATGGCGTAAAATATTGCGACCGAGATGCTAGACTGCCTTAGGTTAGGATATATAACGCTGTAGACGTATATAACGTCCCAACCGAGACCTACGGGACGACACGAACGGTATTCTGTAAAACATTACCAGCGAGGGGCTAGATGTGTTAGGTTAGGTTATATTTCGTTATAGACCTATATAATGTTCTCGCCGAGAAGTAGGGGCCGATACGCCAGGAATGTTGTAAAATACTGCATCCGAGATGTTAGCCTGCCTTACGTTAGGATATATATCGCTGTAGACGAATATAACATCCCAACCGAGATGTACGGGACGACAGGAACGGGATTCTGTAAGACATTACCAGCGAGGGGCTAGATGGGTTAGGTTAAGTTATGTTACGTTATAGACGTGTATAATGTTCCCACCGAGAAGTAGAGCCGATACGCCAGGAATGGCGTAAAATACTGCGACCGAGATGCTAGACTGCCTTAGGTTAGGATATCTAACGCTGTAGACGTATATAACGTCCCAAACGAGACCTACGGGACGACACGAACGGTATTCTGTAAAACATTAAAAGCGATGGGCTAGATGTGTTAGGTTAGGTTAGATTACGTTATAGAACTATATAATGTTTCCGCCGAGAAGTAGGGGCCGATACGCCAGGAATGTAGTAAAATACTACATCCGAGATGATAGCCTGCCTTAGGTTAGGATATATATCGCTGTAGACGTATGTAACATCCCAACCGAGATGTACGGGACGACAGGAACGGGATTCTGTAAAACATTACCAGCGAGGGGCTAGATGGGTTAGGTTAGGTTATGTTACGTTATAGACGTGCATAATGTTCCCACCGAGATGTAGAGCCGATACGCCAGGAATGTTGTAAAATACTGCATCCGAGATGTTAGCCTGCCTTACGTTAGGATATATATCGCTGTAGACGAATATAACATCCCAACCGAGATGTACGGGACGACAGGAACGGGATTCTGTAAAACATTACCAGCGAGGGGCTAGATGGGTTAGGTTAAGTTATGTTACGTTATAGACGTGTATAATGTTCCCACCGAGAAGTAGAGCCGATACGCCAGGAATGTTGTAAAATACTGCATCCGAGATGTTAGCCTGCCTTAGGTTGAGATATATAACGCTATAGACGTATATAATATCCCAACCGAGATGTACGGGGCCACACGAACAGGATTCTGTAAAACATTGCCAACGAGGGGCTAGATGGGATAGGTTAAGTTATGTTACGTTGTAGACGTGTATAATGTTCCCACCGAGAAGTAGAGCCCATACGCCAGGAATGGCGTAAAATACTGCGACCGAGATGGTAGACTGCCTTAGGTTATGATATATAACGCTGTAGACGTATATAACGTCCCGAACGAGACCTACGGGACGACACGAACGGTATTCTGTAAAACATTACCAGCGAGGGGCTAGATGGGTTAGGTTAGGTTATGTTACGTTATAGACGTGCATAATGTTCCCACCGAGATGTAGAGCCGATACGCCAGGAATGGCGTAAAATATTGCGACCGAGATGCTAGACTGCCTTAGGTTAGGATATATAACGCTGTAGACGTATATAACGTCCCAACCGAGACCTACGGGACGACACGAACGGTATTCTGTAAAACATTACCAGCGAGGGGCTAGATGTGTTAGGTTAGGTTATATTTCGTTATAGACCTATATAATGTTCTCGCCGAGAAGTAGGGGCCGATACGCCAGGAATGTTGTAAAATACTGCATCCGAGATGTTAGCCTGCCTTACGTTAGGATATATATCGCTGTAGACGAATATAACATCCCAACCGAGATGTACGGGACGACAGGAACGGGATTCTGTAAGACATTACCAGCGAGGGGCTAGATGGGTTAGGTTAAGTTATGTTACGTTATAGACGTGTATAATGTTCCCACCGAGAAGTAGAGCCGATACGCCAGGAATGGCGTAAAATACTGCGACCGAGATGCTAGACTGCCTTAGGTTAGGATATCTAACGCTGTAGACGTATATAACGTCCCAAACGAGACCTACGGGACGACACGAACGGTATTCTGTAAAACATTACCAGCGATGGGCTAGATGTGTTAGGTTAGGTTAGATTACGTTATAGACCTATATAATGTTTCCGCCGAGAAGTAGGGGCCGATACGCCAGAAATGTAGTAAAATACTACATCCGAGATGATAGCCTGCCTTAGGTTAGGATATATATCGCTGTAGACGTATATAACATCCCAACCGAGATGTACGGGACGACAGGAACGGGATTCTGTAAAACATTACCAGCGAGGGGCTAGATGGGTTAGGTTAGGTTATGTCACGTTATAGACGTGCATAATGTTCCCACCGAGATGTAGAGCCGATACGCCAGGAATGTTGTAAAATACTGCATCCGAGATGTTAGCCTGCCTTACGTTAGGATATATATCGCTGTAGACGAATATAACATCCCAACCGAGATTTACGGGACGACAGGAACGGGATTCTGTAAAACATTACCAGCGAGGGGCTAGATGCGTTAGGTTAAGTTATGTTACGTTATAGACGTGTATAATGTTCCCACCGAGAAGTAGAGCCGATACGCCAGGAATGTTGTAAAATACTGCATCCGAGATGTTAGCCTGCCTTAGGTTGAGATATATAACGCTATAGACGTATATAATATCCCAACCGAGATGTACGGGGCCACACGAACAGGATTCTGTAAAACATTGCCAACGAGGGGCTAGATGGGATAGGTTAGGTTATGTTACGTTATAGACGTATATAATGTTCCCACCGAGAAGTATGGGCCGATACGCCAGGAATGTTGTAAAATACTGCAACCGAGATGTTAGCCTGCCTTAGGTTAGGATATATAACGCTGTAGACGTTTATAATGTCCCAACAGAGACGTACGGGACGTCAGGAACGGGATTCCGTAAAACATTACCAGCGAGGGGCTAGATGGGTTAGGTTAGGTTGTGATACGTTATAAACGTATATAATGTTCCCACCGAGAAGTAGGGGCCGATATGCCAGGAATGTTGTAAAATACTGCATCCGACATGTTAGCCTGCCTCAGGTTAGGATATATAACGCTATAGACGTATATAATATCCCAACCGAGATGTACGGGACGACACGAACGGGATTCTGTAAAACATTACCAGCGGGCGGCTAGATGGGTTAGGTTAGGTTATGTTACGTTACAGACGTATATAATGTTCCCACCGAGAAGTAGAGCCGATACGCCAGGAATGGCGTAAAATACTGCGACCGAGATGGTAGACTGCCTTAGGTTAGGATATATAACGCTGTAGACGTATATAACATCCCAACCGAGATGTACGGGACGACAGGAACGGGATTCTGTAAAACATTACCAGCGAGGGGCTAGATGGGTTAGGTTAGGTTATGTTACGTTATAGACGTGTATAATGTTCCGACCGAGAAGTAGAGCCGATACGCCAGGAATGTTGTAAAATACTGCATCCGAGATGTTAGCCTGCCTTACGTTAGGATATATATCGCTGTAGACGAATATAACATCCCAACCGAGATGTACGGGACGACAGGAACGGGATTCTGTAAAACAGTACCAGCGAGGGGCTAGATGGGTTAGGTTAAGTTATGTTACGTTATAGACGTGTATAATGTTCCCACCGAGAAGTAGAGCCGATACGCCAGGAATGTTGTAAAATACTGCATCCGAGATGTTAGCCTGCCTTAGGTTAAGATATATAACGCTATAGACGTATATAATATCCCAACCGAGATGTACGGGGCCACACGAACAGGATTCTGTAAAACATTGCCAACGAGGGGCTAGATGGGATAGGTTAGGTTATGTTACGTTATAGACGTATATAATGTTCCCACCGAGAAGTATGGGCCGATACGCCAGGAATGTTGTAAAATACTGCAACCGAGATGTTAGCCTGCCTTAGGTTAGGATATATAACGCTGTAGACGTTTATAATGTCCCAACAGAGACGTACGGGACGTCAGGAACGGGATTCCGTAAAACATTACCAGCGAGGGGCTAGATGGGTTAGGTTAGGTTGTGATACGTTATAAACGTATATAATGTTCCCACCGAGAAGTAGGGGCCGATATGCCAGGAATGTTGTAAAATACTGCATCCGACATGTTAGCCTGCCTCAGGTTAGGATATATAACGCTATAGACGTATATAATATCCCAACCGAGATGTACGGGACGACACGAACGGGATTCTGTAAAACATTGCAAACGAGGGGCTAGATGGGATAGGTTAAGTTATGATACGTTGTAGACGTATATAATGTTCCCACCGAGAAGTAGGGGCCGACACTCCAAGAATGTTGTAAAATACTACATCCGAGATGTTAGCCTGCCTTACGTACGGATATATATCGCTGTAGACGTTTATAATGTTCCAACCGAGATGTACGGGACGACAGGAACGGGATTCTGTAAAACATTACCAGCGAAGGGCTAGATGGGTTGGGTTAGGTTGTGATACGTTATAAACGTATATAATGTTCCCACCGAGAAGTAGAGCCGATACGCCAGGAATGGCGTAAAATACTGCGACCGAGATGGTAGACTGCCTTAGGTCGGGATATATAACGCTGTAGACGTATATAACGTCCCAAACGAGACCTACGGGACGACACGAACGGTATTCTGTAAAACATTACCAGCGAGGGGCTAGATGTGTTAGGTTAGGTTATATTACGTTATAGACCTATATAATGTTCCGACCGAGAAGTAGAGCCGATACGCCAGGAATGTTGTAAAATACTGCATCCGAGATGTTAGCCTGCCTTACGTTAGGATATATATCGCTGTAGACGAATATAACATCCCAACCGAGATGTACGGGACGACAGGAACGGGATTCTGTAAAACATTACCAGCGAGGGGCTAGATGGGTTAGGTTAAGTTACGTTACGTTATAGACGTGTATAATGTTCCCACCGAGAAGTAGAGCCGATACGCCAGGAATGTTGTAAAATACTGCATCCGAGATGTTAGCCTGCCTTATGTTAAGATATATAACGCTATAGACGTATATAATATCCCAACCGAGATGTACGGGGCCACACGAACAGGATTCTGTAAAACATTGCCAACGAGGGGCTCGATGGGATAGGTTAGCTTATGTTACGTTATAGACGTATATAATGTTCCCACCGAGAAGTATGGGCCGATACGCCAGGAATGTTGTAAAATACTGCAACCGAGATGTTAGCCTGCCTTAGGTTAGGATATATAACGCTGTAGACGTTTATAATGTCCCAACAGGGACGTACGGGACGTCAGGAACGGGATTCCGTAAAACATTACCAGCGAGGGGCTAGATGGGTTAGGTTAGGTTGTGATACGTTATAAACGTATATAATGTTCCCACCGAGAAGTAGGAGCCGATATGCCAGGAATGTTGTAAAATACTACATCCGACATGTTAGCCTGCCTCAGGTTAGGATATATAACGCTATAGACGTATATAATATCCCAACCGAGATGTACGGGACGACACGAACGGGATTCTGTAAAACATTGCCAACGAGGGGCTAGATGGGATAGGTTAAGTTATGTTACGTTGTAGACGTGTATAATGTTCCCACCGAGAAGTAGAGCCGATACGCCAGGAATGGCGTAAAATACTGCGACCGAGATGGTAGACTGCCTTAGGTTAGGATATATAACGCTGTAGACGTATATAACATCCCAACCGAGATGTACGGGACGACAGGAACGGGATTCTGTAAAACATTACCAGCGAGGGGCTAGATGGGTTAGGTTAGGTTATGTTACGTTATAGACGTGTATAATGTTCCGACCGAGAAGTAGAGCCGATACGCCAGGAATGTTGTAAAATACTGCATCCGAGATGTTAGCCTGCCTTACGTTAGGATATATATCGCTGTAGACGAATATAACATCCCAACCGAGATGTACGGGACGACAGGAACGGGATTCTGTAAAACAGTACCAGCGAGGGGCTAGATGGGTTAGGTTAAGTTATGTTACGTTATAGACGTGTATAATGTTCCCACCGAGAAGTAGAGCCGATACGCCAGGAATGTTGTAAAATACTGCATCCGAGATGTTAGCCTGCCTTAGGTTAATATATATAACGCTATAGACGTATATAATATCCCAACCGAGATGTACGGGGCCACACGAACAGGATTCTGTAAAACATTGCCAACGAGGGGCTAGATGGGATAGGTTAGGTTATGTTACGTTATAGACGTATATAATGTTCCCACCGAGAAGTATGGGCCGATACGCCAGGAATGTTGTAAAATACTGCAACCGAGATGTTAGCCTGCCTTAGGTTAGGATATATAACGCTGTAGACGTTTATAATGTCCCAACAGGGACGTACGGGACGTCAGGAACGGGATTCCGTAAAACATTACCAGCGAGGGGCTAGATGGGTTAGGTTAGGTTGTGATACGTTATAAACGTATATAATGTTCCCACCGAGAAGTAGGGGCCGATATGCCAGGAATGTTGTAAAATACTGCATCCGACATGTTAGCCTGCCTCAGGTTAGGATATATAACGCTATAGACGTATATAATATCCCAACCGAGATGTACGGGACGACACGAACGGGATTCTGTAAAACATTGCCAACGAGGGGCTAGATGGGATAGGTTAAGTTATGTTACGTTGTAGACGTATATAATGTTCCCACCGAGAAGTAGGGGCCGACACTCCAAGAATGTTGTAAAATACTACATCCGAGATGTTAGCCTGCCTTACGTACGGATATATATCGCTGTAGACGTTTATAATGTTCCAACCGAGATGTACGGGACGACAGGAACGGGATTCTGTAAAACATTACCAGCGAAGGGCTAGATGGGTTGGGTTAGGTTGTGATACGTTATAAACGTATATAATGTTCCCACCGAGAAGTAGAGCCGATACGCCAGGAATGGCGTAAAATACTGCGACCGAGATGGTAGACTGCCTTAGGTTAGGATATATAACGCTGTAGACGTATATAACGTCCCAAACGAGACCTACGGGACGACACGAACGGTATTCTGTAAAACATTACCAGCGAGGGGCTAGATGTGTTAGGTTAGGTTATATTACGTTATAGACCTATATAATGTTCCGACCGAGAAGTAGAGCCGATACGCCAGGAATGTTGTAAAATACTGCATCCGAGATGTTAGCCTGCCTTACGTTAGGATATATATCGCTGTAGACGAATATAACATCCCAACCGAGATGTACGGGACGACAGGAACGGGATTCTGTAAAACATTACCAGCGAGGGGCTAGATGGGTTAGGTTAAGTTACGTTACGTTATAGACGTGTATAATGTTCCCACCGAGAAGTAGAGCCGATACGCCAGGAATGGCGTAAAATACTGCGACGGAGATGCTAGACTGCCTTAGGTTAGGATATCTAACGCTGTAGACGTATATAACGTCCCAAACGAGACCTACGGGACGACACGAACGGTATTCTGTAAAACATTACCAGCGATGGGCTAGATGTGTTAGGTTAGGTTAGATTACGTTATAGACCTATATAATGTTTCCGCCGAGAAGTAGGGGCCGATACGCCAGGAATGTAGTAAAATACTACATCCGAGATGATAGCCTGCCTTAGGTTAGGATATATATCGCTGTAGACGTGTATAACATCCCAACCGAGATGTACGGGACGACAGGAACGGGATTCTGTAAAACATTACCAGCGAGGGGCTAGATGGGTTAGGTTAGGTTATGTTACGTTATAGACGTGCATAATGTTCCCACCGAGATGTAGAGCCGATACGCCAGGAATGGCGTAAAATATTGCGACCGAGATGCTAGACTGCCTTAGGTTAGGATATATATCGCTGTAGACGTATATAACATCCCAACCGAGATGTACGGGACGACAGGAACGGGATTCTGTAAAAAATTACCAACGAGGGGCTAGATGGGATAGGTTAAGTTATGTTACGTTGTAGACGTGTATAATGTTCCCACCGAGAAGTAGAGCCGATACGCCAGGAATGGCGTAAAATACTGCGACCGAGATGGTAGACTGCCTTAGGTTAGGATATCTAACGCTGTAGACGTATATAACGTCCCAAACGAGACCTACGGGACGACACGAACGGTATTCTGTAAAACATTACCAGCGATGGGCTAGATGTGTTAGGTTAGGTTAGATTACGTTATAGACCTATATAATGTTTCCGCCGAGAAGTAGGGGCCGATACGCCAGGAATGTTGTAAAATACTGCATCCGAGATGTTAGCCTGCCTTACGTTAGGATATATATCGCTGTAGACGAATATAACATCCCAACCGAGATGTACGGGACGACAGGAACGGGATTCTGTAAAACAGTACCAGCGAGGGGCTAGATGGGTTAGGTTAAGTTATGTTACGTTATAGACGTGTATAATGTTCCCACCGAGAAGTAGAGCCGATACGCCAGGAATTTTGTAAAATACTGCATCCGAGATGTTAGCCTGCCTTAGGTTAAGATATATAACGCTATAGACGTATGTAATATCCCAACCGAGATGTACGGGGCCACACGAACAGGATTCTGTAAAACATTGCCAACGAGGGGCTAGATGGGATAGGTTAGGTTATGTTACGTTATAGACGTATATAATGTTCCCACCGAGAAGTATGGGCCGATACTCCAAGAATGTTGTAAAATACTACATCCGAGATGTTAGCCTGCCTTACGTTAGGAAATATAACGCTGTAGACGTATATAATGTCCCATCCGAGACGTACGGGACGACACGAACGGGATTCTGTAAAACATTACCAGCGAGGGGCTAGATGTGTTAGGTTAGGTTATGTTACGTTATAGACCTATATAATGTTCCCACGGTGAAGTAGGGCCCGATACTCCAAGATTGTTGTAAAATACTACATCCGAGATGTTAGCCTGCCTTACGGTAGGATATATATCGCTGTAGACGTATATAACTTCCCAACCGAGATGTACGGGACGACAGGAACGGGATTCTGTAAAACATTACAAGCGAGGGGCTAGATGGGTTAGGTTAGGTTATGTTACGTTGTAGACGTACATAATGTTCCCACCGAGAAGTAGGGGCCGATACTCCAAGAATGTTGTAAAATACTACATCCGAGATGTTAGCCTGCCTTACGTTAGGATATATATCGCTGTAGACGCATATAACTTCCCAACCGAGATGTACGGGACGACAGGAATGGGATTCTGTAAAACATTGCCAACGAGGGTCTAGATGGGATAGGTTAGGTTATGTTACGTTGTAGACGTATATAATGTTCCCACCGAGAAGTAGGGGCCGATACTCCAAGAATGTTGTAAAATACTACATCCGAGATGTTAGCCTGCCTTACGTTAGGAAACAGAACGCTGTAGACGTATATAATGTCCCATCCGAGACGTACGGGACGACACGAATGGGATTCTGTAAAACATTACCAGCGAGGGGCTAGATGGGTTAGGTTAGGTTATGTTACGTTATAGACGTGTATAATGTTCCCACCGAGAAGTAGAGCCGATACGCCAGGAATGGCGTAAAATACTGCGACCGAGATGCTAGACTGCCTTAGGTTAGGATATATAACGCTGTAGACGTATATAACGTCCCAAACGAGACCTACGGGACGACACGAACGGTATTCTGTAAAACATTACCAGCGAGGGGCTAGATGTGTTAGGTTAGGTTATATTACGTTATAGACCTATATAATGTTCCCGCCGAGAAGTAGGGGCCGATACGCCAGGAATGTTGTAAAATACTACATCCGAGATGATAGCCTGCCTTAGGTTAGGATATATATCTCTGTAGACGTATATAATATCCCAACCGAGATGTACGGGACGACACGAACGGGATTCTGTAAAACATTGCCAACGAGGGGCTAGATGGGATAGGTTAGGTTATGTTACGTTATAGACGTATATAATGTTCCCACCGAGAAGTATGGGCCGATACGCCAGGAATGTTGTAAAATACTGCAACCGAGATGTTAGCCTGCCTTAGGTTAGGATATATAAGGCTGTAGACGTTTATAATGTCCCAACAGAGACGTACGGGACGTCAGGAACGGGATTCCGTAAAACATTACCAGCGAGGGGCTAGATGGGTTAGGTTAGGTTGTGATACGTTATAAACGTATATAATGTTCCCACCGAGAAGTAGGGGCCGACACTCCAAGAATGTTGTAAAATACTACATCCGAGACGTTAGCCTGCCTTACGTTCGGATATATATCGCTGTAGACGTTTATAATGTCCCAACCGAGATGTACGGGACGACAGGAACGGGATTCTGTAAAACATTACCAGCGAGGGGCTAGATGGGTTAGGTTAAGTTATGTTACGTTATAGACCTATATAATGTTCCCACCGAGAAGTATGGGCCGATACGCCAGGAATGTTGTAAAATACTACATCCGAGATGATAGCCTGCCTTAGGTTAGGATATATATTGCTTTAGACGTTTATAATGTTCCAACCGAGATGTACGGGACGACAGGAACGGGATTCTGTTAAAAATTACCAGCGAGGGGCTAGATGGGTTAGGTTAGGTTATGTTACGTTATAGACGTGTATAATGTTCCCACCGAGAAGTAGAGCCGATACGCCAGGAATGGCGTAACATACTGCATCCGAGATGTTAGCCTGCCTTACGTTAGGATATATATCGCTGTAGACGAATATAACATCCCAACCGAGATGTACGGGACGACAGGAATGGGATTCTGTAAAACATTACCAGCGAGGGGCTAGATGGGTTAGGTTAAGTTACGTTACGTTATAGACGTGTATAATGTTCCCACCGAGAAGTAGAGCCGATACGCCAGGAATATTGTAAAATACTGCAACCGAGATGTTAGCCTGCCTTAGGTTAGGATATATAACGCTGTAGACGTTTATAATGTCCCAACAGAGACGTACGGGACGTCAGGAACGGGATTCTGTAAAACATTACCAGCGAGGGGCTAGATGGTTTAGGTTAGGTTGTGATACGTTATAAACGTATATATTGTTCCCACCGAGAAGTAGGGGCCGATATGCCAGGAATGTTGTAAAATACTACATCCGAGACGTTAGCCTGCCTTACGTTCGGATATATATCGCTGTAGACGTTTATAATGTCCCAACCGAGATGTACGGGACGACAGGAACGGGATTCTGTAAAACATTACCAGCGAGGGGCTAGATGGGTTAGGTTAAGTTATGTTACGTTATAGACCTATATAATGTTCCCACCGAGAAGTATGGGCCGATACGCCAGGAATGTTGTAAAATACTACATCCGAGATGATAGCCTGCCTTAGGTTAGGATATATATTGCTTTAGACGTTTATAATGTTCCAACCGAGATGTACGGGACGACAGGAACGGGATTCTGTTAAAAATTACCAGCGAGGGGCTAGATGGGTTAGGTTAGGTTATGTTACGTTATAGACGTGTATAATGTTCCCACCGAGAAGTAGAGCCGATACGCCAGGAATGGCGTAAAATACTGCATCCGAGATGTTAGCCTGCCTTACGTTAGGATATATATCGCTGTAGACGAATATAACATCCCAACCGAGATGTACGGGACGACAGGAATGGGATTCTGTAAAACATTACCAGCGAGGGGCTAGATGGGTTAGGTTAAGTTACGTTACGTTATAGACGTGTATAATGTTCCCACCGAGAAGTAGAGCCGATACGCCAGGAATATTGTAAAATACTGCAACCGAGATGTTAGCCTGCCTTAGGTTAGGATATATAACGCTGTAGACGTTTATAATGTCCCAACAGAGACGTACGGGACGTCAGGAACGGGATTCTGTAAAACATTACCAGCGAGGGGCTAGATGGTTTAGGTTAGGTTGTGATACGTTATAAACGTATATATTGTTCCCACCGAGAAGTAGGGGCCGATATGCCAGGAATGTTGTAAAATACTGCATCCGAGATGTTAGCCTGCCTTAGGCTAGGATATATAACGCTATAGACGTATATAATATCCCAACCGAGATGTACGGGACGACACGAACGGGATTCTGTAAAATATTACGAGCGAGGGGCTAGATGGGTTAGGTTAGGTTATGTTCCGTTACAGACGTATATAATGTTCCCACCGAGAAGTAGGGGCCGATACTCCAAGAATGTTGTAAAATACTACATCCGAGATGTTAGCCTGCCTTACGTTAGGATATATATCGCTGTAGACGTATATAACATCACAACCGAGGTGTATGGGACGACAGAAACGGGATTCTGTAAAACATTACCTTCGAGGGGATAGATGGGTTAGGTTAGGTTATGTTACGTTATAGACCTGTATAATGTTCCCACGGTGAAGTAGGGGCCGATACGCCAGGAATGGCGTATAATACTTCATCCGAGATGTTAGCCTGCCTTAGGTTAGGATATATATTGCTTTAGACGTTTATAATGTTCCAACCGAGATGTACGGGACAACAGGAACGGGATTCTGTAAAACATTACCAGCGAGGGCCTAGATGGGTTAGGTTAGGTTATGTTACGTTATAGACGTGTATAATGTTCCCACCGAGAAGTAGAGCCGATACGCCAGGAATGGCGTAAAATACTGCGACCGAGATGGTAGACTGCCTTAGGTTAGGATATATAACGCTGTAGACGTATATAACGTCCCAAACGAGACCTACGGGACGACACGAACGGTATTCTGTAAAACATTACCAGCGAGGGGCTAGATGTGTTAGGTTAGGTTAGATTACGTTATAGACCTATATAATGTTCCCGCCGAGAAGTAGGGGCCGATACGCCAGGAATGTTGTAAAATACTACATCCGAGATGATAGCCTGCCTTAGGTTAGGATATATATCGCTGTAGACGTATATAACATCCCAACCGAGATGTACGGGACGACAGGAACGGGATTCTGTAAAACATTACCAGCGAGGGGCTAGATGGGTTACGTTAGGTTATGTTACGTTATAGACGTGTATAATGTTCCGACCGAGAAGTAGAGCCGATACGCCAGGAATGTTGTAAAATACTGCATCCGAGACGTTAGCCTGCCTTAGGTTAAGATATATAACGCTATAGACGTATGTAATATCCCAACCGAGATGTACGGGGCCACACGAACAGGATTCTGTAAAACATTGCCAACGAGGGGCTAGATGGGATAGGTTAGGTTATGTTACGTTATAGACGTATATAATGTTCCCACCGAGAAGTATGGGCCGATACGCCAGGAATGTTGTAAAATACTGCAACCGAGATGTTAGCCTGCCTTAGGTTAGGATATATAACGCTGTAGACGTTTATAATGTCCCAACAGAGACGAACGGGACGTCAGGAACGGGATTCCGTAGAACATTACCAGCGAGGGGCTAGATGGGTTAGGTTACGTTGTGATACGTTATAAAGGTATATAATGTTCCCACCGAGAAGTAGGGGCCGATATGCCAGGAATGTTGTAAAATACTGCATCCGACATGTTAGCCTGCCTCAGGTTAGGATATATAACGCTATAGACGTATATAATATCCCAACCGAGATGTACGGGACGACACGAACGGGATTCTGTAAAACATTGCCAACGAGGGGCTAGATGGGATAGGTTAAGTTATGTTACGTTGTAGACGTATATAATGTTCCCACCGAGAAGTAGGGGCCGACACTCCAAGAATGTTGTAAAATACTACATCCGAGATGTTAGCCTGCCTTACGTACGGATATATATCGCTGTAGACGTTTATAATGTTCCAACCGAGATGTACGGGACGACAGGAACGGGATTCTGTAAAACATTACCAGCGAGGGGCTAGATGGGTTAGGTTAGGTTGTGATACGTTATAAACGTATATAATGTTCCCACCGAGAAGTAGAGCCGATACGCCAGGAATGGCGTAAAATACTGCGACCGAGATGGTAGACTGCCTTAGGTTATGATATATAACGCTGTAGACGTATATAACGTCCCAAACGAGACCTACGGGACGACACGAACGGTATTCTGTAAAACACTACCAGCGAGGGGCTAGATGTGTTAGGTTAGGTTATATTACGTTATAGACCTATATAATGTTCCCGCCGAGAAGTAGGGGCCGATACGCCAGGAATGTTGTAAAATACTACATCCGAGATGATAGCCTGCCTTAGGTTAGGATATATATCGCTGTAGACGTATATAACTTCCCAACCGAGATGTACGGGACGACAGGAACGGGATTCTGCAAAACATTACCAGCGAGGGGCTAGATGGGTTAGGTTAGGTTATGTTACGTTATAGACGTGTATATAGTTCCCACCGAGAAGTAGAGCCGATACGCCAGGAATGTTGTAAAATACTGCATCCGAGATGTTAGCCTGCCTTACGTTAGGATATATATCGCTGTAGACGAATATAACATCCCAACCGAGATGTACGGGACGACAGGAACGGGATTCTGTAAGACATTACCAGCGAGGGGCTAGATGGGTTAGGTTAAGTTATGTTACGTTATAGACGTGTATAATGTTCCCACCGAGAAGTAGAGCCGATACGCTAGGAATGGCGTAAAATACTGCGACCGAGATGCTAGACTGCCTTAGGTTAGGATATATAACGCTGTAGACGTATATAACGTCCCAAGCGAGACCTACGGGACGACACGAACGGGATTCTGCAAAACATTACCAGCGAGGGGCTAGATGTGTTAGGTTAGGTTATATTTCGTTATAGACCTATATAATGTTCTCGCCGAGATGTAGGGGCCGATACGCCAGGAATGTCGTAAAATACTACATCCGAGATGATACCCTGCCTTAGGTTAGGATATATAACGCTATAGACGTATATAATATTCCAACCGAGACATCCCATCCCGGGACGAAACGAACGGGATTCTGTAAAACATTACCAGCGAGGGGCTAGATGTGTTAGGTTAGATTATATTACGTTATAGACGTATATAATGTTCCCACCGAGAAGTAGAGGCTGATCCTACAGGAATGTTGTAAAATACTATATCCGAGAAGTTAGCCTGCCTTAGGTTAGGATATATATCGCTGTAGACGTATATAATATCCCAACCGAGATGTACGGGACGACACGAACGGGATTCTGCAAAATATTACCAGCGAGGGGCTAGATGTGTTAGGTTAGGTTATGTTACGTTATAGACCTATATAATGCTCCCACGGTGAAGTAGGGGCCGATACGCCAGGAATGGCGTATAATACTTCATCCGAGATGTTAGCCTGCCTTAGGTTAGTATATATATTGCTTTAGACGTTTATAATGTCCCAACCGAGATGTACGGGACGACACGAACGGGATTCTGTAAAATATTACCAGCGAGGGGCTAGATGGGGTAGGTTAGGTTATGTTACGTTATAGACCTGTATAATGTTCCCACGGTGAAATAGGGGCCGATACGCCAGGAATGGCGTATAATACTTCATCCGAGATGTTAGCCTGCCTTAGGTTAGGATATATCGCTGTAGACGTATATAACTTCCCAACCGAGATATACGGGACGACATAAACGGGATTCTGTAAAACATTACCAGCGAGGGGCTAGATGGGTTAGGTTAGGTTATGTTACGTTATAGACGTGCATAATGTTCCCAACGAGATGTAGAGCCGATACGCCAGGAATGTTGTAAAATACTATATCCGAGAAGTTAGCCTGCCTTAGGTTAGGATATGTATCGCTGTAGACGTATATAATATCCCAACCGAGATGTACGGGACGACACGAACGGGATTCTGTAAAACATTGCCAACGAGGGGCTAGATGGGATAGGTTAGGTTATGTTACGTTATAGACGTATATAATGTTCCCACCGAGAAGTATGGGCCGATACGCCAGGAATGTTGTAAAATACTGCATCCTAGATGTTAGCCTGCCTTAGGTTAGGATATATATCGCTGTAGACGTATATAATATCCCAACCGAGATGTACGGGACGACACGAACGGGATTCTGCAAAATATTACCAGCGAGGGGCTAGATGTGTTAGGTTAGGTTATGTTACGTTATAGACCTATATAATGCTCCCACGGTGAAATAGGGGCCGATACGCCAGGAATGGCGTATAATACTTCATCCGAGATGTTAGCCTGCCTTAGGTTAGGATATATCGCTGTAGACGTATATAACTTCCCAACCGAGATATACGGGACGACATAAACGGGATTCTGTAAAACATTACCAGCGAGGGGCTAGATGGGTTAGGTTAGGTTATGTTACGTTATAGACGTGCATAATGTTCCCACCGAGATGTAGAGCCGATACGCCAGGAATGTTGTAAAATACTATATCCGAGAAGTTAGCCTGCCTTAGGTTAGGATATGTATCGCTGTAGACGTATATAATATCCCAACCGAGATGTACGGGACGACACGAACGGGATTCTGTAAAACATTGCCAACGAGGGGCTAGATGGGATAGGTTAGGTTATGTTACGTTATAGACGTATATAATGTTCCCACCGAGAAGTATGGGCCGATACGCCAGGAATGTTGTAAAATACTGCATCCTAGATGTTAGCCTGCCTTAGGTTAGGATATATATCGCTGTAGACGTATATAATATCCCAACCGAGATGTACGGGACGACACGAACGGGATTCTGCAAAATATTACCAGCGAGGTGCTAGATGTGTTAGGTTAGGTTATGTTACGTTATAGACCTATATAATGCTCCCACGGTGAAGTAGGGGCCGATACGCCAGGAATGGCGTATAATACTTCATCCGAGATGTTAGCCTGCCTTAGGTTAGTATATATATTGCTTTAGACGTTTATAATGTCCCAACCGAGATGTACGGGACGACACGAACGGGATTCTGTAAAATATTACCAGCGAGGGGCTAGATGGGTTAGGTTAGGTTATGTTACGTTATAGACGTGTATAATGTTCCCACCGAAAAGTAGAGCCGATACGCCAGGAATGGCGTAAAATACTGCGACTGACATGCTAGACTGCCTTAGGTTAGGATATATAACGCTGTAGACGTATATAACGTCCGAAATGAGGCCTACGGGACGACACGAACGGTATTCTGTAAAACATTACCAGCGAGGGGCTAGATTTGTTAGGTTAGGTTATATTACGTTATAGACCTATATAATGTTCCCACCGAGAAGTAGGGGCCGATACTCCAAGAATGTTGTAAAATACTACATCCGAGATGTTAGCCTGCCTTACGTTAGGATATATATCGCTGTAGACGTATATAACATCCCAACCGAGATGTACGGGACGACAGGAACGGGATTCTGTAAAACATTACCAGCGAGCGGCGAGATGGGTTACGTTAGGCTATGTTACGTTATAGACGTGTATAATGTTCCCACCGAGAAGTATGGGCCGATACTGCAAGAATGTTGTAAAATACTACATCCGAGATGTTAGCCTGCCTTGCGTTAAGAAATATAACGCTGTAGACGTATATAATGTCCCATCCGAGGCCTACGGGACGACACGAACGGTATTCTGTAAAACATTACCAGCGAGGGGCTAGATGGGTTAGGTTAGGTTATGTTACGTTATAGACCTGTATAATGTTCCCACCGAGATGTAGAGCCGATACGCCAGGAATGGCGTAAAATATAGCGACCGAGATGCTAGACTGCCTTAGGTTAGGATATATAACGCTGTAGACGTATATAACGTCCCAACGGAGACCTACGGGACGACACGAACGGTATTCTGTAAAACATTACCAGCGAGGGGCTAGATGTGTTAGGTTAGATTATATTACGTTATAGACGTATATAATGTTCCCACCGAGAAGTAGAGGCTGATCCTACAGGAATGTTGTAAAATACTATATCCGGGAAGTTAGCCTGCCTTAGGTTAGGATATATATCGCTGTAGACGTATATAATATCCCAACCGAGATGTACGGGACGACACGAACGGGATTCTATAAAACATTGCCAACGAGGGGCTAGATGGGATAGGTTAGGTTATGTTACGTTATAGAAGTATATAATGTTCCCACCGAGAAGTATGGGCCGATACGCCAGGAATGTTGTAAAATACTGCATCCTAGATGTTAGCCTGCCTTTGGTTAGGATATATAACGCTTTAGACGTTTATAATGTCCCAACCGAGATGTACGGGACGACACGAACGGGATTCTGTAAAATATTACCAGCGAGGGGCTAGATGGGTTAGTTTAGGTTATGTTACGTTATAGACGTGTATAATGTTCCCACCGAGAAGTAGAGCCGATACGCCAGGAATGGCGTAAAATACTGCGACCGAGATGCTAGACTGCCTTAGGTTAGGATATATAACGCTGTAGACGTATATAACGTCCGAAATGAGGCCTACGGGACGACACGAACGGTATTCTGTAAAACATTACCAGCGAGGGGCTAGATTTGTTAGGTTAGGTTATATTACGTTATAGACCTATATAATGTTCCCGCCGAGAAGTAGGGGCCGATACGCCAGGAATGTTGTAAAATACTACATCCGAGATGATAGCCTGCCTTAGGTTAGGCATACAACGCTAGAGACGTATATAATATCCCAACCGAGATGTACGGGACGACACGAACGGGATTCTGTAAAACACTACCAGCGAGGGGCTAGATGGGGTAGGTTAGGTTATGTTACGTTATAAACGTATATATTGTTCCCACCGAGAAGTAGGGGCCGATATGCCAGGAATGTTGTAAAATACTGCATCCGAGATGTTAGCCTGCCTTAGGCTAGGATATATAACGCTATAGACGTATATAATATCCCAACCGAGATGTACGGGACGACACGAACGGGATTCTGTAAAATATTACGAGCGAGGGGCTAGATGGGTTAGGTTAGGTTATGTTCCGTTACAGACGTATATAATGTTCCCACCGAGAAGTAGGGGCCGATACTCCAAGAATGTTGTAAAATACTACATCCGAGATGTTAGCCTGCCTTACGTTAGGATATATATCGCTGTAGACGTATATAACATCACAACCGAGGTGTATGGGACGACAGAAACGGGATTCTGTAAAACATTACCTTCGAGGGGATAGATGGGTTAGGTTAGGTTATGTTACGTTATAGACCTGTATAATGTTCCCACGGTGAAGTAGGGGCCGATACGCCAGGAATGGCGTATAATACTTCATCCGAGATGTTAGCCTGCCTTAGGTTAGGATATATATTGCTTTAGACGTTTATAATGTTCCAACCGAGATGTACGGGACAACAGGAACGGGATTCTGTAAAACATTACCAGCGAGGGCCTAGATGGGTTAGGTTAGGTTATGTTACGTTATAGACGTGTATAATGTTCCCACCGAGAAGTAGAGCCGATACGCCAGGAATGGCGTAAAATACTGCGACCGAGATGGTAGACTGCCTTAGGTTAGGATATATAACGCTGTAGACGTATATAACGTCCCAAACGAGACCTACGGGACGACACGAACGGTATTCTGTAAAACATTACCAGCGAGGGGCTAGATGTGTTAGGTTAGGTTAGATTACGTTATAGACCTATATAATGTTCCCGCCGAGAAGTAGGGGCCGATACGCCAGGAATGTTGTAAAATACTACATCCGAGATGATAGCCTGCCTTAGGTTAGGATATATATCGCTGTAGACGTATATAACATCCCAACCGAGATGTACGGGACGACAGGAACGGGATTCTGTAAAACATTACCAGCGAGGGGCTAGATGGGTTAGGTTAGGTTATGTTACGTTATAGACGTGTATAATGTTCCGACCGAGAAGTAGAGCCGATACGCCAGGAATGTTGTAAAATACTGCATCCGAGACGTTAGCCTGCCTTAGGTTAAGATATATAACGCTATAGACGTATGTAATATCCCAACCGAGATGTACGGGGCCACACGAACAGGATTCTGTAAAACATTGCCAACGAGGGGCTAGATGGGATAGGTTAGGTTATGTTACGTTATAGACGTATATAATGTTCCCACCGAGAAGTATGGGCCGATACGCCAGGAATGTTGTAAAATACTGCAACCGAGATGTTAGCCTGCCTTAGGTTAGGATATATAACGCTGTAGACGTTTATAATGTCCCAACAGAGACGAACGGGACGTCAGGAACGGGATTCCGTAGAACATTACCAGCGAGGGGCTAGATGGGTTAGGTTACGTTGTGATACGTTATAAAGGTATATAATGTTCCCACCGAGAAGTAGGGGCCGATATGCCAGGAATGTTGTAAAATACTGCATCCGACATGTTAGCCTGCCTCAGGTTAGGATATATAACGCTATAGACGTATATAATATCCCAACCGAGATGTACGGGACGACACGAACGGGATTCTGTAAAACATTGCCAACGAGGGGCTAGATGGGATAGGTTAAGTTATGTTACGTTGTAGACGTATATAATGTTCCCACCGAGAAGTAGGGGCCGACACTCCAAGAATGTTGTAAAATACTACATCCGAGATGTTAGCCTGCCTTACGTACGGATATATATCGCTGTAGACGTTTATAATGTTCCAACCGAGATGTACGGGACGACAGGAACGGGATTCTGTAAAACATTACCAGCGAGGGGCTAGATGGGTTAGGTTAGGTTGTGATACGTTATAAACGTATATAATGTTCCCACCGAGAAGTAGAGCCGATACGCCAGGAATGGCGTAAAATACTGCGACCGAGATGGTAGACTTCCTTAGGTTATGATATATAACGCTGTAGACGTATATAACGTCCCAAACGAGACCTACGGGACGACACGAACGGTATTCTGTAAAACACTACCAGCGAGGGGCTAGATGTGTTAGGTTAGGTTATATTACGTTATAGACCTATATAATGTTCCCGCCGAGAAGTAGGGGCCGATACGCCAGGAATGTTGTAAAATACTACATCCGAGATGATAGCCTGCCTTAGGTTAGGATATATATCGCTGTAGACGTATATAACTTCCCAACCGAGATGTACGGGACGACAGGAACGGGATTCTGCAAAACATTACCAGCGAGGGGCTAGATGGGTTAGGTTAGGTTATGTTACGTTATAGACGTGTATATAGTTCCCACCGAGAAGTAGAGCCGATACGCCAGGAATGTTGTAAAATACTGCATCCGAGATGTTAGCCTGCCTTACGTTAGGATATATATCGCTGTAGACGAATATAACATCCCAACCGAGATGTACGGGACGACAGGAACGGGATTCTGTAAGACATTACCAGCGAGGGGCTAGATGGGTTAGGTTAAGTTATGTTACGTTATAGACGTGTATAATGTTCCCACCGAGAAGTAGAGCCGATACGCTAGGAATGGCGTAAAATACTGCGACCGAGATGCTAGACTGCCTTAGGTTAGGATATATAACGCTGTAGACGTATATAACGTCCCAAGCGAGACCTACGGGACGACACGAACGGGATTCTGCAAAACATTACCAGCGAGGGGCTAGATGTGTTAGGTTAGGTTATATTTCGTTATAGACCTATATAATGTTCTCGCCGAGATGTAGGGGCCGATACGCCAGGAATGTCGTAAAATACTACATCCGAGATGATACCCTGCCTTAGGTTAGGATATATAACGCTATAGACGTATATAATATTCCAACCGAGACATCCCATCCCGGGACGAAACGAACGGGATTCTGTAAAACATTACCAGCGAGGGGCTAGATGTGTTAGGTTAGATTATATTACGTTATAGACGTATATAATGTTCCCACCGAGAAGTAGAGGCTGATCCTACAGGAATGTTGTAAAATACTATATCCGAGAAGTTAGCCTGCCTTAGGTTAGGATATATATCGCTGTAGACGTATATAATATCCCAACCGAGATGTACGGGACGACACGAACGGGATTCTGCAAAATATTACCAGCGAGGGGCTAGATGTGTTAGGTTAGGTTATGTTACGTTATAGACCTATATAATGCTCCCACGGTGAAGTAGGGGCCGATACGCCAGGAATGGCGTATAATACTTCATCCGAGATGTTAGCCTGCCTTAGGTTAGTATATATATTGCTTTAGACGTTTATAATGTCCCAACCGAGATGTACGGGACGACACGAACGGGATTCTGTAAAATATTACCAGCGAGGGGCTAGATGGGGTAGGTTAGGTTATGTTACGTTATAGACCTGTATAATGTTCCCACGGTGAAATAGGGGCCGATACGCCAGGAATGGCGTATAATACTTCATCCGAGATGTTAGCCTGCCTTAGGTTAGGATATATCGCTGTAGACGTATATAACTTCCCAACCGAGATATACGGGACGACATAAACGGGATTCTGTAAAACATTACCAGCGAGGGGCTAGATGGGTTAGGTTAGGTTATGTTACGTTATAGACGTGCATAATGTTCCCAACGAGATGTAGAGCCGATACGCCAGGAATGTTGTAAAATACTATATCCGAGAAGTTAGCCTGCCTTAGGTTAGGATATGTATCGCTGTAGACGTATATAATATCCCAACCGAGATGTACGGGACGACACGAACGGGATTCTGTAAAACATTGCCAACGAGGGGCTAGATGGGATAGGTTAGGTTATGTTACGTTATAGACGTATATAATGTTCCCACCGAGAAGTATGGGCCGATACGCCAGGAATGTTGTAAAATACTGCATCCTAGATGTTAGCCTGCCTTAGGTTAGGATATATATCGCTGTAGACGTATATAATATCCCAACCGAGATGTACGGGACGACACGAACGGGATTCTGCAAAATATTACCAGCGAGGGGCTAGATGTGTTAGGTTAGGTTATGTTACGTTATAGACCTATATAATGCTCCCACGGTGAAATAGGGGCCGATACGCCAGGAATGGCGTATAATACTTCATCCGAGATGTTAGCCTGCCTTAGGTTAGGATATATCGCTGTAGACGTATATAACTTCCCAACCGAGATATACGGGACGACATAAACGGGATTCTGTAAAACATTACCAGCGAGGGGCTAGATGGGTTAGGTTAGGTTATGTTACGTTATAGACGTGCATAATGTTCCCACCGAGATGTAGAGCCGATACGCCAGGAATGTTGTAAAATACTATATCCGAGAAGTTAGCCTGCCTTAGGTTAGGATATGTATCGCTGTAGACGTATATAATATCCCAACCGAGATGTACGGGACGACACGAACGGGATTCTGTAAAACATTGCCAACGAGGGGCTAGATGGGATAGGTTAGGTTATGTTACGTTATAGACGTATATAATGTTCCCACCGAGAAGTATGGGCCGATACGCCAGGAATGTTGTAAAATACTGCATCCTAGATGTTAGCCTGCCTTAGGTTAGGATATATATCGCTGTAGACGTATATAATATCCCAACCGAGATGTACGGGACGACACGAACGGGATTCTGCAAAATATTACCAGCGAGGTGCTAGATGTGTTAGGTTAGGTTATGTTACGTTATAGACCTATATAATGCTCCCACGGTGAAGTAGGGGCCGATACGCCAGGAATGGCGTATAATACTTCATCCGAGATGTTAGCCTGCCTTAGGTTAGTATATATATTGCTTTAGACGTTTATAATGTCCCAACCGAGATGTACGGGACGACACGAACGGGATTCTGTAAAATATTACCAGCGAGGGGCTAGATGGGTTAGGTTAGGTTATGTTACGTTATAGACGTGTATAATGTTCCCACCGAAAAGTAGAGCCGATACGCCAGGAATGGCGTAAAATACTGCGACTGACATGCTAGACTGCCTTAGGTTAGGATATATAACGCTGTAGACGTATATAACGTCCGAAATGAGGCC
Organism: Xylocopa violacea; assembly: GCA_963969225.1. Classification (NCBI taxonomy): domain Eukaryota; kingdom Metazoa; phylum Arthropoda; class Insecta; order Hymenoptera; family Apidae; genus Xylocopa; species Xylocopa violacea. Next base: position 380,033 of record CAXAJV010000807.1, read on the forward strand.
TACGGGACGACACGAACGGTATTCTGTAAAACATTACCAGCGAGGGGCTAGATTTGTTAGGTTAGGTTATATTACGTTATAGACCTATATAATGTTCCCACCGAGAAGTAGGGGCCGATACTCCAAGAATGTTGTAAAATACTACATCCGAGATGTTAGCCTGCCTTACGTTAGGATATATATCGCTGTAGACGTATATAACATCCCAACCGAGATGTACGGGACGACAGGAACGGGATTCTGTAAAACATTACCAGCGAGCGGCGAGATGGGTTACGTTAGGCTATGTTACGTTATAGACGTGTATAATGTTCCCACCGAGAAGTATGGGCCGATACTGCAAGAATGTTGTAAAATACTACATCCGAGATGTTAGCCTGCCTTGCGTTAAGAAATATAACGCTGTAGACGTATATAATGTCCCATCCGAGGCCTACGGGACGACACGAACGGTATTCTGTAAAACATTACCAGCGAGGGGCTAGATGGGTTAGGTTAGGTTATGTTACGTTATAGACCTGTATAATGTTCCCACCGAGATGTAGAGCCGATACGCCAGGAATGGCGTAAAATATAGCGACCGAGATGCTAGACTGCCTTAGGTTAGGATATATAACGCTGTAGACGTATATAACGTCCCAACGGAGACCTACGGGACGACACGAACGGTATTCTGTAAAACATTACCAGCGAGGGGCTAGATGTGTTAGGTTAGATTATATTACGTTATAGACGTATATAATGTTCCCACCGAGAAGTAGAGGCTGATCCTACAGGAATGTTGTAAAATACTATATCCGGGAAGTTAGCCTGCCTTAGGTTAGGATATATATCGCTGTAGACGTATATAATATCCCAACCGAGATGTACGGGACGACACGAACGGGATTCTATAAAACATTGCCAACGAGGGGCTAGATGGGATAGGTTAGGTTATGTTACGTTATAGAAGTATATAATGTTCCCACCGAGAAGTATGGGCCGATACGCCAGGAATGTTGTAAAATACTGCATCCTAGATGTTAGCCTGCCTTTGGTTAGGATATATAACGCTTTAGACGTTTATAATGTCCCAACCGAGATGTACGGGACGACACGAACGGGATTCTGTAAAATATTACCAGCGAGGGGCTAGATGGGTTAGTTTAGGTTATGTTACGTTATAGACGTGTATAATGTTCCCACCGAGAAGTAGAGCCGATACGCCAGGAATGGCGTAAAATACTGCGACCGAGATGCTAGACTGCCTTAGGTTAGGATATATAACGCTGTAGACGTATATAACGTCCGAAATGAGGCCTACGGGACGACACGAACGGTATTCTGTAAAACATTACCAGCGAGGGGCTAGATTTGTTAGGTTAGGTTATATTACGTTATAGACCTATATAATGTTCCCGCCGAGAAGTAGGGGCCGATACGCCAGGAATGTTGTAAAATACTACATCCGAGATGATAGCCTGCCTTAGGTTAGGCATACAACGCTAGAGACGTATATAATATCCCAACCGAGATGTACGGGACGACACGAACGGGATTCTGTAAAACACTACCAGCGAGGGGCTAGATGGGGTAGGTTAGGTTATGTTACGTTATAGACCTGTATAATGTTCCCACGGTGAAGTAGGGGCCGATACGCCAGGAATGGCGTATAATACTTCATCCGAGATGTTAGCCTGCCTTAGGTTAGGATATATCGCTGTAGACGTATATAACTTCCCAACCGAGATATACGGGACGACATAAACGGGATTCTGTAAAACATTACCAGCGAGGGGCTAGATGGGTTAGGTTAGGTTATGTTACGTTATAGACGTGCATAATGTTCCCACCGAGATGTAGAGCCGATACGCCAGGAATGGCGTAAAATATTGCGACCGAGATGCTAGACTGCCTTAGGTTAGGATATATAACGCTGTAGACGTATATAACGTCCCAAGCGAGACCTACGGGACGACACGAACGGTATTCTGTAAAACATTACCAGCGAGGGGCTAGATGTGTTAGGTTAGGTTATATTTCGTTATAGACCTATATAATGTTCTCGCCGAGATGTAGGGGCCGATACGCCAGGAATGTCGTAAAATACTACATCCGAGATGATACCCTGCCTTAGGTTAGGATATATAACGCTATATACGTATATAATATCCCAACCGAAACGTTCTGGACGACAGGAACTGGATACTGTAAAACATTACCAGCGAGGGGCTAGATGTGTTAGGTTAGATTATATTACGTTATAGACGTATATAATGTTCCCACCGAGAAGTAGAGGCTGATCCTACAGGAATGTTGTAAAATACTATATCTGAGAAGTTAGCCTGCCTTAGGTTAGGATATATATCGCTGTAGACGTATATAATATCCCAACCGAGATGTACGGGACGACACGAACGGGATTCTGCAAAATATTACCAGCGAGGGGCTAGATGTGTTAGGTTAGGTTATGTTACGTTATAGACCTATATAATGCGCCCACGGTGAAGTAGGGGCCGATACGCCAGGAATGGCGTATAATACTTCATCCGAGATGTTAGCCTGCCTTAGGTTAGTATATATATTGCTTTAGACGTTTATAATGTCCCAACCGAGATGTACGGGACGACACGAACGGGATTCTGTAAAATATTACCAGCGAGGGGCTAGATGGGGTAGGTTAGGTTATGTTACGTTATAGACCTGTATAATGTTCCCACGGTGAAATAGGGCCCGATACGCCAGGAATGGCGTATAATACTTCATCCGAGATGTTAGCCTGCCTTAGGTTAGGATATATCGCTGTAGACGTATATAACTTCCCAACCGAGATATACGGGACGACATAAACGGGATTCTGTAAAACATTACCAGCGAGGGGCTAGATGGGTTAGGTTAGGTTATGTTACGTTATAGACGTGCATAATGTTCCCACCGAGATGTAGAGCCGATACGCCAGGAATGTTGTAAAATACTATATCCGAGAAGTTAGCCTCCCTTAGGTTAGGATATGTATCGCTGTAGACGTATATAGTATCCCAACCGAGATGTACGGGACGACACGAACGGGATTCTGTAAAACATTGCCAACGAGGGGCTAGATGGGATAGGTTAGGTTATGTTACGTTATAGACGTATATAATGTTCCCACCGAGAAGTATGGGCCGATACGCCAGGAATGTTGTAAAATACTGCATCCTAGATGTTAGCCTGCCTTAGGTTAGGATATATATCGCTGTAGACGTATATAATATCCCAACCGAGATGTACGGGACGACACGAACGGGATTCTGCAAAATATTACCAGCGAGGGGCTAGATGTGTTAGGTTAGGTTATGTTACGTTATAGACCTATATAATGCTCCCACGGTGAAGTAGGGGCCGATACGCCAGGAATGGCGTATAATACTTCATCCGAGATGTTAGCCTGCCTTAGGTTAGTATATATATTGCTTTAGACGTTTATAATGTCCCAACCGAGATGTACGGGACGACACGAACGGGATTCTGTAAAATATTACCAGCGAGGGGCTAGATGGGGTAGGTTAGGTTATGTTACGTTATAGACCTGTATAATGTTCCCACGGTGAAATAGGGGCCGATACGCCAGGAATGGCGTATAATACTTCATCCGAGATGTTAGCCTGCCTTAGGTTAGGATATATCGCTGTAGACGTATATAACTTCCCAACCGAGATATACGGGACGACATAAACGGGATTCTGTAAAACATTACCAGCGAGGGGCTAGATGGGTTAGGTTAGGTTATGTTACGTTATAGACGTGCATAATGTTCCCACCGAGATGTAGAGCCGATACGCCAGGAATGTTGTAAAATACTATATCCGAGAAGTTAGCCTGCCTTAGGTTAGGATATGTATCGCTGTAGACGTATATAATATCCCAACCGAGATGTACGGGACGACACGAACGGGATTCTGTAAAACATTGCCAACGAGGGGCTAGATGGGATAGGTTAGGTTATGTTACGTTATAGACGTATATAATGTTCCCACCGAGAAGTGTGGGCCGATACGCCAGGAATGTTGTAAAATACTGCATCCTAGATGTTAGCCTGCCTTTGGTTAGGATATATAACGCTATAGACGTATATAATATACCAACCGAAATGTACGGGATGACACGAACGGGATTCTGCAAAATATTACCAGCGAGGGGCTAGATGTGTTAGGTTAGGTTATGTTACGTTATAGACCTATATAATGCTCCCACGGTGAAGTAGGGGCCGATACGCCAGGAATGGCGTATAATACTTCATCCGAGATGTTAGCCTGCCTTAGGTTAGTATATATACTGCTTTAGACGTTTATAATGTCCCAACCGAGATGTACGGGACGACACGAACGGGATTCTGTAAAATATTACCAGCGAGGGGCTAGATGGGTTAGGTTAGGTTATGTTACGTTATAGACGTGTATAATGTTCCCACCGAAAAGTAGAGCCGATACGCCAGGAATGGCGTAAAATACTGCGACTGACATGCTAGACTGCCTTAGGTTAGGATATATAACGCTGTAGACGTATATAACGTCCGAAATGAGGCCTACGGGACGACACGAACGGTATTCTGTAAAACATTACCAGCGAGGGGCTAGATTTGTTAGGTTAGGTTATATTACGTTATAGACCTATATAATGTTCCCACCGAGAAGTAGGGGCCGATACTCCAAGAATGTTGTAAAATACTACATCCGAGATGTTAGCCTGCCTTACGTTAGGATATATATCGCTGTAGACGTATATAACATCCCAACCGAGATGTACGGGACGACAGGAACGGGATTCTGTAAAACATTACCAGCGAGCGGCTAGATGGGTTACGTTAGGCTATGTTACGTTATAGACGTGTATAATGTTCCCACCAAGAAGTATGGGCCGATACTGCAAGAATGTTGTAAAATACTACATCCGAGATGTTAGCCTGCCTTACGTTAGGAAATATAACGCTGTAGACGTATATAATGTCCCATCCGAGGCCTACGGGACGACACGAACGGTATTCTGTAAAACATTACCAGCGAGGGGCTAGATGTGTTAGGTTAGGTTATATTACGTTATAGACCTATATAATGTTCCCGCCGAGAAGTAGGGGCCGATACGGCAGGAATGTTGTAAAATACTACATCCGAGATGATAGCCTGCCTTAGGTTAGGATTTATAACGCTATAGACGTATATAATATCCCAACCGAGACGTTCTGGACGGCACGAACTGGATACTGTAAAACATTACCAGCGAGGGGCTAGATGTGTTAGGTTAGATTATATTACGTTATAGACGTATATAATGTTCCCACCGAGAAGTAGAGGCTGATCCTACAGGAATGTTGTAAAATACTATATCCGAGAAGTTAGCCTGCCTTAGGTTAGGATATATATCGCTGTAGACGTATATAATATCCCAACCGAGATGTACGGGACGACACGAACGGGATTCTGCAAAATATTACCAGCGAGGGGCTAGATGTGTTAGGTTAGGTTATGTTACGTTATAGACCTATATAATGCTCCCACGGTGAAGTAGGGGCCGATACGCCAGGAATGGCGTATAATACTTCATCCGAGATGTTAGCCTGCCTTAGGTTAGTATATATATTGCTTTAGACGTTTATAATGTCCCAACCGAGATGTACGGGACGACACGAACGGGATTCTGTAAAATATTACCAGCGAGGGGCTAGATGGGTTAGGTTAGGTTATGTTACGTTATAGACGTGTATAATGTTCCCACCGAGAAGTAGAGCCGATACGCCAGGAATGGCGTAAAATACTGCGACCGACATGCTGGACTGCCTTAGGTTAGGATATATAACGCTGTAGACGTATATAACGTCCGAAATGAGGCCTACGGGACGACACGAACGGTATTCTGTAAAACATTACCAGCGAGGGGCTAGATTTGTTAGGTTAGGTTATATTACGTTATAGACCTATATAATGTTCCCACCGAGAAGTAGGGGCCGATACTCCAAGAATGTTGTAAAATACTACATCCGAGATGTTAGCCTGCCTTACGTTAGGATATATATCGCTGTAGACGTATATAACATCCCAACCGAGATGTACGGGACGACAGGAACGGGATTCTGTAAAACATTACCAGCGAGCGGCGAGATGGGTTACGTTAGGCTATGTTACGTTATAGACGTGTATAATGTTCCCACCGAGAAGTATGGGCCGATACTGCAAGAATGTTGCAAAATACTACATCCGAGATGTTAGCCTGCCTTGCGTTAAGAAATATAACGCTGTAGACGTATATAATGTCCCATCCGAGGCCTACGGGACGACACGAACGGTATTCTGTAAAACATTACCAGCGAGGGGCTAGATGTGTTAGGTTAGGTTATATTACGTTATAGACCTGTATAATGTTCCCACCGAGATGTAGAGCCGATACGCCAGGAATGGCGTAAAATATAGCGACCGAGATGCTAGACTGCCTTAGGTTAGGATATATAACGCTGTAGACGTATATAACGTCCCAACGGAGACCTACGGGACGACACGAACGGTATTCTGTAAAACATTACCAGCGAGGGGCTAGATGTGTTAGGTTAGATTATATTACGTTATAGACGTATATAATGTTCCCACCGAGAAGTAGAGGCTGATCCTACAGGAATGTTGTAAAATACTATATCCGGGAAGTTAGCCTGCCTTAGGTTAGGATATATATCGCTGTAGACGTATATAATATCCCAACCGAGATGTACGGGACGACACGAACGGGATTCTATAAAACATTGCCAACGAGGGGCTAGATGGGATAGGTTAGGTTATGTTACGTTATAGACGTATATAATGTTCCCACCGAGAAGTAGAGCCGATACGCCAGGAATGGCGTAAAATACTGCGACCGAGATGCTAGACTGCCTTAGGTTAGGATATATAACGCTGTAGACGTATATAACGTCCGAAATGAGGCCTACGGGACGACACGAACGGTATTCTGTAAAACATTACCAGCGAGGGGCTAGATTTGTTAGGTTAGGTTATATTACGTTATAGACCTATATAATGTTCCCGCCGAGAAGTAGGGGCCGATACGCCAGGAATGTTGTAAAATACTACATCCGAGATGATAGCCTGCCTTAGGTTAGGCATACAACGCTAGAGACGTATATAATATCCCAACCGAGATGTACGGGACGACACGAACGGGATTCTGTAAAACACTACCAGCGAGGGGCTAGATGGGGTAGGTTAGGTTATGTTACGTTATAGACCTGTATAATGTTCCCACGGTGAAGTAGGGGCCGATACGCCAGGAATGGCGTATAATACTTCATCCGAGATGTTAGCCTGCCTTAGGTTAGGATATATCGCTGTAGACGTATATAACTTCCCAACCGAGATATACGGGACGACATAAACGGGATTCTGTAAAACATTACCAGCGAGGGGCTAGATGGGTTAGGTTAGGTTATGTTACGTTATAGACGTGCATAATGTTCCCACCGAGATGTAGAGCCGATACGCCAGGAATGGCGTAAAATATTGCGACCGAGATGCTAGACTGCCTTAGGTTAGGATATATAACGCTGTAGACGTATATAACGTCCCAAGCGAGACCTACGGGACGACACGAACGGTATTCTGTAAAACATTACCAGCGAGGGGCTAGATGTGTTAGGTTAGGTTATATTTCGTTATAGACCTATATAATGTTCTCGCCGAGATGTAGGGGCCGATACGCCAGGAATGTCGTAAAATACTACATCCGAGATGATACCCTGCCTTAGGTTAGGATATATAACGCTATATACGTATATAATATCCCAACCGAAACGTTCTGGACGACAGGAACTGGATACTGTAAAACATTACCAGCGAGGGGCTAGATGTGTTAGGTTAGATTATATTACGTTATAGACGTATATAATGTTCCCACCGAGAAGTAGAGGCTGATCCTACAGGAATGTTGTAAAATACTATATCTGAGAAGTTAGCCTGCCTTAGGTTAGGATATATATCGCTGTAGACGTATATAATATCCCAACCGAGATGTACGGGACGACACGAACGGGATTCTGCAAAATATTACCAGCGAGGGGCTAGATGTGTTAGGTTAGGTTATGTTACGTTATAGACCTATATAATGCGCCCACGGTGAAGTAGGGGCCGATACGCCAGGAATGGCGTATAATACTTCATCCGAGATGTTAGCCTGCCTTAGGTTAGTATATATATTGCTTTAGACGTTTATAATGTCCCAACCGAGATGTACGGGACGACACGAACGGGATTCTGTAAAATATTACCACCGAGGGGCTAGATGGGGTAGGTTAGGTTATGTTACGTTATAGACCTGTATAATGTTCCCACGGTGAAATAGGGCCCGATACGCCAGGAATGGCGTATAATACTTCATCCGAGATGTTAGCCTGCCTTAGGTTAGGATATATCGCTGTAGACGTATATAACTTCCCAACCGAGATATACGGGACGACATAAACGGGATTCTGTAAAACAATACCAGCGAGGGGCTAGATGGGTTAGGTTAGGTTATGTTACGTTATAGACGTGCATAATGTTCCCACCGAGATGTAGAGCCGATACGCCAGGAATGTTGTAAAATACTATATCCGAGAAGTTAGCCTCCCTTAGGTTAGGATATGTATCGCTGTAGACGTATATAATATCCCAACCGAGATGTACGGGACGACACGAACGGGATTCTGTAAAACATTGCCAACGAGGGGCTAGATGGGATAGGTTAGGTTATGTTACGTTATAGACGTATATAATGTTCCCACCGAGAAGTATGGGCCGATACGCCAGGAATGTTGTAAAATACTGCATCCTAGATGTTAGCCTGCCTTAGGTTAGGATATATATCGCTGTAGACGTATATAATATCCCAACCGAGATGTACGGGACGACACGAACGGGATTCTGCAAAATATTACCAGCGAGGGGCTAGATGTGTTAGGTTAGGTTATGTTACGTTATAGACCTATATAATGCTCCCACGGTGAAGTAGGGGCCGATACGCCAGGAATGGCGTATAATACTTCATCCGAGATGTTAGCCTGCCTTAGGTTAGTATATATATTGCTTTAGACGTTTATAATGTCCCAACCGAGATGTACGGGACGACACGAACGGGATTCTGTAAAATATTACCAGCGAGGGGCTAGATGGGGTAGGTTAGGTTATGTTACGTTATAGACCTGTATAATGTTCCCACGGTGAAATAGGGGCCGATACGCCAGGAATGGCGTATAATACTTCATCCGAGATGTTAGCCTGCCTTAGGTTAGGATATATCGCTGTAGACGTATATAACTTCCCAACCGAGATATACGGGACGACATAAACGGGATTCTGTAAAACATTACCAGCGAGGGGCTAGATGGGTTAGGTTAGGTTATGTTACGTTATAGACGTGCATAATGTTCCCACCGAGATGTAGAGCCGATACGCCAGGAATGTTGTAAAATACTATATCCGAGAAGTTAGCCTGCCTTAGGTTAGGATATGTATCGCTGTAGACGTATATAATATCCCAACCGAGATGTACGGGACGACACGAACGGGATTCTGTAAAACATTGCCAACGAGGGGCTAGATGGGATAGGTTAGGTTATGTTACGTTATAGACGTATATAATGTTCCCACCGAGAAGTGTGGGCCGATACGCCAGGAATGTTGTAAAATACTGCATCCTAGATGTTAGCCTGCCTTTGGTTAGGATATATAACGCTATAGACGTATATAATATACCAACCGAAATGTACGGGATGACACGAACGGGATTCTGCAAAATATTACCAGCGAGGGGCTAGATGTGTTAGGTTAGGTTATGTTACGTTATAGACCTATATAATGCTCCCACGGTGAAGTAGGGGCCGATACGCCAGGAATGGCGTATAATACTTCATCCGAGATGTTAGCCTGCCTTAGGTTAGTATATATACTGCTTTAGACGTTTATAATGTCCCAACCGAGATGTACGGGACGACACGAACGGGATTCTGTAAAATATTACCAGCGAGGGGCTAGATGGGTTAGGTTAGGTTATGTTACGTTATAGACGTGTATAATGTTCCCACCGAAAAGTAGAGCCGATACGCCAGGAATGGCGTAAAATACTGCGACTGACATGCTAGACTGCCTTAGGTTAGGATATATAACGCTGTAGACGTATATAACGTCCGAAATGAGGCCTACGGGACGACACGAACGGTATTCTGTAAAACATTACCAGCGAGGGGCTAGATTTGTTAGGTTAGGTTATATTACGTTATAGACCTATATAATGTTCCCACCGAGAAGTAGGGGCCGATACTCCAAGAATGTTGTAAAATACTACATCCGAGATGTTAGCCTGCCTTACGTTAGGATATATATCGCTGTAGACGTATATAACATCCCAACCGAGATGTACGGGACGACAGGAACGGGATTCTGTAAAACATTACCAGCGAGCGGCTAGATGGGTTACGTTAGGCTATGTTACGTTATAGACGTGTATAATGTTCCCACCAAGAAGTATGGGCCGATACTGCAAGAATGTTGTAAAATACTACATCCGAGATGTTAGCCTGCCTTACGTTAGGAAATATAACGCTGTAGACGTATATAATGTCCCATCCGAGGCCTACGGGACGACACGAACGGTATTCTGTAAAACATTACCAGCGAGGGGCTAGATGTGTTAGGTTAGGTTATATTACGTTATAGACCTATATAATGTTCCCGCCGAGAAGTAGGGGCCGATACGGCAGGAATGTTGTAAAATACTACATCCGAGATGATAGCCTGCCTTAGGTTAGGATTTATAACGCTATAGACGTATATAATATCCCAACCGAGACGTTCTGGACGGCACGAACTGGATACTGTAAAACATTACCAGCGAGGGGCTAGATGTGTTAGGTTAGATTATATTACGTTATAGACGTATATAATGTTCCCACCGAGAAGTAGAGGCTGATCCTACAGGAATGTTGTAAAATACTATATCCGAGAAGTTAGCCTGCCTTAGGTTAGGATATATATCGCTGTAGACGTATATAATATCCCAACCGAGATGTACGGGACGACACGAACGGGATTCTGCAAAATATTACCAGCGAGGGGCTAGATGTGTTAGGTTAGGTTATGTTACGTTATAGACCTATATAATGCTCCCACGGTGAAGTAGGGGCCGATACGCCAGGAATGGCGTATAATACTTCATCCGAGATGTTAGCCTGCCTTAGGTTAGTATATATATTGCTTTAGACGTTTATAATGTCCCAACCGAGATGTACGGGACGACACGAACGGGATTCTGTAAAATATTACTAGCGAGGGGCTAGATGGGTTAGGTTAGGTTATGTTACGTTATAGACGTGTATAATGTTCCCACCGAGAAGTAGAGCCGATACGCCAGGAATGGCGTAAAATACTGCGACCGACATGCTGGACTGCCTTAGGTTAGGATATATAACGCTGTAGACGTATATAACGTCCGAAATGAGGCCTACGGGACGACACGAACGGTATTCTGTAAAACATTACCAGCGAGGGGCTAGATTTGTTAGGTTAGGTTATATTACGTTATAGACCTATATAATGTTCCCACCGAGAAGTAGGGGCCGATACTCCAAGAATGTTGTAAAATACTACATCCGAGATGTTAGCCTGCCTTACGTTAGGATATATATCGCTGTAGACGTATATAACATCCCAACCGAGATGTACGGGACGACAGGAACGGGATTCTGTAAAACATTACCAGCGAGCGGCGAGATGGGTTACGTTAGGCTATGTTACGTTATAGACGTGTATAATGTTCCCACCGAGAAGTATGGGCCGATACTGCAAGAATGTTGTAAAATACTACATCCGAGATGTTAGCCTGCCTTGCGTTAAGAAATATAACGCTGTAGACGTATATAATGTCCCATCCGAGGCCTACGGGACGACACGAACGGTATTCTGTAAAACATTACCAGCGAGGGGCTAGATGTGTTAGGTTAGGTTATATTACGTTATAGACCTATATAATGTTCCCGCCGAGAAGTAGGGGTCGATACGGCAGGAATGTTGTAAAATACTACATCCGAGATGATAGCCTGCCTTAGGTTAGGATTTATAACGCTATAGACGTATATAATATCCCAACCGAGACGTTCTGGACGACACGAACTGGATTCTGTAAAACATTACCAGCGAGGGGCTAGATGTGTTAGGTTAGATTATATCACGTTATAGACGTATATAATGTTCCCACCGAGAAGTAGAGGCTGATCCTACAGGAATGTTGTAAAATACTATATCCGAGAAGTTAGCCTGCCTTAGGTTAGGATATATATCGCTGTAGACGTATATAACATCCAAACCGAGATGTACAGGACGACATAAACGGGATTCTGTAAAACATTACCAGCGAGGGGCTAGATGTGAAAGGTTAGGTTATATTACGTTATAGACGTATATAATGTTCCCACCGAGAAGTAGAGGCTGATCCTACAGGAATGTTGTAAAATACTATATCCGAGAAGTTAGCCTGCCTTAGGTTAGGATATATATCGCTGTAGACGTATATAATATCCCAACCGAGATGTACGGGACGACACGAACGGGATTCTGTAAAACATTGCCAACGAGGGGCTAGATGGGATAGGTTAGGTTATGTTACGTTATATACGTGTATAATGTTCCCACCGAGAAGTAGAGCCGATACGCCAGGAATGTTGTAAAATACTGCATCCGAGATGTTAGCCTGCCTTAGGTTAAGATATATAACGCTATAGACGTATATAATATGCCAACCGAGATGTACGGGAAGACACGAACGGGATTCTGTAAAACATTGCCAACGAGGGGCTAGATGGGTTAGGTTAGGTTATGTTACGTTATAGACCTGTATAATGTTCCCACCGAGATGTAGAGCCGATACGCCAGGAATGGCGTAAAATATAGCGACCGAGATGCTAGACTGCCTTAGGTTAGGATATATAACGCTGTAGACGTATATAACGTCCCAACGGAGACCTACGGGACGACACGAACGGTATTCTGTAAAACATTACCAGCGAGGGGCTAGATGTGTTAGGTTAGATTATATTACGTTATAGACGTATATAATGTTCCCACCGAGAAGTAGAGGCTGATCCTACAGGAATGTTGTAAAATACTATATCCGGGAAGTTAGCCTGCCTTAGGTTAGGATATATATCGCTGTAGACGTATATAATATCCCAACCGAGATGTACGGGACGACACGAACGGGATTCTATAAAACATTGCCAACGAGGGGCTAGATGGGATAGGTTAGGTTATGTTACGTTATAGACGTATATAATGTTCCCACCGAGAAGTATGGGCCGATACGCCAGGAATATTGTAAAATACTGCATCCTAGATGTTAGCCTGCCTTTGGTTAGGATATATAACGCTATAGACGTATATAATATACCAACCGAGATGTACGGGACGACACGAACGGGATTTTGCAAAATATTACCAGCGAGGGGCTAGATGTGTTAGGTTAGGTTATGATACGTTATAGACCTATATAATGTTCCCACGGTGAAGTAGGTGCCGATACGCCAGGAATGGCGTCTAATACTTCATCCGAGATGTTAGCCTGCCTTAGGTTAGGATATATATTGCTTTAGACGTTTATAATGTCCCAACCGAGATGTACGGGACGACACGAACGGGATTCTGTAAAATATTACCAGCGAGGGGCTAGATGGGTTAGTTTAGGTTATGTTACGTTATAGACGTGTATAATGTTCCCACCGAGAAGTAGAGCCGATACGCCAGGAATGGCGTAAAATACTGCGACCGAGATGCTAGACTGCCTTAGGTTAGGATATATAACGCTGTAGACGTATATAACGTCCGAAATGAGGCCTACGGGACGACACGAACGGTATTCTGTAAAACATTACCAGCGAGGGGCTAGATTTGTTAGGTTAGGTTATATTACGTTATAGACCTATATAATGTTCCCGCCGAGAAGTAGGGGCCGATACGCCAGGAATGTTGTAAAATACTACATCCGAGATGATAGCCTGCCTTAGGTTAGGCATACAACGCTAGAGACGTATATAATATCCCAAACGAGATGTACGGGACGACACGAACGGGATTCTGTAATACATTGCCAACCAGGGGCTAGACGGGACAGGTTAGGTTATGTTACGTTATAGACGTATATAATGTTCCCACCGAGAAGTATGGGCCGATACTGCAAGAATGTTGTAAAATACTAAATCCGAGATGTTAGCCTGCCTTACGTTAGGAAATATAACGCTGTAGACGTATATAATGTCCCATCCGAGGCCTACGGGACGACACGAACGGTATTCTGTAAAACATTACCAGCGAGGGGCTAGATGTGTTAGGTTAGGTTATATTACGTTATAGACCTATAAAATGTTCCCGCCGAGAAGTAGGGGCCGATACGCCAGGAATGTTGTAAAATACTACATCCGAGATGATAGCCTGCCTTAGGTTAGGATATATAACGCTATAGACGTATATAATATCCCAACCGAGACATTCTGGACGACACGAACTGGATTCTGTAAAACATTACCAGCGAGGGGCTAGATATGTTAGGTTAGATTATATTACGTTATAGACGTATATAATGTTCCCACCGAGAAGTAGAGGCTGATCCTACAGGAATGTTGTAAAATACTATATCCGAGAAGTTAGCCTGCCTTAGGTTAGGATATATATCGCAGTAGACGAATATAATATCCCAACCGAGATGTACGGGACGACACGAACGGGATTCTGTAAAACATTGCCAACGAGGGGCTAGATGGGATAGGTTAGGTTATGTTACGTTATAGACGTATATAATGTTCCCACCGAGAAGTATGGGCCGATACGCCAGGAATGTTGTAAAATACTGCATCCTAGATGTTAGCCTGCCTTTGGTTAGGATATATAACGCTATAGACGTATATAATATACCAACCGAGATGTACGGGACGACACGAACGGGATTCTGCAAAATATTACCAGCGAGGGGCTAGATGTGTTAGGTTAGGTTATGTTACGTTATAGACCTATATAATGCTCCCACGGTGAAGTAGGGGCCGATACGCCAGGAATGGCGTATAATACTTCATCCGAGATGTTAGCCTGCCTTAGGTTAGTATATATATTGCTTTAGACGTTTATAATGTCCCAACCGAGATGTACGGGACGACACGAACGGGATTCTGTAAAATATTACCAGCGAGTGGCTAGATGGGTTAGGTTAGGTTATGTTACGTTATAGACGTGTATAATGTTCCCACCGAGAAGTAGAGCCGATACGCCAGGAATGGCGTAAAATACTGCGACCGACATGCTAGACTGCCTTAGGTTAGGATATATAACGCTGTAGACGTATATAACGTCCGAAATGAGGCCTACGGGACGACACGAACGGTATTCTGTAAAACATTACCAGCGAGGGGCTAGATTTGTTAGGTTAGGTTATATTACGTTATAGACCTATATAATGTTCCCACCGAGAAATAGGGGCCGATACTCCAAGAATGTTGTAAAATACTACATCCGAGATGTTAGCCTGCCTTACGTTAGGATATATATCGCTGTAGACGTATATAACATCCCAACCGAGATGTACGGGACGACAGGAACGGGATTCTGTAAAACATTACCAGCGAGCAGCTAGATGGGTTACGTTAGGCTATGTTACGTTATAGACGTGTATAATGTTCCCACCGAGAAGTATGGGCCGATACTGCAAGAATGTTGTAAAATACTACATCCGAGATGTTAGCCTGCCTTGCGTTAAGAAATATAACGCTGTAGACGTATATAATGTCCCATCCGAGGCCTACGGGACGACACGAACGGTATTCTGTAAAACATTACCAGCGAGGGGCTAGATGTGTTAGGTTAGATTATATTACGTTATAGACGTATATAATGTTCCCACCGAGAAGTAGAGGCTGATCCTACAGGAATGTTGTAAAATACTATATCCGAGAAGTTAGCCTGCCTTAGGTTAGGATATATATCGCTGTAGACGTATATAACATCCCAACCGAGATGTACAGGACGACATAAACGGGATTCTGTAAAACATTACCAGCGAGGGGCTAGATGTGATAGGTTAGGTTATGTTACGTTACAGACGTATATAATGTTCCCACCGAGAAGTAGAGCCGATACGCCAGGAATGTTGTAAAATACTGCATCCGAGATGTTAGCCTGCCTTTCGTTAGGATATATATCGCTGTAGACGAATATAACATCCCAACCGAGATGTACGGGACGACAGGAACGGGATTCTGTAAAACATTACCAGCGAGGGGCTAGATGGGTTAGGTTAGGTTATGTTACGTTATATACGTGTATAATGTTCCCACCGAGAAGTAGAGCCGATACGCCAGGAATGTTGTAAAATACTGCATCCGAGATGTTAGCCTGCCTTAGGTTAAGATATATAACGCTATAGACGTATATAATATGCCAACCGAGATGTACGGGACGACACGAACGGGATTCTGTAAAACATTGCCAACGAGGGGCTAGATGGGATAGGTTAGGTTATGTTACGTTATAGACGTATATAATGTTCCCACCGAGAAGTATGGGCCGATAATCCAAGAATGTTGTAAAATACTACATCCGAGATGTTAGCCTGCCTTACGTTAGGATATATATCGCTGTAGACGTATATAACATCACAACCGACATGTATGGGACGACAGGAACGGGATTCTGTAAAACATTACCAGCGAGGGGCTAGATGGGGTAGGTTAGGTTATGTTACGTTATAGACCTGTATAATGTTCCCACGGTGAAGTAGGGGCCGATACGCCAGGAATGGCGTATAATACTTCATCCGAGATGTTAGCCTGCCTTAGGTTAGGATATATCGCTGTAGACGTATATAACTTCCCAACCGAGATATACGGGACGACATAAACGGGATTCTGTAAAACATTACCAGCGAGGGGCTAGATGGGTTAGGTTAGGTTATGTTACGTTGTAGACGTGCATAATGTTCCCACCGAGATGTAGAGCCGATACGCCAGGAATGGCGTAAAATATTGCGACCGAGATGCTAGACTGCCTTAGGTTAGGATATATAACGCTGTAGACGTATATAACGTCCCAACCGAGACCTACGGGACGACACGAACGGTATTCTGTAAAACATTACCAGCGAGGGGCTAGATGTGTTAGGTTAGGTTATATTTCGTTATAGACCTATATAATGTTCTCGCCGAGAAGTAGGGGCCGATACGCCAGGAATGTTGTAAAATACTACATCCGAGATGATACCCTGCCTTAGGTTAGGATATATAACGCTATAGACGTATATAATATCCCAACCGAGACGTTCTGGACGACACGAACTGGATTCTGTAAAACATTACCAGCGAGGGGCTAGATGTGTTAGGTTAGATTATATTACGTTATAGACGTATATAATGTTCCCACCGAGAAGTAGAGGCTGATCCTACAGGAATGTTGTAAAATACTATATCCGAGAAGTTAGCCTGCCTTAGGTTAGGATATGTATCGCTGTAGACGTATATAAAATCCCAACCGAGATGTACGGGACGACACGAACGGGATTCTGTAAAACATTGCCAACGAGGGGCTAGATGGGATAGGTTAGGTTATGTTACGTTATAGACGTATATAATGTTCCCACCGAGAAGTATGGGCCGATACGCAAGGAATGTTGTAAAATACTGCATCCTAGATGTTAGCCTGCCTTTGGTTAGGATATATAACGCTATAGACGTATATAATATACCAACCGAGATGTACGGGACGACACGAACGGGATTCTGCAAAATATTACCAGCGAGGGGCTAGATGTGTTAGGTTAGGTTATGTTACGTTATAGACCTATATAATGCTCCCACGGTGAAGTAGGGGCCGATACGCCAGGAATGGCGTATAATACTTCATCCGAGATGTTAGCCTGCCTTAGGTTAGTATATATATTGCTTTAGACGTTTATAATGTCCCAACCGAGATGTACGGGACGACACGAACGGGATTCTGTAAAATATTACCAGCGAGGGGCTAGATGGGTTAGGTTAGGTTATGTTACGTTATAGACGTGTATAATGTTCCCACCGAGAAGTAGAGCCGATACGCCAGGAATGGCGTAAAATACTGCGACCGACATGCTAGACTGCCTTAGGTTAGGATATATAACGCTGTAGACGTATATAACGTCCGAAATGAGGCCTACGGGACCACACGACGGTATTCTGTAAAACATTACCAGCGAGGGGCTAGATTTGTTAGGTTAGGTTATATTACGTTATAGACCTATATAATGTTCCCGCCGAGAAGTAGAGGCCGATACGCCAGGAATGTTGTAAAATACTGCATCCGAGATGTTAGCCTGCCTTAGGTTGAGATATATAACGCTATAGACGTATATAATATACCAACCGAGATGTACGGGACGACACGAACGGGATTCTGTAAAACATTGCCAACCAGGGGCTATATGGGATAGGTTAGGTTATGTTACGTTATAGACGTATATAATGTTCCCACCGAGAAGTATGGGCCGATACTCCAAGAATGTTGTAAAATACTACATCCGATATGTTAGCCTGCCTTACGTTAGGAAATATAACGCTGTAGACGTATATAATATCCCATCCGAGACGTACGGGACGACACGAACGGGATTCTGTAAAACATTACCAGCGAGGGGCTAGATGTGTTAGGTTAGGTTATGTTACGTTATAGACCTATATAATGTTCCCACCGAGAAGTATGGGCCGATACGCCAGGAATGTTGTAAAATACTGCAACCGAGATGTTAGCCTGCCTTAGGTTAGGATATATAACGCTGTAGACTTTTATAATGTCCCAACAGAGACGTACGGGACGACAGGAACTGAATTACGTAAAACATTACCAGCGAGGGGCTAGATGTGTTAGGTTAGATTATATTACGTTATAGACGTATATAATGTTCCCACCGAGAAGTAGAGGCTGATCCTACAGGAATGTTGTAAAATACTATATCCGAGAAGATAGCCTGCCTTAGGTTAGGATATATATCGCTGTAGACGTATATAATATCCCAACCGAGATGTACGGGACGACACGAACGGGATTCTATAAAACATTGCCAACGAGGGGCTAGATGGGATAGGTTAGGTTATGTTACGTTATAGACGTATATAATGTTCCCACCGAGAAGTATGGGCCGATACGCCAGGAATGTTGTAAAATACTGCATCCTAGATGTTAGCCTGCCTTAGGTTAGGATATATAACGCTGTAGACTTTTATAATGTCCCAACAGAGACGTACGGGACGACAGGAACGGCATTCTGTAAAACATTACCAGCGAGGGAATATATGGGTTAGGCTAGGTTGTGATACGTTATAAACGTATATAATGTTCCCACCGAGAAGTAGGGGCCGATATGCCAGGAATGTTGTAAAAAACTGCATCCGAGATGATAGCTTGCCTTAGGTTAGGATATATAACGCTATAGACGTATATAATATCCCAACCGAGACGTTCTGGACGACACGAACTGGATTCTGTAAAACATTACCAGCGAGGGGCTGGATGGGTTAGGTTAGGTTATGTTACGTTATAGACCTATATAATGTTCCCACGGTGAAGTAGGGGCCGATACGCCAGGAATGGCGTATAATACTTCATCCGAGATGTTAGCCTGCCTTAGGTTAGGATATATGTTGCTTTAGACGTTTATAATGTTCCAACCGAGATGTACGGGACGACACGAACGGGATTCTGTAAAATATTACCAGCGAGGGGCTAGATGGGTTAGGTTAGGTTATGTTACGTTATAGACGTGTATAATGTTCCCACCGAGAAGTAGAGCCGGTACGCCAGGAATGGCGTAAAATACTGCGACCGCGATGCTAGACTGCCTTAGGTTAGGATATATAACGCTGTAGACGTATATAACGTCCGAAATGAGGCCTACGGGACCACACGAACGGTATTCTGTAAAACATTACCAGCGAGGGGCTAGATTTGTTAGGTTAGGTTATATTACGTTATAGACCTATATAATGTTCCCGCCGAGAAGTAGGGGCCGATACGCCAGGAATGTTGTAAAATACTGCATCCGAGATGTTAGCCTGCCTTAGGTTGAGATATATAACGCTATAGACGTATATAATATACCAACCGAGATGTACGGGACGACACGAACGGGATTCTGTAAAACATTGCCAACCAGGGGCTATATGGGATAGGTTAGGTTATGTTACGTTATAGACGTATATAATGTTCCCACCGAGAAGTATGGGCCGATACTCCAAGAATGTTGTAAAATACTACATCCGATATGTTAGCCTGCCTTACGTTAGGAAATATAACGCTGTAGACGTATATAATATCCCATCCGAGACGTACGGGACGACACGAACGGGATTCTGTAAAACATTACCAGCGAGGGGCTAGATGTGTTAGGTTAGGTTATGTTACGTTATAGACCTATATAATGTTCCCACCGAGAAGTATGGGCCGATACGCCAGGAATGTTGTAAAATACTGCAAGCGAGATGTTAGCCTGCCTTAGGTTAGGATATATAACGCTGTAGACTTTTATAATGTCCCAACAGAGACGTACGGGACGACAGGAACTGAATTACGTAAAATATTACCAGCGAGGGGCTAGATGTGTTAGGTTAGATTATATTACGTTATAGACGTATATAATGTTCCCACCGAGAAGTAGAGGCTGATCCTACAGGAATGTTGTAAAATACTATATCCGAGAAGTTAGCCTGCCTTAGGTTAGGATATATATCGCTGTAGACGTATATAATATCCCAACCGAGATGTACGGGACGACACGAACGGGATTCTATAAAACATTGCCAACGAGGGGCTAGATGGGATAGGTTAGGTTATGTTACGTTATAGACGTATATAATGTTCCCACCGAGAAGTATGGGCCGATACGCCAGGAATGTTGTAAAATACTGCATCCTAGATGTTAGCCTGCCTTAGGTTAGGATATATAACGCTGTAGACTTTTATAATGTCCCAACAGAGACGTACGGGACGACAGGAACGGCATTCTGTAAAACATTACCAGCGAGGGAATATATGGGTTAGGCTAGGTTGTGATACGTTATAAACGTATATAATGTTCCCACCGAGAAGTAGGGGCCGATATGCCAGGAATGTTGTAAAAAACTGCATCCGAGATGATAGCTTGCCTTAGGTTAGGATATATAACGCTATAGACGTATATAATATCCCAACCGAGACGTTCTGGACGACACGAACTGGATTCTGTAAAACATTACCAGCGAGGGGCTGGATGGGTTAGGTTAGGTTATGTTAAGTTATAGACGTGCATAATGTTCCCACGGTGAAGTAGGGGCCGATACGCCAGGAATGGCGTAAAATACTTCATCCGAGATGTTAGCCTGCCTTAGGTTAGGATATATATCGCTGTAGACGTTTATAATGTCCCAACCGAGACGTACGGGACGACACGAACGGGATTCTGTAAAACATTACCAGCGAGGGACTAGAGGTGTTAGGTAAGGTTGTGATACGTTATAGACGTATATAATGTTCCCACCGAGAAGTAGAGGCCGATCCTACAGAAATGTTGTAAAATACTACATCCGAGATGTTAGCCTGCCTTACGTTAGGATATATAACGCTGTAGACGTATATAATGTCCCATCCGAGACGTACGGGACGACACGAACGGGATTCTGTAAAACATTACCAGCGAGGGGTAGATGTGTTAGGTTATGTTATGTTACGTTATAGACGTGTATAATCTTCCCACCGAGAAGTAGAGC
Organism: Xylocopa violacea; assembly: GCA_963969225.1. Classification (NCBI taxonomy): domain Eukaryota; kingdom Metazoa; phylum Arthropoda; class Insecta; order Hymenoptera; family Apidae; genus Xylocopa; species Xylocopa violacea. The sequence goes on from CAXAJV010000807.1 coordinate 401,805, forward strand.
CGATACGCCAGGAATGGCGTAAAATACTTCATCCGAGATGTTAGCCTGCCTTAGGTTAGGATATATATTACTGTAGATGTTTATAATGTCCCAACCGAGACGTACGGGACGGCAGGAACGGGATACTGTAAAACATTACCAGCAAGGTGCTAGATGGTTTAGGTTAGGTTGTGATACGTTATAGACGTATATAATGTTCCCACCGAGAAGTAGGGGCCGATACGCCAGGAATGGCGTAAAATACTTCATCCGAGATGTTAGCCTGCCTTAGGTTAGGATATATATCGCTGTAGACGTTTATAATGTCCCAAACGAGACGTACGGGACGACACGAACGGGATTCTGTAAAACATTACCAGCGAGGGACTAGAGGTGTTAGGTAAGGTTGTGATACGTTATAGACGTATATAATGTTCCCACCGAGAAGTAGAGGCCGATCCTACAGAAATGTTGTAAAATACTACATCCGAGATGTTAGCCTGCCTTACGTTAGGATATATAACGCTGTAGACGTATATAATGTCCCATCCGAGACGTACGGGACGACACGAACGGGATTCTGTAAAACATTACCAGCGAGGGGTAGATGTGTTAGGTTATGTTATGTTACGTTATAGACGTGTATAATCTTCCCACCGAGAAGTAGAGCCGATACGCCAGGAATGGCGTAAAATACTTCATCCGAGATGTTAGCCTGCCTTAGGTTAGGATATATATTACTGTAGATGTTTATAATGTCCCAACCGAGACGTACGGGACGGCAGGAACGGGATACTGTAAAACATTACCAGCAAGGTGCTAGATGGTTTAGGTTAGGTTGTGATACGTTATAGACGTATATAATGTTCCCACCGAGAAGTAGGGGCCGATATGCCAGGAATGTTGCAAAATACTGTATCCGAGATGATAGCCTGCCTTATGTTAGGATATATAACGCTATAGATGTATATAATATCCCAACCGAGACGTACGGGACGACACGAACGGGATTCTGTGAAATATTACCAGCAAGGGACAAGATGGGTTAGGCTAGGATTGTTACGTTATAGACGTGTATAATGTTCCCACCGTGAAGTAGGGGCCGATACGCCAGGAATGTTGTAAAATACTGCATCCGAGATGTTAACCTGCCTTAGGTTAGGATATATAACGCTGTAGACGTATATAATGTCCCAACCGAGACGTACGGGACGACACGAACGGGATTCTGTAAAACATTACCAGCGAGGGAATATATGGGTTAGGCTAGGTTGTGATACGTTATAAACGTATATAATGTTCCCACCGAGAAGTAGGGGCCGATATGCCAGGAATGTTGTAAAAAACTGCATCCGAGATGATAGCTTGCCTTAGGTTAGGATATATATCGCTGTAGATGTATATAATATCCCAACCGATATGTACGGGACGACACGAACGGGATTCTGTAAAACATTGCCAACGAGGGGCTAGATGGGATAGGTTTGGCTATATTACGTTATAGACGTATATAATGTTCCCACCGAGAAGTATGGGCCGATACGCCAGGAATGTTGTAAAATACTGCATCCGAGATGTTAGCCTGCGTTAGGTTAGGATATATAACGCTGTAGACGTATATAATATCCCATCCGAGACGTACGGGACGACACGATCGGGATTCTGTAAAACATTACCAGCGAGGGGTAGATGTGTTAGGTTAGGTTATGTTACGTTATAGACCTGTATAATGTTCCCACCGAGAAGTATGGGCCGATACGCCAGGAATGTTGTAAAATACTGCAACCGAGATGTTAGCCTGCCTTAGGTTAGGATATATAACGCTGTAGACGTTTATAATGTCCCAACCGAGACGTACGGGACGACACGAACGGGAATCTGTAAAACATTACCAGCGAGGGGCTAGATGGGATAGGTTAGGTTGTGATACGTTATAAACGTATATAATGTACCCACCGAGAAGTAGGGGCCGATATGCCAGGAATGTTGTAAAATACTACATCCGAGAAGTTAGCCTGCCTTAGGTTAGGATATATATCGCTGTAGACGTATATAATATCCCAACCGAGATGTACGGGACGACACGAACGGGATTCTGTAAAACATTGCCATCGAGGGGCTAGATGGGATAGGTTAGGTTATGTTACGTTATAGACGTATATAATGTTCCCACCGAGAAGTATGGGCCGATACGCCAGGAATGTTGTAAAATACTGCATCCTATATGTTAGCCTGCCTTTGGTTACGATATATAACGCTATAGACGTATATAATATACCAACCGAGATGTACGGGACGACACGAACGGGATTCTGCAAAATATTACCAGCGAGGGGCTAGATGTGTTAGGTTAGGTTATGTTACGTTATAGACCTATATAATGTTCCCACGGTGAAGTAGGGGCCGATACGCCAGGAATGGCGTATAATACTTCATCCGAGATGTTAGCCTGCCTTAGGTTAGGATATATATTGCTTTAGACGTTTATAATGTCCCAACCGAGATGTACGGGACGACACGAACGGGATTCTGTAAAATATTACCAGCGAGGGGCTAGATGGGTTAGTTTAGGTTATGTTACGTTATAGACGTGTATAATGTTCCCACCGAGAAGTAGAGCCGATATGCCAGGAATGGCGTAAAATACTGCGACCGAGATGCTAGACTGCCTTAGGTTAGGATATATAACGCTGTAGACGTATATAACGTCCGAAATGAGGCCTACGGGACGACACGAACGGTATTCTGTAAAACATTACCAGCGAGGGGCTAGATTTGTTAGGTTAGGTTATATTACGTTATAGACCTATATAATGTTCCCGCCGAGAAGTAGGGGCCGATACGCCAGGAATGTTGTAAAATACTACATCCGAGATGATAGGCTGCCTTAGGTTAGGCATACAACGCTAGAGACGTATATAATATCCCAACCGAGATGTACGGGGCGACACGAACGGGATTCTGTAATACATTGCCAACCAGGGGCTAGATGGGATAGGTTAGGTTATGTTACGTTATAGACGTATATAATGTTCCCACCGAGAAGTATGGGCCGATACTGCAAGAATGTTGTAAAATACTACATCCGAGATGTTAGCCTGCCTTACGTTAGGAAATATAACGCTGTAGACGTATATAATGTCCCATCCGAGGACTACGGGACGACACGAACGGTATTCTGTAAAACATTACCAGCGAGGGGCTAGATGTGTTAGGTTAGGTTATATTACGTTATAGACCTATATAATGTTCCCGCCGAGAAGTAGGGGCCGATACGCCAGGAATGTTGTAAAATACTACATCCGAGATGATAGCCTGCCTTAGGTTAGGATATATAACGCTATAGACGTATATAATATCCCAACCGAGACGTTCTGGACGACACGAACTGGATTCTGTAAAACATTACCAGCGAGGGGCTAGATGTGTTAGGTTAGATTATATTACGTTATAGACGTATATAATGTTCCCACCGAGAAGTAGAGGCTGATCCTACAGGAATGTTGTAAAATACTATATCCGAGAAGTTAGCCTGCCTTAGGTTAGGATATATATCGCAGTAGACGTATATAATATCCCAACCGAGATGTACGGGACGACACGAACGGGATTCTGTAAAACATTGCCAACGAGGGGCTAGATGGGATAGGTTAGGTTATGTTACGTTATAGACGTATATAATGTTCCCACCGAGAAGTATGGGCCGATACGCCAGGAATGTTGTAAAATACTGCATCCTATACGTTAGCCTGCCTTTGGTTAGGATATATAACGCTATAGACGTATATAATATACCAACCGAGATGTACGGGACGACACGAACGGGATTCTGTAAAACATTGCCAACCAGGGGCTATATGGGATAGGTTAGGTTATGTTACGTTATAGACGTATATAATGTTCCCACCGAGAAGTATGGACCGATACTCCAAGAATGTTGTAAAATACTACATCCGATATGTTAGCCTGCCTTACGTTAGGAAATATAACGCTGTAGACGTATATAATATCCCATACGAGACGTACGGGACGACACGAACGGGATTCTGTAAAACATTACCAGCGAGGGGCTAGATGTGTTAGGTTAGGTTATGTTACGTTATAGACCTATATAATGTTCCCACCGAGAAGTATGGGCCGATACGCCAGGAATGTTGTAAAATACTGCAACCGAGATGTTAGCCTGCCTTAGGTTAGGATATATAACGCTGTAGACTTTTATAATGTCCCAACAGAGACGTACGGGACGACAGGAACTGAATTACGTAAAATATTACCAGCGAGGGGCTAGATGTGTTAGGTTAGATTATATTACGTTATAGACGTATATAATGTTCCCACCGAGAAGTAGAGGCTGATCCTACAGGAATGTTGTAAAATACTATATCCGAGAAGTTAGCCTGCCTTAGGTTAGGATATATATCGCTGTAGACGTATATAATATCCCAACCGAGATGTACGGGACGACACGAACGGGATTCTATAAAACATTGCCAACGAGGGGCTAGATGGGATAGGTTAGGTAATGTTACGTTATAGACGTATATAATGTTCCCACCGAGAAGTATGGGCCGATACGCCAGGAATGTTGTAAAATACTGCATCCTAGATGTTAGCCTGCCATAGGTTAGGATATATAACGCTGTAGACTTTTATAATGTCCCAACAGAGACGTACGGGACGACAGGAACGGCATTCTGTAAAACATTACCAGCGAGGGAATATATGGGTTAGGCTAGGTTGTGATACGTTATAAACGTATATAATGTTCCCACCGAGAAGTATGGGCCAATATGCCAGGAATGTTGTAAAAAACTGCATCCGAGATGATAGCTTGCCTTAGGTTAGGATATATAACGCTATAGACGTATATAATATCCCAACCGAGACGTTCTGGACGACACGAACTGGATTCTGTAAAACATTACCAGCGAGGGGCTGGATGGGTTAGGTTAGGTTATGTTAAGTTATAGACGTGCATAATGTTCCCACGGTGAAGTAGGGGCCGATACGCCAGGAATGGCGTAAAATACTTCATCCGAGATGTTAGCCTGCCTTAGGTTAGGATATATATCGCTGTAGACGTTTATAATGTCCCAACCGAGACGTACGGGACGACACGAACGGGATTCTGTAAAACATTACCAGCGAGGGACTAGAGGTGTTAGGTAAGGTTGTGATACGTTATAGACGTATATAATGTTCCCACCGAGAAGTAGAGGCCGATCCTACAGAAATGTTGTAAAATACTACATCCGAGATGTTAGCCTGCCTTACGTTAGGAAATATAACGCTGTAGACGTATATAATGTCCCATCCGAGACGTACGGGACGACACGAACGGGATTCTGTAAAACATTACCAGCGAGGGGTAGATGTGTTAGGTTAGGTTGTGATACGTTACAGACGTATATAATGTTCCCACCGAGAAGTAGAGGCCGATCCTACAGAAATGTTGTAAAATACTACATCCGAGATGTTAGCCTGCCATAAGTTAGGATATATAACGCTGTAGACGGATATAATGTCCCATCCGAGACGTACGGGCGACACGAACGGGATTCTGTAAAATATTACCAGCGAGGTGCTAGATGGGTTAGGTTAGGTTATGTTACGTTATTGACCTATATAATGTTCCCGCCGAGAAGTAGGGGCCGATACGCCAGGAATGTTGTAAAATACTACATCCGAGATGATAGCCTGCCTTAGGTTAGGATATATAACGCTATAGACGTTTATAATGTCCCATCCGAGACGTAGGGGACGACAGGAACGGGATTCTGTAAAACATTACCAGCGAGGGGCTAGACGGGTTAGGTTAGATTATATTACGTTATAGACATATGTAATGTTCCCACCGAGAAGTAGAGGCCGATCCTACAGAAATGTTGTAAAATACTATATCCGAGATGTTAGCCTGCCTTAGGTTAGGATATATATTGCTGTAAAAGTTTATAATGTCCCAACCGAGACGTACGGGACGGCAGGAACGGGATACTGTAAAACATTACCAGCAAGGCGCTAGATGGTTTAGGTTAGGTTGTGATACGTTATAGACGTATATAATGTTCCCACCGAGAAGTAGAGGCCGATCCTACAGAAATGTTGTAAAATACTACATCCGAGATGTTAGCCTGCCATAAGTTAGGATATATAACGCTGTAGACGGATATAATGTCCCATCCGAGACGTACGGGACGACACGAACGGGATTCTGTGATATATTACCAGCGAGGGGCTAGATGGGTTAGGTTAGGTTTTGTAACGTTATAGACGTGTATAATGTTCCCACCGTGATGTAGGGGCCGATACTCCAAGAATGTTGTATAATACTACATCCGAGATGTTAGCCTGCCTTACGTTAGGATATATATCGCTATAGACGTATATAATATCCCAACCGGGACGTACGGGTCGACAAGAACGGGATTCTGTAAAATATTACTAGCGAGGGTCTAGATGGGTTAGGTTAGGTTATGTTACGTTATAGACGTGTATAATCTTCCCACCGAGAAGTAGAGCCGATACGCCAGGAATGGCGTAAAATACTTCATCGAGGTGTTAGCCTGCCTTAGGTTAGGATATATATTGCTGTAGACGTTTATAATGTCCCAACCGAGACGTACGGGTCGGCAGGAACGGGATACTGTAAAACATTACCAACAAGGGGCTAGATGGGTTAGGTTAGGTTGTGATACGTTATAAACGTATATAATGTTCCCACCGAGAAGTAGGGACCGATACGTCAGGAATGTTGTAAAATACTACATCCTAGATGATAGCCTGCCTTAGGTTAGGATATATAACGCTATAGACGTATATAATATTCCAACCGAGATGTACGGGACGTCACGAACGGGATTCTGTAAAACATTACCAGCGAGGGGCTAGATGGGTTAGGTTAGGTTGTGTTACGTTATAGACGTATATAATGTTCCCACCGAGAAGTAGGGGCCGATAATCCAAGAATGTTGTAAAATACTACATCCGAGATGTTAGCCTGCCTTACGTTAGGATATATAACGCTGTAGACGTATATAATATCCCAACAGAGATGTACCGGACTACACGAACGGGATTCTGTAAAATATTACCAGCGAGGGGCTGGATGGGTTAGGTTAGGTTATGTTAAGTTATAGACGTGTATAATGTTCCCACGGTGAAGTAGGGGCCGATACGCTAGGAATGGCGTAAAATACTTCATCCGAGATGTTAGCCTGCCTCAGGTTAGGATATATATTGCTGTAGACGTTTATAATGTCCCAACCGAGACGTACGGGACGGCAGGAACGGGATACTGTAAAACATTACCAGAAAGGGGCTAGATGGTTTAGGGTAGGTTGTGATACGTTATAGACGTATATAATGTTCCCACCGAGAAGTAGAGGCCGATCCTACAGAAATGTTGTAAAATACTACATCCGAGATGTTAGCCTGCCTTACGTTAGGATATATAACGCTGTAGACGTATATAATGTCCCATCCGAGACGTACGGGACGACACGATCGGGATTCTGTAAAACATTACCAGCGAGGGGTAGATGTGTTAGGGTAGGTTATGTTACGTTATAGACCTGTATAATGTTCCCACCGAGAAGTATGGGCCGATACGCCAGGAATGTTGTAAAATACTGCAACCGAGATGTTAGCCTGCCTTAGGTTAGGATATATAACGCTGTAGACGTTTATAATGTCCCAACCGAGACGTACGGGACGACACGAACGGAAATCTGTAAAACATTACCAGCGAGGGGCTAGATGGGATAGGTTAGGTTGTGATACGTTATAAACGTATATAATGTACCCACGGAGAAGTAGGGGCCGATATGCCAGGAATGTTGTAAAATACTATATCCGAGAAGTTAGCCTGCCTTAGGTTAGGATATATATCGCTGTAGACGTATATAATATCCCAACCGAGATGTACGGGACGACACGAACGGGATTCTGTAAAACATTGCCATCGAGGGGCTAGATGGGATAGGTTAGGTTATGTTACGTTATAGACGTATATAATGTTCCCACCGAGAAGTATGGGCCGATACGCCAGGAATGTTGTAAAATACTGCATCCTATATGTTAGCCTGCCTTTGGTTAGGATATATAACGCTATAGACGTATATAATATACCAACCGAGATGTACGGGACGACACGAACGGGATTCTGCAAAATATTACCAGCGAGGGTCTAGATGTGTTAGGTTAGGTTATGTTACGTTATAGACCTATATAATGTTCCCACGGTGAAGTAGGGGCCGATACGCCAGGAATGGCGTATAATACTTCATCCTAGATGATAGCCTGCCTTCGGTTAGGATATATAACGCTGTAGACGTATATAATATTCCAACCGAGATGTACGGGACGTCACGAACGGGATTCTGTAAAACATTGCCAACGAGGGGCTAGATGGGATAGGTTAGGTTATGTTACGTTATAGACGTATATAATGTTCCCACCGAGAAGTATGGGCCGATACGCCAGGAATGTTGTAAAATACTGCATCCTAGATGTTAGCCTGCCTTAGGTTAGGATATATAACGCTGTAGACTTTTATAATGTCCCAACAGAGACGTACGGGACGACAGGAACTGAATTACGTAAAACATTACCAGCGAGGGGCTAGATGTGTTAGGTTAGATTATATTACGTTATAGACGTATATAATGTTCCCACCGAGAAGTAGAGGCTGATCCTACAGGAATGTTGTAAAATACTATATCCGAGAAGTTAGCCTGCCTTAGGTTAGGATATATATCGCTGTAGACGTATATAATATCCCAACCGAGATGTACGGGACGACACGAACGGGATTCTATAAAACATTGCCAACGAGGGGCTAGATGGGATAGGTTAGGTTATGTTACGTTATAGACGTATATAATGTTCCCACCGAGAAGTATGGGCCGATACGCCAGGAATGTTGTAAAATACTGCATCCTAGATGTTAGCCTGCCATAGGTTAGGATATATAACGCTGTAGACTTTTATAATGTCCCAACAGAGACGTACGGGACGACAGGAACGGCATTCTGTAAAACATTACCAGCGAGGGAATATATGGGTTAGGCTAGGTTGTGATACGTTATAAACGTATATAATGTTCCCACCGAGAAGTAGGGGCCGATATGCCAGGAATGTTGTAAAAAACTGCATCCGAGATGATAGCTTGCCTTAGGTTAGGATATATAACGCTATAGACGTATATAATATCCCAACCGAGACGTTCTGGACGACACGAACTGGATTCTGTAAAACATTACCAGCGAGGGGCTGGATGGGTTAGGTTAGGTTATGTTAAGTTATAGACGTGCCTAATGTTCCCACGGTGAAGTAGGGGCCGATACGCCAGGAATGGCGTAAAATACTTCATCCGAGATGTTAGCCTGCCTTAGGTTAGGATATATATCGCTGTAGACGTTTATAATGTCCCAACCGAGACGTACGGGACGACACGAACGGGAGTCTGTAAAACATTACCAGCGAGGGACTAGAGGTGTTAGGTAAGGTTGTGATACGTTATAGACGTATATAATGTTCCCACCGAGAAGTAGAGGCCGATCCTACAGAAATGTTGTAAAATACTACATCCGAGATGTTAGCCTGCCTTACGTTAGGATATATAACGCTGTAGACGTATATAATGTCCCATCCGAGACGTACGGGACGACACGAACGGGATTCTGTAAAACATTACCAGCGAGGGGTAGATGTGTTAGGTTATGTTATGTTACGTTATAGACGTGTATAATCTTCCCACCGAGAAGTAGAGCCGATACGCCAGGAATGGCGTAAAATACTTCATCCGAGATGTTAGCCTGCCTTAGGTTAGGATATATATTACTGTAGACGTTTATAATGTCCCAACCGAGACGTACGGGACGGCAGGAACGGGATACTGTAAAACATTACCAGCAAGGTGCTAGATGGTTTAGGTTAGGTTGTGATACGTTATAGACGTATATAATGTTCCCACCGAGAAGTAGGGGCCGACATGCCAGGAATGTTGCAAAATACTGTATCCGAGATGATAGCCTGCCTTATGTTAGGATATATAACGCTATAGATGTATATCATATCCCAACCGAGACGTACGGGACGACACGAACGGGATTCTGTGAAATATTACCAGCGAGGGAATATATGGGTTAGGCTAGGTTGTGATACGTTATAAACGTATATAATGTTCCCACCGAGAAGTAGGGGCCGATATGCCAGGAATGTTGTAAAAAACTGCATCCGAGATGATAGCTTGCCTTAGGTTAGGATATATATCGCTGTAGATGTATATAATATCCCAACCGAGATGTACGGGACGACACGAACGGGATTCTGTAAAACATTGCCAACGAGGGGCTAGATGGGATAGGTTTGGCTATATTACGTTATAGACGTATTTAATGTTCCCACCGAGAAGTATGGGCCGATACGCCAGGAATGTTGTAAAATACTGCATCCGAGATGTTAGCCTGCCTTAGGTTAGGATATATAACGCTATAGACGTATATAATATCCCAACCGAGATGTACGGGACGACACGAACGGAATTCTGTAAAATATTACCAGCGAGGGGCTAGATGGGTTAGGTTAGGTTATGTTACGTTATAGACGTGTATAATGTTCCCACCGAGAAGTAGAGCCGATACGCCAGGAATGGCGTAAAATACTACATCCCAGATGTTAGCCTGCCTTACGTTAGGATATATATCGCTGTAGACGAATATAACATCCCAACCGAGATGTACGGGACGACAGGAACGGGATTCTGTAAAACATTACCAGCGAGGGGCTAGATGTGTTAGGTTAGGTTATGTTACGTTATATACGTGTATAATGTTCCCACCGAGAAGTAGAACCGATACGCCAGGAATGTTGTAAAATACTGCATCCGAGATGTTAGCCTGCCTTAGGTTAAGATATATAACGCTATAGACGTATATAATGTCCCATCCGAGACGTACGGGACGACACAAACGGGATTCTGTAAAACATTACCAGCGAGGGGCTAGATGTGTTAGGTTAGGTTATGTTACGTTATTGACCTATATAATGTTCCCACGGTGAAGTAGGGGCCGATACGCCAGGAATGGCGTATAATACTTCATCCGAGATGTTAGCCTGCCTTAGGTTAGGATATATATTGCTTCAGACGTTTATAATGTTCCAACCGAGATGTACGGGACGACACGAACGGGATTCTGTAAAATATTACCAGCGAGGGGCTAGATGGGTTAGGTTAGGTTATGTTACGTTATAGATGTGTATAATGTTAACACCGAGAAGTAGAGACGATACGCCAGGAATGGCGTAAAATACTGCGACCGAGATGCTAGACTGCCTTAGGTTAGGATATATAACGCTGTAGACGTATATAACGTCCCAAACGAGGACTACGGGACGACACGAACGGTATTCTGTAAAACATTACCAGCGAGGGGCTAGATGTATTAGGTTAGGTTATATTACGTTATAGACCTATATAATGTTCCCGCCGAGAAGTAGGGGCCGATACGCCAGGAATGTTGTAAAATACTACATCCGAGATGATAGCCTGCCTTAGGTTAGGACACATAACGCTATAGACGTATATAATGTCCCAACCGAGACGTACGGGACGACACGAACTGGATTCTGTAAAACATTACCAGCAAGGCGCTAGATGGTTTAGGTTAGGTTGTGATACGTTACAGACGTATATAATGTTCCCACCGAGAAGTAGAGGCCGATCCTACAGAAATGTTGTAAAATACTACATCCGAGATGTTAGCCTGCCATAAGTTAGGATATATAACGCTGTAGACGGATATAATGTCCCATCCGAGACGTACGGGCGACACGAACGGGATTCTGTGAAATATTACCAGCGAGGTGCTAGATGGGTTAGGTTAGGTTATGTTACGTTATTGACCTATATAATGTTCCCGCCGAGAAGTAGGGGCCGATATGCCAGGAATGTTGTAAAATACTGCAACCGAGATGTTAGCCTTCCTTAGGTTAGGATATATAACGCTGTAGACGTATATAATATGCCAACCGAGATGTACGGGACGACACGAACGGGATTCTGTAAAACATTGCCAACGAGGGGCTAGATGGGATAGGTTAGGCTATGTAACGTTACAGACGTATATAATGTTCCCACCGAGAAGTAGGGGCCGATACTCCAAGAATGTTGTAAAATACTACATCCGAGATGTTAGCCTGCCTTACGTTAGGATATATATCGCTATAGACGTATATAATATCCCAACCGGGACGTACGGGTCGACAAGAACGGGATTCTGTAAAATATTACTAGCGAGGGGCTAGATGGGTTAGGTTAGGTTATGTTACGTTATAGACGTGTATAATCTTCCCACCGAGAAGTAGGGACTGATACGTCAGGAATGTTGTAAAATACTACATCCTATATGATAGCCTGCCTTAGGTTAGGATATATAACGCTATAGACGTATATAATATTCCAACCGAGATGTACGGGACGTCACGAACGGGATTCTGTAAAACATTACCAGCGAGGGGCTAGATGGGTTAGGTTAGGTTATGTTACGTTATAGACGTATATAATGTTCCCACCGAGAAGTAGGCGCCGATAATCCAAAAATGTTGTAAAATACTACATCCGAGATGTTAGCCTGCCTTACGTTAGGATATATAACGCTGTAGACGTATATAATGTCCCATCCGAGACGTACGGGACGACACGAACGGGATTCTGCAAAACATTACCAGCGAGTGGCTAGATGGGTTAGGTTAGGTTGTGATACGTTATAAACGTATATAATGTTCCCACCGAGAAGTAGGGGCCGATATGCCAGGAATGCTTTAAAATACTGCATCCGAGATGATAGCCTGCCTTAGGTTAGGATAGATAACGCTATAGATGTATATAATATCGCAACCGAGACGTACGGGACGACACGAACGGGATTCTGTGATATATTACCAGCGAGGGGCTAGATGGGTTAGGTTAGGTTTTGTAACGTTATAGACATGTATAATGTTCCCACCGTGAAGTAGAGCCGATACGCCAGGAATGGCGTAAAATACTGCATCCGAGATGTTAGACTGCCTTAGGTTAGGATATATAACACTGTACACGTATATAACGTCCCAACCGAGACGTACGGGACGACACAAACGGGATTCTGTAAAACATTACCAGCGAGGGGCTAGATGGGTTAGGTTAGGTTTTGTAACGTTATAGACGTGTATAATGTTCCCACGGTGAAGTAGGGGCCGATACGCCAGGAATGGCGTAAAATACTTCATCCGAGATGTTAGCCTGCCTTAGGTTAGGATATATATTGCTGTAGACGTTTATAATGTCCCAACCGAGACGTACGGGACGGCAGGAACGGGATACTGTAAAACATTACCAGCAAGGCGCTAGATGGTTTAGGTTAGGTTGTGATACGTTATAGACGTATATAATGTTCCCACCGAGAAGTAGAGGCCGGTTCTACAGAAATGTTGTAAAATACTACATCCGAGATGTTAGCCTGCCTTACGTTAGGATATATAACGCTGTAGACGTATATAATGTCCCATCCGAGACGTATGGGACGACACGAACGGGATTCTGTAAAATATTACCAGCGAGGTGCTAGATGGGTTAGGTTAGGTTATGTTACGTTATAGACGTGTATAATGTTCCCACTGAGAAGTAGGGGCCGATACGCCAGGAATGGCGTAAAATGCTTCATCCGAGATGTTAGCCTGCCTTAGGTTAGGATATATCGCTGTAGACGTATATAATATACCAACCGATATGTACGGGACGACACGAACGGGATTCTGTAAAACATTGCCAACGAGGGGCTAGATGGGATAGGTTAGGCTATGTTACGTTACAGACGTATATAATGTTCCCACCGAGAAGTAGGGGCCGATACTCCAAGAATGTTGTATAATACTACATCCGAGATGTTAGCCTGCCTTACGTTAGGATATATATCGCTATAGACGTATATAATATCCCAACCGGGACGTACGGGTCGACAAGAACGGGATTCTGTAAAATATTACTAGCGAGGGGCTAGATGGGTTAGGTTAGGTTATGTTACGTTATAGACGTGTATAATCTTCCCACCGAGAAGTAGAGCCGATACGCCAGGAATGGCGTAAAATACTTCATCCGAGGTGTTAGCCTGCCTTAGGTTAGGATATATATTGCTGTAGACGTTTATAATGTCCCAACCGAGACGTACGGGTCGGCAGGAACGGGATACTGTAAAACATTACCAACAAGGGGCTAGATGGGTTAGGTTAGGTTGTGATACGTTATAAACGTATATAATGTTCCCACCGAGAAGTAGGGACCGATACGTCAGGAATGTTGTAAAATACTACATCCTAGATGATAGCCTGCCTTAGGTTAGGATATATAACGCTATAGACGTATATAATATTCCAACCGAAATGTACGGGACGTCACGAACGGGATTCTGTAAAACATTACCAGCGAGGGGCTAGATGGGTTAGGTTAGTTTGTGTTACGTTATAGACGTATATAATGTTCCCACCGAGAAGTAGGGGCCGATAATCCAAGGATGTTGTAAAATACTACATCCGAGATGTTAGCCTGCCTTACGTTAGGATATATAACGCTGTAGACGTATATAATATCCCAACCGAGATGTACCGGACTACACGAACGGGATTCTGTAAAATATTACCAGCGAGGGGCTGGATGGGTTAGGTTAGGTTATGTTAAGTTATAGACGTGTATAATGTTCCCACGGTGAAGTAGGGGCCGATAATCCAAGAATGTTGTAAAATACTACATCCGAGATGTTAGCCTGCCTTACGTTAGGATATATAACGCTGTAGACGTATATAATGTCCCAACCGAGACGTACGGGACGACAGGAACGGGATACTGTAAAACATTACCAGAAAGGGGCTAGATGGTTTAGGTTAGGTTGTGATACGTTATAGACGTATATAATGTTCCCACCGAGAAATAGAGGCCGATCCTACAGAAATGTTGTAAAATACTACATCCGAGATGTTAGCCTGCCTTACGTTAGGATATATAACGCTGTAGACGTATATAATGTCCCATCCGAGACGTACGGGACGACACGAACGGGATTCTGTAAAACATTACCAGCGAGGGGCTAGATGGGTTAGGTTAGGTTGTGATACGTTATAAACGTATATAATGTTCCCACCGAGAAGTAGGGGCCGATTTGCCAGGAATGTTGTAAAATACTGCATCCGAGATGATAGCCTGCCTTAGGTTAGGATATATAACGCTATAGACGTATATAATATCGCAACCGAGACGTACGGGACGACACGAACGTGATTCTGTGATATATTACCAGCGAGGGGCTAGATGGGTTAGGTTAGGTTTTGTAACGTTATAGACGTGTATAATGTTCCCACCGTGAAGTAGGGGCCGATACTCCAAGAATGTTGTATAATACTACATCCGAGATGTTAGCCTGCCTTACGTTGGGATATATATCGCTATAGACGTATATAATATCCCAACCGGGACGTACGGGTCGACAAGAACGGGATTCTGTAAAATATTCCTAGCGAGGGGCTAGATGGGTTAGGTTAGGTTATGTTACGTTATAGACGTGTATAATGTTCCCACTGAGAAGTAGGGGCCGATACGCCAGGAATGGCGTAAAATGCTTCATCCGAGATGTTAGCCTGCCTTAGGTTAGGATATATCGCTGTAGACGTATATAATATCCCAACCGAGATGTACGGGACGACACGAACGGGATTCTGTAAAACATTGCAAACGAGGGGCTAGATGGTTTAGGTTACGTTGTGATACGTTACAGACGTATATAATGTTCCCACCGAGAAGTAGGGGCCGATCTGCCAGGAATGTTGTAAAATACTGCATCCGAGATGATAGCCTGCCTTAGGTTAGGATATATAACGCTATAGACGTATATAATGTCCCAACCGAGATGTACCGGACGACACGAACGGGATTCTGTAAAATATTACCAGCGAGGGGCTGGATGGGTTAGGTTAGGTTATGTTAAGTTATAGACGTGTATAATGTTCCCACGGTGAAGTAGGGGCCGATACGCCAGGAATGGCGTAAAATACTTCATCCGAGATGTTAGCCTGCCTTAGGTTAGGATATATAACGCTATAGACGTATATAATATTCCAACCGAAATGTACGGGACGTCACGAACGGGATTCTGTAAAACATTACCAGCGAGGGGCTAGATGGGTTAGGTTAGGTTGTGTTACGTTATAGACGTATATAATGTTCCCACCGAGAAGTAGAGGCCGATCTTACAGAAATGTTGTAAAATACTACATCCGAGATGTTAGCCTGCCTTACGTTAGGATATATAACGCTGTAGACGTATATAATGTCCCATCCGAGACGTACGGGACGACACGAACGGGATTCTGTAAAACATTACCAGCGAGGGGTAGATGTGTTAGGTTAGGTTATGTTACGTTATAGACCTGTATAGTGTTCCCACCGAGAAGTATGGGCCGATACGCCAGGAATGTTGTAAAATACTGCAACCGAGATGTTAGCCTGCCTTAGGTTAGGATATATAACGCTGTAGACGTTTATAATGTCCCAACCGAGACGTACGGGACGACACGAACGGGATTCTGTGATATATTACCAGCGAGGGGCTAGATGGGTTAGGTTAGGTTTTGTAACGTTATAGACGTGTATAATGTTCCCACTGTGAAGTAGGGGCCGATACTCCAAGAATGTTGTATAATACTACATCCGAGATGTTAGCCTGCCTTACGTTAGGATATATATCGCTATAGACGTATATAATATCCCAACCGGGACGTACGGGACGACAGGAACGGGATACTGTAAAACATTACCAGAAAGGGGCTAGATGGTTTAGGTTAGGTTGTGATACGTTATAGACGTATATAATGTTCCCACCGAGAAATAGAGGCCGATCCTACAGAAATGTTGTAAAATACTACATCCGAGATGTTAGCCTGCCTTACGTTAGGATATATAACGCTGTAGACGTATATAATGTCCCATCCGAGACGTACGGGACGACACGAACGGGATTCTGTAAAACATTACCAGCGAGGGGCTGGATGGGTTAGGTTAGGTTATGTTACGTTATAGACGTGTATAATCTTCCCACCGAGAAGTAGGGACCGATACGTCAGGAATGTTGTAAAATACTACATCCTATATGATAGCCTGCCTTAGGTTAGGATATATAACGCTATAGACGTATATAATATTCCAACCGAGATGTACGGGACGTCACGAACGGGATTCTGTAAAACATTACCAGCGAGGGGCTAGATGGGTTAGGTTAGGTTATGTTACGTTACAGACGTATATAATGTTCCCACCGAGAAGTAGGGGCCGATAATCCAAGAATGTTGTAAAATACTACAACCGAGATGTTAGCCTGCCTTACGTTAGGATATATAACGCTGTAGACGTATATAATGTCCCATCCGAGACGTACGGGACGACACGAACGGGATTCTGTAAAACATTACCAGCGAGGGGTAGATGTGTTAGGTTAGGTTGTGTTACGTTATAGACCTGTATAGTGTTCCCACCGAGAAGTAGGGACCGATACGTCAGGAATGTTGTAAAATACTACATCCTAGATGATAGCCTGCCTTCGGTTAGGATATATAACGCTGTAGACGTATATAATATTCCAACCGAGATGTACGGGACGTCACGAACGGGATTCTGTAAAACATTACCAGCGAGGGGCTAGATGGGTTAGGTTAGGTTGTGATACGTTATAAACGTATATAATGTTCCCACCGAGAAGTAGGGACCGATACGTCAGGAATGTTGTAAAATACTACATCCTAGATGATAGCCTGCCTTAGGTTAGGATATATAACGCTATAGACGTATATAATATTCCAACCGAAATGTACGGGACGTCACGAACGGGATTCTGTAAAACATTACCAGCGAGGGGCTAGATGGGTTAGGTTAGGTTGTGTTACGGTATAGACGTATATAATGTTCCCACCGAGAAGTAGGGGCCGATAATCCAAGGATGTTGTAAAATACTACATCCGAGATGTTAGCCTGCCTTACGTTAGGATATATAACGCTGTAGACGTATATAATATCCCAACCGAGATGTACCGGACTACACGAACGGGATTCTGTAAAATATTACCAGCGAGGGGCTGGATGGGTTAGGTTAGGTTATGTTAAGTTATAGACGTGTATAATGTTCCCACGGTGAAGTAGGGGCCGATACGCCAGGAATGGCGTAAAATACTTCATCCGAGATGTTAGCCTGCCTTAGGTTAGGATATATATTGCTGTAGACGTTTATAATGTCCCAACCGAGACGTACGGGACGGCAGGAACGGGATCCTGTAAAACATTACCAGAAAGGGGCTAGATGGTTTAGGTTAGGTTGTGATACGTTACAGACGTATATAATGTTCCCACCGAGAAGTAGAGGCCGATCTTACAGAAATGTTGTAAAATACTACATCCGAGATGTTAGCCTGCCTTACGTTAGGATATATAACGCTGTAGACGTATATAATGTCCCATCCGAGACGTACGGGACGACACGAACGGGATTCTGTAAAACATTACCAGCGAGGGGTAGATGTGTTAGGTTAGGTTATGTTACGTTATAGACCTGTATAGTGTTCCCACCGAGAAGTATGGGCCGATACGCCAGGAATGTTGTAAAATACTGCAACCGAGATGTTAGCCTGCCTTAGGTTAGGATATATAACGCTGTAGACGTTTATAATGTCCCAACCGAGACGTACGGGACGACACGAACGGGATTCTGTGATATATTACCAGCGAGGGGCTAGATGGGTTAGGTTAGGTTTTGTAACGTTATAGACGTGTATAATGTTCCCACCGTGAAGTAGGGGCCGATACTCCAAGAATGTTGTATAATACTACATCCGAGATGTTAGCCTGCCTTACGTTAGGATATATATCGCTATAGACGTATATAATATCCCAACCGGGACGTACGGGTCGACAAGAACGGGATTCTGTAAAATATTACTAGCGAGGGGCTAGATGGGTTAGGTTAGGTTATGTTACGTTATAGACGTGTATAATCTTCCCACCGAGAAGTAGAGCCGATACGCCAGGAATGGCGTAAAATACTTCATCCGAGGTGTTAGCCTGCCTTAGGTTAGAATATATATTGCTGTAGACGTTTATAATGTCCCAACCGAGACGTACGGGTCGGCAGGAACGGGATACTGTAAAACATTACCAACAAGGGGCTAGATGGGTTAGGTTAGGTTGTGATACGTTATAAACGTATATAATGTTCCCACCGAGAAGTAGGGACCGATACGTCAGGAATGTTGTAAAATACTACATCCTAGATGATAGCCTGCCTTAGGTTAGGATATATAACGCTGTAGACGTATATAATATTCCAACCGAGATGTACGGGACGTCACGAACGGGATTCTGTAAAACATTACCAGCGAGGGGCTAGATGGGTTAGGTTAGGTTGTGTTACGTTATAGACGTATATAATGTTCCCACCGAGAAGTAGGGGCCGATAATCCAAGAATGTTGTAAAATACTACATCCGAGATGTTAGCCTGCCTTACGTTAGGATATATAACGCTGTAGACGTATATAATGTCCCATCCGAGACGTACGGGACGACACGAACGGGATTCTGTAAAACATTACCAGCGAGGGGTAGATGTGTTAGGTTAGGTTATGTTACGTTATAGACCTGTATAGTGTTCCCACCGAGAAGTAGGGACCGATACGTCAGGAATGTTGTAAAATACTACATCCTAGATGATAGCCTGCCTTAGGTTAGGATATATAACGCTGTAGACGTATATAATGTCCCATCCGAGACGTACGGGACGACACGAACGGGATTCTGTAAAACATTACCAGCGAGGGGCTGGATGGGTTAGGTTAGGTTATGTTACGTTATAGACGTGTATAATCTTCCCACCGAGAAGTAGGGACCGATACGTCAGGAATGTTGTAAAATACTACATCCTATATGATAGCCTGCCTTAGGTTAGGATATATAACGCTATAGACGTATATAATATTCCAACCGAGATGTACGGGACGTCACGAACGGGATTCTGTAAAACATTACCAGCGAGGGGCTAGATGGGTTAGGTTAGGTTATGTTACGTTACAGACGTATATAATGTTCCCACCGAGAAGTAGGGGCCGATAATCCAAGAATGTTGTAAAATACTACAACCGAGATGTTAGCCTGCCTTACGTTAGGATATATAACGCTGTAGACGTATATAATGTCCCATCCGAGACGTACGGGACGACACGAACGGGATTCTGTAAAACATTACCAGCGAGGGGTAGATGTGTTAGGTTAGGTTGTGTTACGTTATAGACCTGTATAGTGTTCCCACCGAGAAGTAGGGACCGATACGTCAGGAATGTTGTAAAATACTACATCCTAGATGATAGCCTGCCTTCGGTTAGGATATATAACGCTGTAGACGTATATAATATTCCAACCGAGATGTACGGGACGTCACGAACGGGATTCTGTAAAACATTACCAGCGAGGGGCTAGATGGGTTAGGTTAGGTTGTGATACGTTATAAACGTATATAATGTTCCCACCGAGAAGTAGGGACCGATACGTCAGGAATGTTGTAAAATACTACATCCTAGATGATAGCCTGCCTTAGGTTAGGATATATAACGCTATAGACGTATATAATATTCCAACCGAAATGTACGGGACGTCACGAACGGGATTCTGTAAAACATTACCAGCGAGGGGCTAGATGGGTTAGGTTAGGTTGTGTTACGGTATAGACGTATATAATGTTCCCACCGAGAAGTAGGGGCCGATAATCCAAGGATGTTGTAAAATACTACATCCGAGATGTTAGCCTGCCTTACGTTAGGATATATAACGCTGTAGACGTATATAATATCCCAACCGAGATGTACCGGACTACACGAACGGGATTCTGTAAAATATTACCAGCGAGGGGCTGGATGGGTTAGGTTAGGTTATGTTAAGTTATAGACGTGTATAATGTTCCCACGGTGAAGTAGGGGCCGATACGCCAGGAATGGCGTAAAATACTTCATCCGAGATGTTAGCCTGCCTTAGGTTAGGATATATATTGCTGTAGACGTTTATAATGTCCCAACCGAGACGTACGGGACGGCAGGAACGGGATCCTGTAAAACATTACCAGAAAGGGGCTAGATGGTTTAGGTTAGGTTGTGATACGTTACAGACGTATATAATGTTCCCACCGAGAAGTAGAGGCCGATCTTACAGAAATGTTGTAAAATACTACATCCGAGATGTTAGCCTGCCTTACGTTAGGATATATAACGCTGTAGACGTATATAATGTCCCATCCGAGACGTACGGGACGACACGAACGGGATTCTGTAAAACATTACCAGCGAGGGGTAGATGTGTTAGGTTAGGTTATGTTACGTTATAGACCTGTATAGTGTTCCCACCGAGAAGTATGGGCCGATACGCCAGGAATGTTGTAAAATACTGCAACCGAGATGTTAGCCTGCCTTAGGTTAGGATATATAACGCTGTAGACGTTTATAATGTCCCAACCGAGACGTACGGGACGACACGAACGGGATTCTGTGATATATTACCAGCGAGGGGCTAGATGGGTTAGGTTAGGTTTTGTAACGTTATAGACGTGTATAATGTTCCCACCGTGAAGTAGGGGCCGATACTCCAAGAATGTTGTATAATACTACATCCGAGATGTTAGCCTGCCTTACGTTAGGATATATATCGCTATAGACGTATATAATATCCCAACCGGGACGTACGGGTCGACAAGAACGGGATTCTGTAAAATATTACTAGCGAGGGGCTAGATGGGTTAGGTTAGGTTATGTTACGTTATAGACGTGTATAATCTTCCCACCGAGAAGTAGAGCCGATACGCCAGGAATGGCGTAAAATACTTCATCCGAGGTGTTAGCCTGCCTTAGGTTAGAATATATATTGCTGTAGACGTTTATAATGTCCCAACCGAGACGTACGGGTCGGCAGGAACGGGATACTGTAAAACATTACCAACAAGGGGCTAGATGGGTTAGGTTAGGTTGTGATACGTTATAAACGTATATAATGTTCCCACCGAGAAGTAGGGACCGATACGTCAGGAATGTTGTAAAATACTACATCCTAGATGATAGCCTGCCTTAGGTTAGGATATATAACGCTGTAGACGTATATAATATTCCAACCGAGATGTACGGGACGTCACGAACGGGATTCTGTAAAACATTACCAGCGAGGGGCTAGATGGGTTAGGTTAGGTTGTGTTACGTTATAGACGTATATAATGTTCCCACCGAGAAGTAGGGGCCGATAATCCAAGAATGTTGTAAAATACTACATCCGAGATGTTAGCCTGCCTTACGTTAGGATATATAACGCTGTAGACGTATATAATGTCCCAACCGAGACGTACGGGACGACAGGAACGGGATACTGTAAAACATTACCAGAAAGGGGCTAGATGGTTTAGGTTAGGTTGTGATACGTTATAGACGTATATAATGTTCCCACCGAGAAATAGAGGCCGATCCTACAGAAATGTTGTAAAATACTACATCCGAGATGTTAGCCTGCCTTACGTTAGGATATATAACGCTGTAGACGTATATAATGTCCCGTCCGAGACGTACGGGACGACACGAACGGGATTCTGTAAAACATTACCAGCGAGGGGCTAGATGGGTTAGGTTAGGTTGTGATACGTTATAAACGTATATAATGTTCCCACCGAGAAGTAGGGGCCGATTTGCCAGGAATGTTGTAAAATACTGCATCCGAGATGATAGCCTGCCTTAGGTTAGGATATATAACGCTATAGACGTATATAATATCGCAACCGAGACGTACGGGACGACACGAACGTGATTCTGTGATATATTACCAGCGAGGGGCTAGATGGGTTAGGTTAGGTTTTGTAACGTTATAGACGTGTATAATGTTCCCACCGTGAAGTAGGGGCCGATACTCCAAGAATGTTGTATAATACTACATCCGAGATGCTAGCCTGCCTTACGTTGGGATATATATCGCTATAGACGTATATAATATCCCAACCGGGACGTACGGGTCGACAAGAACGGGATTCTGTAAAATATTCCTAGCGAGGGGCTAGATGGGTTAGGTTAGGTTATGTTACGTTATAGACGTGTATAATGTTCCCACTGAGAAGTAGGGGCCGATACGCCAGGAATGGCGTAAAATGCTTCATCCGAGATGTTAGCCTGCCTTAGGTTAGGATATATCGCTGTAGACGTATATAATATCCCAACCGAGATGTACGGGACGACACGAACGGGATTCTGTAAAACATTGCAAACGAGGGGCTAGATGGTTTAGGTTACGTTGTGATACGTTACAGACGTATATAATGTTCCCACCGAGAAGTAGGGGCCGATCTGCCAGGAATGTTGTAAAATACTGCATCCGAGATGATAGCCTGCCTTAGGTTAGGATATATAACGCTATAGACGTATATAATGTCCCAACCGAGATGTACCGGACGACACGAACGGGATTCTGTAAAATATTACCAGCGAGGGGCTGGATGGGTTAGGTTAGGTTATGTTAAGTTATAGACGTGTATAATGTTCCCACGGTGAAGTAGGGGCCGATACGCCAGGAATGGCGTAAAATACTTCATCCGAGATGTTAGCCTGCCTTAGGTTAGGATATATATTGCTGTAGACGTTTATAATGTCCCAACCGAGACGTACGGGACGGCAGGAACGGGATACTGTAAAACATTACCAGCAAGGCGCTAGATGGTTTAGGTTAGGTTGTGATACGTTATAGACGTATATAATGTTCCCACCGAGAAGTAGAGGCCGGTTCTACAGAAATGTTGTAAAATACTACATCCGAGATGTTAGCCTGCCTTACGTTAGGATATATAACGCTGTAGACGTATATAATGTCCCATCCGAGACGTATGGGACGACACGAACGGGATTCTGTAAAATATTACCAGCGAGGTGCTAGATGGGTTAGGTTAGGTTATGTTACGTTATAGACGTGTATAATGTTCCCACTGAGAAGTAGGGGCCGATACGCCAGGAATGGCGTAAAATGCTTCATCCGAGATGTTAGCCTGCCTTAGGTTAGTATATATCGCTGTAGACGTATATAATATACCAACCGATATGTACGGGACGACACGAACGGGATTCTGTAAAACATTGCCAACGAGGGGCTAGATGGTTTAGGTTACGTTGTGATACGTTACAGACGTATATAATGTTCCCACCGAGAAGTAGGGGCCGATATGCCAGGAATGTTGTAAAATGCTGCAACCGAGATGTTAGCCTTCCTTAGGTTAGGATATATAACGCTGTAGACGTATATAATATGCCAACCGAGATGTACGGGACGACACGAACGGGATTCTGTAAAACATTGCCAACGAGGGGCTAGATGGGATAGGTTAGGCTATGTTACGTTACAGACGTATATAATGTTCCCACCGAGAAGTAGGGGCCGATACTCCAAGAATGTTGTAAAATACTACATCCGAGATGTTAGCCTGCCTTACGTTAGGATATATATCGCTATAGACGTATATAACATCCCAACCGGGACGTACGGGTCGACAAGAACGGGATTCTGTAAAACATTACCAGCGAGGGGCTAGATGGGTTAGGTTAGGTTGTGATACGTTATAAACGTATATAATGTTCCCACCGAGAAGTAGGGGCCGATATGCCAGGAATGTTGTAAAATACTGCATCCGAGATGATAGCCTGCCTTAGGTTAGGATATATAACGCTATAGACGTATATAATATCGCAACCGAGACGTACGGGACGACACGAACGGGATTCTGTGATATATTACCAGCGAGGGGCTAGATGGGTTAGGTTAGGTTTTGTAACGTTATAGACGTGTATAACGTTCCCACCGTGAAGTAGGGGCCGATACTCCAAGAATGTTGTATAATACTACATCCGAGATGTTAGCCTGCCTTACGTTAGGATATATATGGCTATAGACGTATATAATATCCCAACCGGGACGTACGGGTCGACAAGAACGGGATTCTGTAAAATATTACTAGCGAGGGGCTAGATGGGTTAGGTTAGGTTATGTTACGTTATAGACGTGTATAATCTTCCCACCGAGAAGTAGAGCCGATACGCCAGGAATGGCGTAAAATACTTCATCCGAGGTGTTAGCCTGCCTTAGGTTAGAATATATATTGCTGTAGACGTTTATAATGTCCCAACCGAGACGTACGGGTCGGCAGGAACGGGATACTGTAAAACATTACCAACAAGGGGCTAGATGGGTTAGGTTAGGTTGTGATACGTTATAAACGTATATAATGTTCCCACCGAGAAGTAGGGACCGATACGTCAGGAATGTTGTAAAATACTACATCCTAGATGATAGCCTGCCTTAGGTTAGGATATATAACGCTGTAGACGTATATAATATTCCAACCGAGATGTACGGGACGTCACGAACGGGATTCTGTAAAACATTACCAGCGAGGGGCTAGATGGGTTAGGTTAGGTTGTGTTACGTTATAGACGTATATAATGTTCCCACCGAGAAGTAGGGGCCGATAATCCAAGAATGTTGTAAAATACTACATCCGAGATGTTAGCCTGCCTTACGTTAGGATATATAACGCTGTAGACGTATATAATGTCCCAACCGAGACGTACGGGACGACAGGAACGGGATACTGTAAAACATTACCAGAAAGGGGCTAGATGGTTTAGGTTAGGTTGTGATACGTTATAGACGTATATAATGTTCCCACCGAGAAATAGAGGCCGATCCTACAGAAATGTTGTAAAATACTACATCCGAGATGTTAGCCTGCCTTACGTTAGGATATATAACGCTGTAGACGTATATAATGTCCCATCCGAGACGTACGGGACGACACGAACGGGATTCTGTAAAACATTACCAGCGAGGGGCTGGATGGGTTAGGTTAGGTTATGTTACGTTATAGACGTGTATAATCTTCCCACCGAGAAGTAGGGACCGATACGTCAGGAATGTTGTAAAATACTACATCCTATATGATAGCCTGCCTTAGGTTAGGATATATAACGCTATAGACGTATATAATATTCCAACCGAGATGTACGGGACGTCACGAACGGGATTCTGTAAAACATTACCAGCGAGGGGCTAGATGGGTTAGGTTAGGTTATGTTACGTTACAGACGTATATAATGTTCCCACCGAGAAGTAGGGGCCGATAATCCAAGAATGTTGTAAAATACTACAACCGAGATGTTAGCCTGCCTTACGTTAGGATATATAACGCTGTAGACGTATATAATGTCCCATCCGAGACGTACGGGACGACACGAACGGGATTCTGTAAAACATTACCAGCGAGGGGTAGATGTGTTAGGTTAGGTTATGTTACGTTATAGACCTGTATAGTGTTCCCACCGAGAAGTAGGGACCGATACGTCAGGAATGTTGTAAAATACTACATCCTAGATGATAGCCTGCCTTAGGTTAGGATATATAACGCTATAGACGTATATAATATTCCAACCGAAATGTACGGGACGTCACGAACGGGATTCTGTAAAACATTACCAGCGAGGGGCTAGATGGGTTAGGTTAGGTTGTGTTACGGTATAGACGTATATAATGTTCCCACCGAGAAGTAGGGGCCGATAATCCAAGGATGTTGTAAAATACTACATCCGAGATGTTAGCCTGCCTTACGTTAGGATATATAACGCTGTAGACGTATATAATATCCCAACCGAGATGTACCGGACTACACGAACGGGATTCTGTAAAATATTACCAGCGAGGGGCTGGATGGGTTAGGTTAGGTTATGTTAAGTTATAGACGTGTATAATGTTCCCACGGTGAAGTAGGGGCCGATACGCCAGGAATGGCGTAAAATACTTCATCCGAGATGTTAGCCTGCCTTAGGTTAGGATATATATTGCTGTAGACGTTTATAATGTCCCAACCGAGACGTACGGGACGGCAGGAACGGGATCCTGTAAAACATTACCAGAAAGGGGCTAGATGGTTTAGGTTAGGTTGTGATACGTTACAGACGTATATAATGTTCCCACCGAGAAGTAGAGGCCGATCTTACAGAAATGTTGTAAAATACTACATCCGAGATGTTAGCCTGCCTTACGTTAGGATATATAACGCTGTAGACGTATATAATGTCCCATCCGAGACGTACGGGACGACACGAACGGGATTCTGTAAAACATTACCAGCGAGGGGTAGATGTGTTAGGTTAGGTTATGTTACGTTATAGACCTGTATAGTGTTCCCACCGAGAAGTATGGGCCGATACGCCAGGAATGTTGTAAAATACTGCAACCGAGATGTTAGCCTGCCTTAGGTTAGGATATATAACGCTGTAGACGTTTATAATGTCCCAACCGAGACGTACGGGACGACACGAACGGGATTCTGTGATATATTACCAGCGAGGGGCTAGATGGGTTAGGTTAGGTTTTGTAACGTTATAGACGTGTATAATGTTCCCACCGTGAAGTAGGGGCCGATACTCCAAGAATGTTGTATAATACTACATCCGAGATGTTAGCCTGCCTTACGTTAGGATATATATCGCTATAGACGTATATAATATCCCAACCGGGACGTACGGGTCGACAAGAACGGGATTCTGTAAAATATTACTAGCGAGGGGCTAGATGGGTTAGGTTAGGTTATGTTACGTTATAGACGTGTATAATCTTCCCACCGAGAAGTAGAGCCGATACGCCAGGAATGGCGTAAAATACTTCATCCGAGGTGTTAGCCTGCCTTAGGTTAGAATATATATTGCTGTAGACGTTTATAATGTCCCAACCGAGACGTACGGGTCGGCAGGAACGGGATACTGTAAAACATTACCAACAAGGGGCTAGATGGGTTAGGTTAGGTTGTGATACGTTATAAACGTATATAATGTTCCCACCGAGAAGTAGGGACCGATACGTCAGGAATGTTGTAAAATACTACATCCTAGATGATAGCCTGCCTTAGGTTAGGATATATAACGCTGTAGACGTATATAATATTCCAACCGAGATGTACGGGACGTCACGAACGGGATTCTGTAAAACATTACCAGCGAGGGGCTAGATGGGTTAGGTTAGGTTGTGTTACGTTATAGACGTATATAATGTTCCCACCGAGAAGTAGGGGCCGATAATCCAAGAATGTTGTAAAATACTACATCCGAGATGTTAGCCTGCCTTACGTTAGGATATATAACGCTGTAGACGTATATAATGTCCCAACCGAGACGTACGGGACGACAGGAACGGGATACTGTAAAACATTACCAGAAAGGGGCTAGATGGTTTAGGTTAGGTTGTGATACGTTATAGACGTATATAATGTTCCCACCGAGAAATAGAGGCCGATCCTACAGAAATGTTGTAAAATACTACATCCGAGATGTTAGCCTGCCTTACGTTAGGATATATAACGCTGTAGACGTATATAATGTCCCGTCCGAGACGTACGGGACGACACGAACGGGATTCTGTAAAACATTACCAGCGAGGGGCTAGATGGGTTAGGTTAGGTTGTGATACGTTATAAACGTATATAATGTTCCCACCGAGAAGTAGGGGCCGATTTGCCAGGAATGTTGTAAAATACTGCATCCGAGATGATAGCCTGCCTTAGGTTAGGATATATAACGCTATAGACGTATATAATATCGCAACCGAGACGTACGGGACGACACGAACGTGATTCTGTGATATATTACCAGCGAGGGGCTAGATGGGTTAGGATAGGTTTTGTAACGTTATAGACGTGTATAATGTTCCCACCGTGAAGTAGGGGCCGATACTCCAAGAATGTTGTATAATACTACATCCGAGATGCTAGCCTGCCTTACGTTGGGATATATATCGCTATAGACGTATATAATATCCCAACCGGGACGTACGGGTCGACAAGAACGGGATTCTGTAAAATATTCCTAGCGAGGGGCTAGATGGGTTAGGTTAGGTTATGTTACGTTATAGACGTGTATAATGTTCCCACTGAGAAGTAGGGGCCGATACGCCAGGAATGGCGTAAAATGCTTCATCCGAGATGTTAGCCTGCCTTAGGTTAGGATATATCGCTGTAGACGTATATAATATCCCAACCGAGATGTACGGGACGACACGAACGGGATTCTGTAAAACATTGCAAACGAGGGGCTAGATGGTTTAGGTTACGTTGTGATACGTTACAGACGTATATAATGTTCCCACCGAGAAGTAGGGGCCGATCTGCCAGGAATGTTGTAAAATACTGCATCCGAGATGATAGCCTGCCTTAGGTTAGGATATATAACGCTATAGACGTATATAATGTCCCAACCGAGATGTACCGGACGACACGAACGGGATTCTGTAAAATATTACCAGCGAGGGGCTGGATGGGTTAGGTTAGGTTATGTTAAGTTATAGACGTGTATAATGTTCCCACGGTGAAGTAGGGGCCGATACGCCAGGAATGGCGTAAAATACTTCATCCGAGATGTTAGCCTGCCTTAGGTTAGGATATATATTGCTGTAGACGTTTATAATGTCCCAACCGAGACGTACGGGACGGCAGGAACGGGATACTGTAAAACATTACCAGCAAGGCGCTAGATGGTTTAGGTTAGGTTGTGATACGTTATAGACGTATATAATGTTCCCACCGAGAAGTAGAGGCCGGTTCTACAGAAATGTTGTAAAATACTACATCCGAGATGTTAGCCTGCCTTACGTTAGGATATATAACGCTGTAGACGTATATAATGTCCCATCCGAGACGTATGGGACGACACGAACGGGATTCTGTAAAATATTACCAGCGAGGTGCTAGATGGGTTAGGTTAGGTTATGTTACGTTATAGACGTGTATAATGTTCCCACTGAGAAGTAGGGGCCGATACGCCAGGAATGGCGTAAAATGCTTCATCCGAGATGTTAGCCTGCCTTAGGTTAGTATATATCGCTGTAGACGTATATAATATACCAACCGATATGTACGGGACGACACGAACGGGATTCTGTAAAACATTGCCAACGAGGGGCTAGATGGTTTAGGTTACGTTGTGATACGTTACAGACGTATATAATGTTCCCACCGAGAAGTAGGGGCCGATATGCCAGGAATGTTGTAAAATACTGCAACCGAGATGTTAGCCTTCCTTAGGTTAGGATATATAACGCTGTAGACGTATATAATATGCCAACCGAGATGTACGGGACGACACGAACGGGATTCTGTAAAACATTGCCAACGAGGGGCTAGATGGGATAGGTTAGGCTATGTTACGTTACAGACGTATATAATGTTCCCACCGAGAAGTAGGGGCCGATACTCCAAGAATGTTGTAAAATACTACATCCGAGATGTTAGCCTGCCTTACGTTAGGATATATATCGCTATAGACGTATATAACATCCCAACCGGGACGTACGGGTCGACAAGAACGGGATTCTGTAAAACATTACCAGCGAGGGGCTAGATGGGTTAGGTTAGGTTGTGATACGTTATAAACGTATATAATGTTCCCACCGAGAAGTAGGGGCCGATATGCCAGGAATGTTGTAAAATACTGCATCCGAGATGATAGCCTGCCTTAGGTTAGGATATATAACGCTATAGACGTATATAATATCGCAACCGAGACGTACGGGACGACACGAACGGGATTCTGTGATATATTACCAGCGAGGGGCTAGATGGGTTAGGTTAGGTTTTGTAACGTTATAGACGTGTATAACGTTCCCACCGTGAAGTAGGGGCCGATACTCCAAGAATGTTGTATAATACTACATCCGAGATGTTAGCCTGCCTTACGTTAGGATATATATGGCTATAGACGTATATAATATCCCAACCGGGACGTACGGGTCGACAAGAACGGGATTCTGTAAAATATTACTAGCGAGGGGCTAGATGGGTTAGGTTAGGTTATGTTACGTTATAGACGTGTATAATCTTCCCACCGAGAAGTAGAGCCGATACGCCAGGAATGGCGTAAAATACTTCATCCGAGGTGTTAGCCTGCCTTAGGTTAGGATATATATTGCTGTAGACGTTTATAATGTCCCAACCGAGACGTACGGGTCGGCAGGAACGGGATACTGTAAAACATTACCAACAAGGGGCTAGATGGGTTAGGTTAGGTTGTGATACGTTATAAACGTATATAATGTTCCCACCGAGAAGTAGGGACCGATACGTCAGGAATGTTGTAAAATACTACATCCTAGATGATAGCCTGCCTTAGGTTAGGATATATAACGCTATAGACGTATATAATATTCCAACCGAAATGTACGGGACGTCACGAACGGGATCCTGTAAAACATTACCAGAAAGGGGCTAGATGGTTTAGGTTAGGTTGTGATACGTTATAGACGTATATAATGTTCCCACCGAGAAGTAGAGGCCGATCTTACAGAAATGTTGTAAAATACTACATCCGAGATGTTAGCCTGCCTTACGTTAGGATATATAACGCTGTAGACGTATATAATGTCCCATCCGAGACGTACGGGACGACACGAACGGGATTCTGTAAAACATTACCAGCGAGGGGTAGATGTGTTAGGTTAGGTTATGTTACGTTATAGACCTGTATAGTGTTCCCACCGAGAAGTAGGGACCGATACGTCAGGAATGTTGTAAAATACTACATCCTAGATGATAGCCTGCCTTCGGTTAGGATATATAACGCTGTAGACGTATATAATATTCCAACCGAGATGTACGGGACGTCACGAACGGGATTCTGTAAAACATTACCAGCGAGGGGCTAGATGGGTTAGGTTAGGTTGTGTTACGTTATAGACGTATATAATGTTCCCACCGAGAAGTAGGGGCCGATATGCCAGGAATGTTGTAAAATACTGCATCCGAGATGATAGCCTGCCTTAGGTTAGGATATATAACGCTATAGACGTATATAATATCGCAACCGAGACGTACGGGACGACACGAACGGGATTCTGTGATATATTACCAGCGAGGGGCTAGATGGGTTAGGTTAGGTTTTGTAACGTTATAGACGTGTATAATGTTCCCACCGTGAAGTAGGGGCCGATCCTACAGAAATGTTGTAAAATACTACATCCGAGATGTTAGCCTGCCTTACGTTAGGATATATAACGCTGTAGACGTATATAATGTCCCATCCGAGACGTACGGGACGACACGAACGGGATTCTGTAAAACATTACCAGCGAGGGGCTAGATGGGTTAGGTTAGGTTGTGATACGTTATAAACGTATATAATGTTCCCACCGAGAAGTAGGGGCCGATATGCCAGGAATGTTGTAAAATACTGCATCCGAGATGATAGCCTGCCTTAGGTTAGGATATATAACGCTATAGACGTATATAATATCGCAACCGAGACGTACGGGACGACACGAACGGGATTCTGTGATATATTACCAGCGAGGGGCTAGATGGGTTAGGTTAGGTTTTGTAACGTTATAGACGTGTATAATGTTCCCACCGTGAAGTAGGGGCCGATACTCCAAGAATGTTGTAAAATACTACATCCGAGATGTTAGCCTGCCTTACGTTAGGATATATATCGCTATAGACGTATATAATATCCCAACCGAGACGCACGGGACGACAGGAACGGGATACTGTAAAACATTACCAGAAAGGGGCTAGATGGTTTAGGTTAGGTTGTGATACGTTATAGACGTATATAATGTTCCCACCGAGAAGTAGAGGCCGATCCTACAGAAATGTTGTAAAATACTACATCCGAGATGTTAGCCTGCCTTACGTTAGGATATATAACGCTGTAGACGTATATAATGTCCCATCCGAGACGTACGGGACGACACGAACGGGATTCTGTAAAACATTACAAGCGAGGGGCTGGATGGGTTAGGTTAGGTTGTGATACGTTATAAACGTATATAATGTTCCCACCGAGAAGTAGGGGCCGATATGCCAGGAATGTTGTAAAATACTGCATCCGAGATGATAGCCTGCCTTAGGTTAGGATATATAACGCTATAGACGTATATAATATCGCAACCGAGACGTACGGGACGACACGAACGGGATTCTGTGATATATTACCAGCGAGGGGCTAGATGGGTTAGGTTAGGTTTTGTAACGTTATAGACGTGTATAATGTTCCCACCGTGAAGTAGGGGCCGATACTCCAAGAATGTTGTAAAATACTACATCCGAGATGTTAGCCTGCCTTACGTTAGGATATATATCGCTATAGACGTATATAATATCCCAACCGGGACGTACGGGTCGACAAGAACGGGATTCTGTAAAATATTACTAGCGAGGGGCTAGATGGGTTAGGTTAGGTTATGTTACGTTATAGACGTGTATAATCTTCCCACCGAGAAGTAGGGACCGATACGTCAGGAATGTTGTAAAATACTACATCCTATATGATAGCCTGCCTTAGGTTAGGATATATAACGCTATAGACGTATATAATATTCCAACCGAGATGTACGGGACGTCACGAACGGGATTCTGTAAAACATTACCAGCGAGGGGCTAGATGGGTTAGGTTAGGTTATGTTACGTTACAGACGTATATAATGTTCCCACCGAGAAGTAGGGGCCGATAATCCAAGAATGTTGTAAAATACTACAACCGAGATGTTAGCCTGCCTTACGTTAGGATATATAACGCTGTAGACGTATATAATGTCCCATCCGAGACGTACGGGACGACACGAACGGGATTCTGTAAAACATTACCAGCGAGGGGTAGATGTGTTAGGTTAGGTTATGTTACGTTATAGACCTGTATAGTGTTCCCACCGAGAAGTAGGGACCGATACGTCAGGAATGTTGTAAAATACTACATCCTAGATGATAGCCTGCCTTCGGTTAGGATATATAACGCTGTAGACGTATATAATATTCCAACCGAGATGTACGGGACGTCACGAACGGGATTCTGTAAAACATTACCAGCGAGGGGCTAGATGGGTTAGGTTAGGTTGTGTTACGTTATAGACGTATATAATGTTCCCACCGAGAAGTAGGGGCCGATAATCCAAGAATGTTGTAAAATACTACATCCGAGATGTTAGCCTGCCTTACGTTAGGATATATAACGCTGTAGACGTATATAATGTCCAAACCGAGACGTACGGGACGGCAGGAACGGGATACTGTAAAACATTACCAGAAAGGGGCTAGATGGTTTAGGTTAGGTTGTGATACGTTATAGACGTATATAATGTTCCCACCGAGAAGTAGAGGCCGATCCTACAGAAATGTTGTAAAATACTACATCCGAGATGTTAGCCTGCCTTACGTTAGGATATATAACGCTGTAGACGTATATAATGTCCCATCCGAGACGTACGGGACGACACGAACGGTATTCTGTAAAACATTACCAGCGAGGGGCTAGATGGGTTAGGTTAGGTTTTGTAACGTTATAGACATGTATAATGTTCCCACCGTGAAGTAGAGCCGATACGCCAGCAATGGCGTAAAATACTGCATCCGAGATGTTAGACTGCCTTAGGTTAGGATATATAACACTGTACACGTATACAAGGTCCCAACCGAGACGTGCGGGACGACACAAACGGGATTCTGTAAAACATTACCAGCGAGGGGCTAGATGGGTTAGGTTAGGTTTTGTAACGTTATAGACGTGTATAATGTTCCCACAGAGAAGTAGAGCCGATAAGCCAGGAATGGCGTAAAATACTGCATCCGAGATGTTAGACTGCCTTAGGTTAGGATATATATCGCTATAGACGTATATAACATCCCAACCGGGACGTACGGGTCGACAAGAACGGGATTCTGTAAAACATTACCAGCGAGGGGCTAGATGGGTTAGGTTAGGTTGTGATACGTTATAGACGTATATAATGTTCCCACCGAGAAGTAGAGGCCGATCCTACAGAAATGTTGTAAAATACTACATCCGAGATGTTAGCCTGCCTTACGTTAGGATATATAACGCTGTAGACGTATATAATGTCCCATTCGAGACGTACGGGACGACACGAACGGGATTCTGTAAAACATTACCAGCGAGGGGCTAGATGGGTTAGGTTAGGTTGTGATACGTTATAGACGTATATAATGTTCCCACCGAGAAGTAGAGGCCGATCCTACAGAAATGTTGTAAAATACTACATCCGAGATGTTAGCCTGCCTTACGTTAGGATATATAACGCTGTAGACGTATATAATGTCCCATCCGAGACGTACGGGACGACACGAACGGGATTCTGTAAAACATTACCAGCGAGGGGTAGATGTGTTAGGTTAGGTTATGTTACGTTATAGACCTGTATAGTGTTCCCACCGAGAAGTATGGGCCGATACGCCAGGAATGTTGTAAAATACTGCAACCGAGATGTTAGCCTGCCTTACGTTAGGATATATAACGCTATAGACGTATATAATATCGCAACCGAGACGTACGGGACGACACGAACGGGATTCTGTGATATATTACCAGCGAGGGGCTAGATGGGTTAGGTTAGGTTTTGTAACGTTATAGACGTGTATAATGTTCCCACCGTGAAGTAGGGGCCGATACTCCAAGAATGTTGTATAATACTACATCCGAGATGTTAGCCTGCCTTAGGTTAGGATATATATTGCTGTAGACGTTTATAATGTCCCAACCGAGACGTACGGGTCGGCAGGAACGGGATACTGTAAAACATTACCAACAAGGGGCTAGATGGGTTAGGTTAGGTTGTGATACGTTATAAACGTATATAATGTTCCCACCGAGAAGTAGGGACCGATACGTCAGGAATGTTGTAAAATACTACATCCTGGATGATAGCCTGCCTTAGGTTAGGATATATAACGCTATAGACGTATATAATATTCCAACCGAGATGTACGGGACGACATAAACGGGATTCTGTAAAACATTACCAGCGAGGGGCCAGATGTGTTAGGTTAGATTATATTACGTTATAAACGTATATAATGTTCCCACCGAGAAGTAGAGGCTGATCCTACAGGAATGTTGTAAAATACTGCATCCGAGATGTTAGCCTGCCTTAGGTTAGGATATATAACGCTATAGACGTATATAATATCCCAACCGAGATGTACGGGACGACAGGAACGGAATTCTGTTAAATATTACCAGCGAGGGGCTAGATGGGTTAGGTTAGGTTATGTTACGTTATAGACGTGTATAATGTTCCCACAGAGAAGTAGAGCCGATACGCCAGGAATGGCGTAAAATACTGCATCCGAGATGTTAGACTGCCTTAGGTTAGGATATATAACACTGTACACGTATATAACGTCCCAACCGAGACGTACGGGACGACACAAACGGGATTCTGTAAAACATTGCCAACGAGGGGCTAGATGGGATAAGTTAGGTTATGTTACGTTATAAACGTATATAATGTTCCCACCGAGAAGTATGGGCCGATACGCCAGGAATGTTGTAAAATACTGCATCCGAGATGATAGCCTGCCTTAGGTTAGGATATATAACGCTATAGACGTATATAATATCGCAACCGAGAGGTACGGGACGACAGGAACGGGATTCTGTAAAACATTACCAGCGAGGGGCTAGATGGGTTAGGTTAGGTTATGTTACGTTATAGACGTGTATAATGTTCCCACCGAGATGTAGAGCCGATACGCCAGGAATGGCGTAAAATACTGCATCCGAGATGTTAGACTGCCTTAGGTTAGGATATATAACGCTGTACACGTATATAACGTCCCAACCGAGACGTACGGGACGACACGAACGGGATTCTGTAAAACATTGCCTACGAGGGGCTAGATGGGATAGGTTAGGTTATGTTACGTTATAGACGTGTATAATGTTCCCACCGAGAAGTAGTGCCCATACGCCCGGAATGGCGTAAAATACTGCGACCGAGATGCTAGACTGCCTTAGGTTAGGATATATAACGCAGTAAACGTATATAATGTCCCAACCGAGACGTACGGGACGACACGAACGGGATTCTGTAAAATATTACCAGCGAGGTGCTAGATGGGTTAAGTTAGGTTATGTTGCGTTATAGACGTGTATAATGTTCCCACCGTGATGTAGGGGCCGATACGCCAGGAATGGCGTAAAATGCTTGATCCGAGATATTAGCCTGCCTTACGTTAGGATATATATTGCTGTAGACGTTTATAATGTCCCAACCGCGACATACGAGACGACAGGAACGGGATTCTGTAAAACATTACCAGCGAGGGGCTAGATGTGTTAGGTTAGATTATATTACGTTATAGACGCATATAATGTTCCCACCGAGAAGTAAAGGTTGATCCTACAGGAATGTTGTAAAATACTATATCCGAGAAGTTAGCCTTCCTTAGGTTAGGATATATATCGCTGTACACGTATATAATATCCCAACCGAGATGTACGGGACGACACGAACGGGATTCCGTAAAACATTGCCTACGAGGGGCTAGATTGGATAGGTTTGGCTATATTACGTTATAGACGTATATAATGTTCCCACCGAGAAGTATGGGCCGATACGCCAGGAATGTTGTAAAATACTACATCCGAGATGTTAGCCTGCCTTACATTAGGATATATATCGCTGTAGACGTATGTAACATCCCAACCGAGAGGTACGGGACGACAGGAACGGGATTCTGTAAAACATTACCAGCGAGGGTCTAGATGGGTTAGGTTAGGTTATGTTACGTTATAGACGTGTATAATGTTCCCACCGAGATGTAGAGCCGATACGCCAGGAATGGCGTAAAATACTGCATCCGAGATGTTAGACTGCCTTAGGTTAGGATATATAACGCTGTACACGTATATAACGTCCCATCCGAGACGTACGGGACGGCACGAACGG
This sequence comes from Xylocopa violacea, assembly GCA_963969225.1. NCBI lineage: Eukaryota > Metazoa > Arthropoda > Insecta > Hymenoptera > Apidae > Xylocopa > Xylocopa violacea. The sequence goes on from CAXAJV010000807.1 coordinate 439,631, forward strand.
GATTCTGTAAAACATTGCCAACTTGGGGCTAGATGGGATAGGTTAGGTTATGTTACGTTATAGACGTGTATAATGTTCCCACCGAGAAGTAGTGCCGATACGCCCGGAATGGCGTAAAATACTGCGACCGAGATGCTAGACTGCCTTAGGTTAGGATATATAACGCAGTAGACGTATATAATGTCCCAACCGAGACGTACTGGACGACACGAACGGGATTCTGTAAAACATTGCCAACGAGGGGCTAGATGGGATAAGTTAGGTTATGTTACGTTATAGACGTATATAATGTTCCCACCGAGAAGTAGGGGCCGATACGCCAGGAATGTTGTAAAATACTGCATCCGAGATGTTAGCCTGCCTTAGGTTAGGATATATAACGCTATAGACGTATATAATATCCCAACCCAGATGTACGGGACGACACTAACGGGATTCTGTAAAATATTACCAGCGAGGGTCTAGATGGGTTAGGTTAGGTTATGTTACTTTATAGACGTGTATAATGTTCCCACCGAGAAGTATGGGCCGATACGCCAGGAATGGCGTAAAATGCTTCATCCAAGATGTTAGCCTGCCTTAGGTTAGGATATATCGCTGTAGACGTTTATAATGTCCCAACCGAGACGTACGGGACGACACAAACGGGAATCTGTAAAACATTACCAGCGAGGGGCTAGATGGGTTAGGTTAGGTTGTGATACGTTATAAACGTATATAATGTACCCACCGAGAAGTAGGGGCCGATATGCCAGGAATGTTGTAAAATACTATATCCGAGAAGTTAGCCTGCCTTAGGTTAGGATATATAACGCTATAGACGTATATAATATTCCAACCGAGATGTACGGGACGTCACGAACGGGATTCTGTAAAACATTACCAGCGAGGGGCTAGATGGGTTAGGTTAGGTTATGTTACGTTACAGACGTATATAATGTTCCCACCGAGAAGTAGGGGCCGATAATCCAAGAATGTTGTAAAATACTACAACCGAGATGTTAGCCTGCCTTACGTTAGGATATATAACGCTGTAGACGTATATAATGTCCCATCCGAGACGTACGGGACGACACGAACGGGATTCTGTAAAACATTACCAGCGAGGGGTAGATGTGTTAGGTTAGGTTATGTTACGTTATAGACCTGTATAGTGTTCCCACCGAGAAGTAGGGACCGATACGTCAGGAATGTTGTAAAATACTACATCCTAGATGATAGCCTGCCTTAGGTTAGGATATATAACGCTATAGACGTATATAATATTCCAACCGAAATGTACGGGACGTCACGAACGGGATTCTGTAAAACATTACCAGCGAGGGGCTAGATGGGTTAGGTTAGGTTGTGTTACGGTATAGACGTATATAATGTTCCCACCGAGAAGTAGGGGCCGATAATCCAAGGATGTTGTAAAATACTACATCCGAGATGTTAGCCTGCCTTACGTTAGGATATATAACGCTGTAGACGTATATAATATCCCAACCGAGATGTACCGGACTACACGAACGGGATTCTGTAAAATATTACCAGCGAGGGGCTGGATGGGTTAGGTTAGGTTATGTTAAGTTATAGACGTGTATAATGTTCCCACGGTGAAGTAGGGGCCGATACGCCAGGAATGGCGTAAAATACTTCATCCGAGATGTTAGCCTGCCTTAGGTTAGGATATATATTGCTGTAGACGTTTATAATGTCCCAACCGAGACGTACGGGACGGCAGGAACGGGATCCTGTAAAACATTACCAGAAAGGGGCTAGATGGTTTAGGTTAGGTTGTGATACGTTACAGACGTATATAATGTTCCCACCGAGAAGTAGAGGCCGATCTTACAGAAATGTTGTAAAATACTACATCCGAGATGTTAGCCTGCCTTACGTTAGGATATATAACGCTGTAGACGTATATAATGTCCCATCCGAGACGTACGGGACGACACGAACGGGATTCTGTAAAACATTACCAGCGAGGGGTAGATGTGTTAGGTTAGGTTATGTTACGTTATAGACCTGTATAGTGTTCCCACCGAGAAGTATGGGCCGATACGCCAGGAATGTTGTAAAATACTGCAACCGAGATGTTAGCCTGCCTTAGGTTAGGATATATAACGCTGTAGACGTTTATAATGTCCCAACCGAGACGTACGGGACGACACGAACGGGATTCTGTGATATATTACCAGCGAGGGGCTAGATGGGTTAGGTTAGGTTTTGTAACGTTATAGACGTGTATAATGTTCCCACCGTGAAGTAGGGGCCGATACTCCAAGAATGTTGTATAATACTACATCCGAGATGTTAGCCTGCCTTACGTTAGGATATATATCGCTATAGACGTATATAATATCCCAACCGGGACGTACGGGTCGACAAGAACGGGATTCTGTAAAATATTACTAGCGAGGGGCTAGATGGGTTAGGTTAGGTTATGTTACGTTATAGACGTGTATAATCTTCCCACCGAGAAGTAGAGCCGATACGCCAGGAATGGCGTAAAATACTTCATCCGAGGTGTTAGCCTGCCTTAGGTTAGAATATATATTGCTGTAGACGTTTATAATGTCCCAACCGAGACGTACGGGTCGGCAGGAACGGGATACTGTAAAACATTACCAACAAGGGGCTAGATGGGTTAGGTTAGGTTGTGATACGTTATAAACGTATATAATGTTCCCACCGAGAAGTAGGGACCGATACGTCAGGAATGTTGTAAAATACTACATCCTAGATGATAGCCTGCCTTAGGTTAGGATATATAACGCTGTAGACGTATATAATATTCCAACCGAGATGTACGGGACGTCACGAACGGGATTCTGTAAAACATTACCAGCGAGGGGCTAGATGGGTTAGGTTAGGTTGTGTTACGTTATAGACGTATATAATGTTCCCACCGAGAAGTAGGGGCCGATAATCCAAGAATGTTGTAAAATACTACATCCGAGATGTTAGCCTGCCTTACGTTAGGATATATAACGCTGTAGACGTATATAATGTCCCAACCGAGACGTACGGGACGACAGGAACGGGATACTGTAAAACATTACCAGAAAGGGGCTAGATGGTTTAGGTTAGGTTGTGATACGTTATAGACGTATATAATGTTCCCACCGAGAAATAGAGGCCGATCCTACAGAAATGTTGTAAAATACTACATCCGAGATGTTAGCCTGCCTTACGTTAGGATATATAACGCTGTAGACGTATATAATGTCCCGTCCGAGACGTACGGGACGACACGAACGGGATTCTGTAAAACATTACCAGCGAGGGGCTAGATGGGTTAGGTTAGGTTGTGATACGTTATAAACGTATATAATGTTCCCACCGAGAAGTAGGGGCCGATTTGCCAGGAATGTTGTAAAATACTGCATCCGAGATGATAGCCTGCCTTAGGTTAGGATATATAACGCTATAGACGTATATAATATCGCAACCGAGACGTACGGGACGACACGAACGTGATTCTGTGATATATTACCAGCGAGGGGCTAGATGGGTTAGGATAGGTTTTGTAACGTTATAGACGTGTATAATGTTCCCACCGTGAAGTAGGGGCCGATACTCCAAGAATGTTGTATAATACTACATCCGAGATGCTAGCCTGCCTTACGTTGGGATATATATCGCTATAGACGTATATAATATCCCAACCGGGACGTACGGGTCGACAAGAACGGGATTCTGTAAAATATTCCTAGCGAGGGGCTAGATGGGTTAGGTTAGGTTATGTTACGTTATAGACGTGTATAATGTTCCCACTGAGAAGTAGGGGCCGATACGCCAGGAATGGCGTAAAATGCTTCATCCGAGATGTTAGCCTGCCTTAGGTTAGGATATATCGCTGTAGACGTATATAATATCCCAACCGAGATGTACGGGACGACACGAACGGGATTCTGTAAAACATTGCAAACGAGGGGCTAGATGGTTTAGGTTACGTTGTGATACGTTACAGACGTATATAATGTTCCCACCGAGAAGTAGGGGCCGATCTGCCAGGAATGTTGTAAAATACTGCATCCGAGATGATAGCCTGCCTTAGGTTAGGATATATAACGCTATAGACGTATATAATGTCCCAACCGAGATGTACCGGACGACACGAACGGGATTCTGTAAAATATTACCAGCGAGGGGCTGGATGGGTTAGGTTAGGTTATGTTAAGTTATAGACGTGTATAATGTTCCCACGGTGAAGTAGGGGCCGATACACCAGGAATGGCGTAAAATACTTCATCCGAGATGTTAGCCTGCCTTAGGTTAGGATATATATTGCTGTAGACGTTTATAATGTCCCAACCGAGACGTACGGGACGGCAGGAACGGGATACTGTAAAACATTACCAGCAAGGCGCTAGATGGTTTAGGTTAGGTTGTGATACGTTATAGACGTATATAATGTTCCCACCGAGAAGTAGAGGCCGGTTCTACAGAAATGTTGTAAAATACTACATCCGAGATGTTAGCCTGCCTTACGTTAGGATATATAACGCTGTAGACGTATATAATGTCCCATCCGAGACGTATGGGACGACACGAACGGGATTCTGTAAAATATTACCAGCGAGGTGCTAGATGGGTTAGGTTAGGTTATGTTACGTTATAGACGTGTATAATGTTCCCACTGAGAAGTAGGGGCCGATACGCCAGGAATGGCGTAAAATGCTTCATCCGAGATGTTAGCCTGCCTTAGGTTAGTATATATCGCTGTAGACGTATATAATATACCAACCGATATGTACGGGACGACACGAACGGGATTCTGTAAAACATTGCCAACGAGGGGCTAGATGGTTTAGGTTACGTTGTGATACGTTACAGACGTATATAATGTTCCCACCGAGAAGTAGGGGCCGATATGCCAGGAATGTTGTAAAATACTGCAACCGAGATGTTAGCCTTCCTTAGGTTAGGATATATAACGCTGTAGACGTATATAATATGCCAACCGAGATGTACGGGACGACACGAACGGGATTCTGTAAAACATTGCCAACGAGGGGCTAGATGGGATAGGTTAGGCTATGTTACGTTACAGACGTATATAATGTTCCCACCGAGAAGTAGGGGCCGATACTCCAAGAATGTTGTAAAATACTACATCCGAGATGTTAGCCTGCCTTACGTTAGGATATATATCGCTATAGACGTATATAACATCCCAACCGGGACGTACGGGTCGACAAGAACGGGATTCTGTAAAACATTACCAGCGAGGGGCTAGATGGGTTAGGTTAGGTTGTGATACGTTATAAACGTATATAATGTTCCCACCGAGAAGTAGGGGCCGATATGCCAGGAATGTTGTAAAATACTGCATCCGAGATGATAGCCTGCCTTAGGTTAGGATATATAACGCTATAGACGTATATAATATCGCAACCGAGACGTACGGGACGACACGAACGGGATTCTGTGATATATTACCAGCGAGGGGCTAGATGGGTTAGGTTAGGTTTTGTAACGTTATAGACGTGTATAACGTTCCCACCGTGAAGTAGGGGCCGATACTCCAAGAATGTTGTATAATACTACATCCGAGATGTTAGCCTGCCTAACGTTAGGATATATATGGCTATAGACGTATATAATATCCCAACCGGGACGTACGGGTCGACAAGAACGGGATTCTGTAAAATATTACTAGCGAGGGGCTAGATGGGTTAGGTTAGGTTATGTTACGTTATAGACGTGTATAATCTTCCCACCGAGAAGTAGAGCCGATACGCCAGGAATGGCGTAAAATACTTCATCCGAGGTGTTAGCCTGCCTTAGGTTAGGATATATATTGCTGTAGACGTTTATAATGTCCCAACCGAGACGTACGGGTCGGCAGGAACGGGATACTGTAAAACATTACCAACAAGGGGCTAGATGGGTTAGGTTAGGTTGTGATACGTTATAAACGTATATAATGTTCCCACCGAGAAGTAGGGACCGATACGTCAGGAATGTTGTAAAATACTACATCCTAGATGATAGCCTGCCTTAGGTTAGGATATATAACGCTATAGACGTATATAATATTCCAACCGAAATGTACGGGACGTCACGAACGGGATCCTGTAAAACATTACCAGAAAGGGGCTAGATGGTTTAGGTTAGGTTGTGATACGTTATAGACGTATATAATGTTCCCACCGAGAAGTAGAGGCCGATCTTACAGAAATGTTGTAAAATACTACATCCGAGATGTTAGCCTGCCTTACGTTAGGATATATAACGCTGTAGACGTATATAATGTCCCATCCGAGACGTACGGGACGACACGAACGGGATTCTGTAAAACATTACCAGCGAGGGGTAGATGTGTTAGGTTAGGTTATGTTACGTTATAGACCTGTATAGTGTTCCCACCGAGAAGTAGGGACCGATACGTCAGGAATGTTGTAAAATACTACATCCTAGATGATAGCCTGCCTTCGGTTAGGATATATAACGCTGTAGACGTATATAATATTCCAACCGAGATGTACGGGACGTCACGAACGGGATTCTGTAAAACATTACCAGCGAGGGGCTAGATGGGTTAGGTTAGGTTGTGTTACGTTATAGACGTATATAATGTTCCCACCGAGAAGTAGGGGCCGATATGCCAGGAATGTTGTAAAATACTGCATCCGAGATGATAGCCTGCCTTAGGTTAGGATATATAACGCTATAGACGTATATAATATCGCAACCGAGACGTACGGGACGACACGAACGGGATTCTGTGATATATTACCAGCGAGGGGCTAGATGGGTTAGGTTAGGTTTTGTAACGTTATAGACGTGTATAATGTTCCCACCGTGAAGTAGGGGCCGATCCTACAGAAATGTTGTAAAATACTACATCCGAGATGTTAGCCTGCCTTACGTTAGGATATATAACGCTGTAGACGTATATAATGTCCCATCCGAGACGTACGGGACGACACGAACGGGATTCTGTAAAACATTACCAGCGAGGGGCTAGATGGGTTAGGTTAGGTTGTGATACGTTATAAACGTATATAATGTTCCCACCGAGAAGTAGGGGCCGATATGCCAGGAATGTTGTAAAATACTGCATCCGAGATGATAGCCTGCCTTAGGTTAGGATATATAACGCTATAGACGTATATAATATCGCAACCGAGACGTACGGGACGACACGAACGGGATTCTGTGATATATTACCAGCGAGGGGCTAGATGGGTTAGGTTAGGTTTTGTAACGTTATAGACGTGTATAATGTTCCCACCGTGAAGTAGGGGCCGATACTCCAAGAATGTTGTAAAATACTACATCCGAGATGTTAGCCTGCCTTACGTTAGGATATATATCGCTATAGACGTATATAATATCCCAACCGAGACGCACGGGACGACAGGAACGGGATACTGTAAAACATTACCAGAAAGGGGCTAGATGGTTTAGGTTAGGTTGTGATACGTTATAGACGTATATAATGTTCCCACCGAGAAGTAGAGGCCGATCCTACAGAAATGTTGTAAAATACTACATCCGAGATGTTAGCCTGCCTTACGTTAGGATATATAACGCTGTAGACGTATATAATGTCCCATCCGAGACGTACGGGACGACACGAACGGGATTCTGTAAAACATTACAAGCGAGGGGCTGGATGGGTTAGGTTAGGTTGTGATACGTTATAAACGTATATAATGTTCCCACCGAGAAGTAGGGGCCGATATGCCAGGAATGTTGTAAAATACTGCATCCGAGATGATAGCCTGCCTTAGGTTAGGATATATAACGCTATAGACGTATATAATATCGCAACCGAGACGTACGGGACGACACGAACGGGATTCTGTGATATATTACCAGCGAGGGGCTAGATGGGTTAGGTTAGGTTTTGTAACGTTATAGACGTGTATAATGTTCCCACCGTGAAGTAGGGGCCGATACTCCAAGAATGTTGTAAAATACTACATCCGAGATGTTAGCCTGCCTTACGTTAGGATATATATCGCTATAGACGTATATAATATCCCAACCGGGACGTACGGGTCGACAAGAACGGGATTCTGTAAAATATTACTAGCGAGGGGCTAGATGGGTTAGGTTAGGTTATGTTACGTTATAGACGTGTATAATCTTCCCACCGAGAAGTAGGGACCGATACGTCAGGAATGTTGTAAAATACTACATCCTATATGATAGCCTGCCTTAGGTTAGGATATATAACGCTATAGACGTATATAATATTCCAACCGAGATGTACGGGACGTCACGAACGGGATTCTGTAAAACATTACCAGCGAGGGGCTAGATGGGTTAGGTTAGGTTATGTTACGTTACAGACGTATATAATGTTCCCACCGAGAAGTAGGGGCCGATAATCCAAGAATGTTGTAAAATACTACAACCGAGATGTTAGCCTGCCTTACGTTAGGATATATAACGCTGTAGACGTATATAATGTCCCATCCGAGACGTACGGGACGACACGAACGGGATTCTGTAAAACATTACCAGCGAGGGGTAGATGTGTTAGGTTAGGTTATGTTACGTTATAGACCTGTATAGTGTTCCCACCGAGAAGTAGGGACCGATACGTCAGGAATGTTGTAAAATACTACATCCTAGATGATAGCCTGCCTTCGGTTAGGATATATAACGCTGTAGACGTATATAATATTCCAACCGAGATGTACGGGACGTCACGAACGGGATTCTGTAAAACATTACCAGCGAGGGGCTAGATGGGTTAGGTTAGGTTGTGTTACGTTATAGACGTATATAATGTTCCCACCGAGAAGTAGGGGCCGATAATCCAAGAATGTTGTAAAATACTACATCCGAGATGTTAGCCTGCCTTACGTTAGGATATATAACGCTGTAGACGTATATAATGTCCAAACCGAGACGTACGGGACGGCAGGAACGGGATACTGTAAAACATTACCAGAAAGGGGCTAGATGGTTTAGGTTAGGTTGTGATACGTTATAGACGTATATAATGTTCCCACCGAGAAGTAGAGGCCGATCCTACAGAAATGTTGTAAAATACTACATCCGAGATGTTAGCCTGCCTTACGTTAGGATATATAACGCTGTAGACGTATATAATGTCCCATCCGAGACGTACGGGACGACACGAACGGTATTCTGTAAAACATTACCAGCGAGGGGCTAGATGGGTTAGGTTAGGTTTTGTAACGTTATAGACATGTATAATGTTCCCACCGTGAAGTAGAGCCGATACGCCAGCAATGGCGTAAAATACTGCATCCGAGATGTTAGACTGCCTTAGGTTAGGATATATAACACTGTACACGTATACAAGGTCCCAACCGAGACGTGCGGGACGACACAAACGGGATTCTGTAAAACATTACCAGCGAGGGGCTAGATGGGTTAGGTTAGGTTTTGTAACGTTATAGACGTGTATAATGTTCCCACAGAGAAGTAGAGCCGATAAGCCAGGAATGGCGTAAAATACTGCATCCGAGATGTTAGACTGCCTTAGGTTAGGATATATATCGCTATAGACGTATATAACATCCCAACCGGGACGTACGGGTCGACAAGAACGGGATTCTGTAAAACATTACCAGCGAGGGGCTAGATGGGTTAGGTTAGGTTGTGATACGTTATAGACGTATATAATGTTCCCACCGAGAAGTAGAGGCCGATCCTACAGAAATGTTGTAAAATACTACATCCGAGATGTTAGCCTGCCTTACGTTAGGATATATAACGCTGTAGACGTATATAATGTCCCATTCGAGACGTACGGGACGACACGAACGGGATTCTGTAAAACATTACCAGCGAGGGGCTAGATGGGTTAGGTTAGGTTGTGATACGTTATAGACGTATATAATGTTCCCACCGAGAAGTAGAGGCCGATCCTACAGAAATGTTGTAAAATACTACATCCGAGATGTTAGCCTGCCTTACGTTAGGATATATAACGCTGTAGACGTATATAATGTCCCATCCGAGACGTACGGGACGACACGAACGGGATTCTGTAAAACATTACCAGCGAGGGGTAGATGTGTTAGGTTAGGTTATGTTACGTTATAGACCTGTATAGTGTTCCCACCGAGAAGTATGGGCCGATACGCCAGGAATGTTGTAAAATACTGCAACCGAGATGTTAGCCTGCCTTACGTTAGGATATATAACGCTATAGACGTATATAATATCGCAACCGAGACGTACGGGACGACACGAACGGGATTCTGTGATATATTACCAGCGAGGGGCTAGATGGGTTAGGTTAGGTTTTGTAACGTTATAGACGTGTATAATGTTCCCACCGTGAAGTAGGGGCCGATACTCCAAGAATGTTGTATAATACTACATCCGAGATGTTAGCCTGCCTTAGGTTAGGATATATATTGCTGTAGACGTTTATAATGTCCCAACCGAGACGTACGGGTCGGCAGGAACGGGATACTGTAAAACATTACCAACAAGGGGCTAGATGGGTTAGGTTAGGTTGTGATACGTTATAAACGTATATAATGTTCCCACCGAGAAGTAGGGACCGATACGTCAGGAATGTTGTAAAATACTACATCCTGGATGATAGCCTGCCTTAGGTTAGGATATATAACGCTATAGACGTATATAATATTCCAACCGAGATGTACGGGACGACATAAACGGGATTCTGTAAAACATTACCAGCGAGGGGCCAGATGTGTTAGGTTAGATTATATTACGTTATAAACGTATATAATGTTCCCACCGAGAAGTAGAGGCTGATCCTACAGGAATGTTGTAAAATACTGCATCCGAGATGTTAGCCTGCCTTAGGTTAGGATATATAACGCTATAGACGTATATAATATCCCAACCGAGATGTACGGGACGACAGGAACGGAATTCTGTTAAATATTACCAGCGAGGGGCTAGATGGGTTAGGTTAGGTTATGTTACGTTATAGACGTGTATAATGTTCCCACAGAGAAGTAGAGCCGATACGCCAGGAATGGCGTAAAATACTGCATCCGAGATGTTAGACTGCCTTAGGTTAGGATATATAACACTGTACACGTATATAACGTCCCAACCGAGACGTACGGGACGACACAAACGGGATTCTGTAAAACATTGCCAACGAGGGGCTAGATGGGATAAGTTAGGTTATGTTACGTTATAAACGTATATAATGTTCCCACCGAGAAGTATGGGCCGATACGCCAGGAATGTTGTAAAATACTGCATCCGAGATGATAGCCTGCCTTAGGTTAGGATATATAACGCTATAGACGTATATAATATCGCAACCGAGAGGTACGGGACGACAGGAACGGGATTCTGTAAAACATTACCAGCGAGGGGCTAGATGGGTTAGGTTAGGTTATGTTACGTTATAGACGTGTATAATGTTCCCACCGAGATGTAGAGCCGATACGCCAGGAATGGCGTAAAATACTGCATCCGAGATGTTAGACTGCCTTAGGTTAGGATATATAACGCTGTACACGTATATAACGTCCCAACCGAGACGTACGGGACGACACGAACGGGATTCTGTAAAACATTGCCTACGAGGGGCTAGATGGGATAGGTTAGGTTATGTTACGTTATAGACGTGTATAATGTTCCCACCGAGAAGTAGTGCCCATACGCCCGGAATGGCGTAAAATACTGCGACCGAGATGCTAGACTGCCTTAGGTTAGGATATATAACGCAGTAAACGTATATAATGTCCCAACCGAGACGTACGGGACGACACGAACGGGATTCTGTAAAATATTACCAGCGAGGTGCTAGATGGGTTAAGTTAGGTTATGTTGCGTTATAGACGTGTATAATGTTCCCACCGTGATGTAGGGGCCGATACGCCAGGAATGGCGTAAAATGCTTGATCCGAGATATTAGCCTGCCTTACGTTAGGATATATATTGCTGTAGACGTTTATAATGTCCCAACCGCGACATACGAGACGACAGGAACGGGATTCTGTAAAACATTACCAGCGAGGGGCTAGATGTGTTAGGTTAGATTATATTACGTTATAGACGCATATAATGTTCCCACCGAGAAGTAAAGGTTGATCCTACAGGAATGTTGTAAAATACTATATCCGAGAAGTTAGCCTTCCTTAGGTTAGGATATATATCGCTGTACACGTATATAATATCCCAACCGAGATGTACGGGACGACACGAACGGGATTCCGTAAAACATTGCCTACGAGGGGCTAGATTGGATAGGTTTGGCTATATTACGTTATAGACGTATATAATGTTCCCACCGAGAAGTATGGGCCGATACGCCAGGAATGTTGTAAAATACTACATCCGAGATGTTAGCCTGCCTTACATTAGGATATATATCGCTGTAGACGTATGTAACATCCCAACCGAGAGGTACGGGACGACAGGAACGGGATTCTGTAAAACATTACCAGCGAGGGTCTAGATGGGTTAGGTTAGGTTATGTTACGTTATAGACGTGTATAATGTTCCCACCGAGATGTAGAGCCGATACGCCAGGAATGGCGTAAAATACTGCATCCGAGATGTTAGACTGCCTTAGGTTAGGATATATAACGCTGTACACGTATATAACGTCCCATCCGAGACGTACGGGACGGCACGAACGGGATTCTGTAAAACATTGCCAACTTGGGGCTAGATGGGATAGGTTAGGTTATGTTACGTTATAGACGTGTATAATGTTCCCACCGAGAAGTAGTGCCGATACGCCCGGAATGGCGTAAAATACTGCGACCGAGATGCTAGACTGCCTTAGGTTAGGATATATAACGCAGTAGACGTATATAATGTCCCAACCGAGACGTACTGGACGACACGAACGGGATTCTGTAAAACATTGCCAACGAGGGGCTAGATGGGATAAGTTAGGTTATGTTACGTTATAGACGTATATAATGTTCCCACCGAGAAGTAGGGGCCGATACGCCAGGAATGTTGTAAAATACTGCATCCGAGATGTTAGCCTGCCTTAGGTTAGGATATATAACGCTATAGACGTATATAATATCCCAACCCAGATGTACGGGACGACACTAACGGGATTCTGTAAAATATTACCAGCGAGGGTCTAGATGGGTTAGGTTAGGTTATGTTACTTTATAGACGTGTATAATGTTCCCACCGAGAAGTATGGGCCGATACGCCAGGAATGGCGTAAAATGCTTCATCCAAGATGTTAGCCTGCCTTAGGTTAGGATATATCGCTGTAGACGTTTATAATGTCCCAACCGAGACGTACGGGACGACACAAACGGGAATCTGTAAAACATTACCAGCGAGGGGCTAGATGGGTTAGGTTAGGTTGTGATACGTTATAAACGTATATAATGTACCCACCGAGAAGTAGGGGCCGATATGCCAGGAATGTTGTAAAATACTATATCCGAGAAGTTAGCCTGCCTTAGGTTAGGATATATATCGCTGTAGACGTATATAATATGCCAACCGAGATGTACCGGACTACACGAACGGGATTCTGTAAAATATTACCAGCGAGGTGCTGGATGGGTTAGGTTAGGTTATGTTAAGTTATAGACGTGTATAATGTTCCCACGGTGAAGTAGGGGCCGATACGCCAGGAATGGCGTAAAATACTTCATCCGAGATGTTAGCCTGCCTTAGGTTAGGATATATATTGCTGTAGACGTTTATAATGTCCCAACCGAGACGTACGGGACGGCAGGAACGGGATACTGTAAAACATTACCAGAAAGGGGCTAGATGGTTTAGGTTAGGTTGTGATACGTTATAGACGTATATAATGTTCCCACCGAGAAGTAGAGGCCGATCCTACAGAAATGTTGTAAAATACTACATCCGAGATGTTAGCCTGCCTTAGGTTAGGATATATAACGCTATAGACGTATATAATATCCCAACCGAGATGTACGGGACGACACGAACGGAATTCTGTAAAATATTAAAAGCGAGGGGCTAGATGGGTTAGGTTAGGTTATGTTAAGTTACAGACGTATATAATGTTCCGACCGAGAAATAGGGGCCGATATTCCAAGAATGTTGTAAAATACTACATCCGAGATGTTAGCCTGCCTTACATTAGGATATATATCGCTGTAGACGTATGTAACATCCCAACCGAGAGGTACGGGACGACAGGAACGGGATTCTGTAAAACATTACCAGCGAGGGGCTAGATGGGTTAGGTTAGGTTATGTTACGTTATAGACGTGTATAATGTTCCCACCGAGATGTAGAGCCGATACGCCAGGAATGGCGTAAAATACTGCATCCGAGATGTTAGACTGCCTTAGGTTAGGATATATAACGCTGTACACGTATATAACGTCCCAACCGAGACGTACGGGACGACACGAACGGGATTCTGTAAAACATTGCCAACGAGGGGCTAGATGGGATAGGTTAGGTTATGTTACGTTATAGACGTGTATAATGTTCCCACCGAGAAGTAGTGCCGATACGCCCGGAATGGCGTAAAATACTGCGACCGAGATGCTAGACTGCCTTAGGTTAGGATATATAACGCAGTAGACGTATATAATGTCCCAACCGAGACGTACGGGACGACACGAACGGGATTCTGTAAAATATTACCAGCGAGGTGCTAGATGGGTTAAGTTAGGTTATGTTGCGTTATAGACGTGTATAATGTTCCCACCGTGATGTAGGGGCCGATACGCCAGGAATGGCGTAAAATGCTTCATCCGAGATACTAGCCTGCCTTACGTTAGGATATATATTGCTGTAGACGTTTATAATGTCCCAACCGCGACATACGAGACGACAGGAACGGGATTCTGTAAAACATTACCAGCGAGGGGCTAGATGTGTTAGGTTAGATTATATTACGTTATAGACGCATATAATGTTCCCACCGAGAAGTAAAGGTTGATCCTACAGGAATGTTGTAAAATACTATATCCGAGAAGTTAGCCTTCCTTAGGTTAGGATATATATCGCTGTACACGTATATAATATCCCAACCGAGATGTACGGGACGACACGAACGGGATTCCGTAAAACATTGCCTACGAGGGGCTAGATTGGATAGGTTTGGCTATATTACGTTATAGACGTATATAATGTTCCCACCGAGAAGTATGGGCCGATACGCCAGGAATGTTGTAAAATACTACATCCGAGATGTTAGCCTGCCTTACATTAGGATATATATCGCTGTAGACGTATGTAACATCCCAACCGAGAGGTACGGGACGACAGGAACGGGATTCTGTAAAACATTACCAGCGAGGGTCTAGATGGGTTAGGTTAGGTTATGTTACGTTATAGACGTGTATAATGTTCCCACCGAGATGTAGAGCCGATACGCCAGGAATGGCGTAAAATACTGCATCCGAGATGTTAGACTGCCTTAGGTTAGGATATATAACGCTGTACACGTATATAACGTCCCACCCGAGACGTACGGGACGGCACGAACGGGATTCTGTAAAACATTGCCAACGTGGGGCTAGATGGGATAGGTTAGGTTATGTTACGTTATAGACGTGTATAATGTTCCCACCGAGAAGTAGTGCCGATACGCCCGGAATGGCGTAAAATACTGCGACCGAGATGCTAGACTGCCTTAGGTTAGGATATATAACGCAGTAGACGTATATAATGTCCCAACCGAGACGTACGGGACGACAGGAACGGGATTCTGTAAAGCATTACCAGCGAGGGGCTAGATGGGTTAGGTTAGGTCGTGATACAGTATAGACGTATATAATGTTCCCACCGAGAGGTAGGGGCCGATATGCCAGGAATGTTGTAAAATACTGCATCCGAGATGATAGCCTGCCTTAGGTTAGGATATAACGATAAAGACGTATATAATATCCCAACTGAGACGTACGGGACGACACGAACGGGATTCTGTGAAATATTACCAGCGAGGGGCTAGATGGGTTAGGTTAGGTTATGTTACGTTATAGAGGTGTATAATGTTCCCACCGTGAAGTAGGAGCCGAGACGCCAGGAATGGCGTAAAATACTGCATCCGAGATGTTAGCCTGCCTTAGGGTAGTATATATAACGCTGTAGACGTATATAATGTCCCAACCGAGACGTACGGGACGACACGAACAGGATTCTGTAAAACATTACCAGCGAGGGGCTAGATGGATTAGGTTAGGTTGTGATACGTTATAGACGTATATAATGTTCCCACCGAGAAGTAGAGGCCGATCCTACAAATATGTTGTAAAATACTATATCCGAGAAGTTAGCCTGCCTTAGGTTAGGATATATATCGCTAGACGTATATAATATCGCAACCGAGATGTACGGGACGACACGAACGGGATCCTGTAAAACATTGCCAACGAGGGGCTAGATGGGATAGGTTAGGTTATGTTACGTTACAGACGTATATAATATTCCCACCGAGAAGTAGGGGCCGATACTCCAAGAATGTTGTAAAATACTACATCCGAGATGTTAGACTGCCTTACGTTAGGATATACATCGCTGTAGACGTATATAACATCCCAACCGAGATATACGGGACTACATAAACGGGATTCTGTAAAACATTACCAGCGAGGGGCTAGATGTGCTAGGTTAGATTATATTACGTTATAGACGTATATAATGTTCCCACCGAGAAGTAGAGGCTGATCCTACAGGAATGTTGTAAAATACTATATCCGAGAAGTTAGCGTGCCTTAGGTTAGGATATATATCGCTGTAGACGTTTATAATGTCCCATCCGCGAGGTACGGGACGACAGGAACGGGATTCTGTAAAACATTACCAGCGAGGGGCTAGATGGGTAAGGTTAGGTTGTGATACGTTATAGACGTATATAATGTTCCCACCGAGAAGTAGGGGCCGATATGCCAGGAATGTTGTAAAATACTGCATCCGAGATGATAGCCTGCCTTAGGTTATGATATAACGCTATAGACGTATATAATATCCCAACCGAGACGTACGGGACGACACGAACGGGATTCAGTGAAATATTACCAGCGAGGGGTTAGGTGGGTTAGGTTAGGTTATGTTACGTTATAGACGTGTATAATGTTCCCACCCTAAAGTAGGGGCCGATACGCCGGGAATGGCGTAAAATACTGCATCCGAGATGTTAGCCTGCCTTAGGTTAGGATATATAACGCTGTAGACGTATATAATGTCCCAACCGAGACGTACGGGACGACACGAACGGGATTCTGTAAAACGTTACCAGCGAGGGCCTAGAGGTGTTAGGTTAGGTTACATTACGTTATAGACGTATATAATGTTCCCACCGAGAAGTAGGTGCCGATATGCCAAGAATGGTGTAAAATACTGCATCCGAGATGATAGCCTGCTTTAGGTTAGGATATATATTGCTGTAGACGTTTATAATGTCCCAACCGAGACGTACGGGACGACAGGAACGGGATTCTGTAAAACATTACCAGCGAGGGGCTAGATGGGTTAGGTTAGGTTGTGATACGTTATAGACGAATATAATGTTCCCACCGAGAAGTAGGGGCCGATATGACAGGAATATTGTAAAATACTGCATCCGAGATGATAGCCTGCCTTAGGTTAGGATATATAACGCTATAGACGTATATAATATCCCAACCCAGATGTACGGGACGACACGAACGGGATTTTGTAAAATATTACCAGCGAGGGGCTAGGTGGGTTAGGGTAGGTTATGTTACGTTTTAGACGTGTATAATGTTCCCACGGTGAAGTAAGGGCCGATACGCCAGGAATGGCGTAAAATACTTCATCCGAGATGTTAGCCCGCCTTAGGTTAGGATATATATTGCTGTAGACGTTTATAATATCCCAACCGAGATGTAGGGGACGACACGAACGGGGTTCTGTAAAACATTGCCAACGAGGGGCTAGATGGGATAGGTTAGGTTATGTTACGTTATAGACGTATATAATGTTCCCACCGAGAAGTATGGGCCGATACGCCAGGAATGTTGTAAAATACTGCATCCGAGATGTTAGCCTGCCTTAGGTTAGGATATATAACGCTATAAACGTATATAATATCCCAACCGAGATGTACGGGACGACACTAACGGGATTCTGTAAAATATTACCAGCGAGGGGCTAGATGGGTTAGGTTAGGTTATGTTACGTTACAGACGTATATAATGTTCCGACCGAGAAGTAGGGGATGATATTCCAAGAATGTTGTAAAATACTACATCCGAGATGTCAGCCTGCCTTACGTTAGGATATATATCGCTGTAGACGTATATAACATCCCAACCGAGAGGTACGGGGCGACAGGAACGGGATTCTGTAAAACATTACCAGCGAGGGGCTAGATGGGTTAGGTTAGGTTATGCTACGTTATAGACGTGTATAATGTTCCCACGGTGAAGTAGGGGCCGATACGCCAGGAATAGCGTAAAATACTTCATCCGAGATGTTAGCCTGCCTTAGGTTAGGATATATCGCTGTAGACGTTTATAATGTCCCATCCGAGACGTACGGGACAACAGGAACGGGATTCTGTAAAACTTTACCAGCGATGGGCTAGATGGGTTAGGTTAGGTTGTGATACGTTATAGACGTATATAATGTTCCCACCAAGAAGTAGGGGCCGATACTCCATGAATGTTGTAAAATACTTCATCCGAGATGTTAGCCTGCCTTAGGTTACGATATATAACGCTATAGACGTATATAATATCCCAACCGAGACGTACGTGACGACACGAACGGGATTCTGTAAAATATTACCAGCGAGGGGCTAGATGGGTTAGGTTAGGTTATGTTACGTTATAGACGTATATAATATCCCAACCCAGATGTACGGGACGACACGAACGGGATTCTGTAAAATATTACCAGCGAGGGGCTAGGTGGGTTAGGGTAGGTTATGTTACGTTTTAGACGTGTATAATGTTCCCACGGTGAAGTAAGGGCCGATACGCCAGGAATGGCGTAAAATACTTCATCCGAGATGTTAGCCCGCCTTAGGTTAGGATATATATTGCTGTAGACGTTTGTAATATCCCAACCGAGATGTAGGGGACGACACGAACGGGGTTCTGTAAAATATTACCAGCGAGGGGCTAGATGGGTTAGGTTAGGTTATGCTACGTTATAGACGTGTATAATGTTCCCACGGTGAAGTAGGGGCCGATACGCCAGGAATGGCGTAAAATACTTCTTCCGAGATGTTAGCCTGCCTTAGGTTAGAATATATCGCTGTAGACGTTTATAATGTCCCATCCGAGACGTACGGGACAACAGGAACGGGATTCTGTAAAACTTTACCAGCGATGGGCTAGATGGGTTAGGTTAGGTTGTGATACGTTATAGACGTGTATAATGTTCCTACCGAGAAGTATGGGCCATTACGCCAGGAATGGCGTAAAATGCTTCATCCGAGATATTAGCCTGCCTTACGTTAGGATATATATTGCGGTAGACGTTTATAATGTCCCAACCGAGACGTACGGAACGACAGGAACGGGATTCTGTAAAGGATTACCAGCGAGGGGCTAGATGGGTTAGGTTAGGTCGTGATACATTATAGACGTATATAATGTTCCCACCGAGAGGTGGGGGCCGATATGCCAGGAATGTTGTAAAATTCTGCATCCGAGATGATAGCCTGCCTTAGGTTAGGATATAACGCTAAAGACGTATATAATATCCCAACCGAGACGTACGGGACGACACGAACGGGATTCTGTGAAATATTACCAGCGAGGGGCTAGATGGGTTAGGTTAGGTTATGTTACGTTATAGACGTGTATAATGTTCCCACCGTGAAGTAGTGGCCGAGACGCCAGGAATGGCGTAAAATACTGCATCCGAGATGTTAGCCTGCCTTAGGTTACGATATATAACGCTATAGACGTATATAATATCCCAACCGAGATGTACGGGACGACACGAACGGGATTCTGTAGAATATTACCAGCGAGGGGCTAGGTGGGTTAGGGTAGGTTATGTTACGTTTTAGACGTGTATAATGTTCCTACCGAGAAGTATGGGCCATTACGCCAGGAATGGCGTAAAATGCTTCATCCGAGATATTAGCCTGCCTTACGTTAGGATATATATTGCTGTAGACGTTTATAATATCCCAACCGAGATGTAGGGGACGACACGAACGGGGTTCTGTAAAACATTGCCAACGAGGGGCTAGATGGGATAGGTTAGGTTATGTTACGTTATAGACGTATATAATGTTCCCACCGAGAAGTATGGGCCGATACGCCAGGAATGTTGTAAAATACTGCATCCGAGATGTTAGCCTGCCTTAGGTTAGGATATATAACGCTATAAACGTATATAATATCCCAACCGAGATGTACGGGACGACACTAACGGGATTCTGTAAAATATTACCAGCGAGGGGCTAGATGGGTTAGGTTAGGTTATGTTACGTTACAGACGTATATAATGTTCCGACCGAGAAGTAGGGGATGATATTCCAAGAATGTTGTAAAATACTACATCCGAGATGTCAGCCTGCCTTACGTTAGGATATATATCGCTGTAGACGTATATAACATCCCAACCGAGAGGTACGGGGCGACAGGAACGGGATTCTGTAAAACATTACCAGCGAGGGGCTAGATGGGTTAGGTTAGGTTATGCTACGTTATAGACGTGTATAATGTTCCCACGGTGAAGTAGGGGCCGATACGCCAGGAATAGCGTAAAATACTTCATCCGAGATGTTAGCCTGCCTTAGGTTAGGATATATCGCTGTAGACGTTTATAATGTCCCATCCGAGACGTACGGGACAACAGGAACGGGATTCTGTAAAACTTTACCAGCGATGGGCTAGATGGGTTAGGTTAGGTTGTGATACGTTATAGACGTATATAATGTTCCCACCAAGAAGTAGGGGCCGATACTCCATGAATGTTGTAAAATACTTCATCCGAGATGTTAGCCTGCCTTAGGTTACGATATATAACGCTATAGACGTATATAATATCCCAACCGAGACGTACGGGACGACACGAACGGGATTCTGTAAAATATTACCAGCGAGGGGCTAGATGGGTTAGGTTAGGTTATGTTACGTTATAGACGTATATAATATCCCAACCCAGATGTACGGGACGACACGAACGGGATTCTGTAAAATATTACCAGCGAGGGTCTAGGTGGGTTAGGGTAGGTTATGTTACGTTTTAGACGTGTATAATGTTCCCACGGTGAAGTAAGGGCCGATACGCCAGGAATGGCGTAAAATACTTCATCCGAGATGTTAGCCCGCCTTAGGTTAGGATATATATTGCTGTAGACGTTTGTAATATCCCAACCGAGATGTAGGGGACGACACGAACGGGGTTCTGTAAAATATTACCAGCGAGGGGCTAGATGGGTTAGGTTAGGTTATGCTACGTTATAGACGTGTATAATGTTCCCACGGTGAAGTAGGGGCCGATACGCCAGGAATGGCGTAAAATACTTCTTCCGAGATGTTAGCCTGCCTTAGGTTAGAATATATCGCTGTAGACGTTTATAATGTCCCATCCGAGACGTACGGGACAACAGGAACGGGATTCTGTAAAACTTTACCAGCGATGGGCTAGATGGGTTAGGTTAGGTTGTGATACGTTATAGACGTGTATAATGTTCCTACCGAGAAGTATGGGCCATTACGCCAGGAATGGCGTAAAATGCTTCATCCGAGATATTAGCCTGCCTTACGTTAGGATATAGATTGCTGTAGACGTTTATAATGTCCCAACCGAGACGTACGGGACGACAGGAACGGGATTCTGTAAAACATTACCAGCGAGGGGCTAGATGGGTTAGGTTAGGTTGTGATACGTTATAGAAGAATATAATGTTCCCACCGAGAAGTAGGGGCCGATATGACAGGAATGTTGTAAAATACTGCATCCGAGATGATAGCCTGCCTTAGGTTAGGATATATAACGCTATAGACGTATATAATATCCCAACCCAGATGTACGGGACGACACGAACGGGATTCTGTAAAATATTACCAGCGAGGGGCTAGGTGGGTTAGGGTAGGTTATGTTACGTTTTAGACGTGTATAATGTTCCCACGGTGAAGTAAGGGCCGATACGCCAGGAATGGCGTAAAATACTTCATCCGAGATGTTAGCCCGCCTTAGGTTAGGATATATATTGCTGTAGACGTTTATAATATCCCAACCGAGATGTAGGGGACGACACGAACGGGATTCTGTAAAACATTGCCAACGAGGGGCTAGATGGGATAGGTTAGGTTATGTTACGTTATAGACGTATATAATGTTCCCACCGAGAAGTATGGGCCGATACGCCAGGAATGTTGTAAAATACTGCATCCGAGATGTTAGCCTGCCTTAGGTTACGATATATAACGCTATAGACGTATATAATATCCCAACCGAGATGTACGGGACGACACGAACGGGATTCTGTAGAATATTACCAGCGAGGGGCTAGGTGGGTTAGGGTAGGTTATGTTAAGTTTTAGACGTGTATAATGTTCCTACCGAGAAGTATGGGCCATTACGCCAGGAATGGCGTAAAATGCTTCATCCGAGATATTAGCCTGCCTTACGTTAGGATATAGATTGCTGTAGACGTTTATAATGTCCCAACCGAGACGTACGGGACGACAGGAACGGGATTCTGTAAAGCATTACCAGCGAGGGGCTAGATGGGTTAGGTTAGGTCGTGATACAGTATAGACGTATATAATGTTCCCACCGAGAGGTAGGGGCCGATATGCCAGGAATGTTGTAAAATACTGCATCCGAGATGATAGCCTGCCTTAGGTTAGGATATAACGATAAAGACGTATATAATATCCCAACTGAGACGTACGGGACGTTCACGAACGGGATTCTGTGAAATATTACCAGCGAGGGGCTAGATGGGTTAGGTTAGGTTATGTTACGTTATAGAGGTGTATAATGTTCCCACCGTGAAGTAGGAGCCGAGACGCCAGGAATGGCGTAAAATACTGCATCCGAGATGTTAGCCTGCCTTAGGGTAGGATATATAACGCTGTAGACGTATATAATGTCCCAACCGAGACGTACGGGACGACACGAACAGGATTCTGTAAAACATTACCAGCGAGGGGCTAGATGGATTAGGTTAGGTTGTGATACGTTATAGACGTATATAATGTTCCCACCGAGAAGTAGAGGCCGATCCTACAAATATGTTGTAAAATACTATATCCGAGAAGTTAGCCTGCCTTAGGTTAGGATATATATCGCTAGACGTATATAATATCGCAACCGAGATGTACGGGACGACACGAACGGGATCCTGTAAAACATTGCCAACGAGGGGCTAGATGGGATAGGTTAGGTTATGTTACGTTACAGACGTATATAATATTCCCACCGAGAAGTAGGGGCCGATACTCCAAGAATGTTGTAAAATACTACATCCGAGATGTTAGACTGCCTTACGTTAGGATATACATCGCTGTAGACGTATATAACATCCCAACCGAGATATACGGGACGACATAAACGGGATTCTGTAAAACATTACCAGCGAGGGGCTAGATGTGTTAGGTTAGATTATATTACGTTATAGTCGTATATAATGTTCCCACCGAGAAGTAGAGGCTGATCCTACAGGAATGTTGTAAAATACTATATCCGAGAAGTTAGCGTGCCTTAGGTTAGGATATATATCGCTGTAGACGTTTATAATGTCCCATCCGAGAGGTACGGGACGACAGGAACGGGATTCTGTAAAACATTACCAGCGAGGGCCTAGAGGTGTTAGGTTAGGTTACATTACGTTATAGACGTATATAATGTTCCCACCGAGAAGTAGGTGCCGATATGCCAAGAATGGTGTAAAATACTGCATCCGAGATGATAGCCTGCTTTAGGTTAGGATATATATTGCTGTAGACGTTTATAATGTCCCAACCGAGACGTACGGGACGACAGGAACGGGATTCTGTAAAACATTACCAGCGAGGGGCTAGATGGGTTAGGTTAGGTTGTGATACGTTATAGAAGAATATAATGTTCCCACCGAGAAGTAGGGGCCGATATGACAGGAATGTTGTAAAATACTGCATCCGAGATGATAGCCTGCCTTAGGTTAGGATATATAACGCTATAGACGTATATAATATCCCAACCCAGATGTACGGGACGACACGAACGGGATTCTGTAAAATATTACCAGCGAGGGGCTAGGTGGGTTAGGGTAGGTTATGTTACGTTTTAGACGTGTATAATGTTCCCACGGTGAAGTAAGGGCCGATACGCCAGGAATGGCGTAAAATACTTCATCCGAGATGTTAGCCCGCCTTAGGTTAGGATATATATTGCTGTAGACGTTTATAATATCCCAACCGAGATGTAGGGGACGACACGAACGGGGTTCTGTAAAATATTACCAGCGAGGGGCTAGATGGGTTAGGTTAGGTTATGCTACGTTATAGACGTGCATAATGTTCCCACGGTGAAGTAGGGGCCGATACGCCAGGAATAGCGCAAAATACTTCATCCGAGATGTTAGCCTGCCTTAGGTTAGGATATATCGCTGTAGACGTTTATAATGTCCCATCCGAGACGTACGGGACAACAGGAACGGGATTCTGTAAAACTTTACCAGCGATGGGCTAGATGGGTTAGGTTAGGTTGTGATACGTTATAGACGTATATAATGTTCCCACCAAGAAGTAGGGGCCGATACTCCATGAATGTTGTATAATACTTCATCCGAGATGTTAGCCTGCCTTAGGTTACGATATATAACGCTATAGACGTATATAATATCCCAACCGAGACGTACGGGACGACACGAACGGGATTCTGTAAAATATTACCAGCGAGGGGCTAGATGGGTTAGGTTAGGTTATGTTACGTTATAGACGTATATAATATCCCAACCCAGATGTACGGGACGACACGAACGGGAATCTGTAAAATATGACCAGCGAGGGGCTAGGTGGGTTAGGGTAGGTTATGTTACGTTTTAGACGTGTATAATGTTCCCACGGTGAAGTAAGGGCCGATACGCCAGGAATGGCGTAAAATACTTCATCCGAGATGTTAGCCCGCCTTAGGTTAGGATATATATTGCTGTAGACGTTTATAATATCCCAACCGAGATGTAGGGGACAACAGGAACGGGATTCTGTAAAACTTTACCAGCGATGGGCTAGATGGGTTAGGTTAGGTTGTGATACGTTATAGACGTATATAATGTTCCCACCAAGAAGTAGGGGCCGATACTCCATGAATGTTGTAAAATACTTCATCCGAGATGTTAGCCTGCCTTAGGTTACGATATATAACGCTATAGACGTATATAATATCCCAACCGAGACGTACGGGACGACACGAACGGGATTCTGTAAAATATTACCAGCGAGGTGCTAGATGGGTTAAGTTAGGTTATGTTACGTTATAGACGTGTATAATGTTCCCACCGTGATGAAGGTGCCGATACCCCAGGAATGGCTTAAAATGCTTCATCCCTGATGTTAGTCTGCCTTAGGTTAGGATATATATCGCTGTAGACGTTTATAATGTCCCAACCGAGACGTACGGGACGACAGGAACGGGATTCTGTAAAACATTACCAGCGAGGGGCTAGATGGGTTAGGTTAGGTTGTGATACGTTATAGACGTGTATAATGTTCCCACGGTGAAGTAGGGGCCGATACGCCAGGAATGGCGTAAAATACTTCTTCCGAGATGTTAGCCTGCCTTAGGTTAGGATATATCGCTGTAGACGTTTATAATGTCCCATCCGAGACGTACGGGACAACAGGAACGGGATTCTGTAAAACTTTACCAGCGATGGGCTAGATGGGTTAGGTTAGGTTGTGATACGTTATAGACGTGTATAATGTTCCTACCGAGAAGTATGGGCCATTACGCCAGGAATGGCGTAAAATGCTTCATCCGAGATATTAGCCTGCCTTACGTTAGGATATATATTGCGGTAGACGTTTATAATGTCCCAACCGAGACGTACGGGACGACAGGAACGGGATTCTGTAAAGCATTACCAGCGAGGGGCTAGATGGGTTAGGTTAGGTCGTGATACATTATAGACGTATATAATGTTCCCACCGAGAGGTAGGGGCCGATATGCCAGGAATGTTGTAAAATTCTGCATCCGAGATGATAGCCTGCCTTAGGTTAGGATATAACGCTAAAGACGTATATAATATCCCAACCGAGACGTACGGGACGACACGAACGGGATTCTGTGAAATATTGCCAGCGAGGGGCTAGATGGGTTAGGTTAGGTTATGTTACGTTATAGACGTGTATAATGTTCCCACCGTGAAGTAGTGGCCGATACGCCAGGAATAGCGTAAAATACTTCATCCGAGATGTTAGCCTGCCTTAGGTTAGGATATATCGCTGTAGACGTTTATAATGTCCCATCCGAGACGTACGGGACAACAGGAACGGGATTCTGTAAAACTTTACCAGCGATGGGCTAGATGGGTTAGGTTAGGTTGTGATACGTTATAGCCGTGTATAATGTTCCTACCGAGAAGCATGGGCCGATACGCCAGGAATGTTGTAAAATACTGCATCCGAGATGTTAGCCTGCCTTAGGATAGGATATATAACGCTATAGACGTATATAATATCCCAACCGAGATGTACGGGACGACACGAACGGGATCCTGTAAAATATTACCAGCGAGGTGCTAGATGGGTTAAGTTAGGTTATGTTACGTTATAGACGTGTATAATGTTCCCACCGTGATGTAGGGGCCGATACGCCAGGAATGGCGTAAAATGCTTCATCCCAGATGTTAGCCTGCCTTAGGTTAGGATATATATCGCTGTAGACGTTTATAATGTCCCATCCGAGACGTACGGGACGACAGGAACGGGATTCTGTAAAACATTACCAGCGAGGGGCTAGATGGGTTAGGTTAGGTTGTGATACGTTATAGAAGAATATAATGTTCCCACCGAGAAGTAGGGGCCGATATGACAGGAATGTTGTAAAATACTGCATCCGAGATGATAGCCTGCCTTAGGTTAGGATATATAACGCTATAGACGTATATAATATCCCAACCCAGATGTACGGGACGACACGAACGGGATTCTGTAAAATATTACCAGCGAGGGGCTAGGTGGGTTAGGGTAGGTTATGTTACGTTTTAGACGTGTATAATGTTCCCACGGTGAAGTAAGGGCCGATACGCCAGGAATGGCGTAAAATACTTCATCCGAGATGTTAGCCCGCCTTAGGTTAGGATATATATTGCTGTAGACGTTTATAATATCCCAACCGAGATGTAGGGGACGACACGAACGGGGTTCTGTAAAACATTGCCAACGAGGGGCTAGATGGGATAGGTTAGGTTATGTTACGTTACAGACGTATATAATGTTCCCACCGAGAAGTATGGGCCGATACGCCAGGAATGTTGTAAAATACTGCATCCGAGATGTTAGCCTGCCTTAGGTTAGGATATATAACGCTATAAACGTATATAATATCCCAACCGAGATGTACGGGACGACACTAACGGGATTCTGTAAAATATTACCAGCGAGGGGCTAGATGGGTTAGGTTAGGTTATGTTACGTTACAGACGTATATAATGTTCCGACGGAGAAGTAGGGGATGATATTCCAAGAATGTTGTAAAATACTACATCCGAGATGTCAGCCTGCCTTACGTTAGGATATATATCGCTGTAGACGTATATAACATCCCAACCGAGAGGTACGGGGCGACAGGAACGGGATTCTGTAAAACATTACCAGCGAGGGGCTAGATGGGTTAGGTTAGGTTATGCTACGTTATAGACGTGTATAATGTTCCCACGGTGAAGTAGGGGCCGATACGCCAGGAATAGCGTAAAATACTTCATCCGAGATGTTAGCCTGCCTTAGGTTAGGATATATCGCTGTAGACGTTTATAATGTCCCATCCGAGACGTACGGGACAACAGGAACGGGATTCTGTAAAACTTTACCAGCGATGGGCTAGATGGGTTAGGTTAGGTTGTGATACGTTATAGACGTATATAATGTTCCCACCAAGAAGTAGGGGCCGATACTCCATGAATGTTGTAAAATACTTCATCCGAGATGTTAGCCTGCCTTAGGTTACGATATATAACGCTATAGACGTATATAATATCCCAACCGAGACGTACAGGACTACACGAACGGGATTCTGTAAAATATTACCAGCGAGGGGCTAGATGGGTTAGGTTAGGTTATGTTACGTTATAGACGTATATAATATCCCAACCCAGATGTACGGGACGACACGAACGGGATTCTGTAAAATATTACCAGCGAGGGGCTAGGTGGGTTAGGGTAGGTTATGTTACGTTTTAGACGTGTATAATGTTCCCACGGTGAAGTAAGGGCCGATACGCCAGGAATGGCGTAAAATACTTCATCCGAGATGTTAGCCCGCCTTAGGTTAGGATATATATTGCTGTAGACGTTTATAATATCCCAACCGAGATGTAGGGGACGACACGAACGGGGTTCTGTAAAATATTACCAGCGAGGGGCTAGATGGGTTAGGTTAGGTTATGCTACGTTATAGACGTGCATAATGTTCCCACGGTGAAGTAGGGGCCGATACGCCAGGAATAGCGCAAAATACTTCATCCGAGATGTTAGCCTGCCTTAGGTTAGGATATATCGCTGTAGACGTTTATAATGTCCCATCCGAGACGTACGGGACAACAGGAACGGGATTCTGTAAAACTTTACCAGCGATGGGCTGGATGGGTTAGGTTAGGTTGTGATACGTTATAGACGTATATAATGTTCCCACCAAGAAGTAGGGGCCGATACTCCATGAATGTTGTATAATACTTCATCCGAGATGTTAGCCTGCCTTAGGTTACGATATATAACGCTATAGACGTATATAATATCCCAACCGAGACGTACGGGACGACACGAACGGGATTCTGTAAAATATTACCAGCGAGGGGCTAGATGGGTTAGGTTAGGTTATGTTACGTTATAGACGTATATAATATCCCAACCCAGATGTACGGGACGACACGAACGGGAATCTGTAAAATATTACCAGCGAGGGGCTAGGTGGGTTAGGGTAGGTTATGTTACGTTTTAGACGTGTATAATGTTCCCACGGTGAAGTAAGGGCCGATACGCCAGGAATGGCGTAAAATACTTCATCCGAGATGTTAGCCCGCCTTAGGTTAGGATATATATTGCTGTAGACGTTTATAATATCCCAACCGAGATGTAGGGGACAACAGGAACGGGATTCTGTAAAACTTTACCAGCGATGGGCTAGATGGGTTAGGTTAGGTTGTGATACGTTATAGACGTGCATAATGTTCCCACGGTGAAGTAGGGGCCGATACGCCAGGAATAGCGCAAAATACTTCATCCGAGATGTTAGCCTGCCTTAGGTTAGGATATATCGCTGTAGACGTTTATAATGTCCCATCCGAGACGTACGGGACAACAGGAACGGGATTCTGTAAAACTTTACCAGCGATGGGCTGGATGGGTTAGGTTAGGTTGTGATACGTTATAGACGTATATAATGTTCCCACCAAGAAGTAGGGGCCGATACTCCATGAATGTTGTATAATACTTCATCCGAGATGTTAGCCTGCCTTAGGTTACGATATATAACGCTATAGACGTATATAATATCCCAACCGAGACGTACGGGACGACACGAACGGGATTCTGTAAAATATTACCAGCGAGGGGCTAGATGGGTTAGGTTAGGTTATGTTACGTTATAGACGTATATAATATCCCAACCCAGATGTACGGGACGACACGAACGGGAATCTGTAAAATATTACCAGCGAGGGGCTAGGTGGGTTAGGGTAGGTTATGTTACGTTTTAGACGTGTATAATGTTCCCACGGTGAAGTAAGGGCCGATACGCCAGGAATGGCGTAAAATACTTCATCCGAGATGTTAGCCCGCCTTAGGTTAGGATATATATTGCTGTAGACGTTTATAATATCCCAACCGAGATGTAGGGGACAACAGGAACGGGATTCTGTAAAACTTTACCAGCGATGGGCTAGATGGGTTAGGTTAGGTTGTGATACGTTATAGACGTATATAATGTTCCCACCAAGAAGTAGGGGCCGATACTCCATGAATGTTGTAAAATACTTCATCCGAGATGTTAGCCTGCCTTAGGTTACGATATATAACGCTATAGACGTATATAATATCCCAACCGAGACGTACGGGACGACACGAACGGGATTCTGTAAAATATTACCAGCGAGGTGCTAGATGGGTTAAGTTAGGTTATGTTACGTTATAGACGTGTATAATGTTCCCACCGTGATGAAGGTGCCGATACCCCAGGAATGGCTTAAAATGCTTCATCCCTGATGTTAGTCTGCCTTAGGTTAGGATATATATCGCTGTAGACGTTTATAATGTCCCAACCGAGACGTACGGGACGACAGGAACGGGATTCTGTAAAACATTACCAGCGAGGGGCTAGATGGGTTAGGTTAGGTTGTGATACGTTATAGACGTATATAATGTTCCCACCAAGAAGTAGGGGCCGATACTCCATGAATGTTGTAAAATACTTCATCCGAGATGTTAGCCTGCCTTAGGTTAGGATATATAACGCTATAGACGTATATAATATCCCAACCGAGACGTACGGGACGACACGAACGGGATTCTGTAAAATATTACCAGCGAGGTGCTAGATGGGTTAAGTTAGGTTATGTTACGTTATAGACGTTTATAATGTTCCCACCGTGATGAAGGTGCCGATACCCCAGGAATGGCGTAAAATGCTTCATCCGAGATATTAGCCTGCCTTACGTTAGGAT
Organism: Xylocopa violacea; assembly: GCA_963969225.1. Taxonomy (NCBI): domain Eukaryota; kingdom Metazoa; phylum Arthropoda; class Insecta; order Hymenoptera; family Apidae; genus Xylocopa; species Xylocopa violacea. The sequence goes on from CAXAJV010000807.1 coordinate 470,323, forward strand.
ATATATATTGCTGTAGACGTTTATAATGTCCCAACCGAGACGTACGGGACGACAGGAACGGGATTCTGTAAAGCATTACCAGCGAGGGGCTAGATGGGTTAGGTTAGGTCGTGATACAGTATAGACGTATATAATGTTCCCACCGAGAGGTAGGGGCTGATATGCCAGGAATGTTGTAAAATACTGCATCCGAGATGATAGCCTGCCTTAGGTTAGGATATAAGGCTAAAGACGTATATAATATCCCAACCGAGACGTACGGGACGACACGAACGGGATTCTGTGAAATATTACCAGCGAGGGGCTAGATGGGTTAGGTTAGGTTATGTTACGTTACAGACGTATATAATGTTCCGACCGAGAAGTAGGGGATGATATTCCAAGAATGTTGTAAAATACTACATCCGAGATATTAGCCTGCCTTACGTTAGGATATATATATTGCTGTAGACGTTTATAATGTCCCAACCGAGACGTACGGGACGACACGAACGGGATTCTGTGAAATATTACCAGCGAGGGGCTAGATGGGTTAGGTTAGGTTATGTTACGTTACAGACGTATATAATGTTCCGACCGAGAAGTAGGGGATGATATTCCAAGAATGTTGTAAAATACTACATCCGAGATGTCAGCCTGCCTTACGTTGGGATATATATCGCTGTAGACGTATATAATGTCCCAACCGAGACGTACGGGACGACACGAACGGGATTCTGTAAAACGTTACCAGCGAGGGCCTAGAGGTGTTAGGTTTGGTTACATTACGTTATAGACGTATATAATGTTCCCACCGAGAAGTAGGTGCCGATATGCCAAAAATGGTGTAAAATACTGCATCCGAGATGATAGCCTGCTTTAGGTTAGGATATATATTGCTGTAGACGTTTATAATGTCCCAACCGAGACGTACGGGACGACAGGAACGGGATTCTGTAAAACATTACCAGCGAGGGGCTAGATGGGTTAGGTTAGGTTGTGATACGTTATAGAAGAATATAATGTTCCCACCGAGAAGTAGGGGCCGATATGACAGGAATGTTGTAAAATACTGCATCCGAGATGATAGCCTGCCTTAGGTTACGATATATAACGCTATAGACGTATATAATATCCCAACCGAGACGTACGGGACGACACGAACGGGATTCTGTAAAATATTACCAGCGAGGGGCTAGATGGCTTAGGTTAGGTTATGTTACGTTATAGACGTATATAATATCCCAACCCAGATGTACGGGACGACACGAACGGGATTCTGTAAAATATTACCAGCGAGGGGCTAGGTGGGTTAGGGTAGGTTATGTTACGTTTTAGACGTGTATAATGTTCCCACGGTGAAGTAAGGGCCGATACGCCAGGAATGGCGTAAAATACTTCATCCGAGATGTTAGCCCGCCTTAGGTTAGGATATATATTGCTGTAGACGTTTATAATATCCCAACCGAGATGTAGGGGACGACACGAACGGGGTTCTGTAAAATATTACCAGCGAGGGGCTAGATGGGTTAGGTTAGGTTATGCTACGTTATAGACGTGTATAATGTTCCCACGGTGAAGTAGGGGCCGATACGCCAGGAATGGCGTAAAATACTTCTTCCGAGATGTTAGCCTGCCTTAGGTTAGGATATATCGCTGTAGACGTTTATAATGTCCCATCCGAGACGTACGGGACAACAGGAACGGGATTCTGTAAAACTTTACCAGCGATGGGCTAGATGGGTTAGGTTAGGTTGTGATACGTTATAGACGTGTATAATGTTCCTACCGAGAAGTATGGGCCATTACGCCAGGAATGGCGTAAAATGCTTCATCCGAGATATTAGCCTGCCTTACGTTAGGATATATATTGCGGTAGACGTTTATAATGTCCCAACCGAGACGTACGGGACGACAGGAACGGGATTCTGTAAAGCATTACCAGCGAGGGGCTAGATGGGTTAGGTTAGGTCGTGATACATTATAGACGTATATAATGTTCCCACCGAGAGGTAGGGGCCGATATGCCAGGAATGTTGTAAAATTCTGCATCCGAGATGATAGCCTGCCTTAGGTTAGGATATAACGCTAAAGACGTATATAATATCCCAACCGAGACGTACGGGACGACACGAACGGGATTCTGTAAAATATTACCAGCGAGGTGCTAGATGGGTTAAGTTAGGTTATGTTACGTTATAGACGTGTATAATGTTCCCACCGTGATGAAGGTGCCGATACCCCAGGAATGGCGTAAAATGCTTCATCCGAGATATTAGCCTGCCTTACGTTAGGATATATATATTGCTGTAGACGTTTATAATGTCCCAACCGAGACGTACGGGACGACAGGAACGGGATTCTGTAAAGCATTACCAGCGAGGGGCTAGATGGGTTAGGTTAGGTCGTGATACAGTATAGACGTATATAATGTTCCCACCGAGAGGTAGGGGCCGATATGCCAGGAATGTTGTAAAATACTGCATCCGAGATGATAGCCTGCCTTAGGTTAGGATATAACGCTAAAGACGTATATAATATCCCAACCGAGACGTACGGGACGACACGAACGGGATTCTGTGAAATATTACCAGCGAGGGGCTAGATGGGTTAGGTTAGGTTATGTTACGTTACAGACGTATATAATGTTCCGACCGAGAAGTAGGGGATGATATTCCAAGAATGTTGTAAAATACTACATCCGAGATGTCAGCCTGCCTTACGTTGGGATATATATCGCTGTAGACGTATATAACATCCCAACCGAGAGGTACGGGGCGACAGGAACGGGATTCTGTAAATCATTACCAGCGAGGGGCTAGATGGGTTAGGTTAGGTTATGCTACGTTATAGACGTGTATAATGTTCCCACGGTGAAGTAGGGGCCGATACGCCAGGAATGGCGTAAAATGCTTCATCCCAGATGTTAGCCTGCCTTAGGTTAGGATATATATCGCTGTAGACGATTATAATGTCCCATCCGAGACGTACGGGTCGACAAGAACGGGATTCTGTAAAATATTACCAGCGAGGGGCTACATGGGTTAGGTTAGGTTATGTTACGTTATAGTCGTGTATAATGTTCCCACCGTGAAGTAGGGGCCGATACGCCAGGAATGTTGTAAAATACTGCATCCGAGATGATAGCCTGCCTTAGGTTCGGATATAACGCTAAAGACGTATATAATATCCCAACCGAGACGTACGGGACGACAGGAACGGGATTCTGTAAAGCATTACCAGCGAGGGGCTAGATGGGTTAGGTTAGGTCGTGATACATTATAGACGTATATAATGTTCCCACCGAGAGGTAGGGGCCGATATGCCAGGAATGTTGTAAAATTCTGCATCCGAGATGATAGCCTGCCTTAGGTTAGGATATAACGCTAAAGACGTATATAATATCCCAACCGAGACGTACGGGACGACACGAACGGGATTCTGTGAAATATTGCCAGCGAGGGGCTAGATGGGTTAGGTTAGGTTATGTTACGTTATAGACGTGTATAATGTTCCCACCGTGAAGTAGGGGCCGAGACGCCAGGAATGGCGTAAAATACTGCATCCGAGATGTTAGACTGCCTTAGGTTAGGATATATAACGCTGTACACGTATATAACGTCCCAACCGAGACGTACGGGACGACACGAACGGGATTCTGTAAAACATTGTCAACGAGGGTCTAGATGGGATAGGTTAGGTTATGTTACGTTATAGACGTATATAATGTTCCCACCGAGAAGTATGGGCCGATACGCCAGGAATGTTGTAAAATACTGCATCCGAGATGATAGCCTGCCTTAGGTTAGGATATATAACGCTATAGACGTATATAATATCCCAACCGAGATGTACGGGACGACACTAACGGGATTCTGTAAAATATTACCAGCGAGGGCCTGGATGGGTTAGATTAGGTTGTGAAACGTTATAGACGTATATAATGTTCCCACCGAGAAGTAGGGGCCGATATGCCAGGAATGTTGTAAAATACTGCATCCTGGATGATAGCCTGCCTTAGGTTAGGATATATAACGCTGTAGACGTATATAATGTCCCAACCGAGACGTACGGGACGACACAAGCGGTATTCTGTAAAACATTACCAGCGAGGGGCTAGATGTGTTAGGTAAGGTTATATTACGCTATAGACCTATATAATGTCCCCACCAAGAAGTATAGGCCGATACGCCAGGAATGTTGTAAAATACTACATCCGAGATGATAGCCTGCCTTAGGTTAGGATATATAACGCTATAGACGTATTTAATATTCCAACCGAGATGTACGGGACGTCACGAACGGGATTCTGTAAAACATTACCAGCGAGGGGCTAGATGGGTTAGGTTAGGTTATGTTACGTTATAGACGAATATAATGTTCCCACCGAGAAGTAGGGGCCGATAAGTCAGGAATGTTGTAAAATACTACATCCGAGATGATAGCCTGCCTTAGGTTAGGATATATAACGCTGTAGACGTATATAATGTCCCAACCGAGACGTACGGGACGACACGAACGGGATTCTGTAAAACATTACCAGCGAGGGGCTAGATGGGTTAGGTTAGGATGTGATACGCTATAGACGTATATAATGTTCCCACCGAGAACGGGGGCCGATACGCCAGGCATGTTGTAAAATACTACGTCCGAGATGATAGCCTGCCTTAGGTTAGGATATATAACGCTGTAGACGTATATAACGGGCCAACCGAGACGTACGGGACGGCCCGAACGGAATTCAAGAAAACATTACCAGCGAGGGGCTAGATGTGTTAGGTTAGGTTGTCTTACGTGATAGACCTATATAATGTTCCCACCGAGAAGTAGAGTCAGATACGCAAGGAATGTTGTAAAATACTACATCCGAAATGTTAGCCTGCCTTACGTTAGGATATATATCGCTGTAGACGTATATAATATCCCAACCGAGATGTACGGGACGACAGGAACGGGATTCTGTAAAACATTACCAGCGAGGGGCTAGATGGGTTAGGTTAGGATGTGATACGCTATAGACGTATATAATGTTCCCACCGAGAAGTAGGGGCCGATACGCCAGGCATGTTGTAAAATACTGCATCCGAAATGATAGCCTGCCTTAGGTTAGGATATATAACGCTATAGACGTATATAATATTCCAACCGAGATGTACGGGACGTCACGAACGGGATTCTGTAAAACATTACCAGCGAGGGGCTAGATGGGATAGGTTACGTTGTGATACGTTATAGACGTGTATAATGTTCCCACCGTGAAGTAGGGGCCGATACGCCAGGAGTGGCGTAAAATGCTTCATCCGAGATGTTAGCCTGCCTTACGTTAGGATATATATCGCTGTAGACGATTATAGTGTCCCATCCGAGACGTACGGGACCACAGGAACGGGATTCTGTAAAACATTGCCAGCGAGGGGCTAGATGGGTTCGGTTAGGTTGTGATACGTTATAGACGTATATAATGTTCCCACCGAGAAGTAGGGGCCGATATGCCAGGAATGTTGCAAAATACTGCATCCGAGATGATAGTCTGCCTTACGTTAGGATATATATCGCTGCAGACGTATATAACATCCCACCCGAGATGTACGGGACGTCACGAACGGTATTCTGTAAAACATTACCAGCGAGGTGCTAGATGTGTTAGGTTAGGTTATAGTTACGTTATAGACGTGCATAATGTTCCCACCGTGAAGTAGGGGCCGATACGCCAGAAATGACGTGAAATGCTTCATCCGAGATGTTAGCCTGCCTTAGGTTAGGATATATATTGCTGTAGACGTTTATAATGTCCCAACCGAGACGTACGGGACGGCAGGAACGGGATACTGTAAAACATTACCAGCGAGGGGCTAGATGGGTTAGGTTAGGTTGTGATACGTTATAGGCGTATATAATGTTCCCACTGAGAAGTAGGGGCCGATATGCCAGGAATGTTGTAAAGTACTGCATCCGAGATTATAGCCTGGCTTAGGTTAGGATATATAACGCTGTAGACGTATATAATGTCCCATCCGAGACGTACGGGACGACACGAACTGGATTCTGTAAAACATTACCAGCGAGGGGATAGATGGGTTAGGTTAGGTTGTGATACGTTATAAACGTATATAACGTTCCCACCGAGAAGTAGGGGCCGATATGCCAGGAATGTTGTAAAATACTGCATTCGAGATGATAGCTTGCCTTAGGTTAGGATATATAACGCTATAGACGTATATAATATTCCAAACGAGATGTACGGGACGTCACGAACGGGATTCTGTAACATTGCCAACGAGGGGCTAGATGGGATAGGTTAAGTTATGTTACGTTACAAACGTATATAATGTTCCCACCGAGCAGAACGGGCCGATACGACAGAAATGTTGTAAAATACTGCATCCGAGATGTTAGCCTGCCTTAGGTTAGGATATATAACGCTGTAGACGTTTATAATGTCCCAAGAGAGACGTACGGGACAACACGAACGGGATTCTGTAAAACATTACCAGCGAGGGGCTAGATGGGTTAGGTTAGGTTGTGATACGTTATAAACGTATATAATGTTCCCACCGAGAAGTAGGGGCCGATATGCCAGGAATGTTGTAAAATACTGCATCCGAGATGATAGCTTGCCTTAGCTTAGGATATATAACGCTATAGACGTATATAATATTCCAACCGAGATGTACGGGACGTCACGAACGGGATTCTGTAAAACATTACCAGCGTGGGGCTAGATGGGTTAGGTTAGGTTATATTACGTTATAGACGTATATAATGTTCCCACTGAGAAGTAGGGGCCGATATGCCAGGAATGTTGTAAAATACTGCATCCGAGATTATAGCCTGGCTTAGGTTAGGATATATAACGCTTTAGAAGTTTATAATGTCCCAACCGAGACGTACGGGGTGACAGGAACGGGATTCTGTAAAACATTACCGGCGAGGGGCTAGATGGGTTAGGTTAGGTTATGTTACGTTATAGACGTATATAATGTTCCCACTGAGAAGTAGGGGCCGATATGCCAGGAATGTTGTAAAATACTGCATCCGAGATTATAGCCTGGCTTAGGTTAGGATATATAACGCTTTAGAAGTTTATAATGTCCCAACCGAGACGTACGGGGTGACAGGAACGGGATTCTGTAAAACATTACCAGCGAGGGGCTAGATGGGTTAGGTTAGGTTGTGATACGTTATAAACGTATATAATGTTCCCACCGAGAAGTAGGGGCCGATATGCCAGGAATGTTGTAAAATACTGCATCCGAGATGATAGCTTGCCTTAGGTTAGGATATATAACGCTATAGACGTATATAATATTCCAACCGAGATGTACGGGACGTCACGAACGGGATTCTGTAAAACATTGCCAGCGAGGGGCTAGATGTGTTAGGTTAAGTTATATTACGTTATAGACGAATATAATGTTCCCACCGAGAAGTATGGGCCGATACGCCAGGAATGTTGTAAAATACTGCATCCGAGATGTTAGCCTGCCTTACGTTAGGATATATATCGCTGTAGACGTATATAACATCCCAACCGAGATGTACGGGACGACAGGAACGGGATTCTGTAAAACATTACCAGCTGGGGGCTAGATGTGTTAGGTTAAGTTATATTACGTTATAGACGAATATAATGTTCCCACCGAGAAGTATGGGCCGATACGCCAGGAATGTTGTAAAATACTGCATCCGAGATGTTAGCCTGCCTTACGTTAGGATATATATCGCTGTAGACGTATATAACATCCCAACCGAGATGTACGGGACGACAGGAACGGGATTCTGTAAAACATTACCAGCGAGGGGCTAGATGTGTTAGGTTAGGTTATGTTACGTTATAGACCTATATAATGTTTCCACCGAGGAGTATGGGCCGATATGCCAGGAATGTTGTAAAATACTGCAACCGAGATGTTAGCCTGCCTTAGGTTAGGATATATAACGCTATAGACGTATATAATATCCCACCCGAGACGTACGGGACGACACGAACGGGATTCTGTAAAACATTGCCAGCGAGGGGCTAGATGGGATAGGTTAGGTTGTGATACGTTATAGACGTGTATAATGTTCCCACCGTGAAGTAGGGGCCGATACGCCAGGAATGGCGTAAAATGCTTCATCCGAGATGTTAGCCTGCCTTACGATAGGATATATATCGCTGTAGACGATTATAGTGTCCCATCCGAGACGTACGGGACCGCAGGAACGGGATTCTGTAAAACATTGCCAGCGAGGGGCTAGATGGGTAAGGTTAGGTTGTGATACGTTATAGACGTATATAATGTTCCCACCGAGAAGTAGGGGCCGATATGCCAGGAATGTTGCAAAATACTGCATCCGAGATGATAGTCTGCCTTAGGGTAGGATATATAACGCTGTAGACGTATATAATATCCCAACCGAGACGTACGTGACGACACGAACGGGATTCTGTAAAATATTACCAGCGAGGGGCTAGATGGGTTAGGTTAGGTCATGTTACGTTATAGACGTGTATAATGTTCCCACCGAGAAGTAGGGGCCGATATGCCAGGAATGTTGCAAAATACTGCATCCGAGATGATAGCCTGGCTTAGGTTAGGATATATAACGCTATAGGCGTATATAATGTCCCAACCGAGAAGTACGGGACGACAGGAACGGGATACTGTAAAACATTACCAGCGAGGGGCTAGATGTGTTAGGTAAGGTTATATTACGTTATAGACCTATATAATGTTCCCACCGAGAAGTAGGAGACGATACGCCAGGTATGTTGTAAAATACTACATACGAGATGATAGCCTGCCTTAGGTTTGGATATATAACGCTATAGACGTATATAATATCCCAACCGAGACGTACGGGACGACACGAACGGGATTCTGTGAAATATTACCATCGAGGGGCTAGATGGGTTAGATTAGGTTTTGTTACGTTATAGACGTGTATAATGTTCCCACCGTGAAGTAGGGGCGGATACGCCAGGAATGGCGTAAAATACTGCATCCGAGATTATAGCCTGGCTTAGGTTAGGATATATAACGCTGTAGACGTTTATAATGTCCCTACCGAGACGTACGGGACGACACGAACGGGATTCTGTAAAACATTACGAGCGAGGGGCTAGATGTGTAAGGTTAGGTTATATTACGTTATAGACGAATATAATGTTCCCACGGAGAAGGAGAGGCCGATCCTACAGAAATGTTGTAAAATACTATATCCGAGCAGTTAGCCTGCCTTAGGCTAGGATATATATCGCTGTGGACGTTTATAATGTCTCATCCGAGACGTACGGGACGTCACGAACGGTATTCTGTAAAACATTACCAGCGAGGTGCTAGATTGTTAGGTTAGGTTATGTTACGTTATAGACGTGCATAATGTTCCCACCGTGAAGTAGGGGCCGATACGCCAGGAATGACGTGAAATGCTTCATCCTAGATGTTAGCCTGCCTTAGGTTAGGATATATATTGCTGTAGACGTTTATAATGTCCCAACCGAGACGTACGGGACGGCAGGAACGGGATACTGCAAAACATTGCCAGCGAGGGGCTAGATGTGTTAGGTTAGGTTACATTACGTTATAGACGAATATAATGATCCCACCGCGAAGTAGAGGCCGATGCGCTAGGAATGTTGTAAAATACTGCATCCGAGATGATAGCCTGCCTTAGGTTAGGATATATATCGCTGTGGACGTTTATAATGTCTTATCCGAGACGTACGGGACGACAGGAACGGGATTCTGTAAAACATTACCAGCGAGGGGCTAGATGGGTTAGGTTAGATTATATTACGTTATAGACGTATATAATGTTCCCACCGAGAAGTAGAGGCCGATCCTACAGAAATGTTGTTAAATACTATATCCGAGAAGTTTGCCTGCCTTAGGTTAGGATATATAACGCTGTAGACGTATATAATGTCGCAATCGAGACGTACGGGACGACACGAACGGGATTCTGTAAAACATTACCAGCGAGGGGCTAGATGGGTTGGGTTAGTTATGTTACGTTATAGACGTATATAGTGTTCCCACCGAGAAGTAGGGGCCGATACTCCAAGAATGTTGTAAAATACTGCATCCGAGATGATAGCCTGCCTTAGGTTAGGATATATAACGCTATAGACGTATATAATATCCCAACCGAGATGTACGGGACGTCACGAACGGTATTCTGTAAAACATTACCAGCGAGGTGCTAGATGGGTTAGGTTAGGTTGTGATACGTTATAGACGTATATAATGTTCCCACCGAGAAGTAGGGGCCGATACTCCAAGAATGTTGTAAAATACTACATCCGAGATGTTAGCCTGCCTTACGTTAGGATATATAACGCTGTAGACGTATATAATGTCCCATACGAGACGTACGGGACGACACGAACGGGATTCTGTAAAACATTGCCAGCGAGGGGCTAGATGGGATAGGTTAGGTTATGTTACGTTATAGACGTGTATAATTTTCCCACTGAGAAGTAGGGGCGGATACGCCAGGAATGGCGTAAAATACTGCATCCGAGATGTTAGCCTGCCTTAGGTTAGGATATATTATGTTATAGACGTATATAATGTTCCCACCGAGAAGTATGGGCCGATACGCCAGGAATGTTGTAAAATACTATATCCGAGAAGTTAGCCTGCCTTAGGTTAGGATATATATCGCTGTAGACGTTTATAATGTCTCATCCGAGACGTACGGGTCGACAGGGACGGGATTCTGTAAAACATTGCCAGCGAGGGGCTAGATGGGATAGGTTAGGTTATGTTACGTTATAGACGTATATAATGTTCCCACCGAGAAGTATGGGCTGATACGCCAGAAATGTTGTAAAATACTGCATCCGAGATGTTAGCCTGCCTTAGGTTAGGATATATAACACTATAGACGTATAAAATATCCCAACCGAGACGTACGGGTCGACAAGAACGGGATTCTGTAAAATATTACCAGCGAGGGGCTAGATGGGTTGGGTTAGGTTATGTTACGTTATAGACGTGTATAATGTTCCCACCGTGAAGTAGGGCCCGATACGCCAGGAATGTTGTAAAATACTACATCCGAGATGTTAGCCTGCCTTAGGTTAGGATATATAACGGTATAGACGTATATAATATTCCAACCGAGATGTACGGGACGACACGAACGGGATTCTGTAAAACATTGCCAGCGAGGGGCTAGATGGGATAGGTTAGGTTATGTTACGTTATAGACGTATATAATGTTCCCACCGAGAAGTAGACGCCGATCCTACAGAAATGTTGTAAAATACTATATCCGAGAAATTAGCCTGCCATAGGTTAGGATATATATCGCTGTAGACGTTTATAATGTCTCATCCGAGACGTACGGGACGACAGGAACGGGATTCTGTAAAACATTACCAGCGAGGCGCTAGATGGGATAGGTTAGATTATATTACGTTATAGACGTATATAATGTTCCCACCGAGAAGTAGAGGCCGATCCTACAGAAATGTTGTTAAATACTATATCCGAGAAGTTTGCCTGCCTTAGGTTAGGATATATAACGCTGTAGACGTATATAATGTCGCAATCGAGACGTACGGGACGACACGAACGGGATTCTGTAAAACATTACCAGCGAGGGGCTAGATGGGTTGGGTTAGTTATGTTACGTTATAGACGTATATAGTGTTCCCACCGAGAAGTAGGGGCCGATACTCCAAGAATGTTGTAAAATACTGCATCCGAGATGATAGCCTGCCTTAGGTTAGGATATATAACGCTATAGACGTATATAATATCCCAACCGAGATGTACGGGACGTCACGAACGGTATTCTGTAAAACATTACCAGCGAGGTGCTAGATGGGTTAGGTTAGGTTGTAATACGTTATAGACGTGTATAATGTTCCCACCGTGAAGTAGGGGCCGATACGCCAGGAATGTATAAAATACTACATCCGAGATGTTAGCCTGCCTTAGGTTAGGTTATATAACGCTATAGACGTATATAATATCCCAACCGAGATGTACGGGACGACACGAACGGGATTCTGTAAAACATTGCCAGCGAGGGGCTAGATGGGATAGGTTAGGTTATGTTACGTTATAGACGTATATAATGTTCCCACCGAGAAGTATGGGCCGATACGCCAGGAATGTTGTAAAATACTGCATGCGAAAAGTTAGCCTGCCTTACGTTAGGATATATATCGCTGTAGACGTATATAATGTCCCATACGAGACGTACGGGACGACACGAACGGGATTCTGTAAAACATTGCCAGCGAGATGGGATAGGTTAGGTTATGTTACGCTATATACGTATATAATGTTCCCACCGAGAAGTATGGGCCGATACGCCAGGAATGTTGTAAAATACAGCATCCGAGATGTTAGCCTGACTTAGGTTAGGATATATTATGTTATAGACGTATATAATGTTCCCACCGAGAAGTATGGGCCGATACGCCAGGAATGTTGTAAAATACTATATCCGAGAAGTTAGCCTGCCTTAGGTTAGGATATATATCGCTGTGGACGTTTATAATGTCTCATCCGAGACGTACGGGACGACAGGAACGGGATTCTGTAAAACATTACCAGCGAGGGGCTAGATGGGTTAGGTTAGGTTGTGATACGTTATAGGCGTATATAATGTTCCCACCGAGAAGTAGGGGCCGATATGCCAGGAATGTTGTAAAATACTGCATCCGAGATAATAGCCTGGCTTAGGTTAGGATATATAACGCTGTGGACGTTTATAGTGTCTCATCCGAGACGTACGGGACGACACGAACGGGATTCTGTAAAACATTACCAGCGAGGTGCTAGATGTGTTAGGTTAGGTTATATTACGTTATAGACGAATATAATGTTCCCACGGTGAAGTAGGGGCCGATACGCCAGGAATAGCGTAAAATACTTCATCCGAGATGTTAGCCTGCCTTAGGTTAGGATATATCGCTGTAGACGTTTATAATATCCCATCCGAGACGTACGGGACAACAGGAACGGGATTCTGTAAAACTTTACCAGCGATGGGCTAGATGGGTTAGGTTAGGTTGTGATACGTTATAGACGTATATAATGATCCCACCAAGAAGTAGGGGCCGATACTCCATGAATGTTGTAAAATACTTCATCCGAGATGTTAGCCTGCCTTAGGTTACGATATATAACGCTATAGACGTATATAATATACCAACCGAGACGTACGGGACGACACGAACGGGATTCTGTAAAATATTACCAGCGAGGGGCTAGATGGCTTAGGTTAGGTTATGTTACGTTATAGACGTATATAATATCCCAACCCAGATGTACGGGACGACACGAACGGGATTCTGTAAAATATTACCAGCGAGGGGCTAGGTGGGTTAGGGTAGGTTATGTTACGTTTTAGACGTGTATAATGTTCCCACGGTGAAGTAAGGGCCGATACGCCAGGAATGGCGTAAAATACTTCATCCGAGATGTTAGTCCGCCTTAGGTTAGGATATATATTGCTGTAGACGTTTATAATATCCCAACCGAGATGTAGGGGACGACACGAACGGGGTTCTGTAAAATATTACCAGCGAGGGGCTAGATGGGTTAGGTTAGGTTATGCTACGTTATAGACGTGTATAATGTTCCCACGGTGAAGTAGGGGCCGATACGCCAGGAATGGCGTAAAATACTTCTTCCGAGATGTTAGCCTGCCTTAGGTTAGGATATATCGCTGTAGACGTTTATAATGTCCCATCCGAGACGTACGGGACAACAGGAACGGGATTCTGTAAAACTTTACCAGCGATGGGCTAGATGGGTTAGGTTAGGTTGTGATACGTTATAGACGTGTATAATGTTCCTACCGAGAAGTATGGGCCATTACGCCAGGAATGGCGTAAAATGCTTCATCCGAGATATTAGCCTGCCTTACGCTAGGATATATATTGCGGTAGACGTTTATAATGTACCAACCGAGACGTACGGGACGACAGGAACGGGATTCTGTAAAGCATTACCAGCGAGGGGCTAGATGGGTTAGGTTAGGTCGTGATACATTATAGACGTATATAATGTTCCCACCGAGAGGTAGGGGCCGATATGCCAGGAATGTTGTAAAATTCTGCATCCGAGATGATAGCCTGCCTTAGGTTAGGATATAACGCTAAAGACGTATATAATATCCCAACCGAGACGTACGGGACGACACGAACGGGATTCTGTGAAATATTGCCAGCGAGGGGCTAGATGGGTTAGGTTAGGTTATGTTACGTTATAGACGTGTATAATGTTCCCACCGTGAAGTAGTGGCCGATACGTCAGGAATAGCGTAAAATACTTCATCCGAGATGTTAGCCTGCCTTAGGTTAGGATATATCGCTGTAGACGTTTATAATGTCCCATCCGAGACGTACGGGACAACAGGAACGGGATTCTGTAAAACTTTACCAGCGATGGGCTAGATGGGTTAGGTTAGGTTGTGATACGTTATAGACGTATATAATGTTCCCACCAAGAAGTAGGGGCCGATACTCCATGAATGTTGTAAAATACTTCATCCGAGATGTTAGCCTGCCTTAGGTTACGATATATAACGCTATAGACGTATATAATATCCCAACCGAGACGTACGGGACGACACGAACGGGATTCTGTAAAATATTACCAGCGAGGTGCTAGATGGGTTAAGTTAGGTTATGTTACGTTATAGACGTGTATAATGTTCCCACCGTGATGAAGGTGCCGATACCCCAGGAATGGCGTAAAATGCTTCATCCGAGATATTAGCCTGCCTTACGTTAGGATATATATATTGCTGTAGACGTTTATAATGTCCCAACCGAGACGTACGGGACGACAGGAACGGGATTCTGTAAAGCATTACCAGCGAGGGGCTAGATGGGTTAGGTTAGGTCGTGATACAGTATAGACGTATATAATGTTCCCACCGAGAGGTAGGGGCTGATATGCCAGGAATGTTGTAAAATACTGCATCCGAGATGATAGCCTGCCTTAGGTTAGGATATAACGCTAAAGACGTATATAATATCCCAACCGAGACGTACGGGACGACACGAACGGGATTCTGTGAAATATTACCAGCGAGGGGCTAGATGGGTTAGGTTAGGTTATGTTACGTTACAGACGTATATAATGTTCCGACCGAGAAGTAGGGGATGATATTCCAAGAATGTTGTAAAATACTACATCCGAGATGTCAGCCTGCCTTACGTTGGGATATATATCGCTGTAGACGTATATAATGTCCCAACCGAGACGTACGGGACGACACGAACGGGATTCTGTAAAACGTTACCAGCGAGGGCCTAGAGGTGTTAGGTTTGGTTACATTACGTTATAGACGTATATAATGTTCCCACCGAGAAGTAGGTGCCGATATGCCAAAAATGGTGTAAAATACTGCATCCGAGATGATAGCCTGCTTTAGGTTAGGATATATATTGCTGTAGACGTTTATAATGTCCCAACCGAGACGTACGGGACGACAGGAACGGGATTCTGTAAAACATTACCAGCGAGGGGCTAGATGGGTTAGGTTAGGTTGTGATACGTTATAGAAGAATATAATGTTCCCACCGAGAAGTAGGGGCCGATATGACAGGAATGTTGTAAAATACTGCATCCGAGATGATAGCCTGCCTTAGGTTAGGATATATAACGCTATAGACGTATATAATATCCCAACCCAGATGTACGGGACGACACGAACGGGATTCTGTAAAATATTACCAGCGAGGGGCTAGGTGGGTTAGGGTAGGTTATGTTACGTTTTAGACGTGTATAATGTTCCCACGGTGAAGTAAGGGCCGATACGCCAGGAATGGCGTAAAATACTACATCCGAGATGTTAGCCTGCCTTAGGTTAGGATATATCGCTGTAGACGTTTATAATGTCCCATCCGAGACGTACGGGAGAACAGGAACGGGATTCTGTAAAACTTTACCAGCGATGGGCTAGATGGGTTAGGTTAGGTTGTGATACGTTATAGCCGTGTATAATGTTCCTACCGAGAAGCATGGGCCGATACGCCAGGAATGTTGTAAAATACTGCATCCGAGATGTTAGCCTGCCTTAGGATAGGATATATAACGCTATAGACGTATATAATATCCCAACCGAGATGTACGGGACGACACGAACGGGATCCTGTAAAATATTACCAGCGAGGTGCTAGATGGGTTAAGTTAGGTTATGTTACGTTATAGACGTGTATAATGTTCCCACCGTGATGTAGGGGCCGATACGCCAGGAATGGCGTAAAATGCTTCATCCCAGATGTTAGCCTGCCTTAGGTTAGGATATATATCGCTGTAGACGTTTATAATGTCCCATCCGAGACGTACGGGTCGACAAGAACGGGATTCTGTAAAATATTACCAGCGAGGGGCTAGATGGGTTAGGTTAGGTTATGCTACGTTATAGACGTGTATAATGTTCCCACGGTGAAGTAGGGGCCGATACGCCAGGAATAGCGTAAAATACTTCATCCGAGATGTTAGCCTGCCTTAGGTTAGGATATATCGCTGTAGACGTTTATAATGTCCCATCCGAGACGTACGGGACAACAGGAACGGGATTCTGTAAAACTTTACCAGCGATGGGCTAGATGGGTTAGGTTAGGTTGTGATACGTTATAGACGTATATAATGTTCCCACCAAGAAGTAGGGGCCGATACTCCATGAATGTTGTAAAATACTTCATCCGAGATGTTAGCCTGCCTTAGGTTACGATATATAACGCTATAGACGTATATAATATCCCAACCGAGACGTACGGGACGACACGAACGGGATTCTGTAAAATATTACCAGCGAGGGGCTAGATGGGTTAGGTTAGGTTATGTTACGTTATAGACGTATATAATATCCCAACCCAGATGTACGGGACGACACGAACGGGATTCTGTAAAATATTACCAGCGAGGGGCTAGGTGGGTTAGGGTAGGTTATGTTACGTTTTAGACGTGTATAATGTTCCCACGGTGAAGTAAGGGCCGATACGCCAGGAATGGCGTAAAATACTTCATCCGAGATGTTAGCCCGCCTTAGGTTAGGATATATATTGCTGTAGACGTTTATAATATCCCAACCGAGATGTAGGGGACGACACGAACGGGGTTCTGTAAAATATTACCAGCGAGGGGCTAGATGGGTTAGGTTAGGTTATGCTACGTTATAGACGTGTATAATGTTCCCACGGTGAAGTAGGGGCCGATACGCCAGGAATGGCGTAAAATACTTCTTCCGAGATGTTAGCCTGCCTTAGGTTAGGATATATCGCTGTAGACGTTTATAATGTCCCATCCGAGACGTACGGGACAACAGGAACGGGATTCTGTAAAACTTTACCAGCGATGGGCTAGATGGGTTAGGTTAGGTTGTGATACGTTATAGACGTGTATAATGTTCCTACCGAGAAGTATGGGCCATTACGCCAGGAATGGCGTAAAATGCTTCATCCGAGATATTAGCCTGCCTTACGTTAGGATATATATTGCGGTAGACGTTTATAATGTCCCAACCGAGACGTACGGGACGACAGGAACGGGATTCTGTAAAGCATTACCAGCGAGGGGCTAGATGGGTTAGGTTAGGTCGTGATACATTATAGACGTATATAATGTTCCCACCGAGAGGTAGGGGCCGATATGCCAGGAATGTTGTAAAATTCTGCATCCGAGATGATAGCCTGCCTTAGGTTAGGATATAACGCTAAAGACGTATATAATATCCCAACCGAGACGTACGGGACGACACGAACGGGATTCTGTAAAATATTACCAGCGAGGTGCTAGATGGGTTAAGTTAGGTTATGTTACGTTATAGACGTGTATAATGTTCCCACCGTGATGAAGGTGCCGATACCCCAGGAATGGCGTAAAATGCTTCATCCGAGATATTAGCCTGCCTTACGTTAGGATATATATATTGCTGTAGACGTTTATAATGTCCCAACCGAGACGTACGGGACGACAGGAACGGGATTCTGTAAAGCATTACCAGCGAGGGGCTAGATGGGTTAGGTTAGGTCGTGATACAGTATAGACGTATATAATGTTCCCACCGAGAGGTAGGGGCCGATATGCCAGGAATGTTGTAAAATACTGCATCCGAGATGATAGCCTGCCTTAGGTTAGGATATAACGCTAAAGACGTATATAATATCCCAACCGAGACGTACGGGACGACACGAACGGGATTCTGTGAAATATTACCAGCGAGGGGCTAGATGGGTTAGGTTAGGTTATGTTACGTTACAGACGTATATAATGTTCCGACCGAGAAGTAGGGGATGATATTCCAAGAATGTTGTAAAATACTACATCCGAGATGTCAGCCTGCCTTACGTTGGGATATATATCGCTGTAGACGTATATAACATCCCAACCGAGAGGTACGGGGCGACAGGAACGGGATTCTGTAAATCATTACCAGCGAGGGGCTAGATGGGTTAGGTTAGGTTATGCTACGTTATAGACGTGTATAATGTTCCCACGGTGAAGTAGGGGCCGATACGCCAGGAATGGCGTAAAATACTACATCCGAGATGTTAGCCTGCCTTAGGTTAGGATATATCGCTGTAGACGTTTATAATGTCCCATCCGAGACGTACGGGAGAACAGGAACGGGATTCTGTAAAACTTTACCAGCGATGGGCTAGATGGGTTAGGTTAGGTTGTGATACGTTATAGCCGTGTATAATGTTCCTACCGAGAAGCATGGGCCGATACGCCAGGAATGTTGTAAAATACTGCATCCGAGATGTTAGCCTGCCTTAGGATAGGATATATAACGCTATAGACGTATATAATATCCCAACCGAGATGTACGGGACGACACGAACGGGATCCTGTAAAATATTACCAGCGAGGTGCTAGATGGGTTAAGTTAGGTTATGTTACGTTATAGACGTGTATAATGTTCCCACCGTGATGTAGGGGCCGATACGCCAGGAATGGCGTAAAATGCTTCATCCCAGATGTTAGCCTGCCTTAGGTTAGGATATATATCGCTGTAGACGTTTATAATGTCCCATCCGAGACGTACGGGTCGACAAGAACGGGATTCTGTAAAATATTACCAGCGAGGGGCTACATGGGTTAGGTTAGGTTATGTTACGTTATAGTCGTGTATAATGTTCCCACCGTGAAGTAGGGGCCGATACGCCAGGAATGTTGTAAAATACTGCATCCGAGATGATAGCCTGCCTTAGGTTCGGATATAACGCTAAAGACGTATATAATATCCCAACCGAGACGTACGGGACGACAGGAACGGGATTCTGTAAAGCATTACCAGCGAGGGGCTAGATGGGTTAGGTTAGGTCGTGATACATTATAGACGTATATAATGTTCCCACCGAGAGGTAGGGGCCGATATGCCAGGAATGTTGTAAAATTCTGCATCCGAGATGATAGCCTGCCTTAGGTTAGGATATAACGCTAAAGACGTATATAATATCCCAACCGAGACGTACGGGACGACACGAACGGGATTCTGTGAAATATTGCCAGCGAGGGGCTAGATGGGTTAGGTTAGGTTATGTTACGTTATAGACGTGTATAATGTTCCCACCGTGAAGTAGGGGCCGAGACGCCAGGAATGGCGTAAAATACTGCATCCGAGATGTTAGACTGCCTTAGGTTAGGATATATAACGCTGTACACGTATATAACGTCCCAACCGAGACGTACGGGACGACACGAACGGGATTCTGTAAAACATTGTCAACGAGGGTCTAGATGGGATAGGTTAGGTTATGTTACGTTATAGACGTATATAATGTTCCCAACGAGAAGTATGGGCCGATACGCCAGGAATGTTGTAAAATACTGCATCCGAGATGATAGCCTGCCTTAGGTTAGGATATATAACGCTATAGACGTATATAATATCCCAACCGAGATGTACGGGACGACACTAACGGGATTCTGTAAAATATTACCAGCGAGGGCCTGGATGGGTTAGATTAGGTTGTGAAACGTTATAGACGTATATAATGTTCCCACCGAGAAGTAGGGGCCGATATGCCAGGAATGTTGTAAAATACTGCATCCTGGATGATAGCCTGCCTTAGGTTAGGATATATAACGCTGTAGACGTATATAATGTCCCAACCGAGACGTACGGGACGACACAAGCGGTATTCTGTAAAACATTACCAGCGAGGGGCTAGATGTGTTAGGTAAGGTTATATTACGCTATAGACCTATATAATGTCCCCACCAAGAAGTATAGGCCGATACGCCAGGAATGTTGTAAAATACTACATCCGAGATGATAGCCTGCCTTAGGTTAGGATATATAACGCTATAGACGTATTTAATATTCCAACCGAGATGTACGGGACGTCACGAACGGGATTCTGTAAAACATTACCAGCGAGGGGCTAGATGGGTTAGGTTAGGTTATGTTACGTTATAGACGAATATAATGTTCCCACCGAGAAGTAGGGGCCGATAAGTCAGGAATGTTGTAAAATACTACATCCGAGATGATAGCCTGCCTTAGGTTAGGATATATAACGCTGTAGACGTATATAATGTCCCAACCGAGACGTACGGGACGACACGAACGGGATTCTGTAAAACATTACCAGCGAGGGGCTAGATGGGTTAGGTTAGGATGTGATACGCTATAGACGTATATAATGTTCCCACCGAGAACGGGGGCCGATACGCCAGGCATGTTGTAAAATACTACGTCCGAGATGATAGCCTGCCTTAGGTTAGGATATATAACGCTGTAGACGTATATAACGGGCCAACCGAGACGTACGGGACGGCCCGAACGGAATTCAAGAAAACATTACCAGCGAGGGGCTAGATGTGTTAGGTTAGGTTGTCTTACGTGATAGACCTATATAATGTTCCCACCGAGAAGTAGAGTCAGATACGCAAGGAATGTTGTAAAATACTACATCCGAAATGTTAGCCTGCCTTACGTTAGGATATATATCGCTGTAGACGTATATAATATCCCAACCGAGATGTACGGGACGACAGGAACGGGATTCTGTAAAACATTACCAGCGAGGGGCTAGATGGGTTAGGTTAGGATGTGATACGCTATAGACGTATATAATGTTCCCACCGAGAAGTAGGGGCCGATACGCCAGGCATGTTGTAAAATACTGCATCCGAAATGATAGCCTGCCTTAGGTTAGGATATATAACGCTATAGACGTATATAATATTCCAACCGAGATGTACGGGACGTCACGAACGGGATTCTGTAAAACATTACCAGCGAGGGGCTAGATGGGATAGGTTACGTTGTGATACGTTATAGACGTGTATAATGTTCCCACCGTGAAGTAGGGGCCGATACGCCAGGAGTGGCGTAAAATGCTTCATCCGAGATGTTAGCCTGCCTTACGTTAGGATATATATCGCTGTAGACGATTATAGTGTCCCATCCGAGACGTACGGGACCACAGGAACGGGATTCTGTAAAACATTGCCAGCGAGGGGCTAGATGGGTTCGGTTAGGTTGTGATACGTTATAGACGTATATAATGTTCCCACCGAGAAGTAGGGGCCGATATGCCAGGAATGTTGCAAAATACTGCATCCGAGATGATAGTCTGCCTTACGTTAGGATATATATCGCTGCAGACGTATATAACATCCCACCCGAGATGTACGGGACGTCACGAACGGTATTCTGTAAAACATTACCAGCGAGGTGCTAGATGTGTTAGGTTAGGTTATAGTTACGTTATAGACGTGCATAATGTTCCCACCGTGAAGTAGGGGCCGATACGCCAGAAATGACGTGAAATGCTTCATCCGAGATGTTAGCCTGCCTTAGGTTAGGATATATATTGCTGTAGACGTTTATAATGTCCCAACCGAGACGTACGGGACGGCAGGAACGGGATACTGTAAAACATTACCAGCGAGGGGCTAGATGGGTTAGGTTAGGTTGTGATACGTTATAGGCGTATATAATGTTCCCACTGAGAAGTAGGGGCCGATATGCCAGGAATGTTGTAAAGTACTGCATCCGAGATTATAGCCTGGCTTAGGTTAGGATATATAACGCTGTAGACGTATATAATGTCCCATCCGAGACGTACGGGACGACACGAACTGGATTCTGTAAAACATTACCAGCGAGGGGATAGATGGGTTAGGTTAGGTTGTGATACGTTATAAACGTATATAACGTTCCCACCGAGAAGTAGGGGCCGATATGCCAGGAATGTTGTAAAATACTGCATTCGAGATGATAGCTTGCCTTAGGTTAGGATATATAACGCTATAGACGTATATAATATTCCAAACGAGATGTACGGGACGTCACGAACGGGATTCTGTAACATTGCCAACGAGGGGCTAGATGGGATAGGTTAAGTTATGTTACGTTACAAACGTATATAATGTTCCCACCGAGCAGAACGGGCCGATACGACAGAAATGTTGTAAAATACTGCATCCGAGATGTTAGCCTGCCTTAGGTTAGGATATATAACGCTGTAGACGTTTATAATGTCCCAAGAGAGACGTACGGGACAACACGAACGGGATTCTGTAAAACATTACCAGCGAGGGGCTAGATGGGTTAGGTTAGGTTGTGATACGTTATAAACGTATATAATGTTCCCACCGAGAAGTAGGGGCCGATATGCCAGGAATGTTGTAAAATACTGCATCCGAGATGATAGCTTGCCTTAGCTTAGGATATATAACGCTATAGACGTATATAATATTCCAACCGAGATGTACGGGACGTCACGAACGGGATTCTGTAAAACATTACCAGCGTGGGGCTAGATGGGTTAGGTTAGGTTATATTACGTTATAGACGTATATAATGTTCCCACTGAGAAGTAGGGGCCGATATGCCAGGAATGTTGTAAAATACTGCATCCGAGATTATAGCCTGGCTTAGGTTAGGATATATAACGCTTTAGAAGTTTATAATGTCCCAACCGAGACGTACGGGGTGACAGAAACGGGATTCTGTAAAACATTACCGGCGAGGGGCTAGATGGGTTAGGTTAGGTTATGTTACGTTATAGACGTATATAATGTTCCCACTGAGAAGTAGGGGCCGATATGCCAGGAATGTTGTAAAATACTGCATCCGAGATTATAGCCTGGCTTAGGTTAGGATATATAACGCTTTAGAAGTTTATAATGTCCCAACCGAGACGTACGGGGTGACAGGAACGGGATTCTGTAAAACATTACCAGCGAGGGGCTAGATGTGTTAGGTAAGGTTATATTACGTTATAGACCTATATAATGTTCCCACCGAGAAGTAGGAGACGATACGCCAGGAATGTTGTAAAATACTACATACGAGATGATAGCCTGCCTTAGGTTAGGATATATAACGCTTTAGAAGTTTATAGTGTCCCAACCGAGACGTACGGGGCGACAGGAACGGGATTCTGTAAAACATTACCAGCGAGGGGCTAGATGTGTTAGGATAGGTTATGTTACGTTATAGACCTATATAATGTTCCCACCGAGAAGTATTGGCCGATATGCCAGGAATGTTGTAAAATACTGCAACCGAGATGTTAGCCTGCCTTAGGTTAGGATATATAACGCTGTAGAAGTTTATAATGTCCCAAGAGAGACGTACGGGACGACACGAACGGGATTCTGTAAAACATTACCAGCGAGGGGCTAGATGGGTTAGGTTAGGTTGTGATACGTTATAAACGTGTATAATGTTCCCACCGTGAAGTAGGGGCCGATACGCCAGGAATGGCGTAAAATGCTTCATCCGAGATGTTAGCCTGCCTTACGTTAGGATATATATCGCTGTAGACGATTATAGTGTCCCATCCGAGACGTACGGGACCACAGGAACGGGATTCTGTAAAACATTGCCAGCGAGGGGCTAGATGGGTAAGGTTAGGTTGTGATACGTTATAGACGTATATAATGTTCCCACCGAGAAGTAGGGGCCGATATGCCAGGAATGTTGCAAAATACTGCATCCGAGATGATAGTCTGCCTTAGGGTAGGATATATAACGCTGTAGACGTATATAATATCCCAACCGAGACGTACGTGACGACACGAACGGGATTCTGTAAAATATTACCAGCGAGGGGCTAGATGGGTTAGGTTAGGTTATGTTACGTTATAGACGTGTATAATGTTCCCACCGAGAAGTAGGGGCCGATATGCCAGGAATGTTGCAAAATACTGCATCCGAGATGATAGCCTGGCTTAGGTTAGGATATATAACGCTATAGGCGTATATAATGTCCCAACCGAGAAGTACGGGACGACAGGAACGGGATACTGTAAAACATTACCAGCGAGGGGCTAGATGTGTTAGGTAAGGTTATATTACGTTATAGACCTATATAATGTTCCCACCGAGAAGTAGGAGACGATACGCCAGGTATGTTGTAAAATACTACATACGAGATGATAGCCTGCCTTAGGTTTGGATATATAAAGCTTTAGAAGTTTATAATGTCCCAACCGAGACGTACGGGGCGACAGGAACGGGATTCTGTAAAACATTACCAGCGAGGGGCTAGATGTGTTAGATTATGTTTTCTTACGTTATAGACGTGTATAATGTTCCCACCGTGAAGTAGGGGCGGATACGCCAGGAATGGCGTAAAATACTGCATCCGAGATGTTAGCCTGCCTTAGGTTAGTATATATATTGCTGTAGACGTTTATTATGTCCCAACCGAGACGTACGGGACGGCAGGAACGGGATACTGCAAAACATTACCAGCGAGGGGCCAGATGTGTTAGGTTAGGTTATATTACGTTATAGACGAATATAATGTTCCCACCGCGAAGTAGAGGCCGATGCGCTATGAATGTTGTAGAATACTGCATCCGAGATGATAGCCTGGCTTAGGTTAGGATATATAACGCTATAGGCGTATATAATGTCCCAACCGAGAAGTACGGGACGACAGGAACGGGATACTGTAAAACATTACCAGCGAGGGGCTAGATGTGTTAGGTAAGGTTATATTACGTTATAGACCTATATAATGTTCCCACCGAGAAGTAGGAGACGATACGCCAGGAATGTTGTAAAATACTACATACGAGATGATAGCCTGCCTTAGGTTAGGATATATAACGCTTTAGAAGTTTATAGTGTCCCAACCGAGACGTACGGGGCGACAGGAACGGGATTCTGTAAAACATTACCAGCGAGGGGCTAGATGTGTTAGGATAGGTTATGTTACGTTATAGACCTATATAATGTTCCCACCGAGAAGTATTGGCCGATATGCCAGGAATGTTGTAAAATACTGCAACCGAGATGTTAGCCTGCCTTAGGTTAGGATATATAACGCTGTAGAAGTTTATAATGTCCCAAGAGAGACGTACGGGACGACACGAACGGGATTCTGTAAAACATTACCAGCGAGGGGCTAGATGGGTTAGGTTAGGTTGTGATACGTTATAAACGTGTATAATGTTCCCACCGTGAAGTAGGGGCCGATACGCCAGGAATGGCGTAAAATGCTTCATCCGAGATGTTAGCCTGCCTTACGATAGGATATATATCGCTGTAGACGATTATAGTGTCCCATCCGAGACGTACGGGACCGCAGGAACGGGATTCTGTAAAACATTGCCAGCGAGGGGCTAGATGGGTAAGGTTAGGTTGTGATACGTTATAGACGTATATAATGTTCCCACCGAGAAGTAGGGGCCGATATGCCAGGAATGTTGCAAAATACTGCATCCGAGATGATAGTCTGCCTTAGGGTAGGATATATAACGCTGTAGACGTATATAATATCCCAACCGAGACGTACGTGACGACACGAACGGGATTCTGTAAAATATTACCAGCGAGGGGCTAGATGGGTTAGGTTAGGTCATGTTACGTTATAGACGTGTATAATGTTCCCACCGAGAAGTAGGGGCCGATATGCCAGGAATGTTGCAAAATACTGCATCCGAGATGATAGCCTGGCTTAGGTTAGGATATATAACGCTATAGGCGTATATAATGTCCCAACCGAGAAGTACGGGACGACAGGAACGGGATACTGTAAAACATTACCAGCGAGGGGCTAGATGTGTTAGGTAAGGTTATATTACGTTATAGACCTATATAATGTTCCCACCGAGAAGTAGGAGACGATACGCCAGGTATGTTGTAAAATACTACATACGAGATGATAGCCTGCCTTAGGTTTGGATATATAAAGCTTTAGAAGTTTATAATGTCCCAACCGAGACGTACGGGGCGACAGGAACGGGATTCTGTAAAACATTACCAGCGAGGGGCTAGATGTGTTAGATTATGTTTTCTTACGTTATAGACGTGTATAATGTTCCCACCGTGAAGTAGGGGCGGATACGCCAGGAATGGCGTAAAATACTGCATCCGAGATGTTAGCCTGCCTTAGGTTAGTATATATATTGCTGTAGACGTTTATTATGTCCCAACCGAGACGTACGGGACGGCAGGAACGGGATACTGCAAAACATTACCAGCGAGGGGCCAGATGTGTTAGGTTAGGTTATATTACGTTATAGACGAATATAATGTTCCCACCGCGAAGTAGAGGCCGATGCGCTATGAATGTTGTAGAATACTGCATCCGAGATGATAGCCTGGCTTAGGTTAGGATATATAACGCTATAGGCGTATATAATGTCCCAACCGAGAAGTACGGGACGACAGGAACGGGATACTGTAAAACATTACCAGCGAGGGGCTAGATGTGTTAGGTAAGGTTATATTACGTTATAGACCTATATAATGTTCCCACCGAGAAGTAGGAGACGATACGCCAGGAATGTTGTAAAATACTACATACGAGATGATAGCCTGCCTTAGGTTAGGATATATAACGCTTTAGAAGTTTATAGTGTCCCAACCGAGACGTACGGGGCGACAGGAACGGGATTCTGTAAAACATTACCAGCGAGGGGCTAGATGTGTTAGGATAGGTTATGTTACGTTATAGACCTATATAATGTTCCCACCGAGAAGTATTGGCCGATATGCCAGGAATGTTGTAAAATACTGCAACCGAGATGTTAGCCTGCCTTAGGTTAGGATATATAACGCTGTAGAAGTTTATAATGTCCCAAGAGAGACGTACGGGACGACACGAACGGGATTCTGTAAAACATTACCAGCGAGGGGCTAGATGGGTTAGGTTAGGTTGTGATACGTTATAAACGTGTATAATGTTCCCACCGTGAAGTAGGGGCCGATACGCCAGGAATGGCGTAAAATGCTTCATCCGAGATGTTAGCCTGCCTTACGATAGGATATATATCGCTGTAGACGATTATAGTGTCCCATCCGAGACGTACGGGACCGCAGGAACGGGATTCTGTAAAACATTGCCAGCGAGGGGCTAGATGGGTAAGGTTAGGTTGTGATACGTTATAGACGTATATAATGTTCCCACCGAGAAGTAGGGGCCGATATGCCAGGAATGTTGCAAAATACTGCATCCGAGATGATAGTCTGCCTTAGGGTAGGATATATAACGCTGTAGACGTATATAATATCCCAACCGAGACGTACGTGACGACACGAACGGGATTCTGTAAAATATTACCAGCGAGGGGCTAGATGGGTTAGGTTAGGTCATGTTACGTTATAGACGTGTATAATGTTCCCACCGAGAAGTAGGGGCCGATATGCCAGGAATGTTGCAAAATACTGCATCCGAGATGATAGCCTGGCTTAGGTTAGGATATATAACGCTATAGGCGTATATAATGTCCCAACCGAGAAGTACGGGACGACAGGAACGGGATACTGTAAAACATTACCAGCGAGGGGCTAGATGTGTTAGGTAAGGTTATATTACGTTATAGACCTATATAATGTTCCCACCGAGAAGTAGGAGACGATACGCCAGGTATGTTGTAAAATACTACATACGAGATGATAGCCTGCCTTAGGTTTGGATATATAACGCTATAGACGTATATAATATCCCAACCGAGACGTACGGGACGACACGAACGGGATTCTGTGAAATATTACCATCGAGGGGCTAGATGGGTTAGATTAGGTTTTGTTACGTTATAGACGTGTATAATGTTCCCACCGTGAAGTAGGGGCGGATACGCCAGGAATGGCGTAAAATACTGCATCCGAGATTATAGCCTGGCTTAGGTTAGGATATATAACGCTGTAGACGTTTATAATGTCCCTACCGAGACGTACGGGACGACACGAACGGGATTCTGTAAAACATTACGAGCGAGGGGCTAGATGTGTAAGGTTAGGTTATATTACGTTATAGACGAATATAATGTTCCCACGGAGAAGGAGAGGCCGATCCTACAGAAATGTTGTAAAATACTATATCCGAGCAGTTAGCCTGCCTTAGGTTAGGATATATATCGCTGTGGACGTTTATAATGTCTCATCCGAGACGTACGGGACGTCACGAACGGTATTCTGTAAAACATTACCAGCGAGGTGCTAGATTGTTAGGTTAGGTTATGTTACGTTATAGACGTGCATAATGTTCCCACCGTGAAGTAGGGGCCGATACGCCAGGAATGACGTGAAATGCTTCATCCTAGATGTTAGCCTGCCTTAGGTTAGGATATATATTGCTGTAGACGTTTATAATGTCCCAACCGAGACGTACGGGACGGCAGGAACGGGATACTGCAAAACATTGCCAGCGAGGGGCTAGATGTGTTAGGTTAGGTTACATTACGTTATAGACGAATATAATGATCCCACCGCGAAGTAGAGGCCGATGCGCTAGGAATGTTGTAAAATACTGCATCCGAGATGATAGCCTGCCTTAGGTTAGGATATATATCGCTGTGGACGTTTATAATGTCTTATCCGAGACGTACGGGACGACAGGAACGGGATTCTGTAAAACATTACCAGCGAGGGGCTAGATGGGTTAGGTTAGATTATATTACGTTATAGACGTATATAATGTTCCCACCGAGAAGTAGAGGCCGATCCTACAGAAATGTTGTTAAATACTATATCCGAGAAGTTTGCCTGCCTTAGGTTAGGATATATAACGCTGTAGACGTATATAATGTCGCAATCGAGACGTACGGGACGACACGAACGGGATTCTGTAAAACATTACCAGCGAGGGGCTAGATGGGTTGGGTTAGTTATGTTACGTTATAGACGTATATAGTGTTCCCACCGAGAAGTAGGGGCCGATACTCCAAGAATGTTGTAAAATACTGCATCCGAGATGATAGCCTGCCTTAGGTTAGGATATATAACGCTATAGACGTATATAATATCCCAACCGAGATGTACGGGACGTCACGAACGGTATTCTGTAAAACATTACCAGCGAGGTGCTAGATGGGTTAGGTTAGGTTGTGATACGTTATAGACGTATATAATGTTCCCACCGAGAAGTAGGGGCCGATACTCCAAGAATGTTGTAAAATACTACATCCGAGATGTTAGCCTGCCTTACGTTAGGATATATAACGCTGTAGACGTATATAATGTCCCATACGAGACGTACGGGACGACACGAACGGGATTCTGTAAAACATTGCCAGCGAGGGGCTAGATGGGATAGGTTAGGTTATGTTACGTTATAGACGTGTATAATTTTCCCACTGAGAAGTAGGGGCGGATACGCCAGGAATGGCGTAAAATACTGCATCCGAGATGTTAGCCTGCCTTAGGTTAGGATATATTATGTTATAGACGTATATAATGTTCCCACCGAGAAGTATGGGCCGATACGCCAGGAATGTTGTAAAATACTATATCCGAGAAGTTAGCCTGCCTTAGGTTAGGATATATATCGCTGTAGACGTTTATAATGTCTCATCCGAGACGTACGGGTCGACAGGGACGGGATTCTGTAAAACATTGCCAGCGAGGGGCTAGATGGGATAGGTTAGGTTATGTTACGTTATAGACGTATATAATGTTCCCACCGAGAAGTATGGGCTGATACGCCAGAAATGTTGTAAAATACTGCATCCGAGATGTTAGCCTGCCTTAGGTTAGGATATATAACACTATAGACGTATAAAATATCCCAACCGAGACGTACGGGTCGACAAGAACGGGATTCTGTAAAATATTACCAGCGAGGGGCTAGATGGGTTGGGTTAGGTTATGTTACGTTATAGACGTGTATAATGTTCCCACCGTGAAGTAGGGCCCGATACGCCAGGAATGTTGTAAAATACTACATCCGAGATGTTAGCCTGCCTTAGGTTAGGATATATAACGGTATAGACGTATATAATATTCCAACCGAGATGTACGGGACGACACGAACGGGATTCTGTAAAACATTGCCAGCGAGGGGCTAGATGGGATAGGTTAGGTTATGTTACGTTATAGACGTATATAATGTTCCCACCGAGAAGTAGACGCCGATCCTACAGAAATGTTGTAAAATACTATATCCGAGAAATTAGCCTGCCATAGGTTAGGATATATATCGCTGTAGACGTTTATAATGTCTCATCCGAGACGTACGGGACGACAGGAACGGGATTCTGTAAAACATTACCAGCGAGGCGCTAGATGGGATAGGTTAGATTATATTACGTTATAGACGTATATAATGTTCCCACCGAGAAGTAGAGGCCGATCCTACAGAAATGTTGTTAAATACTATATCCGAGAAGTTTGCCTGCCTTAGGTTAGGATATATAACGCTGTAGACGTATATAATGTCGCAATCGAGACGTACGGGACGACACGAACGGGATTCTGTAAAACATTACCAGCGAGGGGCTAGATGGGTTGGGTTAGTTATGTTACGTTATAGACGTATATAGTGTTCCCACCGAGAAGTAGGGGCCGATACTCCAAGAATGTTGTAAAATACTGCATCCGAGATGATAGCCTGCCTTAGGTTAGGATATATAACGCTATAGACGTATATAATATCCCAACCGAGATGTACGGGACGTCACGAACGGTATTCTGTAAAACATTACCAGCGAGGTGCTAGATGGGTTAGGTTAGGTTGTAATACGTTATAGACGTGTATAATGTTCCCACCGTGAAGTAGGGGCCGATACGCCAGGAATGTATAAAATACTACATCCGAGATGTTAGCCTGCCTTAGGTTAGGTTATATAACGCTATAGACGTATATAATATCCCAACCGAGATGTACGGGACGACACGAACGGGATTCTGTAAAACATTGCCAGCGAGGGGCTAGATGGGATAGGTTAGGTTATGTTACGTTATAGACGTATATAATGTTCCCACCGAGAAGTATGGGCCGATACGCCAGGAATGCTGTAAAATACTGCATGCGAAAAGTTAGCCTGCCTTACGTTAGGATATATATCGCTGTAGACGTATATAATGTCCCATACGAGACGTACGGGACGACACGAACGGGATTCTGTAAAACATTGCCAGCGAGATGGGATAGGTTAGGTTATGTTACGCTATATACGTATATAATGTTCCCACCGAGAAGTATGGGCCGATACGCCAGGAATGTTGTAAAATACAGCATCCGAGATGTTAGCCTGACTTAGGTTAGGATATATTATGTTATAGACGTATATAATGTTCCCACCGAGAAGTATGGGCCGATACGCCAGGAATGTTGTAAAATACTATATCCGAGAAGTTAGCCTGCCTTAGGTTAGGATATATATCGCTGTGGACGTTTATAATGTCTCATCCGAGACGTACGGGACGACAGGAACGGGATTCTGTAAAACATTACCAGCGAGGGGCTAGATGGGTTAGGTTAGGTTGTGATACGTTATAGGCGTATATAATGTTCCCACCGAGAAGTAGGGGCCGATATGCCAGGAATGTTGTAAAATACTGCATCCGAGATAATAGCCTGGCTTAGGTTAGGATATATAACGCTGTGGACGTTTATAGTGTCTCATCCGAGACGTACGGGACGACACGAACGGGATTCTGTAAAACATTACCAGCGAGGTGCTAGATGTGTTAGGTTAGGTTATATTACGTTATAGACGAATATAATGTTCCCACCGAGAAGTAGAGGCCGATACGCCAGGAATGTTGTAAAATACTACATCCGAGATGTTAGCCTGCCTTAGGTTAGGATATATAACGCTATAGACGTATATAATATCCCAACCGAGACGTACGGGACGTTACGAACGGTATTCTGTAAAACATTACCAGCGAGGTGCTAGATGTGTTAGGTTAGGTTATGTTACGTTATAGACGTGTATAATGTTCCCACCGTGAAGTAGGGGCCGATACGCCAGGAATGTATAAAATACTACATCCGAGATGTTAGCCTGCCTTAGGTTAGGTTATATAACGCTATAGACGTATATAATATCCCAACCGAGATGTACGGGACGACACGAACGGGATTCTGTAAAACATTGCCAGCGAGGGGCTAGATGGGATAGGTTAGGTTATGTTACGTTATAGACGTATATAATGTTCCCACCGAGAAGTATGGGCCGATACGCCAGAAATGTTGTAAAATACTGCATCCGAGATGTTAGCCTGCCTTAGGTTAGGATATATAACACTATAGACGTATATAATATCCCAACCGAGACGTACGGGACGACACGAACGGGATTCTGTGAAATATTACCATCGAGGGGCTAGATGGGTTAGATTAGGTTTTGTTACGTTATAGACGTGTATAATGTTCCCACCGTGAAGTAGGGGCGGATACGCCAGGAATGGCGTAAAATACTGCATCCGAGATTATAGCCTGGCTTAGGTTAGGATATATAACGCTGTAGACGTTTATAATGTCCCTACCGAGACGTACGGGACGACACGAACGGGATTCTGTAAAACATTACGAGCGAGGGGCTAGATGTGTAAGGTTAGGTTATATTACGTTATAGACGAATATAATGTTCCCACGGAGAAGGAGAGGCCGATCCTACAGAAATGTTGTAAAATACTATATCCGAGCAGTTAGCCTGCCTTAGGTTAGGATATATATCGCTGTGGACGTTTATAATGTCTCATCCGAGACGTACGGGACGTCACGAACGGTATTCTGTAAAACATTACCAGCGAGGTGCTAGATTGTTAGGTTAGGTTATGTTACGTTATAGACGTGCATAATGTTCCCACCGTGAAGTAGGGGCCGATACGCCAGGAATGACGTGAAATGCTTCATCCTAGATGTTAGCCTGCCTTAGGTTAGGATATATATTGCTGTAGACGTTTATAATGTCCCAACCGAGACGTACGGGACGGCAGGAACGGGATACTGCAAAACATTGCCAGCGAGGGGCTAGATGTGTTAGGTTAGGTTACATTACGTTATAGACGAATATAATGATCCCACCGCGAAGTAGAGGCCGATGCGCTAGGAATGTTGTAAAATACTGCATCCGAGATGATAGCCTGCCTTAGGTTAGGATATATATCGCTGTGGACGTTTATAATGTCTTATCCGAGACGTACGGGACGACAGGAACGGGATTCTGTAAAACATTACCAGCGAGGGGCTAGATGGGTTAGGTTAGATTATATTACGTTATAGACGTATATAATGTTCCCACCGAGAAGTAGAGGCCGATCCTACAGAAATGTTGTTAAATACTATATCCGAGAAGTTTGCCTGCCTTAGGTTAGGATATATAACGCTGTAGACGTATATAATGTCGCAATCGAGACGTACGGGACGACACGAACGGGATTCTGTAAAACATTACCAGCGAGGGGCTAGATGGGTTGGGTTAGTTATGTTACGTTATAGACGTATATAGTGTTCCCACCGAGAAGTAGGGGCCGATACTCCAAGAATGTTGTAAAATACTGCATCCGAGATGATAGCCTGCCTTAGGTTAGGATATATAACGCTATAGACGTATATAATATCCCAACCGAGATGTACGGGACGTCACGAACGGTATTCTGTAAAACATTACCAGCGAGGTGCTAGATGGGTTAGGTTAGGTTGTGATACGTTATAGACGTATATAATGTTCCCACCGAGAAGTAGGGGCCGATACTCCAAGAATGTTGTAAAATACTACATCCGAGATGTTAGCCTGCCTTACGTTAGGATATATAACGCTGTAGACGTATATAATGTCCCATACGAGACGTACGGGACGACACGAACGGGATTCTGTAAAACATTGCCAGCGAGGGGCTAGATGGGATAGGTTAGGTTATGTTACGTTATAGACGTGTATAATTTTCCCACTGAGAAGTAGGGGCGGATACGCCAGGAATGGCGTAAAATACTGCATCCGAGATGT
This sequence comes from Xylocopa violacea, assembly GCA_963969225.1. Taxonomy (NCBI): domain Eukaryota; kingdom Metazoa; phylum Arthropoda; class Insecta; order Hymenoptera; family Apidae; genus Xylocopa; species Xylocopa violacea. Next base: position 504,423 of record CAXAJV010000807.1, read on the forward strand.
TAGCCTGCCTTAGGTTAGGATATATTATGTTATAGACGTATATAATGTTCCCACCGAGAAGTATGGGCCGATACGCCAGGAATGTTGTAAAATACTATATCCGAGAAGTTAGCCTGCCTTAGGTTAGGATATATATCGCTGTAGACGTTTATAATGTCTCATCCGAGACGTACGGGTCGACAGGGACGGGATTCTGTAAAACATTGCCAGCGAGGGGCTAGATGGGATAGGTTAGGTTATGTTACGTTATAGACGTATATAATGTTCCCACCGAGAAGTATGGGCTGATACGCCAGAAATGTTGTAAAATACTGCATCCGAGATGTTAGCCTGCCTTAGGTTAGGATATATAACACTATAGACGTATAAAATATCCCAACCGAGACGTACGGGTCGACAAGAACGGGATTCTGTAAAATATTACCAGCGAGGGGCTAGATGGGTTGGGTTAGGTTATGTTACGTTATAGACGTGTATAATGTTCCCACCGTGAAGTAGGGCCCGATACGCCAGGAATGTTGTAAAATACTACATCCGAGATGTTAGCCTGCCTTAGGTTAGGATATATAACGGTATAGACGTATATAATATTCCAACCGAGATGTACGGGACGACACGAACGGGATTCTGTAAAACATTGCCAGCGAGGGGCTAGATGGGATAGGTTAGGTTATGTTACGTTATAGACGTATATAATGTTCCCACCGAGAAGTAGACGCCGATCCTACAGAAATGTTGTAAAATACTATATCCGAGAAATTAGCCTGCCATAGGTTAGGATATATATCGCTGTAGACGTTTATAATGTCTCATCCGAGACGTACGGGACGACAGGAACGGGATTCTGTAAAACATTACCAGCGAGGCGCTAGATGGGATAGGTTAGATTATATTACGTTATAGACGTATATAATGTTCCCACCGAGAAGTAGAGGCCGATCCTACAGAAATGTTGTTAAATACTATATCCGAGAAGTTTGCCTGCCTTAGGTTAGGATATATAACGCTGTAGACGTATATAATGTCGCAATCGAGACGTACGGGACGACACGAACGGGATTCTGTAAAACATTACCAGCGAGGGGCTAGATGGGTTGGGTTAGTTATGTTACGTTATAGACGTATATAGTGTTCCCACCGAGAAGTAGGGGCCGATACTCCAAGAATGTTGTAAAATACTGCATCCGAGATGATAGCCTGCCTTAGGTTAGGATATATAACGCTATAGACGTATATAATATCCCAACCGAGATGTACGGGACGTCACGAACGGTATTCTGTAAAACATTACCAGCGAGGTGCTAGATGGGTTAGGTTAGGTTGTAATACGTTATAGACGTGTATAATGTTCCCACCGTGAAGTAGGGGCCGATACGCCAGGAATGTATAAAATACTACATCCGAGATGTTAGCCTGCCTTAGGTTAGGTTATATAACGCTATAGACGTATATAATATCCCAACCGAGATGTACGGGACGACACGAACGGGATTCTGTAAAACATTGCCAGCGAGGGGCTAGATGGGATAGGTTAGGTTATGTTACGTTATAGACGTATATAATGTTCCCACCGAGAAGTATGGGCCGATACGCCAGGAATGTTGTAAAATACTGCATGCGAAAAGTTAGCCTGCCTTACGTTAGGATATATATCGCTGTAGACGTATATAATGTCCCATACGAGACGTACGGGACGACACGAACGGGATTCTGTAAAACATTGCCAGCGAGATGGGATAGGTTAGGTTATGTTACGCTATATACGTATATAATGTTCCCACCGAGAAGTATGGGCCGATACGCCAGGAATGTTGTAAAATACAGCATCCGAGATGTTAGCCTGACTTAGGTTAGGATATATTATGTTATAGACGTATATAATGTTCCCACCGAGAAGTATGGGCCGATACGCCAGGAATGTTGTAAAATACTATATCCGAGAAGTTAGCCTGCCTTAGGTTAGGATATATATCGCTGTGGACGTTTATAATGTCTCATCCGAGACGTACGGGACGACAGGAACGGGATTCTGTAAAACATTACCAGCGAGGGGCTAGATGGGTTAGGTTAGGTTGTGATACGTTATAGGCGTATATAATGTTCCCACCGAGAAGTAGGGGCCGATATGCCAGGAATGTTGTAAAATACTGCATCCGAGATAATAGCCTGGCTTAGGTTAGGATATATAACGCTGTGGACGTTTATAGTGTCTCATCCGAGACGTACGGGACGACACGAACGGGATTCTGTAAAACATTACCAGCGAGGTGCTAGATGTGTTAGGTTAGGTTATATTACGTTATAGACGAATATAATGTTCCCACCGAGAAGTAGAGGCCGATACGCCAGGAATGTTGTAAAATACTACATCCGAGATGTTAGCCTGCCTTAGGTTAGGATATATAACGCTATAGACGTATATAATATCCCAACCGAGACGTACGGGACGTTACGAACGGTATTCTGTAAAACATTACCAGCGAGGTGCTAGATGTGTTAGGTTAGGTTATGTTACGTTATAGACGTGTATAATGTTCCCACCGTGAAGTAGGGGCCGATACGCCAGGAATGTATAAAATACTACATCCGAGATGTTAGCCTGCCTTAGGTTAGGTTATATAACGCTATAGACGTATATAATATCCCAACCGAGATGTACGGGACGACACGAACGGGATTCTGTAAAACATTGCCAGCGAGGGGCTAGATGGGATAGGTTAGGTTATGTTACGTTATAGACGTATATAATGTTCCCACCGAGAAGTATGGGCCGATACGCCAGAAATGTTGTAAAATACTGCATCCGAGATGTTAGCCTGCCTTAGGTTAGGATATATAACACTATAGACGTATATAATATCCCAACCGAGACGTACGGGTCGACAAGAACGGGATTCTGTAAAATATTACCAGCGAGGGGCTAGATGGGTTGGGTTAGGTTATGTTACGTTATAGACGTGTATAATGTTCCCACCGTGAAGTAGGGCCCGATACGCCAGGAATGTTGTAAAATACTACATCCGAGATGTTAGCCTGCCTTAGGTTAGGATATATAACGGTATAGACGTATATAATATTCCAACCGAGATGTACGGGACGACACGAACGGGATTCTGTAAAACATTGCCAGCGAGGGGCTAGATGGGATAGGTTAGGTTATGTTACGTTATAGACGTATATAATGTTCCCACCGAGAAGTAGACGCCGATCCTACAGAAATGTTGTAAAATACTATATCCGAGAAATTAGCCTGCCATAGGTTAGGATATATATCGCTGTAGACGTTTATAATGTCTCATCCGAGACGTACGGGACGACAGGAACGGGATTCTGTAAAACATTACCAGCGAGGCGCTAGATGGGATAGGTTAGGTTGTGATACGTTATAGACGTATATAATGTTCCCACCGAGAAGTAGCGGCCGATATGCCAGGAATGTTGCAAAATACTGCATCCGAGATGATAGCCTGGCTTAGGTTAGGATATATAACGCTATAGGCGTATATAATATCCCAACCGAGACGTACGTGACGACACGAACGGGATTCTGTAAAATATTACCAGCGAGGGGCTAGATGGGTTAGGTTAGGTTATGTTACGTTATAGACGTGTATAATGTTCCCACCGAGAAGTAGGGGCCGATATGCCAGGAATGTTGCAAAATACTGCATCCGAGATGATAGCCTGGCTTAGGTTAGGATATATAACGCTATAGGCGTATATAATGTCCCAACCGAGAAGTACGGGACGACAGGAACGGGATACTGTAAAACATTACCAGAGAGGGGCTAGATGTGTTAGGTAAGGTTATATTACGTTATAGACCTATATAATGTTCCCACCGAGAAGTAGGAGACGATACGCCAGGTATGTTGTAAAATACTACATACGAGATGATAGCCTGCCTTAGGTTTGGATATATAAAGCTTTAGAAGTTTATAATGTCCCAACCGAGACGTACGGGGCGACAGGAACGGGATTCTGTAAAACATTACCAGCGAGGGGCTAGATGTGTTAGATTATGTTTTCTTACGTTATAGACGTGTATAATGTTCCCACCGTGAAGTAGGGGCGGATACGCCAGGAATGGCGTAAAATACTGCATCCGAGATGTTAGCCTGCCTTAGGTTAGTATATATATTGCTGTAGACGTTTATTATGTCCCAACCGAGACGTACGGGACGGCAGGAACGGGATACTGCAAAACATTACCAGCGAGGGGCCAGATGTGTTAGGTTAGGTTATATTACGTTATAGACGAATATAATGTTCCCACCGCGAAGTAGAGGCCGATGCGCTATGAATGTTGTAGAATACTGCATCCGAGATGATAGCCTGGCTTAGGTTAGGATATATAACGCTATAGGCGTATATAATGTCCCAACCGAGAAGTACGGGACGACAGGAACGGGATACTGTAAAACATTACCAGCGAGGGGCTAGATGTGTTAGGTAAGGTTATATTACGTTATAGACCTATATAATGTTCCCACCGAGAAGTAGGAGACGATACGCCAGGAATGTTGTAAAATACTACATACGAGATGATAGCCTGCCTTAGGTTAGGATATATAACGCTTTAGAAGTTTATAGTGTCCCAACCGAGACGTACGGGGCGACAGGAACGGGATTCTGTAAAACATTACCAGCGAGGGGCTAGATGTGTTAGGATAGGTTGTGTTACGTTATAGACCTATATAATGTTCCCACCGAGAAGTATTGGCCGATATGCCAGGAATGTTGTAAAATACTGCAACCGAGATGTTAGCCTGCCTTAGGTTAGGATATATAACGCTGTAGAAGTTTATAATGTCCCAAGAGAGACGTACGGGACGACACGAACGGGATTCTGTAAAACATTACCAGCGAGGGGCTAGATGGGTTAGGTTAGGTTGTGATACGTTATAAACGTGTATAATGTTCCCACCGTGAAGTAGGGGCCGATACGCCAGGAATGGCGTAAAATGCTTCATCCGAGATGTTAGCCTGCCTTACGATAGGATATATATCGCTGTAGACGATTATAGTGTCCCATCCGAGACGTACGGGACCGCAGGAACGGGATTCTGTAAAACATTGCCAGCGAGGGGCTAGATGGGTAAGGTTAGGTTGTGATACGTTATAGACGTATATAATGTTCCCACCGAGAAGTAGGGGCCGATATGCCAGGAATGTTGCAAAATACTGCATCCGAGATGATAGTCTGCCTTAGGGTAGGATATATAACGCTGTAGACGTATATAATATCCCAACCGAGACGTACGTGACGACACGAACGGGATTCTGTAAAATATTACCAGCGAGGGGCTAGATGGGTTAGGTTAGGTCATGTTACGTTATAGACGTGTATAATGTTCCCACCGAGAAGTAGGGGCCGATATGCCAGGAATGTTGCAAAATACTGCATCCGAGATGATAGCCTGGCTTAGGTTAGGATATATAACGCTATAGGCGTATATAATGTCCCAACCGAGAAGTACGGGACGACAGGAACGGGATACTGTAAAACATTACCAGCGAGGGGCTAGATGTGTTAGGTAAGGTTATATTACGTTATAGACCTATATAATGTTCCCACCGAGAAGTAGGAGACGATACGCCAGGAATGTTGTAAAATACTACATACGAGATGATAGCCTGCCTTAGGTTAGGATATATAACGCTTTAGAAGTTTATAGTGTCCCAACCGAGACGTACGGGGCGACAGGAACGGGATTCTGTAAAACATTACCAGCGAGGGGCTAGATGTGTTAGGATAGGTTATGTTACGTTATAGACCTATATAATGTTCCCACCGAGAAGTATTGGCCGATATGCTAGGAATGTTGTAAAATACTGCAACCGAGATGTTAGCCTGCCTTAGGTTAGGATATATAACGCTGTAGAAGTTTATAATGTCCCAAGAGAGACGTACGGGACGACACGAACGGGATTCTGTAAAACATTACCAGCGAGGGGCTAGATGGGTTAGGTTAGGTTGTGATACGTTATAAACGTGTATAATGTTCCCACCGTGAAGTAGGGGCCGATACGCCAGGAATGGCGTAAAATGCTTCATCCGAGATGTTAGCCTGCCTTACGATAGGATATATATCGCTGTAGACGATTATAGTGTCCCATCCGAGACGTACGGGACCGCAGGAACGGGATTCTGTAAAACATTGCCAGCGAGGGGCTAGATGGGTAAGGTTAGGTTGTGATAGGTTATAGACGTATATAATGTTCCCACCGAGAAGTAGGGGCCGATATGCCAGGAATGTTGCAAAATACTGCATCCGAGATGATAGTCTGCCTTAGGGTAGGATATATAACGCTGTAGACGTATATAATATCCCAACCGAGACGTACGTGACGACACGAACGGGATTCTGTGAAATATTACCATCGAGGGGCTAGATGGGTTAGATTAGGTTTTGTTACGTTATAGACGTGTATAATGTTCCCACCGTGAAGTAGGGGCGGATACGCCAGGAATGGCGTAAAATACTGCATCCGAGATTATAGCCTGGCTTAGGTTAGGATATATAACGCTGTAGACGTTTATAATGTCCCTACCGAGACGTACGGGACGACACGAACGGGATTCTGTAAAACATTACGAGCGAGGGGCTAGATGTGTAAGGTTAGGTTATATTACGTTATAGACGAATATAATGTTCCCACGGAGAAGGAGAGGCCGATCCTACAGAAATGTTGTAAAATACTATATCCGAGCAGTTAGCCTGCCTTAGGTTAGGATATATATCGCTGTGGACGTTTATAATGTCTCATCCGAGACGTACGGGACGTCACGAACGGTATTCTGTAAAACATTACCAGCGAGGTGCTAGATTGTTAGGTTAGGTTATGTTACGTTATAGACGTGCATAATGTTCCCACCGTGAAGTAGGGGCCGATACGCCAGGAATGACGTGAAATGCTTCATCCTAGATGTTAGCCTGCCTTAGGTTAGGATATATATTGCTGTAGACGTTTATAATGTCCCAACCGAGACGTACGGGACGGCAGGAACGGGATACTGCAAAACATTGCCAGCGAGGGGCTAGATGTGTTAGGTTAGGTTACATTACGTTATAGACGAATATAATGATCCCACCGCGAAGTAGAGGCCGATGCGCTAGGAATGTTGTAAAATACTGCATCCGAGATGATAGCCTGCCTTAGGTTAGGATATATATCGCTGTGGACGTTTATAATGTCTTATCCGAGACGTACGGGACGACAGGAACGGGATTCTGTAAAACATTACCAGCGAGGGGCTAGATGGGTTAGGTTAGATTATATTACGTTATCGACGTATATAATGTTCCCACCGAGAAGTAGAGGCCGATCCTACAGAAATGTTGTTAAATACTATATCCGAGAAGTTTGCCTGCCTTAGGTTAGGATATATAACGCTGTAGACGTATATAATGTCGCAATCGAGACGTACGGGACGACACGAACGGGATTCTGTAAAACATTACCAGCGAGGGGCTAGATGGGTTGGGTTAGTTATGTTACGTTATAGACGTATATAGTGTTCCCACCGAGAAGTAGGGGCCGATACTCCAAGAATGTTGTAAAATACTGCATCCGAGATGATAGCCTGCCTTAGGTTAGGATATATAACGCTATAGACGTATATAATATCCCAACCGAGATGTACGGGACGTCACGAACGGTATTCTGTAAAACATTACCAGCGAGGTGCTAGATGGGTTAGGTTAGGTTGTGATACGTTATAGACGTATATAATGTTCCCACCGAGAAGTAGGGGCCGATACTCCAAGAATGTTGTAAAATACTACATCCGAGATGTTAGCCTGCCTTACGTTAGGATATATAACGCTGTAGACGTATATAATGTCCCATACGAGACGTACGGGACGACACGAACGGGATTCTGTAAAACATTGCCAGCGAGGGGCTAGATGGGATAGGTTAGGTTATGTTACGTTATAGACGTGTATAATTTTCCCACTGAGAAGTAGGGGCGGATACGCCAGGAATGGCGTAAAATACTGCATCCGAGATGTTAGCCTGCCTTAGGTTAGGATATATTATGTTATAGACGTATATAATGTTCCCACCGAGAAGTATGGGCCGATACGCCAGGAATGTTGTAAAATACTATATCCGAGAAGTTAGCCTGCCTTAGGTTAGGATATATATCGCTGTAGACGTTTATAATGTCTCATCCGAGACGTACGGGTCGACAGGGACGGGATTCTGTAAAACATTGCCAGCGAGGGGCTAGATGGGATAGGTTAGGTTATGTTACGTTAAAGACGTATATAATGTTCCCACCGAGAAGTATGGGCTGATACGCCAGAAATGTTGTAAAATACTGCATCCGAGATGTTAGCCTGCCTTAGGTTAGGATATATAACACTATAGACGTATAAAATATCCCAACCGAGACGTACGGGTCGACAAGAACGGGATTCTGTAAAATATTACCAGCGAGGGGCTAGATGGGTTGGGTTAGGTTATGTTACGTTATAGACGTGTATAATGTTCCCACCGTGAAGTAGGGCCCGATACGCCAGGAATGTTGTAAAATACTACATCCGAGATGTTAGCCTGCCTTAGGTTAGGATATATAACGGTATAGACGTATATAATATTCCAACCGAGATGTACGGGACGACACGAACGGGATTCTGTAAAACATTGCCAGCGAGGGGCTAGATGGGATAGGTTAGGTTATGTTACGTTATAGACGTATATAATGTTCCCACCGAGAAGTAGACGCCGATCCTACAGAAATGTTGTAAAATACTATATCCGAGAAATTAGCCTGCCATAGGTTAGGATATATATCGCTGTAGACGTTTATAATGTCTCATCCGAGACGTACGGGACGACAGGAACGGGATTCTGTAAAACATTACCAGCGAGGCGCTAGATGGGATAGGTTAGATTATATTACGTTATAGACGTATATAACGTTCCCACCGAGAAGTAGAGGCCGATCCTACAGAAATGTTGTATAATACTATATCCGAGAAGTTAGCCTGCCTTAGGTTAGGATATATATCGCTGTGGACGTTTATAATGTCTTATCCGAGACGTACGGGACGACAGGAACGGGCTTCTGTGAAACATTACCAGCGAGGGGCTAGATGGGTTGGGTTAGTTATGTTACGTTATAGACGTATATAGTGTTCCCACCGAGAAGTAGGGGCCGATACTCCAAGAATGTTGTAAAATACTATATCCGAGAAATTAGCCTGCCTTAGGTTAGGATATATATCGCTGTAGACGTTTATAATGTCTCATCCGAGACGTACGGGACGACAGGAACGGGATTCTGTAAAACATTACCAGCGAGGCGCTAGATGGGATAGGTTAGGTTGTGATACGTTATAGACGTATATAATGTTCCCACCGAGAAGTAGGGGCCGATATGCCAGGAATGTTGTAAAATACTGCATCCGAGATGATAGGCTGGCTTAGGTTAGGATATATAACGCTGTAGACGTTTATAATGTCCCTACCGAGACGTACGGGACGACAGGGACGGGATACTGTAAAACATTACCAGCGAGGTGCTAGATGTGTTAGGTTAGGTTATATTACGTTATAGACGAATATAATGTTCCCACCGAGAAGTAGAGGCCGATACGCCAGGAATGTTGTAAAATACTACATCCGAGATGTTAGCCTGCCTTAGGTTAGGATATATAACGCTATAGACGTATATAATATTCCAACCGAGATGTACGGGGCGACGCGAACGGGATTCTGTAAAACATTGCCAACGACGGGCTAGATGGGATAGGTTAGGTTATGTTACGTTACAGACGTGTATAATGTTCCCACCGAGAAGTATGGGCCGATACGCCAGGAATGTTGTAAAATACTGCATCCGAAAAGTTAGCCTGCCTTACGTTAGGATATATATCGCTGTAGACGTATATAACGTCCCAACCGAGATGTACGGGACGACACGAACTGGATTCTGTAAAACATTACCACCGAGGGGCTAGATGGGTTAGGTTAGGTTGTGATACGTTGGGGGAGTCTCGTTCGAGCAGCCGTAGAGAGCGGACGTGTTTCGGTGCGCTCCGCTACCTGAGTTGTACGACGCGACTTTTTAGGCGATAAAGGATATATACTTCGGTTTATATCCTTCCGAGGAGGATTGTAAAAACTTCTAGTGTAAGAACTAGAAGCTAGTAGCAAGAATAACGCGATAGAAAGGAATATACGCTCTGCGTCTCCTTTGTTCGCTTCCGGTGACGTGGCGTCGACAATTGAGTCGGCATTTTCGGCAGAAAGGGAGGTGGAAAGTGGTCTGGATCACTTCCCTGAGAGTCAGTGTCACGTGCGGCAAAACCAGTGCGCAGTTTTTGCAGTGGAAAGTGCCAAAAGTGTGCGAAAACAAGTGGAAATCGGCGGAAAGGAACAGGGCGTCACCGCCGCCATATTGCCGCGCAGCCGTGGCACGTGCGCGTTCCACCGCGATTAGGGCGTTCTTTCCGGCGATTGCTGCTTGTTTGCGAACTTAAAGTGCTCTTTGCGGCAAAAGTGACTGTGAGGTGGCTCCCGTGGTTGCGGGCACAGGAGAAAAAGGTGCGACAATACGTGGAAAAGCATCGGGAGAAAACGAGGCGTCGCCGCCGCCATCTTGACAGTCAGGCGTGGCACGTACGCCGCGTCGAGACGACAGTCTGGAAAGAAGGGCTTCTCCCGGCCTTTTCGACGTATTCCCGCACTTTCGGCGCTTCCGGGCGTTAAGCACGATTGTAGAAAAACTGATTTTCGCGAACATTAGTGCAGAAAACGGTGTAAAATTGCGACGCGGGACCTCGGCGAGAAAGAGGCTACCAGCCGTAATCAATCTCGGATTATTCCAGGAGATTGCGACAAAGAAGACAAAAAATGTAAGTGCTAGAGACTCTTAAAGCGCGAATCTTGAACTCTGGCGTCGCTCCGTGAACTCTTCGCGGAAATCGAAGCGAACGCAAGAGCGAGTGAGAGGACGAATAGAGAGACAAAGAGAGAGTGACGGTTGAACTGTGTGCGGGACAGAGACAGACAGCCGGTCTGCGCTGAACGTGGGAAGTGCGAACGTTCCCACACGGAGGAGTAAGTGAGGTGCGCGGTGTGATTTTCTCCACGGAGGAGAATAGCGTTTGCGCGACCGACTCGTCGGCAAATTAATTATCGTGCGAAGCCCTGCTTGGGTAACCAAGCATGGCGACGCGCGATTACGCGACCGTGGCGAGTGGGGGAGAGGGGCCCGGCCCGAGTGGCCTTATCAGTTGTAGAACCGGCGGCAGCAGCAAGTCGGAGAGGACGGAAGGCAGGATGCTGCGGGAACCAGAGAGGAGAATTCCACGCACGCGCAGGAGCGTGAAGAGATCAAAGGCGGAGACGTCCGAATACGATTCGGACACGTCACTCGCTTCGTTGCTCTCGACGACTCCGTCCGAGTCAACGAAGCATCTGAAGAAGAGGGGACGCCCCCCCCCCCCCACAACGGAGGAATACATAAAATTGGCGGAAGCCAAACTGCTAGCCGATAAAGCTGCCGAGAAGGATGCAGAGGGCGCTCTAGAGCGAGAGCTCCTCTACGGTGATTGCATGCCACCGCCACCATCAAGGACGTCAAATCCTATTCCGGACCAGGAAGTTTTTGACGAAGAGGCCAGGAAAATGCCGATAGAGGATCTGGCAGCCTGGGCTCTGGAATCGGCGGCCAAAATTGAATATGCCGCTGCGAAGTCGTCGCAGCTGAAAGGCACAATTAAACGGTCGATGCGCGTCAGCGTTCGAATCCTGCGAGCGGCGACTACGGAAGCTGAACAACGCGCCAGCCGCGCCATCGCCGGAACAGCAGGAGATCAGGAATTCAGCCTTATTAAAGCTAAGGCTGAAAAACTGGAGAAGGAGAATGCCCTTCTCAAGGAGAGGCTGACCGCCCTCGAAAATAGGGCAAACAGCCAATTATCGCCGGCGATCAAAAGCATGGAGATCGCCGAGCGTAGTGATAAAGGAACACGACGGCAATCGCTGACTACGAAGCAGGAGGAAGCCAGCATCCCCGACACCGGTCTCGTACTGTTAATGGAGCAGATTGGGGCCGTTGTCAACGAACGGCTTACACAATTTTGGGAGAAGGCGGAGAAGCGCTTCGCTCCGAAGGAGGATCGTCCGCGGTCGGAGGCACGAAATGCTGCGCGACGCGAAGAACCCGCGAAAGAGGGAACAAGCGCCGCAATCATAAAGAAGGAGAAGTCCGCTGGGAAGAGAGAGGCAATGCCCCTTCCACCGGTGAAAAAATCCGCGAAAGCGGAAGCAAAGAAATCACCCATCCAGAAGAGGATGGAAGAGATTCAAAAGGAGCAGGTTCGGAAGGAGAGCGAAGGGAAGTGTCCAGCAGCGAGCGCACCTGCTCCGCAGAACAAGAAGGAGACGGAGACGCCGTGGACGAAAGTCCTCGGCAGAAAGTCGAAAAAGGAGACGACGGCCGCCGTAAACAAGACCGTGAGGGCAGGCAAGAAGGTAGCAGCTGCGAAGTCGATGCCAAAAGAAAAGCCGATAGTGATGAAAACCCCGAGCACGGCCGCTGTCGTAATCACTATAGAGGAGGGCAGTAAATCGACATACGCCGAGCTTATGACGACGGCGCGGCAGAAGATCAAACTGTCGGACCTGGGAATCGGTGAGGTCAAACCCAGGAAAGCGCTGACCGGAGCGCTTATTCTCGAAATAAGCGGCGAAGGTAAAGAAGAGAAGGCGAACGCGCTCGCCAACAAGTTAACCGGGCTATTCGCGATCACGAGGGGTGTAAAAATCACGCGCCCCTGCAAGAGAGCGGCCCTGAGGGTCTTCAGGATGGAAGACTCGATCACGGTCGGTGAGGTCGTCGAAGCAGTCGCCGCACAAGGCGGCTGCACCGCCGACGAGATAAAAACCGGTCCCAGGAGGACGGCGTATAACGGCATGGGCACGATGCTTATGCAATGCCCGGTCGCCGCCGCAAAGAAGGTTACCGAAAACGGTAAAGTAAAGGTCGGATGGACGTCCGTCCGCGTTGAACCCATCGAAGCACGACAACTTACCTGCTTCAAATGTTGGGAAATCGGGCACGTAATCGCGAAATGCTCCGCGACCGTGGACCGAACGGAGGCGTGTTACCGGTGCGGTGAGAAGGGACACCGCGCTGCGGAATGCAATGAGAAGGCACCGACGTGCCCGGTATGCAAGTCGGCGAACCGCCCGCATGGACACAGAGCAGGTAGCAAAGCCTGCACTGTCCCGCCGCCGGCAAAAAAAGGACAGAAGAACGCTACTCAATCGAGCGCTAAATCCTCAGGTAAGGATAAGAAACCTGAGGAAAAGAAGGAAAAAGCTGCAGCAGCAGCCAAACACAACCACGAAGAGGAGAAGGAGCGCGAAACTCTGAAGGCGAGCACCAGCCGCGAGGAGGCGATGGATCTGGCGTAACTTTCAATATGAAATGCCAGATCCTGCAAACTAATTTAAATCACGCCGCGAGAGCACAAGATCTTATGCTCGAAAGCCTGCAAAGCGGCGTGGTTGAATTAGTGGTTGCCGCGGAGCCGTATTTAATCCACGACAAGCCGTCATGGATAGCAAACAGGGAGAAGACGGTTGCAATAATTCAGGCGACGCCGACACGCATCCGACCGATCACACTCATCGCGCAAGGGCGTGGTTACGTCGCAGTATCGTGGTCGGATTGCGTCGTCATTGGAATATACGCGCCGCCGAGTTGGTCGTTGCAAGATTTCGATCAGCTCCTGGACGAAGTGGAGGGTGTAGTGCGAAATCACGCCTCGCAACCGACATTCGTACTGGGAGATTTCAACGCGCACGCGACTATGTGGCGCTCTTCCAGAACGACTCAGCGTGGACACTCGACGATGGACTGGGCAGCATCCGCGAATCTCAGACTGTTGAATCAAGGATCTGCCAGTACGTGCGTGCGTCCACAGGGCGAGAGCAAGGTCGACCTCTCGTTCGCGAACGACGCAGCATCTCGAAGAGTCACGAGCTGGAAAGTGGATCCGATCGAAACTTTATCTGATCACTTATATATAAGGATCGACATATCCACGGTACAAGGAAGAAGGGCAGCGGACCAGAAGCAAAATAGATGGTCGTTGCGAAAAATCGACGAAGATATGTTTATGGCGGCAACCCTCGCCGCTACCTGGCCGAGCGAGCCGACCGAAGCGGCCGTAGTCGAGCGAGAAGCAGAATGGTTTACGAGGACGTTGACATCGGTGTGCAACGCAAGCATGCCGAAAATAAGGTCGAACCCCACTCGTAAACCCGTATATTGGTGGAGGAACGAGATCGCTCTTCTCCGTGCGGAGAGCACAAACGCACGGAGGCAATATACGAGATACCGGAAACGGAGGAATCCCGATTCGGTGAGGAAAGCGCAGCTCTATGAAGCTTACAAGGAGAAGAAAATAGAGCTGCAGGCCGCCATAAAGACATCAAAGGCACGAGCATGGGACGGGCTGCTGGAAACACTGCGCGAGGATCCGTGGGGGCGGCCGTACAAGATAGTAATGAATAAATTACGACCGTGGGCGCCCCCGTTAACGGAGACGATGGAGACGCCGTTCTTGAAGCGAGTTGTCGACACGCTCTTCCCACCGGAAGAGGCCACGTCGGCGAGCAACTCGCAAATTTCAGCACACATCGACCCGATCATCTGGTCGCAGGACAACGACGTCACCGAGGAGGAAATGGCTCGCGCCATAAAGCGCATGACAAAGAAGAACACCGCGCCCGGACCGGACGGAATTCCCGGCCGTGCCTGGTCGATGGCACTCAGTGTCCTGAATTCAAGATTGCGGAAGTTATTTACAGCATGCTTGAAGACGGGTACGTTGCCAGCAAGATGGAAAACCGGCAGATTAGTGTTGCTCCGAAAGCCGGGAAAACCGGAGGATTCACCGGCAGCGTACAGGCCGATAGTTTTGCTCGACGAGGTCGGAAAATTATTTGAAAGGATAATCCACAACCGCCTCGTGGAGCACCTGTCGCGAACCGGGCCGAACTTAGCCGAGAACCAATTCGGCTTCCGAGAAGGACGATCGACGATTGACGCCATTCGACAAGTGAAAAGTTTCGCCGAAAACGCGATCGCCGCCGGGGGAGTCGTAATCGCGATATCTTTAGATATTAAGAATGCGTTCAACTCCCTCGAATGGAGTACGATACGTAGAGCGCTTGAAAAGCACGGGATTCCGCGATACCTGCGAAGGGTCGTGGAAAATTACCTGAGCGACCGCGCGGTTCTCTACGATAGCCGGCATGGAATCGAGAAAAAGAAGATTGATCGCGGCGTTCCCCAGGGATCGGTCCTCGGACCGCTTCTCTGGAATCTCGGGTACGACGCGGTCCTGAAGCTGCCAATGCCGTCCGGCGTGCATCTCACGTGCTACGCGGATGACACGATGGTGTTGGCAGTCGACACGTGCCGGCAACGCGCAATCTGCCGGGCCGAAGTGGCAGTTGCGGTCATGGCTAATACGATCAAGAAGATGGGGCTCCAGATGGCACCGGAGAAATCTGAAATCCTGTGCTTCAAGGGACGAAGAAGAGACCCGCGAGAAGGAAACGAAGTGGTCAACATCGGACCATCCAAAGTTACAGTGGGGAGCGAGATGAAGTATCTCGGACTGCTCCTCGACGATAAATGGAACTTTGGTCTCCACTTCGCTCGTCAGGCCGTTCGACTGGATGCTGCGGCAAATTATCTAAGCCGCATCATGCCGAATCTGCACGGACCGGACGAGAAAGTAAGGAAAGTCTATGCTGGGGTGATAAAAAGCATTGCGCTTTACGGAGCCCCGGTATGGAGCGACGCGCTTAACAAAGGAGGCAGAAAGCTGCAGCTGCTGCGAAGCGCGTGGCGAAGAATAGCCATTCGGGTCATAAGAGGATATCGCACGATTTCCTACGACGCGGCAACAATGCTGGCGGGTCTCGCACCCCTGGAATACCTGGCGCAGGAAGACCTCATAGTGTACGAAACCCTTCGCACAACGCGCCAGGTAGAAGAAGAAGGTGCACCTGCTCCGACAAGGGACGAGATTAGAAGAGAAGCGAGACGCTTCACTTTCTCTAAATGGAAGGAGAAACTCGCACCTGCGACCAATCACAGGATCGTGGGAGCGATTCTACCCATCTTGGAAAACTGGGTAGAAAACAGGAGAGGGCAGCTCACCTTCAGAGTGACGCAGGTGCTGACTGGACATGGATGCTTCGGTCAGTACCTCTGCAAGATCGGAAAAGAGGCCACGGCTGAATGTCACCATTGCGGAGACGGAGACGACTCTGCGCAGCACACGTTGGAATGCTGTCCAGCGTGGCAAACGCTGCGCCACGCTCTCGTGGCAGAGATCGGACGGGATCTCTCGCCGACCAGCATCCTGCCGAAGATGCTGGAAGGGGAGAGATACTGGCGAGCCGTTACCTTGTTTTGCGACAAAGTGATGGCTGCGAAGGAAGCCGCCGAGCGCGAAAGAGAGCGCACGCTTTCTGCTCGACGAGCCTTACGTGGTCGGCGTTGTAGACGTTTGCCACGTTCCACTCCAAGGTAGGGGACTCTCGTCCGTCAGGGCGCGAGAGTCGCTCCAAAGTACCCACCGGGGAGCGGAGCTTCGCTGCCGCCGTCCATCTCAAACGCCGCAAGCGGGAGAAGAGGAAGACGACTTCGAAGATTGAAGACAGGCGCAAGAAATTCGACAAAGAGGTACGCGTGAGGAATGCATGCATTCGCACACAAGCGTAATAGAAAAGATTGCGCAAAGAAAAAGTAAATAAGAAAAAACAGAAAGAGCAGCCGAGCGCCGGATAGACAGGGTTTGGGTCAAGTCTATCCGGCACGCGCTCGACCGAGGAGAGGCAAACGACTGTGGTGGTTGCAGTCGTTGCCAATCTAAAGTATGAACTCGCACGCCAGCTATGAACAGAGAGTTCAAAGAACTCAGACACGAGGCGGGATGCTGGACGCGTTCGAAAGAGTTCCCGGCTACCCGCTACAAGTGTAGGAAGACCACCGCAGGGTTTTAGTCGGTAAGAGTCCGACATAACCGCGGATTT
Organism: Xylocopa violacea; assembly: GCA_963969225.1. Taxonomy (NCBI): domain Eukaryota; kingdom Metazoa; phylum Arthropoda; class Insecta; order Hymenoptera; family Apidae; genus Xylocopa; species Xylocopa violacea. The sequence continues at coordinate 521,505 of CAXAJV010000807.1, forward strand.
CCCAAAAAATCCACGGTATCCATGAGGATTTCCCTGCGAAAAAAAAAAAAAAAAAAAAAAAAAGGTTGTGATACGTTATAAACGTATATAATGTTCCCACCGAGATGTAGGGGCCGATATGCCAGGAATGTTGTAAAGTACTGCATCCGAGATGATAGCTTGCCTTAGGTTAGGATATATAACGCTATAGACGTATATAATATTCCAAACGAGATGTACGGGACGACAGGAACGGGATTCTGTGAAACATTAGCAGCGAGGGGCTAGATGGGTTAGGTTAGATTATACTACGTTATAGACGTATATAATGTTCCGACCGAGAAGTAGAGGCCGATCCTACAGAAATGTTGTTAAGTACTATATCCGAGAAGTTTGCCTGCCTTAGGTTAGGATATATAACGCTGCAGACGTATATAATGTCGCAATCGAGACGTACGAGACGACACGAACGGGATTCTGTAAAACATTACCAGCGAGGGGCTAGATGGGTTGGGTTAGTTATGTTACGTTATAGACGTATATAGTGTTCCCACCGAGAAGTAGGGGCCGATACTCCAAGAATGTTGTAAAATACTGCATCCGAGATGATAGCCTGCCTTAGGTTAGGATATATAACGCTATAGACGTATATAATATTCCAACCGAGATGTACGGGACGACACGAACGGGATTCTGTAAAACATTACCAGCGAGGGGCTAGATGGGTTAGGTTAGGTTGTGATACGTTATAAACGTATATAATGTTCCCACCGAGGAGTAGGGGCCGATATGCCAGGAATGTTGTAAAATACTGCATCCGAGATGATAGCTTGCCTTAGCTTAGGATATATAACGCTATAGACGTATATAATATTCCAACCGAGATGTACGGGACGTCACGAACGGGATTCTGTAAAACATTACCAGCGAGGGGCTAGATGGGTTACTTTAGGTTATGTTACGTTATAGACGTATATAATGTTCCCACCGAGAAGTAGGGGCCGATACTCCAAGAATGTTGTAAAATACTACATCCGAGATGATAGCTTGCCTTAGCTTAGGATATATAACGCTGTAGACGTATATAATGTCCCATCCGAGACGTACGGGACGACACGAACTGGATTCTGTAAAACATTACCAGCGAGGGGCTAGATGGGTTAGGTTAGGTTATGTTACGTTATAGACCTATATAATGTTCCCACCGAGAAGTATGGGCCGATATGCCAGGAATGTTGTAAAATACTGCAACCGAGATGTTAGCCTGCCTTAGGTTAGGATATATAACGCTGTAGACGTTTATAATGTCCCAAGAGAGACGTACGGGACGACACGAACGGGATTCTGTAAAACATTACCAGCGAGGGGCTAGATGGGTTACTTTAGGTTATGTTACGTTATAGACGTATATAATGTTCCCACCGAGAAGTAGGGGCCGATACTCCAAGAATGTTGTAAAATACTACATCCGAGATGATAGCTTGCCTTAGCTTAGGATATATAACGCTGTAGACGTATATAATGTCCCATCCGAGACGTACGGGACGACACGAACTGGATTCTGTAAAACATTACCAGCGAGGGGCTAGATGGGTTAGGTTAGGTTGTGATACGTTATAGCGTATATAATGTTCCCACTGAGAAGTATGGGCCGATACGCCAGGAATGTTGTAAAATACTGCATCCGAGATGTTAGCCTGCCTTACGTTAGGATATATATCGCTGTAGACGTATATAACATCCCAACCGAGATGTACGGGACGACAGGAACGGGATTCTGTAAAACATTACCAGCGAGGGGCTAGATGTGTTAGGTTAGGTTATTTTACGTTATAGACCTATATAATGTTCCCACCGCGAAGTAGAGGCCGATGCGCTAGGAATGTTGTAAAATACTGCGTCCGAGATGTTAGCCTGCCTTAGGTTACGATATATAACGCTATAGACGTATATAATATCCCAACCGAGTCGTACGGGTCGACAAGAACGGGATTCTGCAAAATATTACCAGCGAGGAGCTAGATGGGTTAGGTTAGGTTATGTTACGTTATATGCGTGTATAATGTTCCCACTGAGAAGTAGGGGCCGATACGCCAGTAATGGCGTAAAATACTGCATCCAAGATGTTAGCCTGCCTTAAGTTAGGATATATAACGCTGTAGACGGATATAATGTCCCATCCGAGACGTACGGGACGACACGAACGGGATTCTGAAAAAAACATTACCAGCGAGTGGCTAGATGTGTTAGGTTATTTTATGTTACGTTATAGACCTATATAATGTTCCCACCGAGAATTATGGGCCGATACGCCAGGAATGTTGTAGAATACTGCAACCGAGACGTTAGCCTGCCTTAGGTTAGGATATATAACGCTTTAGAAGTTTATAATGTTCCAACCGAGACGTACGGGGCGACAGGAACGGGATTCTGTAAAACATTACCAGCGAGGGGCTAGATGGGTTAGGTTATGTTGTGATACGTTATAAACGTATATAATGTTCCCACCGAGAAGTAGGGGCCGATATGCCAGGAATGTTGTAAAATACTGCATCCGAGATGATAGCTTGCCATAGGTTAGGATATGTAACGCTATAGGCGTATATAATATTCCAACCGAGATGTACGGGACGTCACGAACGGGATTCTGTAAAACATTGCCAACGGGGGGCTAGATGGGATAGGTTAGGTTATGTTACGTTACAAACGTATATAATGTTCCCACCGAGAAGTATGGGCCGATACACCAGGAATGTTGTAAAATACTGCATCCGAGATATTAGCCTGCCTTAGGTTAGGATATATAACGCTATAGACGTATATAATATTCCAAACGAGATGTACGGGACGTCACGAACGGGATTCTGTAAAACATTGCCAACAAGGGGCTAGATGGGATAGCTTAGGTTATGTTACGTTACACACGTATATAATGTTCCCACCGAGACGTATGGGCCGATACGCCAGGAATGTTGTAATATACTGCATCCGAGATGTTAGCCTGCCTTAGGTTAGGTATATAACGCTAGAGACGTATATAATATCCCAACCGAGATGTACCGGACGACACGAACGGGATTCTGTAAAATATTACCAGCGAGGGGCTAGATGGGTTGGGTTAGGTTATGTTACGTTATAGACGTATATAGTGTTCCCACCGAGAAGTAGGGGCCGATACTCCAAGAATGTTGTAAAATACTTCATCCGAGATGTTAGCCTGCCTTAGGTTAGGATATATATTGCTGTAGACGTTTATAATGTCCCAACCGAGACGTACGGATCGGCAGGAACGGGATACTGTGAAACATTACCAGCGAGGGGCTACATGGGTTAGGTTAGGTTGTGATACGTTATAGACGTATATAAAGTTCCTACCGAGAAGTAGGGGACGATATGCCAAGAATGTTGTAAAATAATGCATCCGAAAAGATAGCCAGCCTTAGGTTAGGATGTATAACGCTATAGACGTATATAATATCCCAACCGAGACGTACGGGACGACACGAACGGGATTCTGTGAAATATCACCAGCGAGGGGCTAGATGGGATAGGTTAGGTTATGTTACGTTATAGACGTATATAATGTTCCCACCGAGAAGTAGAGGCCGATGCGTCAGGAATGTTGTAAAATACTGCATCCGAGATGATAGCCTGCCTTAGGTTACGATATATAACGCTATAGACGTATATAATATACCAACCGAGACGTACGGGTCGACAAGAACGGGATTCTGTAAAATATTACCAGCGAGGGGCTAGATGGGTTGGGTTAGGTTATGTTACGTTATAGACGTGTATAATGTTCCCACCGTGAAGTAGGGGCCGATACGCCAGGAATGTTGTAAAATACTACATCCGAGATGTTAGCCCGCCTTAGGTTAGGATATATATCGCTGTAGACGTTTATAATGTCCCATCCGAGACGTACGAGACGACAGGAACGGGATTCTGTAAAGCATTACCAGCGAGGGTCTAGATGGGTTAGGTTAGGTTGTGATACGTTATAGACGTATATAATGTTCCCACCGAGAAATAGTGGCCGATAAGCCAGTAATGTTGTAAAATACTGAATTCGAGATGTTAGCCTGCCTTAGGTTAGGATATATATTGCTGTAGACGTTTATCGTGTCCCAACCGAGACGTACGGGACGACAGGAACGGGATACTGTAAAACATTACCAGCGAGGGGCTAGATGTGTTAGGTTAGGTTATGTTACGTTATAGACGAATATAATGTTCCCACCGAGAAGTAGAGGCCGATGCGCCAGGAATGTTGTAAAATACTGCATCCGAGATGATAGCCTGCTTTAGGTTACGATATATAACGCTATAGACATATATAATATCCCAACCGAGACGTACGGGTCGACAAGAACGGGATTCTGTAAAATACTACCAGAGAGGGGCTAGATGGGTTGGGTTAGGTTATGTTACGTTATAGACGAATATAGTGTTCCCACCGAGAAGTAGGGCCCGATACTCCAAGAATGTTGTAAAATACTGCATCCGAGATGATAGCCTGCCTTACGTTAGGATATATATCACTGTAGACGTATATAACATCCCACCCGAGATGTACGGGACGACAGGAACGGGATTCTGTAAAACATTACCAGCGAGGGGCTAGATGGGTTAGGTTAGGTTATGTTACGTTATAGACGTATATAATGTTCCCACCGAGAAGTATGGGCCGATACGCCAGGAATGTTGTAAAATACTGCATCCGAGATGTTAGCCTGCCTTAGGTTAGGTATATAACGCTAGAGATGTATATAATATCCCAACCGAGACGTACGGGACGGCAGGAACCGGATACTGTAAAACATTACCAGCGAGGGGCTAGATGGGATAGGTTACGTTATGTTACGTTATAGACGTATATAATGTTCCCACCGAGAAGTATGGGCCGATACGCCAGGAATGTTGTGAAATACTGCATCCGAGATGTTAGCCTTCCTTAGGTTAGGATATATAACGCTATAGACGTATATAATATCCCAACCGAGACGTACGGGACGTCACGAACGGTATTCTGTAAAACATTACCAGCGAGGGACTATATGTGTCAGGCTAGGTTATGTTACGTTATAGACCTATATAATGTTCCCACCGAGAAGTATGGGCCGATACGCCAGGAATGTTGTAAAATACTATATCCGAGAAGTTAGCCTGCCTTAGGTTAGGATATATATCGCTGTAGACCTTTATAATGTCTCATCCGAGACGTTCGGGACGACAGGGACGGGATTCTGTAAAACATTACCAGCGAGGGGCTAGATGGGTCAGGATAGGTTGTGATAGGTTATAAACGTATATAATGTTCCCACCGAGAAGTAGGGGCCGATATGCCAGGAATGTTGTAAAATACTGCATCCGAGACGATAGCTTGCCTTAGGCTAGGATATATAACGCTATAGACGTATATAATATTCCAACCGAGATGTAGGGGACGTCACGAACGGGATTCTGTAAAACATTTCCAAAGAGGGGCTAGATGGGATAGGTTAGGTTATGTTAAGTTATAGACGTGTATAATGTTCCCACGGTGAAGTAGGGGCCGACACGCCAGGAATGGAGTAAAAAACTTCATCCGAGATGTTAGCCTGCCTTAGGTTAGGATATATATTGCTGTAGACGTTTATAATGTCCCAACCGAAACGTACGGGACGGCAGGAACGGGATACTGTAAAACATTACCAGCGAGGGGCTAGATGGGTTAGGCTATGTTGTGATACGTTATAGACGTATATAATGTTCCCACCGAGAAGTAGGGGCCGATATGCCAGGAATGTTGTAAAATACTGCATCCGAGATGATAGCTTGCCTTAGGTTAGGATATATAACGCTATAGACGTATATAATATTCCAACCGAGATCTACGGGACGTCACGAACGGGATTCTGTAAAACATTGCCAACGAGGGGCTAGATGGGATAGGTTAGGTTATGTTACGTTACAGACGTATATAATGTTCCCACCGAGAAGTATGGGCCGATACGCCAGGAATGTTGTAAAATACTGCATCCGAGATGTTAGCCTGCCTTACGTTAGGATATATATCGCTGTAGACGTATATAACATCCCAACCGAGATGTACGGGACGACAGGAACGGGATACTGTAAAACATTACCAGCGAGGGGCTAGATGGGATATGTTACGTTATGTTACGTTATAGACGTATATAATGTTCCGACCGAGAAGTAGAGGCCGATCCTACAGAAATGTTGTAAAATACTATATCCGAGAAATTAGCCTGCCTTAGGTTAGGATATATATCGCTGTAGACGTATATAATATTCCAACCGAGATGTACGGGGCGACACGATCGAGATTCTGTAAAACATTACGGGCGAGGGGCCAGATGTGTTAGGTTAGGTTATATTACGTTATAGACCTATATAATGTTCCCACCGAGAAGTATGGGTCGATATGCCAGGAATGTTGTAAAATACTGCAACCGAGATGTTAGCCTGCCTTAGGTTAGGGTACATACCGCTATAGACGTATATAATATCACAACCGAGACGTACGGGACGACACGAACGGGATTCTGTAAAACATTACCAGCGAGGGGCTAGATGGGTGAGGTTCGATTATATTACGTTATAGACGTATATAATGTTCCCACCGAGAAGTATGGGCCGATACGCCAGGAATGTTGTAAAATACTATATCCGAGAAGTTAGCCTGCCTTAGGTTAGGATATATATCGCTGTAGACGTTTATAATATCTCATCCGAGACGTACGGGACGACAGGGACGGGATTCTGTAAAACATTACCAGCGACGGGCCAGATGGGTTAGGTTAGGTTGAGATACGTTATAAACGTATATAATGTTCCCACCGAGAAGTAGGGGCCGATATGCCAGGAATGTTGTAAAATACTGCATCCGAGATGATAGCTTGCCTTAGGTTAGGATATATAACGCTATAGACGTATATAATATTCCAACCGAGATGTACGGGGCGTCACGAACGGGATTCTGTAAAACGTTGCCAACGAGGGGCTAGATGGGATAGGTTAGGTTATGTTACGTTACAGACGTATATAATGTTCCCACCGAGAAGTATGGGCCGATACGCCAGGAATGTTGTAAAATACTGCATCCGAGATGTTAGCCTGCCTTAGGTTAGGATATATATTGCTGTAGACGTTTATAATATTCCAACCGAGATGTACGGGACGACACGAACGAGATTCTGTAAAACATTACGGGCGAGGGGCCAGATGTGTTAGGTTAGGTTATATTACGTTATAGACCTATATAATGTTCCCACCGAGAAGTATGTGTCGACATGCCAGGAATGTTGTAAAATACTGCATCCGAAATGATAGCCTGCCTTAGGTTAGGATATATAACGCTATAGACGTATATAATATCCCAACCGAGACGTACGGGACGACACGAACGGGATTCTGTGAAATATTACCTGCGAGGGGCTAGATGGGATAGGTTAGGTTATGTTACGTTATAGACGTATATAATGTTCCCACCGAGAAGTATGGGCCGATACGCCAGGAATGTTGTAAAATACTATATCCGAGAAGTTAGCCTGCCTTAGGTTAGGATATATATCGCTGTAGACCTTTATAATGTCTCATCCGAGACGTACGGGACGACAGGGACGGGATTCTGTAAAACATTGCCAACGAGGGGCTAGATGGGTTAGGTTAGGTTATGTTAAGTTATACACGTGTATAATGTTCCCTCGGTGAAGTAGGGGCCGATACGCCAGGAATGTTGTAAAATACTGCATCCGAGATGTTAGCCTGCCTTACGTTAGGATATATATCGCTGTAGACGTATATAACATCCCAACCGAGATGTACGGGACGACAGGAACGGGATACTGTAAAACATTACCAGCGAGGGGCTAGATGGGATAGGTTAGGTTATGTTACGTTATAGACGTATATAATGTTCCCACCGAGAAGTAGAGGCCGATCCTACAGAAATGTTGTAAAATACTATATCCGAGAAATTAGCCTGCCTTAAGTTAGGATATATATCGCTGTAGACGTATATAATATTCCAACCGAGATGTACGGGGCGACACGATCGAGATTCTGTAAAACATTACGGGCGAGGGGCCAGATGTGTTAGGTTAGGTTATATTACGTTATAGACCTATATAATGTTCCCACCGAGAAGTATGGGTCTATATGCCAGGAATGTTGTAAAATACTGCAACCGAGATGTTAGCCTGCCTTAGGTTAGGATACATAACGCTATAGACGTATATAATATCCCAACCGAGACGTACGGGACGACACGAACGGGATTCTGTAAAACATTACCAGCGAGGGGCTAGATGGGTGAGGTTCGATTATATTACGTTATAGACGTATATAATGTTCCCACCGAGAAGTATGGGCCGATACGCCAGGAATGTTGTAAAATACTATATCCGAGAAGTTAGCCTGCCTTAGGTTAGGATATATATCGCTGTAGACGTTTATAATATCCCAACCGAGACGTACGGGACGTCACGAACGGTATTCTGTAAAACATTACCAGCGAGGGGCTAGATGGGTTAGGTTAGGTTATGTTAAGTTATACACGTGTATAATGTTCCCTCGGTGAAGTAGGGGCCGATACGCCAGGAATGGCGTAAAATACTTCATCCGAGATGTTAGCCTGCCTTACGTTAGGATATATATCGCTGTAGACGTATATAACATCCCAACCGAGATGTACGGGACGACAGGAACGGGATACTGTAAAACATTACCAGCGAGGGGCTAGATGGGATAGGTTAGGTTATGTTACGTTATAGACGTATATAATGTTCCCACCGAGAAGTAGAGGCCGATCCTACAGAAATGTTGTAAAATACTATATCCGAGAAATTAGCCTGCCTTAGGTTAGAATATATATCGCTGTAGACGTATATAATATTCCAACCGAGATGTACGGGGCGACACGATCGAGATTCTGTAAAACATTACGGGCGAGGGGCCAGATGTGTTAGGTTAGGTTATATTACGTTATAGACCTATATAATGTTCCCACCGAGAAGTATGGGTCGATATGCCAGGAATGTTGTAAAATACTGCAACCGAGATGTTAGCCTGCCTTAGGTTAGGATACATAACGCTATAGACGTATATAATATCCCAACCGAGACGTACGGGACGACACGAACGGGATTCTGTAAAACATTACCAGCGAGGGGCTAGATGGGTGAGGTTCGATTATATTACGTTATAGACGTATATAATGTTCCCACCGAGAAGTATGGGCCGATACGCCAGGAATGTTGTAAAATACTATATCCGAGAAGTTAGCCTGCCTGAGGTTAGGATATATAACGCTGTAGACGTTTATAATATCCCAACCGAGACGTACGGGACGTCACGAACGGTATTCTGTAAAACATTACCAGCGACGGGCCAGATGGGTTAGGTTAGGTTGAGATACGTTATAAACGTATATAATGTTCCCACCGAGATGTAGGGGCCGATATGCCAGGAATGCTGTAAAATACTGCATCCGAGATGATAGCTTGCCTTAGGTTAGGATGTATAACGCTATAGACGTATATAATATTCCAACCGAGATGTACGGGGCGTCACGAACGGGATTCTGTAAAACGTTGCCAACGAGGGGCTAGATGGGATAGGTTAGGTTATGTTACGTTACAGACGTATATAATGTTCCCACCGAGAAGTATGGGCCGATACGCCAGGAATGTTGTAAAATACTTCATCCGAGATGTTAGCCTCCCTTAGGTTAGGATATATATTGCTGTAGACGTTTATAATGTCCCAACCGAAACGTCCGGGACGGCAGGAACGGGATACTGTAAAACATTACCAGCGAGGGGCTAGATGGGTTAGGTTAGGTTGTGATACGTTATAGACGTATATAATGTTCCCACCGAGAAGTAGGGGACGATATGCCAGGAATGTTGTAAAATACTGCATCCGAGATGATAGCCTGCCTTAGGTTAGGATACATAACGCTATAGACGTATATAATATCCCAACCGAGACGTACGGGACGACACGAACGGGATTCTGTAAAACATTACCAGCGAGGGACTAGATGTGTCAGGTTAGGTTATGTTACGTTATAGACCTATATAATGTTCCCACCGAGAAGTAGGGGCCGATACGGCAGGAATATTGTAAAATACTACATCCGAGATGATAGCCTTCCATAGGTTAGGATATATAACGCTATATACGTATATAATATCCCAACCGAGACGTACGGGACGTCACGAACGGTATTCTGTAAAACATTACCAGCGAGGGACTATATGTGTCAGGTTAGGTTATGTTACTTTATAGACCTATATAATGTTCCCACCGAGAAGTATGGGCCGATACGCCAGGAATGTTGTAAAATACTATATCCGAGAAGTTAGCCTGCCTTAGGTTAGGATATATATCGCTGTAGACGTTTATAATGTCTCATCCGAGACGTACGGGACGACAGGGACGGGATTCTGTAAAACATTACCAGCGACGGGCCAGATGGGTTAGGTTAGGTTGAGATACGTTATAAACGTATATAATGTTCCCACCGAGATGTAGGGGCCGATATGCCAGGAATGCTGTAAAATACTGCATCCGAGATGATAGCTTGCCTTAGGTTAGGATATATAACGCTATAGACGTATATAATATTCCAACCGAGATGTACGGGGCGTCACGAACGGGATTCTGTAAAACGTTGCCAACGAGGGGCTAGATGGGATAGGTTAGGTTATGTTACGTTACAGACGTATATAATGTTCCCACCGAGAAGTATGGGTCGATACGCCAGGAATGTTGTAAAATACTTCATCCGAGATGTTAGCCTCCCTTAGGTTAGGATATATATTGCTGTAGACGTTTATAATGTCCCAACCGAAACGTCCGGGACGGCAGGAACGGGATACTGTAAAACATTACCAGCGAGGGGCTAGATGGGTTAGGTTAGGTTGTGATACGTTATAGACGTATATAATGTTCCCACCGAGAAGTAGGGGACGATATGCCAGGAATGTTGTAAAATACTGCATCCGAGATGATAGCCTGCCTTAGGTTAGGATATATAACGCTATAGACGTATATAATATCCCCACGAGACGTACGGGACGACACGAACGGGATTCTGTGAAATATTGCCAGCGAGGGGATAGATGGGATAGGTTAGGTTATGTTACGTTATAGACGTATATAATGTTCCCACCGAGAAGTAGAGGCCGATCCTACAGAAATGTTGTAAAATACTATATCGGAGAAATTAGCCTGCCTTAGGTTACGATATATATCGCTGTAGACGTTTATAATGTCTCATCCGAGACGTACGGGACGACAGGAACGGGATTCTGTAAAACATTACCAGCGAGGGGCTAGATGGGTTAGGATAGGTTGTGATACGGTATAGACGTGTATAATGTTCCCACCGAGAAGTAGGGGCCGATATGCCAGGAATGTTGTAAAATACTGCATCCGAGATGGTAGCCTGGCTTAGGTTAGGATATATAACGCTGTAGACGTATATAATGTTCCAACCGAGACGTACTGGACGACACGAACGGGATTCTGTAAAACATTACGAGCGAGGGGCTAGATGTGTAATGTTCGGTTATATTACGTTATAGACCTATATAATGTTCCCACCGAGAAGTAGGTGCCGATACGGCAGGAATATTGTAAAATACTACATCCGATATGATAGCCTTCCTTAGGTTAGGATATATAACGCTATAGACGTATATAATATCCCAACCGAGACGTACGGGACGTCACGAACGGTATTCTGTAAAACATTGCCAACGAGGGGCTAGATGGGATAGGTTAGGTTATGTTACGTTACAGACGTATATAATGTTCCCACCGAGAAGTATGGGCCGATACGCCAGGAATGTTGTAAAATACTGCATCCGAGATGTTAGCCTGCCTTACGTTAGGATATATATCGCTGTAGACGTATATAACATCCCAACCGAGATGTACGGGACGACAGGAACGGGATACTGTAAAACATTACCAGCGAGGGGCTAGATGGGATATGTTACGTTATGTTACGTTATAGACGTATATAATGTTCCCACCGAGAAGTAGGGGCCGATATGCCAGGAATGTTGTAAAATACTGCATCCGAGATGGTAGCCTGGCTTAGGTTAGGATATATAACGCTGTAGACGTATATAATGTTCCAACCGAGACGTACTGGACGACACGAACGGGATTCTGTAAAACATTACGAGCGAGGGGCTAGATGTGTAATGTTCGGTTATATTACGTTATAGACCTATATAATGTTCCCACCGAGAAGTAGGTGCCGATACGGCAGGAATATTGTAAAATACTACATCCGATATGATAGCCTTCCTTAGGTTAGGATATATAACGCTATAGACGTATATAATATCCCAACCGAGACGTACGGGACGTCACGAACGGTATTCTGTAAAACATTGCCAACGAGGGGCTAGATGGGATAGGTTAGGTTATGTTACGTTACAGACGTATATAATGTTCCCACCGAGAAGTATGGGCCGATACGCCAGGAATGTTGTAAAATACTGCATCCGAGATGTTAGCCTGCCTTACGTTAGGATATATATCGCTGTAGACGTATATAACATCCCAACCGAGATGTACGGGACGACAGGAACGGGATACTGTAAAACATTACCAGCGAGGGGCTAGATGGGATATGTTACGTTATGTTACGTTATAGACGTATATAATGTTCCCACCGAGAAGTAGGGGCCGATATGCCAGGAATGTTGTAAAATACTGCATCCGAGATGGTAGCCTGGCTTAGGTTAGGATATATAACGCTGTAGACGTATATAATGTTCCAACCGAGACGTACTGGACGACACGAACGGGATTCTGTAAAACATTACGAGCGAGGGGCTAGATGTGTAATGTTCGGTTATATTACGTTATAGACCTATATAATGTTCCCACCGAGAAGTAGGTGCCGATACGGCAGGAATATTGTAAAATACTACATCCGATATGATAGCCTTCCTTAGGTTAGGATATATAACGCTATAGACGTATATAATATCCCAACCGAGACGTACGGGACGTCACGAACGGTATTCTGTAAAACATTGCCAACGAGGGGCTAGATGGGATAGGTTAGGTTATGTTACGTTACAGACGTATATAATGTTCCCACCGAGAAGTATGGGCCGATACGCCAGGAATGTTGTAAAATACTGCATCCGAGATGTTAGCCTGCCTTACGTTAGGATATATATCGCTGTAGACGTATATAACATCCCAACCGAGATGTACGGGACGACAGGAACGGGATACTGTAAAACATTACCAGCGAGGGGCTAGATGGGATATGTTACGTTATGTTACGTTATAGACGTATATAATGTTCCCACCGAGAAGTAGGGGCCGATATGCCAGGAATGTTGTAAAATACTGCATCCGAGATGGTAGCCTGGCTTAGGTTAGGATATATAACGCTGTAGACGTATATAATGTTCCAACCGAGACGTACTGGACGACACGAACGGGATTCTGTAAAACATTACGAGCGAGGGGCTAGATGTGTAATGTTCGGTTATATTACGTTATAGACCTATATAATGTTCCCACCGAGAAGTAGGTGCCGATACGGCAGGAATATTGTAAAATACTACATCCGATATGATAGCCTTCCTTAGGTTAGGATATATAACGCTATAGACGTATATAATATCCCAACCGAGACGTACGGGACGTCACGAACGGTATTCTGTAAAACATTGCCAACGAGGGGCTAGATGGGATAGGTTAGGTTATGTTACGTTACAGACGTATATAATGTTCCCACCGAGAAGTATGGGCCGATACGCCAGGAATGTTGTAAAATACTGCATCCGAGATGTTAGCCTGCCTTACGTTAGGATATATATCGCTGTAGACGTATATAACATCCCAACCGAGATGTACGGGACGACAGGAACGGGATACTGTAAAACATTACCAGCGAGGGGCTAGATGGGATATGTTACGTTATGTTACGTTATAGACGTATATAATGTTCCGACCGAGAAGTAGAGGCCGATCCTACAGAAATGTTGTAAAATACTATATCCGAGAAATTAGCCTGCCTTAGGTTAGGATATATATCGCTGTAGACGTATATAATATTCCAACCGAGATGTACGGGGCGACACGATCGAGATTCTGTAAAACATTACGGGCGAGGGGCCAGATGTGTTAGGTTAGGTTATATTACGTTATAGACCTATATAATGTTCCCACCGAGAAGTATGGGTCGATATGCCAGGAATGTTGTAAAATACTGCAACCGAGATGTTAGCCTGCCTTAGGTTAGGGTACATAACGCTATAGACGTATATAATATCACAACCGAGACGTACGGGACGACACGAACGGGATTCTGTAAAACATTACCAGCGAGGGGCTAGATGGGTGAGGTTCGATTATATTACGTTATAGACGTATATAATGTTCCCACCGAGAAGTATGGGCCGATACGCCAGGAATGTTGTAAAATACTATATCCGAGAAGTTAGCCTGCCTTAGGTTAGGATATATAACGCTGTAGACGTTTATAATATCCCAACCGAGACGTACGGGACGTCACGAACGGTATTCTGTAAAACATTACCAGCGACGGGCCAGATGGGTTAGGTTAGGTTGAGATACGTTATAAACGTATATAATGTTCCCACCGAGATGTAGGGGCCGATATGCCAGGAATGCTGTAAAATACTGCATCCGAGATGATAGCTTGCCTTAGGTTAGGATGTATAACGCTATAGACGTATATAATATTCCAACCGAGATGTACGGGGCGTCACGAACGGGATTCTGTAAAACGTTGCCAACGAGGGGCTAGATGGGATAGGTTAGGTTATGTTACGTTACAGACGTATATAATGTTCCCACCGAGAAGTATGGGCCGATACGCCAGGAATGTTGTAAAATACTTCATCCGAGATGTTAGCCTCCCTTAGGTTAGGATATATATTGCTGTAGACGTTTATAATGTCCCAACCGAAACGTCCGGGACGGCAGGAACGGGATACTGTAAAACATTACCAGCGAGGGGCTAGATGGGTTAGGTTAGGTTGTGATACGTTATAGACGTATATAATGTTCCCACCGAGAAGTAGGGGACGATATGCCAGGAATGTTGTAAAATACTGCATCCGAGATGATAGCCTGCCTTAGGTTAGGATATATAACGCTATAGACGTATATAATATCCCCACGAGACGTACGGGACGACACGAACGGGATTCTGTGAAATATTACCAGCGAGGGGCTAGATGGGTTAGGTTAGATTATATTACGCCATAGACGTATATAATGTTCCCACCGAGAAGTATTGGCCGATACGCCAGGAATGTTGTAAAATACTATATCCGAGAAGTTAGCCTGCCATAGGTTAGGATATATATCGCTGTAGACATTTATAATGTCTCATCCGAGACGTACGGGACGACAGGGACGGGATTCTGTAAAACATTACCAGCGAGGGGCTAGATGGGTTAGGATAGGTTGTGATACGTTATAAACGTATATAATGTTCCCACCGAGAAGTAGGGGCCGATATGCCAGGAATGTTGTAAAATACTGCATCCGAGATGATAGCTTGCCTTAGGTTAGGATATATATCGCTGTAGACGTATCTAATATCCCAACCGAGATGTACGGGACGACACGAACAGGATTCTGTAAAACATTGCCAGCGGGGGGCTAGATGGGATAGGTTAGGTTATGTTACGTTATAGACGTATATAATGTTCCCACCGAGAAGTAGAGGCCGATCCTACAGAAATGTTGTAAAATACTATATCCGAGAAACTAGCCTGCCTTAGGTTAGGATACATAACGCTATAGACGTATATAATATCCCAACCGAGACGTACGGGACGACACGAACGGGATTCTGTAAAACATTACCAGCGAGGGGCTAGACGGGTTAGGTTAGATTATATTACGTTATAGACGTATATAATGTTCCCACCGAGAAGTATGGGCCGATACGCCAGGAATGTTGTAAAATACTATATCCGAGAAGGTAGCCTGCCTTAGGTTAGGATATATATCGCTGTAGACGTTTATAATGTCTCATCCGAGACGTACGGGACGACAGGGACGGGATTCTGTAAAACATTACCAGCGAGGGGCTAGATGGGTTAGGATAGGTTGTGATACGTTATAAACGTATATAATGTTCCCACCGAGAAGTAGGGGCCGGTATGCCAGGGATGTTGTAATATACTGCATCCGAGATGTTAGCCTGCCTTAGGTTAGGATACATAACCCTATAGACGTATATAATATCCCAACCGAGACGTACGGGACGACACGAACGGGATTCTGTAAAACATTACCAGGGAGGGGCTAGACGGGTTAGGTTAGATTATATTACGTTATAGACGTATATAATGTTCCCACCGAGAAGTATGGGCCGATAAGCCAGGAATGTTGTAAAATACTGCATCCGAGACGATAGCCTGCCTTAGGTTAGGTATATAACGCTAGAGACGTATATAATATCCCAACCGAGATGTACGGGACGTCACGAACGGGATTCTGTAAAACATTGCCAACGAGGGGCTAGATGGGTTAGGTTAGGTTATGTTAAGTTATACACGTGTATAATGTTCCCTCGGTGAAGTAGGGGCCGATACGCCAGGAATGGCGTAAAATACTTCATCCGAGATGTTAGCCTGCCTTACGTTAGGATATATATCGCTGTAGACGTATATAACATCCCAACTGAGATGTACGGGACGACAGGAACGGGATACTGTAAAACATTACCAGCGAGGGGCTAGATGGGTGAGGTTCGATTATATTACGTTATAGACGTATATAATGTTCCCACCGAGAAGTATGGGCCGATACGCCAGGAATGTTGTAAAATACTATATCCGAGAAGTTAGCCTGCCTTAGGTTAGGATATATATCGCTGTAGACGTTTATAATATCGCAACCGAGACGTACGGGACGTCACGAACGGTATTCTGTAAAACATTACCAGCGACGGGCCAGATGGGTTAGGTTAGGTTGAGATACGTTATAAACGTATATAATGTTCCCACCGAGATGTAGGGGCCGATAGGCCAGGAATGTTGTAAAATACTGCATCCGAGATGATAGCTTGCCTTAGGTTAGGATATATAACGCTATAGACGTATATAATATTCCAACCGAGATGAACGGGGCGTCACGAACGGGATTCTGTAAAACGTTGCCAACGAGGGGCTAGATGGGATAGGTTAGGTTATGTTACGTTACAGACGTATATAATGTTCCCACCGAGAAGTATGGGCCGATACGCCAGGAATGTTGTAAAATACTGCATCCGAGATGTTAGCCTGCATTAGGTTAGGGTACATAACGCTATAGACGTATATAATATCACAACCGAGACGTACGGGACGACACGAACGGGATTCTGTAAAACATTACCAGCGAGGGGCTAGATGGGTGAGGTTCGATTATATTACGTTATAGACGTATATAATGTTCCCACCGAGAAGTATGGGCCGATACGCCAGGAATGTTGTAAAATACTATATCCGAGAAGTTAGCCTGCCTTAGGTTAGGATATATATCGCTGTAGACGTTTATAATGTCTCATCCGAGACGTACGGGACGACAGGGACGGGTTTCTGTAAAACATTACCAGCGACGGGCCAGATGGGTTAGGTTAGGTTGAGATACGTTATAAACGTATATAATGTTCCCACCGAGAAGTAGGGGCCGATATGCCAGGAATGTTGTAAAATACTGCATCCGAGATGATAGCTTGCCTTAGGTTAGGATATATAACGTTATAGACGTATATAATATTCCAACCGAGATGTACGGGGCGTCACGAACGGGATTCTGTAAAACATTGCCAACGAGGGGCTAGATGGGTTAGGTTAGGTTATGTTAAGTTATACACGTGTATAATGTTCCCTCGGTGAAGTAGGGGCCGATACGCCAGGAATGGCGTAAAATACTTCATCCGAGATGTTAGCCTGCCTTACGTTAGGATATATATCGCTGTAGACGTATATAACATCCCAACCGAGATGTACGGGACGACAGGAACGGGATACTGTAAAACATTACCAGCGAGGGGCTAGATGGGATAGGTTAGGTTATGTTACGTTATAGACGTATATAATGTTCCCACCGAGAAGTAGAGGCCGATCCTACAGAAATGTTGTAAAATACTATATCCGAGAAATTAGCCTGCCTTAGGTTAGGATATATATCGCTGTAGACGTATATAATATTCCAACCGAGATGTACGGGGCGACACGATCGAGATTCTGTAAAACATTACGGGCGAGGGGCCAGATGTGTTAGGTTAGGTTATATTACGTTATAGACCTATATAATGTTCCCACCGAGAAGTATGGGTCGATATGCCAGGAATGTTGTAAAATACTGCAACCGAGATGTTAGCCTGCCTTAGGTTAGGATACATAACGCTATAGACGTATATAATATCCCAACCGAGACGTACGGGACGACACGAACGGGATTCTGTAAAACATTACCAGCGAGGGGCTAGATGGGTGAGGTTCGATTATATTACGTTATAGACGTATATAATGTTCCCACCGAGAAGTATGGGCCGATACGCCAGGAATGTTGTAAAATACTATATCCGAGAAGTTAGCCTGCCTTAGGTTAGGATATATATCGCTGTAGACGTTTATAATATCCCAACCGAGACGTACGGTACGTCACGAACGGTATTCTGTAAAACATTACCAGCGACGGGCCAGATGGGTTAGGTTAGGTTGAGATACGTTATAAACGTATATAATGTTCCCACCGAGATGTAGGGGCCGATATGCCAGGAATGCTGTAAAATACTGCATCCGAGATGATAGCTTGCCTTAGGTTAGGATGTATAACGCTATAGACGTATATAATATTCCAACCGAGATGTACGGGGCGTCACGAACGGGATTCTGTAAAACGTTGCCAACGAGGGGCTAGATGGGTGAGGTTCGATTATATTACGTTATAGACGTATATAATGTTCCCACCGAGAAGTATGGGCCGATACGCCAGGAATGTTGTAAAATACTATATCCGAGAAGTTAGCCTGCCTTAGGTTAGGATATATATCGCTGTAGACGTTTATAATGTCTCATCCGAGACGTACGGGACGACAGGGACGGGATTCTGTAAAACATTACCAGCGACGGGTCAGATGGGTTAGGTTAGGTTGAGATACGTTATAAACGTATATAATGTTCCCACCGAGAAGTAGGGGCCGATATGCCAGGAATGTTGTAAAATACTGCATCCGAGATGATAGCTTGCCTTAGGTTAGGATATATAACGCTATAGACGTATATAATATTCCAACCGAGATGTACGGGGCGTCACGAACGGGATTCTGTAAAACGTTGCCAACGAGGGGCTAGATGGGATAGGTTAGGTTATGTTACGTTACAGACGTATATAATGTTCCCACCGAGAAGTATGGGCCGATACGCCAGGAATGTTGTAAAATACTGCATCCGAGATGTTAGCCTGCCTTAGGTTAGGATATATATTGCTGTAGACGTTTATAATATTCCAACCGAGATGTACGGGACGACACGAACGAGATTCTGTAAAACATTACGGGCGAGGGGCCAGATGTGTTAGGTTAGGTTATATTACGTTATAGACCTATATAATGTTCCCACCGAGAAGTATGTGTCGACATGCCAGGAATGTTGTAAAATACTGCATCCGAAATGATAGCCTGCCTTAGGTTAGGATATATAACGCTATAGACATATATAATATCCCAACCGAGACGTACGGGACGACACGAACGGGATTCTGTGAAATATTACCTGCGAGGGGCTAGATGGGATAGGTTAGGTTATGTTACGTTATAGACGTATATAATGTTCCCACCGAGAAGTATGGGCCGATACGCCAGGAATGTTGTAAAATACTATATCCGAGAAGTTAGCCTGCCTTAGGTTAGGATATATATCGCTGTAGACCTTTATAATGTCTCATCCGAGACGTACGGGACGACAGGGACGGGATTCTGTAAAACATTGCCAACGAGGGGCTAGATGGGTTAGGTTAGGTTATGTTAAGTTATACACGTGTATAATGTTCCCTCGGTGAAGTAGGGGCCGATACGCCAGGAATGGCGTAAAATACTTCATCCGAGATGTTAGCCTGCCTTACGTTAGGATATATATCGCTGTAGACGTATATAACATCCCAACCGAGATGTACGGGACGACAGGAACGGGATACTGTAAAACATTACCAGCGAGGGGCTAGATGGGATAGGTTAGGTTATGTTACGTTATAGACGTATATAATGTTCCCACCGAGAAGTAGAGGCCGATCCTACAGAAATGTTGTAAAATACTATATCCGAGAAATTAGCCTGCCTTAAGTTAGGATATATATCGCTGTAGACGTATATAATATTCCAACCGAGATGTACGGGGCGACACGATCGAGATTCTGTAAAACATTACGGGCGAGGGGCCAGATGTGTTAGGTTAGGTTATATTACGTTATAGACCTATATAATGTTCCCACCGAGAAGTATGGGTCGATATGCCAGGAATGTTGTAAAATACTGCAACCGAGATGTTAGCCTGCCTTAGGTTAGGATACATAACGCTATAGACGTATATAATATCCCAACCGAGACGTACGGGACGACACGAACGGGATTCTGTAAAACATTACCAGCGAGGGGCTAGATGGGTGAGGTTCGATTATATTACGTTATAGACGTATATAATGTTCCCACCGAGAAGTATGGGCCGATACGCCAGGAATGTTGTAAAATACTATATCCGAGAAGTTAGCCTGCCTTAGGTTAGGATATATATCGCTGTAGACGTTTATAATATCCCAACCGAGACGTACGTGACGTCACGAACGGTATTCTGTAAAACATTACCAGCGAGGGGCTAGATGGGTTAGGTTAGGTTATGTTAAGTTATACAGGTGTATAATGTTCCCTCGGTGAAGTAGGGGCCGATACGCCAGGAATGGCGTAAAATACTTCATCCGAGATGTTAGCCTGCCTTACGTTAGGATATATATCGCTGTAGACGTATATAACATCCCAACCGAGATGTACGGGACGACAGGAACGGGATACTGTAAAACATTACCAGCGAGGGGCTAGATGGGATAGGTTAGGTTATGTTACGTTATAGACGTATATAATGTTCCCACCGAGAAGTAGAGGCCGATCCTACAGAAATGTTGTAAAATACTATATCCGAGAAATTAGCCTGCCTTAGGTTAGGATATATATCGCTGTAGACGTATATAATATTCCAACCGAGATGTACGGGGCGACACGATCGAGATTCTGTAAAACATTACGGGCGAGGGGCCAGATGTGTTAGGTTAGGTTATATTACGTTATAGACCTATATAATGTTCCCACCGAGAAGTATGGGTCGATATGCCAGGAATGTTGTAAAATACTGCAACCGAGATGTTAGCCTGCCTTAGGTTAGGATACATAACGCTATAGACGTATATAATATCCCAACCGAGACGTACGGGACGACACGAACGGGATTCTGTAAAACATTACCAGCGAGGGGCTAGATGGGTGAGGTTCGATTATATTACGTTATAGACGTATATAATGTTCCCACCGAGAAGTATGGGCCGATACGCCAGGAATGTTGTAAAATACTATATCCGAGAAGTTAGCCTGCCTTAGGTTAGGATATATAACGCTGTAGACGTTTATAATATCCCAACCGAGACGTACGGTACGTCACGAACGGTATTCTGTAAAACATTACCAGCGACGGGCCAGATGGGTTAGGTTAGGTTGAGATACGTTATAAACGTATATAATGTTCCCACCGAGATGTAGGGGCCGATATGCCAGGAATGCTGTAAAATACTGCATCCGAGATGATAGCTTGCCTTAGGTTAGGATGTATAACGCTATAGACGTATATAATATTCCAACCGAGATGTACGGGGCGTCACGAACGGGATTCTGTAAAACGTTGCCAACGAGGGGCTAGATGGGATAGGTTAGGTTATGTTACGTTACAGACGTATATAATGTTCCCACCGAGAAGTATGGGCCGATACGCCAGGAATGTTGTAAAATACTTCATCCGAGATGTTAGCCTCCCTTAGGTTAGGATATATATTGCTGTAGACGTTTATAATGTCCCAACCGAAACGTCCGGGACGGCAGGAACGGGATACTGTAAAACATTACCAGCGAGGGGCTAGATGGGTTAGGTTAGGTTGTGATACGTTATAGACGTATATAATGTTCCCACCGAGAAGTAGGGGACGATATGCCAGGAATGTTGTAAAATACTGCATCCGAGATGATAGCCTGCCTTAGGTTAGGATATATAACGCTATAGACGTATATAATATCCCCACGAGACGTACGGGACGACACGAACGGGATTCTGTGAAATATTACCAGCGAGGGGCTAGATGGGTTAGGTTAGATTATATTACGCCATAGACGTATATAATGTTCCCACCGAGAAGTATTGGCCGATACGCCAGGAATGTTGTAAAATACTATATCCGAGAAGTTAGCCTGCCATAGGTTAGGATATATATCGCTGTAGACATTTATAATGTCTCATCCGAGACGTACGGGACGACAGGGACGGGATTCTGTAAAACATTACCAGCGAGGGGCTAGATGGGTTAGGATAGGTTGTGATACGTTATAAACGTATATAATGTTCCCACCGAGAAGTAGGGGCCGATATGCCAGGAATGTTGTAAAATACTGCATCCGAGATGATAGCTTGCCTTAGGTTAGGATATATATCGCTGTAGACGTATCTAATATCCCAACCGAGATGTACGGGACGACACGAACAGGATTCTGTAAAACATTGCCAGCGGGGGGCTAGATGGGATAGGTTAGGTTATGTTACGTTATAGACGTATATAATGTTCCCACCGAGAAGTAGAGGCCGATCCTACAGAAATGTTGTAAAATACTATATCCGAGAAACTAGCCTGCCTTAGGTTAGGATACATAACGCTATAGACGTATATAATATCCCAACCGAGACGTACGGGACGACACGAACGGGATTCTGTAAAACATTACCAGCGAGGGGCTAGACGGGTTAGGTTAGATTATATTACGTTATAGACGTATATAATGTTCCCACCGAGAAGTATGGGCCGATACGCCAGGAATGTTGTAAAATACTATATCCGAGAAGGTAGCCTGCCTTAGGTTAGGATATATATCGCTGTAGACGTTTATAATGTCTCATCCGAGACGTACGGGACGACAGGGACGGGATTCTGTAAAACATTACCAGCGAGGGGCTAGATGGGTTAGGATAGGTTGTGATACGTTATAAACGTATATAATGTTCCCACCGAGAAGTAGGGGCCGGTATGCCAGGGATGTTGTAATATACTGCATCCGAGATGTTAGCCTGCCTTAGGTTAGGATACATAACGCTATAGACGTATATAATATCCCAACCGAGACGTACGGGACGACACGAACGGGATTCTGTAAAACATTACCAGGGAGGGGCTAGACGGGTTAGGTTAGATTATATTACGTTATGGACGTATATAATGTTCCCACCGAGAAGTATGGGCCGATAAGCCAGGAATGTTGTAAAATACTGCATCCGAGACGTTAGCCTGCCTTAGGTTAGGTATATAACGCTAGAGACGTATATAATATCCCAACCGAGATGTACGGGACGTCACGAACGGGATTCTGTAAAACATTGCCAACGAGGGGCTAGATGGGTTAGGTTAGGTTATGTTAAGTTATACACGTGTATAATGTTCCCTCGGTGAAGTAGGGGCCGATACGCCAGGAATGGCGTAAAATACTTCATCCGAGATGTTAGCCTGCCTTACGTTAGGATATATATCGCTGTAGACGTATATAACATCCCAACCGAGATGTACGGGACGACAGGAACGGGATACTGTAAAACATTACCAGCGAGGGGCTAGATGGGTGAGGTTCGATTATATTACGTTATAGACGTATATAATGTTCCCACCGAGAAGTATGGGCCGATACGCCAGGAATGTTGTAAAATACTATATCCGAGAAGTTAGCCTGCCTTAGGTTAGGATATATATCGCTGTAGACGTTTATAATATCGCAACCGAGACGTACGGGACGTCACGAACGGTATTCTGTAAAACATTACCAGCGACGGGCCAGATGGGTTAGGTTAGGTTGAGATACGTTATAAACGTATATAATGTTCCCACCGAGATGTAGGGGCCGATAGGCCAGGAATGTTGTAAAATACTGCATCCGAGATGATAGCTTGCCTTAGGTTAGGATATATAACGCTATAGACGTATATAATATTCCAACCGAGATGAACGGGGCGTCACGAACGGGATTCTGTAAAACGTTGCCAACGAGGGGCTAGATGGGATAGGTTAGGTTATGTTACGTTACAGACGTATATAATGTTCCCACCGAGAAGTATGGGCCGATACGCCAGGAATGTTGTAAAATACTGCATCCGAGATGTTAGCCTGCCTTAGGTTAGGGTACATAACGCTATAGACGTATATAATATCACAACCGAGACGTACGGGACGACACGAACGGGATTCTGTAAAACATTACCAGCGAGGGGCTAGATGGGTGAGGTTCGATTATATTACGTTATAGACGTATATAATGTTCCCACCGAGAAGTATGGGCCGATACGCCAGGAATGTTGTAAAATACTATATCCGAGAAGTTAGCCTGCCTTAGGTTAGGATATATATCGCTGTAGACGTTTATAATGTCTCATCCGAGACGTACGGGACGACAGGGACGGGATTCTGTAAAACATTACCAGCGACGGGCCAGATGGGTTAGGTTAGGTTGAGATACGTTATAAACGTATATAATGTTCCCACCGAGAAGTAGGGGCCGATATGCCAGGAATGTTGTAAAATACTGCATCCGAGATGATAGCTTGCCTTAGGTTAGGATATATAACGTTATAGACGTATATAATATTCCAACCGAGATGTACGGGGCGTCACGAACGGGATTCTGTAAAACGTTGCCAACGAGGGGCTAGATGGGATAGGTTAGGTTAGGTTAGGTTACAGACGTATATAATGTTCCCACCGAGAAGTATGGGCCGATACGCCAGGAATGTTGTAAAATACTGCATCCGAGATGTTAGCCTGCCTTAGGTTAGGATATATATTGCTGTAGACGTTTATAATATTCCAACCGAGATGTACGGGACGACACGAACGAGATTCTGTAAAACATTACGGGCGAGGGGCCAGATGTGTTAGGTTAGGTTATATTACGTTATAGACCTATATAATGTTCCCACCGAGAAGTATGTGTCGACATGCCAGGAATGTTGTAAAATACTGCATCCGAAATGATAGCCTGCCTTAGGTTAGGATATATAACGCTATAGACGTATATAATATCCCAACCGAGACGTACGGGACGACACGAACGGGATTCTGTGAAATATTACCTGCGAGGGGCTAGATGGGATAGGTTAGGTTATGTTACGTTATAGACGTATATAATGTTCCCACCGAGAAGTATGGGCCGATACGCCAGGAATGTTGTAAAATACTATATCCGAGAAGTTAGCCTGCCTTAGGTTAGGATATATATCGCTGTAGACCTTTATAATGTCTCATCCGAGACGTACGGGACGACAGGGACGGGATTCTGTAAAACATTGCCAACGAGGGGCTAGATGGGTTAGGTTAGGTTATGTTAAGTTATACACGTGTATAATGTTCCCTCGGTGAAGTAGGGGCCGATACGCCAGGAATGGCGTAAAATACTTCATCCGAGATGTTAGCCTGCCTTACGTTAGGATATATATCGCTGTAGACGTATATAACATCCCAACCGAGATGTACGGGACGACAGGAACGGGATACTGTAAAACATTACCAGCGAGGGGCTAGATGGGATAGGTTAGGTTATGTTACGTTATAGACGTATATAATGTTCCCACCGAGAAGTAGAGGCCGATCCTACAGAAATGTTGTAAAATACTATATCCGAGAAATTAGCCTGCCTTAAGTTAGGATATATATCGCTGTAGACGTATATAATATTCCAACCGAGATGTACGGGGCGACACGATCGAGATTCTGTAAAACATTACGGGCGAGGGGCCAGATGTGTTAGGTTAGGTTATATTACGTTATAGACCTATATAATGTTCCCACCGAGAAGTATGGGTCGATATGCCAGGAATGTTGTAAAATACTGCAACCGAGATGTTAGCCTGCCTTAGGTTAGGATACATAACGCTATAGACGTATATAATATCCCAACCGAGACGTACGGGACGACACGAACGGGATTCTGTAAAACATTACCAGCGAGGGGCTAGATGGGTGAGGTTCGATTATATTACGTTATAGACGTATATAATGTTCCCACCGAGAAGTATGGGCCGATACGCCAGGAATGTTGTAAAATACTATATCCGAGAAGTTAGCCTGCCTTAGGTTAGGATATATATCGCTGTAGACGTTTATAATATCCCAACCGAGACGTACGTGACGTCACGAACGGTATTCTGTAAAACATTACCAGCGAGGGGCTAGATGGGTTAGGTTAGGTTATGTTAAGTTATACAGGTGTATAATGTTCCCTCGGTGAAGTAGGGGCCGATACGCCAGGAATGGCGTAAAATACTTCATCCGAGATGTTAGCCTGCCTTACGTTAGGATATATATCGCTGTAGACGTATATAACATCCCAACCGAGATGTACGGGACGACAGGAACGGGATACTGTAAAACATTACCAGCGAGGGGCTAGATGGGATAGGTTAGGTTATGTTACGTTATAGACGTATATAATGTTCCCACCGAGAAGTAGAGGCCGATCCTACAGAAATGTTGTAAAATACTATATCCGAGAAATTAGCCTGCCTTAGGTTAGGATATATATCGCTGTAGACGTATATAATATTCCAACCGAGATGTACGGGGCGACACGATCGAGATTCTTTAAAACATTACGGGCGAGGGGCCAGATGTGTTAGGTTAGGTTATATTACGTTATAGACCTATATAATGTTCCCACCGAGAAGTATGGGTCGATATGCCAGGAATGTTGTAAAATACTGCAACCGAGATGTTAGCCTGCCTTAGGTTAGGATACATAACGCTATAGACGTATATAATATCCCAACCGAGACGTACGGGACGACACGAACGGGATTCTGTAAAACATTACCAGCGAGGGGCTAGATGGGTGAGGTTCGATTATATTACGTTATAGACGTATATAATGTTCCCACCGAGAAGTATGGGCCGATACGCCAGGAATGTTGTAAAATACTATATCCGAGAAGTTAGCCTGCCTTAGGTTAGGATATATAACGCTGTAGACGTTTATAATATCCCAACCGAGACGTACGGGACGTCACGAACGGTATTCTGTAAAACATTACCAGCGACGGGCCAGATGGGTTAGGTTAGGTTGAGATACGTTATAAACGTATATAATGTTCCCACCGAGATGTAGGGGCCGATATGCCAGGAATGCTGTAAAATACTGCATCCGAGATGATAGCTTGCCTTAGGTTAGGATGTATAACGCTATAGACGTATATAATATTCCAACCGAGATGTACGGGGCGTCACGAACGGGATTCTGTAAAACGTTGCCAACGAGGGGCTAGATGGGATAGGTTAGGTTATGTTACGTTACAGACGTATATAATGTTCCCACCGAGAAGTATGGGCCGATACGCCAGGAATGTTGTAAAATACTTCATCCGAGATGTTAGCCTCCCTTAGGTTAGGATATATATTGCTGTAGACGTTTATAATGTCCCAACCGAAACGTCCGGGACGGCAGGAACGGGATACTGTAAAACATTACCAGCGAGGGGCTAGATGGGTTAGGTTAGGTTGTGATACGTTATAGACGTATATAATGTTCCCACCGAGAAGTAGGGGACGATATGCCAGGAATGTTGTAAAATACTGCATCCGAGATGATAGCCTGCCTTAGGTTAGGATATATAACGCTATAGACGTATATAATATCCCCACGAGACGTACGGGACGACACGAACGGGATTCTGTGAAATATTACCAGCGAGGGGCTAGATGGGTTAGGTTAGATTATATTACGCCATAGACGTATATAATGTTCCCACCGAGAAGTATTGGCCGATACGCCAGGAATGTTGTAAAATACTATATCCGAGAAGTTAGCCTGCCATAGGTTAGGATATATATCGCTGTAGACATTTATAATGTCTCATCCGAGACGTACGGGACGACAGGGACGGGATTCTGTAAAACATTACCAGCGAGGGGCTAGATGGGTTAGGATAGGTTGTGATACGTTATAAACGTATATAATGTTCCCACCGAGAAGTAGGGGCCGATATGCCAGGAATGTTGTAAAATACTGCATCCGAGATGATAGCTTGCCTTAGGTTAGGATATATATCGCTGTAGACGTATCTAATATCCCAACCGAGATGTACGGGACGACACGAACAGGATTCTGTAAAACATTGCCAGCGGGGGGCTAGATGGGATAGGTTAGGTTATGTTACGTTATAGACGTATATAATGTTCCCACCGAGAAGTAGAGGCCGATCCTACAGAAATGTTGTAAAATACTATATCCGAGAAACTAGCCTGCCTTAGGTTAGGATACATAACGCCATAGACGTATATAATATCCCAACCGAGACGTACGGGACGACACGAACGGGATTCTGTAAAACATTACCAGCGAGGGGCTAGACGGGTTAGGTTAGATTATATTACGTTATAGACGTATATAATGTTCCCACCGAGAAGTATGGGCCGATACGCCAGGAATGTTGTAAAATACTATATCCGAGAAGGTAGCCTGCCTTAGGTTAGGATATATATCGCTGTAGACGTTTATAATGTCTCATCCGAGACGTACGGGACGACAGGGACGGGATTCTGTAAAACATTACCAGCGAGGGGCTAGATGGGTTAGGATAGGTTGTGATACGTTATAAACGTATATAATGTTCCCACCGAGAAGTAGGGGCCGGTATGCCAGGGATGTTGTAATATACTGCATCCGAGATGTTAGCCTGCCTTAGGTTAGGATACATAACGCTATAGACGTATATAATATCCCAACCGAGACGTACGGGACGACACGAACGGGATTCTGTAAAACATTACCAGGGAGGGGCTAGACGGGTTAGGTTAGATTATATTACGTTATGGACGTATATAATGTTCCCACCGAGAAGTATGGGCCGATAAGCCAGGAATGTTGTAAAATACTGCATCCGAGACGTTAGCCTGCCTTAGGTTAGGTATATAACGCTAGAGACGTATATAATATCCCAACCGAGATGTACGGGACGTCACGAACGGGATTCTGTAAAACATTGCCAACGAGGGGCTAGATGGGTTAGGTTAGGTTATGTTAAGTTATACACGTGTATAATGTTCCCTCGGTGAAGTAGGGGCCGATACGCCAGGAATGGCGTAAAATACTTCATCCGAGATGTTAGCCTGCCTTACGTTAGGATATATATCGCTGTAGACGTATATAACATCCCAACCGAGATGTACGGGACGACAGGAACGGGATACTGTAAAACATTACCAGCGAGGGGCTAGATGGGTGAGGTTCGATTATATTACGTTATAGACGTATATAATGTTCCCACCGAGAAGTATGGGCCGATACGCCAGGAATGTTGTAAAATACTATATCCGAGAAGTTAGCCAGCCTTAGGTTAGGATATATATCGCTGTAGACGTTTATAATATCGCAACCGAGACGTACGGGACGTCACGAACGGTATTCTGTAAAACATTACCAGCGACGGGCCAGATGGGTTAGGTTAGGTTGAGATACGTTATAAACGTATATAATGTTCCCACCGAGATGTAGGGGCCGATAGGCCAGGAATGTTGTAAAATACTGCATCCGAGATGATAGCTTGCCTTAGGTTAGGATATATAACGCTATAGACGTATATAATATTCCAACCGAGATGAACGGGGCGTCACGAACGGGATTCTGTAAAACGTTGCCAACGAGGGGCTAGATGGGATAGGTTAGGTTATGTTACGTTACAGACGTATATAATGTTCCCACCGAGAAGTATGGGCCGATACGCCAGGAATGTTGTAAAATACTGCATCCGAGATGTTAGCCTGCCTTAGGTTAGGGTACATAACGCTATAGACGTATATAATATCACAACCGAGACGTACGGGACGACACGAACGGGATTCTGTAAAACATTACCAGCGAGGGGCTAGATGGGTGAGGTTCGATTATATTACGTTATAGACGTATATAATGTTCCCACCGAGAAGTATGGGCCGATACGCCAGGAATGTTGTAAAATACTAGATCCGAGAAGTTAGCCTGCCTTAGGTTAGGATATATATCGCTGTAGACGTTTATAATGTCTCATCCGAGACGTACGGGACGACAGGGACGGGATTCTGTAAAACATTACCAGCGACGGGCCAGATGGGTTAGGTTAGGTTGAGATACGTTATAAACGTATATAATGTTCCCACCGAGAAGTAGGGGCCGATATGCCAGGAATGTTGTAAAATACTGCATCCGAGATGATAGCTTGCCTTAGGTTAGGATATATAACGTTATAGACGTATATAATATTCCAACCGAGATGTACGGGGCGTCACGAACGGGATTCTGTAAAACGTTGCCAACGAGGGGCTAGATGGGATAGGTTAGGTTATGTTACGTTACAGACGTATATAATGTTCCCACCGAGAAGTATGGGCCGATACGCCAGGAATGTTGTAAAATACTGCATCCGAGATGTTAGCCTGCCTTAGGTTAGGATATATATTGCTGTAGACGTTTATAATGTCCCAACCGAGACGTACGGGACGGCAGGAACGGGATACTGTAAAACATTACCAGCGAGGGGCTAGATGGGTTAGGATAGTTTGTGATACGTTATAAACGTATATAATGTTCACACCGAGAAGTAAGAGCCGATATGCCAGGGATGTTGTAAAATACTGCATCCGAGATGATAGCTTGCCTTAGGTTAGGATATATATCGCTGTAGACGTATATAATATTCCAACCGAGATGTACGGGACGACACGAACGAGATTCTGTAAAACATTACGGGCGAGGCGCCAGATGTGTTAGGTTAGGTTATATTACGTTATAGACCTATATAATGTTCCCACCGAGAAGTATGGGTCGATATGCCAGGAATGTTGTAAAATACTGCAACCGAGATATTAGCCTGCCTTAGGTTAGGATACATAACGCTATAGACGTATATAATATCCCAACCGAGACGTACGGGACGACACGAACGGGATTCTGTAAAACATTACCAGCGAGGGGCTAGATGGGTGAGGTTCGATTATATTACGTTATAGACGTATATAATGTTCCCACCGAGAAGTATGGGCCGATACGCCAGGAATGTTGTAAAATACTATATCCGAGAAGTTAGCCTGCCTTAGGTTAGGATATATATCGCTGTAGACGTTTATAATGTCCCAACCGAGACGTACGGGACGTCACGAACGGTATTCTGTAAAACATTACCAGCGACGGGCCAGATGGGTTAGGTTAGGTTGAGATACGTTATAAACGTATATAATGTTCCCACCGAGATGTAGGGGCCGATATGCCAGGAATGCTGTAAAATACTGCATCCGAGATGATGGCTTGCCTTAGGTTAGGATATATAACGCTATAGACGTATATAATATTCCAACCGAGATGTACGGGGCGTCACGAACGGGATTCTGTAAAACGTTGCCAACGAGGGGCTAGATGGGATAGGTTAGGTTATGTTACGTTACAGACGTATATAATGTTCCCACCGAGAAGTATGGGCCGATACGCCAGGAATGTTGTAGAATACTTCATCCGAGATGTTAGCCTCCCTTAGGTTAGGATATATATTGCTGTAGACGTTTATAATGTCCCAACCGAAACGTCCGGGACGGCAGGGACGGGATACTGTAAAACATTACCAGCGAGGGGCTAGATGGGTTAGGTTAGGTTGTGATACGTTATAGACTTATATAATGTTCCCACCGAGAAGTAGGGGACGATATGCCAGGAATGTTGTAAAATACTGCATCCGAGATGATAGCTTGCTTTAGGTTAGGATATATAACGCTATAGACGTATATAATATTCCAACCGAGATGTACGGGACGTCACGAACGTGATTCTGTAAAACATTGCCAACGAGGGGCTAGATGGGATAGGTTAGGTTATGTTACGTTACACACGTATATAATGTTCCCACCGAGAAGTATGGGCCGATACGCCAGGAATGTTGTAAAATACTGTATCCGAAAAGTTAGCCTGCCTTAGGTTAGTATATATATCGCTGTAGACGTTTATAATGTCTCATCCGAGACGTACGGGACGACAGGGACGGGATTCTGTAAAACATTACCAGCGAGGGGCTAGATTGGTTAGGTTAGGTTGAGATACGTTATAAACGTATATAATGTTCCCACCGAGAAGTAGGGGCCGATATGCCAGGAATGTTGTAAAATACTGCATCCGAGATGATAGCTTGCCTTAGGTTAGGATATATATCGCTGTAGACGTATCTAATATCCCAACCGAGATGTACGGGACGACACGAACAGGATTCTGTAAAACATTGCCAGCGGGGGGCTAGATGGGATAGGTTAGGTTATGTTACGTTATAGACGTATATAATGTTCCCACCGAGAAGAGGGGCCGGTATGCCAGGGATGTTGTAATATACTGCATCCGAGATGTTAGCCTGCCTTAGGTTAGGTATATAACGCAAGAGACGTATATAATATCCCAACCGAGATGTACCGGACGACACGAACGGGATTCTGTAAAATATTACCAGCGAGGGGCTAGATGGGTTGGGTTAGGTTATGTTACGTTATAGACGTATATAGTGTTCCCACCGAGAAGTAGGGGCCGATACTACAAGAATGTTGTAAAATACTTCATCCGAGATGTTAGCCTGCCTTAGGTGAGGATATATATTTCTGTAGACGTTTATAATTTCCCAACCGAGACGTACGGGACGACAGGGACGGGATTCTGTAAAACATTACCAGCGAGGGGCTAGATGGGTTAGGTTAGGTTGTGATACGTTATAGACGTTTATAATGTTCCCACCGAGAAGTATGGGCCGATAAGCCAGGAATGTTGTAAAATACTGCATCCGAGACGTTAGCCTGCCTTAGGTTAGGTATATAAAGCTAGAGACGTATATAATATCCCAACCGAGATGTACGGGACGTCACGAACGGGATTCTGTAAAACATTAACAACGAGGGGCTAGATGGGTTAGGTTAGGTTATGTTAAGTTATACACGTGTATAATGTTCCCTCGGTGAAGTAGGGGCCGATACGCCAGGAATGGCGTAAAATACTTCATGCGAGATGTTAGCCTGCCTTACGTTAGGATATATATCGCTGTAGACGTTTATAATATCCCAACCGAGACGTACGGGACGTCACGAACGGTATTCTGTAAAACATTACCAGCGACGGGCCAGATGGGTTAGGTTAGGTTGAGATACGTTATAAACGTATATAATGTTCCCACCGAGATGTAGGGGCCGATAGGCCAGGAATGTTGTAAAATACTGCATCCGAGATGATAGCTTGCCTTATGTTAGGATATATAACGCTATAGACGTATATAATATTCCAACCGAGATGAACGGGGCGTCACGAACGGGATTCTGTAAAACGTTGCCAACGAGGGGCTAGATGGGATAGGTTAGGTTATGTTACGCTACAGACGTATATAATGTTCCCACCGAGAAGTATGGGCCGATACGCCAGGAATGTTGTAAAATACTGCATCCGAGATGTTAGCCTGCCTTAGGTTAGGGTACATAACGCTATAGACGTATATAATATCACAACCGAGACGTATGGGACGACACGAACGGGATTCTGTAAAACATTACCAGCGAGGGGCTAGATGGGTGAGGTTCGATTATATTACGTTATAGACGTATATAATGTTCCCACCGAGAAGTATGGGCCGATACGCCAGGAATGTTGTAAAATACTAGATCCGAGAAGTTAGCCTGCCTTAGGTTAGGATATATATCGCTGTAGACGTTTATAATGTCTCATCCGAGACGTACGGGACGACAGGGACGGGATTCTGTAAAACATTACCAGCGACGGGCCAGATGGGTTAGGTTAGGTTGAGATACGTTATAAACGTATATAATGTTCCCACCGAGAAGTAGGGGCCGATATGCCAGGAATGTTGTAAAATACTGCATCCGAGATGATAGCTTGCCTTAGGTTAGGATATATAACGTTATAGACGTATATAATATTCCAACCGAGATGTACGGGGCGTCACGAACGGGATTCTGTAAAACGTTGCCAACGAGGGGCTAGATGGGATAGGTTAGGTTATGTTACGTTACAGACGTATATAATGTTCCCACCGAGAAGTATGGGCCGATACGCCAGGAATGTTGTAAAATACTGCATCCGAGATGTTAGCCTGCCTTAGGTTAGGATATATATTGCTGTAGACGTTTATAATGTCCCAACCGAGACGTACGGGACGGCAGGAACGGGATACTGTAAAACATTACCAGCGAGGGGCTAGATGGGTTAGGATAGTTTGTGATACGTTATAAACGTATATAATGTTCCCACCGAGAAGTAAGAGCCGATATGCCAGGGATGTTGTAAAATACTGCATCCGAGATGATAGCTTGCCTTAGGTTAGGATATATATCGCTGTAGACGTATATAATATTCCAACCGAGATGTACGGGACGACACGAACGAGATTCTGTAAAACATTACGGGCGAGGGGCCAGATGTGTTAGGTTAGGTTATATTACGTTATAGACCTATATAATGTTCCCACCGAGAAGTATGTGTCGACATGCCAGGAATGTTGTAAAATACTGCATCCGAAATGATAGCCTGCCTTAGGTTAGGATATATAACGCTATAGACGTATATAATATCCCAACCGAGACGTACGGGACGACACGAACGGGATTCTGTGAAATATTACCTGCGAGGGGCTAGATGGGATAGGTTAGGTTATGTTACGTTATAGACGTATATAATGTTCCCACCGAGAAGTATGGGCCGATACGCCAGGAATGTTGTAAAATACTATATCCGAGAAGTTAGCCTGCCTTAGGTTAGGATATATATCGCTGTAGACCTTTATAATGTCTCATCCGAGACGTACGGGACGACAGGGACGGGATTCTGTAAAACATTGCCAACGAGGGGCTAGATGGGTTAGGTTAGGTTATGTTAAGTTATACACGTGTATAATGTTCCCTCGGTGAAGTAGGGGCCGATACGCCAGGAATGGCGTAAAATACTTCATCCGAGATGTTAGCCTGCCTTACGTTAGGATATATATCGCTGTAGACGTATATAACATCCCAACCGAGATGTACGGGACGACAGGAACGGGATACTGTAAAACATTACCAGCGAGGGGCTAGATGGGATAGGTTAGGTTATGTTACGTTATAGACGTATATAATGTTCCCACCGAGAAGTAGAGGCCGATCCTACAGAAATGTTGTAAAATACTATATCCGAGAAATTAGCCTGCCTTAGGTTAGGATATATATCGCTGTAGACGTATATAATATTCCAACCGAGATGTACGGGGCGACACGATCGAGATTCTGTAAAACATTACGGGCGAGGGGCCAGATGTGTTAGGTTAGGTTATATTACGTTATAGACCTATATAATGTTCCCACCGAGAAGTATGGGTCGATATGCCAGGAATGTTGTAAAATACTGCAACCGAGATATTAGCCTGCCTTAGGTTAGGATACATAACGCTATAGACGTATATAATATCCCAACCGAGACGTACGGGACGACACGAACGGGATTCTGTAAAACATTACCAGCGAGGGGCTAGATGGGTGAGGTTCGATTATATTACGTTATAGACGTATATAATGTTCCCACCGAGAAGTATGGGCCGATACGCCAGGAATGTTGTAAAATACTATATCCGAGAAGTTAGCCTGCCTTAGGTTAGGATATATATCGCTGTAGACGTTTATAATGTCCCAACCGAGACGTACGGGACGTCACGAACGGTATTCTGTAAAACATTACCAGCGACGGGCCAGATGGGTTAGGTTAGGTTGAGATACGTTATAAACGTATATAATGTTCCCACCGAGATGTAGGGGCCGATATGCCAGGAATGCTGTAAAATACTGCATCCGAGATGATGGCTTGCCTTAGGTT
This sequence comes from Xylocopa violacea, assembly GCA_963969225.1. Taxonomy (NCBI): domain Eukaryota; kingdom Metazoa; phylum Arthropoda; class Insecta; order Hymenoptera; family Apidae; genus Xylocopa; species Xylocopa violacea. Next base: position 557,686 of record CAXAJV010000807.1, read on the forward strand.
AGGATATATAACGCTATAGACGTATATAATATTCCAACCGAGATGTACGGGGCGTCACGAACGGGATTCTGTAAAACGGTGCCAACGAGGGGCTAGATGGGATAGGTTAGGTTATGTTACGTTACAGACGTATATAATGTTCCCACCGAGAAGTATGGGCCGATACGCCAGGAATGTTGTAGAATACTTCATCCGAGATGTTAGCCTCCCTTAGGTTAGGATATATATTGCTGTAGACGTTTATAATGTCCCAACCGAAACGTCCGGGACGGCAGGGACGGGATACTGTAAAACATTACCAGCGAGGGGCTAGATGGGTTAGGTTAGGTTGTGATACGTTATAGACTTATATAATGTTCCCACCGAGAAGTAGGGGACGATATGCCAGGAATGTTGTAAAATACTGCATCCGAGATGATAGCTTGCTTTAGGTTAGGATATATAACGCTATAGACGTATATAATATTCCAACCGAGATGTACGGGACGTCACGAACGTGATTCTGTAAAACATTGCCAACGAGGGGCTAGATGGGATAGGTTAGGTTATGTTACGTTACACACGTATATAATGTTCCCACCGAGAAGTATGGGCCGATACGCCAGGAATGTTGTAAAATACTGTATCCGAAAAGTTAGCCTGCCTTAGGTTAGTATATATATCGCTGTAGACGTTTATAATGTCTCATCCGAGACGTACGGGACGACAGGGACGGGATTCTGTAAAACATTACCAGCGAGGGGCTAGATTGGTTAGGTTAGGTTGAGATACGTTATAAACGTATATAATGTTCCCACCGAGAAGTAGGGGCCGATATGCCAGGAATGTTGTAAAATACTGCATCCGAGATGATAGCTTGCCTTAGGTTAGGATATATATCGCTGTAGACGTATCTAATATCCCAACCGAGATGTACGGGACGACACGAACAGGATTCTGTAAAACATTGCCAGCGGGGGGCTAGATGGGATAGGTTAGGTTATGTTACGTTATAGACGTATATAATGTTCCCACCGAGAAGAGGGGCCGGTATGCCAGGGATGTTGTAATATACTGCATCCGAGATGTTAGCCTGCCTTAGGTTAGGTATATAACGCAAGAGACGTATATAATATCCCAACCGAGATGTACCGGACGACACGAACGGGATTCTGTAAAATATTACCAGCGAGGGGCTAGATGGGTTGGGTTAGGTTATGTTACGTTATAGACGTATATAGTGTTCCCACCGAGAAGTAGGGGCCGATACTACAAGAATGTTGTAAAATACTTCATCCGAGATGTTAGCCTGCCTTAGGTGAGGATATATATTTCTGTAGACGTTTATAATTTCCCAACCGAGACGTACGGGACGACAGGGACGGGATTCTGTAAAACATTACCAGCGAGGGGCTAGATGGGTTAGGTTAGGTTGTGATACGTTATAGACGTTTATAATGTTCCCACCGAGAAGTATGGGCCGATAAGCCAGGAATGTTGTAAAATACTGCATCCGAGACGTTAGCCTGCCTTAGGTTAGGTATATAAAGCTAGAGACGTATATAATATCCCAACCGAGATGTACGGGACGTCACGAACGGGATTCTGTAAAACATTAACAACGAGGGGCTAGATGGGTTAGGTTAGGTTATGTTAAGTTATACACGTGTATAATGTTCCCTCGGTGAAGTAGGGGCCGATACGCCAGGAATGGCGTAAAATACTTCATGCGAGATGTTAGCCTGCCTTACGTTAGGATATATATCGCTGTAGACGTTTATAATATCCCAACCGAGACGTACGGGACGTCACGAACGGTATTCTGTAAAACATTACCAGCGACGGGCCAGATGGGTTAGGTTAGGTTGAGATACGTTATAAACGTATATAATGTTCCCACCGAGATGTAGGGGCCGATAGGCCAGGAATGTTGTAAAATACTGCATCCGAGATGATAGCTTGCCTTATGTTAGGATATATAACGCTATAGACGTATATAATATTCCAACCGAGATGAACGGGGCGTCACGAACGGGATTCTGTAAAACGTTGCCAACGAGGGGCTAGATGGGATAGGTTAGGTTATGTTACGTTACAGACGTATATAATGTTCCCACCGAGAAGTATGGGCCGATACGCCAGGAATGTTGTAAAATACTGCATCCGAGATGTTAGCCTGCCTTAGGTTAGGGTACATAACGCTATAGACGTATATAATATCACAACCGAGACGTATGGGACGACACGAACGGGATTCTGTAAAACATTACCAGCGAGGGGCTAGATGGGTGAGGTTCGATTATATTACGTTATAGACGTATATAATGTTCCCACCGAGAAGTATGGGCCGATACGCCAGGAATGTTGTAAAATACTAGATCCGAGAAGTTAGCCTGCCTTAGGTTAGGATATATATCGCTGTAGACGTTTATAATGTCTCATCCGAGACGTACGGGACGACAGGGACGGGATTCTGTAAAACATTACCAGCGACGGGCCAGATGGGTTAGGTTAGGTTGAGATACGTTATAAACGTATATAATGTTCCCACCGAGAAGTAGGGGCCGATATGCCAGGAATGTTGTAAAATACTGCATCCGAGATGATAGCTTGCCTTAGGTTAGGATATATAACGTTATAGACGTATATAATATTCCAACCGAGATGTACGGGGCGTCACGAACGGGATTCTGTAAAACGTTGCCAACGAGGGGCTAGATGGGATAGGTTAGGTTATGTTACGTTACAGACGTATATAATGTTCCCACCGAGAAGTATGGGCCGATACGCCAGGAATGTTGTAAAATACTGCATCCGAGATGTTAGCCTGCCTTAGGTTAGGATATATATTGCTGTAGACGTTTATAATGTCCCAACCGAGACGTACGGGACGGCAGGAACGGGATACTGTAAAACATTACCAGCGAGGGGCTAGATGGGTTAGGATAGTTTGTGATACGTTATAAACGTATATAATGTTCCCACCGAGAAGTAAGAGCCGATATGCCAGGGATGTTGTAAAATACTGCATCCGAGATGATAGCTTGCCTTAGGTTAGGATATATATCGCTGTAGACGTATATAATATTCCAACCGAGATGTACGGGACGACACGAACGAGATTCTGTAAAACATTACGGGCGAGGGGCCAGATGTGTTAGGTTAGGTTATATTACGTTATAGACCTATATAATGTTCCCACCGAGAAGTATGTGTCGACATGCCAGGAATGTTGTAAAATACTGCATCCGAAATGATAGCCTGCCTTAGGTTAGGATATATAACGCTATAGACGTATATAATATCCCAACCGAGACGTACGGGACGACACGAACGGGATTCTGTGAAATATTACCTGCGAGGGGCTAGATGGGATAGGTTAGGTTATGTTACGTTATAGACGTATATAATGTTCCCACCGAGAAGTATGGGCCGATACGCCAGGAATGTTGTAAAATACTATATCCGAGAAGTTAGCCTGCCTTAGGTTAGGATATATATCGCTGTAGACCTTTATAATGTCTCATCCGAGACGTACGGGACGACAGGGACGGGATTCTGTAAAACATTGCCAACGAGGGGCTAGATGGGTTAGGTTAGGTTATGTTAAGTTATACACGTGTATAATGTTCCCTCGGTGAAGTAGGGGCCGATACGCCAGGAATGGCGTAAAATACTTCATCCGAGATGTTAGCCTGCCTTACGTTAGGATATATATCGCTGTAGACGTATATAACATCCCAACCGAGATGTACGGGACGACAGGAACGGGATACTGTAAAACATTACCAGCGAGGGGCTAGATGGGATAGGTTAGGTTATGTTACGTTATAGACGTATATAATGTTCCCACCGAGAAGTAGAGGCCGATCCTACAGAAATGTTGTAAAATACTATATCCGAGAAATTAGCCTGCCTTAGGTTAGGATATATATCGCTGTAGACGTATATAATATTCCAACCGAGATGTACGGGACGACACGAACGGGATTCTGTAAAACATTACCAGCGAGGGGCTAGATGGGTGAGGTTCGATTATATTACGTTATAGACGTATATAATGTTCCCACCGAGAAGTATGGGCCGATACGCCAGGAATGTTGTAAAATACTATATCCGAGAAGTTAGCCTGCCTTAGGTTAGGATATATATCGCTGTAGACGTTTATAATGTCCCAACCGAGACGTACGGGACGTCACGAACGGTATTCTGTAAAACATTACCAGCGACGGGCCAGATGGGTTAGGTTAGGTTGAGATACGTTATAAACGTATATAATGTTCCCACCGAGATGTAGGGGCCGATATGCCAGGAATGCTGTAAAATACTGCATCCGAGATGATGGCTTGCCTTAGGTTAGGATATATAACGCTATAGACGTATATAATATTCCAACCGAGATGTACGGGGCGTCACGAACGGGATTCTGTAAAACGTTGCCAACGAGGGGCTAGATGGGATAGGTTAGGTTATGTTACGTTACAGACGTATATAATGTTCCCACCGAGAAGTATGGGCCGATATGCCAGGAATGTTGTAGAATACTTCATCCGAGATGTTAGCCTCCCTTAGGTTAGGATATATATTGCTGTAGACGTTTATAATGTCCCAACCGAAACGTCCGGGACGGCAGGGACGGGATACTGTAAAACATTACCAGCGAGGGGCTAGATGGGTTAGGTTAGGTTGTGATACGTTATAGACTTATATAATGTTCCCACCGAGAAGTAGGGGACGATATGCCAGGAATGTTGTAAAATACTGCATCCGAGATGATAGCTTGCTTTAGGTTAGGATATATAACGCTATAGACGTATATAATATTCCAACCGAGATGTACGGGACGTCACGAACGGGATTCTGTAAAACATTGCCAACGAGGGGCTAGATGGGATAGGTTAGGTTATGTTACGTTACACACGTATATAATGTTCCCACCGAGAAGTATGGGCCGATACGCCAGGAATGTTGTAAAATACTGTATCCGAAAAGTTAGCCTGCCTTAGGTTAGTTTATATATCGCTGTAGACGTTTATAATGTCTCATCCGAGACGTACGGGACGACAGGGACGGGATTCTGTAAAACATTACCAGCGAGGGGCTAGATTGGTTAGGTTAGGTTGAGATACGTTATAAACGTATATAATGTTCCCACCGAGAAGTAGGGGCCGATATGCCAGGAATGTTGTAAAATACTGCATCCGAGATGATAGCTTGCCTTAGGTTAGGATATATATCGCTGTAGACGTATCTAATATCCCAACCGAGATGTACGGGACGACACGAACAGGATTCTGTAAAACATTGCCAGCGGGGGGCTAGATGGGATAGGTTAGGTTATGTTACGTTATAGACGTATATAATGTTCCCACCGAGAAGTAGGGGCCGGTATGCCAGGGATGTTGTAATATACTGCATCCGAGATGTTAGCCTGCCTTAGGTTATGTATATAACGCAAGAGACGTATATAATATCCCAACCGAGATGTACCGGACGACACGAACGGGATTCTGTAAAATATTACCAGCGAGGGGCTAGATGGGTTGGGTTAGGTTATGTTACGTTATAGACGTATATAGTGTTCCCACCGAGAAGTAGGGGCCGATACTACAAGAATGTTGTAAAATACTTCATCCGAGATGTTAGCCTGCCTTAGGTGAGGATATATATTTCTGTAGACGTTTATAATTTCCCAACCGAGACGTACGGGACGACAGGGACGGGATTCTGTAAAACATTACCAGCGAGGGGCTAGATGGGTTAGGTTAGGTTGTGATACGTTATAGACGTTTATAATGTTCCCACCGAGAAGTATGGGCCGATAAGCCAGGAATGTTGTAAAATACTGCATCCGAGACGTTAGCCTGCCTTAGGTTAGGTATATAAAGCTAGAGACGTATATAATATCCCAACCGAGATGTACGGGACGTCACGAACGGGATTCTGTAAAACATTGCCAACGAGGGGCTAGATGGGTTAGGTTAGGTTATGTTAAGTTATACACGTGTATAATGTTCCCTCGGTGAAGTAGGGGCCGATACGCCAGGAATGGCGTAAAATACTTCATCCGAGATGTTAGCCTGCCTTACGTTAGGATATATATCGCTGTAGACGTTTATAATATCCCAACCGAGACGTACGGGACGTCACGAACGGTATTCTGTAAAACATTACCAGCGACGGGCCAGATGGGTTAGGTTAGGTTGAGATACGTTATAAACGTATATAATGTTCCCACCGAGATGTAGGGGCCGATAGGCCAGGAATGTTGTAAAATACTGCATCCGAGATGATAGCTTGCCTTAGGTTAGGATATATAACGCTATAGACGTATATAATATTCCAACCGAGATGAACGGGGCGTCACGAACGGGATTCTGTAAAACGTTGCCAACGAGGGGCTAGATGGGATAGGTTAGGTTATGTTACGTTACAGACGTATATAATGTTCCCACCGAGAAGTATGGGCCGATACGCCAGGAATGTTGTAAAATACTGCATCCGAGATGTTAGCCTGCCTTAGGTTAGGGTACATAACGCTATAGACGTATATAATATCACAACCGAGACGTACGGGACGACACGAACGGGATTCTGTAAAACATTACCAGCGAGGGGCTAGATGGGTGAGGTTCGATTATATTACGTTATAGACGTATATAATGTTCCCACCGAGAAGTATGGGCCGATACGCCAGGAATGTTGTAAAATACTAGATCCGAGAAGTTAGCCTGCCTTAGGTTAGGATATATATCGCTGTAGACGTTTATAATGTCTCATCCGAGACGTACGGGACGACAGGGACGGGATTCTGTAAAACATTACCAGCGACGGGCCAGATGGGTTAGGTTAGGTTGAGATACGTTATAAACGTATATAATGTTCCCACCGAGAAGTAGGGGCCGATATGCCAGGAACGTTGTAAAATACTGCATCCGAGATGATAGCTTGCCTTAGGTTAGGATATATAACGTTATAGACGTATATAATATTCCAACCGAGATGTACGGGGCGTCACGAACGGGATTCTGTAAAACGTTGCCAACGAGGGGCTAGATGGGATAGGTTAGGTTATGTTACGTTACAGACGTATATAATGTTCCCACCGAGAAGTATGGGCCGATACGCCAGGAATGTTGTAAAATACTGCATCCGAGATGTTAGCCTACCTTAGGTTAGGATATATATTGCTGTAGACGTTTATAATGTCCCAACCGAGACGTACGGGACGGCAGGAACGGGATACTGTAAAACATTACCAGCGAGGGGCTAGATGGGTTAGGATAGCTTGTGATACGTTATAAACGTATATAATGTTCCCACCGAGAAGTAAGAGCCGATATGCCAGGGATGTTGTAAAATACTGCATCCGAGATGATAGCTTGCCTTAGGTTAGGATATATATCGCTGTAGACGTATATAATATTCCAACCGAGATGTACGGGACGACACGAACGAGATTCTGTAAAACATTACGGGCGAGGGGCCAGATGTGTTAGGTTAGGTTATATTACGTTATAGACCTATATAATGTTCCCACCGAGAAGTATGTGTCGACATGCCTGGAATGTTGTAAAATACTGCATCCGAAATGATAGCCTGCCTTAGGTTAGGATATATAACGCTATAGACGTATATAATATCCCAACCGAGACGTACGGGACGACACGAACGGGATTCTGTGAAATATTACCTGCGAGGGGCTAGATGGGATAGGTTAGGTTATGTTACGTTACAGACGTATATAATGTTCCCACCGAGAAGTATGGGCCGATACGCCAGGAATGTTGTAAAATACTTCATCCGAGATGTTAGCCTCCCTTAGGTTAGGATATATATTGCTGTAGACGTTTATAATGTCCCAACCGAAACGTCCGGGACGGCAGGAACGGGATACTGTAAAACATTACCAGCGAGGGGCTAGATGGGTTAGGTTAGGTTGTGATACGTTATAGACTTATATAATGTTCCCACCGAGAAGTAGGGGACGATATGCCAGGAATGTTGTAAAATACTGCATCCGAGATGATAGCCTGCCTTAGGTTAGGATATATAACGCTATAGACGTATATAATATCCCCACGAGACGTACGGGACGAGACGAACGGGATTCTGTGAAATATTACCAGCGAGGGGCTAGATGGGTTAGGTTAGATTATATTACGCTATAGACGTATATAATGTTCCCACCGAGAAGTATTGGCCGATACGCCAGGAATGTTGTAAAATACTATATCCGAGATGTTAGCCTGCCATAGGTTAGGATATATATCGCTGTAGACATTTATAATGTCTCATCCGAGACGTACGGGACGACAGGGACGGGATTCTGTAAAACATTACCAGCGAGGGGCTAGATGGGTTAGGATAGGTTGTGATACGTTATAAACGTATATAATGTTCCCACCGAGAAGTAGGGGCCGATATGCCAGGAATGTTGTAAAATACTGCATCCGAGATGATAGCTTGCTTTAGGTTAGGATATATAACGCTATAGACGTATATAATATTCCAACCGAGATGTACGGGACGTCACGAACGGGATTCTGTAAAACATTGCCAACGAGGGGCTAGATGGGATAGGTTAGGTTATGTTACGTTACACACGTATATAATGTTCCCACCGAGATGTAGGGGCCGATACGCCAGGAATGTTGTAAAATACTAGATCCGAGAAGTTAGCCTGCCTTAGGTTAGGATATATATCGCTGTAGACGTTTATAATGTCTCATCCGAGACGTACGGGACGACAGGGACGGGATTCTGTAAAACATTACCAGCGACGGGCCAGATGGGTTAGGTTAGGTTGAGATACGTTATAAACGTATATAATGTTCCCACCGAGAAGTAGGGGCCGATATGCCAGGAACGTTGTAAAATACTGCATCCGAGATGATAGCTTGCCTTAGGTTAGGATATATAACGTTATAGACGTATATAATATTCCAACCGAGATGTACGGGGCGTCACGAACGGGATTCTGTAAAACGTTGCCAACGAGGGGCTAGATGGGATAGGTTAGGTTATGTTACGTTACAGACGTATATAATGTTCCCACCGAGAAGTATGGGCCGATACGCCAGGAATGTTGTAAAATACTGCATCCGAGATGTTAGCCTACCTTAGGTTAGGATATATATTGCTGTAGACGTTTATAATGTCCCAACCGAGACGTACGGGACGGCAGGAACGGGATACTGTAAAACATTACCAGCGAGGGGCTAGATGGGTTAGGATAGTTTGTGATACGTTATAAACGTATATAATGTTCCCACCGAGAAGTAAGAGCCGATATGCCAGGGATGTTGTAAAATACTGCATCCGAGATGATAGCTTGCCTTAGGTTAGGATATATATCGCTGTAGACGTATATAATATTCCAACCGAGATGTACGGGACGACACGAACGAGATTCTGTAAAACATTACGGGCGAGGGGCCAGATGTGTTAGGTTAGGTTATATTACGTTATAGACCTATATAATGTTCCCACCGAGAAGTATGTGTCGACATGCCAGGAATGTTGTAAAATACTGCATCCGAAATGATAGCCTGCCTTAGGTTAGGATATATAACGCTATAGACGTATATAATATCCCAACCGAGACGTACGGGACGACACGAACGGGATTCTGTGAAATATTACCTGCGAGGGGCTAGATGGGATAGGTTAGGTTATGTTACGTTACAGACGTATATAATGTTCCCACCGAGAAGTATGGGCCGATACGCCAGGAATGTTGTAAAATACTTCATCCGAGATGTTAGCCTCCCTTAGGTTAGGATATATATTGCTGTAGACGTTTATAATGTCCCAACCGAAACGTCCGGGACGGCAGGAACGGGATACTGTAAAACATTACCAGCGAGGGGCTAGATGGGTTAGGTTAGGTTGTGATACGTTATAGACTTATATAATGTTCCCACCGAGAAGTAGGGGACGATATGCCAGGAATGTTGTAAAATACTGCATCCGAGATGATAGCCTGCCTTAGGTTAGGATATATAACGCTATAGACGTATATAATATCCCCACGAGACGTACGGGACGAGACGAACGGGATTCTGTGAAATATTACCAGCGAGGGGCTAGATGGGTTAGGTTAGATTATATTACGCTATAGACGTATATAATGTTCCCACCGAGAAGTATTGGCCGATACGCCAGGAATGTTGTAAAATACTATATCCGAGATGTTAGCCTGCCATAGGTTAGGATATATATCGCTGTAGACATTTATAATGTCTCATCCGAGACGTACGGGACGACAGGGACGGGATTCTGTAAAACATTACCAGCGAGGGGCTAGATGGGTTAGGATAGGTTGTGATACGTTATAAACGTATATAATGTTCCCACCGAGAAGTAGGGGCCGATATGCCAGGAATGTTGTAAAATACTGCATCCGAGATGATAGCTTGCTTTAGGTTAGGATATATAACGCTATAGACGTATATAATATTCCAACCGAGATGTACGGGACGTCACGAACGGGATTCTGTAAAACATTGCCAACGAGGGGCTAGATGGGATAGGTTAGGTTATGTTACGTTACACACGTATATAATGTTCCCACCGAGATGTAGGGGCCGATACGCCAGGAATGTTGTAAAATACTAGATCCGAGAAGTTAGCCTGCCTTAGGTTAGGATATATATCGCTGTAGACGTTTATAATGTCTCATCCGAGACGTACGGGACGACAGGGACGGGATTCTGTAAAACATTACCAGCGACGGGCCAGATGGGTTAGGTTAGGTTGAGATACGTTATAAACGTATATAATGTTCCCACCGAGAAGTAGGGGCCGATATGCCAGGAACGTTGTAAAATACTGCATCCGAGATGATAGCTTGCCTTAGGTTAGGATATATAACGTTATAGACGTATATAATATTCCAACCGAGATGTACGGGGCGTCACGAACGGGATTCTGTAAAACGTTGCCAACGAGGGGCTAGATGGGATAGGTTAGGTTATGTTACGTTACAGACGTATATAATGTTCCCACCGAGAAGTATGGGCCGATACGCCAGGAATGTTGTAAAATACTGCATCCGAGATGTTAGCCTACCTTAGGTTAGGATATATATTGCTGTAGACGTTTATAATGTCCCAACCGAGACGTACGGGACGGCAGGAACGGGATACTGTAAAACATTACCAGCGAGGGGCTAGATGGGTTAGGATAGTTTGTGATACGTTATAAACGTATATAATGTTCCCACCGAGAAGTAAGAGCCGATATGCCAGGGATGTTGTAAAATACTGCATCCGAGATGATAGCTTGCCTTAGGTTAGGATATATATCGCTGTAGACGTATATAATATTCCAACCGAGATGTACGGGACGACACGAACGAGATTCTGTAAAACATTACGGGCGAGGGGCCAGATGTGTTAGGTTAGGTTATATTACGTTATAGACCTATATAATGTTCCCACCGAGAAGTATGTGTCGACATGCCAGGAATGTTGTAAAATACTGCATCCGAAATGATAGCCTGCCTTAGGTTAGGATATATAACGCTATAGACGTATATAATATCCCAACCGAGACGTACGGGACGACACGAACGGGATTCTGTGAAATATTACCTGCGAGGGGCTAGATGGGATAGGTTAGGTTATGTTACGTTACAGACGTATATAATGTTCCCACCGAGAAGTATGGGCCGATACGCCAGGAATGTTGTAAAATACTTCATCCGAGATGTTAGCCTCCCTTAGGTTAGGATATATATTGCTGTAGACGTTTATAATGTCCCAACCGAAACGTCCGGGACGGCAGGAACGGGATACTGTAAAACATTACCAGCGAGGGGCTAGATGGGTTAGGTTAGGTTGTGATACGTTATAGACTTATATAATGTTCCCACCGAGAAGTAGGGGACGATATGCCAGGAATGTTGTAAAATACTGCATCCGAGATGATAGCTTGCCTTAGGTTAGTATATATATCGCTGTAGACGTTTATAATGTCTCATCCGAGACGTACGGGACGACAGGGACGGGATTCTGTAAAACATTACCAGCGAGGGGCTAGATTGGTTAGGTTAGGTTGAGATACGTTATAAACGTATATAATGTTCCCACCGAGAAGTAGGGGCCGATATGCCAGGAATGTTGTAAAATACTGCAACCGAGATATTAGCCTGCCTTAGGTTAGGATACATAACGCTATAGACGTATATAATATCCCAACCGAGACGTACGGGACGACACGAACGGGATTCTGTAAAACATTACCAGCGAGGGGCTAGATGGGTGAGGTTCGATTATATTACGTTATAGACGTATATAATGTTCCCACCGAGAAGTATGGGCCGATACGCCAGGAATGTTGTAAAATACTATATCCGAGAAGTTAGCCTGCCTTAGGTTAGGATATATATCGCTGTAGACGTTTATAATGTCCCAACCGAGACGTACGGGACGTCACGAACGGTATTCTGTAAAACATTACCAGCGACGGGCCAGATGGGTTAGGTTAGGTTGAGATACGTTATAAACGTATATAATGTTCCCACCGAGATGTAGGGGCCGATATGCCAGGAATGCTGTAAAATACTGCATCCGAGATGATGGCTTGCCTTAGGTTAGGATATATAACGCTATAGACGTATATAATATTCCAACCGAGATGTACGGGGCGTCACGAACGGGATTCTGTAAAACGTTGCCAACGAGGGGCTAGATGGGATAGGTTAGGTTATGTTACGTTACAGACGTATATAATGTTCCCACCGAGAAGTATGGGCCGATACGCCAGGAATGTTGTAGAATACTTCATCCGAGATGTTAGCCTCCCTTAGGTTAGGATATATATTGCTGTAGACGTTTATAATGTCCCAACCGAAACGTCCGGGACGGCAGGGACGGGATACTGTAAAACATTACCAGCGAGGGGCTAGATGGGTTAGGTTAGGTTGTGATACGTTATAGACTTATATAATGTTCCCACCGAGAAGTAGGGGACGATATGCCAGGAATGTTGTAAAATACTGCATCCGAGATGATAGCTTGCTTTAGGTTAGGATATATAACGCTATAGACGTATATAATATTCCAACCGAGATGTACGGGACGTCACGAACGGGATTCTGTAAAACATTGCCAACGAGGGGCTAGATGGGATAGGTTAGGTTATGTTACGTTACACACGTATATAATGTTCCCACCGAGAAGTATGGGCCGATACGCCAGGAATGTTGTAAAATACTGTATCCGAAAAGTTAGCCTGCCTTAGGTTAGTATATATATCGCTGTAGACGTTTATAATGTCTCATCCGAGACGTACGGGACGACAGGGACGGGATTCTGTAAAACATTACCAGCGAGGGGCTAGATTGGTTAGGTTAGGTTGAGATACGTTATAAACGTATATAATGTTCCCACCGAGAAGTAGGGGCCGATATGCCAGGAATGTTGTAAAATACTGCATCCGAGATGATAGCTTGCCTTAGGTTAGGATATATATCGCTGTAGACGTATCTAATATCCCAACCGAGATGTACGGGACGACACGAACAGGATTCTGTAAAACATTGCCAGCGGGGGGCTAGATGGGATAGGTTAGGTTATGTTACGTTATAGACGTATATAATGTTCCCACCGAGAAGTAGGGGCCGGTATGCCAGGGATGTTGTAATATACTGCATCCGAGATGTTAGCCTGCCTTAGGTTAGGTATATAACGCAAGAGACGTATATAATATCCCAACCGAGATGTACCGGACGACACGAACGGGATTCTGTAAAATATTACCAGCGAGGGGCTAGATGGGTTGGGTTAGGTTATGTTACGTTATAGACGTATATAGTGTTCCCACCGAGAAGTAGGGGCCGATACTACAAGAATGTTGTAAAATACTTCATCCGAGATGTTAGCCTGCCTTAGGTGAGGATATATATTTCTGTAGACGTTTATAATTTCCCAAACGAGACGTACGGGACGACAGGGACGGGATTCTGTAAAACATTACCAGCGAGGGGCTAGATGGGTTAGGTTAGGTTGTGATACGTTATAGACGTTTATAATGTTCCCACCGAGAAGTATGGGCCGATAAGCCAGGAATGTTGTAAAATACTGCATCCGAGACGTTAGCCTGCCTTAGGTTAGGTATATAAAGCTAGAGACGTATATAATATCCCAACCGAGATGTATGGGACGTCACGAACGGGATTCTGTAAAACATTAACAACGAGGGGCTAGATGGGTTAGGTTAGGTTATGTTAAGTTATACACGTGTATAATGTTCCCTCGGTGAAGTAGGGGCCGATACGCCAGGAATGGCGTAAAATACTTCATCCGAGATGTTAGCCTGCCTTACGTTAGGATATATATCGCTGTAGACGTTTATAATATCCCAACCGAGACGTACGGGACGTCACGAACGGTATTCTGTAAAACATTACCAGCGACGGGCCAGATGGGTTAGGTTAGGTTGAGATACGTTATAAACGTATATAATGTTCCCACCGAGATGTAGGGGCCGATAGGCCAGGAATGTTGTAAAATACTGCATCCGAGATGATAGCTTGCCTTAGGTTAGGATATATAACGCTATAGACGTATATAATATTCCAACCGAGATGAACGGGGCGTCACGAACGGGATTCTGTAAAACGTTGCCAACGAGGGGCTAGATGGGATAGGTTAGGTTATGTTACGTTACAGACGTATATAATGTTCCCACCGAGAAGTATGGGCCGATACGCCAGGAATGTTGTAAAATACTGCATCCGAGATGTTAGCCTGCCTTAGGTTAGGGTACATAACGCTATAGACGTATGTAATATCACAACCGAGACGTATGGGACGACACGAACGGGATTCTGTAAAACATTACCAGCGAGGGGCTAGATGGGTGAGGTTCGATTATATTACGTTATAGACGTATATAATGTTCCCACCGAGAAGTATGGGCCGATACGCCAGGAATGTTGTAAAATACTAGATCCGAGAAGTTAGCCTGCCTTAGGTTAGGATATATATCGCTGTAGACGTTTATAATGTCTCATCCGAGACGTACGGGACGACAGGGACGGGATTCTGTAAAACATTACCAGCGACGGGCCAGATGGGTTAGGTTAGGTTGAGATACGTTATAAACGTATATAATGTTCCCACCGAGAAGTAGGGGCCGATATGCCAGGAATGTTGTAAAATACTGCATCCGAGATGATAGCTTGCCTTAGGTTAGGATATATAACGTTATAGACGTATATAATATTCCAACCGAGATGTACGGGGCGTCACGAACGGGATTCTGTAAAACGTTGCCAACGAGGGGCTAGATGGGATAGGTTAGGTTATGTTACGTTACAGACGTATATAATGTTCCCACCGAGAAGTATGGGCCGATACGCCAGGAATGTTGTAAAATACTGCATCCGAGATGTTAGCCTGCCTTAGGTTAGGATATATATTGCTGTAGACGTTTATAATGTCCCAACCGAGACGTACGGGACGGCAGGAACGGGATACTGTAAAACATTACCAGCGAGGGGCTAGATGGGTTAGGATAGTTTGTGATACGTTATAAACGTATATAATGTTCCCACCGAGAAGTAAGAGCCGATATGCCAGGGATGTTGTAAAATACTGCATCCGAGATGATAGCTTGCCTTAGGTTAGGATATATATCGCTGTAGACGTATATAATATTCCAACCGAGATGTACGGGACGACACGAACGAGATTCTGTAAAACATTACGGGCGAGGGGCCAGATATGTTAGGTTAGGTTATATTACGTTATAGACCTATATAATGTTCCCACCGAGAAGTATGTGTCGACATGCCAGGAATGTTGTAAAATACTGCATCCGAAATGATAGCCTGCCTTAGGTTAGGATATATAACGCTATAGACGTATATAATATCCCAACCGAGACGTACGGGACGACACGAACGGGATTCTGTGAAATATTACCTGCGAGGGGCTAGATGGGATAGGTTAGGTTATGTTACGTTATAGACGTATATAATGTTCCCACCGAGAAGTATGGGCCGATACGCCAGGAATGTTGTAAAATACTATATCCGAGAAGTTAGCCTGCCTTAGGTTAGGATATATATCGCTGTAGACCTTTATAATGTCTCATCCGAGACGTACGGGACGACAGGGACGGGATTCTGTAAAACATTGCCAACGAGGGGCTAGATGGGTTAGGTTAGGTTATGTTAAGTTATACACGTGTATAATGTTCCCTCGGTGAAGTAGGGGCCGATACGCCAGGAATGGCGTAAAATACTTCATCCGAGATGTTAGCCTGCCTTACGTTAGGATATATATCGCTGTAGACGTATATAACATCCCAACCGAGATGTACGGGACGACAGGAACGGGATACTGTAAAACATTACCAGCGAGGGGCTAGATGGGATAGGTTAGGTTATGTTACGTTATAGACGTATATAATGTTCCCACCGAGAAGTAGAGGCCGATCCTACAGAAATGTTGTAAAATACTATATCCGAGAAATTAGCCTGCCTTAGGTTAGGATATATATCGCTGTAGACGTATATAATATTCCAACCGAGATGTACGGGGCGACACGATCGAGATTCTGTAAAACATTACGGGCGAGGGGCCAGATGTGTTAGGTTAGGTTATATTACGTTATAGACCTATATAATGTTCCCACCGAGAAGTATGGGTCGATATGCCAGGAATGTTGTAAAATACTGCAACCGAGATATTAGCCTGCCTTAGGTTAGGATACATAACGCTATAGACGTATATAATATCCCAACCGAGACGTACGGGACGACACGAACGGGATTCTGTAAAACATTACCAGCGAGGGGCTAGATGGGTGAGGTTCGATTATATTACGTTATAGACGTATATAATGTTCCCACCGAGAAGTATGGGCCGATACGCCAGGAATGTTGTAAAATACTATATCCGAGAAGTTAGCCTGCCTTAGGTTAGGATATATATCGCTGTAGACGTTTATAATGTCCCAACCGAGACGTACGGGACGTCACGAACGGTATTCTGTAAAACATTACCAGCGACGGGCCAGATGGGTTAGGTTAGGTTGAGATACGTTATAAACGTATATAATGTTCCCACCGAGATGTAGGGGCCGATATGCCAGGAATGCTGTAAAATACTGCAGCCGAGATGATGGCTTGCCTTAGGTTAGGATATATAACGCTATAGACGTATATAATATTCCAACCGAGATGTACGGGGCGTCACGAACGGGATTCTGTAAAACGTTGCCAACGAGAGGCTAGATGGGATAGGTTAGGTTATGTTACGTTACAGACGTATATAATGTTCCCACCGAGAAGTATGGGCCGATATGCCAGGAATGTTGTAGAATACTTCATCCGAGATGTTAGCCTCCCTTAGGTTAGGATATATATTGCTGTAGACGTTTATAATGTCCCAACCGAAACGTCCGGGACGGCAGGGACGGGATACTGTAAAACATTACCAGCGAGGGGCTAGATGGGTTAGGTTAGGTTGTGATACGTTATAGACTTATATAATGTTCCCACCGAGAAGTAGGGGACGATATGCCAGGAATGTTGTAAAATACTGCATCCGAGATGATAGCTTGCTTTAGGTTAGGATATATAACGCTATAGACGTATATAATATTCCAACCGAGATGTACGGGACGTCACGAACGGGATTCTGTAAAACATTGCCAACGAGGGGCTAGATGGGATAGGTTAGGTTATGTTACGTTACACACGTATATAATGTTCCCACCGAGAAGTATGGGCCGATACGCCAGGAATGTTGTAAAATACTGTATCCGAAAAGTTAGCCTGCCTTAGGTTAGTATATATATCGCTGTAGACGTTTATAATGTCTCATCCGAGACGTACGGGACGACAGGGACGGGATTCTGTAAAACATTACCAGCGAGGGGCTAGATTGGTTAGGTTAGGTTGAGATACGTTATAAACGTATATAATGTTCCCACCGAGAAGTAGGGGCCGATATGCCAGGAATGTTGTAAAATACTGCATCCGAGATGATAGCTTGCCTTAGGTTAGGATATATATCGCTGTAGACGTATCTAATATCCCAACCGAGATGTACGGGACGACACGAACAGGATTCTGTAAAACATTGCCAGCGGGGGGCTAGATGGGATAGGTTAGGTTATGTTACGTTATAGACGTATATAATGTTCCCACCGAGAAGTAGGGGCCGGTATGCCAGGGATGTTGTAATATACTGCATCCGAGATGTTAGCCTGCCTTAGGTTAGGTATATAACGCAAGAGACGTATATAATATCCCAACCGAGATGTACCGGACGACACGAACGGGATTCTGTAAAATATTACCAGCGAGGGGCTAGATGGGTTGGGTTAGGTTATGTTACGTTATAGACGTATATAGTGTTCCCACCGAGAAGTAGGGGCCGATACTACAAGAATGTTGTAAAATACTTCATCCGAGATGTTAGCCTGCCTTAGGTGAGGATATATATTTCTGTAGACGTTTATAATTTCCCAACCGAGACGTACGGGACGACAGGGACGGGATTCTGTAAAACATTACCAGCGAGGGGCTAGATGGGTTAGGTTAGGTTGTGATACGTTATAGACGTTTATAATGTTCCCACCGAGAAGTATGGGCCGATAAGCCAGGAATGTTGTAAAATACTGCATCCGAGACGTTAGCCTGCCTTAGGTTAGGTATATAAAGCTAGAGACGTATATAATATCCCAACCGAGATGTACGGGACGTCACGAACGGGATTCTGTAAAACATTGCCAACGAGGGGCTAGATGGGTTAGGTTAGGTTATGTTAAGTTATACACGTGTATAATGTTCCCTCGGTGAAGTAGGGGCCGATACGCCAGGAATGGCGTAAAATACTTCATCCGAGATGTTAGCCTGCCTTACGTTAGGATATATATCGCTGTAGACGTTTATAATATCCCAACCGAGACGTACGGGACGTCACGAACGGTATTCTGTAAAACATTACCAGCGACGGGCCAGATGGGTTAGGTTAGGTTGAGATACGTTATAAACGTATATAATGTTCCCACCGAGATGTAGGGGCCGATAGGCCAGGAATGTTGTAAAATACTGCATCCGAGATGATAGCTTGCCTTAGGTTAGGATATATAACGCTATAGACGTATATAATATTCCAACCGAGATGAACGGGGCGTCACGAACGGGATTCTGTAAAACGTTGCCAACGAGGGGCTAGATGGGATAGGTTAGGTTATGTTACGTTACAGACGTATATAATGTTCCCACCGAGAAGTATGGGCCGATACGCCAGGAATGTTGTAAAATACTGCATCCGAGATGTTAGCCTGCCTTAGGTTAGGGTACATAACGCTATAGACGTATATAATATCACAACCGAGACGTACGGGACGACACGAACGGGATTCTGTAAAACATTACCAGCGAGGGGCTAGATGGGTGAGGTTCGATTATATTACGTTATAGACGTATATAATGTTCCCACCGAGAAGTATGGGCCGATACGCCAGGAATGTTGTAAAATACTATATCCGAGAAGTTAGCCTGCCTTAGGTTAGGATATATATCGCTGTAGACGTTTATAATGTCTCATCCGAGACGTACGGGACGACAGGGACGGGATTCTGTAAAACATTACCAGCGACGGGCCAGATGGGTTAGGTTAGGTTGAGATACGTTATAAACGTATATAATGTTCCCACCGAGAAGTAGGGGCCGATATGCCAGGAATGTTGTAAAATACTGCATCCGAGATGATAGCTTGCCTTAGGTTAGGATATATAACGTTATAGACGTATATAATATTCCAACCGAGATGTACGGGGCGTCACGAACGGGATTCTGTAAAACGTTGCCAACGAGGGGCTAGATGGGATAGGTTAGGTTATGTTACGTTACAGACGTATATAATGTTCCCACCGAGAAGTATGGGCCGATACGCCAGGAATGTTGTAAAATACTGCATCCGAGATGTTAGCCTGCCTTAGGTTAGGATATATATTGCTGTAGACGTTTATAATGTCCCAACCGAGACGTACGGGACGGCAGGAACGGGATACTGTAAAACATTACCAGCGAGGGGCTAGATGGGTTAGGATAGTTTGTGATACGTTATAAACGTATATAATGTTCCCACCGAGAAGTAAGAGCCGATATGCCAGGGATGTTGTAAAATACTGCATCCGAGATGATAGCTTGCCTTAGGTTAGGATATATATCGCTGTAGACGTATATAATATTCCAACCGAGATGTACGGGACGACACGAACGAGATTCTGTAAAACATTACGGGCGAGGGGCCAGATGTGTTAGGTTAGGTTATATTACGTTATAGACCTATATAATGTTCCCACCGAGAAGTATGTGTCGACATGCCAGGAATGTTGTAAAATACTGCATCCGAAATGATAGCCTGCCTTAGGTTAGGATATATAACGCTATAGACGTATATAATATCCCAACCGAGACGCACGGGACGACACGAACGGGATTCTGTGAAATATTACCTGCGAGGGGCTAGATGGGATAGGTTAGGTTATGTTACGTTATAGACGTATATAATGTTCCCACCGAGAAGTATGGGCCGATACGCCAGGAATGTTGTAAAATACTATATCCGAGAAGTTAGCCTGCCTTAGGTTAGGATATATATCGCTGTAGACCTTTATAATGTCTCATCCGAGACGTACGGGACGACAGGGACGGGATTCTGTAAAACATTGCCAACGAGGGGCTAGATGGGTTAGGTTAGGTTATGTTAAGTTATACACGTGTATAATGTTCCCTCGGTGAAGTAGGGGCCGATACGCCAGGAATGGCGTAAAATACTTCATCCGAGATGTTAGCCTGCCTTACGTTAGGATATATATCGCTGTAGACGTATATAACATCCCAACCGAGATGTACGGGACGACAGGAACGGGATACTGTAAAACATTACCAGCGAGGGGCTAGATGGGATAGGTTAGGTTATGTTACGTTATAGACGTATATAATGTTCCCACCGAGAAGTAGGGGCCGATCCTACAGAAATGTTGTAAAATACTATATCCGAAAAATTAGCCTGCCTTAGGTTAGGATATATATCGCTGTAGACGTATATAATATTCCAACCGAGATGTACGGGGCGACACGATCGAGATTCTGTAAAACATTACGGGCGAGGGGCCAGATGTGTTAGGTTAGGTTATATTACGTTATAGACCTATATAATGTTCCCACCGAGAAGTATGGGTCGATATGCCAGGAATGTTGTAAAATACTGCAACCGAGATATTAGCCTGCCTTAGGTTAGGATACATAACGCTATAGACGTATATAATATCCCAACCGAGACGTACGGGACGACACGAACGGGATTCTGTAAAACATTACCAGCGAGGGGCTAGATGGGTGAGGTTCGATTATATTACGTTATAGACGTATATAATGTTCCCACCGAGAAGTATGGGCCGATACGCCAGGAATGTTGTAAAATACTATATCCGAGAAGTTAGCCTGCCTTAGGTTAGGATATATATCGCTGTAGACGTTTATAATGTCCCAACCGAGACGTACGGGACGTCACGAACGGTATTCTGTAAAACATTACCAGCGACGGGCCAGATGGGTTAGGTTAGGTTGAGATACGTTATAAACGTATATAATGTTCCCACCGAGATGTAGGGGCCGATATGCCAGGAATGCTGTAAAATACTGCATCCGAGATGATGGCTTGCCTTAGGTTAGGATATATAACGCTATAGACGTATATAATATTCCAACCGAGATGTACGGGGCGTCACGAACGGGATTCTGTAAAACGTTGCCAACGAGGGGCTAGATGGGATAGGTTAGGTTATGTTACGTTACAGACGTATATAATGTTCCCACCGAGAAGTATGGGCCGATACGCCAGGAATGTTGTAAAATACTTCATCCGAGATGTTAGCCTCCCTTAGGTTAGGATATATATTGCTGTAGACGTTTATAATGTCCCAACCGAAACGTCCGGGACGGCAGGGACGGGATACTGTAAAACATTACCAGCGAGGGGCTAGATGGGTTAGGTTAGGTTGTGATACGTTATAGACTTATATAATGTTCCCACCGAGAAGTAGGGGACGATATGCCAGGAATGTTGTAAAATACTGCATCCGAGATGATAGCTTGCTTTAGGTTAGGATATATAACGCTATAGACGTATATAATATTCCAACCGAGATGTACGGGACGTCACGAACGGGATTCTGTAAAACATTGCCAACGAGGGGCTAGATGGGATAGGTTAGGTTATGTTACGTTACACACGTATATAATGTTCCCACCGAGAAGTATGGGCCGATACGCCAGGAATGTTGTAAAATACTGTATCCGAAAAGTTAGCCTGCCTTAGGTTAGTATATATATCGCTGTAGACGTTTATAATGTCTCATCCGAGACGTACGGGACGACAGGGACGGGATTCTGTAAAACATTACCAGCGAGGGGCTAGATTGGTTAGGTTAGGTTGAGATACGTTATAAACGTATATAATGTTCCCACCGAGAAGTAGGGGCCGATATGCCAGGAATGTTGTAAAATACTGCATCCGAGATGATAGCTTGCCTTAGGTTAGGATATATATCGCTGTAGACGTATCTAATATCCCAACCGAGATGTACGGGACGACACGAACAGGATTCTGTAAAACATTGCCAGCGGGGGGCTAGATGGGATAGGTTAGGTTATGTTACGTTATAGACGTATATAATGTTCCCACCGAGAAGTAGAGGCCGATCCTACAGAAATGTTGTAAAATACTATATCCGAGAAACTAGCCTGCCTTAGGTTAGGATACATAACGCTATAGACGTATATAATATCCCAACCGAGACGTACGGGACTACACGAACGGGATTCTGTAAAACATTACCAGCGAGGGGCTAGACGGGTTAGGTTAGATTATATTACGTTATAGACGTATATAATGTTCCCACCGAGAAGTATGGGCCGATACGCCAGGAATGTTGTAAAATACTATATCCGAGAAGTTAGCCTACCTTAGGTTAGGATATATATCGCTGTAGACGTTTATAATGTCTCATCCGAGACGTACGGGACGACAGGGACGGGATTCTGTAAAACATTACCAGCGAGGGGCTAGATGGGTTAGGATAGGTTGTGATACGTTATAAACGTATATAATGTTCCCACCGAGAAGTAGGGGCCGGTATGCCAGGGATGTTGTAATATACTGCATCCGAGATGTTAGCCTGCCTTAGGTTAGGATACATAACGCTATAGACGTATATAATATCCCAACCGAGACGTACGGGACGACACGAACGGGATTCTGTAAAACATTACCAGGGAGGGGCTAGACGGGTTAGGTTAGATTATATTACGTTATAGACGTATATAATGTTCCCACCGAGAAGTATGGGCCGATACGCCAGGAATGTTGTAAAATACTATATCCGAGAAGGTAGCCTGCCTTAGGTTAGGATATATATCGCTGTAGACGTTTATAATGTCTCATCCGAGACGTACGGGACGACAGGGACGGGATTCTGTAAAACATTACCAGCGAGGGGCTAGATGGGTTAGGATAGGTTGTGATACGTTATAAACGTATATAATGTTCCCACCGAGAAGTAGGGGCCGGTATGCCAGGGATGTTGTAATATACTGCATCCGACATGTTAGCCTGCCTTAGGTTAGGTATATAACGCTAGAGACGTATATAATATCCCAACCGAGATGTACGGGACGTCACGAACGGGATTCTGTAAAACATTGCCAACGAGGGGCTAGATGGGTTAGGTTAGGTTATGTTAAGTTATACACGTGTATAATGTTCCCTCGGTGAAGTAGGGGCCGATACGCCAGGAATGGCGTAAAATACTTCATCCGAGATGTTAGCCTGCCTTACGTTAGGATATATATCGCTGTAGACGTATATAACATCCCAACCGAGATGTACGGGACGACAGGAACGGGATACTGTAAAACATTACCAGCGAGGGGCTAGATGGGTGAGGTTCGATTATATTACGTTATAGACGTATATAATGTTCCCACCGAGAAGTATGGGCCGATACGCCAGGAATGTTGTAAAATACTATATCCGAGAAGTTAGCCTGCCTTAGGTTAGGATATATATCGCTGTAGACGTTTATAATATCCCAACCGAGACGTACGGGACGTCACGAACGGTATTCTGTAAAACATTACCAGCGACGGGCCAGATGGGTTAGGTTAGGTTGAGATACGTTATAAACGTATATAATGTTCCCACCGAGAAGTAGGGGCCGATATGCCAGGAATGTTGTAAAATACTGCATCCGAGATGATAGCTTGCCTTAGGTTAGGATATATAACGTTATAGACGTATATAATATTCCAACCGAGATGTACGGGGCGTCACGAACGGGATTCTGTAAAACGTTGCCAACGAGGGGCTAGATGGGATAGGTTAGGTTATGTTACGTTACAGACGTATATAATGTTCCCACCGAGAAGTATGGGCCGATACGCCAGGAATGTTGTAAAATACTGCATCCGAGATGTTAGCCTGCCTTAGGTTAGGATATATATTGCTGTAGACGTTTATAATGTCCCAACCGAGACGTACGGGACGGCAGGAACGGGATACTGTAAAACATTACCAGCGAGGGGCTAGATGGGTTAGGATAGTTTGTGATACGTTATAAACGTATATAATGTTCCCACCGAGAAGTAAGAGCCGATATGCCAGGGATGTTGTAAAATACTGCATCCGAGATGATAGCTTGCCTTAGGTTAGGATATATATCGCTGTAGACGTATATAATATTCCAACCGAGATGTACGGGACGACACGAACGAGATTCTGTAAAACATTACGGGCGAGGGGCCAGATGTGTTAGGTTAGGTTATATTACGTTATAGACCTATATAATGTTCCCACCGAGAAGTATGTGTCGACATGCCAGGAATGTTGTAAAATACTGCATCCGAAATGATAGCCTGCCTTAGGTTAGGATATATAACGCTATAGACGTATATAATATCCCAACCGAGACGTACGGGACGACACGAAAGGGATTCTGTGAAATATTACCTGCGAGGGGCTAGATGGGATAGGTTAGGTTATGTTACGTTATAGACGTATATAATGTTCCCACCGAGAAGTATGGGCCGATACGCCAGGAATGTTGTAAAATACTATATCCGAGAAGTTAGCCTGCCTTAGGTTAGGATATATATCGCTGTAGACCTTTATAATGTCTCATCCGAGACGTACGGGACGACAGGGACGGGATTCTGTAAAACATTGCCAACGAGGGGCTAGATGGGTTAGGTTAGGTTATGTTAAGTTATACACGTGTATAATGTTCCCTCGGTGAAGTAGGGGCCGATACGCCAGGAATGGCGTAAAATACTTCATCCGAGATGTTAGCCTGCCTTACGTTAGGATATATATCGCTGTAGACGTATATAACATCCCAACCGAGATGTACGGGACGACAGGAACGGGATACTGTAAAACATTACCAGCGAGGGGCTAGATGGGATAGGTTAGGTTATGTTACGTTATAGACGTATATAATGTTCCCACCGAGAAGTAGAGGCCGATCCTACAGAAATGTTGTAAAATACTATATCCGAGAAATTAGCCTGCCTTAGGTTAGGATATATATCGCTGTAGACGTATATAATATTCCAACCGAGATGTACGGGGCGACACGATCGAGATTCTGTAAAACATTACGGGCGAGGGGCCAGATGTGTTAGGTTAGGTTATATTACGTTATAGACCTATATAATGTTCCCACCGAGAAGTATGGGTCGATATGCCAGGAATGTTGTAAAATACTGCAACCGAGATATTAGCCTGCCTTAGGTTAGGATACATAACGCTATAGACGTATATAATATCCCAACCGAGACGTACGGGACGACACGAACGGGATTCTGTAAAACATTACCAGCGAGGGGCTAGATGGGTGAGGTTCGATTATATTACGTTATAGACGTATATAATGTTCCCACCGAGAAGTATGGGCCGATACGCCAGGAATGTTGTAAAATACTATATCCGAGAAGTTAGCCTGCCTTAGGTTAGGATATATATCGCTGTAGACGTTTATAATGTCCCAACCGAGACGTACGGGACGTCACGAACGGTATTCTGTAAAACATTACCAGCGACGGGCCAGATGGGTTAGGTTAGGTTGAGATACGTTATAAACGTATATAATGTTCCCACCGAGATGTAGGGGCCGATATGCCAGGAATGCTGTAAAATACTGCAACCGAGATGATGGCTTGCCTTAGGTTAGGATATATAACGCTATAGACGTATATAATATTCCAACCGAGATGTACGGGGCGTCACGAACGGGATTCTGTAAAACGTTGCCAACGAGGGGCTAGATGGGATAGGTTAGGTTATGTTACGTTACAGACGTATATAATGTTCCCACCGAGAAGTATGGGCCGATACGCCAGGAATGTTGTAAAATACTTCATCCGAGATGTTAGCCTCCCTTAGGTTAGGATATATATTGCTGTAGACGTTTATAATGTCCCAACCGAAACGTCCGGGACGGCAGGAACGGGATACTGTAAAACATTACCAGCGAGGGGCTAGATGGGTTAGGTTAGGTTGTGATACGTTATAGACTTATATAATGTTCCCACCGAGAAGTAGGGGACGATATGCCAGGAATGTTGTAAAATACTGCATCCGAGATGATAGCTTGCTTTAGGTTAGGATATATAACGCTATAGACGTATATAATATTCCAACCGAGATGTACGGGACGTCACGAACGGGATTCTGTAAAATATTACCAGCGAGGGGCTAGATGGGTTGGGTTAGGTTATGTTATGTTATAGACGTATATAGTGTTCCCACCGAGAAGTAGGGGCCGATACTACAAGAATGTTGTAAAATACTTCATCCGAGATGTTAGCCTGCCTTAGGTTAGGACATATATTTCTGTAGACGTTTATAATTTCCCAACCGAGACGTACGGGACGACAGGGACGGGATTCTGTAAAACATTACCAGCGAGGGGCTAGATGGGTTAGGTTAGGTTGTGATACGTTATAGACGTTTATAATGTTCCCACCGAGAAGTATGGGCCGATAAGCCAGGAATGTTGTAAAATACTGCATCCGAGACGTTAGCCTGCCTTAGGTTAGGTATATAACGCTAGAGACGTATATAATATCCCAACCGAGATGTACGGGACGTCACGAACGGGATTCTGTAAAACATTGCCAACGAGGGGCTAGATGGGTTAGGTTAGGTTATGTTAAGTTATACACGTGTATAATGTTCCCTCGGTGAAGTAGGGGCCGATACGCCAGGAATGGCGTAAAATACTTCATCCGAGATGTTAGCCTGCCTTACGTTAGGATATATATCGCTGTAGACGTATATAACATCCCAACCGAGATGTACGGGACGACAGGAACGGGATACTGTAAAACATTACCAGCGAGGGGCTAGATGGGTGAGGTTCGATTATATTACGTTATAGACGTATATAATGTTCCCACCGAGAAGTATGGGCCGATACGCCAGGAATGTTGTAAAATACTATATCCGAGAAGTTAGCCTGCCTTAGGTTAGGATATATATCGCTGTAGACGTTTATAATATCCCAACCGAGACGTACGGGACGTCACGAACGGTATTCTGTAAAACATTACCAGCGACGGGCCAGATGGGTTAGGTTAGGTTGAGATACGTTATAAACGTATATAATGTTCCCACCGAGATGTAGGGGCCGATAGGCCAGGAATGTTGTAAAATACTGCATCCGAGATGATAGCTTGCCTTAGGTTAGGATATATAACGCTATAGA
The DNA here is from genome assembly GCA_963969225.1 of Xylocopa violacea. Classification (NCBI taxonomy): domain Eukaryota; kingdom Metazoa; phylum Arthropoda; class Insecta; order Hymenoptera; family Apidae; genus Xylocopa; species Xylocopa violacea. The sequence continues at coordinate 585,469 of CAXAJV010000807.1, forward strand.
CGTATATAATATTCCAACCGAGATGAACGGGGCGTCACGAACGGGATTCTGTAAAACGTTGCCAACGAGGGGCTAGATGGGATAGGTTAGGTTATGTTACGTTACAGACGTATATAATGTTCCCACCGAGAAGTATGGGCCGATACGCCAGGAATGTTGTAAAATACTGCATCCGAGATGTTAGCCTGCCTTAGGTTAGGGTACATAACGCTATAGACGTATATAATATCACAACCGAGACGTACGGGACGACACGAACGGGATTCTGTAAAACATTACCAGCGAGGGGCTAGATGGGTGAGGTTCGATTATATTACGTTATAGACGTATATAATGTTCCCACCGAGAAGTATGGGCCGATACGCCAGGAATGTTGTAAAATACTATATCCGAGAAGTTAGCCTGCCTTAGGTTAGGATATATATCGCTGTAGACGTTTATAATGTCTCATCCGAGACGTACGGGACGACAGGGACGGGATTCTGTAAAACATTACCAGCGACGGGCCAGATGGGTTAGGTTAGGTTGAGATACGTTATAAACGTATATAATGTTCCCACCGAGAAGTAGGGGCCGATATGCCAGGAATGTTGTAAAATACTGCATCCGAGATGATAGCTTGCCTTAGGTTAGGATATATAACGTTATAGACGTATATAATATTCCAACCGAGATGTACGGGGCGTCACGAACGGGATTCTGTAAAACGTTGCCAACGAGGGGCTAGATGGGATAGGTTAGGTTATGTTACGTTACAGACGTATATAATGTTCCCACCGAGAAGTATGGGCCGATACGCCAGGAATGTTGTAAAATACTGCATCCGAGATGTTAGCCTGCCTTAGGTTAGGATATATATTGCTGTAGACGTTTATAATGTCCCAACCGAGACGTACGGGACGGCAGGAACGGGATACTGTAAAACATTACCAGCGAGGGGCTAGATGGGTTAGGATAGTTTGTGATACGTTATAAACGTATATAATGTTCCCACCGAGAAGTAAGAGCCGATATGCCAGGGATGTTGTAAAATACTGCATCCGAGATGATAGCTTGCCTTAGGTTAGGATATATATCGCTGTAGACGTATATAATATTCCAACCGAGATGTACGGGACGACACGAACGAGATTCTGTAAAACATTACGGGCGAGGGGCCAGATGTGTTAGGTTAGGTTATATTACGTTATAGACCTATATAATGTTCCCACCGAGAAGTATGTGTCGACATGCCAGGAATGTTGTAAAATACTGCATCCGAAATGATAGCCTGCCTTAGGTTAGGATATATAACGCTATAGACGTATATAATATCCCAACCGAGACGTACGGGACGACACGAACGGGATTCTGTGAAATATTACCTGCGAGGGGCTAGATGGGATAGGTTAGGTTATGTTACGTTATAGACGTATATAATGTTCCCACCGAGAAGTATGGGCCGATACGCCAGGAATGTTGTAAAATACTATATCCGAGAAGATAGCCTGCCTTAGGTTAGGATATATATCGCTGTAGACCTTCATAATGTCTCATCCGAGACGTACGGGACGACAGGGACGGGATTCTGTAAAACATTGCCAACGAGGGGCTAGATGGGTTAGGTTAGGTTATGTTAAGTTATACACGTGTATAATGTTCCCTCGGTGAAGTAGGGGCCGATACGCCAGGAATGGCGTAAAATACTTCATCCGAGATGTTAGCCTGCCTTACGTTAGGATATATATCGCTGTAGACGTATATAACATCCCAACCGAGATGTACGGGACGACAGGAACGGGATACTGTAAAACATTACCAGCGAGGGGCTAGATGGGATAGGTTAGGTTATGTTACGTTATAGACGTATATAATGTTCCCACCGAGAAGTAGAGGCCGATCCTACAGAAATGTTGTAAAATACTATATCCGAGAAATTAGCCTGCCTTGGGTTAGGATATATATCGCTGTAGAGGTATATAATATTCCAACCGAGATGTACGGGGCGACACGATCGAGATTCTGTAAAACATTACGGGCGAGGGGCCAGATGTGTTAGGTTAGGTTATATTACGTTATAGACCTATATAATGTTCCCACCGAGAAGTATGGGTCGATATGCCAGGAATGTTGTAAAATACTGCAACCGAGATATTAGCCTGCCTTAGGTTAGGATACATAACGCTATAGACGTATATAATATCCCAACCGAGACGTACGGGACGACACGAACGGGATTCTGTAAAACATTACCAGCGAGGGGCTAGATGGGTGAGGTTCGATTATATTACGTTATAGACGTATATAATGTTCCCACCGAGAAGTATGGGCCGATACGCCAGGAATGTTGTAAAATACTATATCCGAGAAGTTAGCCTGCCTTAGGTTAGGATATATATCGCTGTAGACGTTTATAATGTCCCAACCGAGACGTACGGGACGTCACGAACGGTATTCTGTAAAACATTACCAGCGACGGGCCAGATGGGTTAGGTTAGGTTGAGATACGTTATAAACGTATATAATGTTCCCACCGAGATGTAGGGGCCGATATGCCAGGAATGCTGTAAAATACTGCATCCGAGATGATGGCTTGCCTTAGGTTAGGATATATAACGCTATAGACGTATATAATATTCCAACCGAGATGTACGGGGCGTCACGAACGGGATTCTGTAAAACGTTGCCAACGAGGGGCTAGATGGGATAGGTTAGGTTATGTTACGTTACAGACGTATATAATGTTCCCACCGAGAAGTATGGGCCGATACGCCAGGAATGTTGTAAAATACTTCATCCGAGATGTTAGCCTCCCTTAGGTTAGGATATATATTGCTGTAGACGTTTATAATGTCCCAACCGAAACGTCCGGGACGGCAGGAACGGGATACTGTAAAACATTACCAGCGAGGGGCTAGATGGGTTAGGTTAGGTTGTGATACGTTATAGACTTATATAATGTTCCCACCGAGAAGTAGGGGACGATATGCCAGGAATGTTGTAAAATACTGCATCCGAGATGATAGCTTGCTTTAGGTTAGGATATATAACGCTATAGACGTATATAATATTCCAACCGAGATGTACGGGACGTCACGAACGGGATTCTGTAAAACATTGCCAACGAGGGGCTAGATGGGATAGGTTAGGTTATGTTACGTTACACACGTATATAATGTTCCCACCGAGAAGTATGGGCCGATACGCCAGGAATGTTGTAAAATACTGTATCCGAAAAGTTAGCCTGCCTTAGGTTAGTATATATATCGCTGTAGACGTTTATAATGTCTCATCCGAGACGTACGGGACGACAGGGACGGGATTCTGTAAAACATTACCAGCGAGGGGCTAGATTGGTTAGGTTAGGTTGAGATACGTTATAAACGTATATAATGTTCCCACCGAGAAGTAGGGGCCGATATGCCAGGAATGTTGTAAAATACTGCATCCGAGATGATAGCTTGCCTTAGGTTAGGATATATATCGCTGTAGACGTATCTAATATCCCAATCGAGATGTACGGGACGACACGAACAGGATTCTGTAAAACATTGCCAGCGGGGGGCTAGATGGGATAGGTTAGGTTATGTTACGTTATAGACGTATATAATGTTCCCACCGAGAAGTAGAGGCCGATCCTACAGAAATGTTGTAAAATACTATATCCGAGAAACTAGCCTGCCTTAGGTTAGGATACATAACGCTATAGACGTATATAATATCCCAACCGAGACGTACGGGACGACACGAACGGGATTCTGTAAAACATTACCAGCGAGGGGCTAGACGGGTTAGGTTAGATTATATTACGTTATAGACGTATATAATGTTCCCACCGAGAAGTATGGGCCGATACGCCAGGAATGTTGTAAAATACTATATCCGAGAAGTTAGCCTGCCTTAGGTTAGGATATATATCGCTGTAGACGTTTATAATGTCTCATCCGAGACGTACGGGACGACAGGGACGGGATTCTGTAAAACATTACCAGCGAGGGGCTAGATGGGTTAGGATAGGTTGTGATACGTTATAGACGTTTATAATGTTCCCACCGAGAAGTATGGGCCGATAAGCCAGGAATGTTGTAAAATACTGCATCCGAGACGTTAGCCTGCCTTAGGTTAGGTATATAAAGCTAGAGACGTATATAATATCCCAACCGAGATGTACGGGACGTCACGAACGGGATTCTGTAAAACATTGCCAACGAGGGGCTAGATGGGTTAGGTTAGGTTATGTTAAGTTATACACGTGTATAATGTTCCCTCGGTGAAGTAGGGGCCGATACGCCAGGAATGGCGTAAAATACTTCATCCGAGATGTTAGCCTGCCTTACGTTAGGATATATATCGCTGTAGACGTTTATAATATCCCAACCGAGACGTACGGGACGTCACGAACGGTATTCTGTAAAACATTACCAGCGACGGGCCAGATGGGTTAGGTTAGGTTGAGATACGTTATAAACGTATATAATGTTCCCACCGAGATGTAGGGGCCGATAGGCCAGGAATGTTGTAAAATACTGCATCCGAGATGATAGCTTGCCTTAGGTTAGGATATATAACGCTATAGACGTATATAATATTCCAACCGAGATGAACGGGGCGTCACGAACGGGATTCTGTAAAACGTTGCCAACGAGGGGCTAGATGGGATAGGTTAGGTTATGTTACGTTACAGACGTATATAATGTTCCCACCGAGAAGTATGGGCCGATACGCCAGGAATGTTGTAAAATACTGCATCCGAGATGTTAGCCTGCCTTAGGTTAGGGTACATAACGCTATAGACGTATATAATATCACAACCGAGACGTACGGGACGACACGAACGGGATTCTGTAAAACATTACCAGCGAGGGGCTAGATGGGTGAGGTTCGATTATATTACGTTATAGACGTATATAACGTTCCCACCGAGAAGTATGGGCCGATACGCCAGGAATGTTGTAAAATACTAGATCCGAGAAGTTAGCCTGCCTTAGGTTAGGATATATATCGCTGTAGACGTTTATAATGTCTCATCCGAGACGTACGGGACGACAGGGACGGGATTCTGTAAAACATTACCAGCGACGGGCCAGATGGGTTAGGTTAGGTTGAGATACGTTATAAACGTATATAATGTTCCCACCGAGAAGTAGGGGCCGATATGCCAGGAACGTTGTAAAATACTGCATCCGAGATGATAGCTTGCCTTAGGTTAGGATATATAACGTTATAGACGTATATAATATTCCAACCGAGATGTACGGGGCGTCACGAACGGGATTCTGTAAAACGTTGCCAACGAGGGGCTGGATGGGATAGGTTAGGTTATGTTACGTTACAGACGTATATAATGTTCCCACCGAGAAGTATGGGCCGATACGCCAGGAATGTTGTAAAATACTGCATCCGAGATGTTAGCCTGCCTTAGGTTAGGATATATATTGCTGTAGACGTTTATAATGTCCCAACCGAGACGTACGGGACGGCAGGAACGGGATACTGTAAAACATTACCAGCGAGGGGCTAGATGGGTTAGGATATTTTGTGATACGTTATAAACGTATATAATGTTCCCACCGAGAAGTAAGAGCCGATATGCCAGGGATGTTGTAAAATACTGCATCCGAGATGATAGCTTGCCTTAGGTTAGGATATATATCGCTGTAGACGTATATAATATTCCAACCGAGATGTACGGGACGACACGAACGAGATTCTGTAAAACATTACGGGCGAGGGGCCAGATGTGTTAGGTTAGGTTATATTACGTTATAGACCTATATAATGTTCCCACCGAGAAGTATGTGTCGACATGCCAGGAATGTTGTAAAATACTGCATCCGAAATGATAGCCTGCCTTAGGTTAGGATATATAACGCTATAGACGTATATAATATCCCAACCGAGACGTACGGGACGACACGAACGGGATTCTGTGAAATATTACCTGCGAGGGGCTAGATGGGATAGGTTAGGTTATGTTACGTTATAGACGTATATAATGTTCCCACCGAGAAGTATGGGCCGATACGCCAGGAATGTTGTAAAATACTATATCCGAGAAGTTAGCCTGCCTTAGGTTAGGATATATATCGCTGTAGACCTTTATAATGTCTCATCCGAGACGTACGGGACGACAGGGACGGGATTCTGTAAAACATTGCCAACGAGGGTCTAGGTGGGTTAGGTTAGGTTATGTTAAGTTATACACGTGTATAATGTTCCCTCGGTGAAGTAGGGGCCGATACGCCAGGAATGGCGTAAAATACTTCATCCGAGATGTTAGCCTGCCTTACGTTAGGATATATATCGCTGTAGACGTATATAACATCCCAACCGAGATGTACGGGACGACAGGAACGGGATACTGTAAAACATTACCAGCGAGGGGCTAGATGGGATAGGTTAGGTTATGTTACGTTATAGACGTATATAATGTTCCGACCGAGAAGTAGAGGCCGATCCTACAGAAATGTTGTAAAATACTATATCCGAGAAATTAGCCTGCCTTAGGTTAGGATATATATCGCTGTAGACGTATATAATATTCCAACCGAGATGTACGGGGCGACACGATCGAGATTCTGTAAAACATTACGGGCGAGGGGCCAGATGTGTTAGGTTAGGTTATATTACGTTATAGACCTATATAATGTTCCCACCCAGAAGTATGGGTCGATATGCCAGGAATGTTGTAAAATACTGCAACCGAGATATTAGCCTGCCTTAGGTTAGGATACATAACGCTATAGACGTATATAATATCCCAACCGAGACGTACGGGACGACACGAACGGGATTCTGTAAAACATTACCAGCGAGGGGCTAGATGGGTGAGGTTCGATTATATTACGTTATAGACGTATATAATGTTCCCACCGAGAAGTATGGGCCGATACGCCAGGAATGTTGTAAAATACTATATCCGAGAAGTTAGCCTGCCTTAGGTTAGGATATATATCGCTGTAGACGTTTATAATGTCCCAACCGAGACATACGGGACGTCACGAACGGTATTCTGTAAAACATTACCAGCGACGGGCCAGATGGGTTAGGTTAGGTTGAGATACGTTATAAACGTATATAATGTTCCCACCGAGATGTAGGGGCCGATATGCCAGGAATGCTGTAAAATACTGCATCCGAGATGATGGCTTGCCTTAGGTTAGGATATATAACGCTATAGACGTATATAATATTCCAACCGAGATGTACGGGGCGTCACGAACGGGATTCTGTAAAACGTTGCCAACGAGGGGCTAGATGGGATAGGTTAGGTTATGTTACGTTACAGACGTATATAATGTTCCCACCGAGAAGTATGGGCCGATACGCCAGGAATGTTGTAAAATACTTCATCCGAGATGTTAGCCTCCCTTAGGTTAGGATATATATTGCTGTAGACGTTTATAATGTCCCAACCGAAACGTCCGGGACGGCAGGAACGGGATACTGTAAAACATTACCAGCGAGGGGCTAGATGGGTTAGGTTAGGTTGTGATACGTTATAGACTTATATAATGTTCCCACCGAGAAGTAGGGGACGATATGCCAGGAATGTTGTAAAATACTGCATCCGAGATGATAGCCTGCCTTAGGTTAGGATATATAACGCTATAGACGTATATAATATCCCCACGAGACGTACGGGACGACACGAACGGGATTCTGTGAAATATTACCAGCGAGGGGCTAGATGGGTTAGGTTAGATTATATTACGCTATAGACGTATATAATGTTCCCACCGAGAAGTATTGGCCGATACGCCAGGAATGTTGTAAAATACTATATCCGAGAAGTTAGCCTGCCATAGGTTAGGATATATATCGCTGTAGACATTTATAATGTCTCATCCGAGACGTACGGGACGACAGGGACGGGATTCTGTAAAACATTACCAGCGAGGGGCTAGATGGGTTAGGATAGGTTGTGATACGTTATAAACGTATATAATGTTCCCACCGAGAAGTAGGGGCCGATATGCCAGGAATGTTGTAAAATACTGCATCCGAGATGATAGCTTGCTTTAGGTTAGGATATATAACGCTATAGACATATATAATATTCCAACCGAGATGTACGGGACGTCACGAACGGGATTCTGTAAAACATTGCCAACGAGGGGCTAGATGGGATAGGTTAGGTTATGTTACGTTACACACGTATATAATGTTCCCACCGAGAAGTATGGGCCGATACGCCAGGAATGTTGTAAAATAGTGTATCCGAGAAGTTAGCCTGCCTTAGGTTAGTATATATATCGCTGTAGACGTTTATAATGTCTCATCCGAGACGTACAGGACGACAGGGACGGGATTCTGTAAAACATTACCAGCGAGGGGCTAGATTGGTTAGGTTAGGTTGAGATACGTTATAAACGTATATAATGTTCCCACCGAGAAGTAGGGGCCGATATGCCAGGAATGTTGTAAAATACTGCATCCGAGATGATAGCTTGCCTTAGGTTAGGATATATATGGCTGTAGACGTATCTAATATCCCAACCGAGATGTACGGGACGACACGAACAGGATTCTGTAAAACATTGCCAGCGGGGGGCTAGATGGGATAGGTTAGGTTATGTTACGTTATAGACGTATATAATGTTCCCACCGAGAAGTAGAGGCCGATCCTACAGAAATGTTGTAAAATACTATATCCGAGAAACTAGCCTGCCTTAGGTTAGGATATATATCGCTGTAGACGTTTATAATATCCCAACCGAGACGTACGGGACGTCACGAACGGTATTCTGTAAAACATTACCAGCGAGGGACTAGATGTGTCAGGTTAGGTTATGTTACGTTATAGACCTATATAATGTTCCCACCGAGAAGTATGGGCCGATATGCCAGGAATGTTTTAAAATACTGCAAACGAGATGTTAGCCTGCCTTAGGTTAGGATACATAACGCTATAGACGTATATAATATCCCAACCGAGACGTATGGGACGACACGAACGGGATTCTGTAAAACATTACCAGCGAGGGGCTAGACGGGTTAGGTTAGATTATATTACGTTATAGACGTATATAATGTTCCCACCGAGAAGTATGGACCGATACGCCAGGAATGTTGTAAAATACTATATCCGAGAAGTTAGCCTGCCTTAGGTTAGGATATATATCGCTGTAGACGTTTATAATGTCTCATCCGAGACGTACGGGACGACAGGGACGGGATTCTGTAAAACATTACCAGCGAGGGGCTAGATGGGTTAGGATAGGTTGTGATACGTTATAAACGTATATAATGTTCGCACCGAGAAGTAGGGGCCGGTATGCCAGGGATGTTGTAAAATACTGCATCCGAGATGTTAGCCTGCCTTAGGTTAGGATATATATTGCTGTAGACGTTTATAATGTCCAAACCGAGACGTACAGGACGGCAGGAACGAGATACTGTAAAACATTACCAGCGAGGGGCTAGATGGGATAGGTTACGTTCTGTTACGTTATAGACGTATATAATGTTCCCACCGAGAAGTATGGACCGATACGCCAGGAATGTTGTGAAATACTGCATCCGAGATGTTAGCCTGCCTTAGATTAGGATATATATCGCTGTAGACGTATATAATATCCCAACCGAGATGTACGGGACGACACGAACGGGATTCTGTAAAACATTGCCAGCGAGGGGCTAGATGGGATAGGTTAGGTTATGTTACGTTATAGACATATATAATGTTCCCACCTGAGAAGTAGAGGCCGATCCTACAGAAATGTTGTAAAATACTATATCCGAGAAATTAGACTGCCTTAGGTTAGGATATATATCGCTGTAGACGTTTATAATATCCCAACCGAGACGTACGGGACGTCACGAACGGTATTCTGTAAAACATTACCAATGAGGGACTAGATGTGTCAGGTTAGGTTATGTTACGTTATAGACCTATATAATATTCCCACCGAGAAGTATGGGCCGATATGCCAGGAATGTTGTAAAATACTGCAACCGAGATGTTAGCCTGCCTTAGGTTAGCATACATAACGCTATAGACGTATATAATGTCCAAACCGAGATGTACGGGACGTCACGAACGGGATTCTGTAAAACATTGCCAACGAGGTGCTAGATGGGATAGGTTAGGTTATGTTACGTTACAGACGTATATAATGTTCCCACCGAGAAGTATGGGCCGCTACGCCAGGAATGTTGTAAAATACTGCATCCGAGATGTTAGCCTGCCTTAGGTTAGGATATATATTGCTGTAGACGTTTATAATGTCCAAACCGAGACGTACGGGACGGCAGGAACGAGATACTGTAAAACATTACCAGCGAGGGGCTAGATGGGATAGGTTACGTTATGTTACGTTATAGACGTATATAATGTTCCCACCGAGAAGTATGGACCGATACGCCAGGAATGTTGTGAAATACTGCATCCGAGATGTTAGCCTGCCTTAGATTAGGATATATATCGCTGTAGACGTATATAATATCCCAACCGAGATGTACGGGACGACACGAACAGGATTCTGTAAAACATTGCCAGCGGGGGGCTAGATGGGATAGGTTAGGTTATGTTACGTTATAGACGTATATAATGTTCCCACCGAGAAGTAGAGGCCGATCCTACAGAAATGTTGTAAAATACTATATCCGAGAATTTAGCCTGCCTTAGGTTAGGATATATATCGCTGTAGACGTTTATAATATCCCAACCGAGACGTACGGGACGTCACGAACGGTATTCTGTAAAACATTACCAGCGAGGGACTAGATGTGTCAGGTTAGGTTATGTTACGTTATAGACCTATATAATGTTCCCACCGAGAAGTATGCACCGATATGCCAGGAATGTTGTAAAATACTATATCCGAGAAGTTAGCCTGCCTTAGGTTAGGATATATATCGCTGTAGACGTTTATAATGTCTCATCCGAGACGTACGGGACGACAGGGACGGGATTCTGTAAAACATTACCAGCGAGGGGCTAGATGGGTTAGGATAGGTTGTGATACGTTATAAACGTATATAATGTTCCCACCGAGAAGTAGGGGCCGGTATGCCAGGGATGTTGTAAAATACTGCATCCGAGAGGATAGCTTGACTTAGGTTAGGATATATAACGCTATAGACGTATATAATATTCCAACCGAGATGTACGGGACGCCACGAACGGGATTCTGTAAAACATTGCCAACGAGGGGCTAGATGGGATAGGTTAGGTTATGTTACGTTACACACGTATATAATGTTCCCACCGAGAAGTATGGGCCGATACGCCAGGAATGTTGTAGTATACTGCATCCGAGATGTTAGCCTGCCTTAGGTTAGGTATATAACGCTAGAGACGTATATAATATCCCAACCGAGATGTACCGGACGACACGAACGGGATTCTGTAAAATATTACCAGCGAGGGTCTAGATGGGTTGGATTAGGTTATGTTACATTATAGACGTATATAGTGTTTCCACCGAGAGGTAGGGGCCGATACTACAAGAATGTTGTAAAATACTTCATCCGAGATGTTAGCCTGCCTTAGGTTAGGATATATATTTCTGTAGACGTTTATAATGTCCCAACCGAGACGTACGGGACGACAGGGACGGGATTCTGTAAAACATTACCAGCGAGGGGCTAGATGGGTTAGGTTAGGTTGTGATACGTTATAGACGTTTATAATGTTCCCACCGAGATGTAGGGGCCGATATGCCAGGAATGCTGTAAAATACTGCATCCGAGATGATGGCTTGCCTTAGGTTAGGATATATAACGCTATAGACGTATATAATATTCCAACCGAGATGTACGGGGCGTCACGAACGGGATTCTGTAAAACGTTGCCAACGAGGGGCTAGATGGGATAGGTTAGGTTATGTTACGTTACAGACGTATATAATGTTCCCACCGAGAAGTATGGGCCGATACGCCAGGAATGTTGTAAAATACTTCATCCGAGATGTTAGCCTCCCTTAGGTTAGGATATATATTGCTGTAGACGTTTATAATGTCCCAACCGAAACGTCCGGGACGGCAGGAACGGGATACTGTAAAACATTACCAGCGAGGGGCTAGATGGGTTAGGTTAGGTTGTGATACGTTATAGACTTATATAATGTTCCCACCGAGAAGTAGGGGACGATATGCCAGGAATGTTGTAAAATACTGCATCCGAGATGATAGCCTGCCTTAGGTTAGGATATATAACGCTATAGACGTATATAATATCCCCACGAGACGTACGGGACGACACGAACGGGATTCTGTGAAATATTACCAGCGAGGGGCTAGATGGGTTAGGTTAGATTATATTACGCTATAGACGTATATAATGTTCCCACCGAGAAGTATTGGCCGATACGCCAGGAATGTTGTAAAATACTATATCCGAGAAGTTAGCCTGCCATAGGTTAGGATATATATCGCTGTAGACATTTATAATGTCTCATCCGAGACGTACGGGACGACAGGGACGGGATTCTGTAAAACATTACCAGCGAGGGGCTAGATGGGTTAGGATAGGTTGTGATACGTTATAAACGTATATAATGTTCCCACCGAGAAGTAGGGGCCGATATGCCAGGAATGTTGTAAAATACTGCATCCGAGATGATAGCTTGCTTTAGGTTAGGATATATAACGCTATAGACATATATAATATTCCAACCGAGATGTACGGGACGTCACGAACGGGATTCTGTAAAACATTGCCAACGAGGGGCTAGATGGAATAGGTTAGGTTATGTTACGTTACACACGTATATAATGTTCCCACCGAGAAGTATGGGCCGATACGCCAGGAATGTTGTAAAATAGTGTATCCGAGAAGTTAGCCTGCCTTAGGTTAGTATATATATCGCTGTAGACGTTTATAATGTCTCATCCGAGACGTACAGGACGACAGGGACGGGATTCTGTAAAACATTACCAGCGAGGGGCTAGATTGGTTAGGTTAGGTTGAGATACGTTATAAACGTATATAATGTTCCCACCGAGAAGTAGGGGCCGATATGCCAGGAATGTTGTAAAATACTGCATCCGAGATGATAGCTTGCCTTAGGTTAGGATATATATGGCTGTAGACGTATCTAATATCCCAACCGAGATGTACGGGACGACACGAACAGGATTCTGTAAAACATTGCCAGCGGGGGGCTAGATGGGATAGGTTAGGTTATGTTACGTTATAGACGTATATAATGTTCCCACCGAGAAGTAGAGGCCGATCCTACAGAAATGTTGTAAAATACTATATCCGAGAAACTAGCCTGCCTTAGGTTAGGATATATATCGCTGTAGACGTTTATAATATCCCAACCGAGACGTACGGGACGTCACGAACGGTATTCTGTAAAACATTACCAGCGAGGGACTAGATGTGTCAGGTTAGGTTATGTTACGTTATAGACCTATATAATGTTCCCACCGAGAAGTATGGGCCGATATGCCAGGAATGTTTTAAAATACTGCAAACGAGATGTTAGCCTGCCTTAGGTTAGGATACATAACGCTATAGACGTATATAATATCCCAACCGAGACGTATGGGACGACACGAACGGGATTCTGTAAAACATTACCAGCGAGGGGCTAGACGGGTTAGGTTAGATTATATTACGTTATAGACGTATATAATGTTCCCACCGAGAAGTATGGACCGATACGCCAGGAATGTTGTAAAATACTATATCCGAGAAGTTAGCCTGCCTTAGGTTAGGATATATATCGCTGTAGACGTTTATAATGTCTCATCCGAGACGTACGGGACGACAGGGACGGGATTCTGTAAAACATTACCAGCGAGGGGCTAGATGGGTTAGGATAGGTTGTGATACGTTATAAACGTATATAATGTTCGCACCGAGAAGTAGGGGCCGGTATGCCAGGGATGTTGTAAAATACTGCATCCGAGATGTTAGCCTGCCTTAGGTTAGGATATATATTGCTGTAGACGTTTATAATGTCCAAACCGAGACGTACAGGACGGCAGGAACGAGATACTGTAAAACATTACCAGCGAGGGGCTAGATGGGATAGGTTACGTTCTGTTACGTTATAGACGTATATAATGTTCCCACCGAGAAGTATGGACCGATACGCCAGGAATGTTGTGAAATACTGCATCCGAGATGTTAGCCTGCCTTAGATTAGGATATATATCGCTGTAGACGTATATAATATCCCAACCGAGATGTACGGGACGACACGAACGGGATTCTGTAAAACATTGCCAGCGAGGGGCTAGATGGGATAGGTTAGGTTATGTTACGTTATAGACATATATAATGTTCCCACCTGAGAAGTAGAGGCCGATCCTACAGAAATGTTGTAAAATACTATATCCGAGAAATTAGACTGCCTTAGGTTAGGATATATATCGCTGTAGACGTTTATAATATCCCAACCGAGACGTACGGGACGTCACGAACGGTATTCTGTAAAACATTACCAATGAGGGACTAGATGTGTCAGGTTAGGTTATGTTACGTTATAGACCTATATAATGTTCCCACCGAGAAGTATGGGCCGATATGCCAGGAATGTTGTAAAATACTGCAACCGAGATGTTAGCCTGCCTTAGGTTAGCATACATAACGCTATAGACGTATATAATGTCCAAACCGAGATGTACGGGACGTCACGAACGGGATTCTGTAAAACATTGCCAACGAGGTGCTAGATGGGATAGGTTAGGTTATGTTACGTTACAGACGTATATAATGTTCCCACCGAGAAGTATGGGCCGCTACGCCAGGAATGTTGTAAAATACTGCATCCGAGATGTTAGCCTGCCTTAGGTTAGGATATATATTGCTGTAGACGTTTATAATGTCCAAACCGAGACGTACGGGACGGCAGGAACGAGATACTGTAAAACATTACCAGCGAGGGGCTAGATGGGATAGGTTACGTTATGTTACGTTATAGACGTATATAATGTTCCCACCGAGAAGTAGAGGCCGATCCTACAGAAATGTTGTAAAATACTATATCCGAGAATTTAGCCTGCCTTAGGTTAGGATATATATCGCTGTAGACGTTTATAATATCCCAACCGAGACGTACGGGACGTCACGAACGGTATTCTGTAAAACATTACCAGCGAGGGACTAGATGTGTCAGGTTAGGTTATGTTACGTTATAGACCTATATAATGTTCCCACCGAGAAGTATGCACCGATATGCCAGGAATGTTGTAAAATACTATATCCGAGAAGTTAGCCTGCCTTAGGTTAGGATATATATCGCTGTAGACGTTTATAATGTCTCATCCGAGACGTACGGGACGACAGGGACGGGATTCTGTAAAACATTACCAGCGAGGGGCTAGATGGGTTAGGATAGGTTGTGATACGTTATAAACGTATATAATGTTCCCACCGAGAAGTAGGGGCCGGTATGCCAGGGATGTTGTAAAATACTGCATCCGAGAGGATAGCTTGACTTAGGTTAGGATATATAACGCTATAGACGTATATAATATTCCAACCGAGATGTACGGGACGCCACGAACGGGATTCTGTAAAACATTGCCAACGAGGGGCTAGATGGGATAGGTTAGGTTATGTTACGTTACACACGTATATAATGTTCCCACCGAGAAGTATGGGCCGATACGCCAGGAATGTTGTAGTATACTGCATCCGAGATGTTAGCCTGCCTTAGGTTAGGTATATAACGCTAGAGACGTATATAATATCCCAACCGAGATGTACCGGACGACACGAACGGGATTCTGTAAAATATTACCAGCGAGGGTCTAGATGGGTTGGGTTAGGTTATGTTACATTATAGACGTATATAGTGTTTCCACCGAGAGGTAGGGGCCGATACTACAAGAATGTTGTAAAATACTTCATCCGAGATGTTAGCCTGCCTTAGGTTAGGATATATATTTCTGTAGACGTTTATAATGTCCCAACCGAGACGTACGGGACGACAGGGACGGGATTCTGTAAAACATTACCAGCGAGGGGCTAGATGGGTTAGGTTAGGTTGTGATACGTTATAGACGTTTATAATGTTCCCACCGAGAAGTATGGGCCGATACGCCAGGAATGTTGTAAAATACTGCATCCGAGATGTTAGCCTGCCTTAGGTTAGGTATATAACGCTAGAGACGTATATAATATCCCAACCGAGATGTACGGGACGACACGAACGGGATTCTGTACAACATTGCCAACGAGGGGCTAGATGGGATAGGTTAGATTATGTTAAGTTATAGACGTGTATAATGTTCCCACGGTGAAGTAGGGGCCGATACGCCAGGAATGGAGTAAAATACTTCATCCGAGATGTTAGCCTCCCTTAGGTTAGGATATATATTGCTGTAGACGTTTATAATGTCCCAACCGAAACGTCCGGGACGGCAGGAACGGGATACTGTAAAACATTACCAGCGAGGGGCTAGATGGGTTAGGTTAGGTTGTGATACGTTATAGACGTATATAATGTTCCCACCGAGAAGTAGGGGACGATATGCCAGGAATGTTGTAAAATACTGCATCCGAGATGATAGCCTGCCTTAGGTTAGGATATATAACGCTATAGACGTATATAATATCCCAACCGAGACGTACGGGACGACACGAACGGGTTTCTGTGAAATATTACCAGCGAGGGGCTAGATGGGTTAGGTTAGATTATATTACGTTATAGACGTATATAATGTTCCCACCGAGAAGTATTGGCCGATACGCCAGGAATGTTGTAAAATACTATATCCGAGAAGTTAGCCTGCCATAGGTTAGGATATATATCGCTGTAGACATTTATAATGTCTCATCCGAGACGTACGGGACGACAGGGACGGGATTCTGTAAAACATTACCAGCGAGGGGCTAGATGGGTTAGGATAGGTTGTGATACGTTATAAACGTATATAATGTTCCCACCGAGAAGTAGGGGCCGATATGCCAGGAATGTTGTAAAATACTGCATCCGAGATGATAGCTTGCCTTAGGTTAGGATATATAACGCTATAGACGTATATAATATTCCAACCGAGATGTACGGGACGTCACGAACGGGATTCTGTAAAACATTGCCAACGTGGGGCTAGATGGGATAGGTTAGGTTATGTTACGTTACACACGTATATAATGTTCCCACCGAGAAGTATGGGCCGATACGCCAGGAATGTTGTAAAATACTGTATCCGAGAAGTTAGCCTGCCTTAGGTTAGTATATATATCGCTGTAGACGTTTATAATGTCTCATCCGAGACGTACGGGACGACAGGGACGGGATTCTGTAAAACATTACCAGCGAGGGTCTAGATGGGTTAGGTTAGGTTGAGACACGTTATAAACGTATATAATGTTCCCACCGAGAAGTAGGGGCCGATATGCCAGGAATGTTGTAAAATACTGCATCCGAGATGATAGCTTGCCTTAGGTTAGGATATATAACGCTATAGACGTATATAATATTCCAACCGAGATGTACGGGACGTCACGAACGGGTTTCTGTAAAACATTGCCAACGAGGGGCTAGATGGGATAGGTTAGGTTATGTTACGTTACAGACGTATATAATGTTCCCACCGAGAAGTATGGGCCGCTACGCCAGGAATGTTGTAAAATACTGCATCCGAGATGTTAGCCTGCCTTAGGTGTGGATATATATTGCTGTAGACGTTTATAATGTCCAAACCGAGACGTACGGGACGGCAGGAACGAGATACTGTAAAACATTACCAGCGAGGGGCTAGATGGGTTAGGATAGGTTGTGATACGTTATAAACGTATATAATGTTCCCACCGAGAAGTAGGGGCCGGTATGCCAGGGATGTTGTAAAATACTGCATCCGAGATGATAGCTTGCCTTAGGTTAGGATATATATTGCTGTAGACGTTTATAATGTCCCAACCGACACGTACGGGTCGGCAGGAACGGGATACTGTGAAACATTACCAGCGAGGGGCTAGATGGGTTAGGTTAGGTTGTGATACGTTATAAACGTATATAATGTTCCCACCGAGAAGTAGGGGCCGATATGCCAGGAATGTTGTAAAATACTGCATCCGAGATGATAGCTTGCCTTAGGTTAGGATATATAACGCTATAGACGTATATAATATTCCAACCGAGATGTACGGGGCGTCACGAACGGGATTCTGTAAAACATTGCCAACGAGGGGCTAGATGGGATAGGTTAGGTTATGTTACGTTACACACGTATATAATGTTCCCAACGAGAAGTATGGGCCGATACGCCAGGAATGTTTTAATATACTGCAACCGAGATGTTAGCCTGCCTTAGGTTAGGTATATAACGCTAGAGACGTATATAATATCCCAACCGAGATGTACCGGACGACACGAACGGGATTCTGTAAAATATTACCAGCGAGGGGCTAGATGGGTTGGGTTAGGTTATGTTACGTTATAGACGTATATAGTGTTTCCACCGAGAAGTAGAGGCCGATACTACAGAAATGTTGTAAAATACTATATCCGAGAAATTAGCCTGCCTTAGGTTAGTATATATATCGCTGTAGACGTTTATAATATCCCAACCGAGACGTACGGGACGTCACGAACGGTATTCTGTAAAACATTACCAATGAGGGACTAGATGTGTCAGGTTAGGTTATGTTACGTTATAGACCTATATAATGTTCCCACCGAGAAGTATGGGCCGATATGCGAGGAATGTTGTAAAATACTGCAACCGAGATGTTAGCCTGCCTTAGGTTAGGATACATAACGCTATAGACGTATATAATATCCCAACAGAGACGTACGGGACGACACGAACGGGATTCTGTAAAACATTACCAGCGAGGGGCTAGACGGGTTAGGTTAGATTATATTACGTTATAGACGTATATAATGTTCCCACCGAGAAGTATGGGCCGATACGCCAGGAATGTTGTAAAATACTATATCCGAGAAGTTAGCCTGCCTTAGGTTAGGATATATATCGCTGTGGACGTTTATAATGTCTCATCCGAGACGTACGGGACGACAGGGACGGGATTCTGTAAAACATTACCAGCGAGGGGCTAGATGGGTTAGGATAGGTTGTGATACGTTATAAACGTATATAATGTTCCCACCGAGAAGTAGGGGCCGGTATGCCAGGGATGTTGTAAAATACTGCATCCGAGATGATAGCCTGCCTTAGGTTAGGATATATAACGCTATAGACGTATATAATATCCCAACCGAGACGTACGGGACGACACGAACGGGATTCTGTAAAACATTACCAGCGAGGGGCTAGATGGGTTAAGATAGGTTGTGATACGTTATAAACGTATATAATGTTCCCACCGAGAAGTAGGGTCCGGTATGCCAGGAATGTTGTAAAATACTGCATCCGAGATGATAGCTTGCCTTAGGTTAGGATATATAACGCTATAGACGTATATAATATTCCAACCGAGGTGTACGGGACGTCACGAACGGGATTCTGTAAAACATTGCCAACGAGGGGCTAGATGGGATAGGTTAGGTTATGTTACGTTACACACGTATATAATGTTCCCACCGAGAAGTATGGGCCGATAAGCCAGGAATGGAGTAAAATACTTCATCCGAGATGTTAGCCTGCCTTAGGTTAGGATATATATTGCTGTAGACGTATATAATGTCCCAACCGAGACGTACGGGACGTCACGAACGGGATTCTGTAAAACATTGCCAACGTGGGGCTAGATGGGATAGGTTAGGTTATGTTACGTTACACACGTACATAATGTTCCCACCGAGAAGTATGGCCCGATACGCCAGGAATGTTGTAATATACTGCATCCGAGATGTTAGCCTGCCTTAGGTTAGGTATATAACGCTAGAGACATATATAATATCCCAACCGAGACGTACGGGACGACACGAACGGGTTTCTGTAAAACATTGCCAACGAGGGGCTAGATGGGATAGGTTAGGTTATGTTACGTTACAGACGTATATAATGTTCCCACCGAGAAGTATGGGCCGCTACGCCAGGAATGTTGTAAAATACTGCATCCGAGATGTTAGCCTGCCTTAGGTGTGGATATATATTGCTGTAGACGTTTATAATGTCCAAACCGAGACGTACGGGACGGCAGGAACGAGATACTGTAAAACATTACCAGCGAGGGGCTAGATGGGTTAGGATAGGTTGTGATACGTTATAAACGTATATAATGTTCCCACCGAGAAGTAGGGGCCGGTATGCCAGGGATGTTGTAAAATACTGCATCCGAGATGATAGCTTGCCTTAGGTTAGGATATATATTGCTGTAGACGTTTATAATGTCCCAACCGAGACGTACGGGTCGGCAGGAACGGGATACTGTGAAACATTACCAGCGAGGGGCTAGATGGGTTAGGTTAGGTTGTGATACGTTATAAACGTATATAATGTTCCCACCGAGAAGTAGGGGCCGATATGCCAGGAATGTTGTAAAATACAGCATCCGAGATGATAGCTTGCCTTAGGTTAGGATATATAACGCTATAGACGTATATAATATTCCAACCGAGATGTACGGGGCGTCACGAACGGGATTCTGTAAAACATTGCCAACGAGGGGCTAGATGGGATAGGTTAGGTTATGTTACGTTACACACGTATATAATGTTCCCACCGAGAAGTATGGGCCGATACGCCAGGAATGTTTTAATATACTGCAACCGAGATGTTAGCCTGCCTTAGGTTAGGATACATAACGCTATAGACGTATATAATATCCCAACAGAGACGTACGGGACGCCACGAACGGGATTCTGTAAAACATTGCTAACGAGGGGCTAGATGGGATAGGTTAGGTTATGTTACTTTACACACGTATATATTGTTCCCACCGAGAAGTATGGGCCGATACGCCAGGAATGTTGTAGTATACTGCATCCGAGATGTTAGCCTGCCTTAGGTTAGGTATATAACGCTAGAGACGTATATAATATCCCAACCGAGATGTACCGGACGACACGAACGGGATTCTGTAAAATATTACCAGCGAGGGGCTAGATGGGTTGGGTTAGGTTATGTTACGTTATAGACGTATATAGTGTTTCCACCGAGAAGTAGAGGCCGATACTACAGAAATGTTGTAAAATACTATATCCGAGAAATTAGCCTGCCTTAGGTTAGTATATATATCGCTGTAGACGTTTATAATATCCCAACCGAGACGTACGGGACGTCACGAACGGTATTCTGTAAAACATTACCAATGAGGGACTAGATGTGTCAGGTTAGGTTATGTTACGTTATAGACCTATATAATGTTCCCACCGAGAAGTATGGGCCGATATGCGAGGAATGTTGTAAAATACTGCAACCGAGATGTTAGCCTGCCTTAGGTTAGGATACATAACGCTATAGACGTATATAATATCCCAACAGAGACGTACGGGACGACACGAACGGGATTCTGTAAAACATTACCAGCGAGGGGCTAGACGGGTTAGGTTAGATTATATTACGTTATAGACGTATATAATGTTCCCACCGAGAAGTATGGGCCGATACGCCAGGAATGTTGTAAAATACTATATCCGAGAAGTTAGCCTGCCTTAGGTTAGGATATATATCGCTGTGGACGTTTATAATGTCTCATCCGAGACGTACGGGACGACAGGGACGGGATTCTGTAAAACATTACCAGCGAGGGGCTAGATGGGTTAGGATAGGTTGTGATACGTTATAAACGTATATAATGTTCCCACCGAGAAGTAGGGGCCGGTATGCCAGGGATGTTGTAAAATACTGCATCCGAGATGATAGCTTGCCTTAGGTTAGGATATATATTGCTGTAGACGTTTATAATGTCCCAACCGAGACGTACGGGTCGGCAGGAACGGGATACTGTGAAACATTACCAGCGAGGGGCTAGATGGGTTAGGTTAGGTTGTGATACGTTATAAACGTATATAATGTTCCCACCGAGAAGTAGGGGCCGATATGCCAGGAATGTTGTAAAATACTGCATCCGAGACGATAGCTTGCCTTAGGTTAGGATATATAACGCTATAGACGTATATAATATTCCAACCGAGATGTACGGGGCGTCACGAACGGGATTCTGTAAAACATTGCCAACGAGGGGCTAGATGGGATAGGTTAGGTTATGTTACGTTACACACGTATATAATGTTCCCACCGAGAAGTATGGGCCGATACGCCAGGAATGTTTTAATATACTGCATCCGAGATGTTAGCCTGCCTTAGGTTAGGTATATAACGCTAGAGACGTATATAATATCCCAACCGAGATGTACCGGACGACACGAACGGGATTCTGTGAAATATTACCAGCGAGGGGCTAGATGGGTTGGGTTAGGTTATGTTACGTTATAGACATATATAATGTTCCATCCGAGAAGTAGAGGCCGATCCTACAGAAATGTTGAAAAATACTATATCCGAGAAATTAGCCTGCCTTAGGTTAGGATATATATCGCTGTAGACGTTTATAATATCCCAACCGAGACGTACGGTACGTCACGAATGGTATTCTGTAAAACATTACCAGCGAGGGACTAGATGTGTCACGTTAGGTTATGTTACGTTATAGACCTATATAATGTTCCCACCGAGAAGTATGGGCCGATATGCCAGGAATGTTGTAAAATACTGCAACCGAGATGTTAGCCTGCCTTAGGTTAGGATATATATCGCTGTAGACGTTTATAATGTCTCATCCGAGACGTACGGGACGACAGGGACGGGGTTCTGTAAAACATTACCAGCGAGGGGCTAGATGGGTTAGGATAGGTTGTGATACGTTATAAACGTATATAATGTTCCCAGCGAGAAGTAGGGTCCGGTATGCCAGGGATGTTGTAAAACACTGCATCCGAGATGATAGCTTGCCTTAGGTTAGGATATATAACGCTATAGACGTATATAATATCCCAACCGAGACGTACGGGACGATACGAACGGGATTCTGTGAAATATTACCAGCGAGGGGCTAGATGGGATAGGTTAGGTTATGTTACGTTATAGACGTATATAATTTTCCCACCGAGAAGTATGGGCCGATACGCGAGGAATGTTGTAAAATACTATATCCGAGAAGTTAGCCTGCCTTAGGTTAGGATATATATCGCTGTAGCCGTTTATAACGTCTCATACGAGACGTACGGGACGACAG
This sequence comes from Xylocopa violacea, assembly GCA_963969225.1. Lineage (NCBI taxonomy): Eukaryota > Metazoa > Arthropoda > Insecta > Hymenoptera > Apidae > Xylocopa > Xylocopa violacea. The sequence goes on from CAXAJV010000807.1 coordinate 608,501, forward strand.
GGACGGGATTCTGTAAAACATTACCAGCGAGGGGCTAGATGGGTTAGGTTAGGTTGTGATACGTTATAGACGTATATAATGTTCCCACCGAGAAGTAGGGGACGATATGCCAGGAATGTTGTAAAATACTGCATCCGAGATGATAGCCTGCCTTAGGTTAGGATATATAACGCTATAGACGTATATAATATCCCAACCGAGACGTACGGGACGACACGAACGGGATTCTGTAAAACATTACCAGCGAGAGGCTAGATGGGTTAAGATAGGTTGTGATACGTTATAAACGTATATAATGTTCCCACCGAGAAGTATGGGCCGATAAGCCAGGAATGGAGTAAAATACTTCATCCGAGATGTTAGCCTGCCTTAGGTTAGGATATATATTGCTGTAGACGTATATAATGTCCCAACCGAGACGTACGGGACGTCACGAACGGGATTCTGTAAAACATTGCCAACGAGGAGCTAGATGGGATAGGTTAGGTTATGTTACGTTACACACGTACATAATGTTCCCACCGAGAAGTATGGCCCGATACGCCAGGAATGTTGTAATATACTGCATCCGAGATGTTAGCCTGCCTTAGGTTAGGTATATAACGCTAGAGACGTATATAATATCCCAACCGAAATGTACGGGACGACACGAACGGGATTCTGTAAAACATTGCCAACGAGGGGCTAGATGGGATAGGTTAGGTTATGTTAAGTTATAGAGGTGTATAATGTTCCCACGGTGAAGTAGGGGCCGATACGCCAGGAATGGAGTAAAATACTTCATCCGAGATGTTAGCTTGCCTTAGGTTAGGATATATATTGCTGTAGACGTTTATAATGTCCCAACCGAAACGTACGGGACGACAGGAACGGGATACTGTAAAACATTACCAGCTTGGGGCTAGATGGGTTAGGTTAGGTTGTGATACGTTATAGACGTATATAATGTTACCACCTAGAAGTAGGGGACGATATGCCAGGAATGTTGTAAAATACTGCATCCGAGATGATAGCCTGCCTTAGGTTAGGATATATAACGCTACAGACGTATATAATATCCCATCCGAGATGTACCGGACGACACGAACGGGATTCTGTAAAATATTACCAGCGAGGGGCTAGATGGGTTAGGTTAGGTTATGTTAAGTTATAGACGTGTATAGTGTTCCCACGGTGAAGTAGGGGCCGATACGCCAGGAATGGCGTAAAATACTTCATCCGAGATGTTAGCCTGCCTTAGGTTAGGATATATATTGCTGTAGACGTTTATAATGTCCCAACCGAGACGTACGGGACGGCAGAAACGGGATACTGTGAAACATTACCAGCGAGGGGCTAGATGGGGTAGGTTACGTTATAGACGTAAATAATGTTCCCACCGAGAAGTATGGTCCGATACGCCAGGAATGTTGTGAAATGCTGCATCCGAGATGTTAGCTTGCCATAGGTTAGGATATATATCGCTGTAGACGTATATAATATCCCAACCGAGATGTACGGGACGACACGAACGGGATTCTGTAAAACATTGCCAGCGAAGGGCTAGATGGGTTAGGTTAGGATATGTTAAGTTATAGACGTGTATAATGTTCCCACGGTGAAGTAGGGGCCGATACGCCAGGAATGGAGTAAAATACTTCATCCGAGATGTTAGCCTGCCTTAGGTTAGGAAATATATTGCTGTAGACGTTTATAATGTCCCAACCGAAACGTACGGGACGGCAGGAACGGGATACTGTAAAACATTACCAGCGAGGGGCTAGATGGGTTAGGTTAGGTTGTGATACGTTATAGAAGTATATAATGTTCCCACAGAGAAATAGTGGCCGATATGCCAGGAATGTTGTAAAATACTGCATTCGAGATGTTAGCCTGCCTTAGGTTAGGATATATATTGCTGTAGACGTTTATAATGTCTCAACCGAGACGTACGGGACGACAGGAACGGAATACTGTAAAACATTGCCAGCGAGGGGCTAGTTGTGTTAGGTTAGGTTATATTAAGTTATAGACGTATATAATGTTCCCACCGAGAAGTAGAGGCCGATGCGCCAGGAATGCTGTAAAATATTGCAACCGAGATGATAGCCTGCCTTAAGTTACGATATATAACGCTATAGACGAATATAATATCCCATCCGAGACGTACGGGTCGACAAGAACGGGATTCTGTAAAATATTACCAGCGAGGGGCTGGATGGGTTGGGTTAGGTTATGTTACGTTATAGACGTATACAATGTTCCCACCGAGAAGTATGGGCCGATACGCCAGGAATGTTGTAAAATACTATATCCGAGAAGTTAGCCTTCCTTAGGTTAGGATATATATCGCTGTAGACGTTTATAATGTCTCATCCGAGACGTACGGGACGACAGGGACGGGATTCTGTAAAACATTACCAGCGAGGGGCTAGATGGGTTAGGTTAGGTTATGATACGTTATAGACGTTTATAATGTTCCCACCGAGAAGTATGGGCCGATACGCCAGGAATGTTGTAAAATACTTCATCCGAGATGTTAGCCTCCCTTAGGTTAGGATATATATTGCTGTAGACGTTTATAATGTCCCAACCGAAACGTCCGGGACGGCAGGAACGGGATACTGTAAAACATTACCAGCGAGGGGCTAGATGGGTTAGGTTAGGTTGTGATACGTTATAGACTTATATAATGTTCCCACCGAGAAGTAGGGGACGATATGCCAGGAATGTTGTAAAATACTGCATCCGAGATGATAGCTTGCTTTAGGTTAGGATATATAACGCTATAGACGTATATAATATTCCAACCGAGATGTACGGGACGTCACGAACGGGATTCTGTAAAACATTGCCAACGAGGGGCTAGATGGGATAGGTTAGGTTATGTTACGTTACACACGTATATAATGTTCCCACCGAGAAGTATGGGCCGATACGCCAGGAATGTTGTAAAATACTGTATCCGAAAAGTTAGCCTGCCTTAGGTTAGTATATATATCGCTGTAGACGTTTATAATGTCTCATCCGAGACGTACGGGACGACAGGGACGGGATTCTGTAAAACATTACCAGCGAGGGGCTAGATTGGTTAGGTTAGGTTGAGATACGTTATAAACGTATATAATGTTCCCACCGAGAAGTAGGGGCCGATATGCCAGGAATGTTGTAAAATACTGCATCCGAGATGATAGCTTGCCTTAGGTTAGGATATATATCGCTGTAGACGTATCTAATATCCCAACCGAGATGTACGGGACGACACGAACAGGATTCTGTAAAACATTGCCAGCGGGGGGCTAGATGGGATAGGTTAGGTTATGTTACGTTATAGACGTATATAATGTTCCCACCGAGAAGTAGAGGCCGATCCTACAGAAATGTTGTAAAATACTATATCCGAGAAACTAGCCTGCCTTAGGTTAGGATACATAACGCTATAGACGTATATAATATCCCAACCGAGACGTACGGGACGACACGAACGGGATTCTGTAAAACATTACCAGCGAGGGGCTAGACGGGTTAGGTTAGATTATATTACGTTATAGACGTATATAATGTTCCCACCGAGAAGTATGGGCCGATACGCCAGGAATGTTGTAAAATACTATATCCGAGAAGTTAGCCTGCCTTAGGTTAGGATATATATCGCTGTAGACGTTTATAATGTCTCATCCGAGACGTACGGGACGACAGGGACGGGATTCTGTAAAACATTACCAGCGAGGGGCTAGATGGGTTAGGATAGGTTGTGATACGTTATAAACGTATATAATGTTCCCACCGAGAAGTAGGGGCCGGTATGCCAGGGATGTTGTAATATACTGCATCCGAGATGTTAGCCTGCCTTAGGTTAGGTATATAACGCAAGAGACGTATATAATATCCCAACCGAGATGTACCGGACGACACGAACGGGATTCTGTAAAATATTACCAGCGAGGGGCTAGATGGGTTGGGTTAGGTTATGTTACGTTATAGACGTATATAGTGTTCCCACCGAGAAGTAGGGGCCGATACTACAAGAATGTTGTAAAATACTTCATCCGAGATGTTAGCCTGCCTTAGGTGAGGATATATATTTCTGTAGACGTTTATAATTTCCCAACCGAGACGTACGGGACGACAGGGACGGGATTCTGTAAATCATTACCAGCGAGGGGCTAGATGGGTTAGGTTAGGTTGTGATACGTTATAGACGTTTATAATGTTCCCACCGAGAAGTATGGGCCGATAAGCCAGGAATGTTGTAAAATACTGCATCCGAGACGTTAGCCTGCCTTAGGTTAGGTATATAAAGCTAGAGACGTATATAATATCCCAACCGAGATGTACGGGACGTCACGAACGGGATTCTGTAAAACATTGCCAACGAGGGGCTAGATGGGTTAGGTTAGGTTATGTTAAGTTATACACGTGTATAATGTTCCCTCGGTGAAGTAGGGGCCGATACGCCAGGAATGGCGTAAAATACTTCATCCGAGATGTTAGCCTGCCTTACGTTAGGATATATATCGCTGTAGACGTTTATAATATCCCAACCGAGACGTACGGGACGTCACGAACGGTATTCTGTAAAACATTACCAGCGACGGGCCAGATGGGTTAGGTTAGCTTGAGATACGTTATAAACGTATATAATGTTCCCACCGAGATGTAGGGGCCGATAGGCCAGGAATGTTGTAAAATACTGCATCCGAGATGATAGCTTGCCTTAGGTTAGGATATATAACGCTATAGACGTATATAATATTCCAACCGAGATGAACGGGGCGTCACGAACGGGATTCTGTAAAACGTTGCCAACGAGGGGCTAGATGGGATAGGTTAGGTTATGTTACGTTACAGACGTATATAATGTTCCCACCGAGAAGTATGGGCCGATACGCCAGGAATGTTGTAAAATACTGCATCCGAGATGTTAGCCTGCCTTAGGTTAGGGTACATAACGCTATAGACGTATATAATATCACAACCGAGACGTACGGGACGACACGAACGGGATTCTGTAAAACATTACCAGCGAGGGGCTAGATGGGTGAGGTTCGATTATATTACGTTATAGACGTATATAATGTTCCCACCGAGAAGTATGGGCCGATACGCCAGGAATGTTGTAAAATACTAGATCCGAGAAGTTAGCCTGCCTTAGGTTAGGATATATATCGCTGTAGACGTTTATAATGTCTCATCCGAGACGTACGGGACGACAGGGACGGGATTCTGTAAAACATTACCAGCGAGGGGCTAGATGGGTTAGGTTAGGTTGAGATACGTTATAAACGTATATAATGTTCCCACCGAGAAGTAGGGGCCGGTATGCCAGGGATGTTGTAATATACTGCATCCGAGATGTTAGCCTGCCTTAGGTTAGGATATATATTGCTGTAGACGTTTATAATATTCCAACCGAGATGAACGGGGCGTCACGAACGGGATTCTGTAAAACGTTGCCAACGAGGGGCTAGATGGGATAGGTTAGGTTATGTTACGTTACAGACGTATATAATGTTCCCACCGAGAAGTATGGGCCGATACGCCAGGAATGTTGTAAAATACTGCATCCGAGATGTTAGCCTGCCTTAGGTTAGGGTACATAACGTTATAGACGTATATAATATTCCAACCGAGATGTACGGGGCGTCACGAACGGGATTCTGTAAAACGTTGCCAACGAGGGGCTAGATGGGATAGGTTAGGTTATGTTACGTTACAGACGTATATAATGTTCCCACCGAGAAGTATGGGCCGATACGCCAGGAATGTTGTAAAATACTGCATCCGAGATGATAGCTTGCCTTAGGTTAGGATATATATCGCTGTAGACGTATATAATATTCCAACCGAGATGTACGGGACGACACGAACGAGATTCTGTAAAACATTACGGGCGAGGGGCCAGATGTGTTAGGTTAGGTTATATTACGTTATAGACCTATATAATGTTCCCACCGAGAAGTATGTGTCGACATGCCAGGAATGTTGTAAAATACTGCATCCGAAATGATAGCCTGCCTTAGGTTAGGATATATAACGCTATAGACGTATATAATATCCCAACCGAGACGTACGGGACGACACGAACGGGATTCTGTGAAATATTACCTGCGAGGGGCTAGATGGGATAGGTTAGGTTATGTTACGTTATAGACGTATATAATGTTCCCACCGAGAAGTATGGGCCGATACGCCAGGAATGTTGTAAAATACTATATCCGAGAAGTTAGCCTGCCTTAGGTTAGGATATATATCGCTGTAGACCTTTATAATGTCTCATCCGAGACGTACGGGACGACAGGGACGGGATTCTGTAAAACATTGCCAACGAGGGGCTAGATGGGTTAGGTTAGGTTATGTTAAGTTATACACGTGTATAATGTTCCCTCGGTGAAGTAGGGGCCGATACGCCAGGAATGGCGTAAAATACTTCATCCGAGATGTTAGCCTGCCTTACGTTAGGATATATATCGCTGTAGACGTATATAACATCCCAACCGAGATGTACGGGACGACAGGAACGGGATACTGTAAAACATTACCAGCGAGGGGCTAGATGGGATAGGTTAGGTTATGTTACGTTATAGACGTATATAATGTTCCCACCGAGAAGTAGAGGCCGATCCTACAGAAATGTTGTAAAATACTATATCCGAGAAATTAGCCTGCCTTAGGTTAGGATATATATCGCTGTAGACGTATATAATATTCCAACCGAGATGTACGGGGCGACACGATCGAGATTCTGTAAAACATTACGGGCGAGGGGCCAGATGTGTTAGGTTAGGTTATATTACGTTATAGACCTATATAATGTTCCCACCGAGAAGTATGGGCCGATATGCCAGGAATGTTTTAAAATACTGCAAACGAGATGTTAGCCTGCCTTAGGTTAGGATACATAACGCTATAGACGTATATAATATCCCAACCGAGACGTATGGGACGACACGAACGGGATTCTGTAAAACATTACCAGCGAGGGGCTAGACGGGTTAGGTTAGATTATATTACGTTATAGACGTATATAATGTTCCCACCGAGAAGTATGGACCGATACGCCAGGAATGTTGTAAAATACTATATCCGAGAAGTTAGCCTGCCTTAGGTTAGGATATATATCGCTGTAGACGTTTATAATGTCTCATCCGAGACGTACGGGACGACAGGGACGGGATTCTGTAAAACATTACCAGCGAGGGGCTAGATGGGTTAGGATAGGTTGTGATACGTTATAAACGTATATAATGTTCGCACCGAGAAGTAGGGGCCGGTATGCCAGGGATGTTGTAAAATACTGCATCCGAGATGTTAGCCTGCCTTAGGTTAGGATATATATTGCTGTAGACGTTTATAATGTCCAAACCGAGACGTACAGGACGGCAGGAACGAGATACTGTAAAACATTACCAGCGAGGGGCTAGATGGGATAGGTTACGTTATGTTACGTTATAGACGTATATAATGTTCCCACCGAGAAGTATGGACCGATACGCCAGGAATGTTGTGAAATACTGCATCCGAGATGTTAGCCTGCCTTAGATTAGGATATATATCGCTGTAGACGTATATAATATCCCAACCGAGATGTACGGGACGACACGAACGGGATTCTGTAAAACATTGCCAGCGAGGGGCTAGATGGGATAGGTTAGGTTATGTTACGTTATAGACATATATAATGTTCCCACCTGAGAAGTAGAGGCCGATCCTACAGAAATGTTGTAAAATACTATATCCGAGAAATTAGACTGCCTTAGGTTAGGATATATATCGCTGTAGACGTTTATAATATCCCAACCGAGACGTACGGGACGTCACGAACGGTATTCTGTAAAACATTACCAATGAGGGACTAGATGTGTCAGGTTAGGTTATGTTACGTTATAGACCTATATAATGTTCCCACCGAGAAGTATGGGCCGATATGCCAGGAATGTTGTAAAATACTGCAACCGAGATGTTAGCCTGCCTTAGGTTAGCATACATAACGCTATAGACGTATATAATGTCCAAACCGAGATGTACGGGACGTCACGAACGGGATTCTGTAAAACATTGCCAACGAGGTGCTAGATGGGATAGGTTAGGTTATGTTACGTTACAGACGTATATAATGTTCCCACCGAGAAGTATGGGCCGCTACGCCAGGAATGTTGTAAAATACTGCATCCGAGATGTTAGCCTGCCTTAGGTTAGGATATATATTGCTGTAGACGTTTATAATGTCCAAACCGAGACGTACGGGACGGCAGGAACGAGATACTGTAAAACATTACCAGCGAGGGGCTAGATGGGATAGGTTACGTTATGTTACGTTATAGACGTATATAATGTTCCCACCGAGAAGTATGGACCGATACGCCAGGAATGTTGTGAAATACTGCATCCGAGATGTTAGCCTGCCTTAGATTAGGATATATATCGCTGTAGACGTATATAATATCCCAACCGAGATGTACGGGACGACACGAACAGGATTCTGTAAAACATTGCCAGCGGGGGGCTAGATGGGATAGGTTAGGTTATGTTACGTTATAGACGTATATAATGTTCCCACCGAGAAGTAGAGGCCGATCCTACAGAAATGTTGTAAAATACTATATCCGAGAATTTAGCCTGCCTTAGGTTAGGATATATATCGCTGTAGACGTTTATAATATCCCAACCGAGACGTACGGGACGTCACGAACGGTATTCTGTAAAACATTACCAGCGAGGGACTAGATGTGTCAGGTTAGGTTATGTTACGTTATAGACCTATATAATGTTCCCACCGAGAAGTATGCACCGATATGCCAGGAATGTTGTAAAATACTATATCCGAGAAGTTAGCCTGCCTTAGGTTAGGATATATATCGCTGTAGACGTTTATAATGTCTCATCCGAGACGTACGGGACGACAGGGACGGGATTCTGTAAAACATTACCAGCGAGGGGCTAGATGGGTTAGGATAGGTTGTGATACGTTATAAACGTATATAATGTTCCCACCGAGAAGTAGGGGCCGGTATGCCAGGGATGTTGTAAAATACTGCATCCGAGAGGATAGCTTGACTTTGGTTAGGATATATAACGCTATAGACGTATATAATATTCCAACCGAGATGTACGGGACGCCACGAACGGGATTCTGTAAAACATTGCCAACGAGGGGCTAGATGGGATAGGTTAGTTTATGTTACGTTACACACGTATATAATGTTCCCACCGAGAAGTATGGGCCGATACGCCAGGAATGTTGTAGTATACTGCATCCGAGATGTTAGCCTGCCTTAGGTTAGGTATATAACGCTAGAGACGTATATAATATCCCAACCGAGATGTACCGGACGACACGAACGGGATTCTGTAAAATATTACCAGCGAGGGGCTAGATGGGTTGGGTTAGGTTATGTTACATTATAGACGTATATAGTGTTTCCACCGAGAAGTAGGGGCCGATACTACAAGAATGTTGTAAAATACTTCATCCGAGATGTTAGCCTGCCTTAGGTTAGGATATATATTTCTGTAGACGTTTATAATGTCCCAACCGAGACGTACGGGACGGCAGGGACGGGATTCTGTAAAACATTACCAGCGAGGGGCTAGATGGGTTAGGTTAGGTTGTGATACGTTATAGACGTTTATAATGTTCCCACCGAGAAGTATGGGCCGATACGCCAGGAATGTTGTAAAATACTGCATCCGAGATGTTAGCCTGCCTTAGGTTAGGTATATAACGCTAGAGACGTATATAATATCCCAACCGAGATGTACGGGACGACACGAACGGGATTCTGTACAACATTGCCAACGAGGGGCTAGATGGGATAGGTTAGATTATGTTAAGTTATAGACGTGTATAATGTTCCCACGGTGAAGTAGGGGCCGATACGCCAGGAATGGAGTAAAATACTTCATCCGAGATGTTAGCCTCCCTTAGGTTAGGATATATATTGCTGTAGACGTTTATAATGTCCCAACCGAAACGTCCGGGACGGCAGGAACGGGATACTGTAAAACATTACCAGCGAGGGGCTAGATGGGTTAGGTTAGGTTGTGATACGTTATAGACGTATATAATGTTCCCACCGAGAAGTAGGGGACGATATGCCAGGAATGTTGTAAAATACTGCATCCGAGATGATAGCCTGCCTTAGGTTAGGATATATAACGCTATAGACGTATATAATATCCCAACCGAGACGTACGGGACGACACGAACGGGTTTCTGTGAAATATTACCAGCGAGGGGCTAGATGGGTTAGGTTAGATTATATTACGTTATAGACGTATATAATGTTCCCACCGAGAAGTATTGGCCGATACGCCAGGAATGTTGTAAAATACTATATCCGAGAAGTTAGCCTGCCATAGGTTAGGATATATATCGCTGTAGACATTTATAATGTCTCATCCGAGACGTACGGGACGACAGGGACGGGATTCTGTAAAACATTACCAGCGAGGGGCTAGATGGGTTAGGATAGGTTGTGATACGTTATAAACGTATATAATGTTCCCACCGAGAAGTAGGGGCCGATATGCCAGGAATGTTGTAAAATACTGCATCCGAGATGATAGCTTGCCTTAGGTTAGGATATATAACGCTATAGACGTATATAATATTCCAACCGAGATGTACGGGACGTCACGAACGGGATTCTGTAAAACATTGCCAACGTGGGGCTAGATGGGATAGGTTAGGTTATGTTACGTTACACACGTATATAATGTTCCCACCGAGAAGTATGGGCCGCTACGCCAGGAATGTTGTAAAATACTGCATCCGAGATGTTAGCCTGCCTTAGGTGTGGATATATATTGCTGTAGACGTTTCTAATGTCCAAACCGAGACGTACGGGACGGCAGGAACGAGATACTGTAAAACATTACCAGCGAGGGGCTAGATGGGTTAGGATAGGTTGTGATACGTTATAAACGTATATAATGTTCCCACCGAGAAGTAGGGGCCGGTATGCCAGGGATGTTGTAAAATACTGCATCCGAGACGATAGCTTGCCTTAGGTTAGGATATATAACGCTATAGACGTATATAATATTCCAACCGAGATGTACGGGGCGTCACGAACGGGATTCTGTAAAACATTGCCAACGAGGGGCTAGATGGGATAGGTTAGGTTATGTTACGTTACACACGTATATAATGTTCCCACCGAGAAGTATGGGCCGATACGCCAGGAATGTTTTAATATACTGCATCCGAGATGTTAGCCTGCCTTAGGTTAGGTATATAACGCTAGAGACGTATATAATATCCCAACCGAGATGTACCGGACGACACGAACGGGATTCTGTACAACATTGCCAACGAGGGGCTAGATGGGATAGGTTAGATTATGTTAAGTTATAGACGTGTATAATGTTCCCACGGTGAAGTAGGGGCCGATACGCCAGGAATGGAGTAAAATACTTCATCCGAGATGTTAGCCTCCCTTAGGTTAGGATATATATTGCTGTAGACGTTTATAATGTCCCAACCGAAACGTCCGGGACGGCAGGAACGGGATACTGTAAAACATTACCAGCGAGGGGCTAGATGGGTTAGGTTAGGTTGTGATACGTTATAGACGTATATAATGTTCCCACCGAGAAGTAGGGGACGATATGCCAGGAATGTTGTAAAATACTGCATCCGAGATGATAGCCTGCCTTAGGTTAGGATATATAACGCTATAGACGTATATAATATCCCAACCGAGACGTACGGGACGACACGAACGGGTTTCTGTGAAATATTACCAGCGAGGGGCTAGATGGGTTAGGTTAGATTATATTACGTTATAGACGTATATAATGTTCCCACCGAGAAGTATTGGCCGATACGCCAGGAATGTTGTAAAATACTATATCCGAGAAGTTAGCCTGCCATAGGTTAGGATATATATCGCTGTAGACATTTATAATGTCTCATCCGAGACGTACGGGACGACAGGGACGGGATTCTGTAAAACATTACCAGCGAGGGGCTAGATGGGTTAGGATAGGTTGTGATACGTTATAAACGTATATAATGTTCCCACCGAGAAGTAGGGGCCGATATGCCAGGAATGTTGTAAAATACTGCATCCGAGATGATAGCTTGCCTTAGGTTAGGATATATAACGCTATAGACGTATATAATATTCCAACCGAGATGTACGGGACGTCACGAACGGGATTCTGTAAAACATTGCCAACGTGGGGCTAGATGGGATAGGTTAGGTTATGTTACGTTACACACGTATATAATGTTCCCACCGAGAAGTATGGGCCGATACGCCAGGAATGTTGTAAAATACTGTATCCGAGAAGTTAGCCTGCCTTAGGTTAGTATATATATCGCTGTAGACGTTTATAATGTCTCATCCGAGACGTACGGGACGACAGGGACGGGATTCTGTAAAACATTACCAGCGAGGGTCTAGATGGGTTAGGTTAGGTTGAGACACGTTATAAACGTATATAATGTTCCCACCGAGAAGTAGGGGCCGATATGCCAGGAATGTTGTAAAATACTGCATCCGAGATGATAGCTTGCCTTAGGTTAGGATATATAACGCTATAGACGTATATAATATTCCAACCGAGATGTACGGGACGTCACGAACGGGTTTCTGTAAAACATTGCCAACGAGGGGCTAGATGGGATAGGTTAGGTTATGTTACGTTACAGACGTATATAATGTTCCCACCGAGAAGTATGGGCCGCTACGCCAGGAATGTTGTAAAATACTACATCCGAGATGATAGCCTGCCTTAGGTTAGGATTTATAACGCTATAGACGTATATAATATCCCAACCGAGACGTTCTGGACGGCACGAACTGGATACTGTAAAACATTACCAGCGAGGGGCTAGATGTGTTAGGTTAGATTATATTACGTTATAGACGTATATAATGTTCCCACCGAGAAGTAGAGGCTGATCCTACAGGAATGTTGTAAAATACTATATCCGAGAAGTTAGCCTGCCTTAGGTTAGGATATATATCGCTGTAGACGTATATAATATCCCAACCGAGATGTACGGGACGACACGAACGGGATTCTGTAAAACATTGCCAACGAGGGGCTAGATGGGTTAGGTTAGGTTGTGATACGTTATAAACGTATATAATGTTCCCACCGAGAAGTAGGGGCCGATATGCCAGGAATGTTGTAAAATACTGCATCCGAGACGATAGCTTGCCTTAGGTTAGGATATATAACGCTATAGACGTATATAATATTCCAACCGAGATGTACGGGGCGTCACGAACGGGATTCTGTAAAACATTGCCAACGAGGGGCTAGATGGGATAGGTTAGGTTATGTTACGTTACACACGTATATAATGTTCCCACCGAGAAGTATGGGCCGATACGCCAGGAATGTTTTAATATACTGCATCCGAGATGTTAGCCTGCCTTAGGTTAGGTATATAACGCTAGAGACGTATATAATATCCCAACCGAGATGTACCGGACGACACGAACGGGATTCTGTGAAATATTACCAGCGAGGGTCTAGATGGGTTGGGTTAGGTTATGTTACGTTATAGACATATATAATGTTCCATCCGAGAAGTAGAGGCCGATCCTACAGAAATGTTGAAAAATACTATATCCGAGAAATTAGCCAGCCTTAGGTTAGGATATATATCGCTGTAGACGTTTATAATATCCCAACCGAGACGTACGGTACGTCACGAATGGTATTCTGTAAAACATTACCAGCGAGGGACTAGATGTGTCACGTTAGGTTATGTTACGTTATAGACCTATATAATGTTCCCACCGAGAAGTATGGGCCGATATGCCAGGAATGTTGTAAAATACTGCAACCGAGATGTTAGCCTGCCTTAGGTTAGGATATATATCGCTGTAGACGTTTATAATGTCTCATCCGAGACGTACGGGACGACAGGGACGGGATTCTGTAAAACATTACCAGCGAGGGGCTAGATGGGTTAGGATAGGTTGTGATACGTTATAAACGTATATAATGTTCCCAGCGAGAAGTAGGGTCCGGTATGCCAGGGATGTTGTAAAATACTGCATCCGAGATGATAGCTTGCCTTAGGTTAGGATATATAACGCTATAGACGTATATAATATCCCAACCGAGACGTACGGGACGATACGAACGGGATTCTGTGAAATATTACCAGCGAGGGGCTAGATGGGATAGGTTAGGTTATGTTACGTTATAGACGTATATAATTTTCCCACCGAGAAGTATGGGCCGATACGCGAGGAATGTTGTAAAATACTATATCCGAGAAGTTAGCCTGCCTTAGGTTAGGATATATATCGCTGTAGCCGTTTATAACGTCTCATACGAGACGTACGGGACGACAGGGACGGGATTCTGTAAAACATTACCAGCGAGGGGCTAGATGGGTTAGGTTAGGTTGTGATACGTTATAGACGTATATAATGTTCCCACCGGGAAGTAGGGGACGATATGCCAGGAATGTTGTAAAATACTGCATCCGAGATGATAGCCTGCCTTAGGTTAGGATATATAACGCTATAGACGTATATAATATCCCAACCGAGACGTACGGGACGACACGAACGGGATTCTGTAAAACATTACCAGCGAGGGGCTAGATGGTTTAAGATAGGTTGTGATACGTTATAAACGTATATAATGTTCCCACCGAGAAGTAGGGTCCGGTATGCCAGGAATGTTGTAAAATACTGCATCCGAGATGATAGCTTGCCTTAGGTTAGGATATATAACGCTATAGACGTATATAATATTCCAACCGAGGTGTACGGGACGTCACGAACGGGATTCTGTAAAACATTGCCAACGAGGGGCTAGATGGGATAGGTCAGGTTATGTTACGTTACACACGTATATAATGTTCCCACCGAGAAGTATGGGCCGATAAGCCAGGAATGGAGTAAAATACTTCATCCGAGATGTTAGCCTGCCTTAGGTTAGGATATATATTGCTGTAGACGTATATAATGTCCCAACCGAGACGTACGGGACGTCACGAACGGGATTCTGTAAAACATTGCCAACGAGGGGCTAGATGGGATAGGTTAGGTTATGTTACGTTACACACGTACATAATGTTCCCACCGAGAAGTATGGCCCGATACGCCAGGAATGTTGTAATATACTGCATCCGAGATGTTAGCCTGCCTTAGGTTAGGTATATAACGCTAGAGACATATATAATATCCCAACCGAGACGTACGGGACGACACGAACGGGTTTCTGTAAAACATTGCCAACGAGGGGCTAGATGGGATAGGTTAGGTTATGTTACGTTACAGACGTATATAATGTTCCCACCGAGAAGTATGGGCCGCTACGCCAGGAATGTTGTAAAATACTGCATCCGAGATGTTAGCCTGCCTTAGGTGTGGATATATATTGCTGTAGACGTTTATAATGTCCAAACCGAGACGTACGGGACGGCAGGAACGAGATACTGTAAAACATTACCAGCGAGGGGCTAGATGGGTTAGGATAGGTTGTGATACGTTATAAACGTATATAATGTTCCCACCGAGAAGTAGGGGCCGGTATGCCAGGGATGTTGTAAAATACTGCATCCGAGATGATAGCTTGCCTTAGGTTAGGATATATATTGCTGTAGACGTTTATAATGTCCCAACCGAGACGTACGGGTCGGCAGGAACGGGATACTGTGAAACATTACCAGCGAGGGGCTAGATGGGTTAGGTTAGGTTGTGATACGTTATAAACGTATATAATGTTCCCACCGAGAAGTAGGGGCCGATATGCCAGGAATGTTGTAAAATACTGCATCCGAGATGATAGCTTGCCTTAGGTTAGGATATATAACGCTATAGACGTATATAATATTCCAACCGAGATGTACGGGGCGTCACGAACGGGATTCTGTAAAACATTGCCAACGAGGGGCTAGATGGGATAGGTTAGGTTATGTTACGTTACACACGTATATAATGTTCCCACCGAGAAGTATGGGCCGATACGCCAGGAATGTTTTAATATACTGCAACCGAGATGTTAGCCTGCCTTAGGTTAGGATACATAACGCTATAGACGTATATAATATCCCAACAGAGACGTACGGGACGCCACGAACGGGATTCTGTAAAACATTGCTAACGAGGGGCTAGATGGGATAGGGTAGGTTATGTTACTTTACACACGTATATATTGTTCCCACCGAGAAGTATGGGCCGATACGCCAGGAATGTTGTAGTATACTGCATCCGAGATGTTAGCCTGCCTTAGGTTAGGTATATAACGCTAGAGACGTATATAATATCCCAACCGAGATGTACCGGACGACACGAACGGGATTCTGTAAAATATTACCAGCGAGGGGCTAGATGGGTTGGGTTAGGTTATGTTACGTTATAGACGTATATAGTGTTTCCACCGAGAAGTAGAGGCCGATACTACAGAAATGTTGTAAAATACTATATCCGAGAAATTAGCCTGCCTTAGGTTAGTATATATATCGCTGTAGACGTTTATAATATCCCAACCGAGACGTACGGGACGTCACGAACGGTATTCTGTAAAACATTACCAATGAGGGACTAGATGTGTCAGGTTAGGTTATGTTACGTTATAGACCTATATAATGTTCCCACCGAGAAGTATGGGCCGATATGCGAGGAATGTTGTAAAATACTGCAACCGAGATGTTAGCCTGCCTTAGGTTAGGATACATAACGCTATAGACGTATATAATATCCCAACAGAGACGTACGGGACGACACGAACGGGATTCTGTAAAACATTACCAGCGAGGGGCTAGACGGGTTAGGTTAGATTATATTACGTTATAGACGTATATAATGTTCCCACCGAGAAGTATGGGCCGATACGCCAGGAATGTTGTAAAATACTATATCCGAGAAGTTAGCCTGCCTTAGGTTAGGATATATATCGCTGTGGACGTTTATAATGTCTCATCCGAGACGTACGGGACGACAGGGACGGGATTCTGTAAAACATTACCAGCGAGGGGCTAGATGGGTTAGGATAGGTTGTGATACGTTATAAACGTATATAATGTTCCCACCGAGAAGTAGGGGCCGGTATGCCAGGGATGTTGTAAAATACTGCATCCGAGATGATAGCTTGCCTTAGGTTAGGATATATATTGCTGTAGACGTTTATAATGTCCCAACCGAGACGTACGGGTCGGCAGGAACGGGATACTGTGAAACATTACCAGCGAGGGGCTAGATGGGTTAGGTTAGGTTGTGATACGTTATAAACGTATATAATGTTCCCACCGAGAAGTAGGGGCCGATATGCCAGGAATGTTGTAAAATACTGCATCCGAGACGATAGCTTGCCTTAGGTTAGGATATATAACGCTATAGACGTATATAATATTCCAACCGAGATGTACGGGGCGTCACGAACGGGATTCTGTAAAACATTGCCAACGAGGGGCTAGATGGGATAGGTTAGGTTATGTTACGTTACACACGTATATAATGTTCCCACCGAGAAGTATGGGCCGATACGCCAGGAATGTTTTAATATACTGCATCCGAGATGTTAGCCTGCCTTAGGTTAGGTATATAACGCTAGAGACGTATATAATATCCCAACCGAGATGTACCGGACGACACGAACGGGATTCTGTGAAATATTACCAGCGAGCGGCTAGATGGGTTGGGTTAGGTTATGTTACGTTATAGACATATATAATGTTCCATCCGAGAAGTAGAGGCCGATCCTACAGAAATGTTGAAAAATACTATATCCGAGAAATTAGCCTGCCTTAGGTTAGGATATATATCGCTGTAGACGTTTATAATATCCCAACCGAGACGTACGGTACGTCACGAATGGTATTCTGTAAAACATTACCAGCGAGGGACTAGATGTGTCACGTTAGGTTATGTTACGTTATAGACCTATATAATGTTCCCACCGAGAAGTATGGGCCGATATGCCAGGAATGTTGTAAAATACTGCAACCGAGATGTTAGCCTGCCTTAGGTTAGGATATATATCGCTGTAGACGTTTATAATGTCTCATCCGAGACGTACGGGACGACAGGGACGGGGTTCTGTAAAACATTACCAGCGAGGGGCTAGATGGGTTAGGATAGGTTGTGATACGTTATAAACGTATATAATGTTCCCAGCGAGAAGTAGGGTCCGGTATGCCAGGGATGTTGTAAAATACTGCATCCGAGATGATAGCTTGCCTTAGGTTAGGATATATAACGCTATAGACGTATATAATATCCCAACCGAGACGTACGGGACGATACGAACGGGATTCTGTGAAATATTACCAGCGAGGGGCTAGATGGGATAGGTTAGGTTATGTTACGTTATAGACGTATATAATTTTCCCACCGAGAAGTATGGGCCGATACGCGAGGAATGTTGTAAAATACTATATCCGAGAAGTTAGCCTGCCTTAGGTTAGGATATATATCGCTGTAGCCGTTTATAACGTCTCATACGAGACGTACGGGACGACAGGGACGGGATTCTGTAAAACATTACCAGCGAGGGGCTAGATGGGTTAGGTTAGGTTGTGATACGTTATAGACGTATATAATGTTCCCACAGAGAAATAGTGGCCGATATGCCAGGAATGTTGTAAAATACTGCATTCGAGATGTTAGCCTGCCTTAGGTTAGGATATACATTGCTGTAGACGTTTATAATGTCTCAACCGAGACGTACGGGACGACAGGAACGGAATACTGTAAAACATTACCAGCGAGGGGCTAGTTGTGTTAGGTTAGGTTATATTAAGTTATAGACGTATATAATGTTCCCACCGAGAAGTAGAGGCCGATGCGCCAGGAATGCTGTAAAATATTGCAACCGAGATGATAGCCTGCCTTAAGTTACGATATATAACGCTATAGACGTATATAATATCCCATCCGAGACGTACGGGTCGACAAGAACGGGATTCTGTAAAATATTACCAGCGAGGGGCTGGATGGGTTGGGTTAGGTTATGTTACGTTATAGACGTATACAATGTTCCCACCGAGAAGTATGGGCCGATACGCCAGGAATGTTGTAAAATACTATATCCGAGAAGTTAGCCTTCCTTAGGTTAGGATATATATCGCTGTAGACGTTTATAATGTCTCATCCGAGACGTACGGGACGACAGGGACGGGATTCTGTAAAACATTACCAGCGAGGGGCTAGATGGGTTAGGTTAGGTTATGATACGTTATAGACGTTTATAATGTTCCCACCGAGAAGTATGGGCCGATACGCCAGGAATGTTGTGAAATACTCCATCCGTGATGTTAGCCTGCCTTAGGTTAGGTATGTAACGATAGAGACGTATATAATATCCCAACCGAGATGTACGGGACGACACGAACGGGATTCTGTAAAACATTGCCAACGAGGGGCTAGATGGGTTAGGTTAGGTTATGTTAAGTTATAGACGTGTATAATGTTCCCACGGTGAAGTAGGGGCCGATACGCCAGGAATGGAGTAAAATACTTCATCCGAGATGTTAGCCTGCCTTAGGTTACGATATATAACGCTATAGACGTATATAATATCCCATCCGAGACGTGCGGGTCGACAAGAACGGGATTCTGCAAAATATTACCAGCGAGGGGCTAGATGGGTTGGGTTAGGTTATGTTACGTTATAGACGTATATAGTGTTCCCACCGAGAAGTAGGGGCCGATACTCCAAGAATGTTGTAAAATACTGCATCCGAGATGATAGCCTGCCTTAGGTTAGGATATATAACGCTATAGACGTATATAATATCCCAACCGAGATGTACGGGACGTCACGAACGGTATTCTGTAAAACATTACCAGCGAGGTGCTAGATGTGTTAGGTTAGCTTATGTTACGTTATAGACGTGTATAATATTCCCGCCGTGAAGTAGGGGCCGATACGCCAGGAATGTTGTAAAATACTACATCCGAGATGTTGGCCTGCCTTAGGTTAGGATATGTAACGCTATAGACGTATATAATATTCCAACCGAGATGTACGGGACGTCACGAACGGGATTCTGTAAAACATTGCCAACGAGGGGCTAGATGGGATAGATTAGGTTATGCTACGTTACAGACGTATATAATGTTCCCACCGAGAAGAATGGACCGATACGCCAGGAATGTTGTAAAATACTATATCCGAGAAGTTAGCCTGCCTTAGGTTAGGTATATAACGCTAGAGTCGTATATAATATCCCAACCGAGATGTACCGGACGACACGAACGGGATTCTGTACAATATTACCAGCGAGGGGCTAGATGGGTTAGGTTAGGTTATGTTAAGTTATAGACGTGTATAATGTTCCCACGGTGAAGTAGGTGCCGATACGCCAGGAACGGCGTAAAATACTTCATCCGAGCTGTTAGCCTGCCTTAGGTTAGGATATATATCGCTGTAGACGTTTATAATATCCCAACCGAGACGCACGGGACGTCACGAACGGTATTCTGTAAAACATTACCAGCGAGGGACTAGATGTGTCAGGTTAGGTTATGTTACGTTATAGACCTATATAATGTTCCCACCGAGAAGTATGGGCCGATACGCCAGGAATGTTTTAATATACTGCAACCGAGATGTTAGCCTGCCTTAGGTTAGGATACATAACGCTATAGACGTATATAATATCCCAACAGAGACGTACGGGACGCCACGAACGGGATTCTGTAAAACATTGCTAACGAGGGGCTAGATGGGATAGGTTAGGTTATGTTACGTTACACACGTATATATTGTTCCCTCCGAGAAGTATGGGCCGATACGCCAGGAATGTTGTAGTATACTGCATCCGAGATGTTAGCCTGCCTTAGGTTAGGTATATAACGCTAGAGACGTATATAATATCCCAACCGAGATGTACCGGACGACACGAACGGGATTCTGTAAAATATTACCAGCGAGGGGCTAGATGGGTTGGGTTAGGTTATGTTACGTTATAGACGTATATAGTGTTTCCACCGAGAAGTAGAGGCCGATACTACAGAAATGTTGAAAAATACTATATCCGAGAAATTAGCCTGCCTTAGGTTAGGATATATATCGCTGTAGACGTTTATAATATCCCAACCGAGACGTACGGTACGTCACGAACGGTATTCTGTAAAACATTACCAGCGAGGGACTAGATGTGTCACGTTAGGTTATGTTACGTTATAGACCTATATAATGTTCCCACCGAGAAGTATGGGCCGATATGCCAGGAATGTTGTAAAATACTGCAACCGAGATGTTAGCCTGCCTTAGGTTAGGATATATATCGCTGTAGACGTTTATAATATCCCAACCGAGACGTACGGGACGTTTATAATGTGTGTAAAAACCGTGTTAGGTTAGCTTATGTTACGTTATAGACGTGTATAATATTCCCGCCGTGAAGTAGGGGCCGATACGCCAGGAATGTTGTAAAATACTACATCCGAGATGTTAGCCTGCCTTAGGTTGGGTATATAACACTAGAGACGTATATAATATCCCAACCGAGACGTACGGGACGACACGAACGGGATTCTGTGAAATATTACCAGCGAGGGGCTAGATGGGATAGGTTAGGTTATGTTACGTTATAGACGTATATAATGTTCCCACCGAGAAGTATGTGCCGATACGCGAGGAATGGTGTAAAATACTATATCCGAGAAGTTAGCCTGCCTTAGGTTAGGATATATATCGCTGTAGACGTTTATAATATCCCAACCGAAATGTACGGGACGACACGAACGGGATTCTGTAAAACACTGCCAACGAGGGGCTAGATGGGATAGGTTAGGTTATGTTAAGTTATAGACGTGTATAATGTTCCCACGGTGAAGTAGGGGCCGATACGCCAGGAATGGAGTAAAATACTTCATCCGAGATGTTAGCTTGCCTTAGGTTAGGATATATATTGCTGTAGACGTTTATAATGTCCCAACCGAAACGTACGGGACGACAGGAACGGGATACTGTAAAACATTACCAGCTTGGGGCTAGATGGGTTAGGTTAGGTTGTGATACGTTATAGACGTATATAATGTTACCACCGAGAAGTAGGGGACGATATGCCAGGAATGTTGTAAAATACTGCATCCGAGATGATAGCCTGCCTTAGGTTAGGATATATAACGCTACAGACGTATATAATATCCCATCCGGGATGTACCGGACGACACGAACGGGATTCTGTAAAATATTACCAGCGAGGGGCTAGATGGGTTTGGTTAGGTTATGTTAAGTTATAGACGTGTATAGTGTTCCCACGGTGAAGTAGGGGCCGATACGCCAGGAATGGCGTAAAATACTTCATCCGAGATGTTAGCCTGCCTTAGGTTAGGATATATATTGCTGTAGACGTTTATAATGTCCCAACCGAGACGTACGGGACGGCAGGAACGGGATACTGTAAAACATTACCAGCGAGGGGCTAGATGTGTTAGGTTAGGTTATATTAAGTTATAGACGTATATAATGTTCCCACCGAGAAGTAGAGGCCGATGCGCCAGGAATGCTGTAAAATATTGCAACCGAGATGATAGCCTGCCTTAAGTTACGATATATAACGCTATAGACGTATATAATATCCCATCCGAGACGTACGGGTCGACAAGAACGGGATTCTGTAAAATATTACCAGCGAGGGGCTGGATGGGTTGGGTTAGGTTATGTTACGTTATAGACGTATACAATGTTCCCACCGAGAAGTATGGGCCGATACGCCAGGAATGTTGTAAAATACTATATCCGAGAAGTTAGCCTGCCTTAGGTTAGGATATATAACGCTATAGACGTATATAATATCCCAACCGAGATGTACGGGACGTCACGAACGGTATTCTGTAAAACATTACCAGCGAGGTGCTAGATGTGTTAGGTTAGCTTATGTTACGTTATAGACGTGTATAATATTCCCGCCGTGAAGTAGGGGCCGATACGCCAGGAATGTTGTAAAATACTACATCCGAGATGTTGGCCTGCCTTAGGTTAGGATATGTAACGCTATAGACGTATATAATATTCCAACCGAGATGTACGGGACGTCACGAACGGGATTCTGTAAAACATTGCCAACGAGGGGCTAGATGGGATAGATTAGGTTATGCTACGTTACAGACGTATATAATGTTCCCACCGAGAAGAATGGACCGATACGCCAGGAATGTTGTAAAATACTATATCCGAGAAGTTAGCCTGCCTTAGGTTAGGTATATAACGCTAGAGTCGTATATAATATCCCAACCGAGATGTACCGGACGACACGAACGGGATTCTGTACAATATTACCAGCGAGGGGCTAGATGGGTTAGGTTAGGTTATGTTAAGTTATAGACGTGTATAATGTTACCACGGTGAAGTAGGGGCCGATACGCCAGGAACGGCGTAAAATACTTCATCCGAGCTGTTAGCCTGCCTTAGGTTAGGATATATATTGCTGTAGACGTTTATAATGTCCGAACCGAGACGTACGGGACGGCAGGAATGGGATAGTGTAAAACATTGCCAGCGAGGGGCTAGATGGGATAGGTTAGGTTATGTTACGTTATAGACGTATATAATGTTCCCACCGAGGAGTAGAGGCCGATCCTACAGAAATGTTGTAAAATACTATATCCGAGAAATTAGCCTGCCTTAGGTTAGGATATATATCGCTGTAGACGTATATAATATCCCAACCGACATGTACGGGACGTCACGAACGGGATTCTGTAAAACATTGCCAACGAGGGGCTAGATGGGATAGGTTAGGTTATGTTACGTTACAGACGTATATAATGTTCCCACCGAGAAGTAGATGCCGATCCTACAGAAATGTTGTTAAATACTATATCCGAGAAGTTAGCCTGCCTTAGGTTAGGATATATAACGCTGTAGACATATATAATGTCCCAACCGAGACGTACGGGACGTCACGAACGGGATTCTGTAAAACATTGCCAACGAGGGGCTAGATGGGATAGGTTAGGTTATGTTACGTTACACACATACATAATGTTCCCACCGAGAAGTATGGCCCGATACGCCAGGAATGTTGTAATATACTGCATCCGAGATGTTAGCCTGCCTTAGGTTGGGTATATAACGCTAGAGACGTATATAATATCCCAACCGAGACGTACGGGACGACACGAACGGGATTCTGTGAAATATTACCAGCGAGGGGCTAGATGGGATAGGTTAGGTTATGTTACGTTACAGACGTATATAATGTTCCCACCGAGAAGTAGAGGCCGATCCTACAGAAATGTTGTAAAATACTATATCCGAGAAATTAGCCTGCCTTAGGTTAGGATATATATCGCTGTAGACGTTTATAATATCCCAACCGAGACGCACGGGACGTCACGAACGGTATTCTGTAAAACATTACCAGCGAGGGACTAGATGTGTCAGGTTAGGTTATGTTACGTTATAGACCTATATAATGTTCCCACCGAGAAGTATGCGCCGATATGCCAGGAATGTTTTAAAATACTGCAACCGAGATGTTAGCCTGCCTTAGGTTAGGATACATAACGCTATAGACGTATATAATATCCCAACCGAGACGTACGGGACGACACGAACGGTATTCTGTAAAACATTACCAGCGAGGGACTAGATGTGTCAGGTTAGGTTATGTTACGTTATAGACCTATATAATGTTCCCACCGAGAAGTATGCGCCGATATGCCAGGAATGTTTTTAAATACTGCAACCGAGATGTTAGCCTGCCTTAGGTTAGGATACATAACGCTATAGACGTATATAATGTCCAAACCGATACGTACGGGACGGCAGGAACGAGATACTGTAAAACATTACCAGCGAGGGGCTAGATGGGATAGGTTACGTTATGTTACGTTATGGACGTATATAATGTTCCCACCGAGAAGTATGGGCCGATACGCCAGGAATGTTGTGAAATACTGCATCCGAGATGCTAGCCTGCCTTAGGTTAGGATATATATCGCTGTAGACGTTTATAATGTCTCATCCGAGACGTACGGGACGACAGGGACGGGATTCTGTAAAACATTACCAGCGAGGGGCTAGATGGGTTAGGATAGGTTGTGATACGTTATAAACGTATATAATGTTCCCACCGAGAAGTAGGGGCCGGTATGCCAGGGATGTTGTAAAATACTGCATCCGAGATGATAGCTTGCCTTAGGTTAGGATATATAACGCTATAGACGTATATAATATTCCAACCGAGATGTACGGGACGCCACGAACGGGATTCTGTAAAACATTGCCAACGAGGGGCTAGATGGGATAGGTTAGGTTATGTTACGTTACACACGTATATA
This sequence comes from Xylocopa violacea, assembly GCA_963969225.1. Taxonomy (NCBI): domain Eukaryota; kingdom Metazoa; phylum Arthropoda; class Insecta; order Hymenoptera; family Apidae; genus Xylocopa; species Xylocopa violacea. The sequence continues at coordinate 633,703 of CAXAJV010000807.1, forward strand.
ATGTTCCCACCGAGAAGTATGGGCCGATACGCCAGGAATGTTGTAATATACTGCATCCGAGATGTTAGCCTGCCTTAGGTTAGGTATATAACGCTAGAGACGTATATGATATCCCAACCGAGATGTACCGGACGACACGAACGGGATTCTGTAAAATATTACCAGCGAGGGGCTAGGTGGGTTGGGTTAGGTTATGTTACGTTATAGACATATATAATGTTCCATCCGAGAAGTAGAGGCCGATCCTACAGAAATGTTGTAAAATACTATATCCGAGAAATTAGCCTGCCTTAGGTTAGGATATATATCGCTGTAGACGTTTATAATATCCCAACCGAGACGTACGGGACGTCACGAACGGTATTCTGTAAAACATTACCAGCGAGGGACTAGATGTGTCAGGTTAGGTTATGTTACGTTATAGACCTATATAATGTTCCCACCGAGAAGTATGGGCCGATATGCCAGGAATGTTGTAAAATACTGCAACCGAGATGTTAGCCTGCCTTAGGTTAGGATATATATCGCTGTAGACGTTTATAATGTCTCATCCGAGACGTACGGGACGACAGGGACGGGATTCTGTAAAACATTACCAGCGAGGGGCTAGATGGGTTAGGATAGGTTGTGATACGTTATAAACGTATATAATGTTCCCACCGAGAAGTAGGGTCCGGTATGCCAGGGATGTTGTAAAATACTGCATCCGAGATGATAGCTTGCCTTAGGTTAGGATATATAACGCTATAGACGTATATAATATCCCAACCGAGACGTACGGGACGATACGAACGGGATTCTGTGAAATATTACCAGCGAGGGGCTAGATGGGATAGGTTAGGTTATGTTACGTTATAGACGTATATAATTTTCCCACCGAGAAGTATGGGCCGATACGCGAGGAATGTTGTAAAATACTATATCCGAGAAGTTAGCCTGCCTTAGGTTAGGATATATATCGCTGTAGCCGTTTATAACGTCTCATCCGAGACGTACGGGACGACAGGGACGGGATTCTGTAAAACATTAACAGCGAGGGGCTAGATGGGTTAGGATAGGTTGTGATACGTTATAAACGTATATAATGTTCCCACCGAGAAGTAGGGGCCGATATGCCAGGAATGTTGTAAAATACTGCATCCGAGATGATAGCTTGCCTTAGGTTAGGATATATAACGCTATAGACGTATATAATATTCCAACCGAGATGTACGGGACGTCACGAACGGTATTCTGTAAAACATTGCCAACGAGGGGCTAGATGGGATAGGTTAGGTTATGTTACGTTACACACGTATATAATGTTCCCACCGAGAAGTATGGGCCGATACGCCAGGAATGTTGTAAAATACTGCATCCGAGATGTTAGCCTGCCTTAGGTTAGGATATATATTGCTGTAGACGTTTATAATGTCCAAACCGAGACGTACGGGACGGCGGGAACGGGATACTGTAAAACATTACCAGCTTGGGGCTAGATGGGTTAGGTTAGGTTGTGATACGTTATAGACGTATATAATGTTACCACCGAGAAGTAGGGGACGATATGCCAGGAATGTTGTAAAATACTGCATCCGAGATGATAGCCTGCCTTAGGTTAGGATATATAACGCTATAGACGTATATAATATCCCATCCGAGATGTACCGGACGACACGAACGGTATTCTGCAAAACATTGCCAACGAGGGGCTAGATGGGATAGGTTAAGTTATGTTACGTTATAGACGTTTATAATGTTCCCACCGAGAAGTAGCGGGCGATATGCCAGGAATGTTGTAAAATACTGCATTCGAGATGATAGCTTGCCTTAGGTTAGGATATATATCGCTGTAGACGTTTATAATATCCCAACCGAGATGTACGGGACGACACGAATTGGATTCTGTGAAATATTACCAGCGAGGGGCTAGATGGGTTAGGTTAGGTTGTGATACGTTATAAACGTATATAATGTTCCCACCGAGAAGTAGGGGTCGATATGCCAGGAATATTGTAAAATACTGCATCCGAGATTATAGCTTGCCTTAGGTTAGCATATATAACGCTATAGACGTATATAATATTCCAACCGAGATGTACGAGACGTCACGAACGGGATTCTGTAAAACATTGCCAACGACTGGCTAGATGGGATAGGTTAGGTTATGTTACGTTACACACGTACATAATGTTCCCACCGAGAAGAATGGCCCGATACGCCAGGAATGTTGTAATATACTGCATCCGAGATGTTAGCCTGCCTTAGGTTAGGTATATAACGCTAGAGACGTATATAATATCCCAACCGAGACGTACGGGTCGACAAGAACGGGATTCTGTAAAATATTACCAGCGAGGGGCTAGATGGGTTGGGTTAGGTTATGTTACGTTATTGACGTATATAGTGTTCCCACCGAGAAGTAGGGACCGATACGGCAGGAATATTGTAAAATACTGCAACCGAGATGTTAGCCTGCCTTAGGTTAGGATACATAACGCTATAGGCGTATATAATATCCCAACCGAGACGTACGGGACGACACGAACGGGATTCTGTAAAACATTACCAGCGAGGGTCTAGATGGGTTAGGTTAGATTATATTACGTTATAGACGTATATAATGTTCCCACCGAGAAGTAGATGCCGATCCTACAGAAATGTTGTTAAATACTATATCCGAGAAGTTAGCCTGCCTTAGGTTAGGATATATAACGCTGTAGACGTATATAATGTCCCAACCGAGACGTACGGGACGTCACGAACGGGATTCTGTAAAACATTGCCAACGAGGGGCTAGATGGGATAGGTTAGGTTATGTTACGTTACACACGTACATAATGTTCCCACGGTGAAGTAGGGGCCGATACGCCAGGAACGGCGTAAAATACTTCATCCGAGCTGTTAGCCTGCCTTAGGTTAGGATATATATTGCTGTAGACGTTTATAATGTCCCAACCGAGACGTACGGGACGGCAGGAATGGGATAGTGTAAAACATTGCCAGCGAGGGGCTAGATGGGATAGGTTAGGTTATGTTACGTTATAGACGTATATATTGTTCCCACCGAGAAGTACGGGCCGATACGCCAGGAATGTTGTAAAATACTATATCCGAGAAGTTAGCCTGCCTTAGGTTAGGATATATATCGCTGTAGACGTATATAATGTCCCAACCGAGACGTACGGGACGACACGAACGGGATTCTGTAAAACATTACCAGCGAGGGGCTGGATGGGTTAGGTTAGGTTATGTTACGTTATAGACGTATATAATGTTCCCACCCGGAAATAGGGGCCGATACTCCAAGAATGTTGTAAAATACTACATCCGAGAGGTTAGCCTGCCTTACGTTAGGATATATAACGCTGTAGACGTATATAATGTCCCATCCGAGACGTACGGGACGACACGAACGGGATTCTGTAAAACATTACCAGCGAGGGGTAGATGTGTTAGGTTAGGTTATGTTACGTTACAGACGTATATAATGTTCCCACCGAGAAGTAGGGGCCGATACTCCAAGAATGTTGTAAAATACTACATCCGAGATGTTAGCCTGCCTTACGTTAGGATATATATCGCTGTAGACGTATATAACATCCCAACCCCCATGTACGGGACGACAGGAACGGGATTCTGCAAAACATTACCAGCGAGGGGCTAGATGGGTTAGGTTCGGTTATGTTACGTTATAGACGTATATAATGTTCCCACCGAGAAGTAGAGGCCGATCCTACAGAAATGTTGTAAAATAATATATCCGAGAAATTAGCATGCCTTAGGTTAGGATATATATCGCCGTAGACGTTTATAATGTCTCATCAGAGACGTACGGGACGACAGGGACGGGATTCTGTAAAGTATTACCAGCGAGGGGCTAGATGGGTTAGGTTAGATTATATTACGTTATAGACGTATATAATGTTCCCACCGAGAAGTAGATGCCGATCCTACAGAAATGTTGTTAAATACTATATCCGAGAAGTTAGCCTGCCTTAGGTTAGGATATATAACGCTGTAGACGTATATAATGTCCCAACCGAGACGTACGGGACGTCACGAACGGGATTCTGTAAAACATTGCCAACGAGGGGCTAGATGGGATAGTATAGGTTATGTTACGTTACACACGTACATAATGTTCCCACCGAGAAGTATGGGCCGATACGCCAGGAATGTTGTAAAATACTATATCCGAGAAGTTAGCCTGCCTTAGGTTAGGATATATATCGCTGTAGACGTTTATAATGTCTCATCCGAGACGTACGGGCCGACAGGGACGGGATTCTGTAAAACATTACCAGCGAGGGGGTTGATGGGTTAGGTTAGGTTGTGATACGTTATAGACGTTTATAATGTTCCCACCGAGAAGTATGGGCCGATACGCCAGGAATGTTGTAAAATACTGCATCCGAGATGTTAGCCTGCCTTAGGTTAGGTATATAACGCTAGAGACGTATATAATATCCCAACCGAAATGTACGGGACGACACGAACGGGATTCTGTAAAACATTGCCAACGAGGGGCTAGATGGGATAGGTTAGGTTATGTTAAGTTATAGACGTGTATAATGTTCCCACGGTGAAGTATGGGCCGATACGCCAGGAATGTTGTAAAATACTGCATCCGAGATGTTAGCCTGCCTTAGGTTAGGTATATAACGCTAGAGACGTATATAATATCCCAACGGAGATGTACGGGACGACACGAACGGGATTCTGTAAAACATTGCCAACGAGGGGCTAGATGGGTTGGGTTAGGTTATGTTACGTTATAGACGTGTGTAATGTTCCCACCGTGAAGTAGGGGCCGATACGCCAGGAATGTTGTAAAATACTACATCCGAGATGTTAGCCTGCCTTAGGTTAGGATATATAACGCTATAGACGTATATAACATCCCAACCGAGACGTACGGGACGGCAGGAATGGGATAGTGTAAAACATTGCCAGCGAGGGGCTAGATGGGATAGGTTAGGTTATGTTACGCTATAGACGTATATAATGTTCCCACCGAGGAGTAGAGGCCGATCCTACAGAAATGTTGTAAAATACTATATCCGAGAAATTAGCCTGCCTTAGGTTAGGATATATATCGCTGTAGACGTATATAATATCCCAACCGAGATGTACGGGACGTCACGAACGGGATTCTGTAAAACATTGCCAACGAGGGGCTAGATGGGATAGGTTAGGTTATGTTACGTTACAGACGTATATAATGTTCCCACCGAGAAGTACGGGCCGATACGCCAGGAATGTTGTAAAATACTGCATCAGAGATGTTAGCCTGCCTTACGTTAGGAGATATATCGCTGTAGACGTATATAACATCCCAACCGAGATGTACGGGACGTCACGAACGGGATTCTGTAAAACATTGCCAACGAGGGGCTAGATGGGATAGGTTAGGTTATGTTACGTTACAGACGTATATAATGTTCCCACCGAGAAGTACGGGCCGATACGCCAGGAATGTTGTAAAATACTGCATCAGAGATGTTAGCCTGCCTTACGTTAGGAGATATATCGCTGTAGACGTATATAACATCCCAACCGAGATGTACGGGACGACAGGAACGGGATTCTGTAAAACATTACCAGCGAGGGGCTAGATGGGTTAGGTTAGGTTGTGATACGTTATAAACGTATATAATGTTCCCACCGAGAAGTAGGGGCCGATGTGCCAGGAATGTTGTAAAATACTGTATCCGAGATGTTAGCCTGCCTTAGGTTAGGTATATAACGCTAGAGTCGTATATAATATCCCAACCGAGATGTACCGGACGACAGGAACGGGATTCTGTAAAATATTACCAGCGAGGGGCTAGATGGGTTAGGTTAGGTTATGTTAAGTTATAGACGAGTATAATGTTCCCACGGTGAAGTAGGGGCCGATACGGCAGGAACGGCGTAAAATACTTCATCCGAGCTGTTAGCCTGCCTTAGGTTAGGATATATATTGCTGTAGACGTTTATAATGTCCCAACCGAGACGTACGGGACGGCAGGAATGGTGTAGTGTAAAACATTGCCAGCGAGGGGCTAGATGGGATAGGTTAGGTTATGTTACGTTATAGACGTATATAATGTTCCCACCGAGGATTAGAGGCCGATCCTACAGAAATGTTGTAAAATACTATATCCGAGAAATTAGCCTGCCTTAGGTTAGGATATATATCGCTGTAGACGTATATAATATCCCAACCGAGATGTACGGGACGACACGAATTGGATTCTGTGAAATATTACCAGCGAGGGGCTAGATGGGTTAGGTTAGTTTGTGATACGTTATAAACGTATATAATGTTCCCACCGAGAAGTAGGGGTCGATATGCCAGGAATATTGTGAAATACTGCATCCGAGATTATAGCTTGCCTTAGGTTAGCATATATAACGCTATAGACGTATATAATATTCCAACCGAGATGTACGAGACGTCACGAACGGGATTCTGTAAAACATTGCCAACGAGGGGCTAGATGGGATAGGTTAGGTTATGTTACGTTATAGACGTGTATAATGTTCCCGCCGAGAAGTAGAGCCGATACGCCAGGAATGTTGTAAAATACTGCATCCGAGATGTTAGCCAGCCTTAGGTTAGGATATATAACACTATAGACGTATATAATATCCCAACCGAGATGTACGGGACGACACGAATTGGATTCTGTGAAATATTACCACCGAGGGGCTAGATGGGTTAGGTTAGGTTTTGTTACGTTATAGACGTGTACAATCTTCCCACCGTGACGTAGGGGCGGATACGCCAGGAATGGCGTAAAATACAGCATCCGAGATGTTAGCCTGCCTTAGGGTAGGACATATAACGCTGTAGACGTATATAATGTCCCAACCGAGACGTACGGGACGAGAGGAACGGGATTCTGCAATACATTACCAGCGAGGGGCTAGATGGGTTAGGTTAGGTTATGTTACGTTATAGACGTATATAATGTTCCCACCGAGAAGTAGAGGCCGATCCTACAGAAATGTTGTAAAATAATATATCCGAGAAATTAGCCTGCCTTAGGTTAGGATATATAACGCTGTAGACGTTTATAATGTCTCATCCGAGACGTACGGGACGACAGGGACGGGATTCTGTAAAATATTACCAGCGAGGGGCTAGATGGGTTAGGATAGGTTGTGATACGTTATAAACGTATATAATGGTCCCACCGAGAAGTAGGTGCCGATACTCCAAGAATGTTGTAAAATACTACATCCGAGATGTTAGCCTGCCTTACGTTAGGATATATATCGCTGTAGACGTATATAACATCCCAACCGAGATGTACGGGACGACAGGAACGGGATTCTGCAAAACATTACCAGCGAGGGGCTAGATGGGTTAGGTTCGGTTATGTTACGTTATAGACGTATATAATGTTCCCACCGAGAAGTAGAGGCCGATCCTACAGAAATGTTGTAAAATAATATATCCGAGAAATTAGCATGCCTTAGGTTAGGATATATATCGCCGTAGACGTTTATAATGTCTCATCCGAGACGTACGGGACGACAGGGACGGGATTCTGTAAAATATTACCAGCGAGGGGCTAGATGGGTTAGGTTAGATTATATTACGTTATAGACGTATATAATGTTCCCACCGAGAAGTAGATGCCGATCCTACAGAAATGTTGTTAAATACTATATCCGAGAAGTTAGCCTGCCTTAGGTTAGGATATATAACGCTGTAGACGTATATAATGTCCCAACCGAGACGTACGGGACGTCACGAACGGGATTCTGTAAAACATTGCCAACGAGGGGCTAGATGGGATAGTATAGGTTATGTTACGTTACACACGTACATAATGTTCCCACCGAGAAGTATGGCCCGATACGCCAGGAATGTTGTAATATACTGCATCCGAGATGTTAGCCTGCCTTAGGTTAGGTATATAACGCTAGAGACGTATATAATATCACAACCGAGACGTACGGGACGACACGAACGGGATTCTGTGAAATATTACCAGCGAGGGGCTAGATGGGTTGGGTTAGGTTATGTTACGTTATAGACGTATATAGTGTTCCCACCGAGAAGTAGGGGCCGATACGGCAGGAACATTGTAAAATACTGCAACCGAGATGTTAGCCTGCCTTAGGTTAGGATACATATCGCTGTAGACGTATATAACATCCCAACCGAGATGTACGGGACGACAGGAACGGGATTCTGTAAAACATTACCAGCGAGGGGCTAGATGGGTTAGGTTAGGTTGTGATACGTTATAAACGTATATAATGTTCCCACCGAGAAGTAGGGGCCGATGTGCCAGGAATGTTGTAAAATACTGTATCCGAGATGTTAGCCTGCCTTAGGTTAGGTATATAACGCTAGAGTCGTATATAATATCCCAACCGAGATGTACCGGACGACAGGAACGGGATTCTGTAAAATATTACCAGCGAGGGGCTAGATGGGTTAGGTTAGGTTATGTTAAGTTATAGACGAGTATAATGTTCCCACGGTGAAGTAGGGGCCGATACGGCAGGAATGTTGTAAAATACTATATCCGAGATGTTAGCCTGCCTTAGGTTAGTATATATATCGCTGTAGACGTATATAATATCCCAACCGAGATGTACGGGACGACACGAACGGAATTCTGTAAAACATTGCCAACGAGGGGCTAGATGGGATAGGTTAGGTTATGTTACGTTACAGACGTATATAATGTTCCCACCGAGAAGTAGGGGCCGATACTCCAAGAATGTTGTAAAATACTACATCCGAGATGTTAGCCTGCCTTACGTTAGGATATATATCGCTGTAGACGTATATAACATCCCAACCGAGATGTACGGGACGACAGGAACGGGATTCTGCAAAACATTACCAGCGAGGGGCTAGATGGGTTAGGTTAGGTTATGTTACGTTATAGACGTGTATAATGTTCCCACCGAGAAATAGAGCCGATACGCCAGGAATGTTGTAAAATATTGCGTCCGAGATGATAGCCTGCCTTAGGTTAGGATATATAACGCTATAGACGTATATAATATCCCAACCGAGTCGTACGGGTCGACAAGAACGGGATTCTGCAAAATATTACCAGCGAGGGGCTAGATGGGTTAGGATAGGTTTTGTTACGTTATAGACGTGTATAATGTTCCCACCGCGAAGTAGGGGCCGATACTCCAAGAATGTTGTAAAATACTACATCCGAGATGTTAGCCTGCCTTACGTTAATATATATATCGCTGTAGACGTATATAGGGTCCCATCCGAGACGTACGGGACGACACGAACGGGATTCTGTAAAACATTACCAGCTAGGGGTAGATGTGTTAGGTCAGGCTATGTTACGTTATAGACCTATATAGTGTTCCCACCGAGAAGCATGGGCCGATACGCCAGGAATGTTGTAAAATACTGCAACCGAGATGTTAGCCTGCCTTAGGTTAGGATATATAACGCTGTAGACGTTTATAATGTCCCAACCGAGACGTACGGGACGACACGAACGGGATTCTGTAAAACATTACCAGCGAGGGGCTAGATGGGTTAGGTTAGGTTGTGATACGTTATAAACGTATATAATGGTCCCACCGAGAAGTAGGGGCCGATATGCCAGGAATGTTGTAAAATACTGCATCCGAGATGATAGCTTGCCTTAGGTTAGGATATATAACGCTATAGACGTATATAATATTCCAACCGAGATGTACGGGACGTCACGAACGGGATTCTGTAAAACAGTGCCAACGAGGGGCTAGATGGGATAGGTTAGGTTATGTTACGTTATAGACGTATATAATGTTCCCACCGAGAAGTATGGGCCGATACGCCAGGAATGTTGTAAAATACTGCATCCGAGATGTTAGCCTGCCTTAGGTTAGGTATATAACGCTAGAGTCGTATATAATATCCCAACCGAGATGTACCGGACGACAGGAACGGGATTCTGTAAAATATTACCAGCGAGGGGCTAGATGGGTTAGGTTAGGTTATGTTAAGTTATAGACATGTATAATGTTCCCACGGTGAAGTAGGGGCCGATACGCCAGGAATGTTGTAAAATACTATATCCGAGATGTTAGCCTGCCTTAGGTTAGGATATATATCGCTGTAGACGTATATAATATCCCAACCGAGATGTACGGGACGACACGAACGGAATTCTGTAAAACATTGCCAACGAGGGGCTAGATGGGATAGGTTAGGTTATGTTACGTTACAGACGTATATAATGTTCCCACCGAGAAGTAGGGGCCGATACTCCAAGAATGTTGTAAAATACTACATCCGAGATGTTAGCCTGCCTTACGTTAGGATATATATCGCTGTAGACGTATATAACATCCCAACCGAGATGTACGGGATGACAGGAACAAGATTCTGCAAAACATTACCAGCGAGGGGCTAGATGGGTTAGGTTAGGTTATGTTACGTTATAGACGTGTATAATGTTCCCACAGAGAAGTAGAGCCGATACGCTAGGAATGTTGTAAAATGCTGCATCCGAGATGTTAGCCTGCCTTAGGTTAGGATATATAACGCTATAGACGTATATAATATCCCAACCGAGATGTACGGAACGACAGGGACGGGATTCTGTAAAATATTACCAGCGAGGGGCTAGATGGGTTAGGTTAGGTTGTGATACGTTATAGACGTATATAATGTTCCCACCGAGAAGTAGGGGCCGATATGCCAGGAATGTTGTAAAATACTGCATCCGAGATGATAGCCTGGCTTAGGTTAGGATATATAACGCTGTAGACGTATATAATGTCCCAGCCGAGACGTACGGGACGACACGAACGGGATTCTGTAAAACATTACGAGCGATGGGCTAGATGTGATAGGTTAGGTTATATTACGTTATAGACCTATATAATGTTCCCACCGAGAAGTTGAGGCCGATGCGCCAGGAATGTTGTAAAATATTGCATCCGAGATGATAGCCTGCCTTAGGTTAGGATATATAACGCTATAAACGTATATAATATCCCAACCGAGTCGTACGGGTCGACAAGAACGGGATTCTGCAAAATATTACCAGCGAGGGGCTAGATGGGTTAGGTTAGGTTATGTTACGTTATAGACGTGTATAATGTTCCCACCGCGAAGTAGGGGCCGATACTCCAAGAATGTTGTAAAATACTACATCGGAGATGTTAGCCTGCCTTACGTTAATATATATATCGCTGTAGACGTATATAGGGTCCCATCCGAGGCGTACGGGACGACACGAACGGGATTCTGTAAAACATTACCAGCGAGGGGTAGATGTGTTAGGTTAGGTTATGTTACGTTATAGACCTATATAATGTTCCCACCGAGAAGCATGGGCCGATACGCCAGGTATGTTGTAAAATACTGCAACCGAGATGTTAGCCTGCCTTAGGTTAGGATATATAACGCTGTAGACGTTTATAATGTCCCAACCGAGACGTACGGGACGACACGAACGGGATTCTGTAAAACATTACCAGCGAGGGGCTAGATGGGTTAGGCTAGGTTGTGATACGTTATAAACGTATATAATGGTCCCACCGAGAAGTAGGGGCCGATATGCCAGGAATGTTGTAAAATACTATATCCGAGAAGTTAGCCTGCCTTAGGTTAGGATATATATCGCTGTAGACGTATATAATATCCCAACCGAGATGTACGGGACGACACGAACGGGATTCTGTAAAACATTGCAAACGAGGGGCTAGGTGGGATAGGTTAGGTTATGTTACGTTACAGACGTATATAATGTTCCCACCGAGAAGTAGGGGCCGATACTCCAAGAATGTTGTAAAATACTACATCCGAGATGTTAGCCTGCCTTACGTTAGGATATATATCGCTGTAGACGTATATAACATCCCAACCGAGATGTACGGGACGACAGGAACGGGATTCTGCAAAACATTACCAGCGAGGGGCTAGATGGGTTAGGTTAGGTTATATTACGTTATAGACCTATATAATGTTCCCACCTAGAAGTTGAGGCCGATGCGCCAGGAATGTTGTAAAATATTGCATCCGAGATGATAGCCTGCCTTAGGTTAGGATATATAACGCTATAGACGTATATAATATCCCAACCGAGTCGTACGGGTCGACAAGAACGGGATTCTGCAAAATATTACCAGCGAGGGGCTAGATGGGTTAGGTTAGGTTTTGTTACGTTATAGACGTGTATAATGTTCCCACCGCGAAGTAGGGGCCGATACTCCAAGAATGTTGTAAAATACTACATCCGAGATGTTAGCCTGCCTTACGTTAATATATATATCGCTGTAGACGTATATAGGGTCCCATCCGAGACGTACGGGACGACACGAACGGGATTCTGTAAAACATTACCAGCGAGGGGTAGATGTGTTAGGTTAGGTTATGTTACGTTATAGACCTATATAATGTTCCCACCGAGAAGCATGGGCCGATACGCCAGGAATGTTGTAAAATACTGCAACCGAGATGTTAGCATGCCTTAGGTTAGGATATATAACGCTGTAGACGTTTATAATGTCCCAACCGAGACGTACGGGACGACACGAACGGGATTCTGTAAAACATTACCAGCGAGGGGCTAGATGGGTTAGGCTAGGTTGTGATACGTTATAAACGTATATAATGGTCCCACCGTGAAGTAGGGGCCGATATGCCAGGAATGTTGTAAAATACTGCATCCGAGATGATAGCTTGCCTTAGGTTAGGATATATAACGCTATAGACGTATATAATATTCCAACCGAGATGTACGGGACGTCACGAACGGGATTCTGTAAAACAGTGCAAACGAGGGGCTAGATGGGTTAGGTTAGGTTATGTTACGTTATAGACGTATATAATGTTCCCACCGAGAAGTAGAGGCCGATCCTACAGAAATGTTGTAAAATAATATATCCGAGAAATTAGCCTGCCTTAGGTTAGGATATATATCGCCGTAGACGTTTATAATGTCTCATCCGAGACGTACGGGACGACAGGGACGGGATTCTGTAAAATATTACCAGCGAGGGGCTAGATGGGTTAGGATAGGTTGTGATACGTTATAAACGTATATAATGGTCCCACCGAGAAGTAGGGGCCGATATGCCAGGAATGTTGTAAAATACTGCATCCGAGATGATAGCCTGGCTTAGGTTAGGATATATAACGCTGTAGACGTATATAATGTCCCAGCCGAGACGTACGGGACGACACGAACGGGATTCTGTAAAACATTACGAGCGATGGGCTAGATGTGTTAGGTTAGGTTATATTACGTTATAGACCTATATAATGTTCCCACCGAGAAGTTGAGGCCGATGCGCCAGGAATGTTGTAAAATATTGCATCCGAGATGATAGCATGCCTTAGGTTAGGATATATAACGCTATAGACGTATATAATATCCCAACCGAGTCGTACGGGTCGACAAGAACGGGATTCAGCAAAATATTACCAGCGAGGGGCTAGATGGGTTAGGTTAGGTTTTGTTACGTTATAGACGTGTATAATGTTCCCACCGCGAAGTAGGGGCCGATACTCCAAGAATGTTGTAAAATACTACATCCGAGATGTTAGCCTGCCTTACGTTAATATATATATCGCTGTAGACGTATATAGGGTCCCATCCGAGACGTACGGGACGACACGAACGGGATTCTGTAAAACATTACCAGCGAGGGGCAGATGTGTTAGGTTAGGTTATGTTACGTTATAGACCTATATAATGTTCCCACCGAGAAGCATGGGCCGATACGCCAGGAATGTTGTAAAATATTGCATCCGAGATGATAGCCTGCCTTAGGTTAGGATATATAACGCTGTAGACGTTTATAATGTCCCAACCGAGACGTACGGGACGACACGAACGGGATTCTGTAAAACATTACCAGCGAGGGGCTAGATGGGTTAGGTTAGGTTGTGATACGTTATAAACGTATATAATGGTCCCACCGTGAAGTAGGGGCCGATATGCCAGGAATGTTGTAAAATACTGCATCCGAGATGATAGCTTGCCTTAGGTTAGGATATATAACGCTATAGACGTATATAATATTCCAACCGAGATGTACGGGACGTCACGAACGGGATTCTGTAAAACAGTGCCAACGAGGGGCTAGATGGGTTAGGTTAGGTTATGTTACGTTATAGACGTATATAATGTTCCCACCGAGAAGTAGAGGCCGATCCTACAGAAATGTTGTAAAATAATATATCCGAGAAATTAGCCTGCCTTAGGTTAGGATATATATCGCCGTAGACGTTTATAATGTCTCATCCGAGACGTACGGGACGACAGGGACGGGATTCTGTAAAATATTACCAGCGAGGGGCTAGATGGGTTAGGATAGGTTGTGATACGTTATAAACGTATATAATGGTCCCACCGAGAAGTAGGGGCCGATATGCCAGGAATGTTGTAAAATACTGCATCCGAGATGATAGCCTGGCTTAGGTTAGGATATATAACGCTGTAGACGTATATAATGTCCCAGCCGAGACGTACGGGACGACACGAACGGGATTCTGTAAAACATTACGAGCGATGGGCTAGACGTGTTAGGTTAGGTTATATTACGTTATAGACCTATATAATGTTCCCACCGAGAAGTTGAGGCCGATGCGCCAGGAATGTTGTAAAATATTGCATCCGAGATGATAGCCTGCCTTAGGTTAGGATATATAACGCTATAGACGTATATAATATCCCAACCGAGTCGTACGGGTCGACAAGAACGGGATTCTGCAAAATATTACCAGCGAGGGGCTAGATGGGTTAGGTTAGGTTTTGTTACGTTATAGACGTGTATAATGTTCCCACCGCGAAGTAGGGGCCGATACTCCAAGAATGTTGTAAAATACTACATCCGAGATGTTAGCCTGCCTTACGTTAATATATATATCGCTGTAGACGTATATAGGGTCCCATCCGAGGCGTACGGGACGACACGAAGGGGATTCTGTAAAACATTACCAGCGAGGGGTAGATGTGTTAGGTTAGGTTATGTTACGTTATAGACCTATATAATGTTCCCACCGAGAAGCATGGGCCGATACGCCAGGTATGTTGTAAAATACTGCAACCGAGATGTTAGCCTGCCTTAGGTTAGGATATATAACGCTGTAGACGTTTATAATGTCCCAACCGAGACGTACGGGACGACACGAACGGGATTCTGTAAAACATTACCAGCGAGGGGCTAGATGGGTTAGGTTAGGTTGTGATACGTTATAAACGTATATAATGGTCCCACCGAGAAGTAGGGGCCGATATGCCAGGAATGTTGTAAAATACTATATCCGAGAAGTTAGCCTGCCTTAGGTTAGGATATATATCGCTGTAGACGTATATAATATCCCAACCGAAATGTACGGGACGACACGAACGGGATTCTGTAAAACATTGCAAACGAGGGGCTAGATGGGATAGGTTAGGTTATGTTACGTTACAGACGTATATAATGTTCCCACCGAGAAGTAGGGGCCGATACTCCAAGAATGTTGTAAAATACTACATCCGAGATGTTAGCCTGCCTTACGTTAGGATATATATCGCTGTAGACGTATATAACATCCCAACCGAGATGTACGGGACGACAGGAACGGGATTCTGCAAAACATTACCAGCGAGGGGCTAGATGGGTTAGGTTAGGTTATATTACGTTATAGACCTATATAATGTTCCCACCTAGAAGTTGAGGCCGATGCGCCAGGAATGTTGTAAAATATTGCATCCGAGATGATAGCCTGCCTTAGGTTAGGATATATAACGCTATAGACGTATATAATATCCCAACCGAGATGTACGGGACGACACGAACGGGATTCTTAAAACATTACCAGCGAGGGGCTAGATGGGTTAGGTTAGGTTATGTTACGTTATAGACGTATATAATGTTCCCACCGAGAAGTAGAGGCCGATCCTACAGAAATGTTGTAAAATAATATATCCGAGAAATTAGCCTGCCTTAGGTTAGGATATATATCGCTGTAGACGTTTATAATGTCTCATCCGAGACGTACGGGACGACAGGGACGGGATTCTGTAAAATATTACCAGCGAGGGGCTAGATGGTTTAGGATAGGTTGTGATACGTTATAAACGTATATAAGGGTCCCACCGAGAAGTAGGGGCCGATATGCCAGGAATGTTGTAAAATACTGCAACCGAGATGTTATCCTGCCTTAGGTTAGGATACATAACGCTATAGACGTATATAATACCCCAACCGAGACGTACGGGTCGACACGAACGGGATTCTGTAAAACATTACCAGCGAGGGGCTAGATGGGTTAGGTTGGATTATATTACGTTATAGACGTATATAATTTTCCCACCGAGAAGTAGAGGCCGATCCTACAGAAATGTTGTAAAATACTATATCCGAGAAGTTAGCCTGCCTTAGGTTAGGATATATATCGCTGTAGACGTTTATAATGTCTCATCCGAGACGTACGGGACGACAGGGACGGGATTCTGTAAAATATTACCAGCGAGGGGCTAGATGGGTTAGGTTAGGTTGTGATACGTTATAGACGTGTATAATGTTCCCACCGAGAAGTAGGGGCCGATATGCCAGGAATGTTGTAAAATATTGCATCCGAGATGATAGCCTGCCTTAGGTTAGGATATATAACGCTATAGACGTATATAATATCCCAACCGAGTCGTACGGGTTGACAAGAACGGGATTCTGTAAAATATTACCAGCGAGGGGCTAGATGGGTTAGGTTAGGTTTTGTTACGTTATAGACGTGTATAATGTTCCCACCGCGAAGTAGGGGCCGATACTCCAAGAATGTTGTAAAATACTACATCCGAGTTGTTAGCCTGCCTTACGTTAATATATATATCGCTGTAGACGTATATAGGGTCCCATCCGAGACGTACGGGACGACACGAACGGGATTCTGTAAAACATTACCAGCGAGGGGTAGATGTGTTAGGTTAGGTTATGTTACGTTATAGACCTATATAATGTTCCCACCGAGAAGCATGGGCCGATACGCCAGGAATGTTGTAAAATACTGCAACCGAGATGTTAGCCTGCCTTAGGTTAGGATATATAACGCTGTAGACGTTTATAATGTCCCAACCGAGACGTACGTTACGACACGAACGGGATTCTGTAAAACATTACCAGCGAGGGGCTAGATGGGTTAGGTTAGGTTGTGATACGTTAAAAACGTATATAATGGTCCCACCGAGAAGTAGGGGCCGATATGCCAGGAATGTTGTAAAATACTATATCCGAGAAGTTAGCCTGCCTTAGGTTAGGATATATATCGCTGTAGACGTTTATAATGTCTCATCCGAGACGTACGGGACGACAGGGACGGGATTCTGTAAAATATTACCAGCGAGGGGCTAGATGGGTTAGGTTAGGTTGTGATACGTTATAGACGTTGATAATGTTCCCACCGAGAAGTAGGGGCCGATATGCCAGGAATGTTGTAAAATACTGCATCCGAGATGTTAGCCTGCCTTACGTTAATATATATATCGCTGTAGACGTATATAGTGTCCCATCCGAGACGTACGGGACGACACGAACGGGATTCTGTAAAACATTACCAGCGAGGGGTAGATGTGTTAGGTTAGGTTATGTTACGTTATAGACCTATATAGTGTTCCCACCGAGAAGCATGGGCCGATACGCCAGGAATGTTGTAAAATACTGCAACCGAGATGTTAGCCTGCCTTAGGTTAGGATATATAACGCTGTAGACGTTTATAATGTCCCAACCGAGACGTACGGGACGACACGAACGGGATTCTGTAAAACATTACCAGCGAGGGGCTAGATGGGTTAGGTTAGGTTGTGATACGTTATAAACGTATATAATGTTCCCACCGAGAAGTAGGGGCCGATATGCCAGGAATGTTGTAAAATACTGCATCCGAGATGATAGCCTGGCTTAGGTTAGGATATATAACGCTGTAGACGTATATAATATCCCAACCGAGATGTACGGGACGACACGAACGGGATTCTGTAAAACATTGCATACGAGGGGCTAGATGGGATAGGTTAGGTTATGTTACGTTACAGACGTATATAATGTTCCCACCGTGAAGTAGGGGCCGATACTCCAAGAATGTTGTAAAATACTACATCCGAGATGTTAGCCTGCCTTACGTTAGGATATATAACGCTATAGACGTATATAATATCCCAACCGAGATGTACGGGACGACACGAACGGGATTCTGTAAAATATTACCAGCGAGGGGCTAGATGGGTTAGGTTAGGTTATGTTACGTTATAGACGTGTATAATGTTCCCACCGAGAAGTAGAGCCGATACGCTAGGAATGTTGTAAAATGCTGCATCCGAGATGTTAGCCTGCCTTAGGTTAGGATATATAACGCTATAGACGTATATAATATCCCAACCGAGATGTACGGGACGACACGAACGGGATTCTGTAAAACATTACCAGCGAGGGGCTAGATGGGTTATGTTAGGTTATGTTACGTTATAGACGTATATAATGTTCCCACCGAGAAGTAGAGGCCGATCCTACAGAAATGTTGTAAAATAATATATCCGAGAAATTAGCCTGCCTTAGGTTAGGATATATATCGCTGTAGACGTTTATAATGTCTCATCCGAGACGTACGGGACGACAGGGACGGGATTCTGTAAAATATTACCAGCGAGGGGCTAGATGGGTTAGGTTAGGTTGTGATACGTTATAGACGTATATAATGTTCGCACCGAGAAGTAGGGGCCGATATGCCAGGAATGTTGTAAAATATTGCATCCGAGATGATAGCCTGCCTTAGGTTAGGATATATAACGTTATAGACGTATATAATATCCCAACCGAGTCGTACGGGTCGACAAGAACGGGATTCTGTAAAATATTACCAGCAAGGGGCTAGATGGGTTAGGTTAGGTTTTGTTACGTTATAGACGTGTATAATGTTCCCACCGCGAAGTAGGGGCCGATACTCCAAGAATGTTGTAAAATACTACATCCGAGATGTTAGCCTGCCTTAGGTTAATATATATATCGCTGTAGACGTATATAGGGCCCCATCCGAGACGTACGGGACGACACGAACGGGATTCTGTAAAACATTACCAGCGAGGGGTAGATGTGTTAGGTTAGGTTATGTTACGTTATAGACCTATATAATGTTCCCACCGAGAAGCATGGGCCGATACGCCAGGAATGTTGTAAAATACTGCAACCGAGATGTTAGCCTGCCTTAGGTTAGGATATATAACGCTGTAGACGTTTATAATGTCCCAACCGAGACGTACGGGACGACAGGGTCGGGATTCTGTAAAATATTACCAGCGAGGGGCTAGATGGGTTAGGATAGGTTGTGATAGGTTATAAACGTATATAATGGTCCCACCGAGAAGTAGGGGCCGATATGCCAGGAATGTTGTAAAATACTATATCCGAGAAGTTAGGCTGCCTTAGGTTAGGATATATATCGCTGTAGACGTATATAATATCCCAACCGAGATGTACGGGACGACACGAATGGGATTCTGTAAAAGATTGCAAACGAGGGGCTAGATGGGATAGGTTAGGTTATGTTACGTTACAGACGTATATAATGTTCCCACCGAGAAGTACGGGCCGATACTCCAAGAATTTTGTAAAATACTAAATCCGAGATGTTAGCCTGCCTTACGTTAGGATATATATCGCTGTAGACGTATATAATATCCCAACCGAGATGTACGGGACGACACGAACGGGATTCTGTAAAACATTGCAAACGAGGGGCTAGATGGGATAGGTTAGGTTATGTTACGTTACAGACGTATATAATGTTCCCACCGAGAAGTAGGGGCCGATACTCCAAGAATGTTGTAAAATACTACATCCGAGATGTTAGCCTGCCTTACGTTAGGATATATATCGCTGTAGACGTATATAACATCCAACCGAGATGTACGGGACGACAGGAACGGGATTCTGCAAAACATTACCAGCGAGGGGCTAGATGGGTTAGGTTAGGTTATGTTACGTTATAGACGTGTATAATGTTCCCACCGAGAAGTAGAGCCGATACGCTAGGAATGTTGTAAAATGCTGCATCCGAGATGTTAGCCTGCCTTAGGTTAGGATATACAACGCTATAGACGTATATAATATCCCAACCGAGATGTACGGGACGACACGAACGGGATTCTGTAAAACATTACCAGCGAGGGGCTAGATGGGTTAGGTTAGGTTATGTTACGTTATAGACGTGTATAATGTTCCCACCGAGAAGTAGAGCCGATACGCTAGGAATGTTGTAAAATGCTGCATCCGAAATGTTAGCCTGCCTTAGGTTAGGATATATAACGCTATAGACGTATATAATATCTCAACCGAGATGTACGGGACGACACGAACGGGATTCTGTAAAACATTACCAGCGAGGGGCTAGATGGGTTAGGTTAGGTTATGTTACGTTATAGACGTATATAATGTTCCCACCGAGAAGTAGAGGCCGATCCTACAGAAATGTTGTAAAATAATATATCCGAGAAATTAGCCTGCCTTAGTTTAGGATATATATCGCTGTAGACGTTTATAATGTCTCATCCGAGACGTACGGGACGACAGGGACGGGATTCTGTAAAATATTACCAGCGAGGGGCTAGATGGGTTAGGATAGGTTGTGATACGTTATAAACGTATATAATGGTCCCACCGAGAAGTAGGGGCCGATATGCCAGAAATGTTGTAAAATACTGCATCCGAGATGTTAGCCTGCCTTAGGTTAGGATATATATCGCTGTAGACGTATATAATATCCCAACCAAGATGTACGGGACGACACGAACGGGATTCTGTAAAACATTGCAAACGAGGGGCTAGATGGGATAGGTTAGGTTATGTTACGTTACAGACGTATATAATGTTCCCACCGAGAAGTAGGGGCCGATACCCCAAGAATGTTGTAAAATACTACATCCGAGATGTTAGCCTGCCTTACGTTAGGGTATATATCGCTGTAGACGTATATAACATCCCAACCGAGATGTACGGGACGACAGGAACGGGATTCTGCAAAACATTACCAGCGAGGGGCTAGATGGGTTAGGTTAGGTTATGTTACGTTATAGACGTATATAATGTTCCCACCGAGAAGTAGGGGCCGATACTCCAAGAATGTTGTAAAATACTACATCCGAGATGTTAGCCTGCCATACGTTAGGATATATATCGCTGTAGACGTATATAACATCCCAACCGAGATGTACGGGACGAAAGGAACGGGATTCTGCAAAACATTACCAGCGAGGGGCTAGATGGGTTAGGTTAGGTTATGTTACGTTATAGACGTGTATAATGTTCCCGCCGAGAAGCAGAGCCGATACGCTAGGAATGTTGTAAAATGCTGCATCCGAGATGTTAGCCTGCCTTAGGTTAGGATATATAACGCTATAGACGTATATAATATCCAACCGAGATGTACGGGTCGACACGAACGGGATTTTGTAAAACATTACCAGCGAGGGGCTAGATTGGTTAGGTTAGGTTATGTTACGTTATAGACGTATATAATGTTCCCACCCGGAGGTAGGGGCCGATACGCCAGGAATGTTGTAAAATACTGGAACCGAGATGTTAGCCTGCCTTAGGTTAGGATATATAACGCTGTAGACGTTTATAATATCCCAAACGAGACGTACGGGACGACAGGAACGGGATTCTGTAAAACATTACCAGCGAAGGGCTAGATGGGTTAGGTTAGGTTGTGATACGTTATAAACGTATATAATGGTCCCACCGAGAAGTAGGGGCCGATATGCCAGGAATGTTGTAAAATACTATATCCGAGAAGTTAGTCTGCCTTAGGTTAGGATATATATCGCTGTAGACGTATATAATATCCCAACCGAGATGTACGGGACGACACGAACGGGATTCTGTAAAACATTGCCAACGAGGGGCTAGATGGGATAGGTTAGGTTATGTTACGTTACAGACGTATATAATGTTCCCACCGAGAAGTAGGGGCCGATACTCCAAGAATGTTGTAAAATACTACATCCGAGATGTTAGCCTGCCATACGTTAGGATATATATCGCTGTAGACGTATATAACATCCCAACCGAGATGTACGGGACGACAGGAACGGGATTCTGTAAAACATTACCAGCGAGGGGCTAGATGGGTTAGGTTAGGTTGTGATACGTTATAAACGTATATAATGGTCCCACCGAGAAGTAGGGGCCGATATGCCAGGAATGTTGTAAAATACTATATCCGAGAAGTTAGTCTGCCTTAGGTTAGGATATATATCGCTGTAGACGTATATAATATCCCAACCGAGATGTACGGGACGACACGAACGGGATTCTGTAAAACATTGCAAACGAGGGGCTAGATGGGATAGGTTAGGTTATGTTACGTTACAGACGTATATAATGTTCCCACCGAGAAGTAGGGGCCGATACCACAAGAATGTTGTAAAATACTACATCCGAGATGTTAGCCTGCCTTACGTTAGGATATATATCGCTGTAGACGTATATAACATCCCAACCGAGACGTACGGGACGACAGGAACGGGATTCTGTAAAACATTACCAGCGAGGGGCTAGATGGGTTAGGTTAGGTTATGTTACGTTATAGACGTGTATAATGTTCCCGCCGAGAAGTAGAGCCGATACGCCAGGAATGTTGTAAAATACTGCATCCGAGATGTTAGCCTGCCTTAGGTTAGGATATATAACGCTATAGACGTATATAATATCCCAACCGAGATGTACGGGACGACACGAACGGGATTCTGTAAAACATTACCAGCGAGGGGCTAGATGGGTTAGGTTAGGTTATGTTACGTTATAGACGTGTATAATGTTCCCACCGAGAAGTAGAGGCTGATCCTACAGGAATGTTGTAAAATACTATATCCGAGAAGTTAGCCTGCCTTAGGTTAGGATATGTATCGCTGTAGACGTATATAATATCCCAACCGAGATGTACGGGACAACGCGAACGGGATTCTGTAAAACATTGCAAACGAGGGGCTAGATGGGATAGGTTAGGTTATGTTACGTTACAGACGTATATAATGTTCCCACCGAGAAGTAGGGGCCGATACTCCAAGAATGTTGTAAAATACTACATCCGAGATGTTAGCCTGCCTTACGTTAGGATATATATCGCTGTAGACGTATATAACATCCAACCGAGATGTACGGGACGACAGGAACGGGATTCTGCAAAACATTACCAGCGAGGGGCTAGATGGGTTAGGTTAGGTTGTGATACGTTATAGACGTGTATAATGTTCCCACCGAGAAGCATGGGCCGATACGCCAGGAATGTTGTAAAATACTGCAACCGAGATGTTAGCCTGCCTTAGGTTATGATATATAACGCTGTAGACGTTTATAATATCCCAACCGAGACGTACGGGACGACACGAACGGGATTCTGTAAAACATTACCAGCGAGGGGCTAGATGGGTTAGGTTAGGTTGTGATACGTTAAAAACGTATATAATGGTCCCACCGAGAAGTAGGGGCCGATATGCCAGGAATGTTGTAAAATACTATATCCGAGAAGTTAGCCTGCCTTAGGTTAGGATATATATCGCTGTAGACGTTTATAATGTCTCATCCGAGACGTACGGGACGACAGGGACGGGATTCTGTAAAATATTACCAGCGAGGGGCTAGATGGGTTAGGTTAGGTTGTGATACGTTATAGACGTATATAATGTTCCCACCGAGAAGTAGGGGCCGATATGCCAGGAATGTTGTAAAATACTGCATCCGAGATGTTAGCCTGCCTTACGTTAATATATATATCGCTGTAGACGTATATAGTGTCCCATCCGAGACGTACGGGACGACACGAACGGGATTCTGTAAAACATTACCAGCGAGGGGTAGATGTGTTAGGTTAGGTTATGTTACGTTATAGACCTATATAGTGTTCCCACCAAGAAGCATGGGCCGATACGCCAGGAATGTTGTAAAATACTGCATCCGAGATGATAGCTTGCCTTAGGTTAGGATATATAACGCTATAGACGTATATAATATTCCAACCGAGATGTACGGGACGTCACGAACGGGATTCTGTGAAACATTGCCAACGAGGGGCTAGATGGCATAGGTTAGGTTATGTTACGTTATAGACGTATATAATGTTCCCACCGAGAAGTATGGGCCGATACGCCAGGAATGTTGTAAAATACTGCATCCGAGATGATAGCCTGCCTTAGGTTAGGTATATAACGCTAGAGTCGTATATAATTTCCCAACCGAGATGTACGGGACGACACGAACGGGATTCTGTAAAACATTGCAAACGAGGGGCTAGATGGGATAGGTTAGGTTATGTTACGTTACAGACGTATATAATGTTCCCACCGCGAAGTAGGGGCCGATACTCCAAGAATGTTGTAAAATACTACATCCGAGATGTTAGCCTGCCTTACGTTAGGATATATATCGCTGTAGACGTATATAACATCCAACCGAGAGGTACGGGACGACAGGAACGGGATTCTGCAAAACATTACCAGCGAGGGGCTAGATGGGTTAGGTTAGGTTATGTTACGTTATAGACGTGTATAATGTTCCCACCGAGAAGTAGAGCCGATACGCTAGGAATGTTGTAAAATGCTGCATCCGAGATGTTAGCCTGCCTTAGGTTAGGATATATAACGCTATAGACGTATATAATATCCCAACCGAGATGTACGGGACGACACGAACGGGATTCTGTAAAACATTACCAGCGAGGGGCTAGATGGGTTAGGTTAGGTTATGTTACGTTATAGACGTATATAATGTTCCCACCGAGAAGTAGAGGCCGATCCTACAGAAATGTTGTAAAATAATATATCCGAGAAATTAGCCTGCCTTAGGTTAGGATATATATCGCTGTAGACGTTTATAATGTCTCATCCGAGACGTACGGGACGACAGGGACGGGATTCTGTAAAATATTACCAGCGAGGGGCTAGATGGGTTAGGATAGGATGTGATACGTTATAAACGTATATAATGGTCCCACCGAGAAGTAGGGGCCGATATGCCAGGAATGTTGTAAAATACTGCAACCGAGATGTTATCCTGCCTTAGGTTAGGATACATAACGCTATAGACGTATATAATATCCCAACCGAGACGTACGGGACGACACGAACGGGATTCTGTAAAACATTACCAGCGAGGGGCTAGATGGGTTAGGTTGGATTATATTACGTTATAGACGTATATAATTTTCCCACCGAGAAGTAGAGGCCTATCCTACAGAAATGTTGTAAAATACTATATCCGAGAAGTTAGCCTGCCTTAGGTTAGGATATATATCGCTGTAGACGTTTATAATGTCTCATCCGAGACGTACGGGACGACAGGGACGGGATTCTGTAAAATATTACCAGCGAGGGGCTAGATGGGTTAGGTTAGGTTGTGATACGTTATAGACGTATATAATGTTCCCACCGAGAAGTAGGGGCCGATATGCCAGGAATGTTGTAAAATATTGCATCCGAGATGATAGCCTGCCTTAGGTTAGGATATATAACGCTATAGACGTATGTAATATCCCAACCGAGTCGTACGGGTCGACAAGAACGGGATTCTGTAAAATATTACCAGCGAGGGGCTAGATGGGTTAGGTTAGGTTTTGTTACGTTATAGACGTGTATAATGTTCCCACCGCGAAGTAGGGGCCGATACTCCAAGAATGTTGTAAAATACTACATCCGAGTTGTTAGCCTGCCTTACGTTAATATATATATCGCTGTAGACGTATATAGGGTCCCATCCGAGACGTACGGGACGACACGAACGGGATTCTGTAAAACATTACCAGCGAGGCGTAGATGTGTTAGGTTAGGTTATGTTACGTTATAGACCTATATAATGTTCCCACCGAGAAGCATGGGCCGATACGCCAGGAATGTTGTAAAATACTGCAACCGAGATGTTAGCCTGCCTTAGGTTATGATATATAACGCTGTAGACGTTTATAATATCCCAACCGAGACGTACGGGACGACACGAACGGGATTCTGTAAAACATTACCAGCGAGGGGCTAGATGGGTTAGGTTAGGTTGTGATACGTTAAAAACGTATATAAAGGTCCCACCGAGAAGTAGGGGCCGATATGCCAGGAATGTTGTAAGATACTATATCCGAGAAGTTAGCCTGCCTTAGGTTAGGATATATATCGCTGTAGACGTTTATAATGTCTCATCCGAGACGTACGGGACGACAGGGACGGGATTCTGTAAAATATTACCAGCGAGGGGCTAGATGGGTTAGGTTAGGTTGTGATACGTTATAGACGTATATAATGTTCCCACCGAGAAGTAGGGGCCGATATGCCAGGAATGTTGTAAAATACTGCATCCGAGATGTTAGCCTGCCTTACGTTAATATATATATCGCTGTAGACGTATATAGTGTCCCATCCGAGACGTACGGGACGACACGAACGGGATTCTGTAAAATATTACCAGCGAGGGGCTAGATGGGTTAGGTTAGGTTATGTTAAGTTATAGACGTGTATAATGTTCCCACGGTGAAGTAGGGGCCGATACGCCAGGAATGTTGTAAAATACTATATCCGAGAAGTGAGCCTGCCTTAGGTTAGGATATATATCGCTGTAGCCGTTTATAACGTCTCATCCGAGACGTACGGGACGACAGGGACGGGGTTCTGTAAAACATTACCAGCGAGGGGCTAGATGGGTTAGGTTAGGTTGTGATACGTTATAGACGTATATAATGTTCCCACCGAGAAGTAGAGGCCGATCCTACAGAAATGTTGTAAAATACTATATCCGAGAAGTTAGCCTGCCTTAGGTTAGGATATATATCGCTGTAGACGTTTATAATGTCTCATCCGAGACGTACGGGACGACAGGGACGGGATTCTGTAAAATATTACCAGCGAGGGGCTAGATGGGTTAGGTTAGGTTGTGATACGTTATAGACGTATATAATGTTCCCACCGAGAAGTAGGGGCCGATATGCCAGGAATGTTGTAAAATACTGCATCCGAGATGATAGCCTGGCTTAGGTTAGGATATATAACGCTGTAGACGTATATAATATCCCAACCGAGATGTACGGGACGACACGAACGGGATTCTGTAAAACATTGCAAACGAGGGGCTAGATGGGATAGGTTAGGTTATGTTACGTTACAGACGTATATAATGTTCCCACCGCGAAGTAGGGGCCGATACTCCAAGAATGTTGTAAAATACTACATCCGAGATGTTAGCCTGCCTTACGTTAGGATATATATCGCTGTAGACGTATATAACATCCAACCGAGATGTACGGGACGACAGGAACGGGATTCTGCAAAACATTACCAGCGAGGGGCTAGATGGGTTAGGTTAGGTTATGTTACGTTATAGACGTGTATAATGTTCCCACCGAGAAGTAGAGCCGATACGCTAGGAATGTTGTAAAATGCTGCACCGAGATGTTAGCCTGCCTTAGGTTAGGATATATAACGCTATAGACGTATATAATATCCCAACCGAGATGTACGGGACGACACGAACGGGATTCTGTAAAACATTACCAGCGAGGGGCTAGATGGGTTAGGTTAGGTTATGTTACGTTGTAGACGTATATAATGTTCCCACCGAGAAGTAGAGGCCGATCCTACAGAAATGTTGTAAAATAATATATCCGAGAAATTAGCCTGCCTTAGGTTAGGATATATATCGCTGTAGACGTTTATAATGTCTCATCCGAGACGTACGGGACGACAGGGACGGGATTCTGTAAAATATTACCAGCGAGGGGCTAGATGGGTTAGGTTAGGTTTTGTTACGTTATAGACGTGTATAATGTTCCCACCGCGAAGTAGGGGCCGATACTCCAAGAATGTTGTAAAATACTACATCCGAGATGTTAGCCTGCCTTAGGTTAATATATATATCGCTGTAGACGTATATAGGGTCCCATCCGAGACGTATGGGACGACACGAACGGGATTCTGTAAAACATTACCAGCGAGGGGTAGATGTGTTAGGTTAGGTTATGTTACGTTATAGACCTATATAATGTTCCCACCGAGAAGCATGGGCCGATACGCCAGGAATGTTGTAAAATACTGCAACCGAGATGTTAGCCTGCCTTAGGTTAGGATATATATCGCTGTAGACGTATATGATATCCCAACCGAGATGTACGGGACGACACGAACGGGATTCTGTAAAACATTGCAAACGAGGGGCTAGATGGGATAGGTTAGGTTATGTTACGTTACAGACGTATATAATGTTCCCACCGAGAAGTAGGGGCCGATACTCCAAGAATGTTGTAAAATACTACATCCGAGATGTTAGCCTGCCTTACGTTAGGATATATATCGCTGTAGACGTATATAACATCCAACCGAGATGTACGGGACGACAGGAACGGGATTCTGCAAAACATTACCAGCGAGGGGCTAGATGGGTTAGGTTAGGTTATGTTACGTTATAGACTTGTATAATGTTCCCACCGAGAAGTAGAGCCGATACGCTAGGAATGTTGTAAAATGCTGCATCCGAGATGTTAGCCTGCCTTAGGTTAGGATATACAACGCTATAGACGTATATAATATCCCAACCGAGATGTACGGGACGACACGAACGGGATTCTGTAAAACATTACCAGCGAGGGGCTAGATGGGTTAGGTTAGGTTGTGATACGTTATAAACGTATATAATGGTCCCACCGAGAAGTAGGGGCCGATATGCCAGGAATGTTGTAAAATACTGCATCCGAGATGTTAGCCTGCCTTAGGTTAGGATATATATCGCTGTAGACGTATATAATATCCCAACCAAGATGTACGGGACGACACGAACGGGATTCTGTAAAACATTGCAAACGAGGGGCTAGATGGGATAGGTTAGGTTATGTTACGTTACAGACGTATATAATGTTCCCACCGAGAAGTAGGGGCCGATACCCCAAGAATGTTGTAAAATACTACATCCGAGATGTTAGCCTGCCTTACGTTAGGATATATATCGCTGTAGACGTATATAACATTCCAACCGAGATGTACGGGACGACAGGAACGGGATTCTGCAAAACATTACCAGCGAAGGGCTAGATGGGTTAGGTTAGGTTATGTTACGTTATAGACGTGTATAATGTTCCCGCCGAGAAGTAGAGCCGATACGCCAGGAATGTTGTAAAATACTGCATCCGAGATGTTAGCCTGCCTTAGGTTAGGATATATAACGCTATAGACGTATATAATATCCCAACCGAGATGTACGGGACGACACGAACGGGATTCTGTAAAACATTACCAGCGAGGGGCTAGATGGGTTAGGTTAGGTTATGTTACGTTATAGACGTGTATAATGTTCCCACCGAGAAGTAGAGGCTGATCCTACAGGAATGTTGTAAAATACTATATCCGAGAAGTTAGCCTGCCTTAGGTTAGGATATGTATCGCTGTAGACGTATATAATATCCCAACCGAGATGTACGGGACAACACGAACGGGATTCTGTAAAACTTTGCCAACGAGGGGCTAGATGGGATAGGTTAGGTTATGTTACGTTATAGACGTATATAATGTTCCCACCGAGAAGTAGAGCCGATACGCTAGGAATGTTGTAAAATGCTGCATCCGAGATGTTAGCCTGCCATACGTTAGGATATATATCGCTGTAGACGTATATAACATCCCAACCGAGATGTACGGGACGAAAGGAACGGGATTCTGCAAAACATTACCAGCGAGGGGCTAGATGGGTTAGGTTAGGTTATGTTACGTTATAGACGTGTATAATGTTCCCGCCGAGAAGTAGAGCCGATACGCTAGGAATGTTGTAAAATGCTGCATCCGAGATGTTAGCCTGCCTTAGGTTAGGATATATAACGCTATAGACGTATATAATATCCAACCGAGATGTACGGGTCGACACGAACGGGATTCTGTAAAACATTACCAGCGAGGGGCTAGATTGGTTAGGTTAGGTTATGTTACGTTATAGACGTATATAATGTTCCCACCCGGAAGTAGGGGCCGATACGCCAGGAATGTTGTAAAATACTGGAACCGAGATGTTAGCCTGCCTTAGGTTAGGATATATAACGCTGTAGACGTTTATAATGTCCCAACCGAGACGTACGGGACGACACGAACGGGATTCTGTAAAACATTACCAGCGAGGGGCTAGATGGGTTAGGTTAGGTTATGTTACGTTATAGACGTATATAATGTTCCCACCGAGAAGTAGAGCCGATACGCTAGGAATGTTGTAAAATGCTGCATCCGAGATGTTAGCCTGCCTTAGGTTAGGATATATAACGCTATAGACGTATATAATATCCCAACCGAGATGTACGGGACGACACGAACGGGATTCTGTAAAACATTACCAGCGAGGGGCTAGATGGGTTAGGTTAGGTTATGTTACGTTATAGACGTATATAATGTTCCCACCGAGAAGTAGAGGCCGATCCTACAGAAATGTTGTAAAATACTGCATCCGAGATGTTAGCCTGCCTTAGGTTAGGATATATATCGCTGTAGACGTATATAATATCCCAACCAAGATGTACGGGACGACACGAACGGGATTCTGTAAAACATTGCAAACGAGGGGCTAGATGGGATAGGTTAGGTTATGTTACGTTACAGACGTATATAATGTTCCCACCGAGAAGTAGGGGCCGATACCCCAAGAATGTTGTAAAATACTACATCCGAGATGTTAGCCTGCCTTATGTTAGGATATATATCGCTGTAGACGTATATAACATCCCAACCGAGATGTACGGGACGACAGGAACGGGATTCTGCAAAACATTACCAGCGAGGGGCTAGATGGGTTAGGTTAGGTTATGTTACGTTATAGACGTATATAATGTTCCCACCGAGAAGTAGAGCCGATACGCTAGGAATGTTGTAAAATGCTGCATCCGAGATGTTAGCCTGCCTTAGGTTAGGATATATAACGCTATAGACGTATATAATATCCCAACCGAGATGTACGGGACGACACGAACGGGATTCTGTAAAACATTACCAGCGAGGGGCTAGATGGGTTAGGTTAGGTTATGTTACGTTATAGACGTATATAATGTTCCCACCGAGAAGTAGAGGCCGATCCTACAGAAATGTTGTAAAATACTGCATCCGAGATGTTAGCCTGCCTTAGGTTAGGATATATATCGCTGTAGACGTATATAATATCCCAACCAAGATGTACGGGACGACACGAACGGGATTCTGTAAAACATTGCAAACGAGGGGCTAGATGGGATAGGTTAGGTTATGTTACGTTACAGACGTATATAATGTTCCCACCGAGAAGTAGGGGCCGATACCCCAAGAATGTTGTAAAATACTACATCCGAGATGTTAGCCTGCCTTATGTTAGGATATATATCGCTGTAGACGTATATAACATCCCAACCGAGATGTACGGGACGACAGGAACGGGATTCTGCAAAACATTACCAGCGAGGGGCTAGATGGGTTAGGTTAGGTTATGTTACGTTATAGACGTGTATAATGTTCCCGCCGAGAAGTAGAGCCGATACGCCAGGAATGTTGTAAAATACTGCATCCCAGATGTTAGCCTGCCTTAGGTTAGGATATATAACGCTATAGACGTATATAATACCCCAACCGAGATGTACGGGACGACACGAACGGGATTCTGTAAAACTTTGCCAACGAGGGGCTAGATGGAATAGGTTAGGTTATGTTACGTTACAGACGTATATAATGTTCCCACCGAGAAGTAGGGGCCGATACTCCAAGAATGTTGTAAAATACTACATCCGAGATGTTAGCCTGCCATACGTTAGGATATATATCGCTGTAGACGTATATAACATCCCAACCGAGATGTACGGGACGAAAGGAACGGGATTCTGCAAAACATTACCAGCGAGGGGCTAGATGGGTTAGGTTAGGTTATGTTACGTTATAGACGTGTATAATGTTCCCGCCGAGAAGTAGAGCCGATACGCTAGGAATGTTGTAAAATGCTGCATCCGAGATGTTAGCCTGCCTTAGGTTAGGATATATAACGCTATAGACGTATATAATATCCAACCGAGATGTACGGGTCGACACGAACGGGATTCTGTAAAACATTACCAGCGAGGGGCTAGATTGGTTAGGTTAGGTTATGTTACGTTATAGACGTATATAATGTTCCCACCCGGAAGTAGGGGCCGATACGCCAGGAATGTTGTAAAATACTGGAACCGAGATGTTAGCCTGCCTTAGGTTAGGATATATAACGCTGTAGACGTTTATAATGTCCCAACCGAGACGTACGGGACGACACGAACGGGATTCTGTAAAACATTACCAGCGAGGGGCTAGATGGGTTAGGTTAGGTTGTGATACGTTATAAACGTATATAATGGTCCCACCGAGAAGTAGGGGCCGATATGCCAGGAATGTTGTAAAATACTATATCCGAGAAGTTAGTCTGCCTTAGGTTAGGATATATATCGCTGTAGACGTATATAATATCCCAACCGAGATGTACGGGACGACACGAACGGGATTCTGTAAAACATTGCCAACGAGGGGCTAGATGGGATAGGTTAGGTTATGTTACGTTACAGACGTATATAATGTTCCCACCGAGAAGTAGGGACCGATACCCCAAGAATGTTGTAAAATACTACATCCGAGATGTTAGCCTGCCTTACGTTAGGATATATATCGCTGTAGACGTATATAACATCCCAACCGAGATGTACGGGACGACAGGAACGGGATTCTGCAAAACATTACCAGCGAAGGGCTAGATGGGTTAGGTTAGGTTATGTTACGTTATAGACGTGTATAATGTTCCCGCCGAGAAGTAGAGCCGATACGCCAGGAATGTTGTAGAATACTGCATCCGAGATGTTAGCCTGCCTTAGGTTAGGATATATAACGCTATAGACGTATATAATATCCCAACCGAGATGTACGGGACGACACGAACGGGATTCTGTAAAACATTACCAGCGAGGGGCTAGATGGGTTAGGTTAGGTTATGTTACGTTATAGACGTGTATAATGTTCCCACCGAGAAGTAGAGGCTGATCCTACAGGAATGTTGTAAAATACTATATCCGAGAAGTTAGCCTGCCTTAGGTTAGGATATGTATCGCTGTAGACGTATATAATATCCCAACCGAGATGTACGGGACAACACGAACGGGATTCTGTAAAACTTTGCCAACGAGGGGCTAGATGGGATAGGTTAGGTTATGTTACGTTACAGACGTATATAATGTTCCCACCGAGAAGTAGGGGCCGATGCGCCAGGAATGTTGTAAAATATTGCATCCGAGATGATAGCCTGCCTTAGGTTAGGATATATAACGCTATAGACGTATATAATATCCAACCGAGATGTACGGGTCGACACGAACGGGATTCTGTAAAACATTACCAGCGAGGGGCTAGATTGGTTAGGTTAGGTTATGTTACGTTATAGACGTATATAATGTTCCCACCCGGAAGTAGGGGCCGATACGCCAGGAATGTTGTAAAATACTGGAACCGAGATGTTAGCCTGCCTTAGGTTAGGATATATAACGCTGTAGACGTTTATAATGTCCCAACCGAGACGTACGGGACGACACGAACGGGATTCTGTAAAACATTACCAGCGAGGGGCTAGATGGGTTAGGTTAGGTTATGTTACGTTATAGACGTATATAATGTTCCCACCGAGAAGTAGAGCCGATACGCTAGGAATGTTGTAAAATGCTGCATCCGAGATGTTAGCCTGCCTTAGGTTAGGATATATAACGCTATAGACGTATATAATATCCCAACCGAGATGTACGGGACGACACGAACGGGATTCTGTAAAACATTACCAGCGAGGGGCTAGATGGGTTAGGTTAGGTTATGTTACGTTATAGACGTATATAATGTTCCCACCGAGAAGTAGAGGCCGATCCTACAGAAATGTTGTAAAATAATATATCCGAGAAATTAGCCTGCCTTAGTTTAGGATATATATCGCTGTAGACGTTTATAATGTCTCATCCGAGACGTACGGGACGACAGGGACGGGATTCTGTAAAATATTACCAGCGAGGGGCTAGATGGGTTAGGATAGGTTGTGATACGTTATAAACGTATATAATGGTCCCACCGAGAAGTAGGGGCCGATATGCCAGGAATGTTGTAAAATACTGCATCCGAGATGTTAGCCTGCCTTAGGTTAGGATATATATCGCTGTAGACGTATATAATATCCCAACCAAGATGTACGGGACGACACGAACGGGATTCTGTAAAACATTGCAAACGAGGGGCTAGATGGGATAGGTTAGGTTATGTTACGTTACAGACGTATATAATGTTCCCACCGAGAAGTAGGGGCCGATACCCCAAGAATGTTGTAAAATACTACATCCGAGATGTTAGCCTGCCTTTCGTTAGGATATATATCGCTGTAGACGTATATAACATCCCAACCGAGATGTACGGGACGACAGGAACGGGATTCTGCAAAACATTACCAGCGAGGGGCTAGATGGGTTAGGTTAGGTTATGTTACGTTATAGACGTGTATAATGTTCCCGCCGAGAAGTAGAGCCGATACGCCAGGAATGTTGTAAAATACTGCATCCGAGATGTTAGCCTGCCTTAGGTTAGGATATATAACGCTATAGACGTATATAATATCCCAACCGAGATGTACGGGACGACACGAACGGGATTCTGTAAAACATTACCAGCGAGGGGCTAGATGGGTTAGGTTAGGTTATGTTACGTTATAGACGTGTATAATGTTCCCACCGAGAAGTAGAGGCTGATCCTACAGGAATGTTGTAAAATACTATATCCGAGAAGTTAGCCTGCCTTAGGTTAGGATATGTATCGCTGTAGACGTATATAATATCCCAACCGAGATGTACGGGACAACACGAAGGGGATTCTGTAAAACTTTGCCAACGAGGGGCTAGATGGGATAGGTTAGGTTATGTTACGTTGCAGACGTATATAATGTTCCCACCGAGAAGTAGGGGCCGATACTCCAAGAATGTTGTAAAATACTGCATCCGAGATGTTAGCCTGCCATACGTTAGGATATATATCGCTGTAGACGTATATAACATCCCAACCGAGATGTACGGGACGAAAGGAACGGGATTCTGCAAAACATTACCAGCGAGGGGCTAGATGGGTTAGGTTAGGTTATGTTACGTTATAGACGTGTATAATGTTCCCGCCGAGAAGTAGAGCCGATACGCTAGGAATGTTGTAAAATGCTGCATCCGAGATGTTAGCCTGCCTTAGGTTAGGATATATAACGCTATAGACGTATATAATATCCAACCGAGATGTACGGGTCGACACGAACGGGATTCTGTAAAACATTACCAGCGAGGGGCAAGATTGGTTAGGTTAGGTTATGTTACGTTATAGACGTATATAATGTTCCCACCCGGAAGTAGGGGCCGATACGCCAGGAATGTTGTAAAATACTGGAACCGAGATGTTAGCCTGCCTTAGGTTAGGATATATAACGCTGTAGACGTTTATAATGTCCCAACCGAGACGTACGGGACGACACGAACGGGATTCTGTAAAACATTACCAGCGAGGGGCTAGATGGGTTAGGTTAGGTTGTGATACGTTATAAACGTATATAATGGTCCCACCGAGAAGTAGGGGCCGATATGCCAGGAATGTTGTAAAATACTATATCCGAGAAGTTAGTCTGCCTTAGGTTAGGATATATATCGCTGTAGACGTATATAATATCCCAACCGAGATGTACGGGACGACACGAACGGGATTCTGTAAAACATTGCCAACGAGGGGCTAGATGGGATAGGTTAGGTTATGTTACGTTACAGACGTATATAATGTTCCCACCGAGAAGTAGGGGCCGATACCCCAAGAATGTTGTAAAATACTACATCCGAGATGTTAGCCTGCCTTACGTTAGGATATATATCGCTGTAGACGTATATAACATCCCAACCGAGATGTACGGGACGACAGGAACGGGATTCTGCAAAACATTACCAGCGAAGGGCTAGATGGGTTAGGTTAGGTTATGTTACGTTATAGACGTGTATAATGTTCCCGCCGAGAAGTAGAGCCGATACGCCAGGAATGTTGTAGAATACTGCATCCGAGATGTTAGCCTGCCTTAGGTTAGGATATATAACGCTATAGACGTATATAATATCCCAACCGAGATGTACGGGACGACACGAACGGGATTCTGTAAAACATTACCAGCGAGGGGCTAGATGGGTTAGGTTAGGTTATGTTACGTTATAGACGTGTATAATGTTCCCACCGAGAAGTAGAGGCTGATCCTACAGGAATGTTGTAAAATACTATATCCGAGAAGTTAGCCTGCCTTAGGTTAGGATATGTAACGCTGTAGACGTATATAATATCCCAACCGAGATGTACGGGACAACACGAACGGGATTCTGTAAAACTTTGCCAACGAGGGGCTAGATGGGATAGGTTAGGTTATGTTACGTTACAGACGTATATAATGTTCCCACCGAGAAGTAGGGGCCGATGCGCCAGGAATGTTGTAAAATATTGCATCCGAGATGATAGCCTGCCTTAGGTTAGGATATATAACGCTATAGACGTATATAATATCCAACCGAGATGTACGGGTCGACACGAACGGGATTCTGTAAAACATTACCAGCGAGGGGCTAGATTGGTTAGGTTAGGTTATGTTACGTTATAGACGTATATAATGTTCCCACCCGGAAGTAGGGGCCGATACGCCAGGAATGTTGTAAAATACTGGAACCGAGATGTTAGCCTGCCTTAGGTTAGGATATATAACGCTGTAGACGTTTATAATGTCCCAACCGAGACGTACGGGACGACACGAACGGGATTCTGTAAAACATTACCAGCGAGGGGCTAGATGGGTTAGGTTAGGTTATGTTACGTTATAGACGTATATAATGTTCCCACCGAGAAGTAGAGCCGATACGCTAGGAATGTTGTAAAATGCTGCATCCGAGATGTTAGCCTGCCTTAGGTTAGGATATATAACGCTATAGACGTATATAATATCCCAACCGAGATGTACGGGACGACACGAACGGGATTCTGTAAAACATTACCAGCGAGGGGCTAGATGGGTTAGGTTAGGTTATGTTACGTTATAGACGTATATAATGTTCCCACCGAGAAGTAGAGGCCGATCCTACAGAAATGTTGTAAAATAATATATCCGAGAAATTAGCCTGCCTTAGTTTAGGATATATATCGCTGTAGACGTTTATAATGTCTCATCCGAGACGTACGGGACGACAGGGACGGGATTCTGTAAAATATTACCAGCGAGGGGCTAGATGGGTTAGGATAGGTTGTGATACGTTATAAACGTATATAATGGTCCCACCGAGAAGTAGGGGCCGATATGCCAGGAATGTTGTAAAATACTGCATCCGAGATGTTAGCCTGCCTTAGGTTAGGATATATATCGCTGTAGACGTATATAATATCCCAACCAAGATGTACGGGACGACACGAACGGGATTCTGTAAAACATTGCAAACGAGGGGCTAGATGGGATAGGTTAGGTTATGTTACGTTACAGACGTATATAATGTTCCCACCGAGAAGTAGGGGCCGATACCCCAAGAATGTTGTAAAATACTACATCCGAGATGTTAGCCTGCCTTACGTTAGGATATATATCGCTGTAGACGTATATAACATCCCAACCGAGATGTACGGGACGACAGGAACGGGATTCTGCAAAACATTACCAGCGAGGGGCTAGATGGGTTAGGTTAGGTTATGTTACGTTATAGACGTGTATAATGTTCCCGCCGAGAAGTAGAGCCGATACGCCAGGAATGTTGTAAAATACTGCATCCCAGATGTTAGCCTGCCTTAGGTTAGGATATATAACGCTATAGACGTATATAATATCCCAACCGAGATGTACGGGACGACACGAACGGGATTCTGTAAAACTTTGCCAACGAGGGGCTAGATGGGATAGGTTAGGTTATGTTACGTTACAGACGTATATAATGTTCCCACCGAGAAGTAGGGGCCGATACTCCAAGAATGTTGTAAAATACTACATCCGAGATGTTAGCCTGCCATACGTTAGGATATATATCGCTGTAGACGTATATAACATCCCAACCGAGATGTACGGGACGAAAGGAACGGGATTCTGCAAAACATTACCAGCGAGGGGCTAGATGGGTTAGGTTAGGTTATGTTACGTTATAGACGTGTATAATGTTCCCGCCGAGAAGTAGAGCCGATACGCTAGGAATGTTGTAAAATGCTGCATCCGAGATGTTAGCCTGCCTTAGGTTAGGATATATAACGCTATAGACGTATATAATATCCAACCGAGATGTACGGGTCGACACGAACGGGATTCTGTAAAACATTACCAGCGAGGGGCTAGATTGGTTAGGTTAGGTTATGTTACGTTATAGACGTATATAATGTTCCCACCCGGGAGTAGGGGCCGATACGCCAGGAATGTTGTAAAATACTGGAACCGAGATGTTAGCCTGCCTTAGGTTAGGATATATAACGCTGTAGACGTTTATAATGTCCCAACCGAGACGTACGGGACGACACGAACGGGATTCTGTAAAACATTACCAGCGAGGGGCTAGATGGGTTAGGTTAGGTTGTGATACGTTATAAACGTATATAATGGTCCCACCGAGAAGTAGGGGCCGATATGCCAGGAATGTTGTAAAATACTATATCCGAGAAGTTAGTCTGCCTTAGGTTAGGATATATATCGCTGTAGACGTATATAATATCCCAACCGAGATGTACGGGACGACACGAACGGGATTCTGTAAAACATTGCCAACGAGGGGCTAGATGGGATAGGTTAGGTTATGTTACGTTACAGACGTATATAATGTTCCCACCGAGAAGTAGGGGCCGATACTCCAAGAATGCTGTAAAATACTACATCCGAGATGTTAGCCTGCCTTACGTTAGGATATATAACGCTGTAGACGTATATAATGTCCCATCCGAGACGTACGGGACGACAGGAACGGGATTCTGCAAAACATTACCAGCGAGGGGCTAGATGGGTTAGGTTAGGTTATGTTACGTTATAGACGTGTATAATGTTCCCGCCGAGAAGTAGAGCCGATACGCCAGGAATGTTGTAAAATACTGCATCCGAGATGTTAGCCTGCCTTAGGTTAGGATATATAACGCTATAGACGTATATAATATTCCAACCGAGATGTACGGGACGACACGAACGGGATTCTGTAAAACATTACCAGCGAGGGGCTAGATGGGTTAGGTTAGGTTATGTTACGTTATAGACGTGT
Source organism: Xylocopa violacea (assembly GCA_963969225.1). Classification (NCBI taxonomy): domain Eukaryota; kingdom Metazoa; phylum Arthropoda; class Insecta; order Hymenoptera; family Apidae; genus Xylocopa; species Xylocopa violacea. The sequence continues at coordinate 672,915 of CAXAJV010000807.1, forward strand.
ATAATGTTCCCACCGAGAAGTAGAGGCTGATCCTACAGGAATGTTGTAAAATACTATATCCGAGAAGTTAGCCTGCCTTAGGTTAGGATATGTATCGCTGTAGACGTATATAATATCCCAACCGAGATGTACGGGACAACACGAACGGGATTCTGTAAAACATTACCAGCGAGGGGCTAGATGGGTTAGGTTAGGTTATGTTACGTTATAGACGTATATAATGTTCCCACCGAGAAGTAGAGGCCGATACGCCAGGAATGTTGTAAAATACTGCATCCGAGATGATAGCCTGCCTTAGGTTAGGTATATAACGCTAGAGTCGTATATAATTTCCCAAACGAGATGTACGGGACGACAGGAACGGGATTCTGTAAAATATTACCAGCGAGGGGCTAGATGGGTTAGGTTAGGTTTTGTTACGTTATAGACGTGTATAATGTTCCCACCGCGAAGTAGGGGCCGATACTCCAAGAATGTTGTAAAATACTACATCCGAGATGTTAGCCTGCCTTAGGTTAATATATATATCGCTGTAGACGTATATAGGGTCCCATCCGAGACGTACGGGACGACACGAACGGGATTCTGTAAAACATTACCAGCGAGGGGTAGATGTGTTAGGTTAGGTTATGTTACGTTATAGACCTATATAATGTTCCCACCGAGAAGCATGGGCCGATACGCCAGGAATGTTGTAAAATACTGCAACCGAGATGTTAGCCTGCCTTAGGTTAGGATATATAACGCTGTAGACGTTTATAATGTCCCAACCGAGACGTACGGGACGACAGGGTCGGGATTCTGTAAAATATTACCAGCGAGGGGCTAGATGGGTTAGGATAGGTTGTGATAGGTTATAAACGTATATAATGGTTCCACCGAGAAGTAGGGGCCGATATGCCAGGAATGTTGTAAAATACTATATCCGAGAAGTTAGCCTGCCTTAGGTTAGGATATATATCGCTGTAGACGTATATAATATCCCAACCGAGATGTACGGGACGACACGAATGGGATTCTGTAAAACATTGCAAACGAGGGGCTAGATGGGATAGGTTAGGTTATGTTACGTTACAGACGTATATAATGTTCCCACCGAGAAGTACGGGCCGATACTCCAAGAATTTTGTAAAATACTACATCCGAGATGTTAGCCTGCCTTACGTTAGGATATATATCGCTGTAGACGTATATAACATCCAACCGAGATGTACGGGACGACAGGAACGGGATTCTGCAAAACATTACCAGCGAGGGGCTAGATGGGTTAGGTTAGGTTATGTTACGTTATAGACGTGTATAATGTTCCCACCGAGAAGTAGAGGCGATACGCTAGGAATGTTGTAAAATGCTGCATCCGAGATGTTAGCCTGCCTTAGGTTAGGATATACAACGCTATAGACGTATATAATATCCCAACCGAGATGTACGGGACGACACGAACGGGATTCTGTAAAACATTACCAGCGAGGGGCTAGATGGGTTAGGTTAGGTTGTGATACGTTATAAACGTATATAATGGTCCCACCGAGAAGTAGGGGCCGATATGCCAGGAATGTTGTAAAATACTGCATCCGAGATGTTAGCCTGCCTTAGGTTAGGATATATATCGCTGTAGACGTATATAATATCCCAACCAAGATGTACGGGACGACACGAACGGGATTCTGTAAAACATTGCAAACGAGGGGCTAGATGGGATAGGTTAGGTTATGTTACGTTACAGACGTATATAATGTTCCCACCGAGAAGTAGGGGCCGATACACCAAGAATGTTGTAAAATACTACATCCGAGATGTTAGCCTGCCTTACGTTAGGATATATATCGCTGTAGACGTATATAACATCCCAACCGAGATGTACGGGACGACAGGAACGGGATTCTGCAAAACATTACCAGCGAAGGGCTAGATGGGTTAGGTTAGGTTATGTTACGTTATAGACGTGTATAATGTTCCCGCCGAGAAGTAGAGCCGATACGCCAGGAATGTTGTAAAATACTGCATCCGAGATGTTAGCCTGCCTTAGGTTAGGATATATAACGCTATAGACGTATATAATATCCCAATCGAGATGTACGGGACGACACGAACGGGATTCTGTAAAACATTACCAGCGAGGTGCTAGATGGGTTAGGTTAGGTTATGTTACGTTATAGACGTGTATAATGTTCCCACCGAGAAGTAGAGCCGATACGCTAGGAATGTTGTAAAATACTGCATCCGAGATGTTAGCCTGCCTTAGGTTAGGATATATAACGCTATAGACGTATATAATATCCCAACCGAGATGTACGGGACGACACGAACGGGATTCTGTAAAACATTACCAGCGAGGGGCTAGATGGGTTAGGTTAGGTTATGTTACGTTATAGACGTGTATAATGTTCCCACCGAGAAGTAGAGGCTGATCCTACAGGAATGTTGTAAAATACTATATCCGAGAAGTTAGCCTGCCTTAGGTTAGGATATGTATCGCTGTAGACGTATATAATATCCCAACCGAGATGTACGGGACAACACGAACGGGATTTTGCAAAACATTACCAGCGAAGGGCTAGATGGGTTAGGTTAGGTTATGTTACGTTATAGACGTGTATAATGTTCCCGCCGAGAAGTAGAGCCGATACGCCAGGAATGTTGTAAAATACTGCATCCGAGATGTTAGCCTGCCTTAGGTTAGGATATATAACGCTATAGACGTATATAATATCCCAATCGAGATGTACGGGACGACACGAACGGGATTCTGTAAAACATTACCAGCGAGGTGCTAGATGGGTTAGGTTAGGTTATGTTACGTTATAGACGTGTATAATGTTCCCACCGAGAAGTAGAGCCGATACGCTAGGAATGTTGTAAAATACTGCATCCGAGATGTTAGCCTGCCTTAGGTTAGGGTATATAACGCTATAGACGTATATAATATCCCAACCGAGATGTACGGGACGACACGAACGGGATTCTGTAAAACATTACCAGCGAGGGGCTAGATGGGTTAGGTTAGGTTATGTTACGTTATAGACGTGTATAATGTTCCCACCGAGAAGTAGAGGCTGATCCTACAGGAATGTTGTAAAATACTATATCCGAGAAGTTAGCCTGCCTTAGGTTAGGATATGTATCGCTGTAGACGTATATAATATCCCAACCGAGATGTACGGGACAACACGAACGGGATTCTGTAAAACTTTGCCAACGAGGGGCTAGATGGGATAGGTTAGGTTATGTTACGTTACAGACGTATATAATGTTCCCACCGAGAAGTAGGGGCCGATACTCCAAGAATGTTGTAAAATACTACATCCGAGATGTTAGCCTGCCATACGTTAGGATATATATCGCTGTAGACGTATATAACATCCCAACCGAGATGTACGGGACGAAAGGAACGGGATTCTGCAAAACATTACCAGCGAGGGGCTAGATGGGTTAGGTTAGGTTATGTTACGTTATAGACGTGTATAATGTTCCCGCCGAGAAGTAGAGCCGATACGCTAGGAATGTTGTAAAATGCTGCATCCGAGATGTTAGCCTGCCTTAGGTTAGGATATATAACGCTATAGACGTATATAATATCCCAACCGAGATGTACGGGACGACACGAACGGGATTCTGTAAAACATTACCAGCGAGGGGCTAGATGGGTTACGTTAGGTTATGTTACGTTATAGACGTGTATAATGTTCCCACCGAGAAGTAGAGCCGATACGCTAGGAATGTTGTAAAATGCTGCATCCGAGATGTTAGCCTGCCTTAGGTTAGTATATATAACGCTATAGACGTATATAATATCCCAACCGACATGTACGGGACGACACGAACGGGATTCTGTAAAACATTACCAGCGAGGGGCTAGATGGGTTAGGTTAGGTTATGTTACGTTATAGACGTATATAATGTTCCCACCGAGAAGTAGAGGCCGATCCTACAGAAATGTTGTAAAATATTATATCCGAGAAATTAGCCTGCCTTAGTTTAGGATATATATCGCTGTAGACGTTTATAATGTCTCATCCGAGACGTACGGGACGACAGGGACGGGATTCTGTAAAATATTACCAGCGAGGGGCTAGATGGGTTAGGATAGGTTGTGATACGTTATAAACGTATATAATGGTCCCACCGAGAAGTAGGGGCCGATATGCCAGGAATGTTGTAAAATACTGCATCCGAGATGTTAGCCTGCCTTAGGTTAGGATATATATCGCTGTAGACGTATATAATATCCCAACCAAGATGTACGGGACGACACGAACGGGATTCTGTAAAACATTGCAAACGAGGGGCTAGATGGGATAGGTTAGGTTATGTTACGTTACAGACGTATATAATGTTCCCACCGAGAAGTAGGGGCCGATACCCCAAGAATGTTGTAAAATACTACATCCGAGATGTTAGCCTGCCTTACGTTAGGATATATATCGCTGTAGACGTATATAACATCCCAACCGAGATGTACGGGACGACAGGAACGGGATTCTGCAAAACATTACCAGCGAGGGGCTAGATGGGTTAGGTTAGGTTATGTTACGTTATAGACGTGTATAATGTTCCCGCCGAGAAGTAGAGCCGATACGCCAGGAATGTTGTAAAATACTGCATCCGAGATGTTAGCCTGCCTTAGGTTAGGATATATAACGCTATAGACGTATATAATATCCCAACCGAGATGTACGGGACGACACGAACGGGATTCTGTAAAACATTACCAGCGAGGGGCTAGATGGGTTAGGTTAGGTTATGTTACGTTATAGACGTGTATAATGTTCCCACCGAGAAGTAGAGGCTGATCCTACAGGAATGTTGTAAAATACTATATCCGAGAAGTTAGCCTGCCTTAGGTTAGGATATGTATCGCTGTAGACGTATATAATATCCCAACCGAGATGTACGGGACAACACGAAGGGGATTCTGTAAAACTTTGCCAACGAGGGGCTAGATGGGATAGGTTAGGTTATGTTACGTTGCAGACGTATATAATGTTCCCACCGAGAAGTAGGGGCCGATACTCCAAGAATGTTGTAAAATACTACATCCGAGATGTTAGCCTGCCATACGTTAGGATATATATCGCTGTAGACGTATATAACATCCCAACCGAGATGTACGGGACGACAGGAACGGGATTCTGTAAAACATTACCAGCGAGGGGCTAGATGGGTTAGGTTAGGTTGTGATACGTTATAAACGTATATAATGGTCCCACCGAGAAGTAGGGGCCGATATGCCAGGAATGTTGTAAAATACTATATCCGAGAAGTTAGTCTGCCTTAGGTTAGGATATATATCGCTGTAGACGTATATAACATCCCAACCGAGACGTACGGGACGACAGGAACGGGATTCTGTAAAACATTACCAGCGAGGGGCTAGATGGGTTAGGTTAGGTTATGTTACGTTATAGACGTGTATAATGTTCCCACCGAGAAGTAGGGGCCGATACTCCAAGAATGTTGTAAAATACTACATCCGAGATGTTAGCCTGCCTTACGTTAGGATATATAACGCTGTAGACGTATATAATGTCCCATCCGAGACGTACGGGACGACAGGAACGGGATTCTGCAAAACATTACCAGCGAGGGGCTAGATGGGTTAGGTTAGGTTATGTTACGTTATAGACGTATATAATGTTCCCACCGAGAAGTAGGGGCCGATACGCTAGGAATGTTGTAAAATGCTGCATCCGAGATGTTAGCCTGCCTTAGGTTAGGATATATAACGCTATAGACGTATATAATATCGCAACCGACATGTACGGGACGACACGAACGGGATTCTGTAAAACATTACCAGCGAGGGGCTAGATGGGTTAGGTTAGGTTATGTTACGTTATAGACGTATATAATGTTCCCACCGAGAAGTAGAGGCCGATCCTACAGAAATGTTGTAAAATAATATATCCGAGAAATTAGCCTGCCTTAGTTTAGGATATATATCGCTGTAGACGTTTATAATGTCTCATCCGAGACGTACGGGACGACAGGGACGGGATTCTGTAAAATATTACCAGCGAGGGGCTAGATGGGTTAGGATAGGTTGTGATACGTTATAAACGTATATAATGGTCCCACCGAGAAGTAGGGGCCGATATGCCAGGAATGTTGTAAAATACTGCATCCGAGATGTTAGCCTGCCTTAGGTTAGGATACATATCGCTGTAGACGTATATAATATCCCAACCAAGATGTACGGGACGACACGAACGGGATTCTGTAAAACATTGCAAACGAGGTTCTAGATGGGATAGGTTAGGTTATGTTACGTTACAGACGTATATAATGTTCCCGCCGAGAAGTAGAGCCGATACGCCAGGAATGTTGTAAAATACTGCATCCGAGATGTTAGCCTGCCTTAGGTTAGGATATATAACGCTATAGACGTATATAATATCCCAACCGAGATGTACGGGACGACACGAACGGGATTCTGTAAAACATTACCAGCGAGGGGCTAGATGGGTTAGGTTAGGTTATGTTACGTTATAGACGTGTATAATGTTCCCACCGAGAAGTAGAGCCGATACGCTAGGAATGTTGTAAAATGCTGCATCCGAGATGTTAGCCTGCCTTAGGTTAGGATATATAACGCTATAGACGTATATAATATCCCAACCGAGATGTACGGGACGACACGAACGGGATTCTGTAAAACATTACCAGCGAGGGGCTAGATGGGTTAGGTTAGGTTATGTTACGTTATAGACGTATATAATGTTCCCACCGAGAAGTAGAGGCCGATCCTACAGAAATGTTGTAAAATAATATATCCGAGAAATTAGCCTGCCTTAGTTTAGGATATATATCGCTGTAGACGTATATAATATCCCAACCAAGATGTACGGGACGACACGAACGGGATTCTGTAAAACATTGCAAACGAGGGGCTAGATGGGATAGGTTAGGTTATGTTACGTTACAGACGTATATAATGTTCCCACCGAGAAGTAGGGGCCGATACCCCAAGAATGTTGTAAAATACTACATCCGAGATGTTAGCCTGCCTTACGTTAGGATATATATCGCTGCAGACGTATATAACATCCCAACCGAGATGTACGGGACGACAGGAACGGGATTCTGCAAAACATTACCAGCGAGGGGCTAGATGGGTTAGGTTAGGTTATGTTACGTTATAGACGTGTATAATGTTCCCGCCGAGAAGTAGAGCCGATACGCCAGGAATGTTGTAAAATACTGCATCCGAGATGTTAGCCTGCCTTAGGTTAGGATATATAACGCTATAGACGTATATAATATCCCAACCGAGATGTACGGGACGACACGAACGGGATTCTGTAAAACATTACCAGCGAGGGGCTAGATGGGTTAGGTTAGGTTATGTTACGTTATAGACGTATATAATGTTCCCGCGCGGAAGTAGGGGCCGATACGCCAGGAATGTTGTAAAATACTGCATCCGAGATGTTAGCCTGCCTTAGGTTAGGATATATAACGCTATAGACGTATATAATATCCCAACCGAGATGTACGGGACGACACGAACGGGATTCTGTAAAACATTACCAGCGAGGGGCTAGATGGGTTAGGTTAGGTTATGTTACGTTATAGACGTATATAATGTTCCCACCCGGAAGTAGGGGCCGATACTCCAAGAATATTGTAAAATACTACATCCGAGATGTTAGCCTGCCTTACGTTAGGATATATAACGCTGTAGACGTATATAATGTCCTATCCGAGACGTACGGGACGACAGGAACGGGATTCTGTAAAACATAACCAGCGAGGGGCTAGATGGGTTAGGTTAGGTTATGTTACGTTATAGACGTGTATAATGTTCCCACCGAGAAGTAGAGCCGATACGCCAGGAATGTTGTAAAATACTGCATCCGCGATGTTAGCCTGCTTTGGTTAGGATATATAACGCTATAGACGTATATAATATCCCAACCGAGATGTACGGGACGACACGAACGGGATTCTGTAAAATATTACCAGCGAGGGGCTAGATGGGTTAGATTAGGTTATGTTACGTTATAGACGTATATAATGTTCCCACCGAGAAGTAGGGGCCGATACTCCAAGAATGTTGTAAAATACTACATCCGAGATGTTAGCCTGCCTTACGTTAGGATATATAACGCTATAGACGTATATAATATCCCAACCGAGATGTACGGGACGACACGAACGGCATTCTGTAAAATATTACCAGCGAGGGGCTAGATGGGTTAGATTAGGTTATGTTACGTTATAGACGTATATAATGTTCCCACCGAGAAGTAGGGGCCGATACTCCAAGAATGTTGTAAAATACTACATCCGAGATGTTAGCCTGCCTTTCGTTAGGATATATATCGCTGTAGACGTATATAGCATCCCAACCGAGATGTACGGGACGACATAAACGGGATTCTGTAAAACATCACCAGCGAGGGGCTAGATGGGTTAGGTTAGGTTATGTTACGTTATAGACGTGTATAATGTTGCCACCGAGAAGTAGAGCCGATACGCCAGGAATGTTGTAAAATACTGCATCCGAGATGTTAGCCTGCCTTTGGTTAGGATATATAACGCTATAGACGTATATAATATCCCAACCGAGATGTACGGGACGACACGAACGGGATTCTGTAAAACATTGCAAACGAGGGGCTAGATGGGATAGGTTAGGTTATGTTACGTTACAGACGTATATAATGTTCCCACCGAGAAGTAGGGGCCGATACCCCAAGAATGTTGTAAAATACTACATCCGAGATGTTAGCCTGCCTTACGTTAGGATATATAACGCTGTAGACGTATATAATGTCCTATCCGAGACGTACGGGACGACAGGAACGGGATTCTGTAAAACATTACCAGCGAGGGGCTAGATGGGTTAGGTTAGGTTATGTTACGTTATAGACGTGTATAATGTACCCACCGAGAAGTAGAGCCGATACGCCAGGAATGTTGTAAAATACTGCATCCGAGATGTTAGCCTGCCTTTGGTTAGGATATATAACGCTATAGACGTATATAATATCCCAACCGAGATGTACGGGACGACACGAACGGGATTCTGTAAAATATTACCAGCGAGGGGCTAGATGGGTTAGGTTAGGTTATGTTACGTTATAGACGTGTATAATGTTCCCACCGAGAAGTAGAGCCGATACGCCAGGAATGTTGTAAAATACTGCATCCGAGATGTTAGCCTGCCTTTGGTTAGGATATATAACGCTATAGACGTATATAATATCCCAACCGAGATGTACGGGACGACACGAACGGGATTCTGTAAAACATTGCCAACGAGGGGCTAGATGTTTTAGGTTAGATTATATTACGTTATAGACGTATATAATGTTCCCACCGAGAAGTAGGGGCCGATACTCCAAGAATGTTGTAAAATACTACATCCGAGATGTTAGCTTGCCTTACGTTAGGATATATAACGCTATAGACGTATATAATATCCCAACCGAGATGTACGGGACGACACGAACGGCATTCTGTAAAATATTACCAGCGAGGGGCTAGATGGGTTAGATTAGGTTATGTTACGTTATAGACGTATATAATGTTCCCACCGAGAAGTAGGGGCCGATACTCCAAGAATGTTGTAAAATACTACATCCGAGATGTTAGCCTGCCTTACGTTAGGATATATATCGCTGTAGACGTATATAACATCCCAACCGAGATGTACGGGACGACATAAACGGGATTCTGTAAAACATCACCAGCGAGGGGCTAGATGTGTTAGGTTAGATTATATTACGTTATAGACGTATATAATGTTCCCACCGAGAAGTAGAGGCTGATCCTACAGGAATGTTGTAAAATACTTCATCCGAGATGTTAGCCTGCCTTTGGTTAGGATATATAACGCTATAGACGTATATAATATCCCAACCGAGATGTACGGGACGACACGAACGGGATTCTGTAAAATATTACCAGCGAGGGGCTAGATGGGTTAGATTAGGTTATGTTACGTTATAGACGTATATAATGTTCCCCCTGAGAAGTAGGGGCCGATAATCCAAGAATGTTGTAAAATACTACATCCGAGATGTTAGCCTGCCTTAGGTTAGGATATATAATGCTATAGACGTATATAATATCCCAACCGAGATGTACGGGACGAAACGAACGGGATTCTGTAAAACATTACCAGCGAGGGGCTAGATGGGTTAGGTTAGATTATATTACGTTATAGATGTATATAATGTTCCCACTGAGAAGTGGGGGCCGATACTCCAAGAATGTTGTAAAATACTACATCCGAGATGTTAGCCTGCCTTACGTTAGGATATATATCGCTGTAGACGTATATAACATCCCAACCGAGATGTACGGGACGACATAAACGGGATTCTGTAAAACATCACCAGCGAGGGGCTAGATGTTTTAGGTTAGATTATATTACGTTATAGACGTATATAATGTTCCCACCGAGAAGTAGGGGCCGATACTCCAAGAATGTTGTAAAATACCACATCCGAGATGTTAGCCTGCCTTACGTTAGGATATATATCGCTGTAGACGTATATAACATCCCAACCGAGATGTACGGGACGACATAAACGGGATTCTGTAAAACATCACCAGCGAGGGGCTAGATGTGTTAGGTTAGATTATATTACGTTATAGACGTATATAATGTTCCCACCGAGAAGTAGAGGCTGATCCTACAGGAATGTTGTAAAATACTATATCCGAGAAGTTAGCCTGCCTTAGGTTAGGATATGTATCGCTGTAGACGTATATAATATCCCAACCGAGATGTACGGGACGACACGAACGGGATTCTGCAAAACATTGCCAACGAGGGGCTAGATGGGATAGGTTAGGTTATGTTACGTTACACACGTATATAATGTTCCCACCGAGAAGTAGGGGCCGATACTCCAAGAATGTTGTAAAATACTACATCCGAGATGTTAGCCTGCCTTACGTTAGGATATATAACGCTGTAGACGTATATAATGTCCTATCCGAGACGTACGGGACGACAGGAACGGGATTCTGTAAAACATTACCAGCGAGGGGCTAGATGGGTTAGGTTAGGTTATGTTACGTTATAGACGTGTATAATGTACCCACCGAGAAGTAGAGCCGATACGCCAGGAATGTTGTAAAATACTGCATCCGAGATGTTAGCCTGCCTTTGGTTAGGATATATAACGCTATAGACGTATATAATATCCCAACCGAGATGTACGGGACGATACGAACGGGATTCTGTAAAATATTACCAGCGAGGGGCTAGATGGGTTAGGTTAGGTTATGTTACGTTATAGACGTGTATAATGTTCCCACCGAGAAGTAGAGCCGATACGCCAGGAATGTTGTAAAATACTGCATCCGTGATGTTAGCCTGCCTTTGGTTAGGATATATAACGCTATAGATGTATATAATATCCCAACCGAGATGTACGGGACGACACGAACGGGATTCTGTAAAACATTGCCAACGAGGTGCTAGATGGGATAGGTTAGGTTATGTTACGTTACAGACGTATATAATGTTCCCACCGAGAAGTAGGGGCCGATACTCCAAGAATGTTGTAAAATACTACATCCGAGATGTTAGCCTGCCTTACGTTAGGATATATAACGCTACAGACGTATATAATATCCCAACCGAGATGTACGGGACGACACGAACGGGATTCTGTAAAATATTACCAGCGAGGGGCTAGATGGGTTAGGTTAGGTTATGTTACGTTATAGACGTGTATAATGTTCCCACCGAGAAGTAGAGCCGATACGCCAGGAATGTTGTAAAATACTGCATCCGAGATGTTAGCCTGCCTTTGGTTAGGATATATAACGCTATAGACGTATATAATATCCCAACCGAGATGTACGGGACGACACGAACGGGATTCTGTAAAACATTGCCAACGAGGGGCTAGATGTTTTAGGTTAGATTATATTACGTTATAGACGTATATAATGTTCCCACCGAGAAGTAGGGGCCGATACTCCAAGAATGTTGTAAAATACTACATCCGAGATGTTAGCCTGCCTTACGTTAGGATATATATCGCTGTAGACGTATATAACATCCCAACCGAGATGTACGGGACGACATAAACGGGATTCTGTAAAACATCACCAGCGAGGGGCTAGATGTGTTAGGTTAGATTATATTACGTTATAGACGTATATAATGTTCCCACCGAGAAGTAGAGGCTGATCCTACAGGAATGTTGTAAAATACTTCATCCGAGATGTTAGCCTGCCTTTGGTTAGGATATATAACGCTATAGACGTATATAATATCCCAACCGAGATGTACGGGACGACACGAACGGGATTCTGTAAAATATTACCAGCGAGGGGCTAGATGGGTTAGATTAGGTTATGTTACGTTATAGACGTATATAATGTTCCCCCTGAGAAGTAGGGGCCGATAATCCAAGAATGTTGTAAAATACTACATCCGAGATGTTAGCCTGCCTTAGGTTAGGATATATAATGCTATAGACGTATATAATATCCCAACCGAGATGTACGGGACGAAACGAACGGGATTCTGTAAAACATTACCAGCGAGGGGCTAGATGGGTTAGGTTAGATTATATTACGTTATAGATGTATATAATGTTCCCACTGAGAAGTGGGGGCCGATACTCCAAGAATGTTGTAAAATACTACATCCGAGATGTTAGCCTGCCTTACGTTAGGATATATATCGCTGTAGACGTATATAACATCCCAACCGAGATGTACGGGACGACATAAACGGGATTCTGTAAAACATCACCAGCGAGGGGCTAGATGTTTTAGGTTAGATTATATTACGTTATAGACGTATATAATGTTCCCACCGAGAAGTAGGGGCCGATACTCCAAGAATGTTGTAAAATACCACATCCGAGATGTTAGCCTGCCTTACGTTAGGATATATATCGCTGTAGACGTATATAACATCCCAACCGAGATGTACGGGACGACATAAACGGGATTCTGTAAAACATCACCAGCGAGGGGCTAGATGTGTTAGGTTAGATTATATTACGTTATAGACGTATATAATGTTCCCACCGAGAAGTAGAGGCTGATCCTACAGGAATGTTGTAAAATACTATATCCGAGAAGTTAGCCTGCCTTAGGTTAGGATATGTATCGCTGTACACGTATATAATATCCCAACCGAGATGTACGGGACGACACGAACGGGATTCTGCAAAACATTGCCAACGAGGGGCTAGATGGGATAGGTTAGGTTATGTTACGTTACACACGTATATAATGTTCCCACCGAGAAGTAGGGGCCGATACTCCAAGAATGTTGTAAAATACTACATCCGAGATGTTAGCCTGCCTTACGTTAGGATATATAACGCTGTAGACGTATATAATGTCCTATCCGAGACGTACGGGACGACAGGAACGGGATTCTGTAAAACATTACCAGCGAGGGGCTAGATGGGTTAGGTTAGGTTATGTTACGTTATAGACGTGAATAATGTTCCCACCGAGAAGTAGAGCCGATACGCCAGGAATGTTGTAAAATACTTCATCCGAGATGTTAGCCTGCCTTTGGTTAGGATATATAACGCTATAGACGTATATAATATCCCAACCGAGATGTACGGGACGACACGAACGGGATTCTGTAAAACATTGCAAACGAGGGGCTAGATGGGATAGGTTAGGTTATGTTACGTTATAGACGTGTATAATGTTCCCACCGAGAAGTAGAGCCGATACGCCAGGAATGTTGTAAAATACTGCATCCGTGATGTTAGCCTGCCTTTGGTTAGGATATATAACGCTATAGATGTATATAATATCCCAACCGAGATGTACGGGACGACACGAACGGGATTCTGTAAAACATTGCCAACGAGGTGCTAGATGGGATAGGTTAGGTTATGTTACGTTACAGACGTATATAATGTTCCCACCGAGAAGTAGGGGCCGATACTCCAAGAATGTTGTAAAATACTACATCCGAGATGTTAGCCTGCCTTACGTTAGGATATATAACGCTACAGACGTATATAATATCCCAACCGAGATGTACGGGACGACACGAACGGGATTCTGTAAAATATTACCAGCGAGGGGCTAGATGGGTTAGGTTAGGTTATGTTACGTTATAGACGTGTATAATGTTCCCACCGAGAAGTAGAGCCGATACGCCAGGAATGTTGTAAAATACTGCATCCGAGATGTTAGCCTGCCTTTGGTTAGGATATATAACGCTATAGACGTATATAATATCCCAACCGAGATGTACGGGACGACACGAACGGGATTCTGTAAAACATTGCCAACGAGGGGCTAGATGTTTTAGGTTAGATTATATTACGTTATAGACGTATATAATGTTCCCACCGAGAAGTAGGGGCCGATACTCCAAGAATGTTGTAAAATACTACATCCGAGATGTTAGCTTGCCTTACGTTAGGATATATAACGCTATAGACGTATATAATATCCCAACCGAGATGTACGGGACGAAACGAACAGGATTCTGTAAAACATTACCAGCGAGGGGCTAGATGGGTTAGGTTAGGTTATGTTACGTTATAGATGTATATAATGTTCCCACTGAGAAGTAGGGGCCGATACTCCAAGAATGTTGTAAAATACTACATCCGAGATGTTAGCCTGCCTTACGTTAGGATATATATCGCTGTAGACGTATATAACATCCCAACCGAGATGTACGGGACGACATAAACGGGATTCTGTAAAACATCACCAGCGAGGGGCTAGATGTTTTAGGTTAGATTATATTACGTTATAGACGTATATAATGTTCCCACCGAGAAGTAGGGGCCGATACTCCAAGAATGTTGTAAAATACCACATCCGAGATGTTAGCCTGCCTTACGTTAGGATATATATCGCTGTAGACGTATATAACATCCCAACCGAGATGTACGGGACGACATAAACGGGATTCTGTAAAACATCACCAGCGAGGGGCTAGATGTGTTAGGTTAGATTATATTACGTTATAGACGTATATAATGTTCCCACCGAGAAGTAGAGGCTGATCCTACAGGAATGTTGTAAAATACTATATCCGAGAAGTTAGCCTGCCTTAGGTTAGGATATGTATCGCTGTAGACGTATATAATATCCCAACCGAGATGTACGGGACGACACGAACGGGATTCTGCAAAACATTGCCAACGAGGGGCTAGATGGGATAGGTTAGGTTATGTTACGTTACACACGTATATAATGTTCCCACCGAGAAGTAGGGGCCGATACTCCAAGAATGTTGTAAAATACTACATCTGAGATGTTAGCCTGCCTTACGTTAGGATATATAACGCTGTAGACGTATATAATGTCCTATCCGAGACGTACGGGACGACAGGAACGGGATTCTGTAAAACATTACCAGCGAGGGGCTAGATGGGTTAGGTTAGGTTATGTTACGTTATAGACGTGTATAATGTTCCCACCGAGAAGTAGGGGCCGATACTCCAAGAATGTTGTAAAATACTACATCCGAGATGTTAGCCTGCCTTACGTTAGGATATATAACGCTGTAGACGTATATAATATCCAACCGAGACGTACGGGACGACAGGAACGGGATTCTGTAAAACATTACCAGCGAGGGGCTAGATGGGTTAGGTTAGGTTATGTTACGTTATAGACGTGTATAATGTACCCACCGAGAAGTAGAGCCGATACGCCAGGAATGTTGTAAAATACTGCATCCGAGATGTTAGCCTGCCTTTGGTTAGGATATATAACGATATAGACGTATATAATATCCCAACCGAGATGTACGGGACGACACGAACGGGATTCTGTAAAATATTACCAGCGAGGGGCTAGATGGGTTAGGTTAGGTTATGTTACGTTATAGACGTGTATAATGTTCCCACCGAGAAGTAGAGCCGATACGCCAGGAATGTTGTAAAATACTGCATCCGAGATGTTAGCCTGCCTTTGGTTAGGATATATAACGCTATAGACGTATATAATATCCCAACCGAGATGTACGGGACGACACGAACGGGATTCTGTAAAACATTGCCAACGAGGTGCTAGATGGGATAGGTTAGGTTATGTTACGTTACAGACGTATATAATGTTCCCACCGAGAAGTAGGGGCCGATACTCCAAGAATGTTGTAAAATACTACATCCGAGATGTTAGCCTGCCTTACGTTAGGATATATAACGCTGTAGACGTATATAATATCCAACCGAGATGTACGGTACGACACGAACGGGATTCTGTAAAACATTACCAGCGAGGGGCTAGATGGGTTAGGTTAGGTTATGTTACGTTATAGACGTATATAATGTTCCCACCCGGAAGTAGAGGCTGATCCTACAGGAATGTTGTAAAATACTATATCCGAGAAGTTAGCCTGCCTTAGGTTAGGATATGTATCGCTGTAGACGTATATAATATCCCAACCGAGATGTACGGGACGACACGAACGGGATTCTGTAAAACATTGCCAACGAGGGGCTAGATGGGATAGGTTAGGTTATGTTACGTTACAGACGTATATAATGTTCCCACCGAGAAGTAGGGGCCGATACTCCAAGAATGTTGTAAAATACTACATCCGAGATGTTAGCCTGCCTTACGTTAGGATATATAACGCTGTAGACGTATATAATGTCCTATCCGAGACGTACGGGACGACAGGGACGGGATTCTGTAAAACATTACCAGCGAGGGGCTAGATGGGTTAGGTTAGGTTATGTTACGTTATAGACGTGTATAATGTACCCACCGAGAAGTAGAGCCGATACGCCAGGAATGTTGTAAAATACTGCATCCGAGATGTTAGCCTGCCTTACGTTAGGATATATATCGCTGTAGACGTATATAACATCCCAACCGAGATGTAGGGGACGACATAAACGGGATTCTGTAAAACATCACCAGCGAGGGGCTAGATGTTTTAGGTTAGATTATATTACGTTATAGACGTATATAATGTTCCCACCGAGAAGTAGGGGCCGATACTCCAAGAATGTTGTAAAATACTACATCCGAGATGTTAGCCTGCCTTACGTTAGGATATATAACGCTATAGACGTATATAACATCCCAACCGAGATGTACGGGACGACACGAACGGGATTCTGTAAAATATTACCAGCGAGGGGCTAGATGGGTTAGGTTAGGTTATGTTACGTTATAGACGTGTATAATGTTCCCACCGAGAAGTAGAGCCGATACGCCAGGAATGTTGTAAAATACTGCATCCGAGATGTTAGCCTGCCTTTGGTTAGGATATATAACGCTATAGACGTATATAATATCCCAACCGAGATGTACGGGACGACACGAACGGGATTCTGTAAAACATTGCCAACGAGGTGCTAGATGGGATAGGTTAGGTTATGTTACGTTACAGACGTATATAATGTTCCCACCGAGAAGTAGGGGCCGATACCCCAAGAATGTTGTAAAATACTACATCCGAGATGTTAGCCTGCCTTACGTTAGGATATATAACGCTGTAGACGTATATAATGTCCTATCCGAGACGTACGGGACGACAGGAACGGGATTCTGTAAAACATTACCAGCGAGGGGCTAGATGGGTTAGGTTAGGTTATGTTACGTTATAGACGTGTATAATGTACCCACCGAGAAGTAGAGCCGATACGCCAGGAATGTTGTAAAATACTGCATCCGAGATGTTAGCCTGCCTTTGGTTAGGATATATAACGCTATAGACGTATATAATATCCCAACCGAGATGTACGGGACGACACGAACGGGATTCTGTAAAATATTACCAGCGAGGGGCTAGATGGGTTAGGTTAGGTTATGTTACGTTATAGACGTGTATAATGTTCCCACCGAGAAGTAGAGCCGATACGCCAGGAATGTTGTAAAATACTGCATCCGAGATGTTAGCCTGCCTTTGGTTAGGATATATAACGCTATAGATGTATATAATATCCCAACCGAGATGTACGGGACGACACGAACGGGATTCTGTAAAACATTGCCAACGAGGTGCTAGATGGGATAGGTTAGGTTATGTTACGTTACAGACGTATATAATGTTCCCACCGAGAAGTAGGGGCCGATACTCCAAGAATGTTGTAAAATACTACATCCGAGATGTTAGCCTGCCTTACGTTAGGATATATAACGCTACAGACGTATATAATATCCCAACCGAGATGTACGGGACGACACGAACGGGATTCTGTAAAATATTACCAGCGAGGGGCTAGATGGGTTAGGTTAGGTTATGTTACGTTATAGACGTGTATAATGTTCCCACCGAGAAGTAGAGCCGATACGCCAGGAATGTTGTAAAATACTGCATCCGAGATGTTAGCCTGCCTTTGGTTAGGATATATAACGCTATAGACGTATATAATATCCCAACCGAGATGTACGGGACGACACGAACGGGATTCTGTAAAACATTGCCAACGAGGGGCTAGATGTTTTAGGTTAGATTATATTACGTTATAGACGTATATAATGTTCCCACCGAGAAGTAGGGGCCGATACTCCAAGAATGTTGTAAAATACTACATCCGAGATGTTAGCTTGCCTTACGTTAGGATATATAACGCTATAGACGTATATAATATCCCAACCGAGATGTACGGGACGAAACGAACGGGATTCTGTAAAACATTACCAGCGAGGGGCTAGATGGGTTAGGTTAGGTTATGTTACGTTATAGATGTATATAATGTTCCCACTGAGAAGTAGGGGCCGATACTCCAAGAATGTTGTAAAATACTACATCCGAGATGTTAGCCTGCCTTACGTTAGGATATATATCGCTGTAGACGTATATAACATCCCAACCGAGATGTACGGGACGACATAAACGGGATTCTGTAAAACATCACCAGCGAGGGGCTAGATGTTTTAGGTTAGATTATATTACGTTATAGACGTATATAATGTTCCCACCGAGAAGTAGGGGCCGATACTCCAAGAATGTTGTAAAATACCACATCCGAGATGTTAGCCTGCCTTACGTTAGGATATATATCGCTGTAGACGTATATAACATCCCAACCGAGATGTACGGGACGACATAAACGGGATTCTGTAAAAATCACCAGCGAGGGGCTAGATGTGTTAGGTTAGATTATATTACGTTATAGACGTATATAATGTTCCCACCGAGAAGTAGAGGCTGATCCTACAGGAATGTTGTAAAATACTATATCCGAGAAGTTAGCCTGCCTTAGGTTAGGATATGTATCGCTGTAGACGTATATAATATCCCAACCGAGATGTACGGGACGACACGAACGGGATTCTGCAAAACATTGCCAACGAGGGGCTAGATGGGATAGGTTAGGTTATGTTACGTTACACACGTATATAATGTTCCCACCGAGAAGTAGGGGCCGATACTCCAAGAATGTTGTAAAATACTACATCCGAGATGTTAGCCTGCCTTACGTTAGGATATATAACGCTGTAGACGTATATAATGTCCTATCCGAGACGTACGGGACGACAGGAACGGGATTCTGTAAAACATTACCAGCGAGGGGCTAGATGGGTTAGGTTAGGTTATGTTACGTTATAGACGTGTATAATGTTCCCACCGAGAAGTAGGGGCCGATACTCCAAGAATGTTGTAAAATACTACATCCGAGATGTTAGCCTGCCTTACGTTAGGATATATAACGCTGTAGACGTATATAATATCCAACCGAGATGTACGGTACGACACGAACGGGATTCTGTAAAACATTACCAGCGAGGGGCTAGATGGGTTAGGTTAGGTTATGTTACGTTATAGACGTATATAATGTTCCCACCCGGAAGTAGAGGCTGATCCTACAGGAATGTTGTAAAATACTATATCCGAGAAGTTAGCCTGCCTTAGGTTAGGATATGTATCGCTGTAGACGTATATAATATCCCAACCGAGATGTACGGGACGACACGAACGGGATTCTGTAAAACATTGCCAACGAGGGGCTAGATGGGATAGGTTAGGTTATGTTACGTTACAGACGTATATAATGTTCCCACCGAGAAGTAGGGGCCGATACTCCAAGAATGTTGTAAAATACTACATCCGAGATGTTAGCCTGCCTTACGTTAGGATATATAACGCTGTAGACGTATATAATGTCCTATCCGAGACGTACGGGACGACAGGAACGGGATTCTGTAAAACATTACCAGCGAGGGGCTAGATGGGTTAGGTTAGGTTATGTTACGTTATAGACGTGTATAATGTACCCACCGAGAAGTAGAGCCGATACGCCAGGAATGTTGTAAAATACTGCATCCGAGATGTTAGCCTGCCTTTGGTTAGGATATATAACGCTATAGACGTATATAATATCCCAACCGAGATGTACGGGACGACACGAACGGGATTCTGTAAAACATTGCCAACGAGGTGCTAGATGGGATAGGTTAGGTTATGTTACGTTACAGACGTATATAATGTTCCCACCGAGAAGTAGGTGCCGATACTCCAAGAATGTTGTAAAATACTACATCCGAGATGTTAGCCTGCCTTACGTTAGGATATATAACGCTGTAGACGTATATAATGTCCTATCCGAGACGTACGGGACGACAGGAACGGGATTCTGTAAAACATTACCAGCGAGGGGCTAGATGGGTTAGGTTAGGTTATGTTACGTTATAGACGTGTATAATGTTCCCACCGAGAAGTAGAGCCGATACGCCAGGAATGTTGTAAAATACTGCATCCGAGATGTTAGCCTGCCTTTGGTTAGGATATATAACGCTATAGACGTATATAATATCCCAACCGAGATGTACGGGACGACACGAACGGGATTCTGTAAAATATTACCAGTGAGGGGCTAGATGGGTTAGATTAGGTTATGTTACGTTATAGACGTATATAATGTTCCCACTGAGAAGTAGGGGCCGATACTCCAAGAATGTTGTAAAATACTACATCCGAGATGTTAGCCTGCCTTATGTTAGGATATATATCGCTGTAGACGTATATAACATCCCAACCGAAATGTACGGGACGACATAAACGGGATTCTGTAAAACATCACCAGCGAGGGGCTAGATGTGTTAGGTTAGATTATATTACGTTATAGACGTATATAATGTTCCCACCGAGAAGTAGAGGCTGATCCTACAGGAATGTTGTAAAATACTATATCCGAGAAGTTAGCCTGCCTTAGGTTAGGTTATGTATCGCTGTAGACGTATATAATATCCCAACCGAGATGTACGGGACGACATAAACGGGATTCTGTAAAACATCACCAGCGAGGGGCTAGATGGGTTAGGTTAGGTTATGTTACGTAATAGACGTGTATAATGTTGCCACCGAGAAGTAGAGCCGATACGCCAGGAATGTTGTAAAATACTGCATCCGAGATGTTAGCCTGCCTTACGTTAGGATATATATCGCTTTAGACGTATACAACATCCCAACCGAGATGTACGGGACGACAGGAACGGGATTCTGCAAAACATTACCAGCGAGGGGCTAAATGTTTTAGGTTAGATTATATTACGTTATAGACGTATATGATGTTCCCACCGAGAAGTAGGGGCCGATACTCCAAGAATGTTGTAAAATACTACATCCGAGATGTTAGCCTGCCTTACGTTAGGATATATAACGCTATAGACGTATATAATATCCCAACCGAGATGTACGGGACGACACGAACGGGATTCTGTAAAATATTACCAGCGAGGGGCTAGATGGGTTAGGTTAGGTTATGTTACGTTATAGACGTGTATAATGTTCCCACCGAGAAGTAGAGCCGATACGCCAGGAATGTTGTAAAATACTGCATCCGAGATGTTAGCCTGCCTTTGGTTAGGATATATAACGCTATAGACGTATATAATATCCCAACCGATATGTACGGGACGACACGAACGGGATTCTGTAAAACATTGCCAACGAGGTGCTAAATGGGATAGGTTAGGTTATGTTACGTTACAGACGTATATAATGTTCCCACCGAGAAGTAGGGGCCGATACTCCAAGAATGTTGTAAAATACTACATCCGAGATGTTAGCCTGCCTTACGTTAGGATATATAACGCTGTAGACGTATATAATGTCCTATCCGAGACGTACGGGACGACAGGAACGGGATTCTGTAAAACATTACCAGCGAGGGGCTAGATGGGTTAGGTTAGGTTATGTTACGTTATAGACGTGTATAATGTACCCACCGAGAAGTAGAGCCGATACGCCAGGAATGTTGTAAAATACTGCATCCGAGATGTTAGCCTGCCTTACGTTAGGATATATATCGCTGTAGACGTATATAACATCCCAACCGAGATGTACGGGACGACATAAACGGGATTCTGTAAAACATCACCAGCGAGGGGCTAGATGTTTTAGGTTAGATTATATTACGTTATAGACGTATATAATGTTCCCACCGAGAAGTAGGGGCCGATACTCCAAGAATGTTGTAAAATACTACATCCGAGATGTTAGCCTGCCTTACGTTAGGATATATAACGCTATAGACGTATATAACATCCCAACCGAGATGTACGGGACGACACGAACGGGATTCTGTAAAATATTACCAGCGAGGGGCTAGATGGGTTAGGTTAGGTTATGTTACGTTATAGACGTGTATAATGTTCCCACCGAGAAGTAGAGCCGATACGCCAGAAATGTTGTAAAATACTGCATCCGAGATGTTAGCCTGCCTTTGGTTAGGATATATAACGCTATAGACGTATATAATATCCCAACCGAAATGTACGGGACGACACGAACGGGATTCTGTAAAACATTGCCAACGAGGTGCTAGATGGGATAGGTTAGGTTATGTTACGTTACAGACGTATATAATGTTCCCACCGAGAAGTAGGTGCCGATACTCCAAGAATGTTGTAAAATACTACATCCGAGATGTTAGCCTGCCTTACGTTAGGATATATAACGCTGTAGACGTATATAATGTCCTATCCGAGACGTACGGGACGACAGGAACGGGATTCTGTAAAACATTACCAGCGAGGGGCTAGATGGGTTAGGTTAGGTTATGTTACGTTATAGACGTGTATAATGTTCCCACCGAGAAGTAGAGCCGATACGCCAGGAATGTTGTAAAATACTGCATCCGAGATGTTAGCCTGCCTTTGGTTAGGATATATAACGCTATAGACGTATATAATATCCCAACCGAGATGTACGGGACGACACGAACGGGATTCTGTAAAATATTACCAGTGAGGGGCTAGATGGGTTAGATTAGGTTATGTTACGTTATAGACGTATATAATGTTCCCACTGAGAAGTAGGGGCCGATACTCCAAGAATGTTGTAAAATACTACATCCGAGATGTTAGCCTGCCTTATGTTAGGATATATATCGCTGTAGACGTATATAACATCCCAACCGAAATGTACGGGACGACATAAACGGGATTCTGTAAAACATCACCAGCGAGGGGCTAGATGTGTTAGGTTAGATTATATTACGTTATAGACGTATATAATGTTCCCACCGAGAAGTAGAGGCTGATCCTACAGGAATGTTGTAAAATACTATATCCGAGAAGTTAGCCTGCCTTAGGTTAGGTTATGTATCGCTGTAGACGTATATAATATCCCAACCGAGATGTACGGGACGACATAAACGGGATTCTGTAAAACATCACCAGCGAGGGGCTAGATGGGTTAGGTTAGGTTATGTTACGTAATAGACGTGTATAATGTTGCCACCGAGAAGTAGAGCCGATACGCCAGGAATGTTGTAAAATACTGCATCCGAGATGTTAGCCTGCCTTACGTTAGGATATATATCGCTTTAGACGTATACAACATCCCAACCGAGATGTACGGGACGACAGGAACGGGATTCTGCAAAACATTACCAGCGAGGGGCTAAATGTTTTAGGTTAGATTATATTACGTTATAGACGTATATGATGTTCCCACCGAGAAGTAGGGGCCGATACTCCAAGAATGTTGTAAAATACTACATCCGAGATGTTAGCCTGCCTTACGTTAGGATATATAACGCTATAGACGTATATAATATCCCAACCGAGATGTACGGGACGACACGAACGGGATTCTGTAAAATATTACCAGCGAGGGGCTAGATGGGTTAGGTTAGGTTATGTTACGTTATAGACGTGTATAACGTTCCCACCGAGAAGTAGAGCCGATACGCCAGGAATGTTGTAAAATACTGCATCCGAGATGTTAGCCTGCCTTTGGTTAGGATATATAACGCTATAGACGTATATAATATCCCAACCGATATGTACGGGACGACACGAACGGGATTCTGTAAAACATTGCCAACGAGGTGCTAAATGGGATAGGTTAGGTTATGTTACGTTACAGACGTATATAATGTTCCCACCGAGAAGTAGGGGCCGATACTCCAAGAATGTTGTAAAATACTACATCCGAGATGTTAGCCTGCCTTACGTTAGGATATATAACGCTGTAGACGTATATAATGTCCTATCCGAGACGTACGGGACGACAGGAACGGGATTCTGTAAAACATTACCAGCGAGGGGCTAGATGGGTTAGGTTAGGTTATGTTACGTTATAGACGTGTATAATGTACCCACCGAGAAGTAGAGCCGATACGCCAGGAATGTTGTAAAATACTGCATCCGAGATGTTAGCCTGCCTTACGTTAGGATATATATCGCTGTAGACGTATATAACATCCCAACCGAGATGTACGGGACGACATAAACGGGATTCTGTAAAACATCACCAGCGAGGGGCTAGATGTTTTAGGTTAGATTATATTACGTTATAGACGTATATAATGTTCCCACCGAGAAGTAGGGGCCGATACTCCAAGAATGTTGTAAAATACTACATCCGAGATGTTAGCCTGCCTTACGTTAGGATATATAACGCTATAGACGTATATAACATCCCAACCGAGATGTACGGGACGACACGAACGGGATTCTGTAAAATATTACCAGCGAGGGGCTAGATGGGTTAGGTTAGGTTATGTTACGTTATAGACGTGTATAATGTTCCCACCGAGAAGTAGAGCCGATACGCCAGAAATGTTGTAAAATACTGCATCCGAGATGTTAGCCTGCCTTTGGTTAGGATATATAACGCTATAGACGTATATAATATCCCAACCGAAATGTACGGGACGACACGAACGGGATTCTGTAAAACATTGCCAACGAGGTGCTAGATGGGATAGGTTAGGTTATGTTACGTTACAGACGTATATAATGTTCCCACCGAGAAGTAGGTGCCGATACTCCAAGAATGTTGTAAAATACTACATCCGAGATGTTAGCCTGCCTTACGTTAGGATATATAACGCTGCAGACGTATATAATGTCCTATCCGAGACGTACGGGACGACAGGAACGGGATTCTGTAAAACATTACCAGCGAGGGGCTAGATGTGTTAGGCTAGGTTATGTTACGTTATAGACGTGTATAATGTTCCCACCGAGAAGTAGAGCCGATACGCCAGGAATGTTGTAAAATACTGCATCCGAGATGTTAGCCTGCCTTTGGTTAGGATATATAACGCTATAGACGTATATAATATCCCAACCGAGATGTACGGGACGACACGAACGGGATTCTGTAAAACATTGCCAACGAGGGGCTAGATGGGATAGGTTAGATTATATTACGTTATAGACGTATATAATGTTCCCACCGAGAAGTAGAGGCTGATCCTACAGGAATGTTGTAAAATACTATATCCGAGAAGTTAGCCTGCCTTAGGTTAGGATATGTATCGCTGTAGACGTATATAATATCCCAACCGAGATGTACGGGACGACATAAACGGGATTCTGTAAAACATCACCAGCGAGGGGCTAGATGGGTTAGGTTAGGTTATGTTACGTAATAGACGTGTATAATGTTGCCACCGAGAAGTAGATCCGATACGCCAGGAATGTTGTAAAATACTGCATCCGAGATGTTAGCCTGCCTTACGTTAGGATATATATCGCTTTAGACGTATACAACATCCCAACCGAGATGTACGGGACGACAGGAACGGGATTCTGCAAAACATTACCAGCGAGGGGCTAGATGTTTTAGGTTAGATTATATTACGTTATAGACGTATATGATGTTCCCACCGAGAAGTAGGGGCCGATACTCCAAGAAAGTTGTAAAATACTACATCCGAGATGTTAGCCTGCCTTACGTTAGGATATATAACGCTATAGACGTATATAATATCCCAACCGAGATGTACGGGACGACACGAACGGGATTCTGTAAAATATTACCAGCGAGGGGATAGATGGGTTAGGTTAGGTTATGTTACGTTATAGACGTGTATAATGTTCCCACCGAGAAGTAGAGCCGATACGCCAGGAATGTTGTAAAATACTGCATCCGAGATGTTAGTCTGCCTTTGGTTAGGATATATAACGCTATAGACGTATATAATATCCCAACCGATATGTACGGGACGACACGAACGGGATTCTGTAAAACATTGCCAACGAGGTGCTAAATGGGATAGGTTAGGTTATGTTACGTTACAGACGTATATAATGTTCCCACCGAGAAGTAGGGGCCGATACTCCAAGAATGTTGTAAAATACTACATCCGAGATGTTAGCCTGCCTTACGTTAGGATATATAACGCTGTAGACGTATATAATGTCCTATCCGAGACGTACGGGACGACAGGAACGGGATTCTGTAAAACATTACCAGCGAGGGGCTAGATGGGTTAGGTTAGGTTATGTTACGTTATAGACGTGTATAATGTACCCACCGAGAAGTAGAGCCGATACGCCAGGAATGTTGTAAAATACTGCATCCGAGATGTTAGCCTGCCTTTGGTTAGGATATATAACGCTATAGACGTATATAATATCCCAACCGAGATGTACGGGACTACATAAACGGGATTCTGTAAAACATCACCAGCGAGGGGCTAGATGTGTTAGGTTGGATTATATTACGTTATAGACGTATATAATGTTCCCACCGAGAAGTAGAGGCTGATCCTACAGGAATGTTGTAAAATACAATATCCGAGAAGTTAGCCTGCCTTAGGTTAGGATATGTATCGCTGTAGACGTATATAATATCCCAACCGAGATGTACGGGACGACATAAACGGGATTCTGTAAAACATCACCAGCGAGGGGATAGATGGGTTAGGTTAGGTTATGTTACGTAATAGACGTGTATAATGTTGCCACCGAGAAGTAGAGCCGATACGCCAGGAATGTTGTAAAATACTGCATCCGAGATGTTAGCCTGCCTTACGTTAGGATATATATCGCTGTAGACGTATATAACATCCCAACCGAGATGTACGGGACGACAGGAACGGGATTCTGCAAAACATTACCAGCGAGGGGCTAGATGGGTTAGGTTAGGTTATGCTACGTTATAGACGTGTATAATGTTCCCGCCGAGAAGTAGGGCCGATACGCTAGGAATGTTGTAAAATGCTGCATCCGAGATGTTAGCCTACCTTACGTTAGGATATATAACGCTATAGACGTATATAATATCCAACAGAGATGTACGGGACGACACGAACGGGATTCTGTAAAACATTACCAGCGAGGGGCTAGATTGGTTAGGTTAGGTTATGTTACGTTATAGACGTGTATAATGTTCCCACCGAGAAGTAGAGCCGATACGCCAGGAATGTTGTAAAATACTGCATCCGAGATGTTAGCCTGCCTTTGGTTAGGATATATAACGCTATAGACGTATATAATATCCCAACCGAGATGTACGGGACGACACGAACGGGATTCTGTAAAATATTACCAGTGAGGGGCTAGATGGGTTAGATTAGGTTATGTTACGTTATAGACGTATATAATGTTCCCACTGAGAAGTAGGGGCCGATACTCCAAGAATGTTGTAAAATACTACATCCGAGATGTTAGCCTGCCTTACGTTAGGATATATATCGCTGTAGACGTATATAACATCCCAACCGAGATGTACGGGACGACATAAACGGGATTCTGTAAAACATCACCAACGAGGGGCTAGATGTGTTAGGTTAGATTATATTACGTTATAGACGTATATAATGTTCCCACCGAGAAGTAGAGGCTGATCCTACAGGAATGTTGTAAAATACTATATCCGAGAAGTTAGCCTGCCTTAGGTTAGGATATGTATCGCTGTAGACGTATATAATATCCCAACCGAGATGTACGGGACGACACGAACGGGATTCTGTAAAACATTGCCAACGAGGGGCTAGATGGGATAGGTTAGATTATATTACGTTATAGACGTATATAATGTTCCCACCGAGAAGTAGAGGCTGATCCTACAGGAATGTTGTAAAATACTATATCCGAGAAGTTAGCCTGCCTTAGGTTAGGATATGTATCGCTGTAGACGTATATAATATCCCAACCGAGATGTACGGGACGACATAAACGGGATTCTGTAAAACATCACCAGCGAGGGGCTAGATGGGTTAGGTTAGGTTATGTTACGTAATAGACGTGTATAATGTTGCCACCGAGAAGTAGAGCCGATACGCCAGGAATGTTGTAAAATGCTGCATCCGAGATGTTAGCCTGCCTTACGTTAGGATATATATCGCTTTAGACGTATACAACATCCCAACCGAGATGTACGGGACGACAGGAACGGGATTCTGCAAAACATTACCAGCGAGGGGCTAGATGTTTTAGGTTAGATTATATTACGTTATAGACGTATATGATGTTCCCACCGAGAAGTAGGGGCCGATACTCCAAGAATGTTGTAAAATACTACATCCGAGATGTTAGCCTGCCTTACGTTAGGATATATAACGCTATAGACGTATATAATATCCCAACCGAGATGTACGGGACGACACGAACGGGATTCTGTAAAATATTACCAGCGAGGGGCTAGATGGGTTAGGTTAGGTTATGTTACGTTATAGACGTGTATAATGTTCCCACCGAGAAGTAGAGCCGATACGCCAGGAATGTTGTAAAATACTGCATCCGAGATGTTAGCCTGCCTTTGGTTAGGATATATAACGCTATAGACGTATATAATATCCCAACCGATATGTACGGGACGACACGAACGGGATTCTGTAAAACATTGCCAACGAGGTGCTAAATGGGATAGGTTAGGTTATGTTACGTTACAGACGTATATAATGTTCCCACCGAGAAGTAGGGGCCGATACTCGAAGAATGTTGTAAAATACTACATCCGAGATGTTAGCCTGCCTTACGTTAGGATATATAACGCTGTAGACGTATATAATGTCCTATCCGAGACGTACGGGACGACAGGAACGGGATTCTGTAAAACATTACCAGCGAGGGGCTAGATGGGTTAGGTTAGGTTATGTTACGTTATAGACGTGTATAATGTACCCACCGAGAAGTAGAGCCGATACGCCAGGAATGTTGTAAAATACTGCATCCGAGATGTTAGCCTGCCTTTGGTTAGGATATATAACGCTATAGACGTATATAATATCCCAACCGAGATGTACGGGACGACATAAACGGGATTCTGTAAAACATCACCAGCGAGGGGCTAGATGTGTTAGGTTGGATTATATTACGTTATAGACGTATATAATGTTCCCACCGAGAAGTAGAGGCTGATCCTACAGGAATGTTGTAAAATACAATATCCGAGAAGTTAGCCTGCCTTAGGTTAGGATATGTATCGCTGTAGACGTATATAATATCCCAACCGAGATGTACGGGACGACATAAACGGGATTCTGTAAAACATCACCAGCGAGGGGATAGATGGGTTAGGTTAGGTTATGTTACGTAATAGACGTGTATAATGTTGCCACCGAGAAGTAGACCCGATACGCCAGGAATGTTGTAAAATACTGCATCCGAGATGTTAGCCTGCCTTACGTTAGGATATATATCGCTGTAGACGTATATAACATCCCAACCGAGATGTACGGGACGACAGGAACGGGATTCTGCAAAACATTACCAGCGAGGGGCTAGATGGGTTAGGTTAGGTTATGCTACGTTATAGACGTGTATAATGTTCCCGCCGAGAAGTAGGGCCGATTCGCTAGGAATGTTGTAAAATGCTGCATCCGAGATGTTAGCCTACCTTACGTTAGGATATATAACGCTATAGACGTATATAATATCCAACAGAGATGTACGGGACGACACGAACGGGATTCTGTAAAACATTACCAGCGAGGGGCTAGATTGGTTAGGTTAGGTTATGTTACGTTATAGACGTGTATAATGTTCCCACCGAGAAGTAGAGCCGATACGCCAGGAATGTTGTAAAATACTGCATCCGAGATGTTAGCCTGCCTTTGGTTAGGATATATAACGGTATAGACGTATATAATATCCCAACCGAGATGTACGGGACGACACGAACGGGATTCTGTAAAATATTACCAGTGAGGGGCTAGATGGGTTAGATTAGGTTATGTTACGTTATAGACGTATATAATGTTCCCACTGAGAAGTAGGGGCCGATACTCCAAGAATGTTGTAAAATACTACATCCGAGATGTTAGCCTGCCTTACGTTAGGATATATATCGCTGTAGACGTATATAACATCCCAACCGAGATGTACGGGACGACGTAAACGGGATTCTGTAAAACATCACCAACGAGGGGCTAGATGTGTTAGGTTAGATTATATTACGTTATAGACGTATATAATGTTCCCACCGAGAAGTAGAGGCTGATCCTACAGGAATGTTGTAAAATACTATATCCGAGAAGTTAGCCTGCCTTAGGTTAGGATATGTATCGCTGTAGACGTATATAATATCCCAACCGAGATGTACGGGACGACACGAACGGGATTCTGTAAAACATTGCCAACGAGGGGCTAGATGGGATAGGTTAGATTATATTACGTTATAGACGTATATAATGTTCCCACCGAGAAGTAGAGGCTGATCCTACAGGAATGTTGTAAAATACTATATCGGAGAAGTTAGCCTGCCTTAGGTTAGGATATGTATCGCTGTAGACGTATATAATATCCCAACCGAGATGTACGGGACGACATAAACGGGATTCTGTAAAACATCACCAGCGAGGGGCTAGATGGGTTAGGTTAGGTTATGTTACGTAATAGACGTGTATAATGTTGCCACCGAGAAGTAGAGCCGATACGCCAGGAATGTTGTAAAATGCTGCATCCGAGATGTTAGCCTGCCTTACGTTAGGATATATATCGCTTTAGACGTATACAACATCCCAACCGAGATGTACGGGACGACAGGAGCGGGATTCTGCAAAACATTACCAGCGAGGGGCTAGATGTTTTAGGTTAGATTATATTACGTTATAGACGTATATGATGTTCCCACCGAGAAGTAGGGGCCGATACTCCAAGAATGTTGTAAAATACTACATCCGAGATGTTAGCCTGCCTTACGTTAGGATATATAACGCTATAGACGTATATAATATCCCAACCGAGATGTACGGGACGACACGAACGGGATTCTGTAAAATATTACCAGCGAGGGGCTAGATGGGTTAGGTTAGGTTATGTTACGTTATAGATGTGTATAATGTTCCCACCGAGAAGTAGAGCCGATACGCCAGGAATGTTGTAAAATACTGCATCCGAGATGTTAGCCTGCCTTTGGTTAGGATATATAACGCTATAGACGTATATAATATCCCAACCGATATGTACGGGACGACACGAACGGGATTCTGTAAAACATTGCCAACGAGGTGCTAAATGGGATAGGTTAGGTTATGTTACGTTACAGACGTATATAATGTTCCCACCGAGAAGTAGGGGCCGATACTCGAAGAATGTTGTAAAATACTACATCCGAGATGTTAGCCTGCCTTACGTTAGGATATATAACGCTGTAGACGTATATAATGTCCTATCCGAGACGTACGGGACGACAGGAACGGGATTCTGTAAAACATTACCAGCGAGGGGCTAGATGGGTTAGGTTAGGTTATGTTACGTTATAGACGTGTATAATGTACCCACCGAGAAGTAGAGCCGATACGCCAGGAATGTTGTAAAATACTGCATCCGAGATGTTAGCCTGCCTTTGGTTAGGATATATAACGCTATAGACGTATATAATATCCCAACCGAGATGTACGGGACGACATAAACGGGATTCTGTAAAACATCACCAGCGAGGGGCTAGATGTGTTAGGTTGGATTATATTACGTTATAGACGTATATAATGTTCCCACCGAGAAGTAGAGGCTGATCCTACAGGAATGTTGTAAAATACAATATCCGAGAAGTTAGCCTGCCTTAGGTTAGGATATATAACGCTATAGACGTATATAATATCCAACAGAGATGTACGGGACGACACGAACGGGATTCTGTAAAACATTACCAGCGAGGGGCTAGATTGGTTAGGTTAGGTTATGTTACGTTATAGACGTATATAATGTTCCCACCCGGAAGTAGGGGCCGATACTCCAAGAATGTTGTAAAATACTACATCCGAGATGTTAGCCTGCCTTACGTTAGGATATATAACGCTGTAGACGTATATAATGTCCTATCCGAGACGTACGGGACGACAGGAACGGGATTCTGTAAAACATTACCAGCGAGGGGCTAGATGGGTTAGGTTAGGTTATGTTACGTTATAGACGTGTATAATGTTCCCACCGAGAAGTAGAGCCGATACGCCAGGAATGTTGTAAAATACTGCATCCGAGATTTTAGCCTGCCTTTGGTTAGGATATATAACGCTATAGACGTATATAATATCCCAACCGAGATGTACGGGACGACACGAACGGGATTCTGTAAAATATTACCAGTGAGGGGCTAGATGGGTTAGATTAGGTTATGTTACGTTATAGACGTATATAATGTTCCCACTGAGAAGTAGGGGCCGATACTCCAAGAATGTTGTAAAATACTACATCCGAGATGTTAGCCTGCCTTACGTTAGGATATATATCGCTGTAGACGTATATAACATCCCAACCGAGATGTACGGGACGACATAAACGGGATTCTGTAAAACATGACCAGCGAGGGGCTAGATGTGTTAGGTTAGATTATATTACGTTATAGACGTATATAATGTTCCCACCGAGAAGTAGAGGCTGATCCTACAGGAATGTTGTAAAATATTATATCCGAGAAGTTAGCCTGCCTTAGGTTAGGATATGTATCGCTGTAGACGTATATAATATCCCAACCGAGATGTACGGGACGACACGAACGGGATTCTGTAAAACATTGCCAACGAGGGGCTAGATGGGATAGGTTAGGTTATGTTACGTTACAGACGTATATAATGTTCCCACCGAGAAGTAGGGGCCGATACTCCAAGAATGTTGTAAAATACTACATCCGAGATGTTAGCCTGCCTTACGTTAGGATATATAACGCTGTAGACGTATATAATGTCCTATCCGAGACGTACGGGACGACAGGAACGGGATTCTGTAAAACATTACCAGCGAGGGGCTAGATGGGTTAGGTTAGGTTATGTTACGTTATAGACGTATATAATGTTCCCACCGAGAAGTAGGGGCCGATACTCTAAGAATGTTGTAAAATACTACATCCGAGATGTTAGCCTGCCTTTCGTTAGGATATATATCGCTGTAGACGTATATAATATCCAACCGAGATGTACGGGACGACACGAACGGGATTCTGTAAAACATTGCCAACGAGGGGCTAGATGGGATAGGTTAGGTTATGTTACGTTACAGACGTATATAATGTTCCCACCGAGAAGTAGGGGCCGATACTCCAAGAATGTTGTAAAATACTACATCCGAGATGTTAGCCTGCCTTACGTTAGGATATATAACGCTGTAGACGTATATAATGTCCTATCCGAGACGTACGGGACGACAGGAACGGGATTCTGTAAAACATTACCAGCGAGGGGCTAGATGGGTTAGGTTAGGTTATGTTACGTTATAGACGTGTATAATGTTCCCACCGAGAAGTATAGCCGATACGCCAGGAATGTTGTAAAATACTGCATCCGAGATGTTAGCCTGCCTTTGGTTAGGATATATAACGCTATAGACGTATATAATATCCCAACCGAGATGTACGGGACGACACGAACGGGATTCTGTAAAACATTACCAGCGAGGGGCTAGATGGGTTAGGTTACGTTATGTTACGTTATAGACGTGTATAATGTTCCCACCGAGAAGTAGAGCCGATACGCCAGGAATGTTGTAAAATACTGCATCCGAGATGTTAGCCTGCCTTTGGTTAGGATATATAACGCTATAGACGTAAAGAACATCCCAACCGAGATGTACGGGACGACAGGAACGGGATTCTGCAAAACATTACCAGCGAGGGGCTAGATGGGTTAGGTTAGGTTATGCTACGTTATAGACGTGTATAATGTTCCCGCCGAGAAGTAGAGCCGATACGCTAGGAATGTTGTAAAATGCTGCATCCGAGATGTTAGCCTGCCTTTGGTTAGGATATATAACGCTATAGACGTATATAATATCCCAACCGAGATGTACGGGACGACACGAACGGGATTCTGTAAAATATTACCAGCGAGGGGCTAGATGGGTTAGATTAGGTTATGCTACGTTATAGACGTATATAATGTTCCCACCGAGAAGTAGGGGCCGATACTCCAAGAATATTGTAAAATACTACATCCGAGATGTTAGCCTGCCTTACGTTAGGATATATAACGCTGTAGACGTATATAATGTCCTATCCGAGACGTACGGGACGACAGGAACGGGATTCTGTAAAACATCACCAGCGAGGGGCTAGATGGGTTAGGTTAGGTTATGTTACGTTATAGACGTGTATAATGTTCCCACCGAGTAGAGCCGATACGCCAGGAATGTTGTAAAATACTGCATCCGAGATGTTAGCCTGCCTTTGGTTAGGATATATAACGCTATAGACGTATATAATATCCCAACCGAGATGTACGGGACGACACGAACGGGATTCTGTAAAATATTACCAGCGAGGGGCTAGATGGGTTAGATTAGGTTATGCTACGTTATAGACGTATATAATGTTCCCACCGAGAAGTAGGGGCCGATACTCTAAGAATGTTGTAAAATACTACATCCGAGATGTTAGCCTGCCTTTCGTTAGGATATATATCGCTGTAGACGTATATAATATCCAACCGAGATGTACGGGACGACAGGAACGGG
Organism: Xylocopa violacea; assembly: GCA_963969225.1. Classification (NCBI taxonomy): domain Eukaryota; kingdom Metazoa; phylum Arthropoda; class Insecta; order Hymenoptera; family Apidae; genus Xylocopa; species Xylocopa violacea. The sequence continues at coordinate 707,925 of CAXAJV010000807.1, forward strand.
ATTCTGTAAAACATTACCAGCGAGGGGCTAGATGGGTTAGGTTACGTTATGTTACGTTATAGACGTGTATAATGTTCCCACCGAGAAGTAGAGCCGATACGCCAGGAATGTTGTAAAATACTGCATCCGAGATGTTAGCCTGCCTTTGGTTAGGATATATAACGCTATAGACGTAAAGAACATCCCAACCGAGATGTACGGGACGACAGGAACGGGATTCTGCAAAACATTACCAGCGAGGGGCTAGATGGGTTAGGTTAGGTTATGCTACGTTATAGACGTGTATAATGTTCCCGCCGAGAAGTAGAGCCGATACGCTAGGAATGTTGTAAAATGCTGCATCCGAGATGTTAGCCTGCCTTAGGTTAGGATATATAACGCTATAGACGTATATAATATCCAACAGAGATGTACGGGACGACACGAACGGGATTCTGTAAAACATTACCAGCGAGGGGCTAGATGGGTTAGGTTAGGTTATGTTACGTTATAGACGTATATAATGTTCCCACCCGGAAGTAGGGGCCGATACTCCAAGAATATAGTAAAATACTACATCCGAGATGTTAGCCTGCCTTACGTTAGGATATATAACGCTGTAGACGTATCTAATGTCCTATCCGAGACGTACGGGACGACAGGAACGGGATTCTGTAAAACATTACCAGCGAGGGGCTAGATGGGTTAGGTTAGGTTATGTTACGTTATAGACGTGTATAATGTTCCCACCGAGAAGTAGAGCCGATACGCCAGGAATGTTGTAAAATACTGCATCCGAGATGTTAGCCTGCCTTTGGTTAGGATATATAACGCTATAGACGTATATAATATCCCAACCGAGATGTACGGAACGACATAAACGGGATTCTGTAAAACATCACCAGCGAGGGGCTAGATGTTTTAGGTTAGATTATATTACGTTATAGACGTACATAATGTTCCCACCGAGAAGTAGAGGCTGATCCTACAGGAATGTTGTAAAATACTATATCCGAGAAGTTAGCCTGCCTTAGGTTAGGATATGTATCGCTGTAGACGTATATAATATCCCAACCGAGATGTGCGGGACGACACGAACGGGATTCTGTAAAACATTGCCAACGAGGTGCTAGATGGGATAGGTTAGGTTATGTTACGTCACAGACGTATATAATGTTCCCACCGAGAAGTAGAGGCTGATCCTACAGGAATGTTGTAAAATACTATATCCGAGAAGTTAGCCTGCCTTAGGTTAGGATATGTATCGCTGTAGACGTATATAATATCCCAACCGAGATGTACGGGACGACACGAACGGGATTCTGTAAAACATTGCCAACGAGGGGCTAGATGGGATAGGTTAGGTTATGTTACGTTACAGACGTATATAATGTTCCCACCGAGAAGTAGGGGCCGATACTCCAAGAATGTTGTAAAATACTACATCCGAGATGTTAGCCTGCCTTACGTTAGGATATATAACGCTGTAGACGTATATAATGTCCTATCCGAGACGTACGGGACGACAGGAACGGGATTCTGTAAAACATTACCAGCGAGGGGCTAGATGGGTTAGGTTAGGTTATGTTACGTTATAGACGTGTATAATGTTCCCACCGAGAAGTAGAGCCGATACGCCAGGAATGTTGTAAAATATTGCATCCGAGATGTTAGCCTGCTTTGGTTAGGATATATAACGCTATAGACGTATATAATATCCCATCCGAGATGTACGGGACGACACGAACGGGATTCTGTAAAACATTGCCAACGAGGGGCTGGATGGGTTAGGTTAGGTTATGTTACGTTATAGACGTATATAATGTTCCCACCGAGAAGTAGGGGCCGATACTCCAAGAATGTTGTAAAATACTACATCCGTCATGTTAGGCTGCCTTACGTTAGGATATATATCGCTGTAGACGTATATATCATCCCAACCGAGATGTACGGGACGACATAAACGGGATTCTGTAAAACATTACCAGCGAGGGGCTAGATGTGTTAGGTTAGATTATATTACGTTATCGACGTATATAATGTTCCCACCGAGAAGTAGAGGCTGATCCTACAGGAATGTTGTAAAATACTATATCCGAGAAGTTAGCCTGCCTTAGGTTAGGATATGTATCGCTGTAGACGTATATAATATCCCAACCGAGATGTACGGGACGACAGGAACGGGATTCTGTAAAACATTGCCAGCGAGGGGCTAGATGGGTTAGGTTAGGTTATGTTACGTTATAGACGTGTATAATATTCCCACCGAGAAGTAGAGCCGATACGCCAGGAATGTTGTAAAATACTGCATCCGAGATGTTAGCCTGCCTTAGGTTAAGATATATGACGCTATAGACGTATATAATATCCCATCCGAGATGTACGGGACGACACGAACGGGATTCTGTAAAACATTGCCAACGAGGGGCTAGATGGGTTAGGTTAGGTTATGTTACTTTATAGACGTATATAATGTTCCCACCGAGAAGTATGGGCCGATACTCCAAGAATGTTGTAAAATACTACATCCGAGATGTTAGCCTGCCTTATCTTAGGAAATATAACGCTGTAGACGTATATAATGTCCCATCCGAGACGTACGGGACGACACGAACGGGATTCTGTAAAACATTACCAGCGAGGGGCTAGATGTGTTAGGTTAGGTTATGTTACGTTATAGACCTATATAAAGTTCCCACCGAGAAGTATGGGCCGATACGCCAGGAATGTTGTAAAATACAGCAACCGAGATGTTAGCCTGCCTTAGGTTAGGATATATAACGCTATAGACGTATATAATATCCGAACCGAGATGTACGGGACGGCACGAACGGGACTCTGTAAAATATTACCAGCGAGGGGCTAGATGGGTTAGATTAGGGTATGTTACGTTACAGACGTATATAATGTTCCCACCGAGAAGTAGGGGCCGATACTCCAAGAATGTTGTAAAATACTACATCCGACATGTTAGCCTGCCTTACGTTAGGATATATTTCGCTGTAGACGTATATAACATCCCATCCGAGATGTACGGGACGACAGGAACGGGATTCTGTAAAACATTACCAGCGAGGGGCTAGATGGGTTATGTTAGGTTATGTTACGTTATAGACGTGTATAATGTTTCCACCGAGAAGTAGAGCCGATACGCCAGGAATGTTGTAAAATACTGCATTCGAGATGTTAGCCTGCCTTAGGCTAAGATATATAACGCTATAGACGTATGCAATATCCCATCCGAGATGTACGGGACGACACGAACGGGATTCTGTAAAACATTGCGAACGAGGGGCTAGATGGGATAGGTTAGGTTATGTTACGTTATAGACCTATATAAAGTTCCCACCGAGAAGTATGGGCCGATACGCCAGGAATGTTGTAAAATACAGCAACCGAGATGTTAGCCTGCCTTAGGTTAGGATATATAACGCTGTAGACGTTTATAATGTCCCAACAGAGACGTACGGGATGACAGGAACGGGATTCTGTAAAACATTACCAGCGAGGGGCTAGATGGGTTAGGTTAGGTTATGTTACGTTACAGACGTATATAATGTTCCCACCGAGAAGTAGGGGCCGATACTCCAAGAATGTTGTAAAATACTGCATCCGAGATGTTGGCCTGCCTTAGGTTAAGATATATAACGCTATAGACGTATATAATATCCCATCCGAGATGTACGGGACGGCACGAACGGGATTCTGTAAAACATTGCGAACGAGGGGCTAGATGGGATAGGTTAGGTTATGTTACGTTACAGACGTATATAATGTTCCCACCGAGAAGTAGGGGCCGATACTCCAAGAATGTTGTAAAATACTACATCCGAGATGTTAATCTGCCTTACGTTAGGATATATATCGCTGTATACGTATGTAACATCCCAACCGAGATGTACGGGACGACAGGAACGGGATTCTGTAAAACATTGCCAGCGAGGGGCTAGATGGGTTAGGTTAGCTTATGTTACGTTATAGACGTGTATAATATTCCCACCGAGAAGTAGAGCCGATACGCCAGGAATGTTGTAAAATACTGCATCCGAGATGTTAGCCTGCCTTAGGTTAAGATATATAACGCTATAGACGTATATAATATCCCAACCGAGATGTACGGGACGACATAAACGGGATTCTGTAAAACATTACCAGCGAGGAGCTAGATGTGTTAGGTTAGATTATATTACGTTATAGACGTATATAATGTTCCCACCGAGAAGTATGATCCGATACGCCAGGAATGTTGTAAAATACTGCATCCGAGATGTTAGCCTGCCTTAAGTTAAGATATATAACGCTGTAGACGGATATAATGTCCCATCCGAGACGTACGGGACGACACGAACGGGACTCTGTAAAACATTACCAGCGAGGGGCTAGATGTGTTAGGTTAGGTTATGTTACGTTATAGACCTATATAATGTTCCCACCGAGAAGTAGGGGCCGATACTCCAAGAATGTTGTAAAATACTACATCCGAGATGTTAGCCTGCCTTACGTTAGGATATATATCGCTGTAGACGTATATAACATCCCATCCGAGATGTACGGGACGACAGGAACGGGATTCTGTAAAACATTACCAGCGAGGGGCTAGATGGGTTAGGTTAGGTTATGTTACGTTATAGACGTGTATAATGTTCCCACCGAGAAGTAGAGCCGATACGCCAGGAATGTTGTAAAATACTGCATCCGAGATGTTAGCCTGCCTTAGGTTAGGATTTATAACGCTATAGACGTATATAATATCCCAACCGAGATGTACGGGACGACACGAACGGGATTCTGTAAAATATTACCAGCGAGGGGCTAGATGGGTTAGATTAGGTTATGTTACGTTATAGACGTATACAGTGTTCCCACCGAGAAGTAGGGGCCGATACTCCAAGAATGTTGCAAAATACTACATCCGACATGTTAGGCTGCCTTACGTTAGGATATATATCGCTGTAGACGTATATAACATCCCAACCGAGATGTACGGGACGACACGAACGGGATTATGTAAAACATTGCCAACGAGGGGCTAGATGGGATAGGTTAGGTTATGTTACGTTACAGACGTATATAATGTTCCCACTGAGAAGTAGGGGCCGATACGCCAGGAATGTCGTAAAATACTGCATCCGAGATGTTAGCCTGCCTTAAGTTAAGATATATAACGCTGTAGACGGATATAATGCCCCATCCGAGACGTACGGGACGACACGAACGGGACTCTGTAAAACATTACCAGCGAGGGGCTAGATGTGTTAGGTTAGGTTATGCTACGTTATAGACCTATATAATGTTCCCACCGAGAAGTATGGGCCGATACGGCAGGAATGTTGTAAAATACTGCAACCGAGATGTTAGCCTGCCTTAGGTTAGGATATATAACGCTGTAGAAGTTTATAATGTCCCATCCGAGACGTACGGGACGACAGGAACGGAATTCTGTAAATCATTACCAGCGAGGGGCTAGATGGGTTAGGTTAGGTTGTGATACGTTATAAACGTATATAATGTTCCCACCGAGAAGTAGGGGCCGATATGCCAGGAATGTTGTAAAATACTATATCCGAGAAGTTAGCCTGCCTTAGGTTAGGATATATATCGCTGTAGACGTATATAATATCCCAACCGAGATGTACGGGACGACACGAACGGGATTCTGTAAAACATTGCCAACGAGGGGCTAGATGGGATAGGTTAGGTTATGTTACGTTACAGACGTATATAATGTTCCCACCGAGAAGTAGGGGCCGATACTCCAAGAATGTTGTAAAATACTACATCCGAGATGTTAGCCTGCCTTACGTTAGGATATATAACGCTGTAGACGTATATAATTTCCTATCCGAGACGTACGGGACGACAGGAACGGGATTCTGTAAAACATTACCAGCGAGGGGCTAGATGGGTTAGGTTAGGTTATGTTACGTTATAGACGTGTATAATGTTCCCACCGAGAAGTAGAGCCGATACGCCAGGAATGTTGTAAAATACTTCATCCGAGATGTTAGCCTGCCTTTGGTTAGGATATTTAACGCTATAGACGTATATAATATCCCAACCGAGATGTACGGGACGACACGAACGGGATTCTGTAAAACATTGCCAACGAGGGGCTAGATGGGTTAGGTTAGGTTATGTTACTTTATAGACGTATATAATGCTCCCACCGAGAAGTATGGGCCGATACTCCAAGAATGTTGTAAAATACTACATCCGAGATGTTAGCCTGCCTTACCTTAGGAAATATAACGCTGTAGACGTATATAATGTCCCATCCGAGACGTACGGGACGACACGAACGGGATTCTGTAAAACATTACCAGCGAGGGGCTAGATGTGTTAGGTTAGGTTATGTTACGTTATAGACGTGTATAATATTCCCACCGAGAAGTAGAGCCGATACGCCAGGAATGTTGTAAAATACTGCATCCGAGATGTTAGCCTGCCTTAGGTTAAGATATATAACGCTATAGACGTATATAATATCCCATCCGAGATGTACGGGACGACACGAACGGGATTCTGTAAAACATTGCCAACGAGGGGCTAGATGGGTTAGGTTAGGTTATGTTACTTTATAGACGTATATAATGTTCCCACCGAGAAGTATGGGCCGATACTCCAAGAATGTTGTAAAATACTACATCCGAGATGTTAGCCTGCCTTACCTTAGGAAATATAACGCTGTAGACGTATATAATGTCCCATCCGAGACGTACGGGACGACACGAACGGGATTCTGTAAAACATTACCAGCGAGGGGCTAGATGTGTTAGGTTAGGTTATGTTACGTTATAGACCTATATAAAGTTCCCACAGAGAAGTATGGGCCGATACGCCAGGAATGTTGTAAAATACAGCAACCGAGACGTTAGCCTGCCTTAGGTTAGGATATATAACGCTGTAGACGTTTATAATGTCCCAACCGAGATGTACGGGACGACAGGAACGGGATTCTGTAAAACATTGCCAGCGAGGGGCTAGATGGGTTAGGTTAGGTTATGTTACGTTATAGACGTGTATAATGTTCCCACCGAGAAGTAGAGCCGATACGCCAGGAATGTTGTAAAATACTGCATCCGAGATGTTAGCCTGCCTTAGGTTAAGATATATAACGCTATAGACGTATATAATATCCCATCCGAGATGTACGGGACGACACGAACGGGATTCTGTAAAACATTACCAGCGAGGGGCTAGATGGGTTAGGTTAGGTTATGTTACGTTATAGACGTATATAATGTTCCCACCCGGAAGTAGGGGCCGATACTCCAAGAATATAGTAAAATACTACATCCGAGATGTTAGCCTGCCTTACGTTAGGATATATAACGCTGTAGACGTATCTAATGTCCTATCCGAGACGTACGGGACGACAGGAACGGGATTCTGTAAAACATTACCAGCGAGGGGCTAGATGGGTTAGGTTAGGTTATGTTACGTTATAGACGTGTATAATGTTCCCACCGAGAAGTAGAGCCGATACGCCAGGAATGTTGTAAAATACTGCATCCGAGATGTTAGCCTGCCTTTGGTTAGGATATATAACGCTATAGACGTATATAATATCCCAACCGAGATGTACGGAACGACATAAACGGGATTCTGTAAAACATCACCAGCGAGGGGCTAGATGTTTTAGGTTAGATTATATTACGTTATAGACGTACATAATGTTCCCACCGAGAAGTAGAGGCTGATCCTACAGGAATGTTGTAAAATACTATATCCGAGAAGTTAGCCTGCCTTAGGTTAGGATATGTATCGCTGTAGACGTATATAATATCCCAACCGAGATGTGCGGGACGACACGAACGGGATTCTGTAAAACATTGCCAACGAGGTGCTAGATGGGATAGGTTAGGTTATGTTACGTCACAGACGTATATAATGTTCCCACCGAGAAGTAGAGGCTGATCCTACAGGAATGTTGTAAAATACTATATCCGAGAAGTTAGCCTGCCTTAGGTTAGGATATGTATCGCTGTAGACGTATATAATATCCCAACCGAGATGTACGGGACGACACGAACGGGATTCTGTAAAACATTGCCAACGAGGGGCTAGATGGGATAGGTTAGGTTATGTTACGTTACAGACGTATATAATGTTCCCACCGAGAAGTAGGGGCCGATACTCCAAGAATGTTGTAAAATACTACATCCGAGATGTTAGCCTGCCTTACGTTAGGATATATAACGCTGTAGACGTATATAATGTCCTATCCGAGACGTACGGGACGACAGGAACGGGATTCTGTAAAACATTACCAGCGAGGGGCTAGATGGGTTAGGTTAGGTTATGTTACGTTATAGACGTGTATAATGTTCCCACCGAGAAGTAGAGCCGATACGCCAGGAATGTTGTAAAATATTGCATCCGAGATGTTAGCCTGCTTTGGTTAGGATATATAACGCTATAGACGTATATAATATCCCATCCGAGATGTACGGGACGACACGAACGGGATTCTGTAAAACATTGCCAACGAGGGGCTGGATGGGTTAGGTTAGGTTATGTTACGTTATAGACGTATATAATGTTCCCACCGAGAAGTAGGGGCCGATACTCCAAGAATGTTGTAAAATACTACATCCGTCATGTTAGGCTGCCTTACGTTAGGATATATATCGCTGTAGACGTATATATCATCCCAACCGAGATGTACGGGACGACATAAACGGGATTCTGTAAAACATTACCAGCGAGGGGCTAGATGTGTTAGGTTAGATTATATTACGTTATCGACGTATATAATGTTCCCACCGAGAAGTAGAGGCTGATCCTACAGGAATGTTGTAAAATACTATATCCGAGAAGTTAGCCTGCCTTAGGTTAGGATATGTATCGCTGTAGACGTATATAATATCCCAACCGAGATGTACGGGACGACAGGAACGGGATTCTGTAAAACATTGCCAGCGAGGGGCTAGATGGGTTAGGTTAGGTTATGTTACGTTATAGACGTGTATAATATTCCCACCGAGAAGTAGAGCCGATACGCCAGGAATGTTGTAAAATACTGCATCCGAGATGTTAGCCTGCCTTAGGTTAAGATATATGACGCTATAGACGTATATAATATCCCATCCGAGATGTACGGGACGACACGAACGGGATTCTGTAAAACATTGCCAACGAGGGGCTAGATGGGTTAGGTTAGGTTATGTTACTTTATAGACGTATATAATGTTCCCACCGAGAAGTATGGGCCGATACTCCAAGAATGTTGTAAAATACTACATCCGAGATGTTAGCCTGCCTTATCTTAGGAAATATAACGCTGTAGACGTATATAATGTCCCATCCGAGACGTACGGGACGACACGAACGGGATTCTGTAAAACATTACCAGCGAGGGGCTAGATGTGTTAGGTTAGGTTATGTTACGTTATAGACCTATATAAAGTTCCCACCGAGAAGTATGGGCCGATACGCCAGGAATGTTGTAAAATACAGCAACCGAGATGTTAGCCTGCCTTAGGTTAGGATATATAACGCTATAGACGTATATAATATCCGAACCGAGATGTACGGGACGGCACGAACGGGACTCTGTAAAATATTACCAGCGAGGGGCTAGATGGGTTAGATTAGGGTATGTTACGTTACAGACGTATATAATGTTCCCACCGAGAAGTAGGGGCCGATACTCCAAGAATGTTGTAAAATACTACATCCGACATGTTAGCCTGCCTTACGTTAGGATATATTTCGCTGTAGACGTATATAACATCCCATCCGAGATGTACGGGACGACAGGAACGGGATTCTGTAAAACATTACCAGCGAGGGGCTAGATGGGTTATGTTAGGTTATGTTACGTTATAGACGTGTATAATGTTTCCACCGAGAAGTAGAGCCGATACGCCAGGAATGTTGTAAAATACTGCATTCGAGATGTTAGCCTGCCTTAGGCTAAGATATATAACGCTATAGACGTATGCAATATCCCATCCGAGATGTACGGGACGACACGAACGGGATTCTGTAAAACATTGCGAACGAGGGGCTAGATGGGATAGGTTAGGTTATGTTACGTTATAGACCTATATAAAGTTCCCACCGAGAAGTATGGGCCGATACGCCAGGAATGTTGTAAAATACAGCAACCGAGATGTTAGCCTGCCTTAGGTTAGGATATATAACGCTGTAGACGTTTATAATGTCCCAACAGAGACGTACGGGACGACAGGAACGGGATTCTGTAAAACATTGCCAGCGAGGGGCTAGATGGGTTAGGTTAGCTTATGTTACGTTATAGACGTGTATAATATTCCCACCGAAAAGTAGAGCCGATACGCCAGGAATGTTGTAAAATACTGCATCCGAGATGTTAGCCTGCCTTAGGTTAAGATATATAACGCTATAGACGTATATAATATCCCAACCGAGATGTACGGGACGACATAAACGGGATTCTGTAAAACATTACCAGCGAGGAGCTAGATGTGTTAGGTTAGATTATATTACGTTATAGACGTATATAATGTTCCCACCGAGAAGTATGATCCGATACGCCAGGAATGTTGTAAAATACTGCATCCGAGATGTTAGCCTGCCTTAAGTTAAGATATATAACGCTGTAGACGGATATAATGTCCCATCCGAGACGTACGGGACGACACGAACGGGACTCTGTAAAACATTACCAGCGAGGGGCTAGATGTGTTAGGTTAGGTTATGTTACGTTATAGACCTATATAATGTTCCCACCGAGAAGTAGGGGCCGATACTCCAAGAATGTTGTAAAATACTACATCCGAGATGTTAGCCTGCCTTACGTTAGGATATATATCGCTGTAGACGTATATAACATCCCATCCGAGATGTACGGGACGACAGGAACGGGATTCTGTAAAACATTACCAGCGAGGGGCTAGATGGTTTAGGTTAGGTTATGTTACGTTATAGACGTGTATAATGTTCCCACCGAGAAGTAGAGCCGATACGCCAGGAATGTTGTAAAATACTGCATCCGAGATGTTAGCCTGCCTTAGGTTAGGATTTATAACGCTATAGACGTATATAATATCCCAACCGAGATGTACGGGACGACACGAACGGGATTCTGTAAAATATTACCAGCGAGGGGCTAGATGGGTTAGATTAGGTTATGTTACGTTATAGACGTATACAGTGTTCCCACCGAGAAGTAGGGGCCGATACTCCAAGAATGTTGCAAAATACTACATCCGACATGTTAGGCTGCCTTACGTTAGGATATATATCGCTGTAGACGTATATAACATCCCAACCGAGATGTACGGGACGACACGAACGGGATTATGTAAAACATTGCCAACGAGGGGCTAGATGGGATAGGTTAGGTTATGTTACGTTACAGACGTATATAATGTTCCCACTGAGAAGTAGGGGCCGATACGCCAGGAATGTCGTAAAATACTGCATCCGAGATGTTAGCCTGCCTTAAGTTAAGATATATAACGCTGTAGACGGATATAATGCCCCATCCGAGACGTACGGGACGACACGAACGGGACTCTGTAAAACATTACCAGCGAGGGGCTAGATGTGTTAGGTTAGGTTATGCTACGTTATAGACCTATATAATGTTCCCACCGAGAAGTATGGGCCGATACGGCAGGAATGTTGTAAAATACTGCAACCGAGATGTTAGCCTGCCTTAGGTTAGGATATATAACGCTGTAGAAGTTTATAATGTCCCATCCGAGACGTACGGGACGACAGGAACGGGATTCTGTAAATCATTACCAGCGAGGGGCTAGATGGGTTAGGTTAGGTTGTGATACGTTATAAACGTATATAATGTTCCCACCGAGAAGTAGGGGCCGATATGCCAGGAATGTTGTAAAATACTATATCCGAGAAGTTAGCCTGCCTTAGGTTAGGATATATATCGCTGTAGACGTATATAATATCCCAACCGAGATGTACGGGACGACACGAACGGGATTCTGTAAAACATTGCCAACGAGGGGCTAGATGGGATAGGTTAGGTTATGTTACGTTACAGACGTATATAATGTTCCCACCGAGAAGTAGGGGCCGATACTCCAAGAATGTTGTAAAATACTACATCCGAGATGTTAGCCTGCCTTACGTTAGGATATATAACGCTGTAGACGTATATAATTTCCTATCCGAGACGTACGGGACGACAGGAACGGGATTCTGTAAAACATTACCAGCGAGGGGCTAGATGGGTTAGGTTAGGTTATGTTACGTTATAGACGTGTATAATGTTCCCACCGAGAAGTAGAGCCGATACGCCAGGAATGTTGTAAAATACTTCATCCGAGATGTTAGCCTGCCTTTGGTTAGGATATTTAACGCTATAGACGTATATAATATCCCAACCGAGATGTACGGGACGACACGAACGGGATTCTGTAAAACATTGCCAACGAGGGGCTAGATGGGTTAGGTTAGGTTATGTTACTTTATAGACGTATATAATGCTCCCACCGAGAAGTATGGGCCGATACTCCAAGAATGTTGTAAAATACTACATCCGAGATGTTAGCCTGCCTTACCTTAGGAAATATAACGCTGTAGACGTATATAATGTCCCATCCGAGACGTACGGGACGACACGAACGGGATTCTGTAAAACATTACCAGCGAGGGGCTAGATGTGTTAGGTTAGGTTATGTTACGTTATAGACGTGTATAATATTCCCACCGAGAAGTAGAGCCGATACGCCAGGAATGTTGTAAAATACTGCATCCGAGATGTTAGCCTGCCTTAGGTTAAGATATATAACGCTATAGACGTATATAATATCCCATCCGAGATGTACGGGACGACACGAACGGGATTCTGTAAAACATTGCCAACGAGGGGCTAGATGGGTTAGGTTAGGTTATGTTACTTTATAGACGTATATAATGTTCCCACCGAGAAGTATGGGCCGATACTCCAAGAATGTTGTAAAATACTACATCCGAGATGTTAGCCTGCCTTACCTTAGGAAATATAACGCTGTAGACGTATATAATGTCCCATCCGAGACGTACGGGACGACACGAACGGGATTCTGTAAAACATTACCAGCGAGGGGCTAGATGTGTTAGGTTAGGTTATGTTACGTTATAGACCTATATAAAGTTCCCACAGAGAAGTATGGGCCGATACGCCAGGAATGTTGTAAAATACAGCAACCGAGACGTTAGCCTGCCTTAGGTTAGGATATATAACGCTGTAGACGTTTATAATGTCCCAACAGAGACGTACGGGACGACAGGAACGGGATTCTGTAAAACATTACCAGCGAGGGGCTAGATGGGTTAGGTTAGGTTATGTTACGTTACAGACGTATATAATGTTCCCACCGAGAAGTAGGGGCCGATACTCCAAGAATGTTGTAAAATACTGCATCCGAGATGTTGGCCTGCCTTAGGTTAAGATATATAACGCTATAGACGTATATAATATCCCATCCGAGATGTACGGGACGGCACGAACGGGATTCTGTAAAACATTGCGAACGAGGGGCTAGATGTGTTAGGTTAGGTTATGTTACGTTATAGACCTATATAATGTTCCCACCGAGAAGTAGGGGCCGATACTCCAAGAATGTTGTAAAATACTACATCCGAGATGTTAGCCTGCCTTACGTTAGGATATATATCGCTGTAGACGTATATAATATCCCAACCGAGATGTACGGGACGACACGAACGGGATTCTGTAAAATATTACCAGCGAGGGGCTAGATGGGTTAGATTAGGTTATGTTACGTTATAGACGTATATAATGCTCCCACCGAGAAGTAGGGGCCGATACTCCAAGAATGTTGTAAAATACTACATCCGACATGTTAGGCTGCCTTACGTTAGGATATATATCGCTGTAGACGTATATAATATCCCAACCGAGATGTACGGGACGACACGAACGGGATTCTGTAAAACATTGCCAGCGAGGGGCTAGATGGGTTAGGTTAGGGTATGTTACGTTATAGACGTGTATAATGTTCCCACCGAGAAGTAGAGCCGATACGCCAGGAATGTTGTAACATACTGCATCCGAGATGATAGCCTACCTTAGGTTAGGATATATAACGCTATAGACGTATATAATATCCCAACCGAGATGTACGGGACGACATAAACGGGATTCTGTAAAACATTACCAGCGAGGAGCTAGATGTGTTAGGTTAGATTATATTACGTTATAGACGTATATAATGTTCCCACCGAGAAGTATGGGCCGATACGCCAGGAATGTTGTAAAATACTGCATCCGAGATGTTAGCCTGCCTTAAGTTAAGATATATAACGCTGTAGACGGATATAATGTCCCATCCGAGACGTACGGGACGACACGAACGGGACTCTGTAAAACATTACCAGCGAGGGGCTAGATGTGTTAGGTTAGGTTATGTTACGTTATAGACCTATATAATGTTCCCACCGAGAAGTAGGGGCCGATACTCCAAGAATGTTGTAAAATACTACATCCGAGATGTTAGCCTGCCTTACGTTAGGATATATTTCGCTGTAGACGTATATAACATCCCATCCGAGATGTACGGGACGACAGGAACGGGATTCTGTAAAACATTACCAGCGAGGGGCTAGATGGGTTATGTTAGGTTATGTTACGTTATAGACGTGTATAATGTTTCCACCGAGAAGTAGAGCCGATACGCCAGGAATGTTGTAAAATACTGCATTCGAGATGTTAGCCTGCCTTAGGCTAAGATATATAACGCTATAGACGTATGCAATATCCCATCCGAGATGTACGGGACGACACGAACGGGATTCTGTAAAACATTGCGAACGAGGGGCTAGATGGGATAGGTTAGGTTATGTTACGTTATAGACCTATATAAAGTTGCCACCGAGAAGTATGGGCCGATACGCCAGGAATGTTGTAAAATACAGCAACCGAGATGTTAGCCTGCCTTAGGTTAGGATATATAACGCTGTAGACGTTTATAATGTCCCAACAGAGACGTACGGGATGACAGGAACGGGATTCTGTAAAACATTACCAGCGAGGGGCTAGATGGGTTAGGTTAGGTTATGTTACGTTACAGACGTATATAATGTTCCCACCGAGAAGTAGGGGCCGATACTCCAAGAACGTTGTAAAATACTGCATCCGAGATGTTGGCCTGCCTTAGGTTAAGATATATAACGCTATAGACGTATATAATATCCCATCCGAGATGTACGGGACGGCACGAACGGGATTCTGTAAAACATTGCGAACGAGGGGCTAGATGGGATAGGTTAGGTTATGTTACGTTACAGACGTATATAATGTTCCCACCGAGAAGTAGGGGCCGATACTCCAAGAATGTTGTAAAATACTACATCCGAGATGTTAATCTGCCTTACGTTAGGATATATATCGCTGTATACGTATGTAACATCCCAACCGAGATGTACGGGACGACAGGAACGGGATTCTGTAAAACATTGCCAGCGAGGGGCTAGATGGGTTAGGTTAGCTTATGTTACGTTATAGACGTGTATAATATTCCCACCGAGAAGTAGAGCCGATACGCCAGGAATGTTGTAAAATACTGCATCCGAGATGTTAGCCTGCCTTAGGTTAAGATATATAACGCTATAGACGTATATAATATCCCAACCGAGATGTACGGGACGACATAAACGGGATTCTGTAAAACATTACCAGCGAGGAGCTAGATGTGTTAGGTTAGATTATATTACGTTATAGACGTATATAATGTTCCCACCGAGAAGTATGGGCCGATACGCCAGGAATGTTGTAAAATACTGCATCCGAGATGTTAGCCTGCCTTAAGTTAAGATATATAACGCTGTAGACGGATATAATGTCCCATCCGAGACGTACGGGACGACACGAACGGGACTCTGTAAAACATTACCAGCGAGGGGCTAGATGTGTTAGGTTAGGTTATGTTACGTTATAGACCTATATAATGTTCCCACCGAGAAGTAGGGGCCGATACTCCAAGAATGTTGTAAAATACTACATCCGAGATGTTAGCCTGCCTTACGTTAGGATATATATCGCTGTAGACGTATATAACATCCCATCCGAGATGTACGGGACGACAGGAACGGGATTCTGTAAAACATTACCAGCGAGGGGCTAGATGGGTTAGGTTAGGTTATGTTACGTTATAGACGTGTATAATGTTCCCACCGAGAAGTAGAGCCGATACGCCAGGAATGTTGTAAAATACTGCATCCGAGATGTTAGCCTGCCTTAGGTTAGGATTTATAACGCTATAGACGTATATAATATCCCAACCGAGATGTACGGGACGACACGAACGGGATTCTGTAAAATATTACCAGCGAGGGGCTAGATGGGTTAGATTAGGTTATGTTACGTTATAGACGTATACAGTGTTCCCACCGAGAAGTAGGGGCCGATACTCCAAGAATGTTGCAAAATACTACATCCGACATGTTAGGCTGCCTTACGTTAGGATATATATCGCTGTAGACGTATATAACATCCCAACCGAGATGTACGGGACGACACGAACGGGATTATGTAAAACATTGCCAACGAGGGGCTAGATGGGATAGGTTAGGTTATGTTACGTTACAGACGTATATAATGTTCCCACTGAGAAGTAGGGGCCGATACGCCAGGAATGTCGTAAAATACTGCATCCGAGATGTTAGCCTGCCTTAAGTTAAGATATATAACGCTGTAGACGGATATAATGCCCCATCCGAGACGTACGGGACGACACGAACGGGACTCTGTAAAACATTACCAGCGAGGGGCTAGATGTGTTAGGTTAGGTTATGCTACGTTATAGACCTATATAATGTTCCCACCGAGAAGTATGGGCCGATACGGCAGGAATGTTGTAAAATACTGCAACCGAGATGTTAGCCTGCCTTAGGTTAGGATATATAACGCTGTAGAAGTTTATAATGTCCCATCCGAGACGTACGGGACGACAGGAACGGGATTCTGTAAATCATTACCAGCGAGGGGCTAGATGGGTTAGGTTAGGTTGTGATACGTTATAAACGTATATAATGTTCCCACCGAGAAGTAGGGGCCGATATGCCAGGAATGTTGTAAAATACTATATCCGAGAAGTTAGCCTGCCTTAGGTTAGGATATATATCGCTGTAGACGTATATAATATCCCAACCGAGATGTACGGGACGACACGAACGGGATTCTGTAAAACATTGCCAACGAGGGGCTAGATGGGATAGGTTAGGTTATGTTACGTTACAGACGTATATAATGTTCCCACCGAGAAGTAGGGGCCGATACTCCAAGAATGTTGTAAAATACTACATCCGAGATGTTAGCCTGCCTTACGTTAGGATATATAACGCTGTAGACGTATATAATTTCCTATCCGAGACGTACGGGACGACAGGAACGGGATTCTGTAAAACATTACCAGCGAGGGGCTAGATGGGTTAGGTTAGGTTATGTTACGTTATAGACGTGTATAATGTTCCCACCGAGAAGTAGAGCCGATACGCCAGGAATGTTGTAAAATACTTCATCCGAGATGTTAGCCTGCCTTTGGTTAGGATATTTAACGCTATAGACGTATATAATATCCCAACCGAGATGTACGGGACGACACGAACGGGATTCTGTAAAACATTGCCAACGAGGGGCTAGATGGGTTAGGTTAGGTTATGTTACTTTATAGACGTATATAATGCTCCCACCGAGAAGTATGGGCCGATACTCCAAGAATGTTGTAAAATACTACATCCGAGATGTTAGCCTGCCTTACCTTAGGAAATATAACGCTGTAGACGTATATAATGTCCCATCCGAGACGTACGTGACGACACGAACGGGATTCTGTAAAACATTACCAGCGAGGGGCTAGATGTGTTAGGTTAGGTTATGTTACGTTATAGACGTGTATAATATTCCCACCGAGAAGTAGAGCCGATACGCCAGGAATGTTGTAAAATACTGCATCCGAGATGTTAGCCTGCCTTAGGTTAAGATATATAACGCTATAGACGTATATAATATCCCATCCGAGATGTACGGGACGACACGAACGGGATTCTGTAAAACATTGCCAACGAGGGGCTAGATGGGTTAGGTTAGGTTATGTTACTTTATAGACGTATATAATGTTCCCACCGAGAAGTATGGGCCGATACTCCAAGAATGTTGTAAAATACTACATCCGAGATGTTAGCCTGCCTTACCTTAGGAAATATAACGCTGTAGACGTATATAATGTCCCATCCGAGACGTACGGGACGACACGAACGGGATTCTGTAAAACATTACCAGCGAGGGGCTAGATGTGTTAGGTTAGGTTATGTTACGTTATAGACCTATATAAAGTTCCCACAGAGAAGTATGGGCCGATACGCCAGGAATGTTGTAAAATACAGCAACCGAGACGTTAGCCTGCCTTAGGTTAGGATATATAACGCTGTAGACGTTTATAATGTCCCAACCGAGATGTACGGGACGACAGGAACGGGATTCTGTAAAACATTGCCAGCGAGGGGCTAGAGGGTTAGGTTAGGTTATGTTACGTTATAGACGTGTATAATGTTCCCACCGAGAAGTAGAGCCGATACGCCAGGAATGTTGTAAAATACTGCATCCGAGATGTTAGCCTGCCTTAGGTTAAGATATATAACGCTATAGACGTATATAATATCCCATCCGAGATGTACGGGACGACACGAACGGGATTCTGTAAAACATTGCCAACGAGGGGCTAGATGGGTTAGGTTAGGTTATGTTACGTTATAGACGTATATAATGTTCCCACCGAGAAGTAGGGTCCGATACTCCAAGAATGTTGTAAAATACTACATCCGTCATGTTAGGCTGCCTTACGTTAGGATATATATCGCTGTAGACGTATATATCATCCCAACCGAGATGTACGGGACGACATAAACGGGATTCTGTAAAACATTACCAGCGAGGGGCTAGATGTGTTAGGTTAGATTATATTACGTTATCGACGTATATAATGTTCCCACCGAGAAGTAGAGGCTGATCCTACAGGAATGTTGTAAAATACTATATCCGAGAAGTTAGCCTGCCTTAGGTTAGGATATGTATCGCTGTAGACGTATATAATATCCCAACCGAGATGTACGGGACGACAGGAACGGGATTCTGTAAAACATTGCCAGCGGGGGGCTAGATGGGTTAGGTTAGGTTATGTTACGTTATAGACGTGTATAATATTCCCACCGAGAAGTAGAGCCGATACGCCAGGAATGTTGTAAAATACTGCATCCGAGATGTTAGCCTGCCTTAGGTTAAGATATATGACGCTATAGACGTATATAATATCCCATCCGAGATGTACGGGACGACACGAACGCTATTCTGTAAAACATTGCCAACGAGGGGCTAGATGGGTTAGGTTAGGTTATGTTACTTTATAGACGTATATAATGTTCCCACCGAGAAGTATGGGCCGATACTCCAAGAATGTTGTAAAATACTACATCCGAGATGTTAGCCTGCCTTATCTTAGGAAATATAACGCTGTAGACGTATATAATGTCCCATCCGAGACGTACGGGACGACACGAACGGGATTCTGTAAAACATTACCAGCGAGGGGCTAGATGTGTTAGGTTAGGTTATGTTACGTTATAGACCTATATAAAGTTCCCACCGAGAAGTATGGGCCGATACGCCAGGAATGTTGTAAAATACAGCAACCGAGATGTTAGCCTGCCTTAGGTTAGGATATATAACGCTATAGACGTATATAATATCCGAACCGAGATGTACGGGACGGCACGAACGGGACTCTGTAAAATATTACCAGCGAGGGGCTAGATGGGTTAGATTAGGGTATGTTACGTTACAGACGTATATAATGTTCCCACCGAGAAGTAGGGGCCGATACTCCAAGAATGTTGTAAAATACTACATCCGACATGTTAGCCTGCCTTACGTTAGGATATATTTCGCTGTAGACGTATATAACATCCCATCCGAGATGTACGGGACGACAGGAACGGGATTCTGTAAAACATTACCAGCGAGGGGCTAGATGGGTTATGTTAGGTTATGTTACGTTATAGACGTGTATAATGTTTCCACCGAGAAGTAGAGCCGATACGCCAGGAATGTTGTAAAATACTGCATCCGAGATGTTAGCCTGCCTTAGGCTAAGATATATAACGCTATAGACGTATGCAATATCCCATCCGAGATGTACGGGACGACACGAACGGGATTCTGTAAAACATTGCGAACGAGGGGCTAGATGGGATAGGTTAGGTTATGTTACGTTATAGACCTATATAAAGTTCCCACCGAGAAGTATGGGCCGATGCGCCAGGAATGTTGTAAAATACAGCAACCGAGATGTTAGCCTGCCTTAGGTTAGGATATATAACGCTGTAGACGTTTATAATGTCCCAACAGAGACGTACGGGACGACAGGAACGGGATTCTGTAAAACATTACCAGCGAGGGGCTAGATGGGTTAGGTTAGGTTATGTTACGTTACAGACGTATATAATGTTCCCACCGAGAAGTAGGGGCCGATACTCCAAGAATGTTGTAAAATACTGCATCCGAGATGTTGGCCTGCCTTAGGTTAAGATATATAACGCTATAGACGTATATAATATCCCATCCGAGATGTACGGGACGGCACGAACGGGATTCTGTAAAACATTGCGAACGAGGGGCTAGATGTGTTAGGTTAGGTTATGTTACGTTATAGACCTATATAATGTTCCCACCGAGAAGTAGGGGCCGATACTCCAAGAATGTTGTAAAATACTACATCCGAGATGTTAGCCTGCCTTACGTTAGGATATATATCGCTGTAGACGTATATAACATCCCATCCGAGATGTACGGGACGACAGGAACGGGATTCTGTAAAACATTACCAGCGAGGGGCTAGATGGGTTATGTTAGGTTATGTTACGTTATAGACGTGTATAATGTTTCCACCGAGAAGTAGAGCCGATACGCCAGGAATGTTGTAAAATACTGCATCCGAGATGTTAGCCTGCCTTAGGTTAGGATTTATAACGCTATAGACGTATATAATATCCCAACCGAGATGTACGGGACGACACGAACGGGATTCTGTAAAATATTACCAGCGAGGGGCTAGATGGGTTAGATTAGGTTATGTTACGTTATAGACGTATATAATGCTCCCACCGAGAAGTAGGGGCCGATACTCCAAGAATGTTGTAAAATACTACATCCGACATGTTAGGCTGCCTTACGTTAGGATATATATCGCTGTAGACGTATATAATATCCCAACCGAGATGTACGGGACGACACGAACGGGATTCTGTAAAACATTGCCAGCGAGGGGCTAGATGGGTTAGGTTAGGGTATGTTACGTTATAGACGTGTATAATGTTCCCACCGAGAAGTAGAGCCGATACGCCAGGAATGTTGTAACATACTGCATCCGAGATGATAGCCTACCTTAGGTTAGGATATATAACGCTATAGACGTATATAATATCCCAACCGAGATGTACGGGACGACATAAACGGGATTCTGTAAAACATTACCAGCGAGGAGCTAGATGTGTTAGGTTAGATTATATTACGTTATAGACGTATATAATGTTCCCACCGAGAAGTATGGGCCGATACGCCAGGAATGTTGTAAAATACTGCATCCGAGATGTTAGCCTGCCTTAAGTTAAGATATATAACGCTGTAGACGGATATAATGTCCCATCCGAGACGTACGGGACGACACGAACGGGACTCTGTAAAACATTACCAGCGAGGGGCTAGATGTGTTAGGTTAGGTTATGTTACGTTATAGACCTATATAATGTTCCCACCGAGAAGTAGGGGCCGATACTCCAAGAATGTTGTAAAATACTACATCCGAGATGTTAGCCTGCCTTACGTTAGGATATATATCGCTGTAGACGTATATAACATCCCATCCGAGATGTACGGGACGACAGGAACGGGATTCTGTAAAACATTACCAGCGAGGGGCTAGATGGGTTATGTTAGGTTATGTTACGTTATAGACGTGTATAATGTTTCCACCGAGAAGTAGAGCCGATACACCAGGAATGTTGTAAAATACTGCATCCGAGATGTTAGCCTGCCTTAGGTTAAGATATATAACGCTATAGACGTATGCAATATCCCATCCGAGATGTACGGGACGACACGAACGGGATTCTGTAAAACATTGCGAACGAGGGGCTAGATGGGATAGGTTAGGTTATGTTACGTTATAGACCTATATAAAGTTCCCACCGAGAAGTATGGGCTGATACGCCAGGAATGTTGTAGAATACAGCAACCGAGATGTTAGCCTGCCTTAGGTTAGGATATATAACGCTGTAGACGTTTATAATGTCCCAACAGAGACGTACGGGACGACAGGAACGGGATTCTGTAAAACATTACCAGCGAGGGGCTAGATGGGTTAGGTTAGGTTATGTTACGTTATAGACGTGTATAATGTTCCCACCGAGAAGTAGAGCCGATACGCCAGGAATGTTGTAAAATACTGCATCCGAGATGTTAGCCTGCCTTAGGTTAGGATTTATAAGGCTATAGACGTATATAATATCCCAACCGAGATGTACGGGACGACACGAACGGGATTCTGTAAAATATTACCAGCGAGGGGCTAGATGGGTTAGATTAGGTTATGTTACGTTATAGACGTATATAATGCTCCCACCGAGAAGTAGGGGCCGATACTCCAAGAATGTTGTAAAATACTACATCCGACATGTTAGGCTGCCTTACGTTAGGATATATATCGCTGTAGACGTATATAATATCCCAACCGAGATGTACGGGACGACATAAACGGGATTCTGTAAAACATTACCAGCGAGGAGCTAGATGTGTTGGGTTAGATTATATTACGTTATAGACGTGTATAATGTTCCCACGGTGAAGTAGGGGCCGATACGCCAGGAACGGCGTAAAATACTTCATCCGAGCTGTTAGCCTGCCTTAGGTTAGGATATATATTGCTGTAGACGTTTATAATATCCCAACCGTGATGTACCGGACGACACGAACGGGATTCTGTACAATATTACCAGCGAGGGGCTAGATGGGTTAGGTTAGGTTATATTACGTTATAGACGTATATAATGTTCCCACCGAGAAGTAGAGGCTGATCCTACAGGAATGTTGTATAATACTATATCCGAGAAGTTAGCCTGCCTTAGGTTAGGATATGTATCGCTGTAGACGTATATAATATCCCAACCGAGATGTACGGGACGAAACGAACGGAATTCTGTAAAACATTGCCAACGGGGGGCTAGATGGGATAGGTTATGTTATGTTACGTTACAGACGTATATAATGTTCCCACCGAGAAGTAGGAGCCGATACTCCAAGAATGTTGTAAAATACTACATCCGAGATGTTAGGCTGCCTTACGTTGGGATATATATCGCTGTAGACGTATATATCATCCCAACCGAGATGTACGGGACGACATAAACGGGATTCTGCAAAACATTACCAGCGAGGGGCTAGATGTGTTAGGTTAGATTAAATTACGTTATAGACGTATATAATGTTCCCACCGAGAAGTAGAGGCTGATCCTACAGGAATGTTGTAAAATACTATATCCGAGAAGTTAGCCTGCCTTAGGTTAGGATATGTATCGCTGTAGACGTATATAACATCCCAACCGAGATGTACGGGACGACACGAACGGGATTCTGTAAAACATTGCCAACGAGGGGCTAGATGGGATAGGTTAGGTTATGTTACGTTACAGACGTATATAATGTTCCCACCAAGAAGTAGGGGCCGATACTCCAAGAATGTTGTAAAATACTACATCCGAGATGTTAGCCTGCCTTACGTTAGGATATATATCGCTGTAGACGTATATAACATCCCAACCGAGATGTACGGGACGACAGGAACGGGATTCTGTAAAACATTGCCAGCGAGGGGCTAGATGGGTTAGGCTAGGTTATGTTACGTTATAGACGTGTATAATATTCCCACCGAGAAGTAGAGCCGATACGCCAGGAATGTTGTAAAATACTACATCCGAGATGTTAGCCTGCCTTAGGTTAAGATATATAACGCTATAGACGTATATAATATCCCATCCGAGATGTACGGGACGACACGAACGGGATTCTGTAAAACATTGCCAACGAGGGGCTAGATGGGATAGGTTAGGTTATGTTACGTTACAGACGTATATAATGTTCCCACTGAGAAGTATGGGCCGATACGCCAGGAATGTTGTAAAATACAGCAACCGAGATGTTAGCCTGCCTTAGGTTAGGATATATAACGCTATAGACGTATATAATATCCCAACAGAGATGTACGGGACGACACGAACGGGATTCTGTAAAACATTGCCAACGAGGGGCTAGATGGGATAGGTTAGGTTATGTTACGCTACAGACGTATATAATGTTCCCACCGAGAAGTAGGGGCCGATACTCCAAGAATGTTGTAAAATACTACATCCGAGATGTTAGCCTGCCTTACGTTAGGATATATATCGCTGTAGACGTATATAACATCCCAACCCAGCTGTAAGGGACGACATAAACGGGATTCTGTAAAATATTACCAGCGAGGGGCTAGATGGGTTAGATTAGGTTATGTTACGTTACAGACGTATATAATGTTCCCACCAAGAAGTAGGGGCCGATACTCCAAGAATGTTGTAAAATACTACATCCGAGATGTTAGCCTGCCTTACGTTAGGATATATATCGCTGTAGACGTATATAACATCCCAACCGAGATGTACGGGACGACAGGAACGGGATTCTGTAAAACATTGCCAGCGAGGGGCTAGATGGGTTAGGCTAGGTTATGTTACGTTATAGACGTGTATAATATTCCCACCGAGAAGTAGAGCCGATACGCCAGGAATGTTGTAAAATACTACATCCGAGATGTTAGCCTGCCTTAGGTTAAGATATATAACGCTATAGACGTATATAATATCCCATCCGAGATGTACGGGACGACACGAACGGGATTCTGTAAAACATTGCCAACGAGGGGCTAGATGGGATAGGTTAGGTTATGTTACGTTACAGACGTATATAATGTTCCCACTGAGAAGTATGGGCCGATACGCCAGGAATGTTGTAAAATACAGCAACCGAGATGTTAGCCTGCCTTAGGTTGGGATATATAACGCTGTAGACGTTTATAATGTCCCAACAGAGACGTACGGGACGACAGGAACGGGATTCTGTAAAACATTACCAGCGAGGGGCTAGATGGTTTAGGTTAGGTTATGTTACGTTATAGACGTATATAATGTTCCCACCGAGAAGTAGAGCCGATACGCCAGGAATGTTGTAAAATACTGCATCCGAAATGTTAGCCTGCCTTACGTTAGGATATATATCGCTGTAGACGTATATAACATCCCAACCGAGATGTACGGGACGACAGGAACGGGATTCTGTAAAACATTACCAGCGAGGGGCCAGATGGGTTAGGTTAGGTTATGTTACGTTATAGACGTGTATAATGTTCCCACCGAGAAGTAGAGCCGATACGCCAGGAATGTTGTAAAATACTACATCCGAGATGTTAGCCTGCCTTAGGTTAAGATATATAACGCTATAGACGTATATAATATCCCATCCGAGATGTACGGGACGACACGAACGGGATTCTGTAAAACATTGCCAACGAGGGGCTAGATGGGATAGGTTAGGTTATGTTACGTTACAGACGTATATAATGTTCCCACTGAGAAGTATGGGCCGATACGCCAGGAATGTTGTAAAATACAGCAACCGAGATGTTAGCCTGCCTTAGGTTAGGATATATAACGCTGTAGACGTTTATAATGTCCCAACAGAGACGTACGGGACGACAGGAACGGGATTCTGTAAAACATTACCAGCGAGGGGCTAGATGGTTTAGGTTAGGTTATGTTACGTTATAGACGTATATAATGTTCCCACCGAGAAGTAGAGCCGATACGCCAGGAATGTTGTAAAATACTGCATCCGAAATGTTAGCCTGCCTTACGTTAGGATATATATCGCTGTAGACGTATATAACATCCCAACCGAGATGTACGGGACGACAGGAACGGGATTCTGTAAAACATTACCAGCGAGGGGCCAGATGGGTTAGGTTAGGTTATGTTACGTTATAGACGTGTATAATGTTCCCACCGAGAAGTAGAGCCGATACGCCAGGAATGTTGTAAAATACTGCATCCGAGATGTTAGCCTGCCTTAGGTTAGGATATATAACGCTATAGACGTATATAATATCCCAACAGAGATGTACGGGACGACACGAACGGGATTCTGTAAAACATTGCCAACGAGGGGCTAGATGGGATAGGTTAGGTTATGTTACGCTACAGACGTATATAATGTTCCCACCGAGAAGTAGGGGCCGATACTCCAAGAATGTTGTAAAATACTACATCCGAGATGTTAGCCTGCCTTACGTTAGGATATATATCGCTGTAGACGTATATAACATCCCAACCCAGATGTAAGGGACGACATAAACGGGATTCTGTAAAATATTACCAGCGAGGGGCTAGATGGGTTAGATTAGGTTATGTTACGTTACAGACGTATATAATGTTCCCACCAAGAAGTAGGGGCCGATACTCCAAGAATGTTGTAAAATACTACATCCGAGATGTTAGCCTGCCTTACGTTAGGATATATATCGCTGTAGACGTATATAACATCCCAACCGAGATGTACGGGACGACAGGAACGGGATTCTGTAAAACATTGCCAGCGAGGGGCTAGATGGGTTAGGCTAGGTTATGTTACGTTATAGACGTGTATAATATTCCCACCGAGAAGTAGAGCCGATACGCCAGGAATGTTGTAAAATACTACGTCCGAGATGTTAGCCTGCCTTAGGTTAAGATATATAACGCTATAGACGTATATAATATCCCATCCGAGATGTACGGGACGACACGAACGGGATTCTGTAAAACATTGCCAACGAGGGGCTAGATGGGATAGGTTAGGTTATGTTACGTTACAGACGTATATAATGTTCCCACTGAGAAGTATGGGCCGATACGCCAGGAATGTTGTAAAATACAGCAACCGAGATGTTAGCCTGCCTTAGGTTAGGATATATAACGCTGTAGACGTTTATAATGTCCCAACAGAGACGTACGGGACGACAGGAACGGGATTCTGTAAAACATTACCAGCGAGGGGCTAGATGGTTTAGGTTAGGTTATGTTACGTTATAGACGTATATAATGTTCCCACCGAGAAGTAGAGCCGATACGCCAGGAATGTTGTAAAATACTGCATCCGAAATGTTAGCCTGCCTTACGTTAGGATATATATCGCTGTAGACGTATATAACATCCCAACCGAGATGTACGGGACGACAGGAACGGGATTCTGTAAAACATTACCAGCGAGGGGCCAGATGGGTTAGGTTAGGTTATGTTACGTTATAGACGTGTATAATGTTCCCACCGAGAAGTAGAGCCGATACGCCAGGAATGTTGTGAAATACTGCATCCGAGATGTTAGCCTGCCTTAGGTTAGGATATATAACGCTATAGACGTATATAATATCCCAACAGAGATGTACGGGACGACACGAACGGGATTCTGTAAAACATTGCCAACGAGGGGCTAGATGGGATAGGTTAGGTTATGTTACGCTACAGACGTATATAATGTTCCCACCGAGAAGTAGGGGCCGATACTCCAAGAATGTTGTAAAATACTACATCCGAGATGTTAGCCTGCCTTACGTTAGGATATATATCGCTGTAGACGTATATAACATCCCAACCCAGATGTAAGGGACGACATAAACGGGATTCTGTAAAATATTACCAGCGAGGGGCTAGATGGGTTAGATTAGGTTATGTTACGTTATAGACGTATATAATGTTCCCACCGAGAAGTAGGGGCCTATACTCCAAGAATGTTGTAAAATACTACATCCGAGATGTTAGCCTGCCTTACGTTAGTATATATATCGCTGTAGACGTATATAACATCCCAACCGAGATGTACGGGACGACACGAACGGGATTCAGTAAAACATTGCCAACGAGGGGGTAGATGGGATGGGTTAGGTTATGTTACGTTACAGAAGTATATAATGTTCCCACCGAGAAGTAGGGGCCGATACTCCAAGAATGTTGTAAAATACTACATCCGAGATGTTAGCCTGCCTTACGTTAGGATATATATCGCTGTAGACGTTTATAATGTCCCAACAGAGACGTACGGGACGACAGGAACGGGATTCTGTAAAACATTACCAGCGAGGGGCTAGATGGGTTAGGTTAGGTTATGTTACGTTACAGACGTGTATAATGTTCCCACCGAGAAGTAGAGCCGATACGCCAGGAATGTTGTAAAATACTGCATCCGAGATGTTAGCCTGCCTTAGGTTAGGATTTATAACGCTATAGACGTATATAATATCCCAACCGAGATGTACGGGACGACACGAACGGGATTCTGTAAAATATTACCAGCGAGGGGCTAGATGGGTTAGATTAGGTTATGTTACGTTATAGACGTATATAATGCTCCCACCGAGAAGTAGGGGCCGATACTCCAAGAATGTTGTAAAATACTACATCCGACATGTTAGGCAGCCTTACGTTAGGATATATATCGCTGTAGACGTATATAATATCCCAACCGAGATGTACGGGACGACACGAACGGGATTCTGTAAAACATTGCCAGCGAGGGGCTAGATGGGTTAGGTTAGGGTATGTTACGTTATAGACGTGTATAATGTTCCCACCGAGAAGTATGGGCCGATACGCCAGGAATGTTGTAAAATACTGCATCCGAGATGTTAGCCTGCCTTAAGTTAAGATATATAACGCTGTAGACGGATATAATGTCCCATCCGAGAAGTACGGAACGACACGAACGGGACTCTGTAAAACATTACCAGCGAGGGGCTAGATGTGTTAGGTTAGGTTATGTTACGTTATAGACCTATATAATGTTCCCACCGAGAAGTAGGGGCCGATACTCCAAGAATGTTGTAAAATACTACATCCGACATGTTAGGCAGCCTTACGTTAGGATATATATCGCTGTAGACGTATATAATATCCCAACCGAGATGTACGGGACGACAGGAACGGGATTCTGTAAAACATTACCAGCGAGGGGCTAGATGGGTTAGGTTAGGGTATGTTACGTTATAGACGTGTATAATGTTCCCACCGAGAAGTAGAGCCGATACGCCAGGAATGTTGTAACATACTGCATCCGAGATGTTAGCCTGCCTTAGGTTAGGATATATAACGGTATAGACGTATATAATATCCCAACCGAGATGTACGGGACGACATAAACGGGATTCTGTAAAACATTACCAGCGAGGAGCTAGATGTGTTAGGTTAGATTATATTACGTTATAGACGTGTATAATGTGCCCGCGGTGAAGTAGGGTCCGATACGCCAGGAACGGTGTAAAATACTTCATCCGAGCTGTTAGCCTGCCTTAGGTTAGGATATATATTGCTGTAGACGTTTATAATCTCCCAACCGAGACGTACGGGACGGCAGGAATGGGATAGTGTAAAACATTGCCAGCGAGGGGCTAGATGGGTTAGATTAGGTTATGTTATGTTATAGACGTATATAATGTTCCCACCGAGAAGTAGGGGCCGATACTCCAAGAATGTTGTAAAATACTACATCCGACATGTTAGGCTGCCTTACGTTGGGATATATATCGCTGTAGAAGTATATATCATCCCAACCGAGATGTACGGGACGACATAAACGGGATTCTGCAAAACATTACCAGCGAGGGGCTAGATGTGTTAGGTTAGATTAAATTACGTTATAGACGTATATAATGTTCCCACCGAGAAGTAGAGGCTGATCCTACAGGAATGTTGTAAAATACTATATCCGAGAAGTTAGCCTGCCTTAGGTTAGGATATGTATCGCTGTAGACGTATATAACATCCCAACCGAGATGTACGGGACGAAACGAACGGGATTCTGTAAAACATTGCCAACGAGGGGCTAGATGGGATAGGTTAGTTTATGTTACGTTACAGACGTATATAATGTTCCCACCAAGAAGTAGGGGCCGATACTCCAAGAATGTTGTAAAATACTACATCCGAGATGTTAGCCTGCCTTACGTTAGGATATATATCGCTGTAGACGTATATAACATCCCAACCGAGATGTACGGGACGACAGGAACGGGATTCTGTAAAACATTGCCAGCGAGGGGCTAGATGGGTTAGGCTAGGTTATGTTACGTTATAGACGTGTATAATATTCCCACCGAGAAGTAGAGCCGATACGCCAGGAATGTTGTAAAATACTACATCCGAGATGTTAGCCTGCCTTAGGTTAAGATATATAACGCTATAGACGTATATAA
The DNA here is from genome assembly GCA_963969225.1 of Xylocopa violacea. NCBI lineage: Eukaryota > Metazoa > Arthropoda > Insecta > Hymenoptera > Apidae > Xylocopa > Xylocopa violacea. Next base: position 738,221 of record CAXAJV010000807.1, read on the forward strand.
TATCCCATCCGAGATGTACGGGACGACACGAACGGGATTCTGTAAAACATTGCCAACGAGGGGCTAGATGGGATAGGTTAGGTTATGTTACGTTACAGACGTATATAATGTTCCCACTGAGAAGTATGGGCCGATACGCCAGGAATGTTGTAAAATACAGCAACCGAGATGTTAGCCTGCCTTAGGTTAGGATATATAACGCTGTAGACGTTTATAATGTCCCAACAGAGACGTACGGTACGACAGGAACGGGATTCTGTAAAACATTACCAGCGAGGGGCTAGATGGTTTAGGTTAGGTTATGTTACGTTATAGACGTATATAATGTTCCCACCGAGACGTAGAGCCGATACGCCAGGAATGTTGTAAAATACTGCATCCGAAATGTTAGCCTGCCTTACGTTAGGATATATATCGCTGTAGACGTATATAACATCCCAACCGAGATGTACGGGACGACAGGAACGGGATTCTGTAAAACATTACCAGCGAGGGGCCAGATGGGTTAGGTTAGGTTATGTTACGTTATAGACGTGTATAATGTTCCCACCGAGAAGTAGAGCCGATACGCCAGGAATGTTGTAAAATACTGCATCCGAGATGTTAGCCTGCCTTAGGTTAGGATATATAACGCTATAGACGTATATAATATCCCAACAGAGATGTACGGGACGACACGAACGGGATTCTGTAAAACATTGCCAACGAGGGGCTAGATGGGATAGGTTAGGTTATGTTACGCTACAGACGTATATAATGTTCCCACCGAGAAGTAGGGGCCGATACTCCAAGAATGTTGTAAAATACTACATCCGAGATGTTAGCCTGCCTTACGTTAGGATATATATCGCTGTAGACGTATATAACATCCCAACCCAGATGTAAGGGACGACATAAACGGGATTCTGTAAAATATTACCAGCGAGGGGCTAGATGGGTTAGATTAGGTTATGTTACGTTATAGACGTATATAATGTTCCCACCGAGAAGTAGAGCCGATACGCCAGGAATGTTGTAACATACTGCATCCGAGATGTTAGCCTGCCTTAGGTTAGGATATATAACGCTATAGACGTATATAATATCCCAACCGAGATGTACGGGACGAAACGAACGGGATTCTGTAAAACATTGCCAACGAGGGGCTAGATGGAATAGGTTAGTTTATGTTACGTTACAGACGTATATAATGTTCCCACCAAGAAGTAGGGGCCGATACTCCAAGAATGTTGTAAAATACTACATCCGAGATGTTAGCCTGCCTTACGTTAGGATATATATCGCTGTAGACGTATATAACATCCCAACCGAGATGTACGGGACGACAGGAACGGGATTCTGTAAAACATTGCCAGCGAGGGGCTAGATGGGTTAGGCTAGGTTATGTTACGTTATAGACGTGTATAATATTCCCACCGAGAAGTAGAGCCGATACGCCAGGAATGTTGTAAAATACTACATCCGAGATGTTAGCCTGCCTTAGGTTAAGATATATAACGCTATAGACGTATATAATATCCCATCCGAGATGTACGGGACGACACGAACGGGATTCTGTAAAACATTGCCAACGAGGGGCTAGATGGGATAGGTTAGGTTATGTTACGTTACAGACGTATATAATGTTCCCACTGAGAAGTATGGGCCGATACGCCAGGAATGTTGTAAAATACAGCAACCGAGATGTTAGCCTGCCTTAGGTTAGGATATATAACGCTGTAGACGTTTATAATGTCCCAAGAGAGACGTACGGGACGACAGGAACGGGATTCTGTAAAACATTACCAGCGAGGGGCTAGATGGTTTAGGTTAGGTTATGTTACGTTATAGACGTATATAATGTTCCCACCGAGAAGTAGAGCCGATACGCCAGGAATGTTGTAAAATACTGCATCCGAAATGTTAGCCTGCCTTACGTTAGGATATATATCGCTGTAGACGTATATAACATCCCAACCGAGATGTACGGGACGACAGGAACGGGATTCTGTAAAACATTACCAGCGAGGGGCCAGATGGGTTAGGTTAGGTTATGTTACGTTATAGACGTGTATAATGTTCCCACCGAGAAGTAGAGCCGATACGCCAGGAATGTTGTAAAATACTGCATCCGAGATGTTAGCCTGCCTTAGGTTAGGATATATAACGCTATAGACGTATATAATATCCCAACAGAGATGTACGGGACGACACGAACGGGATTCTGTAAAACATTGCCAACGAGGGGCTAGATGGGATAGGTTAGGTTATGTTACGCTACAGACGTATATAATGTTCCCACCGAGAAGTAGGGGCCGATACTCCAAGAATGTTGTAAAATACTACATCCGAGATGTTAGCCTGCCTTACGTTAGGATATATATCGCTGTAGACGTATATAACATCCCAACCCAGATGTAAGGGACGACATAAACGGGATTCTGCAAAATATTACCAGCGAGGGGCTAGATGGTTTAGATTAGGTTATGTTACGTTATAGACGTATATAATGTTCCCACCGAGAAGTAGGGGCCTATACTCCAAGAATGTTGTAAAATACTACATCCGAGATGTTAGCCTGCCTTACGTTAGTATATATATCGCTGTAGACGTATATAACATCCCAACCGAGATGTACGGGACGACACGAACGGGATTCAGTAAAACATTGCCAACGAGGGGCTAGATGGGATGGGTTAGGTTATGTTACGTTACAGAAGTATATAATGTTCCCACCGAGAAGTAGGGGCCGATACTCCAAGAATGTTGTAAAATACTACATCCGAGATGTTAGCCTGCCTTACGTTAGGATATATATCGCTGTAGACGTTTATAATGTCCCAACAGAGACGTACGGGACGACAGGAACGGGATTCTGTAAAACATTACCAGCGAGGGGCTAGATGGGTTAGGTTAGGTTATGTTACGTTATAGACGTGTATAATGTTCCCACCGAGAAGTAGAGCCGATACGCCAGGAATGTTGTAAAATACTGCATCCGAGATGTTAGCCTGCCTTAGGTTAGGATTTATAACGCTATAGACGTATATAATATCCCAACCGAGATGTACGGGACGACACGAACGGGATTCTGTAAAATATTACCAGCGAGGGGCTAGATGGGTTAGATTAGGTTATGTTACGTTATAGACGTATATAATGCTCCCACCGAGAAGTAGGGGCCGATACTCCAAGAATGTTGTAAAATACTACATCCGACATGTTAGGCAGCCTTACGTTAGGATATATATCGCTGTAGACGTATATAATATCCCAACCGAGATGTACGGGACGACACGAACGGGATTCTGTAAAACATTGCCAGCGAGGGGCTAGATGGGTTAGGTTAGGGTATGTTACGTTATAGACGTGTATAATGTTCCCACCGAGAAGTATGGGCCGATACGCCAGGAATGTTGTAAAATACTGCATCCGAGATGTTAGCCTGCCTTAAGTTAAGATATATAACGCTGTAGACGGATATAATGTCCCATCCGAGAAGTACGGTACGACACGAACGGGACTCTGTAAAACATTACCAGCGAGGGGCTAGATGTGTTAGGTTAGGTTATGTTACGTTATAGACCTATATAATGTTCCCACCGAGAAGTAGGGGCCGATACTCCAAGAATGTTGTAAAATACTACATCCGAGATGTTAGCCTGCCTTACGTTAGGATATATATCGCTGTAGACGTTTATAATGTCCCAACAGAGACGTACGGGACGACACGAACGGGATTCTGTAAAATATTACCAGCGAGGGGCTAGATGGGTTAGATTAGGTTATGTTACGTTATAGACGTATATAATGCTCCCACCGAGAAGTAGGGGCCGATACTCCAAGAATGTTGTAAAATACTACATCCGACATGTTAGGCAGCCTTACGTTAGGATATATATCGCTGTAGACGTATATAATATCCCAACCGAGATGTACGGGACGACACGAACGGGATTCTGTAAAACATTGCCAGCGAGGGGCTAGATGGGTTAGGTTAGGGTATGTTACGTTATAGACGTGTATAATGTTCCCACCGAGAAGTAGAGCCGATACGCCAGGAATGTTGTAACATACTGCATCCGAGATGTTAGCCTGCCTTAGGTTAGGATATATAACGCTATAGACGTATATAATATCCCAACCGAGATGTACGGGACGACATAAACGGGATTCTGTAAAACATTACCAGCGAGGAGCTAGATGTGTTAGGTTAGATTATATTACGTTATAGACGTATATAATGTTCCCACCGAGAAGTATGGGCCGATACTCCAAGAATGTTGTAAAATACTACATCCGAGATGTTAGCCTGCCTTAGGTTAGGATATATAACGCTGTAGACGTTTATAATGTCCCAACAGAGACGTACGGGACGACAGGAACGGGATTCTGTAAAACATTACCAGCGAGGGGCCAGATGGGTTAGGTTAGGTTATGTTACGTTATAGACGTGTGTAATGTTTCCACCGAGAAGTAGAGCCGATACGCCAGGAATGTTGTAAAATACTGCATCCGAGATGTCATCCTGCCTTAGGTTAAGATATATAACGCTATAGACGTATGGAATATCCCATCCGAGATGTACGGGACGACACGAACGGGATTCTGTAAAACATTGCGAACGAGGGGCTAGATGGGTTAGGTTAGGTTATGTTACGTTATAGACGTATATAATGTTCCTACCGAGAAGTATGGGCCGATATGCCAGGAATGTTGTAAAATACTGCATCCGAGATGTTAGCCTGCCTTAGGTTAGGTATATAACGCTAGAGTCGTATATAATATCCCAACCGTGATGTACCGGACGACACGAACGGGATTCTGTACAATATTACCAGCGAGGGGCTAGATGGGTTAGGTTAGGTTATGTTAAGTTATAGACGTGTATAATGTTCCCACGGTGAAGTAGGGGCCGATACGCCAGGAACGGCGTAAAATACTTCATCCGAGCTGTTAGCCTGCCTTAGGTTAGGATATATATTGCTGTAGACGTTTATAATGTCCCAACAGAGACGTACGGGATGGCAGGAATGGGATAGTGTAAAACATTGCCAGCGAGGGGCTAGATGGGTTAGATTAGGTTATGTTATGTTATAGACGTATATAATGTTCCCATCGAGAAGTAGGGGCCGATACTCCAAGAATGTTGTAAAATACTACATCCGACATGTTAGGCTGCCTTACGTTAGGATATATATCGCTGTAGACGTATATATCATCCCAACCGAGATGTACGGGACGACATAGACGGGATTCTGTAAAACTTTACCAGCGAGAGGCTAGATGTGTTAGGTTAGATTATATTACGTTATAGACGTATATAATGTTCCCACCGAGAAGTAGAGGCTGATCCTACAGGAATGTTGTATAATACTATATCCGAGAAGTTAGCCTGCCTTAGGTTAGGATATGTATCGCTGTAGACGTATATAATATCCCAACCGAGATGTACGGGACGAAACGAACGGAATTCTGTAAAACATTGCCAACGGGGGGCTAGATGGGATAGGTTATGTTATGTTACGTTACAGACGTATATAATGTTCCCACCGAGAAGTAGGGGCCGATACTCCAAGAATGTTGTAAAATACTACATCCGAGATGTTAGCCTGCCTTAGGTTAGGTATATAACGCTAGAGTCGTATATAATATCCCAACCGTGATGTACCGGACGACACGAACGGGATTCTGTACAATATTACCAGCGAGGGGCTAGATGGGTTAGGTTAGGTTATGTTAAGTTATAGACGTGTATAATGTGCCCACGGTGAAGTAGGGTCCGATACGCCAGGAACGGTGTAAAATACTTCATCCGAGCTGTTAGCCTGCCTTAGGTTAGGATATATATTGCTGTAGACGTTTATAATCTCCCAACCGAGACGTACGGGACGGCAGGAATGGGATAGTGTAAAACATTGCCAGCGAGGGGCTAGATGGGTTAGATTAGGTTATGTTATGTTATAGACGTATATAATGTTCCCACCGAGAAGTAGGGGCCGATACTCCAAGAATGTTGTAAAATACTACATCCGACATGTTAGGCTGCCTTACGTTGGGATATATATCGCTGTAGACGTATATATCATCCCAACCGAGATGTACGGGACGACATAAACGGGATTCTGCAAAACATTACCAGCGAGGGGCTAGATGTGTTAGGTTAGATTAAATTACGTTATAGACGTATATAATGTTCCCACCGAGAAGTAGAGGCTGATCCTACAGGAATGTTGTAAAATACTATATCCGAGAAGTTAGCCTGCCTTAGGTTAGGATATGTATCGCTGTAGACGTATATAACATCCCAACCGAGATGTACGGGACGAAACGAACGGGATTCTGTAAAACATTGCCAACGAGGGGCTAGATGGGATAGGTTAGGTTATGTTACGTTACAGACGTATATAATGTTCCCACTGAGAAGTATGGGCCGATACGCCAGGAATGTTGTAAAATACAGCAACCGAGATGTTAGCCTGCCTTAGGTTAGGATATATATCGCTGTAGACGTATATAATATCCCAACCGAGATGTACGGGACGACAGGAACGGGATTCTGTAAAACATTGCCAGCGAGGGGCTAGATGGGTTAGGCTAGGTTATGTTACGTTATAGACGTGTATAATATTCCCACCGAGAAGTAGAGCCGATACGCCAGGAATGTTGTAAAATACTACATCCGAGATGTTAGCCTGCCTTAGGTTAAGATATATAACGCTATAGACGGATATAATATCCCATCCGAGATGTACGGGACGACACGAACGGGATTCTGTAAAACATTGCCAACGAGGGGCTAGATGGGATAGGTTAGGTTATGTTACGTTACAGACGTATATAATGTTCCCACTGAGAAGTATGGGACGATACGCCAGGAATGTTGTAAAATACAGCAACCGAGATGTTAGCCTGCCTTAGGTTAGGATATATAACGCTGTAGACGTTTATAATGTCCCAACAGAGACGTACGGGACGACAGGAACGGGATTCTGTAAAACATTACCAGCGAGGGGCTAGATGGGTTAGGTTAGGTTATGTTACGTTATAGACGTATATAATGTTCCCACCGAGAAGTAGAGCCGATACGCCAGGAATGTTGTAAAATACTGCATCCGAAATGTTAGCCTGCCTTACGTTAGGATATATATCGCTGTAGACGTATATAACATCCCAACCGAGATGTACGGGACGACAGGAACGGGATTCTGTAAAACATTACCAGCGAGGGGCCAGATGGGTTAGGTTAGGTTATGTTACGTTATAGACGTGTATAATGTTCCCACCGAGAAGTAGAGCCGATACGCCAGGAATGTTGTAAAATACTGCATCCGAGATGTTAGCCTGCCTTAGGTTAGGATATATAACGCTATAGACGTATATAATATCCCAACAGAGATGTACGGGACGACACGAACGGGATTCTGTAAAACATTGCCAACGAGGGGCTAGATGGGATAGGTTAGGTTATGTTACGCTACAGACGTATATAATGTTCCCACCGAGAAGTAGGGGCCGATACTCCAAGAATGTTGTAAAATACTACATCCGAGATGTTAGCCTGCCTTACGTTAGGATATATATCGCTGTAGACGTATATAACATCCCAACCCAGATGTAAGGGACGACATAAACGGGATTCTGTAAAATATTACCAGCGAGGGGCTAGATGGGTTAGATTAGGTTATGTTACGTTATAGACGTATATAATGTTCCCACCGAGAAGTAGGGGCCGATACTCCAAGAATGTTGTAAAATACTACATCCGACATGTTAGGCTGCCTTACGTTGGGATATATATCGCTGTAGACGTATATATCATCCCAACCGAGATGTACGGGACGACATAAACGGGATTCTGCAAAACATTACCAGCGAGGGGCTAGATGTGTTAGGTTAGATTAAATTACGTTATAGACGTATATAATGTTCCCACCGAGAAGTAGAGGCTGATCCTACAGGAATGTTGTAAAATACTATATCCGAGAAGTTAGCCTGCCTTAGGTTAGGATATGTATCGCTGTAGACGTATATAACATCCCAACCGAGATGTACGGGACGAAACGAACGGGATTCTGTAAAACATTGCCAACGAGGGGCTAGATGGGATAGGTTAGGTTATGTTACGTTACAGACGTATATAATGTTCCCACCAAGAAGTAGGGGCCGATACTCCAAGAATGTTGTAAAATACTACATCCGAGATGTTAGCCTGCCTTACGTTAGGATATATATCGCTGTAGACGTATATAACATCCCAACCGAGATGTACGGGACGACAGGAACGGGATTCTGTAAAACATTGCCAGCGAGGGGCTAGATGGGTTAGGGTAGGTTATGTTACGTTATAGACGTGTATAATATTCCCACCGAGAAGTAGAGCCGATACGCCAGGAATGTTGTAAAATACTACATCCGAGATGTTAGCCTGCCTTAGGTTAAGATATATAACGCTATAGACGTATATAATATCCCATCCGAGATGTACGGGACGACACGAACGGGATTCTGTAAAACATTGCCAACGAGGGGCTAGATGGGATAGGTTAGGTTATGTTACGTTACAGACGTATATAATGTTCCCACTGAGAAGTATGGGCCGATACGCCAGGAATGTTGTAAAATACAGCAACCGAGATGTTAGCCTGCCTTAGGTTAGGATATATAACGCTGTAGACGTTTATAATGTCCCAACAGAGACGTACGGGACGACAGGAACGGGATTCTGTAAAACATTACCAGCGAGGGGCTAGATGGGTTAGGTTAGGTTATGTTACGTTATAGACGTATATAATGTTCCCACCGAGAAGTAGAGCCGATACGCCAGGAATGTTGTAAAATACTGCATCCGAAATGTTAGCCTGCCTTACGTTAGGATATATATCGCTGTAGACGTATATAACATCCCAACCGAGATGTACGGGACGACAGGAACGGGATTCTGTAAAACATTACCAGCGAGGGGCCAGATGGGTTAGGTTAGGTTATGTTACGTTATAGACGTGTATAATGTTCCCACCGAGAAGTAGAGCCGATACGCCAGGAATGTTGTAAAATACTGCATCCGAGATGTTAGCCTGCCTTAGGTTAGGATATATAACGCTATAGACGTATATAATATCCCAACAGAGATGTACGGGACGACACGAACGGGATTCTGTAAAACATTGCCAACGAGGGGCTAGATGGGATAGGTTAGGTTATGTTACGCTACAGACGTATATAATGTTCCCACCGAGAAGTAGGGGCCGATACTCCAAGAATGTTGTAAAATACTACATCCGAGATGTTAGCCTGCCTTACGTTAGGATATATATCGCTGTAGACGTATATAACATCCCAACCCAGATGTAAGGGACGACATAAACGGGATTCTGTAAAATATTACCAGCGAGGGGCTAGATGGGTTAGATTAGGTTATGTTACGTTATAGACGTATATAATGTTCCCACCGAGAAGTAGGGGCCGATACTCCAAGAATGTTGTAAAATACTACATCCGACATGTTAGGCTGCCTTACGTTGGGATATATATCGCTGTAGACGTATATATCATCCCAACCGAGATGTACGGGACGACATAAACGGGATTCTGCAAAACATTACCAGCGAGGGGCTAGATGTGTTAGGTTAGATTAAATTACGTTATAGACGTATATAATGTTCCCACCGAGAAGTAGAGGCTGATCCTACAGGAATGTTGTAAAATACTATATCCGAGAAGTTAGCCTGCCTTAGGTTAGGATATGTATCGCTGTAGACGTATATAACATCCCAACCGAGATGTACGGGACGAAACGAACGGGATTCTGTAAAACATTGCCAACGAGGGGCTAGATGGGATAGGTTAGGTTATGTTACGTTACAGACGTATATAATGTTCCCACCAAGAAGTAGGGGCCGATACTCCAAGAATGTTGTAAAATACTACATCCGAGATGTTAGCCTGCCTTACGTTAGGATATATATCGCTGTAGACGTATATAACATCCCAACCGAGATGTACGGGACGACAGGAACGGGATTCTGTAAAACATTGCCAGCGAGGGGCTAGATGGGTTAGGCTAGGTTATGTTACGTTACAGACGTATATAATGTTCCCACTGAGAAGTATGGGCCGATACGCCAGGAATGTTGTAAAATACAGCAACCGAGATGTTAGCCTGCCTTAGGTTAGGATATATAACGCTGTAGACGTTTATAATGTCCCAACAGAGACGTACGGGACGACAGGAACGGGATTCTGTAAAACATTACCAGCGAGGGGCTAGATGGGTTAGGTTAGGTTATGTTACGTTATAGACGTGTATAATGTTCCCACCGAGAAGTAGAGCCGATACGCCAGGAATGTTGTAAAATACTGCATCCGAGATGTTAGCCTGCCTTAGGTTAGGATTTATAACGCTATAGACGTATATAATATCCCAACCGAGATGTACGGGACGACACGAACGGGATTCTGTAAAACATTACGAGCGATGGGCTAGATGTGTTAGGTTAGGTTATATTACGTTATAGACCTATATAATGTTCCCACCGAGAAGTTGAGGCCGATGCGCCAGGAATGTTGTAAAATATTGCATCCGAGATGATAGCCTGCCTTAGGTTAGGATATATAACGCTATAGACGTATATAATATCCCAACCGAGTCGTACGGGTCGACAAGAACGGGATTCTGCAAAATATTACCAGCGAGGGGCTAGATGGGTTAGATTAGGTTATGTTACGTTATAGACGTATATAATGCTCCCACCGAGAAGTAGCGGCCGATACTCCAAGAATGTTGTAAAATACTACATCCGACATGTTAGGCTGCCTTACGTTAGGATATATATCGCTGTAGACGTATATAATATCCCAACCGAGATGTACGGGACGACACGAACGGGATCCTGCAAAATATTACCAGCGAGGGGCTAGATGGGTTAGATTAGGTTATGTTACGTTATAGACGTATATAATGTTCCCACCGAGAAGTAGGGGCCGATACTCCAAGAATGTTGTAAAATACTACATCCGAGATGTTAGCCTGCCTTAGGTTAGGATATATAACGCTGTAGACGTTTATAATGTCCCAACAGAGACGTACGGGACGACAGGAACGGGATTCTGTAAAACATTACCAGCGAGGGGCCAGATGGGTTAGGTTAGGTTATGTTACGTTATAGACGTGTATAATGTTTCCACCGAGAAGTAGAGCCGATACGCCAGGAATGTTGTAAAATACTGCATTCGAGATGTTATCCTGCCTTAGGTTAAGATATATAACGCTATAGACGTATGCAATATCCCATCCGAGATGTACGGGACGACACGAACGGGATTCTGTAAAACATTGCGAACGAGAGGCTAGATGGGTTAGGTTAGGTTATGTTACGTTATAGACGTATATAATGTTCCTACCGAGAAGTATGGGCCGATACGCCAGGAATGTTGTAAAATACTGCATCCGAGATGTTAGCCTGCCTTAGGTTAGGTATATAACGCTAGAGTCGTATATAATATCCCAACCGTGATGTACCGGACGACACGAACGGGATTCTGTACAATATTACCAGCGAGGGGCTAGATGGGTTAGGTTAGGTTATGTTAAGTTATAGACGTGTATAATGTTCCCACGGTGAAGTAGGGGCCGATACGCCAGGAACGGCGTAAAATACTTCATCCGAGCTGTTAGCTTGCCTTAGGTTAGGATATATATTGCTGTAGACGTTTATAATGTCCCAACAGAGACGTACGGGATGGCAGGAATGGGATAGTGTAAAACATTGCCAGCGAGGGGCTAGATGGGTTAGATTAGGTTATGTTATGTTATAGACGTATATAATGTTCCCACCGAGAAGTAGGGGCCGATACTCCAAGAATGTTGTAAAATACTACATCCGACATGTTAGGCTGCCTTACGTTAGGATATATATCGCTGTAGACGTATATATCATCCCAACCGAGATGTACGGGACGACATAAACGGGATTCTGTAAAACTTTACCAGCGAGGGGCTAGATGTGTTAGGTTAGATTATATTACGTTATAGACGTATATAATGTTCCCACCGAGAAGTAGAGGCTGATCCTACAGGAATGTTGTATAATACTATATCCGAGAAGTTAGCCTGCCTTAGCTTAGGATATGTATCGCTGTAGACGTATATAATATCCCAACCGAGATGTACGGGACGAAACGAACGGAATTCTGTAAAACATTGCCAACGGGGGGCTAGATGGGATAGGTTATGTTATGTTACGTTACAGACGTATATAATGTTCCCACCGAGAAGTAGGGGCCGATACTCCCAGAATGTTGTAAAATACTACATCCGAGATGTTAGCCTGCCTTAGGTTAGGTATATAACGCTAGAGTCGTATATAATATCCCAACCGTGATGTACCGGACGACACGAACGGGATTCTGTACAATATTACCAGCGAGGGGCTAGATGGGTTAGGTTAGGTTATGTTAAGTTATAGACGTGTATAATGTTCCCACGGTGAAGTAGGGTCCGATACGCCAGGAACGGTGTAAAATACTTCATCCGAGCTGTTAGACTGCCTTAGGTTAGGATATATATTGCTGTAGACGTTTATAATGTCCCAACCGAGACGTACGGGACGGCAGGAATGGGATAGTGTAAAACATTGCCAGCGAGGGGCTAGATGGGTTAGATTAGGTTATGTTATGTTATAGACGTATATAATGTTCCCACCGAGAAGTAGGGGCCGATACTCCAAGAATGTTGTAAAATACTACATCCGACATGTTAGGCTGCCTTACGTTGGGATATATATCGCTGTAGACGTATATATCATCCCAACCGAGATGTACGGGACGACATAAACGGGATTCTGCAAAACATTACCAGCGAGGGGCTAGATGTGTTAGGTTAGATTAAATTACGTTATAGACGTATATAATGTTCCCACCGAGAAGTAGAGGCTGATCCTACAGGAATGTTGTAAAATACTATATCCGAGAAGTTAGCCTGCCTTAGGTTAGGATATGTATCGCTGTAGACGTATATAACATCCCAACCGAGATGTACGGGACGAAACGAACGGGATTCTGTAAAACATTGCCAACGAGGGGCTAGATGGGATAGGTTAGGTTATGTTACGCTACAGACGTATATAATGTTCCCACCGAGAAGTAGGGGCCGATACTCCAAGAATGTTGTAAAATACTACATCCGGGATGTTAGCCTGCCTTACGTTAGGATATATATCGCTGTAGACGTATATAACATCCCAACCCAGATGTAAGGGACGACATAAACGGGATTCTGTAAAATATTACCAGCGAGGGGCTAGATGGGTTAGATTAGGTTATGTTACGTTATAGACGTATATAATGTTCCCACCGAGAAGTAGGGGCCGATACTCCAAGAATGTTGTAAAATACTACATCCGACATGTTAGGCTGCCTTACGTTGGGATATATATCGCTGTAGACGTATATATCATCCCAACCGAGATGTACGGGACGACATAAACGGGATTCTGCAAAACATTACCAGCGAGGGGCTAGATGTGTTAGGTTAGATTAAATTACGTTATAGACGTATATAATGTTCCCACCGAGAAGTAGAGGCTGATCCTACAGGAATGTTGTAAAATACTATATCCGAGAAGTTAGCCTGCCTTAGGTTAGGATATGTATCGCTGTAGACGTATATAACATCCCAACCGAGATGTACGGGACGAAACGAACGGGATTCTGTAAAACATTGCCAACGAGGGGCTAGATGGGATAGGTTAGGTTATGTTACGTTACAGACGTATATAATGTTCCCACCAAGAAGTAGGGGCCGATACTCCAAGAATGTTGTAAAATACTACATCCGAGATGTTAGCCTGCCTTACGTTAGGATATATATCGCTGTAGACGTATATAACATCCCAACCGAGATGTACGGGACGACAGGAACGGGATTCTGTAAAACATTGCCAGCGAGGGGCTAGATGGGTTAGGCTAGGTTATGTTACGTTACAGACGTATATAATGTTCCCACTGAGAAGTATGGGCCGATACGCCAGGAATGTTGTAAAATACAGCAACCGAGATGTTAGCCTGCCTTAGGTTAGGATATATAACGCTGTAGACGTTTATAATGTCCCAACAGAGACGTACGGGACGACAGGAACGTGATTCTGTAAAACATTACCAGCGAGGGGCTAGATGGGTTAGGTTAGGTTATGTTACGTTATAGACGTGTATAATGTTCCCACCGAGAAGTAGAGCCGATACGCCAGGAATGTTGTAAAATACTGCATCCGAGATGTTAGCCTGCCTTAGGTTAGGATTTATAACGCTATAGACGTATATAATATCCCAACCGAGATGTACGGGACGACACGAACGGGATTCTGTAAAACATTACGAGCGATGGGCTAGATGTGTTAGGTTAGGTTATATTACGTTATAGACCTATATAATGTTCCCACCGAGAAGTTGAGGCCGATGCGCCAGGAATGTTGTAAAATATTGCATCCGAGATGATAGCCTGCCTTAGGTTAGGATATATAACGCTATAGACGTATATAATATCCCAACCGAGTCGTACGGGTCGACAAGAACGGGATTCTGGAAAATATTACCAGCGAGGGGCTAGATGGGTTAGATTAGGTTATGTTACGTTATAGACGTATATAATGCTCCCACCGAGAAGTAGCGGCCGATACTCCAAGAATGTTGTAAAATACTACATCCGACATGTTAGGCTGCCTTACGTTAGGATATATATCGCTGTAGACGTATATAATATCCCAACCGAGATGTACGGGACGACACGAACGGGATCCTGCAAAATATTACCAGCGAGGGGCTAGATGGGTTAGATTAGGTTATGTTACGTTATAGACGTATATAATGTTCCCACCGAGAAGTAGGGGCCGATACTCCAAGAATGTTGTAAAATACTACATCCGAGATGTTAGCCTGCCTTAGGTTAGGATATATAACGCTGTAGACGTTTATAATGTCCCAACAGAGACGTACGGGACGACAGGAACGGGATTCTGTAAAACATTACCAGCGAGGGGCCAGATGGGTTAGGTTAGGTTATGTTACGTTATAGACGTGTATAATGTTTCCACCGAGAAGTAGAGCCGATACGCCAGGAATGTTGTAAAATACTGCATTCGAGATGTTATCCTGCCTTAGGTTAAGATATATAACGCTATAGACGTATGCAATATCCCATCCGAGATGTACGGGACGACACGAACGGGATTCTGTAAAACATTGCGAACGAGAGGCTAGATGGGTTAGGTTAGGTTATGTTACGTTATAGACGTATATAATGTTCCTACCGAGAAGTATGGGCCGATACGCCAGGAATGTTGTAAAATACTGCATCCGAGATGTTAGCCTGCCTTAGGTTAGGTATATAACGCTAGAGTCGTATATAATATCCCAACCGTGATGTACCGGACGACACGAACGGGATTCTGTACAATATTACCAGCGAGGGGCTAGATGGGTTAGGTTAGGTTATGTTAAGTTATAGACGTGTATAATGTTCCCACGGTGAAGTAGGGGCCGATACGCCAGGAACGGCGTAAAATACTTCATCCGAGCTGTTAGCTTGCCTTAGGTTAGGATATATATTGCTGTAGACGTTTATAATGTCCCAACAGAGACGTACGGGATGGCAGGAATGGGATAGTGTAAAACATTGCCAGCGAGGGGCTAGATGGGTTAGATTAGGTTATGTTATGTTATAGACGTATATAATGTTCCCACCGAGAAGTAGGGGCCGATACTCCAAGAATGTTGTAAAATACTACATCCGACATGTTAGGCTGCCTTACGTTAGGATATATATCGCTGTAGACGTATATATCATCCCAACCGAGATGTACGGGACGACATAAACGGGATTCTGTAAAACTTTACCAGCGAGGGGCTAGATGTGTTAGGTTAGATTATATTACGTTATAGACGTATATAATGTTCCCACCGAGAAGTAGAGGCTGATCCTACAGGAATGTTGTATAATACTATATCCGAGAAGTTAGCCTGCCTTAGGTTAGGATATGTATCGCTGTAGACGTATATAATATCCCAACCGAGATGTACGGGACGAAACGAACGGAATTCTGTAAAACATTGCCAACGGGGGGCTAGATGGGATAGGTTATGTTATGTTACGTTACAGACGTATATAATGTTCCCACCGAGAAGTAGGGGCCGATACTCCCAGAATGTTGTAAAATACTACATCCGAGATGTTAGCCTGCCTTAGGTTAGGTATATAACGCTAGAGTCGTATATAATATCCCAACCGTGATGTACCGGACGACACGAACGGGATTCTGTACAATATTACCAGCGAGGGGCTAGATGGGTTAGGTTAGGTTATGTTAAGTTATAGACGTGTATAATGTTCCCACGGTGAAGTAGGGTCCGATACGCCAGGAACGGTGTAAAATACTTCATCCGAGCTGTTAGACTGCCTTAGGTTAGGATATATATTGCTGTAGACGTTTATAATGTCCCAACCGAGACGTACGGGACGGCAGGAATGGGATAGTGTAAAACATTGCCAGCGAGGGGCTAGATGGGTTAGATTAGGTTATGTTATGTTATAGACGTATATAATGTTCCCACCGAGAAGTAGGGGCCGATACTCCAAGAATGTTGTAAAATACTACATCCGACATGTTAGGCTGCCTTACGTTGGGATATATATCGCTGTAGACGTATATATCATCCCAACCGAGATGTACGGGACGACATAAACGGGATTCTGCAAAACATTACCAGCGAGGGGCTAGATGTGTTAGGTTAGATTAAATTACGTTATAGACGTATATAATGTTCCCACCGAGAAGTAGAGGCTGATCCTACAGGAATGTTGTAAAATACTATATCCGAGAAGTTAGCCTGCCTTAGGTTAGGATATGTATCGCTGTAGACGTATATAACATCCCAACCGAGATGTACGGGACGAAACGAACGGGATTCTGTAAAACATTGCCAACGAGGGGCTAGATGGGATAGGTTAGGTTATGTTACGTTACAGACGTATATAATGTTCCCACCAAGAAGTAGGGGCCGATACTCCAAGAATGTTGTACAATACTACATCCGAGATGTTAGCCTGCCTTACGTTAGGATATATATCGCTGTAGACGTATATAACATCCCAACCGAGATGTACGGGACGACAGGAACGGGATTCTGTAAAACATTGCCAGCGAGGGGCTAGATGGGTTAGGCTAGGTTATGTTACGTTACAGAAGTATATAATGTTCCCACCGAGAAATAGGGGCCGATACTCCAAGAATGTTGTAAAATACTGCATCCGAGATGTTAGCCTGCCTTAGGTTAAGATATATAACGCTATAGACGTATATAATATCCCATCCGAGATGTACGGGACGACACGAACGGGATTCTGTAAAACATTGCCAACGAGGGGCTACATGGGATAGGTTAGGTTATGTTACGTTACAGACGTATATAATGTTCCCACTGAGAAGTATGGGCCGATACGCCAGGAATGTTGTAAAATACAGCAACCGAGATGTTAGCCTGCCTTACGTTAGGATATATATCGCTGTAGACGTATATAATATCCCAACCGAGATGTACGGGACGAAATGAACGGAATTCTGTAAAACATTGCCAACGAGGGGCTAGATGGGATAGGTTAGGTTATGTTACGTTACAGACGTATATAATGTTCCCACCGAGAAGTAGGGGCCGATACTCCAAGAATGTTGTAAAATACTACATCCGAGATGTTAGCCTGCCTTAGGTTAGGTATATAACGCTGTAGACGTTTATAATGTCCCAACAGAGACGTACGGGACGATAGGAACGGGATTCTGTAAAACATTACCAGCGAGGGGCCAGATGGGTTAGGTTAGGTTATGTTAAGTTATAGACGTGTATAATGTTCCCACGGTGAAGTAGGGGCCGATACGCCAGGAACGGTGTAAAATACTTCATCCGAGCTCTTAGCCTGCCTTAGGTTAGGATATATATTGCTGTAGACGTTTATAATGTCCCAACCGAGACGTACGGGATGGCAGGAATGGGATAGTGTAAAACATTGCCAGCGAGGGGCTAGATGGGTTAGATTAGGTTATGTTATGTTATAGACGTTTATAATGTTCCCACCGAGAAGTAGGGGCCGATACTCCAAGAATGTTGTAAAATACTACATCCGACATGTTAGGCTGCCTAACGTTAGGATATATATCGCTGTAGACGTATATATCATCCCAACCGAGATGTACGGGACGACATAAACGGGATTATGTAAAACTTTACCAGCGAGGGGCTAGATGTGTTAGGTTAGATTATATTACGTTATAGACGTATATAATGTTCCCACCGAGAAGTAGAGGCTGATCCTACAGGAATGTTGTATAATACTATATCCGAGAAGTTAGCCTGCCTTAGGTTAGGATATGTATCGCTGTAGACGTATATAATATCCCAACCGAGATGTACGGGACGAAACGAACGGAATTCTGTAAAACATTGCCAACGAGGGGCTAGATGGGATAGGTTAGGTTATGTTACGTTACAGACGTATATAATGTTCCCACCGAGAAGTAGGGGCCGATACTCCAAGAATGTTGTAAAATACTACATCCGAGATGTTAGCCTGCCTTAGGTTAGGTATATAACGCTGGAGTCGTATACAATATCCCAACCGTGATGTACCGGACGACACGAACGGGATTCTGTACAATATTACCAGCGAGGGGCTAGATGGGTTAGGTTAGGTTATGTTAAGTTATAGACGTGTATAACGTTCCCACGGTGATGTAGGGGCCGATACGCCAGGAACGGTGTAAAATACTTCATCCGAGCTGTTAGCCTGCCTTAGGTTAGGATATATATTGCTGTAGACGTTTATAATGTCCCAACCGAGACGTACGGGACGGCAGGAATGGGATAGTGTAAAACATTGCCAGCGAGGGGCTAGATGGGTTAGATTAGGTTATGTTATGTTATAGACGTATATAATGTTCCCACCGAGAAGTAGGGGCCGATACTCCAAGAATGTTGTAAAATACTACATCCGACATGTTAGGCTGCCTTACGTTAGGATATATATCGCTGTAGACGTATATATCATCCCAACCGAGATGTACGGGACGACATAAACGGGATTCTGCAAAACATTACCAGCGAGGGGCTAGATGTGTTAGGTTAGATTAAATTACGTTATAGACGTATATAATGTTCCCACCGAGAAGTAGAGGCTGATCCTACAGGAACGTTGTAAAATACTATATCCGAGAAGTTAGCCTGCCTTAGGTTAGGATATGTATCGCTGTAGACGTATATAACATCCCAACCGAGATGTACGGGACGAAACGAACGGGATTCTGTAAAAAATTGCCAACGAGGGGCTAGATGGGATAGGTTAGGTTATGTTACGTTACGGACGTATATAATGTTCCCACCGAGAAGTAGGGGCCGATACTCCAAGAATGTTGTAAAATACTACATCCGAGATGTTAGCCGGCCTTACGTTAGGATATATATCGCTGTAGACGTATATAACATCCCAACCGAGATGTACGGGACGACAGGAACGGGATTCTGTAAAACATTGCCAGCGAGGGGCTAGATGGGTTAGATTAGGTTATGTTACGTTATAGACGTGTATAATGTTCCCACGGTGAAGTAGGGGCCGATACGCCACGAACGGCGTAAAATACTTCATCCGAGCTGTTAGCCTGCCTTAGGTTAGGATATATATTGCTGTAGACGTTTATAATGTCCCAACCGAGACGTACGGGACGGCAGGAATGGGATAGTGTAAAACATTGCCAGCGAGGGGCTAGATGGGTTAGATTAGGTTACGTTACGTTATAGACGTATATAATGTTCCCACCGAGAAGTAGGGGCCGATACTCCAAGAATGTTGTAAAATACTACATCCGACATGTTAGGCTGCCTTACGTTGGGATATATATCGCTGTAGACGTATATATCATCCCAACCGAGATGTACGGGACGACATAAACGGGATTCTGCAAAACATTACCAGCGAGGGGCTAGATGTGTTAGGTTAGATTAAATTACGTTATAGACGTATATAATGTTCCCACCGAGAAGTAGAGGCTGATCCTACAGGAATGTTGTAAAATACTATATCCGAGAAGTTAGCCTGCCTTAGGTTAGGATATGTATCGCTGTAGACGTATATAACATCCCAACCGAGATGTACGGGACGAAACGAACGGGATTCTGTAGAAAATTGCCAACGAGGGGCTAGATGGGATAGGTTAGGTTATGTTACGTTACAGACGTATATAATGTTCCCACCAAGAAGTAGGGGCCGATACTCCAAGAATGTTGTAAAATACTACATCCGAGATGTTAGCCTGCCTTACGTTAGGATATATATCGCTGTAGACGTATATAACATCCCAACCGAGATGTACGGGACGACAGGAACGGGATTCTGTAAAACATTGCCAGCGAGGGGCTAGATGGGTTAGGCTAGGTTATGTTACGTTATAGACGTGTATAATATTCCCACCGAGAAGTAGAGCCGATACGCCAGGAATGTTGTAAAATACTGCATCCGAGATGTTAGCCTGCCTTAGGTTAAGATATATAACGCTATAGACGTATATAATATCCCATCCGAGATGTACGGGACGACACGAACGGGATTCTGTAAAACATTGCCAACGAGGGGCTAGATGGGATAGGTTAGGTTATGTTACGTTACAGACGTATATAATGTTCCCACTGAGAAGTAGGGGCCGATACGCCAGGAATGTTGTAAAATACAGCAACCGAAATGTTAGCCTGCCTTAGGTTAGGATATATAACGCTGTAGACGTTTATAATGTCCCAACAGAGACGTACGGGACGACAGGAACGGGATTCTGTAAAACATTACCAGCGAGGGGCTAGATGGGTTAGGTTAGGTTATGTTACGTTATAGACGTATATAATGTTCCCACCGAGAAGTAGAGCCGATACGCCAGGAATGTTGTAAAATACTGCATCCGAGATGTTAGCCTGCCTTAGGTTAGGATATATAACGCTGTAGACGTTTATAATGTCCCAACAGGGACGTACGGGACGACAGGAACGGGATTCTGTAAAACATTACCAGCGAGGGGCTAGATGGGTTAGGTTAGGTTATGTTACGTTATAGACGTGTATAATGTTCCCACCGAGAAGTAGAGCCGATACGCCAGGAATGTTGTAAAATACTGCATCCGAGATGTTAGCCTGCCTTAGGTTAGGATTTATAACGCTATAGACGTATATAATATCCCAACCGAGATGTACGGGACGACACGAACGGGATTCTGTAAAATATTACCAGCGAGGGGCTAGATGCGTTAGATTAGGTTATGTTACGTTATAGACGTGTATAATGTTCCCACCGAGAAGTAGAGCCGATACGCCAGGAATCTTGTAAAATACTGCATCCGAGATGTTAGCCTGCCTTAGGTTAAGATATATAACGCTATAGACGTATATAATATCCCATCCGAGATGTACGGGACGACACGAACGGGATTCTGTAAAACATTGCCAACGAGGGGCTAGATGGGATAGGTTAGGTTATGTTACGTTACAGACGTATATAATGTTCCCACTGAGAAGTAGGGGCCGATACGCCAGGAATGTTGTAAAATACTGCATCCGAGATGTTAGCCTGCCTTACGTTAGGATATATATCGCTGTAGACGTATATAACATCCCAACCGAGATGTACGGGACGACAGGAACGGGATTCTGTAAAACATTACCAGCGAGGGGCTAGATGGGTTAGGTTAGGTTATGTTACCTTACAGACGTATATAATGTTCCCACCGAGAAGTAGGGGCCGATACTCCAAGAATGTTGTAAAATACTACATCCGAGATGTTAGCCTGCCTTACGTTAGGATATATATCGCTGTAGACGTATATAACATCCCAACCGAGATGTACGGGACGACACGAACGGGATTCTGTAAAACATTGCCAGCGAGGGGCTAGATGGGTTAGGTTAGGTTATGTTACTTTATAGACGTATATAATGTTCCCACCGAGAAGTAGAGCCGATACGCCAGGAATGTTGTAAAATACTGCAGCCGAGATGTTAGCCTGCCTTAGGTTAGGATATATAACGCTATAGACGTATATAATATCCCAACCGAGATGTACGGGACGACATAAACGGGATTCTGTAAAACATTACCAGCGAGGAGCTAGATGTGTTAGGTTAGATTATATTACGTTATAGACGTATATAATGTTCCCACCGAGAAGTATGGGCCGATACGCCAGGAATGTTGTAAAATACTGCATCCGAGATGTTGGCCTGCCTTAAGTTAAGATATATAACGCTGTAGACGGATATAATGTCCCATCCGAGACGTACGGGACGACAGGAACGGGATTCTGTAAATCATTACCAGCGAGGGGCTAGATGGGTTAGGTTAGGTTGTGATACGTTATAACCGTATACAATGTTCCCACCGAGAAGTAGGGGCCGATATGCCAGGAATGTTGTAAAATACTATATCCGAGAAGTAACCCTGCCTTAGGTTAGGATATATATCGCTGTAGACGTATATAATATCCCAACCGAGATGTACGGGACGACACGAACGGGATTCTGTAAAACATTGCTAACGAGGGGCTAGATGGGATAGGTTAGGTTATGTTACGTTAAAGACGTATATAATGTTCCCACCGAGAAGTAGGGGCCGATACTCCAAGAATGTTGTAAAATACTACATCCGAGATGTTAGCCTGCCTTACGTTAGGATATATATCGCTGTAGACGTATATAACATCCCATCCGAGATGTACGGGACGACAGGAACGGGATTCTGTAAAACATTACCAGCGAGGGGCTAGATGGGTTAGGTTAGGTTATGTTACGTTATAGACGTGTATAATGTTCCCACCGAGAAGTAGAGCCGATACGCCAGGAATGTTGTAAAATACTGCATCCGAGATGTTAGCCTGCCTTAGGTTAAGATATATAACGCTATAGACGTATATAATATCCCAACCGAGATGTACGGGACGACACGAACGGGATTCTGTAAAACATTGCCAACGAGGGGCTAGATGGGATAGGTTAGGTTATGTTACGTTATAGACCTATATAAAGTTCCCACCGAGAAGTATGGGCCGATACGCCAGGAATGTTGTCAAATACAGCAACCGAGATGTTAGCCTGCCTTAGGTTAGGATATATAACGCTGTAGACGTTTATAATGTCCCAACAGGGACGTAGGGGACGACAGGAACGGGATTCTGTAAAACATTACCAGCGAGGGGCTAGATGGGTTAGGTTAGGTTATGTTACGTTATAGACGTGTATAATGTTCCCACCGAGAAGTAGAGCCGATACGCCAGGAATGTTGTAAAATACTGCATCCGAGATGTTAGCCTGCCTTAGGTTAGGATTTATAACGCTATAGACGTATATAATATCCCAACCGAGATGTACGGGACGACACGAACGGGATTCTGTAAAATATTACCAGCGAGGGGCTAGATGGGTTAGATTAGGTTATGTTACGTTATAGACGTGTATAATGTTCCCACCGAGAAGTAGAGCCGATACGCCAGGAATCTTGTAAAATACTGCATCCGAGATGTTAGCCTGCCTTAGGTTAAGATATATAACGCTATAGACGTATATAATATCCCATCCGAGATGTACGGGACGACACGAACGGGATACTGTAAAACATTGCCAACGAGGGGCTAGATGGGTTAGGTTAGGTTATGTTACTTTATAGACGTATATAATGTTCCCACCGAGAAGTATGGGCCGATACTCCAAGAATGTTGTAAAAGACCACATACGAGATGTTAGCCTGCCTTACGTTAGGAAATATAACGCTGTAGACGTATATAATGTCCCATCCGAGACGTACGGGACGACACGAACGGGAATCTGTAAAACAATACCAGCGAGGGGCTAGATGTGTTAGGTTAGGTTATGTTACGTTATAGACCTATATAAAGTTCCCTCCGAGAAGTATGGGCCGATACGCCAGGAATGTTGTAAAATACAGCAACCGAGATGTTAGCCTGCCTTAGGTTAGGATTTATAACGCTATAGACGTATATAATATCCCAACCGAGATGTACGGGACGACACGAACGGGATTCTGTAAAATATTACCAGCGAAGGGCTAGATGGGTTAGATTAGGTTATGTTACGTTATAGACGTATATAATGTTCCCACCGAGAAGTAGAGGCTGATCCTACAGGAATGTTGTAAAATACTATATCCAAGAAGTTAGCCTGCCTTAGGTTAGGATATGTATCGCTGTAGACGTATATAATATCCCAACCGAGATGTACGGGACGAAACGAACGGGATTCTGTAAAACATTGCCAACGAGGGGCTAGATGGGATAGGTTAGGTTATGTTACGTTACAGACGTTTATAATGTTCCCACCGAGAAGTAGGGGCCGATACTCCAAGAATGCTGTAAAATACTACATCCGAGATGTTAGCCTGCCTTACGTTAGGATATATATCGCTGTAGACGTATATAACATCCCAACCGAGATGTACGGGACGACAGGAACGGGATTCTGTAAAACATTGCCAGCGAGGGGCTAGATGGGTTAGGTTAGGTTATGTTACTTTATAGACGTATATAATGTTCCCACCGAGAAGTAGAGCCGATACGCCAGGAATGTTGTAAAATACTGCAGCCGAGATGTTAGCCTGCCTTAGGTTAGGATATATAACGCTATAGACGTATATAATATCCCAACCGAGATGTACGGGACGACATAAACGGGATTCTGTAAAACATTACCAGCGAGGAGCTAGATGTGTTAGGTTAGATTATATTACGTTATAGACGTATATAATGTTCCCACCGAGAAGTATGGGCCGATACGCCAGGAATGTTGTAAAATACTGCATCCGAGATGTTAGCCTGCCTTAAGTTAAGATATATAACGCTGTAGACGGATATAATGTCCCATCCGAGACGTACGGGACGACAGGAACGGGATTCTGTAAATCATTACCAGCGAGGGGCTAGATGGGTTAGGTTAGGTTGTGATACGTTATAAACGTATACAATGTTCCCACCGAGAAGTAGGGGCCGATATGCCAGGAATGTTGTAAAATACTATATCCGAGAAGTAACCCTGCCTTAGGTTAGGATATATATCGCTGTAGACGTATATAATATCCCAACCGAGATGTACGGGACGACACGAACGGGATTCTGTAAAACATTGC
The DNA here is from genome assembly GCA_963969225.1 of Xylocopa violacea. Lineage (NCBI taxonomy): Eukaryota > Metazoa > Arthropoda > Insecta > Hymenoptera > Apidae > Xylocopa > Xylocopa violacea. The sequence continues at coordinate 763,410 of CAXAJV010000807.1, forward strand.
TAACGAGGGGCTAGATGGGATAGGTTAGGTTATGTTACGTTAAAGACGTATATAATGTTCCCACCGAGAAGTAGGGGCCGATACTACAAGAATGTTGTAAAATACTACATCCGAGATGTTAGCCTGCCTTACGTTAGGATATATATCGCTGTAGACGTATATAACATCCCATCCGAGATGTACGGGACGACATGAACGGGATTCTGTAAAACATTACCAGCGAGGGGCTAGATGGGTTAGGTTAGGTTATGTTACGTTATAGACGTGTATAATGTTCCCACCGAGAAGTAGAGCCGATACGCCAGGAATGTTGTAAAATACTGCATCCGAGATGTTAGCCTGCCTTAGGTTAAGATATATAACGCTATAGACGTATATAATATCCCAACCGAGATGTACGGGACGACACGAACGGGATTCTGTAAAACATTGCCAACGAGGGGCTAGATGGGATAAGTTAGGTTATGTTACGTTATAGACCTATATAAAGTTCCCACCGAGAAGTATGGGCCGATACGCCAGGAATGTTGTAAAATACAGCTACCGAGATGTTAGCCTGCCTTAGGTTAGGATATATAACGCTGTAGACGTTTATAATGTCCCAACAGGGACGTACGGGACGACAGGAACGGGATTCTGTAAAACATTACCAGCGAGGGGCTAGATGGGTTAGGTTAGGTTATGTTACGATATAGACGTGTATAATGTTCCCACCGAGAAGTAGAGCCGATACGCCAGGAATGTTGTAAAATACTGCATCCGAGATGTTAGCCTGCCTTAGGTTAGGATTTATAACGCTATAGACGTATATAATATCCCAACCGAGATGTACGGGACGACACGAACGGGATTCTGTAAAATATTACCAGCGAGGGGCTAGATGGGTTAGATTAGGTTATGTTACGTTATAGACGTGTATAATGTTCCCACCGAGAAGTAGAGCCGATACGCCAGGAATCTTGTAAAATACTGCATCCGAGATGTTAGCCTGCCTTAGGTTAAGATATATAACGCTATAGACGTATATAATATCCCATCCGAGATGTACGGGACGACACGAACGGGATTCTGTAAAACATTGCCAACGAGGGGCTAGATGGGTTAGGTTAGGTTATGTTACTTTATAGACGTATATAATGTTCCCACCGAGAAGTATGGGCCGATACTCCAAGAATGTTGTAAAAGACCACATACGAGATGTTAGCCTGCCTTACGTTAGGAAATATAACGCTGTAGACGTATATAATGTCCCATCCGAGACGTACGGGACGACACGAACGGGAATCTGTAAAACAATACCAGCGAGGGGTTAGATGTGTTAGGTTTGGTTATGTTACGTTATAGACCTATATAAAGTTCCCTCCGAGAAGTATGGGCCGATACGCCAGGAATGTTGTAAAATACAGCAACCGAGATGTTAGCCTGCCTTAGGTTAGGATATATAACGCTGTAGACGTTTATAATGTCCCAATAGAGACTTCGGGACGACAGGAACGGGATTCTGTAAAACATTACCAGCGAGGGGCTAGATGGGTTAGGTTAGGTTATGTTACGTTATAGACGTGTATAATGTTCCCACCGAGAAGTAAAGCCGATACGCCAGGAATGTTGTAAAATACTGCATCCGAGATGTTAGCCTGCCTTAGGTTAGGATTTATAACGCTATAGACGTATATAATATCCCAACCGAGATGTACGGGACGACACGAACGGGATTCTGTAAAATATTACCAGCGAGGGGCTAGATGGGTTAGATTAGGTTATGTTACGTTATAGACGTTTATAATGTTCCCACCGAGAAGTAGGGGCCGATACTCCAAGAATGTTGTAAAATACTACATCCGAGATGTTAGCCTGCCTTACGTTAGGATATATATCGCTGTAGACGTATATAACATCCCAACCGAGATGTACGGGACGACAGGAACGGGATTCTGTAAAACATTGCCAGCGAGGGGCTAGATGGGTTAGGTTAGGTTATGTTACTTTATAGACGTATATAATGTTCCCACCGAGAAGTAGAGCCGATACGCCAGGAATGTTGTAAAATACTGCATCCGAGATGTTAGCCTGCCTTAGGTTAAGATATATAACGCTACAGACGTATATAATATCCCAACCGAGATGTACGGGACGACACGAACGGGATTCTGTAAAACATTGCCAACGAGGGGCTAGATGGGATAGGTTAGGTTATGTTACGTTATAGACGTATATAATGTTCCCACCGAGAAGTATGGGCCGATACTCCAAGAATGTTGTAAAATACTACATCCGAGATGTTAGCCTGCCTTACGTTAGGAAATATAACGCTGTAGACGTATATAATGTCCCATCCGAGACGTACGGGACGACACGAACGGGATTCTGTAAAACATTACCAGCGAGGGGCTAGATGTGTTAGGTTAGGTTATGTTACGTTATAGACCTATATAATGTTCCCACCGAGAAGTAGAGCCGATACGCCAGGAATGTTGTAAAATACTGCATCCGAGATGTTAGCCTGCCTTAGGTTAGGATTTATAACGCTATAGACGTATATAATATCCCAACCGAGATGTACGGGACGACACGAACGGGATTCTGTAAAATATTACCAGCGAGGGGCTAGATGGGTTAGATTAGGTTATGTTACGTTAAAGACGTGTATAATGTTCCCACCGAGAAGTAGAGCCGATACGCCAGGAATCTTGTAAAATACTGCATCCGAGATGTTAGCCTGCCTTAGGTTAAGATATATAACGGTATAGACGTATATAATATCCCATCCGAGATGTACGGGACGACACGAACGGGATTCTGTAAAACATTGCCAACGAGGGGCTAGATGGGTTAGGTTAGGTTATGTTACTTTATAGACGTATATAATGTTCCCACCGAGAAGTATGGGCCGATACTCCAAGAATGTTGTAAAAGACCACATACGAGATGTTAGCCTTCCTTACGTTAGGATATATATCGCTGTAGACGTATATATCATCCCAACCGAGAAGTACGGGACGACATAAACGGGATTCTGTAAAACATTACCAGCGAGGGGCTAGATGTGTTAGGTTAGATTATATTACGTTATAGACGTATATAATGTTCCCACCGAGAAGTAGAAGCTGATCCTACAGGAATGTTGTAAAATACTATATCCGAGAAGTTAGCCTGCCTTAGGTTAGGATATGTATCGCTGTAGACGTATATAATATCCCAACCGAGATGTACGGGACGAAACGAACGGGATTCTGTAAAACATTGCCAAAGAGGGGCTAGATGGGATAGGTTAGGTTATGTTACGTTACAGACGTATACAATGTTCCCACCGAGAAGTAGGGGCCGATACTCCAAGAATGTTGTAAAATACTACATCCGAGATGTTAGCCTGCCTTACGTTAGGATATATATCGCTGTAGACGTATATAACTTCCCAACCGAGATGTACGGGACGACAGGAACGGGATTCTGTAAAACATTACCAGCGAGGGGCTAGATGGGTTAGGTTAGGTTATGTTACGTTATAGACGTGTATAATGTTCCCACCGAGAAGTAGAGCCGATACGCCAGGAATGTTGTAAAATACTGCATCCGAGATGTTAGCCTGCCTTAGGTTAAGATATATAACGCTATAGACGTATATAATATCCCAACCGAGATGTACGGGACGACACGAACGGGATTCTGTAAAACATTGCCAACGAGGGGCTAGATGGGATAGGTTAGGTTATGTTACGTTATAGACGTATATAATGTTCCCACCGAGAAGTATGGGCCGATACTCCAAGAATGTTGTAAAATACTACATCCGAGATGTTAGCCTGCCTTACGTTAGGAAATATAACGCTGTAGACGTATATAATGTCCCATCCGAGACGTACGGGACGACACGAACGGGATTCTGTAAAACATTACCAGCGAGGGGCTAGATGTGTTAGGTTAGGTTATGTTACGTTATAGACCTATATAATGTTCCCACGGTGAAGTAGGGCTCGATACTCCAAGATTGTTGTAAAATACTACATCCGAGATGTTAGCCTGCCTTACGTTAGGATATATAACGCTGTAGACGTATATAACATCCCAACCGAGATGTACGGGACGACAGGAACGGGATTCTGTAAAAAATTACCAGCGAGGGGCTAGATGGGTTAGGTTAGGTCATGTTACGTTATAGACGTGTATAATGTTCCCACCGAGAAGTAGAGCCGATACGCCAGGAATGTTGTAAAATACTGCATCCGAGATGTTAGCCTGCCTTAGGTTAGGATATATAACGCTATAGACGTATATCACATCCCATCCGAGATGTACGGGACGACAGGAACGGGATACTGTAAAACATTACCAGCGAGGGGCTAGATGGGTTAGGTTAGGTTATGTTACGTTATAGACGTGTATAATGTTCCCACCGAGAAGTATGGGCCGATACTCCAAGAATGTTGTAAAAGACTACATACGAGATGTTAGCCTGCCTTACGTTAGGAAATATAACGCTGTAGACGTATATAATGTCCCATGCGAGACGTACGGGACGACACGAACGGGATTCTGTAAAATATTACCAGCGAGGGGCTAGATGGGTTAGATTAGGTTATGTTACGTTATAGACGTGTATAATGTTCCCACCGAGAAGTAGAGCCGATACGCCAGGAATCTTGTAAAATACTGCATCCGAGATGTTAGCCTGCCTTAGGTTAAGATATATAACGCTATAGACGTATATAATGTCCCATCCGAGATGTACGGGACGGCACGAACGGGATTCTGTAAAACATTACCAGCGAGGGGCTAGATGGGTTAGGTTAGGTTGTGATACGTTATAAACGTATACAATGTTCCCACCGAGAAGTAGGGGCCGATATGCCAGGAATGTTGTAAAATACTATATCCGAGAAGTAACCCTGCCTTAGGTTAGGATATATATCGCTGTAGACGTATATAATATCCCAACCGAGATGTACGGGACGACACGAACGGGACTCTGTAAAACATTGCTAACGAGGGGCTAGATGGGATAGGTTAGGTTATGTTACGTTAAAGACGTATATAATGTTCCCACCGAGAAGTAGGGGCCGATACTCCAAGAATGTTGTAAAATACTACATCCGAGATGTTAGCCTGCCTTACGTTAGGATATATATCGCTGTAGACGTATATAACATCCCATCCGAGATGTACGGGACGACATGAACGGGATTCTGTAAAACATTACCAGCGAGGGGCTAGATGGGTTAGGTTAGGTTATGTTACGTTATAGACGTGTATAATGTTCCCACCGAGAAGTAGAGCCGATACGCCAGGAATGTTGTAAAATACTGCATCCGAGATGTTAGCCTGCCTTAGGTTAAGATATATAACGCTATAGACGTATATAATATCCCAACCGAGATGTACGGGACGACACGAACGGGATTCTGTAAAACATAGCCAACGAGGGGCTAGATGGGATAAGTTAGGTTATGTTACGTTATAGACCTATATAAAGTTCCCACCGAGAAGTATGGGCCGATACGCCAGGAATGTTGTAAAATACAGCAACCGAGATGTTAGCCTGCCTTAGGTTAGGATATATAACGCTGTAGACGTTTATAATGTCCCAACAGGGACGTACGGGACGACAGGAACGGGATTCTGTAAAACATTACCAGCGAGGGGCTAGATGGGTTAGGTTAGGTTATGTTACGTTATAGACGTGTATAATGTTCCCACCGAGAAGTAGAGCCGATACGCCAGGAATGTTGTAAAATACTGCATCCGAGATGTTAGCCTGCCTTAGGTTAGGATATATAACGCTATAGACGTATATCACATCCCATCCGAGATGTACGGGACGACAGGAACGGGATACTGTAAAACATTACCAGCGAGGGGCTAGATGGGTTAGGTTAGGTTATGTTACGTTATAGACGTGTATAATGTTCCCACCGAGAAGTATGGGCCGATACTCCAAGAATGTTGTAAAAGACTACATACGAGATGTTAGCCTGCCTTACGTTAGGAAATATAACGCTGTAGACGTATATAATGTCCCATGCGAGACGTACGGGACGACACGAACGGGATTCTGTAAAATATTACCAGCGAGGGGCTAGATGGGTTAGATTAGGTTATGTTACGTTATAGACGTGTATAATGTTCCCACCGAGAAGTAGAGCCGATACGCCAGGAATCTTGTAAAATACTGCATCCGAGATGTTAGCCTGCCTTAGGTTAAGATATATAACGCTATAGACGTATATAATATCCCATCCGAGATGTACGGGACGACACGAACGGGATTCTGTAAAACATTGCCAACGAGGGGCTAGATGGGTTAGGTTAGGTTATGTTACTTTATAGACGTATATAATGTTCCCACCGAGAAGTAGGGGCCGATACTCCAAGAATGTTGTAAAATACTACATCCGACATGTTAGGCTGCCTTACGTTAGGATATGTATCGCTATAGACGTATATAACATCCCAACCGAGATGTACGGGACGACAGGAACGGGGTTCTGTACAACATTACCAGCGAGGGGCTAGATGGGTTAGGTTAGGTTATGTTACGTTATAGACGTCTATAATGTTCCCACCGAGAAGTATGGGCCGATACGCCAGGAATGTTGTAAAATACTGCATCCGAGATGTTAGCCTGCCTTAGGTTAAGATATATAACGCTATAGACGTATATAATGTCCCATCCGAGATGTACGGGACGGCACGAACGGGATTCTGTAAAACATTACCAGCGAGGGGCTAGATGGGTTAGGTTAGGTTGTGATACGTTATAAACGTATACAATGTTCCCACCGAGAAGTAGGGGCCGATATGCCAGGAATGTTGTAAAATACTATATCCGAGAAGTAACCCTGCCTTAGGTTAGGATATATATCGCTGTAGACGTATATAATATCCCAACCGAGATGTACGGGACGACACGAACGGGATTCTGTAAAACATTGCTAACGAGGGGCTAGATGGGATAGGTTAGGTTATGTTACGTTATAGACGTATATAATGTTCCCACCGAGAAGTATGGGCCGATACGCCAGGAATGTTGTAAAATACTGCATCCGAGATGTTAGCCTGCCTTAAGTTAAGATATATAACGCTGTAGACGGATATAATGTCCCATCCGAGACGTACGGGACGACAGGAACGGGATTCTGTAAAACATTGCGAACGAGGGGCTAGATGGGATAGGTTAGGTTATGTTACGTTACAGACGTATATAATGTTCCCACCGAGAAGTAGGGGCCGATACTCCAAGAATGTTGTAAAATACTACATCCGAGATGTTAGCCTGCCTTACGTTAGGATATATATCGCTGTAGACGTATATAACATCCCAACCGAGATGTACGGGACGACAGGAACGGGATTCTGTAAAACATTGCCAGCGAGGGGCTAGATGGGTTAGGTTAGGTTATGTTACTTTATAGACGTATATAATGTTCCAAACCGAGAAGTAGGGGCCGATACTCCAATAATGTTGTAAAATACTACATCCGAGATGTTAGCCTGCCTTACGTTAGGATATATATCGCTGTAGACGTATATAACATCCCATCCGAGATGTACGGGACGACAGGAACGGGATTCTGTAAAACATTACCAGCGAGGGGCTAGATGGGTTAGGTTAGGTTATGTTACGTTATAGACGTGTATAATGTTCCCACCGACAAGTAGAGCCGATACGCCAGGAATGTTGTAAAATACTGCATCCGAGATGTTAGCCTGCCTTAGGTTAAGATATATAACGCTATAGACGTATATAATATCCCAACCGAGATGTACGGGACGACACGAACGGGATTCTGTAAAACAGTGCCAACGAGGGGCTAGATGGGATAGGTTAGGTTATGTTACGTTATAGACGTATATAATGTTCCCACCGAGAAGTATGGGCCGATACTCCAAGAATGTTGTAAAATACTACATCCGAGATGTTAGCCTGCCTTACGTTAGGAAATATAACGCTGTAGACGTATATAATGTCCCATCCGAGACGTACGGGACGACACGAACGGTATTCTGTAAAACATTACCAGCGAGGGGCTAGATGTGTTAGGATAGGTTATATTACGTTATAGACCTATATAATGTTCCCGCCGAGAAGTAGGGGCCGATACGCCAGGAATATTGTAAAATACTGCAACCGAGATGTTAGCCTGCCTTACGTTAGGATATATATCGCTGTAGACGTATATAACATCCCATCCGAGATGTACGGGACGACACGAACGGGATTCTGTAAAACATTACCAGCGAGGGGCTAGATGGGTTAGGTTAGGTTATGTTACGTTATAGACGTGTATAATGTTCCCACCGAGAAGTAGAGCCGATACGCCAGGAATGTTGTAAAATACTGCATCCGAGATGTTAGCCTGCCTTAGGTTAGGATTTATAACGCTATAGACGCATATAATATCCCAACCGAGGTGTACGGGACGACACGAACGGGATTCTGTAAAATATTACCAGCGAGGGGCTAGATGGGTTAGATTAGGTTATGTTACGTTATAGACGTGTATAATGTTCCCACCGAGAAGTAGAGCCGATATGCCAGGAATCTTGTAAAATACTGCATCCGAGATGTTAGCCTGCCTTAGGTTAAGATATATACCGCTATAGACGTATATAATATCCCATCCGAGATGTACGGGACGACACGAACGGGATTCTGTAAAACATTGCCAACGAGGGGCTAGATGGGTTAGGTTAGGTTATGTTACTTTATAGACGTATATAATGTTCCCACCGAGAGGTATGGGCCGATACTCCAAGAATGTTGTAAAAGACTACATACGAGATGTTAGCCTGCCTCACGTTAGGAAATATAACGCTGTAGACGTATATAATGTCCCATCCGAGACGTACGGGACGACACGAACGGGATTCTGTAAAACATTACCAGCGAGGGGCTAGATGTGTTAGGTTAGGTTATGTTACGTTATAGACCTATATAATGTTCCCACGGTGAAGTAGGGCCCGATACTCCAAGATTGTTGTAAAATACTACATCCGAGATGTCAGCCTGCCTTACGTTAGGATATATATCGCTGTAGACGTATATAACATCCCAACCGAGATGTACGGGACGACAGGAACGGGATTCTGTAAAACATTACGAGCGAGGGGCTAGATGGGTTAGGTTAGGTTATGTTACGTTATAGACGTGTATAATGTTCCCACCGAGAAGTACAGCCGATACGCCAGGAATGTTGTAAAATACTGCATCCGAGATGTTAGCCTGCCTTAGGTTAGGATTTATAACGCTGTAGACGTATATAATATCCCAACCGAGATGTACGGGACGAAACGAACGGGATTCTGTAAAACATTGCCAAAGAGGGGCTAGATGGGATAGGTTAGGTTATGTTACGTTACAGACGTATACAATGTTCCCACCGAGAAGTAGGGGCCGATACTCCAAGAATGTTGTAAAATACTACATCCGAGATGTTAGCCTGCCTTACGTTAGGATATATATCGCTGTAGACGTATATAACATCCCAACCGAGATGTACGGGACGACAGGAACGGGATTCTGTAAAACATTGCCAGCGAGGGGCTGGATGGGTTAGGTTAGGTTATGTTACGTTCTAGACGTGTATAATATTCCCACCGAGAAGAAGAGCCGATACGCCAGGAATGTTGTAAAATACTGCATCCGAGTTGTTAGCCTGCCTTACCTTAGGAAATATAACGCTGTAGACGTATATAATGTCCCATCCGAGACGTACGGGACGACACGAACGGGATTCTGTAAAACATTACCAGCGAGGGGCTAGATGTGTTAGGTTAGGTTATGTTACGTTATAGACCTATATAAAGTTCCTACCGAGAAGTATGGGCCGATACGCCAGGAATGTTGTAAAATACAGCAACCGAGATGTTAGCCTGCCTTAGGATAGGATATATAACGCTGTAGACGTTTATAATGTCCCAAACGAGACCTACGGGACGACACGAACGGTATTCTGTAAAACATTACCAGCGAGGGGCTAGATGGGTTAGGTTAGGTTATGTTACGTTATAGACGTGTATAATATTCCCACCGAGAAGTAGAGCCGATACGCCAGGAATGTTGTAAAATACTGCATCCGAGATGTTAGCCTGCCTTACCTTAGGAAATATAACGCTGTAGACGTATATAATGTCCCATCCGAGACGTACGGGACGACACGAACGGGATTCTGTAAAACATTACCAGCGAGGGGCTAGATGGGTTAGATTAGGTTATGTTACGTTATAGACGTGTATAATGTTCCCACCGAGAAGTGGAGCCGATATGCCAGGAATCTTGTAAAATACTGCATCCGAGATGTTAGCCTGCCTTAGGTTAAGATATATAAAGATATAGACGTATATAATATCCCATCCGAGATGTACGGGACGACACGAACGGGATTCTGTAAAACATTGCCAACGAGGGGCTAGATGGGATAGGTTAGGTTATGTTACGTTACAGACGTATATAATGTTCCCACCGAGAAGTAGGGGCCGATACTCCAAGAATGTTGTAAAATACTACATCCGAGATGTTATCCTGCCTTACGTTAGGATATATATCGCTGTAGACGTATATAATATCCCAACCGAGATGTACGGGACGAAACGAACGGGATTCTGTAAAACATTGCCAAAGAGGGGCCAGATGGGATAGGTTAGGTTATGTTACGTTACAGACGTATACAATGTTCCCACCGAGAAGTAGGGGCCGATACTCCAAGAATGTTGTAAAATACTACATCCGAGATGTTAGCCTGCCTTACGTTAGGATATATATCGCTGTAGACGTATATAACTTCCCAACCGAGATGTACGGGACGACAGGAACGGGATTCTGTAAAACATTGCCAGCGAGGGGCTAGATGGGTTAGGTTAGGTTATGTTACGTTATAGACGTGTATAATATTCCCACCGAGAAGTAGAGCCGATACGCCAGGAATGTTGTAAAATACTGCATCCGAGATGTTAGCCTGCCTTAGGTTAAGATATATAACGCTATAGACGTATATAATATCCCATCCGAGATGTACGGGACGACACGAACGGGATTCTGTAAAACATTGCCAACGAGGGGCTAGATGGGTTAGGTTAGGTTATGTTACTTTATAGACGTATATAATGTTCCCACCGAGAAGTATGGGCCGATACTCCAAGAATGTTGTAAAATACTACATCCGAGATGTTAGCCTGCCTTACCTTAGGAAATATAACGCTGTAGACGTATATAATGTCCCATCCGAGACGTACGGGACGACACGAACGGGATTCAGTAAAACATTACCAGCGAGGGGCTAGATGTGTTAGGATAGGTTATGTTACGTTATAGACCTATATAAAGTTCCCACCGAGAAGTATGGGCCGATACGCCAGGAATGTTGTAAAATACAGCAACCGAGATGTTAGCCTGCCTTAGGTTAGGATATATAACGCTGTAGACGTTTATAATGTCCCAACAGAGACGTACGGGACGACAGGAACGGGATTCTGTAAAACATTGCCAGCGAGGGGCTAGATGGGTTAGGTTAGGGTATGTTACGTTATTGACGTATATAATGTTCCCACCGAGAAGTAGGGGCCGATACTCCAAGAATGTTGTAAAATACTACATCCGACATGTTAGCCTGCCTTACGTTAGGATATATATCGCTGTAGACGTATATAACGTCCCAAACGAGACCTACGGGACGACACGAACGGTATTCTGTAAAACATTACCAGCGAGGGGCTAGATGTGTTAGGATAGGTTATATTACGTTATAGACCTATATAATGTTCCCGCCGAGAAGTAGGGGCCGATACGCCAGGAATGTTGTAAAATACTGCAACCGAGATGTTAGCCTGCCTTAGGTTAGGATTTATAACGCTATAGACGTATATAATATCCCAACCGAGGTGTACGGGACGACACGAACGGGATTCTGTAAAATATTACCAGCGAGGGGCTAGATGGGTTAGATTAGGTTATGTTACGTTATAGACGTGTATAATGTTCCCACCGAGAAGTAGAGCCGATACGCCAGGAATCTTGTAAAATACTGCATCTGAGATGTTAGCCTGCCTTAGGTTAAGATATATAACGCTATCGACGTATATAATATCCCATCCGAGATGTACGGGACGACCCGAACGGGATTCTGTAAAACATTGCCAACAAGGGGCTAGATGGGTTAGGTTAGGTTATGTTACTTTATAGACGTATATAATGTTCCCACCGAGAAGTATGGGCCGATACTCCAAGAATGTTGTAAAAGACTACATACGAGATGTTATCCTGCCTTACGTTAGGAAATATAACGCTGTAGACGTATATAATGTCCCATCCGAGACGTACGGGACGACACGAACGGGATTCTGTAAAACATTACCAGCGAGGGGCTAGATGTGTTAGGTTAGGTTATGTTACGTTATAGACGTATATAATGTTCCCACCGAGAAGTAGGGGCCGATACTCCAAGAATGTTGTAAAATACTACATCCGACATGTTAGGCTGCCTTACGTTAGGATATATATCGCTGTAGACGTATATAATATCCCAACCGAGATGTACGGGACGACACGAACGGGATTCTGTAAAACATTGCCAACGAGGGGCTAGATGGGATAGGTTAGGTTATGTTACGTTACAGACGTATATAATGTTCCCACCGAGAAGTAGAGCCGATACGCCAGGAATCTTGTAAAATACTGCATCCGAGATGTTAGCCTGCCTTAGGTTAAGATATATAACGCTATAGACGTATATAATATCCCATCCGAGATGTACGGGACGACACGAACGGGATTCTGTAAAACATTGCCAACGAGGGGCTAGATGGGATAGGTTAGGTTATGTTACGTTACAGACGTATATAATGTTCCCACCGAGAAGTAGGTGCCGATACTCCAAGAATGTTGTAAAATACTACATCCGAGATGTTATCCTGCCTTACGTTAGGATATATATCGCTGTAGACGTATATAATATCCCAACCGAGATGTACGGGACGAAACGAACGGGATTCTGTAAAACATTGCCAAAGAGGGGCTAGATGGGATAGGTTAGGTTATGTTACGTTACAGACGTATACAATGTTCCCACCGAGAAGTAGGGGCCGATACTCCAAGAATGTTGTAAAATACTACATCCGAGATGTTAGCCTGCCTTACGTTAGGATATATATCGCTGTAGACGTATATAACTTCCCAACCGAGATGTACGGGACGACAGGAACGGGATTCTGTAAAACATTGCCAGCGAGGGGCTAGATGGGTTAGGTTAGGTTATGTTACGTTATAGACGTGTATAATATTCCCACCGAGAAGTAGAGCCGATACGCCAGGAATGTTGTAAAATACTGCATCCGAGATGTTAGCCTGCCTTACTTTAGGAAATATAACGCTGTAGACGTATATAATGTCCCATCCGAGACGTACGGGACGACACGAACGGGATTCAGTAAAACATTACCAGCGAGGGGCTAGATGTGTTAGGATAGGTTATGTTACGTTATAGACCTATATAAAGTTCCCACCGAGAAGTATGGGCCGATACGCCAGGAATGTTGTAAAATACAGCAACCGAGATGTTAGCCTGCCTTAGGTTAGGATATATAACGCTGTAGACGTTTATAATGTCCCAACAGAGACGTACGGGACGACAGGAACGGGATTCTGCAAAACATTGCCAGCGAGGGGCTAGATGGGTTAGGTTAGGGTATGTTACGTTATTGACGTATATAATGTTCCCACCGAGAAGTAGGGGCCGATACTCCAAGAATGTTGTAAAATACTACATCCGACATGTTAGCCTGCCTTACGTTAGGATATATATCGCTGTAGACGTATATAATATCCCAACCGAGATGTACGGGACGACACGAACGGGATTCTGTAAAACATTGCCAACAAGGGGCTAGATGGGATAGGTTAGGTTATGTTACGTTACAGACGTATATAATGTTCCCACCGAGAAGTAGAGCCGATACGCCAGGAATGTTGTAAAATACTGCATCCGAGATGTTAGCCTGCCTTAGGTTAAGATATATAACTCTATAGACGTATATAATATCCCATCCGAGATGTACGGGACGACACGAACGGGATTCTGTAAAATATTACCAGCGAGGGTCTAGATGGGTTAGGTTAGGTTATGCTACGTTATAGACGTGTATAATGTTCCCACGGTGAAGTACGGGCCGATACGCCAGGAATGGCGTAAAATACTGCGACCGAGATGGTAGACTGCCTTAGGTTAGGATATATAACGCTGTAGACGTATATAACGTCCCAAACGAGACCTACGGGACGACACGAACGGTATTCTGTAAAACATTACCAGCGAGGGGCTAGATGTGTTAGGATAGGTTATATTACGTTATAGACCTATATAATGTTCCCGCCGAGAAGTAGGGGCCGATACGCCAGGAATGTTGTAAAATACTGCAACCGAGATGTTAGCCTGCCTTAGGTTAGGATTTATAACGCTATAGACGTATATAATATCCCAACCGAGGTGTACGGGACGACACGAACGGGATTCTGTAAAATATTACCAGCGAGGGGCTAGATGGGTTAGATTAGGTTATGTTACGTTATAGACGTGTATAATGTTCCCACCGAGAAGTAGAGCCGGTACGCCAGGAATCTTGTAAAATACTGCATCTGAGATGTTAGCCTGCCTTAGGTTAAGATATATAACGCTATAGACGTATATAATATCCCATCCGAGATGTACGGGACGACCCGAACGGGATTCTGTAAAACATTGCCAACAAGGGGCTAGATGGGTTAGGTTAGGTTATGTTACTTTATAGACGTATATAATGTTCCCACCGAGAAGTATGGGCCGATACTCCAAGAATGTTGTAAAAGACTACATACGAGATGTTAGCCTGCCTTACGTTAGGAAATATAACGCTGTAGACGTATATAATGTCCCATCCGAGACGTACGGGACGACACGAACGGGATTCTGTAAAACATTACCAGCGAGGGGCTAGATGTGTTAGGTTAGGTTATGTTACGTTATAAACGTATATATTGTTCCCACCGAGAAGTAGGGGCCGATACTCCAAGAATGTTGTAAAATACTACATCCGACATGTTAGGCTGCCTTACGTTAGGATATATATCGCTGTAGACGTATATAATATCCCAACCGAGATGTACGGGACGACACGAACGGGATTCTGTAAAACACTGCCAACGAGGGGCTAGATGGGATAGGTTGGGTTATGTTACGTTACAGACGTATATAATGTTCCCACCGAGAAGTAGAGCCGATACGCCAGGAATCTTGTAAAATACTGCATCCGAGATGTTAGCCTGCCTTAGGTTAAGATATATAACGCTATAGACGTATATAATATCCCATCCGAGATGTACGGGACGACACGAACGGGATTCTGTAAAATATTACCAGCGAGGGTCTAGATGGGTTAGGTTAGGTTATGCTACGTTATAGACGTGTATAATGTTCCCACGGTGAAGTACGGGCCGATACGCCAGGAATGGCGTAAAATACTGCGACCGAGATGGCAGACTGCCTTAGGTTAGGATATATAACGCTGTAGACGTATATAACGTCCCAAACGAGACCTACGGGACGACACGAACGGTATTCTGTAAAACATTACCAGCGAGGGGCTAGATGTGTTAGGATAGGTTATATTACGTTATAGACCTATATAATGTTCCCGCCGAGAAGTAGGGGCCGATACGCCAGGAATGTTGTAAAATACTGCAACCGAGATGTTAGCCTGCCTTAGGTTAGGATTTATAACGCTATAGACGTATATAATATCCCAACCAAGGTGTACGGGACGACACGAACGGGATTCTGTAAAATATTACCAGCGAGGGGCTAGATGGGTTAGATTAGGTTATGTTACGTTATAGACGTGTATAATGTTCCCACCGAGAAGTAGAGCCGGTACGCCAGGAATCTTGTAAAATACTGCATCTGAGATGTTAGCCTGCCTTAGGTTAAGATATATAACGCTATAGACGTATATAATATCCCATCCGAGATGTACGGGACGACCCGAACGGGATTCTGTAAAACATTGCCAACAAGGGGCTAGATGGGTTAGGTTAGGTTATGTTACTTTATAGACGTATATAATGTTCCCACCGAGAAGTATGGGCCGATACTCCAAGAATGTTGTAAAAGACTGCATACGAGATGTTAGCCTGCCTTACGTTAGGAAATATAACGCTGTAGACGTATATAATGTCCCATCCGAGACGTACGGGACGACACGAACGGGATTCTGTAAAACATTACCAGCGAGGGGCTAGATGTGTTAGGTTAGGTTATGTTACGTTATAAACGTATATATTGTTCCCACCGAGAAGTAGGGGCCGATACTCCAAGAATGTTGTAAAATACTACATCCGACATGTTAGGCTGCCTTACGTTAGGATATATATCGCTGTAGACGTATATAATATCCCAACCGAGATGTACGGGACGACACGAACGGGATTCTGTAAAACACTGCCAACGAGGGGCTAGATGGGATAGGTTAGGTTATGTTACGTTACAGACGTATATAATGTTCCCACCGAGAAGTAGAGCCGATACGCCAGGAATCTTGTAAAATACTGCATCCGAGATGTTAGCCTGCCTTAGGTTAAGATATATAACGCTATAGACGTATATAATATCCCATCCGAGATGTACGGGACGACACGAACGGGATTCTGTAAAACATTGCCAACGAGGGGCTAGATGGGATAGGTTAGGTTATGTTACGTTACAGACGTATATAATGTTCTCACCGAGAAGTAGGGGCCGATACTCCAAGAATGTTGTAAAATACTACATCCGAGATGTTAGCCTGCCTTACGTTAGGATATATATCGCTGCAGACGTATATAACTTCCCAACCGAGATGTACGGGACGAAACGAACGGGATTCTGTAAAACATTGCCAAAGAGGGGCTAGATGGGATAGGTTAGGTTATGTTACGTTACAGACGTATACAATGTTCCCACCGAGAAGTAGGGGCCCATACTCCAAGAATGTTGTAAAATACTACATCCGAGATGTTAGCCTGCCTTACGTTAGGATATATATCGCTGTAGACGTATATAACTTCCCAACCGAGATGTACGGGACGACAGGAACGGGATTCTGTAAAACATTGCCAACAAGGGGCTAGATGGGATAGGTTAGGTTATGTTACATTACAGACGTATATAATGTTCCCACCGAGAAGTAGAGCCGATACGCCAGGAATGTTGTAAAATACTGCATCCGAGATGTTAGCCTGCCTTAGGTTAAGATATATAACTCTATAGACGTATATAATATCCCAACCGAGATGTACGGGACGAAACGAACGGGATTCTGTAAAACATTGCCAAAGAGGGGCTAGATGGGATAGGTTAGGTTATGTTACGTTACAGACGTATACAATGTTCCCACCGAGAAGTAGGGGCCGATACTCCAAGAATGTTGTAAAATACTACATCCGAGATGTTAGCCTGCCTTACGTTAGGATATATATCGCTGTAGACGTATATAACTTCCCAACCGAGATGTACGGGACGACAGGAACGGGATTCTGTAAAACATTGCCAGCGAGGGGCTAGATGGGTTAGGTTAGGTTATGTTACGTTATAGACGTGTATAATATTCCCACCGAGAAGTAGAGCCGATACGCCAGGAATGTTGTAAAATACTGCATCCGAGATGTTAGCCTGCCTTACTTTAGGAAATATAACGCTGTAGACGTATATAATGTCCCATCCGAGACGTACGGGACGACACGAACGGGATTCAGTAAAACATTACCAGCGAGGGGCTAGATGTGTTAGGATAGGTTATGTTACGTTATAGACCTATATAAAGTTCCCACCGAGAAGTATGGGCCGATACGCCAGGAATGTTGTAAAATACAGCAACCGAGATGTTAGCCTGCCTTAGGTTAGGATATATAACGCTGTAGACGTTTATAATGTCCCAACAGAGACGTACGGGACGACACGGACGGGATTCTGTAAAATATTACCAGCGAGGGTCTAGATGGGTTAGGTTAGGTTATGCTACGTTATAGACGTGTATAATGTTCCCACGGTGAAGTACGGGCCGATACGCCAGGAATGGCGTAAAATACTGCGACCGAGATGGTAGACTGCCTTAGGTTAGGATATATAACGCTGTAGACGTATATAACGTCCCAAACGAGACCTACGGGACGACACGAACGGTATTCTGTAAAACATTACCAGCGAGGGGCTAGATGTGTTAGGATAGGTTATATTACGTTATAGACCTATATAATGTTCCCGCCGAGAAGTAGGGGCCGATACGCCAGGAATGTTGTAAAATACTGCAACCGAGATGTTAGCCTGCCTTAGGTTAGGATTTATAACGCTATAGACGTATATAATATCCCAACCGAGGTGTACGGGACGACACGAACGGGATTCTGTAAAATATTACCAGCGAGGGGCTAGATGGGTTAGATTAGGTTATGTTACGTTATAGACGTGTATAATGTTCCCACCGAGAAGTAGAGCCGGTACGCCAGGAATCTTGTAAAATACTGCATCTGAGATGTTAGCCTGCCTTAGGTTAAGATATATAACGCTATAGACGTATATAATATCCCATCCGAGATGTACGGGACGACCCGAACGGGATTCTGTAAAACATTGCCAACAAGGGGCTAGATGGGTTAGGTTAGGTTATGTTACTTTATAGACGTATATAATGTTCCCACCGAGAAGTATGGGCCGATACTCCAAGAATGTTGTAAAAGACTACATACGAGATGTTAGCCTGCCTTACGTTAGGAAATATAACGCTGTAGACGTATATAATGTCCCATCCGAGACGTACGGGACGACACGAACGGGATTCTGTAAAACATTACCAGCGAGGGGCTAGATGTGTTAGGTTAGGTTATGTTACGTTATAGACGTATATAATGTTCCCACCGAGAAGTAGGGGCCGATACTCCAAGAATGTTGTAAAATACTACATCCGACATGTTAGGCTGCCTTACGTTAGGATATATATCGCTGTAGACGTATATAATATCCCAACCGAGATGTACGGGACGACACGAACGGGATTCTGTAAAACACTGCCAACGAGGGGCTAGATGGGATAGGTTAGGTTATGTTACGTTACAGACGTATATAATGTTCCCACCGAGAAGTAGAGCCGATACGCCAGGAATCTTGTAAAATACTGCATCCGAGATGTTAGCCTGCCTTAGGTTAAGATATATAACGCTATAGACGTATATAATATCCCATCCGAGATGTACGGGACGACACGAACGGGATTCTGTAAAACATTGCCAACGAGGGGCTAGATGGGATAGGTTAGGTTATGTTACGTTACATACGTATATAATGTTCCCACCGAGAAGTAGGTGCCGATACTCCAAGAATGTTGTAAAATACTACATCCGAGATGTTATCCTGCCTTACGTTAGGATATATATCGCTGTAGACGTATATAATATCCCAACCGAGATGTACGGGACGAAACGAACGGGATTCTGTAAAACATTGCCAAAGAGGGGCTAGATGGGATAGGTTAGGTTATGTTACGTTACAGACGTATACAATGTTCCCACCGAGAAGTAGGGGCCGATACTCCAAGAATGTTGTAAAATACTACATCCGAGATGTTAGCCTGCCTTACGTTAGGATACATATCGCTGTAGACGTATATAACTTCCCAACCGAGATGTACGGGACGACAGGAACGGGATTCTGTAAAACATTGCCAGCGAGGGGCTAGATGGGTTAGGTTAGGTTATGTTACGTTATAGACGTGTATAATATTCCCACCGAGAAGTAGAGCCGATACGGCAGGAGTGTTGTAAAATGCTGCATCCGAGATGTTAGCCTGCCTTAGGTTAAGATATATAACGCTATAGACGTATATAATATCCCATCCGAGATGTACGGGACGACACGAACGGGATGCTGTAAAACATTGCCAACGAGGGGCTAGATGGGATAGGTTAGGTTATGTTACGTTACAGACGTATATAATGTTCCCACCGAGAAGTAGGGGCCGATACTCCAAGAATGTTGTAAAATACTACATCCGAGATGTTAGCCTGCCTTACGTTAGGATATATATCGCTGCAGACGTATATAACTTCCCAACCGAGATGTACGGGACGAAACGAACGGGATTCTGTAAAACATTGCCAAAGAGGGGCTAGATGGGATAGGTTAGGTTATGTTACGTTACAGACGTATACAATGTTCCCACCGAGAAGTAGGGGCCGATACTCCAAGAATGTTGTAAAATACTACATCCGAGATGTTAGCCTGCCTTACGTTAGGATATATATCGCTGTAGACGTATATAACTTCCCAACCCAGATGTACGGGACGACAGGAACGGGATTCTGTAAAACATTGCCAGCGAGAGGCTAGATGGGTTAGGTTAGGTTATGTTACGTTATAGACGTGTATAATATTCCCACCGAGAAGTAGAGCCGATACGCCAGGAATGTTGTAAAATACTGCATCCGAGATGTTAGCCTGCCTTAGGTTAAGATATATAACGCTATAGACGTATATAATATCCCATCCGAGATGTACGGGACGACACGAACGGGATTCTGTAAAACATTGCCAACGAGGGGCTAGATGGGATAGGTTAGGTTATGTTACGTTACAGACGTATATAATGTTCCCACCGAGAAGTAGGGGCCGATACTTCAAGAATGTTGTAAAATACTACATCCGAGATGTTATCCTGCCTTACGTTAGGATATATATCGCTGTAGACGTATATAATATCCCAACCGAGATGTACGGGACGAAACGAACGGGATTCTGTAAAACATTGCCAAAGGGGGGCTAGATGGGATAGGTTAGGTTATGTTACGTTACAGACGTATACAATGTTCCCACCGAGAAGTAGGGGCCGATACTCCAAGAATGTTGTAAAATACTACATCCGAGATGTTAGCCTGCCTTACGTTAGGATATATATCGCTGTAGACGTATATAACTTCCCAACCGAGATGTACGGGACGACAGGAACGGGATTCTGTAAAACATTGCCAGCGAGGGGCTAGATGGGTTAGGTTAGGTTATGTTACGTTACAGACGTATATAATGTTCCCACCGAGAAGTAGAGCCGATACGCCAGGAATGTTGTAAAATACTACATCCGACATGTTAGCCTGCCTTACGTTAGGACATATATCGCTGTAGACGTATATAATATCCCAACCGAGATGTACGGGACGACACGAACGGGATTCTGTAAAACATTGCCAACGAGGGGCTAGATGGGATAGGTTAGGTTATGTTACGTTACAGACGTATATAATGTTCCCACCGAGAAGTAGAGCCGATACGCCAGGAATGTTGTAAAATACTGCATCCGAGATGTTAGCCTGCCTTAGGTTAAGATATATAACTCTATAGACGTATATAATATCCCATCCGAGATGTACGGGACGACACGAACGGGATTCTGTAAAACATTACCAGCGAGGGTCTAGATGGGTTAGGTTAGGTTATGCTACGTTATAGACGTGTATAATGTTCCCACGGTGAAGTACGGGCCGATACGCCAGGAATGGCGTAAAATACTGCGACCGAGATGGTAGACTGCCTTAGGTTAGGATATATAACGCTGTAGACGTATATAACGTCCCAAACGAGACCTACGGGACGACACGAACGGTATTCTGTAAAACATTACCAGCGAGGGGCTAGATGTGTTAGGATAGGTTATATTACGTTATAGACCTATATAATGTTCCCGCCGAGAAGTAGGGGCCGATACGCCAGGAATGTTGTAAAATACTGCAACCGAGATGTTAGCCTGCCTTAGGTTAGGATTTATAACGCTATAGACGTATATAATATCCCAACCGAGGTGTACGGGACGACACGAACGGGATTCTGTAAAATATTACCAGCGAGGGGCTAGATGGGTTAGATTAGGTTATGTTACGTTATAGACGTATATAATGTTCCCACCGAGAAGTAGAGCCGATACGCCAGGAATGTTGTAAAATACTACATCCGACATGTTAGCCTGCCTTACGTTAGGACATATATCGCTTTAGACGTATATAATATCCCAACCGAGATGTACGGGACGACACGAACGGGATTCTGTAAAACATTGCCAACGAGGGGCTAGATGGGATAGGTTAGGTTATGTTACGTTACAGACGTATATAATGTTCCCACCGAGAAGTAGAGCCGATACGCCAGGAATGTTGTAAAATACTGCATCCGAGATGTTAGCCTGCCTTAGGTTAAGATATATAACTCTATAGACGTATATAATATCCCATCCGAGATGTACGGGACGACACGAACGGGATTCTGTAAAACATTACCAGCGAGGGTCTAGATGGGTTAGGTTAGGTTATGCTACGTTATAGACGTGTATAATGTTCCCACGGTGAAGTACGGGCCGATACGCCAGGAATGGCGTAAAATACTGCGACCGAGATGGTAGACTGCCTTAGGTTAGGATATATAACGCTGTAGACGTATATAACGTCCCAAACGAGACCTACGGGACGACACGAACGGTATTCTGTAAAACATTACCAGCGAGGGGCTAGATGTGTTAGGATAGGTTATGTTACGTTATAGACCTATATAATGTTCCCGCCGAGAAGTAGGGGCCGATACGCCAGGATTGTTGTAAAATACTGCAACCGAGATGTTAGCCTGCCTTAGGTTAGGATTTATAACGCTATAGACGTATATAATATCCCAACCGAGGTGTACGGGACGACACGAACGGGATTCTGTAAAATATTACCAGCGAGGGGCTAGATGGGTTAGATTAGGTTATGTTACGTTATAGACGTGTATAATGTTCCCACCGAGAAGTAGAGCCGATACGCCAGGAATCTTGTAAAATACTGCATCTGAGATTTTAGCCTGCCTTAGGTTAAGATATATAACGCTATAGACGTATATAATATCCCATCCGAGATGTACGGGACGACCCGAACGGGATTCTGTAAAACATTGCCAACAAGGGGCTAGATGGGTTAGGTTAGGTTATGTTACTTTATAGACGTATATAATGTTCCCACCGAGAAGTATGGGCCGATACTCCAAGAATGTTGTAAAAGACTACATACGAGATGTTAGCCTGCCTTACGTTAGGAAATATAACGCTGTAGACGTATATAATGTCCCATCCGAGACGTACGGGACGACACGAACGGGATTCTGTAAAACATTACCAGCGAGGGGCTAGATGTGTTAGGTTAGGTTATGTTACGTTATAGACGTATATAATGTTCCCACCGAGAAGTAGGGGCCGATACGCCAGGAATGTTGTAAAATACTACAGCCGACATGTTAGGCTGCCTTACGTTAGGATATATATCGCTGTAGACGTATATAACATCCCAACCGAGATGTACGGGACGACAGGAACGGGATTCTGTAAAACATTGCCAGCGAGGGGTTAGATGGGTTAGGTTAGGTTATGTTACGTTATAGACGTGTATAATATTCCCACCGAGAAGTAGAGCCGATACGCCAGGAATGTTGTAGAATACTGCATCCGAGATGTTAGCCTGCCTTAGGTTAAGATATATAACGCTATAGACGTATATAATATCCCAACCGAGATGTACGGGACGACACGAACGGGATTCTGTAAAACATTGCCAACGAGGGGCTAGATGGGATAGGTTAGTTTATGTTACGTTACAGACGTATATAATGTTCCCACCGAGAAGTAGGGGCCGATACTCCAAGAATGTTGTAAAATACTACATCCGAGATGTTAGCCTGCCTTACGTTAGGATATATATCGCTGTAGACGCATATAACATCCCATCCGAGATGTACGGGAAGACAGGAACGGGATTCTGTAAAACATTACCAGCGAGGGGCTAGATGGGTTAGGTTAGGTTATGTTACGTTATAGACGTGTATAATGTTCCCACCGAGAAGTACGGGCCGATACGCCAGGAATGTTGTAAAATACTGCATCCGAGATGTTATCCTGCCTTAGGTTAGGATATATATCGCTGTAGACGTATATAACATCCCAACCGAGATGTACGGGACGACAGGAACGGGATTCTGTAAAAAATTACCAGCGAGGGGCTAGATGGGTTAGGTTAGGTTATGTTACGTTATAGACGTGTATAATATTCCCACCGAGAAGTAGAGCCGATACGCCAGGAATGTTGTAAAATACTGCATCCGAGATGTTAGCCTGCCTTAGGTTAAGATATATAACGCTATAGACGTATATAATATCCCATCCGAGATGTACGGGACGACACGAACGGGATTCTGTAAAACATTGCCAACGAGGGGCTAGATGGGTTAGGTTAGGTTATGTTACTTTATAGACGTATATAATGTTCCCACCGAGAAGTATGGGCCGATACTCCAAGAATGTTGTAAAATACTACATCCGAGATGTTAGCCTGCCTTACCTTAGGAAATATAACGCTGTAGACGTATATAATGTCCCATCCGAGACGTACGGGACGACACGAACGGGATTCTGTAAAACATTACCAGCGAGGGGCTAGATGTGTTAGGATAGGTTATGTTACGTTATAGACCTATATAAAGTTCCAACCGAGAAGTATGGGCCGATACGCCAGGAATGTTGTAAAATACTGCATCCGAGATGTTAGCCTGCCTTAGGTTAGGATATATAACGCTGCAGAAGTTTATAATGTCCCATCCGAGACGTACGGGACGACAGGAACGGGATTCTGTAAATCATTACCAGCGTGGGGCTAGATGGGTTAGATTAGGTTGTGATACGTTATAAACGTATATAATGTTCCCACCGAGAAGTAGGGGCCGATATGCCAGGAATGTTGTAAAATAATATATCCGAGAAGTTAGCCTGCCTTAGGTTAGGATATATATCGCTGTAGACGTATATAATATCCCAACCGAGATGTACGGGACGACACGAACGGGATTCTGTAAAACATTGCCAACGAGGGGCTAGGTGGGATAGGTTAGGTTATGTTACGTTACAGACGTATATAATGTTCCCACCGAGAAGTAGGGGCCGATACTCCATGAATGTTGTAAAATACTACATCCGAGATGTTAGCCTGCCTTACGTTAGGATATATATCGCTGTAGACGCATATAACATCCCATCCGAGATGTACGGGACGACAGGAACGGGATTCTGTAAATCATTACCAGCGAGGGGCTAGATGGGTTAGGTTAGGCTGTGATACGTTATAAACGTATATAATGTTCCCACCGAGAAGTAGGGGCCGATATGCCAGGAATGTTGTAAAATACTATATCCGAGATGTTAGCCTGCCTTAGGTTAAGATATATAACGCTATAGACGTATATAATATCCTAACCGAGATGTACGGGACGACACGAACGGGATTCTGTAAAACATTGCCAACGAGGGGCTAGATGGGATAGGTTAGGTTATGTTACGTTATAGACGTATATAATGTTCCCACCGAGAAGTATGGGCCGATACTCCAAGAATGTTGTAAAATACTACATCCGAGATGTTAGCCTGCCTTACGTTAGGAAATATAACGCTGTAGACGTATATAATGTCCCATCCGAGACGTACGGGACGACACGAACGGGATTCTGTAAAACATTACCAGCGAGGGGCTAGAAGTGTTAGGTTAGGTTATGTTACGTTATAGACCTATATAATGTTCCCACGGTGAAGTAGGGCCCGATACTCCAAGATTGTTGTAAAATACTACATCCGAGATGTTAGCCTGCCTTACGTTAGGATATATATCGCTGTAGACGTATATAACTTCCCAACCGAGATGTACGGGACGACAGGAACGGGATTCTGTAAAACATTACCAGCGAGGGGCTAGATGGGTTAGGTTAGGTAATGTTACGTTATAGACGTGTATAATGTTCCCACCGAGAAGTAGAGCCGATACGCCAGGAATGTTGTAAAATACTGCATCCGAGATGTTAGCCTGCCTTAGGTTAGGATTTATAACGCTATAGACGTATATAATATCCCAACCGAGATGTACGGGACGACACGAACGGGATTCTGTAAAATATTACCAGCGAGGGGCTAGATGGGTTAGATTAGGTTACGTTACGTTATAGACGTATATAATGTTCCCACCGAGAAGTAGGGGCCGATACTCCAAGAATGTTGTAAAATACTACATCCGACATGTTAGGCTGCCTTGCGTTAGGATATATATCGCTGTAGACGTATATATCATCCCAACCGAGAAGTACGGGACGACATAAACGGGATTCTGTAAAACATTACCAGCGAGGGGCTAGATGTGTTAGGTTAGATTATGTTACGTTATAGACGTATATAATGTTCCCACCGAGAAGTAGAGGCTGATCCTACAGGAATGTTGTAAAATACTATATCCCAGAAGTTAGCCTGCCTTAGGTTAGGATATGTATCGCTGTAGACGTATATAATATCCCAACCGAGATGTACGGGACGAAACGAACGGGATTCTGTAAAACATTGCCAAAGAGGGGCTAGATGGGATAGGTTAGGTTATGTTACGTTACAGACGTATACAATGTTCCCACCGAGAAGTAGGGGCCGATACTCCAAGAATGTTGTAAAATACTACATCCGAGTTGTTAGCCTGCCTTACGTTAGGATATATATCGCTGTAGACGTATATAACATCCCAACCGAGATGTACGGGACGACAGGAACGGGATTCTGTAAAACATTGCCAGCGAGGGGCTAGATGGGTTAGGTTAGGTTATGTTACGTTATAGACGTGTATAATATTCCCACCGAGAAGTAGAGCCGATACGCCAGGAATGTTGTAAAATACTGCATCCGAGATGTTAGCCTGCCTTAGGTTAAGATATATAACGCTATAGACGTATATAATATCCCATCCGAGATGTACGGGACGACACGAACGGGATTCTGTAAAACATTGCCAACGAGGGGCTAGATGGGTTAGGTTAGGTTATGTTACTTTATAGACGTATATAATGTTCCCACCGAGAAGTATGGGCCGATACTCCATGAATGTTGTAAAATACTACATCCGAGATGTTAGCCTGCCTTACGTTAGGATATATATCGCTGTAGACGCATATAACATCCCATCCGAGATGTACGGGACGACAGGAACGGGATTCTGTAAAACATTACCAGCGAGGGGCTAGATGGGTTAGGTTAGGTTATGTTACGTTATAGACGTGTATAATGTTCCCACCGAGAAGTACGGGCCGATACGCCAGGAATGTTGTAAAATACTGCATCCGAGATGTTAGCCTGCCTTAGGTTAGGATATATATCGCTGTAGACGTATATAACATCCCAACCGAGATGTACGGGACGACAGGAACGGGATTCTGTAAAAAATTACCAGCGAGGGGCTAGATGGGTTAGGTTAGGTTATGTTACGTTATAGACGTGTATAATATTCCCACCGAGAAGTAGGGGCCGATATGCCAGGAATGTTGTAAAATAATATATCCGAGAAGTTAGCCTGCCTTAGGTTAAGATATATAACGCTATAGACGTATATAATATCCCAACCGAGATGTACGGGACGACACGAACGGGATTCTGTAAAACATTGCCAACGAGGGGCTAGGTGGGATAGGTTAGGTTATGTTACGTTACAGACGTATATAATGTTCCCACCGAGAAGTAGGGGCCGATACTCCAAGAATGTTGTAAAATACTACATCCGAGATGTTAGCCTGCCTTACGTTAGGATATATATCGCTGTAGACGCATATAACATCCCATCCGAGATGTACGGGACGACAGGAACGGGATTCTGTAAAACATTACCAGCGAGGGGCTAGATGGGTTAGGTTAGGTTATGTTACGTTATAGACGTGTATAATGTTCCCACCGAGAAGTACGGGCCGATACGCCAGGAATGTTGTAAAATACTGCATCCGAGATGTTAGCCTGCCTTAGGTTAGGATATATATCGCTGTAGACGTATATAACATCCCAACCGAGATGTACGGGACGACAGGAACGGGATTCTGTAAAAAATTACCAGCGAGGGGCTAGATGGGTTAGGTTAGGTTATGTTACGTTATAGACGTGTATAATATTCCCACCGAGAAGTAGAGCCGATACGCCAGGAATGTTGTAAAATACTGCATCCGAGATGTTAGCCTGCCTTAGGTTAAGATATATAACGCTATAGACGTATATAATATCCCATCCGAGATGTACGGGACGACACGAACGGGATTCTGTAAAACATTGCCAACGAGGGGCTAGATGGGTTAGGTTAGGTTATGTTACTTTATAGACGTATATAATGTTCCCACCGAGAAGTATGGGCCGATACTCCAAGAATGTTGTAAAATACTACATCCGAGATGTTAGCCTGCCTTACCTTAGGAAATATAACGCTGTAGACGTATATAATGTCCCATCCGAGACGTACGGGACGACACGAACGGGATTCTGTAAAACATTACCAGCGAGGGGCTAGATGTGTTAGGATAGGTTATGTTACGTTATAGACCTATATAAAGTTCCCACCGAGAAGTATGGGCCGATACGCCAGGAATGTTGTAAAATACTGCATCCGAGATGTTAGCCTGCCTTAGGTTAGGATATATAACGCTGCAGAAGTTTATAATGTCCCATCCGAGACGTACGGGACGACAGGAACGGGATTCTGTAAATCATTACCAGCGAGGGGCTAGATGGGTTAGATTAGGTTGTGATACGTTATAAACGTATATAATGTTCCCACCGAGAAGTAGGGGCCGATATGCCAGGAATGTTGTAAAATAATATATCCGAGAAGTTAGCCTGCCTTAGGTTAAGATATATAACGCTATAGACGTATATAATATCCCAACCGAGATGTACGGGACGACACGAATGGGATTCTGTAAAACATTGCCAACGAGGGGCTAGGTGGGATAGGTTAGGTTATGTTACGTTACAGACGTATATAATGTTCCCACCGAGAAGTAGGGGCCGATACTCCAAGAATGTTGTAAAATACTACATCCGAGATGTTAGCCTGCCTTAGGTTAGGATATATATCGCTGTAGACGCATATAACATCCCATCCGAGATGTACGGGACGACAGGAACGGGATTCTGTAAAACATTACCAGCGAGGGGCTAGATGGGTTAGGTTAGGTTATGTTACGTTATAGACGTGTATAATGTTCCCACCGAGAAGTACGGGCCGATACGCCAGGAATGTTGTAAAATACTGCATCCGAGATGTTAGCCTGCCTTAGGTTAGGATATATATCGCTGTAGACGTATATAACATCCCAACCGAGATGTACGGGACGACACGAACGGGATTCTGTAAAATATTACCAGCGAGGGGCTAGATGGGTTAGGTTAGGTTATGCTACGTTATAGACGTGTATAATGTTAGCACGGTGAAGTACGGGCCGATACGCCAGGAATGGCGTAAAATACTGCGACCGAGATGATAGCCTGCCTTAGGTTAGGATATATAACGCTATAGACGTATATAATATCCCAACCGAGACGTACGGGACGACACGAACTGGATTCTGTAAAACATTACCAGCTAGGGGCTAGATGTGTTAGGTTAGATTATATTACGTTATAGACGTGTATAATGTTCCCACCGAGAAGTAGAGCCGATACGCCAGGAATGTTGTAAAATACTGCATCCGAGATATTAGCCTGCCTTAGGTTAAGATATATAACGCTATAGACGTATATAATATCCCAACCGAGATGTATGGGACGACACGAACGGGATTCTGTAAAACATTGCCAACGAGGGACTAGATGGGATAGGTTAGGTTATGTTACGTTGTAGACGTATATAATGTTCCCACCGAGAAGTAGGGGCCGATACTCCAAGAATGTTGTAAAATATCACATCCGAGATGTTAGCCTGCCTTACGTTAGGATATATATCGCTGTAGACGTATATAACTTCCCAACCGAGATGTACGGGACGACAGGAACGGGATTCTGTAAAACATTACCAGCGAGGGGCTAGATGGGTTAGGTTAGGTTATGTTACGTTATAGACGTGTATAATGTTCCCACCGAGAAGTAGGGGCCGATACTCCAAGAATGTTGTAAAATACTACATCCGAGATGTTAGCCTGCCTTACGTTAGGAAACATAACGCTATAGACGTATATAATATCCCATCCGAGATGTACGGGACGACACGAACGGGATTCTGTAAAACATTGCCAACGAGGGGCTAGATGGGTTAGGTTAGGTTATGTTACTTTATAGACGTGTATAATGTTCCCACCGAGAAGTATGGGCCGATATGCCAGGAATGTTGTAAAATAATATATCCGAGAAGTTAGCCTGCCTTAGGTTAGGATATATATCGCTGTAGACGTATATAATATCCCAACCGAGATGTACGGGACGACACGAACGGGATTCTGTAAAACATTGCCAACGAGGGGCTAGGTGGGATAGGTTAGGTTATGTTACGTTACAGACGTATATAATGTTCCCACCGAGAAGTAGGGGCCGATACTCCAAGAATGTTGTAAAATACTACATCCGAGATGTTAGCCTGCCTTACGTTATGATATATATCGCTGTAGACGCATATAACATCCCATCCGAGATGTACGGGACGACACGAACGGGATTCTGTAAAACATTGCCAACGAGGGGCTAGATGGGTTAGGTTAGGTTATGTTACGTTATAGACGTGTATAATGTTCCCACCGAGAAGTAGAGCCGATACGCCAGGAATGTTGTAAAATACTGCATCCGAGATGTTAGCCTGCCATACCTTAGGAAATATAACGCTGTAGACGTATATAATGTCCCATCCGAGACGTACGGGACGACACGAACGGGATTCCGTAAAACATTACCAGCGAGGGGCTAGATGTGTTAGGATAGGTTATGTTACGTTATAGACCTATATAAAGTTCCCACCGAGAAGTATGGGCCGATACGCCAGGAATGTCGTAAAATACAGCAACCGAGATGTTAGCCTGCCTTAGGTTAGGATATATAACGCTGTAGACGTTTATAATGTCCCAACAGAGACGTACGGGACGACAGAAACGGGATTCTGTAAAACATTGCCAGCGAGGGGCTAGATGGGTTAGGTTAGGGTATGTTACGTTATTGACGTATATAATGTTCCCACCGAGAAGTAGGGGCCGATACTCCAAGAATGTTGTAAAATACTACATCCGACATGTTAGCCTGCCTTACGTTAGGAAATATAACGCTGTAGACGTATATAATGTCCCATCCGAGACGTACGGGACGACACGAACGGGATTCCGTAAAACATTACCAGCGAGGGGCTAGATGTGTTAGGATAGGTTATGTTACGTTATAGACCTATATAAAGTTCCCACCGAGAAGTATGGGCCGATACGCCAGGAATGTCGTAAAATACAGCAACCGAGATGTTAGCCTGCCTTAGGTTAGGATATATAACGCTGTAGACGTTTATAATGTCCCAACAGAGACGTACGGGACGACAGAAACGGGATTCTGTAAAACATTGCCAGCGAGGGGCTAGATGGGTTAGGTTAGGGTATGTTACGTTATTGACGTATATAATGTTCCCACCGAGAAGTAGGGGCCGATACTCCAAGAATGTTGTAAAATACTACATCCGACATGTTAGCCTGCCTTACGTTAGGAAATATAACGCTGTAGACGTATATAATGTCCCATCCGAGACGTACGGAACGACACGAACGGGATTCTGTAAAACATTACCAGCGAGGGGATAGATGTGTTAGGTTAGGTTATGTTACGTTATAGACCTATATAATGTTCCCACCGTGAAGTAGGGCCCGATACTCCAAGATTGTTGTAAAATACTACATCCGAGATGTTAGCCTGCCTTACGTTAGGATATATATCGCTGTAGACGTATATAACTTCCCAACCGAGATGTACGGGACGACACGAATGGGATTCTGTAAAACATTACCAGCGAGGGGCTAGATGGGTTAGGTTAGGTTATGTTACGTTATAGACGTGTATAATGTTCCCACGGTGAAGTACGGGCCGATACGCCAGGAATGGCGTAAAATACTGCGACCGAGATGGTAGACTGCCTTAGGTTAGGATATATAACGCTGTAGACGTATATAACTTCCCAAACGAGACCTACGGGACGACACGAACGGTATTCTGTAAAACATTACCAGCGAGGGGCTAGATGTGTTAGGTTAGGTTATATTACGTTATAGATCTATATAATGCTCCCGCCGAGAAGTAGGGGCCGATACGCCAGGAATGTTGTAAAATACTACATCCGAGATGATAGCCTGCCTTAGGTTAGGATATATAACGCTATAGACGTATATAATATCCCAACCGAGACGTACGGGACGACACGAACTGGATTCTGTAAAACATTACCAGCTAGGGGCTAGATGTGTTAGGTTAGATTATATTACGTTATAGACGTGTATAATGTTCCCACCGAGAAGTAGAGCCGATACGCCAGGAATGTTGTAAAATACTGCATCCGAGATATTAGCCTGCCTTAGGTTAAGATATATAACGCTATAGACGTATATAATATCCCAACCGAGATGTACGGGACGACACGAACGGGATTCTGTAAAACATTGCCAACGAGGGACTAGATGGGATAGGTTAGGTTATGTTACGTTGTAGACGTATATAATGTTCCCACCGAGAAGTAGGGGCCGATACTCCAAGAATGTTGTAAAATACCACATCCGAGATGTTAGCCTGCCTTACGTTAGGATATATATCGCTGTAGACGTATATAACTTCCCAACCGAGATGTACGGGACGACAGGAACGGGATTCTGTAAAACATTACCAGCGAGGGGCTAGATGGGTTAGGTTAGGTTATGTTACGTTATAGACGTGTATAATGTTCCCACCGAGAAGTAGAGCCGATACGCCAGGAATGGCGTAAAATACTTCATCCGAGATGTTAGCCTGCCTTAGGTTAGGATATATAACGCTGTAGACGTATATAATGTCCCAACCGAGACGTAGGGGACGACACGAACGGGATTCGGTAAAACATTACCAGCGAGGGGCTAGATGGGTTAGGTTAGGGTATGTTACGTTATTGACGTATATAATGTTCCCACCGAGAAGTAGGGGCCGATACTCCAAGAATGTTGTAAAATACTACATCCGACATGTTAGGCTGCCTTACCTTAGGAAATATAACGCTGTAGACGTATATAATGTCCCATCCGAGACGTACGGGACGACACGAACGGGATTCTGTAAAACATTACCAGCGAGGGGCTAGATGTGTTAGGATAGGTTATGTTACGTTATAGACCTATATAAAGTTCCCACCGAGAAGTATGGGCCGATACGCCAGGAATGTTGTAAAATACTGCATCCGAGATGTTAGCCTGCCTTAGGTTAGGATATATAACGCTGTAGAAGTTTATAATGTCCCATCCGAGACGTACGGGACGACAGGAACGGGATTCTGTAAATCATTACCAGCGAGGGGCTAGATGGGTTAGATTAGGTTGTGATACGTTATAAACGTATATAATGTACCCACCGAGAAGTAGGGGCCCATATGCCAGGAATGTTGTAAAATAATATATCCGAGAAGTTAGCCTGCCTTAGGTTAGGATATATATCGCTAGACGTATATAATATCCCAACCGAGATGTACGGGACGACACGAACGGGATTCTGTAAAACATTGCCAACGAGGGGCTAGGTGGGATAGGTTAGGTTATGTTACGTTACAGACGTATATAATGTTCCCACCGAGAAGTAGGGGCCGATACTCCAAGAATGTTGTAAAATACTACATCCGAGATGTTAGCCTGCCTTACGTTAGGAAATATAACGCTGTAGACGTATATAATGTCCCATCCGAGACGTACGGGACGACACGAACGGGATTCTGTAAAACATTACCAGCGAGGGGCTAGATGGGTTAGGTTAGGTTATGTTACGTTATAGACGTGTATAATGTTCCCACCGAGAAGTACGGGCCGATACGCCAGGAATGTTGTAAAATACTGCATCCGAGATGTTAGCCTGCCTTAGGTTAGGATATATATCGCTGTAGACGTATATAACATCCCAACCGAGATGTACGGGACGACACGAACGGGATTCTGTAAAATATTACCAGCGAGGGGCTAGATGGGTTAGGTTAGGTTATGCTACGTTATAGACGTGTATAATGTTAGCACGGTGAAGTACGGGCCGATACGCCAGGAATGGCGTAAAATACTGCGACCGAGATGATAGCCTGCCTTAGGTTAGGATATATAACGCTATACACGTATATAATATCCCAACCGAGACGTACGGGACGACACGAACTGGATTCTGTAAAACATTACCAGCTAGGGGCTAGATGTGTTAGGTTAGATTATATTACGTTATAGACGTGTATAATGTTCCCACCGAGAAGTAGAGCCGATACGCCAGGAATGTTGTAAAATACTGCATCCGAGATATTAGCCTGCCTTAGGTTAAGATATATAACGCTATAGACGTATATAATATCCCAACCGAGATGTATGGGACGACACGAACGGGATTCTGTAAAACATTCCCAACGAGGGACTAGATGGGATAGGTTAGGTTATGTTACGTTGTAGACGTATATAATGTTCCCACCGAGAAGTAGGGGCCGATACTCCAAGAATGTTGTAAAATACCACATCCGAGATGTTAGCCTGCCTTACGTTAGGATATATATCGCTGTAGACGTATATAACTCCCCAACCGAGATGTACGGGACGACAGGAACGGGATTCTGTAAAACATTACCAGCGAGGGGCTAGATGGGTTAGGTTAGGTTATGTTACGTTATAGACGTGTATAATGTTCCCACCGAGAAGTAGGGGCCGATACTCCAAGAATGTTGTAAAATACTACATCCGAGATGTTAGCCTGCCTTACGTTAGGAAACATAACGCTATAGACGTATATAATATCCCATCCGAGATGTACGGGACGACACGAACGGGAT
Organism: Xylocopa violacea; assembly: GCA_963969225.1. Classification (NCBI taxonomy): domain Eukaryota; kingdom Metazoa; phylum Arthropoda; class Insecta; order Hymenoptera; family Apidae; genus Xylocopa; species Xylocopa violacea. The sequence goes on from CAXAJV010000807.1 coordinate 798,280, forward strand.
TCTGTAAAACATTGCCAACGAGGGGCTAGATGGGTTAGGTTAGGTTATGTTACTTTATAGACGTATATAATGTTCCCACCGAGAAGTATGGGCCGATACTCCAAGAATGTTGTAAAATACTACATCCGAGATGTTAGCCTGCCTTACCTTAGGAAATATAACGCTGTAGACGTATATAATGTCCCATCCGAGACGTACGGGACGACACGAACGGGATTCTGTAAAACATTACCAGCGAGGGGCTAGATGTGTTAGGATAGGTTATGTTACGTTATAGACCTATATAAAGTTCCCACCGAGAAGTATGGGCCGATACGCCAGGAATGTTGTAAAATACTGCATCCGAGATGTTAGCCTGCCTTAGGTTAGGATATATAACGCTGTAGAAGTTTATAATGTCCCATCCGAGACGTACGGGACGACAGGAACGGGATTCTGTAAATCATTACCAGCGAGGGGCTAGATGGGTTAGATTAGGTTGTGATACGTTATAAACGTATATAATCTTCCCACCGAGAAGTAGGGGCCGATATGCCAGGAATGTTGTAAAATAATATATCCGAGAAGTTAGCCTGCCTTAGGTTAGGATATATATCGCTGTAGACGTATATAATATCCCAACCGAGATGTACGGGACGACACGAACGGGATTCTGTAAAACATTGCCAACGAGGGGCTAGGTGGGATAGGTTAGGTTATGTTACGTTACAGACGTATATAATGTTCCCACCGAGAAGTAGGGGCCGATACTCCAAGAATGTTGTAAAATACTACATCCGAGATGTTAGCCTGCCTTACGTTATGATATATATCGCTGTAGACGCATATAACATCCCATCCGAGATGTACGGGACGACACGAACGGGATTCTGTAAAACATTGCCAACGAGGGGCTAGATGGGTTAGGTTAGGTTATGTTACGTTATAGACGTGTATAATGTTCCCACCGAGAAGTACGGGCCGATACGCCAGGAATGTTGTAAAATACTGCATCCGAGATGTTAGCCTGCCTTAGGTTAGGATATATATCGCTGTAGACGTATATAACATCCCAACCGAGATGTACGGGACGACACGAACGGGATTCTGTAAAACATTGCCAACGAGGGGCTAGATGGGTTAGGTTAGGTTATGTTACTTTATAGACGTATATAATGTTCCCACCGAGAAGTATGGGCCGATACTCCAAGAATGTTGTAAAATACTACATCCGAGATGTTAGCCTGCCTTACCTTAGGAAATATAACGCTGTAGACGTATATAATGTCCCATCCGAGACGTACGGGACGACACGAACGGGATTCTGTAAAACATTACCAGCGAGGGGCTAGATGTGTTAGGATAGGTTATGTTACGTTATAGACCTATATAAAGTTCCCACCGAGAAGTATGGGCCGATACGCCAGGAATGTTGTAAAATACTGCATCCGAGATGTTAGCCTGCCTTAGGTTAGGATATATAACGCTGCAGAAGTTTATAATGTCCCATCCGAGACGTACGGGACGACAGGAACGGGATTCTGTAAATCATTACCAGCGAGGGGCTAGATGGGTTAGATTAGGTTGTGATACGTTATAAACGTATATAATGTTCCCACCGAGAAGTAGGGGCCGATATGCCAGGAATGTTGTAAAATAATATATCCGAGAAGTTAGCCTGCCTTAGGTTAAGATATATAACGCTATAGACGTATATAATATCCCAACCGAGATGTACGGGACGACACGAATGGGATTCTGTAAAACATTGCCAACGAGGGGCTAGGTGGGATAGGTTAGGTTATGTTACGTTACAGACGTATATAATGTTCCCACCGAGAAGTAGGGGCCGATACTCCAAGAATGTTGTAAAATACTACATCCGAGATGTTAGCCTGCCTTAGGTTAGGATATATATCGCTGTAGACGCATATAACATCCCATCCGAGATGTACGGGACGACAGGAACGGGATTCTGTAAAACATTACCAGCGAGGGGCTAGATGGGTTAGGTTAGGTTATGTTACGTTATAGACGTGTATAATGTTCCCACCGAGAAGTACGGGCCGATACGCCAGGAATGTTGTAAAATACTGCATCCGAGATGTTAGCCTGCCTTAGGTTAGGATATATATCGCTGTAGACGTATATAACATCCCAACCGAGATGTACGGGACGACACGAACGGGATTCTGTAAAATATTACCAGCGAGGGGCTAGATGGGTTAGGTTAGGTTATGCTACGTTATAGACGTGTATAATGTTAGCACGGTGAAGTACGGGCCGATACGCCAGGAATGGCGTAAAATACTGCGACCGAGATGATAGCCTGCCTTAGGTTAGGATATATAACGCTATAGACGTATATAATATCCCAACCGAGACGTACGGGACGACACGAACTGGATTCTGTAAAACATTACCAGCTAGGGGCTAGATGTGTTAGGTTAGATTATATTACGTTATAGACGTGTATAATGTTCCCACCGAGAAGTAGAGCCGATACGCCAGGAATGTTGTAAAATACTGCATCCGAGATATTAGCCTGCCTTAGGTTAAGATATATAACGCTATAGACGTATATAATATCCCAACCGAGATGTATGGGACGACACGAACGGGATTCTGTAAAACATTGCCAACGAGGGACTAGATGGGATAGGTTAGGTTATGTTACGTTGTAGACGTATATAATGTTCCCACCGAGAAGTAGGGGCCGATACTCCAAGAATGTTGTAAAATATCACATCCGAGATGTTAGCCTGCCTTACGTTAGGATATATATCGCTGTAGACGTATATAACTTCCCAACCGAGATGTACGGGACGACAGGAACGGGATTCTGTAAAACATTACCAGCGAGGGGCTAGATGGGTTAGGTTAGGTTATGTTACGTTATAGACGTGTATAATGTTCCCACCGAGAAGTAGGGGCCGATACTCCAAGAATGTTGTAAAATACTACATCCGAGATGTTAGCCTGCCTTACGTTAGGAAACATAACGCTATAGACGTATATAATATCCCATCCGAGATGTACGGGACGACACGAACGGGATTCTGTAAAACATTGCCAACGAGGGGCTAGATGGGTTAGGTTAGGTTATGTTACTTTATAGACGTGTATAATGTTCCCACCGAGAAGTATGGGCCGATATGCCAGGAATGTTGTAAAATAATATATCCGAGAAGTTAGCCTGCCTTAGGTTAGGATATATATCGCTGTAGACGTATATAATATCCCAACCGAGATGTACGGGACGACACGAACGGGATTCTGTAAAACATTGCCAACGAGGGGCTAGGTGGGATAGGTTAGGTTATGTTACGTTACAGACGTATATAATGTTCCCACCGAGAAGTAGGGGCCGATACTCCAAGAATGTTGTAAAATACTACATCCGAGATGTTAGCCTGCCTTACGTTATGATATATATCGCTGTAGACGCATATAACATCCCATCCGAGATGTACGGGACGACACGAACGGGATTCTGTAAAACATTGCCAACGAGGGGCTAGATGGGTTAGGTTAGGTTATGTTACGTTATAGACGTGTATAATGTTCCCACCGAGAAGTAGAGCCGATACGCCAGGAATGTTGTAAAATACTGCATCCGAGATGTTAGCCTGCCATACCTTAGGAAATATAACGCTGTAGACGTATATAATGTCCCATCCGAGACGTACGGGACGACACGAACGGGATTCCGTAAAACATTACCAGCGAGGGGCTAGATGTGTTAGGATAGGTTATGTTACGTTATAGACCTATATAAAGTTCCCACCGAGAAGTATGGGCCGATACGCCAGGAATGTCGTAAAATACAGCAACCGAGATGTTAGCCTGCCTTAGGTTAGGATATATAACGCTGTAGACGTTTATAATGTCCCAACAGAGACGTACGGGACGACAGAAACGGGATTCTGTAAAACATTGCCAGCGAGGGGCTAGATGGGTTAGGTTAGGGTATGTTACGTTATTGACGTATATAATGTTCCCACCGAGAAGTAGGGGCCGATACTCCAAGAATGTTGTAAAATACTACATCCGACATGTTAGCCTGCCTTACGTTAGGAAATATAACGCTGTAGACGTATATAATGTCCCATCCGAGACGTACGGGACGACACGAACGGGATTCCGTAAAACATTACCAGCGAGGGGCTAGATGTGTTAGGATAGGTTATGTTACGTTATAGACCTATATAAAGTTCCCACCGAGAAGTATGGGCCGATACGCCAGGAATGTCGTAAAATACAGCAACCGAGATGTTAGCCTGCCTTAGGTTAGGATATATAACGCTGTAGACGTTTATAATGTCCCAACAGAGACGTACGGGACGACAGAAACGGGATTCTGTAAAACATTGCCAGCGAGGGGCTAGATGGGTTAGGTTAGGGTATGTTACGTTATTGACGTATATAATGTTCCCACCGAGAAGTAGGGGCCGATACTCCAAGAATGTTGTAAAATACTACATCCGACATGTTAGCCTGCCTTACGTTAGGAAATATAACGCTGTAGACGTATATAATGTCCCATCCGAGACGTACGGAACGACACGAACGGGATTCTGTAAAACATTACCAGCGAGGGGATAGATGTGTTAGGTTAGGTTATGTTACGTTATAGACCTATATAATGTTCCCACCGTGAAGTAGGGCCCGATACTCCAAGATTGTTGTAAAATACTACATCCGAGATGTTAGCCTGCCTTACGTTAGGATATATATCGCTGTAGACGTATATAACTTCCCAACCGAGATGTACGGGACGACACGAATGGGATTCTGTAAAACATTACCAGCGAGGGGCTAGATGGGTTAGGTTAGGTTATGTTACGTTATAGACGTGTATAATGTTCCCACGGTGAAGTACGGGCCGATACGCCAGGAATGGCGTAAAATACTGCGACCGAGATGGTAGACTGCCTTAGGTTAGGATATATAACGCTGTAGACGTATATAACTTCCCAAACGAGACCTACGGGACGACACGAACGGTATTCTGTAAAACATTACCAGCGAGGGGCTAGATGTGTTAGGTTAGGTTATATTACGTTATAGATCTATATAATGCTCCCGCCGAGAAGTAGGGGCCGATACGCCAGGAATGTTGTAAAATACTACATCCGAGATGATAGCCTGCCTTAGGTTAGGATATATAACGCTATAGACGTATATAATATCCCAACCGAGACGTACGGGACGACACGAACTGGATTCTGTAAAACATTACCAGCTAGGGGCTAGATGTGTTAGGTTAGATTATATTACGTTATAGACGTGTATAATGTTCCCACCGAGAAGTAGAGCCGATACGCCAGGAATGTTGTAAAATACTGCATCCGAGATATTAGCCTGCCTTAGGTTAAGATATATAACGCTATAGACGTATATAATATCCCAACCGAGATGTACGGGACGACACGAACGGGATTCTGTAAAACATTGCCAACGAGGGACTAGATGGGATAGGTTAGGTTATGTTACGTTGTAGACGTATATAATGTTCCCACCGAGAAGTAGGGGCCGATACTCCAAGAATGTTGTAAAATACCACATCCGAGATGTTAGCCTGCCTTACGTTAGGATATATATCGCTGTAGACGTATATAACTTCCCAACCGAGATGTACGGGACGACAGGAACGGGATTCTGTAAAACATTACCAGCGAGGGGCTAGATGGGTTAGGTTAGGTTATGTTACGTTATAGACGTGTATAATGTTCCCACCGAGAAGTAGAGCCGATACGCCAGGAATGGCGTAAAATACTTCATCCGAGATGTTAGCCTGCCTTAGGTTAGGATATATAACGCTGTAGACGTATATAATGTCCCAACCGAGACGTAGGGGACGACACGAACGGGATTCGGTAAAACATTACCAGCGAGGGGCTAGATGGGTTAGGTTAGGGTATGTTACGTTATTGACGTATATAATGTTCCCACCGAGAAGTAGGGGCCGATACTCCAAGAATGTTGTAAAATACTACATCCGACATGTTAGGCTGCCTTACCTTAGGAAATATAACGCTGTAGACGTATATAATGTCCCATCCGAGACGTACGGGACGACACGAACGGGATTCTGTAAAACATTACCAGCGAGGGGCTAGATGTGTTAGGATAGGTTATGTTACGTTATAGACCTATATAAAGTTCCCACCGAGAAGTATGGGCCGATACGCCAGGAATGTTGTAAAATACTGCATCCGAGATGTTAGCCTGCCTTAGGTTAGGATATATAACGCTGTAGAAGTTTATAATGTCCCATCCGAGACGTACGGGACGACAGGAACGGGATTCTGTAAATCATTACCAGCGAGGGGCTAGATGGGTTAGATTAGGTTGTGATACGTTATAAACGTATATAATGTACCCACCGAGAAGTAGGGGCCCATATGCCAGGAATGTTGTAAAATAATATATCCGAGAAGTTAGCCTGCCTTAGGTTAGGATATATATCGCTAGACGTATATAATATCCCAACCGAGATGTACGGGACGACACGAACGGGATTCTGTAAAACATTGCCAACGAGGGGCTAGGTGGGATAGGTTAGGTTATGTTACGTTACAGACGTATATAATGTTCCCACCGAGAAGTAGGGGCCGATACTCCAAGAATGTTGTAAAATACTACATCCGAGATGTTAGCCTGCCTTACGTTAGGAAATATAACGCTGTAGACGTATATAATGTCCCATCCGAGACGTACGGGACGACACGAACGGGATTCTGTAAAACATTACCAGCGAGGGGCTAGATGGGTTAGGTTAGGTTATGTTACGTTATAGACGTGTATAATGTTCCCACCGAGAAGTACGGGCCGATACGCCAGGAATGTTGTAAAATACTGCATCCGAGATGTTAGCCTGCCTTAGGTTAGGATATATATCGCTGTAGACGTATATAACATCCCAACCGAGATGTACGGGACGACACGAACGGGATTCTGTAAAATATTACCAGCGAGGGGCTAGATGGGTTAGGTTAGGTTATGCTACGTTATAGACGTGTATAATGTTAGCACGGTGAAGTACGGGCCGATACGCCAGGAATGGCGTAAAATACTGCGACCGAGATGATAGCCTGCCTTAGGTTAGGATATATAACGCTATACACGTATATAATATCCCAACCGAGACGTACGGGACGACACGAACTGGATTCTGTAAAACATTACCAGCTAGGGGCTAGATGTGTTAGGTTAGATTATATTACGTTATAGACGTGTATAATGTTCCCACCGAGAAGTAGAGCCGATACGCCAGGAATGTTGTAAAATACTGCATCCGAGATATTAGCCTGCCTTAGGTTAAGATATATAACGCTATAGACGTATATAATATCCCAACCGAGATGTATGGGACGACACGAACGGGATTCTGTAAAACATTGCCAACGAGGGACTAGATGGGATAGGTTAGGTTATGTTACGTTGTAGACGTATATAATGTTCCCACCGAGAAGTAGGGGCCGATACTCCAAGAATGTTGTAAAATACCACATCCGAGATGTTAGCCTGCCTTACGTTAGGATATATATCGCTGTAGACGTATATAACTTCCCAACCGAGATGTACGGGACGACAGGAACGGGATTCTGTAAAACATTACCAGCGAGGGGCTAGATGGGTTAGGTTAGGTTATGTTACGTTATAGACGTGTATAATGTTCCCACCGAGAAGTAGGGGCCGATACTCCAAGAATGTTGTAAAATACTACATCCGAGATGTTAGCCTGCCTTACGTTAGGAAACATAACGCTATAGACGTATATAATATCCCATCCGAGATGTACGGGACGACACGAACGGGATTCTGTAAAACATTGCCAACGAGGGGCTAGATGGGTTAGGTTAGGTTATGTTACTTTATAGACGTATATAATGTTCCCACCGAGAAGTATGGGCCGATACTCCAAGAATGTTGTAAAATACTACATCCGAGATGTTAGCCTGCCTTACCTTAGGAAATATAACGCTGTAGACGTATATAATGTCCCATCCGAGACGTACGGGACGACACGAACGGGATTCTGTAAAACATTACCAGCGAGGGGCTAGATGTGTTAGGATAGGTTATGTTACGTTATAGACCTATATAAAGTTCCCACCGAGAAGTATGGGCCGATACGCCAGGAATGTTGTAAAATACTGCATCCGAGATGTTAGCCTGCCTTAGGTTAGGATATATAACGCTGTAGAAGTTTATAATGTCCCATCCGAGACGTACGGGACGACAGGAACGGGATTCTGTAAATCATTACCAGCGAGGGGCTAGATGGGTTAGATTAGGTTGTGATACGTTATAAACGTATATAATCTTCCCACCGAGAAGTAGGGGCCGATATGCCAGGAATGTTGTAAAATAATATATCCGAGAAGTTAGCCTGCCTTAGGTTAGGATATATATCGCTGTAGACGTATATAATATCCCAACCGAGATGTACGGGACGACACGAACGGGATTCTGTAAAACATTGCCAACGAGGGGCTAGGTGGGATAGGTTAGGTTATGTTACGTTACAGACGTATATAATGTTCCCACCGAGAAGTAGGGGCCGATACTCCAAGAATGTTGTAAAATACTACATCCGAGATGTTAGCCTGCCTTACGTTATGATATATATCGCTGTAGACGCATATAACATCCCATCCGAGATGTACGGGACGACACGAACGGGATTCTGTAAAACATTGCCAACGAGGGGCTAGATGGGTTAGGTTAGGTTATGTTACGTTATAGACGTGTATAATGTTCCCACCGAGAAGTACGGGCCGATACGCCAGGAATGTTGTAAAATACTGCATCCGAGATGTTAGCCTGCCTTAGGTTAGGATATATATCGCTGTAGACGTATATAACATCCCAACCGAGATGTACGGGACGACAGGAACAGGATTCTGTAAAAAATTACCAGCGAGGGGCTAGATGGGTTAGGTTAGGTTATGTTACGTTATAGACGTGTATAATGTTCCCACCGAGAAGTAGAGCCGATACGCCAGGAATGTTGTAAAATACTGCATCCGAGATGTTAGCCTGCCATACCTTAGGAAATATAACGCTGTAGACGTATATAATGTCCCATCCGAGACGTACGGGACGACACGAACGGGATTCTGTAAAACATTACCAGCGAGGGGCTAGATGTGTTAGGATAGGTTATGTTACGTTATAGACCTATATAAAGTTCCCACCGAGAAGTATGGGCCGATACGCCAGGAATGTCGTAAAATACAGCAACCGAGATGTTAGCCTGCCTTAGGTTAGGATATATAACGCTGTAGACGTTTATAATGTCCCAACAGAGACGTACGGGACGACAGGAACGGGATTCTGTAAAACATTGCCAGCGAGGGGCTAGACGGGTTAGGTTAGGGTATGTTACGTTATTGACGTATATAATGTTCCCACCGAGAAGTAGGGGCCGATACTCCAAGAATGTTGTAAAATACTACATCCGACATGTTAGCCTGCCTTACGTTAGGAAATATAACGCTGTAGACGTATATAATGTCCCATCCGAGACGTACGGGACGACACGAACGGGATTCTGTAAAACATTACCAGCGAGGGGCTAGATGTGTTAGGTTAGGTTATGTTACGTTATAGACCTATATAATGTTCCCACCGTGAAGTAGGGCCCGATACTCCAAGATTGTTGTAAAATACTACATCCGAGATGTTAGCCTGCCTTACGTTAGGATATATATCGCTGTAGACGTATATAACTTCCCAACCGAGATGTACGGGACGACACGAATGGGATTCTGTAAAACATTACCAGCGAGGGGCTAGATGTGTTAGGTTAAGTTATGTTACGTTATAGACCTATATAATGTTCCCACCGAGAAGTATGGGCCGATACGCCAGGAATGTTGTAAAATACTGCAACCGAGATGTTAGCCTGCCTTAGGTTAGGATATATAACGCTGTAGACGTTTATAATGTCCCAACAGAGACGTACGGGGCGTCAGGAACGGGATTCTGTAAAACATTACCAGCGAGGGGCTAGATAGGTTAGGTTAGGTTGTGATACGTTATAAACGTATATAATGTTCCCACCAAGAAGTAGGGGCCGATATGCCAGGAATGTTGTAAAATACTGCATCCGAGATGTTAGCCTGCCTTAGGTTAGGATATATAACGCTAGAGACGTATATAATGTGCCAACAGAGACGTACGGGACGACAGGAACGGGATTCTGTAAAACATTGCCAGCGAGGGGCTAGATGGGTTAGGTTAGGGTATGTTACGTTATTGACGTATATAATGTTCCCACCGAGAAGTAGGGGCCGATACTCCAAGAATGTTGTAAAATACTACATCCGACATGTTAGGCTGCCTTACCTTAGGAAATATAACGCTGTAGACGTATATAATGTCCCATCCGAGACGTACGGGACGACACGAACGGGATTCTGTAAAACATTACCAGCGAGGGGCTAGATGTGTTAGGATAGGTTATGTTACGTTATAGACCTATATAAAGTTCCCACCGAGAAGTATGGGCCGATACGCCAGGAATGTTGTAAAATACTGCATCCGAGATGTTAGCCTGCCTTAGGTTAGGATATATAACGCTGTAGAAGTTTATAATGTCCCATCCGAGACGTACGGGACGACAGGAACGGGATTCTGTAAATCATTACCAGCGAGGGGCTAGATGGGTTAGATTAGGTTGTGATACGTTATAAACGTATATAATGTACCCACCGAGAAGTAGGGGCCGATATGCCAGGAATGTTGTAAAATAATATATCCGAGAAGTTAGCCTGCCTTAGGTTAGGATATATATCGCTAGACGTATATAATATCTCAACCGAGATGTACGGGACGACACGAACGGGATTCTGTAAAACATTACCAGCGAGGGGCTAGATGGGTTAGGTTAGGTTATGTTACGTTATAGACGTGTATAATGTTCCCACCGAGAAGTAGAGCCGATACGCCAGGAATGGCGTAAAATACTTCATCCGAGATGTTAGCCTGCCTTAGGTTAGGATATATAACGCTGTAGACGTATATAATGTCCCAACCGAGACGTAGGGGACGACACGAACGGGATTCGGTAAAACATTACCAGCGAGGGGCTAGATGTGTTAGGTTAAGTTATGTTACGTTATAGACCTATATAATGTTCCCACCGAGAAGTATGGGCCGATACGCCAGGAATGTTGTAAAATACTGCAACCGAGATGTTAGCCTGCCTTAGGTTAGGATATATAACGCTGTAGACGTTTATAATGTCCCAACAGAGACGTACGGGGCGTCAGGAACGGGATTCTGTAAAACATTACCAGCGAGGGGCTAGATAGGTTAGGTTAGGTTGTGATACGTTATAAACGTATATAATGTTCCCACCAAGAAGTAGGGGCCGATATGCCAGGAATGTTGTAAAATACTGCATCCGAGATGTTAGCCTGCCTTAGGTTAGGATATATAACGCTAGAGACGTATATAATGTGCCAACAGAGACGTACGGGACGACAGGAACGGGATTCTGTAAAACATTGCCAGCGAGGGGCTAGATGGGTTAGGTTAGGGTATGTTACGTTATTGACGTATATAATGTTCCCACCGAGAAGTAGGGGCCGATACTCCAAGAATGTTGTAAAATACTACATCCGACATGTTAGGCTGCCTTACCTTAGGAAATATAACGCTGTAGACGTATATAATGTCCCATCCGAGACGTACGGGACGACACGAACGGGATTCTGTAAAACATTACCAGCGAGGGGCTAGATGTGTTAGGATAGGTTATGTTACGTTATAGACCTCTATAAAGTTCCCACCGAGAAGTATGGGCCGATACGCCAGGAATGTTGTAAAATACTGCATCCGAGATGTTAGCCTGCCTTAGGTTAGGATATATAACGCTGTAGAAGTTTATAATGTCCCATCCGAGACGTACGGGACGACAGGAACGGGATTCTGTAAATCATTACCAGCGAGGGGCTAGATGGGTTAGATTAGGTTGTGATACGTTATAAACGTATATAATGTACCCACCGAGAAGTAGGGGCCCATATGCCAGGAATGTTGTAAAATAATATATCCGAGAAGTTAGCCTGCCTTAGGTTAGGATATATATCGCTAGACGTATATAATATCCCAACCGAGATGTACGGGACGACACGAACGGGATTCTGTAAAACATTGCCAACGAGGGGCTAGGTGGGATAGGTTAGGTTATGTTACGTTACAGACGTATATAATGTTCCCACCGAGAAGTAGGGGCCGATACTCCAAGAATGTTGTAAAATACTACATCCGAGATGTTAGCCTGCCTTACGTTAGGAAATATAACGCTGTAGACGTATATAATGTCCCATCCGAGACGTACGGGACGACACGAACGGGATTCTGTAAAACATTACCAGCGAGGGGCTAGATGGGTTAGGTTAGGTTATGTTACGTTATAGACGTGTATAATGTTCCCACCGAGAAGTACGGGCCGATACGCCAGGAATGTTGTAAAATACTGCATCCGAGATGTTAGCCTGCCTTAGGTTAGGATATATATCGCTGTAGACGTATATAACATCCCAACCGAGATGTACGGGACGACACGAACGGGATTCTGTAAAATATTACCAGCGAGGGGCTAGATGGGTTAGGTTAGGTTATGCTACGTTATAGACGTGTATAATGTTAGCACGGTGAAGTACGGGCCGATACGCCAGGAATGGCGTAAAATACTGCGACCGAGATGATAGCCTGCCTTAGGTTAGGATATATAACGCTATACACGTATATAATATCCCAACCGAGACGTACGGGACGACACGAACTGGATTCTGTAAAACATTACCAGCTAGGGGCTAGATGTGTTAGGTTAGATTATATTACGTTATAGACGTGTATAATGTTCCCACCGAGAAGTAGAGCCGATACGCCAGGAATGTTGTAAAATACTGCATCCGAGATATTAGCCTGCCTTAGGTTAAGATATATAACGCTATAGACGTATATAATATCCCAACCGAGATGTATGGGACGACACGAACGGGATTCTGTAAAACATTGCCAACGAGGGACTAGATGGGATAGGTTAGGTTATGTTACGTTGTAGACGTATATAATGTTCCCACCGAGAAGTAGGGGCCGATACTCCAAGAATGTTGTAAAATACCACATCCGAGATGTTAGCCTGCCTTACGTTAGGATATATATCGCTGTAGACGTATATAACTTCCCAACCGAGATGTACGGGACGACAGGAACGGGATTCTGTAAAACATTACCAGCGAGGGGCTAGATGGGTTAGGTTAGGTTATGTTACGTTATAGACGTGTATAATGTTCCCACCGAGAAGTAGGGGCCGATACTCCAAGAATGTTGTAAAATACTACATCCGAGATGTTAGCCTGCCTTACGTTAGGAAACATAACGCTATAGACGTATATAATATCCCATCCGAGATGTACGGAACGACACGAACGGGATTCTGTAAAACATTGCCAACGAGGGGCTAGATGGGTTAGGTTAGGTTATGTTACTTTATAGACGTATATAATGTTCCCACCGAGAAGTATGGGCCGATACTCCAAGAATGTTGTAAAATACTACATCCGAGATGTTAGCCTGGCTTACCTTAGGAAATATAACGCTGTAGACGTATATAATGTCCCATCCGAGACGTACGGGACGACACGAACGGGATTCTGTAAAACATTACCAGCGAGGGGCTAGATGTGTTAGGATAGGTTATGTTACGTTATAGACCTATATAAAGTTCCCACCGAGAAGTATGGGCCGATACGCCAGGAATGTTGTAAAATACTGCATCCGAGATGTTAGCCTGCCTTAGGTTAGGATATATAACGCTGTAGAAGTTTATAATGTCCCATCCGAGACGTACGGGACGACAGGAACGGGATTCTGTAAATCATTACCAGCGAGGGGCTAGATGGGTTAGATTAGGTTGTGATACGTTATAAACGTATATAATCTTCCCACCGAGAAGTAGGGGCCGATATGCCAGGAATGTTGTAAAATAATATATCCGAGAAGTTAGCCTGCCTTAGGTTAGGATATATATCGCTGTAGACGTATATAATATCCCAACCGAGATGTACGGGACGACACGAACGGGATTCTGTAAAACATTGCCAACGAGGGGCTAGGTGGGATAGGTTAGGTTATGTTACGTTACAGACGTATATAATGTTCCCACCGAGAAGTAGGGGCCGATACTCCAAGAATGTTGTAAAATACTACATCCGAGATGTTAGCCTGCCTTACGTTATGATATATATCGCTGTAGACGCATATAACATCCCATCCGAGATGTACGGGACGACACGAACGGGATTCTGTAAAACATTGCCAACGAGGGGCTAGATGGGTTAGGTTAGGTTATGTTACGTTATAGACGTGTATAATGTTCCCACCGAGAAGTACGGGCCGATACGCCAGGAATGTTGTAAAATACTGCATCCGAGATGTTAGCCTGCCTTAGGTTAGGATATATATCGCTGTAGACGTATATAACATCCCAACCGAGATGTACGGGACGACAGGAACAGGATTCTGTAAAAAATTACCAGCGAGGGGCTAGATGGGTTAGGTTAGGTTATGTTACGTTATAGACGTGTATAATGTTCCCACCGAGAAGTAGAGCCGATACGCCAGGAATGTTGTAAAATACTGCATCCGAGATGTTAGCCTGCCATACCTTAGGAAATATAACGCTGTAGACGTATATAATGTCCCATCCGAGACGTACGGGACGACACGAACGGGATTCTGTAAAACATTACCAGCGAGGGGCTAGATGTGTTAGGATAGGTTATGTTACGTTATAGACCTATATAAAGTTCCCACCGAGAAGTATGGGCCGATACGCCAGGAATGTCGTAAAATACAGCAACCGAGATGTTAGCCTGCCTTAGGTTAGGATATATAACGCTGTAGACGTTTATAATGTCCCAACAGAGACGTACGGGACGACAGGAACGGGATTCTGTAAAACATTGCCAGCGAGGGGCTAGATGGGTTAGGTTAGGGTATGTTACGTTATTGACGTATATAATGTTCCCACCGAGAAGTAGGGGCCGATACTCCAAGAATGTTGTAAAATACTACATCCGACATGTTAGCCTGCCTTACGTTAGGAAATATAACGCTGTAGACGTATATAATGTCCCATCCGAGACGTACGGGACGACACGAACGGGATTCTGTAAAACATTACCAGCGAGGGGCTAGATGTGTTAGGTTAGGTTATGTTACGTTATAGACCTATATAATGTTCCCACCGTGAAGTAGGGCCCGATACTCCAAGATTGTTGTAAAATACTACATCCGAGATGTTAGCCTGCCTTACGTTAGGATATATATCGCTGTAGACGTATATAACTTCCCAACCGAGATGTACGGGACGACACGAATGGGATTCTGTAAAACATTACCAGCGAGGGGCTAGATGTGTTAGGTTAAGTTATGTTACGTTATAGACCTATATAATGTTCCCACCGAGAAGTATGGGCCGATACGCCAGGAATGTTGTAAAATACTGCAACCGAGATGTTAGCCTGCCTTAGGTTAGGATATATAACGCTGTAGACGTTTATAATGTCCCAACAGAGACGTACGGGGCGTCAGGAACGGGATTCTGTAAAACATTACCAGCGAGGGGCTAGATAGGTTAGGTTAGGTTGTGATACGTTATAAACGTATATAATGTTCCCACCAAGAAGTAGGGGCCGATATGCCAGGAATGTTGTAAAATACTGCATCCGAGATGTTAGCCTGCCTTAGGTTAGGATATATAACGCTAGAGACGTATATAATGTGCCAACAGAGACGTACGGGACGACAGGAACGGGATTCTGTAAAACATTGCCAGCGAGGGGCTAGATGGGTTAGGTTAGGGTATGTTACGTTATTGACGTATATAATGTTCCCACCGAGAAGTAGGGGCCGATACTCCAAGAATGTTGTAAAATACTACATCCGACATGTTAGGCTGCCTTACCTTAGGAAATATAACGCTGTAGACGTATATAATGTCCCATCCGAGACGTACGGGACGACACGAACGGGATTCTGTAAAACATTACCAGCGAGGGGCTAGATGTGTTAGGATAGGTTATGTTACGTTATAGACCTATATAAAGTTCCCACCGAGAAGTATGGGCCGATACGCCAGGAATGTTGTAAAATACTGCATCCGAGATGTTAGCCTGCCTTAGGTTAGGATATATAACGCTGTAGAAGTTTATAATGTCCCATCCGAGACGTACGGGACGACAGGAACGGGATTCTGTAAATCATTACCAGCGAGGGGCTAGATGGGTTAGATTAGGTTGTGATACGTTATAAACGTATATAATGTACCCACCGAGAAGTAGGGGCCGATATGCCAGGAATGTTGTAAAATAATATATCCGAGAAGTTAGCCTGCCTTAGGTTAGGATATATATCGCTAGACGTATATAATATCCCAACCGAGATGTACGGGACGACACGAACGGGATTCTGTAAAACATTACCAGCGAGGGGCTAGATGGGTTAGGTTAGGTTATGTTACGTTATAGACGTGTATAATGTTCCCACCGAGAAGTAGAGCCGATACGCCAGGAATGGCGTAAAATACTTCATCCGAGATGTTAGCCTGCCTTAGGTTAGGATATATAACGCTGTAGACGTATATAATGTCCCAACCGAGACGTAGGGGACGACACGAACGGGATTCGGTAAAACATTACCAGCGAGGGGCTAGATGTGTTAGGTTAAGTTATGTTACGTTATAGACCTATATAATGTTCCCACCGAGAAGTATGGGCCGATACGCCAGGAATGTTGTAAAATACTGCAACCGAGATGTTAGCCTGCCTTAGGTTAGGATATATAACGCTGTAGACGTTTATAATGTCCCAACAGAGACGTACGGGGCGTCAGGAACGGGATTCTGTAAAACATTACCAGCGAGGGGCTAGATAGGTTAGGTTAGGTTGTGATACGTTATAAACGTATATAATGTTCCCACCAAGAAGTAGGGGCCGATATGCCAGGAATGTTGTAAAATACTGCATCCGAGATGTTAGCCTGCCTTAGGTTAGGATATATAACGCTAGAGACGTATATAATGTGCCAACAGAGACGTACGGGACGACAGGAACGGGATTCTGTAAAACATTGCCAGCGAGGGGCTAGATGGGTTAGGTTAGGGTATGTTACGTTATTGACGTATATAATGTTCCCACCGAGAAGTAGGGGCCGATACTCCAAGAATGTTGTAAAATACTACATCCGACATGTTAGGCTGCCTTACCTTAGGAAATATAACGCTGTAGACGTATATAATGTCCCATCCGAGACGTACGGGACGACACGAACGGGATTCTGTAAAACATTACCAGCGAGGGGCTAGATGTGTTAGGATAGGTTATGTTACGTTATAGACCTCTATAAAGTTCCCACCGAGAAGTATGGGCCGATACGCCAGGAATGTTGTAAAATACTGCATCCGAGATGTTAGCCTGCCTTAGGTTAGGATATATAACGCTGTAGAAGTTTATAATGTCCCATCCGAGACGTACGGGACGACAGGAACGGGATTCTGTAAATCATTACCAGCGAGGGGCTAGATGGGTTAGATTAGGTTGTGATACGTTATAAACGTATATAATGTACCCACCGAGAAGTAGGGGCCGATATGCCAGGAATGTTGTAAAATAATATATCCGAGAAGTTAGCCTGCCTTAGGTTAGGATATATATCGCTAGACGTATATAATATCCCAACCGAGATGTACGGGACGACACGAACGGGATTCTGTAAAACATTGCCAACGAGGGGCTAGGTGGGATAGGTTAGGTTATGTTACGTTACAGACGTATATAATGTTCCCACCGAGAAGTAGGGGCCGATACTCCAAGAATGTTGTAAAATACTACATCCGAGATGTTAGCCTGCCTTACGTTAGGATATATATCGCTGTAGACGCATATAACATCCCATCCGAGATGTACGGGACGACAGGAACGGGATTCTGTAAAACATTACCAGCGAGGGGCTAGATGGGTTAGGTTAGGTTATGTTACGTTATAGACGTGTATAATGTTCCCACCGAGAAGTACGGGCCGATACGCCAGGAATGTTGTAAAATACTGCATCCGAGATGTTAGCCTGCCTTACGTTAGGATATATATCGCTGTAGACGCATATAACATCCCATCCGAGATGTACGGGACGACAGGAACGGGATTCTGTAAAACATTACCAGCGAGGGGCTACATGGGTTAGGTTAGGTTATGTTACGTTATAGACGTGTATAATGTTCCTACCGAGAAGTACGGGCCGATACGCCAGGAATGTTGTAAAATACTGCATCCGAGATGTTAGCCTGCCTTAGGTTAAGATATATAACGCTATAGACGTATATAATATCCCATCCGAGATGTACGGGACGACACGAACGGGATTCTGTAAAACATTGCCAACGAGGGGCTAGATGGGTTAGGTTAGGTTATGTTACTTTATAGACGTATATAATGTTCCCACCGAGAAGTATGGGACGATACTCCAAGAATGTTGTAAAATACTACATCCGAGATGTTAGACTGCCTTACCTTAGGAAATATAACGCTGTAGACGTATATAATGTCCCATCCGAGACGTACGGGACGACACGAACGGGATTCTGTAAAACATTACCAGCGAGGGGCTAGATGTGTTAGGATAGGTTATGTTTCGTTATAGACCTATATAAAGTTCCCACCGAGAAGTACGAGCCGATACGCCAGGAATGTTGTAAAATACTGCATCCGAGATGTTAGCCTGCCTTAGGTTAGGATATATAACGCTGCAGAAGTTTATAATGTCCCATCCGAGACGTACGGGACGACAGGAACGGGATTCTGTAAATCATTACCAGCGAGGGGCTAGATGGGTTAGATTAGGTTGTGATACGTTATAAACGTATATAATGTTCCCACCGAGAAGTAGGGGCCGATATGCCAGGAATGTTGTAAAATAATATATCCGAGAAGTTAGCCTGCCTTAGGTTAAGATATATAACGCTATAGACGTATATAATATCCCAACCGAGATGTACGGGACGACACGAACGGGATTCTGTAAAACATTGCCAACGCGGGGCTAGGTGGGATAGGTTAGGTTATGTTACGTTACAGACGTATATAATGTTCCCACCGAGAAGTAGGGGCCGATACTCCAAGAATGTTGTAAAATACTACATCCGAGATGTTAGCCTGCCTTACGTTAGGATATATATCGCTGTAGACGCATATAACATCCCATCCGAGATGTACGGGACGACAGGAACGGGATTCTGTAAAACATTACCAGCGAGGGGCTAGATGGGTTAGGTTAGGTTATGTTACGTTATAGACGTGTATAATGTTCCCACCGAGAAGTACGGGCCGATACGCCAGGAATGTTGTAAAATACTGCATCCGAGATGTTAGCCTGCCTTAGGTTAGGATATATATCGCTGTAGACGTATATAACATCCCAACCGAGATGTACGGGACGACACGAACGGGATTCTGTAAAATATTACCAGCGAGGGGCTAGATGGGTTAGGTTAGGTTATGCTACGTTATAGACGTGTATAATGTTAGCACGGTGAAGTACGGGCCGATACGCCAGGAATGGCGTAAAATACTGCGACCGAGATGATAGCCTGCCTTAGGTTAGGATATATAACGCTATAGACGTATATAATATCCCAACCGAGACGTACGGGACGACACGAACTGGATTCTGTAAAACATTACCAGCTAGGGGCTAGATGTGTTAGGTTAGATTATATTACGTTATAGACGTGTATAATGTTCCCACCGAGAAGTAGAGCCGATACGCCAGGAATGTTGTAAAATACTGCATCCGAGATATTAGCCTGCCTTAGGTTAAGATATATAACGCTATAGACGTATATAATATCCCAACCGAGATGTATGGGACGACACGAACGGGATTCTGTAAAACATTGCCAACGAGGGACTAGATGGGATAGGTTAGGTTATGTTACGTTGTAGACGTATATAATGTTCCCACCGAGAAGTAGGGGCCGATACTCCAAGAATGTTGTAAAATACCACATCCGAGATGTTAGCCTGCCTTACGTTAGGATATATATCGCTGTAGACGTATATAACTTCCCAACCGAGATGTACGGGACGACAGGAACGGGATTCTGTAAAACATTACCAGCGAGGGGCTAGATGGGTTAGGTTAGGTTATGTTACGTTATAGACGTGTATAATGTTCCCACCGAGAAGTAGGGGCCGATACTCCAAGAATGTTGTAAAATACTACATCCGAGATGTTAGCCTGCCTTACGTTAGGAAACATAACGCTATAGACGTATATAATATCCCATCCGAGATGTACGGGACGACACGAACGGGATTCTGTAAAACATTGCCAACGAGGGGCTAGATGGGTTAGGTTAGGTTATGTTACTTTATAGACGTATATAATGTTCCCACCGAGAAGTATGGGCCGATACTCCAAGAATGTTGTAAAATACTACATCCGAGATGTTAGCCTGCCTTACCTTAGGAAATATAACGCTGTAGACGTATATAATGTCCCATCCGAGACGTACGGGACGACACGAACGGGATTCTGTAAAACATTACCAGCGAGGGGCTAGATGTGTTAGGATAGGTTATGTTACGTTATAGACCTATATAAAGTTCCCACCGAGAAGTATGGGCCGATACGCCAGGAATGTTGTAAAATACTGCATCCGAGATGTTAGCCTGCCTTAGGTTAGGATATATAACGCTGTAGAAGTTTATAATATCCCATCCGAGACGTACGGGACGACAGGAACGGGATTCTGTAAATCATTACCAGCGAGGGGCTAGATGGATTAGATTAGGTTGTGATACGTTATAAACGTATATAATCTTCCCACCGAGAAGTAGGGGCCGATATGCCAGGAATGTTGTAAAATAATATATCCGAGAAGTTAGCCTGCCTTAGGTTAGGATATATATCGCTGTAGACGTATATAATATCCCAACCGAGATGTACGGGACGACACGAACGGGATTCTGTAAAACATTGCCAACGAGGGGCTAGGTGGGATAGGTTAGGTTATGTTACGTTACAGACGTATATAATGTTCCCACCGAGAAGTAGGGGCCGATACTCCAAGAATGTTGTAAAATACTACATCCGAGATGTTAGCCTGCCTTACGTTATGATATATATCGCTGTAGACGCATATAACATCCCATCCGAGATGTACGGGACGACACGAACGGGATTCTGTAAAACATTGCCAACGAGGGGCTAGATGGGTTAGGTTAGGTTATGTTACGTTATAGACGTGTATAATGTTCCCACCGAGAAGTACGGGCCGATACGCCAGGAATGTTGTAAAATACTGCATCCGAGATGTTAGCCTGCCTTAGGTTAGGATATATATCGCTGTAGACGTATATAACATCCCAACCGAGATGTACGGGACGACAGGAACAGGATTCTGTAAAAAATTACCAGCGAGGGGCTAGATGGGTTAGGTTAGGTTATGTTACGTTATAGACGTGTATAATGTTCCCACCGAGAAGTAGAGCCGATACGCCAGGAATGTTGTAAAATACTGCATCCGAGATGTTAGCCTGCCATACCTTAGGAAATATAACGCTGTAGACGTATATAATGTCCCATCCGAGACGTACGGGACGACACGAACGGGATTCTGTAAAACATTACCAGCGAGGGGCTAGATGTGTTAGGATAGGTTATGTTACGTTATAGGCCTATATAAAGTTCCCACCGAGAAGTATGGGCCGATACGCCAGGAATGTCGTAAAATACAGCAACCGAGATGTTAGCCTGCCTTAGGTTAGGATATATAACGCTGTAGACGTTTATAATGTCCCAACAGAGACGTACGGGACGACAGGAACGGGATTCTGTAAAACATTGCCAGCGAGGGGCTAGATGGGTTAGGTTAGGGTATGTTACGTTATTGACGTATATAATGTTCCCACCGAGAAGTAGGGGCCGATACTCCAAGAATGTTGTAAAATACTACATCCGACATGTTAGCCTGCCTTACGTTAGGAAATATAACGCTGTAGACGTATATAATGTCCCATCCGAGACGTACGGGACGACACGAACGGGATTCTGTAAAACATTACCAGCGAAGGGCTAGATGTGTTAGGTTAGGTTATGTTACGTTATAGACCTATATAATGTTCCCACCGTGAAGTAGGGCCCGATACTCCAAGATTGTTGTAAAATACTACATCCGAGATGTTAGCCTGCCTTACGTTAGGATATATATCGCTGTAGACGTATATAACTTCCCAACCGAGATGTACGGGACGACACGAATGGGATTCTGTAAAACATTACCAGCTAGGGGCTAGATGGGTTAGGTTAGGTTATGTTACGTTATAGACGTGTATAATGTTCCCACCGAGAAGTATGGGCCGATACGCCAGGAATGTTGTAAAATACTGCATCCGAGATGTTAGCCTGCCTTAGGTTAGGATATATAACGCTATAGACGTATATAATATCCCAACCCAGATGTACAGGACGACACGAACGGGATTCTGTAAAATATTACCAGCGAGGGGCTAGATGGGTTAGGTTAGGTTATGCTACGTTATAGACGTGTATAATGTTCCCACGGTGAAGTACGGGCCGATACGCCAGGAATGGCGTAAAATACTGCGACCGAGATGGTAGACTGCCTTAGGTTAGGATATATAACGCTGTAGACGTATATAACTTCCCAAACTAGACCTACGGGACGACACGAACGGTATTCTGTAAAACATTACCAGCGAGGGGCTAGATGTGTTAGGTTAGGTTATATTACGTTATAGATCTATATAATGCTCCCGCCGAGAAGTAGGGGCCGATACGCCAGGAATGTTGTAAAATACTACATCCGAGATGATAGCCTGCCTTAGGTTAGGATATATAACGCTATAGACGTATATAATATCCCAACCGAGACGTACGGGACGACACGAACTGGATTCTGTAAAACATTACCAGCTAGGGGCTAGATGTGTTAGGTTAGATTATATTACGTTATAGACGTGTATAATGTTCCCACCGAGAAGTAGAGCCGATATGCCAGGAATGTTGTAAAATACTGCATCCGAGATGTTAGCCTGCCTTAGGTTAGGATATATAACGCTAGAGACGTATATTATGTGCCAACAGAGACGTACGGGACGACAGGAACGGGATTCTGTAAAACATTGCCAGCGAGGGGATAGATGGGTTAGGTTAGGGTATGTTACGTTATTGACGTATATAATGTTCCCACCGAGAAGTAGGGGCCGATACTCCAAGAATGTTGTAAAATACTACATCCGACATGTTAGGCTGCCTTACCTTAGGAAATATAACGCTGTAGACGTATATAATGTCCCATCCGAGACGTACGGGACGACACGAACGGGATTCTGTAAAACATTACCAGCGAGGGGCTAGATGTGTTAGGATAGGTTATGTTACGTTATAGACCTATATAAAGTTCCCACCGAGAAGTATGGGCCGATACGCCAGGAATGTTGTAAAATACTGCATCCGAGATGTTAGCCTGCCTTAGGTTAGGATATATAACGCTAGAGACGTATATAATGTGCCAACAGAGACGTACGGGACGACAGGAACGGGATTCTGTAAAACATTGCCAGCGAGGGGCTAGATGGGTTAGGTTAGGGTATGTTACGTTATTGACGTATATAATGTTCCCACCGAGAAGTAGGGGCCGATACTCCAAGAATGTTGTAAAATACTACATCCGACATGTTAGGCTGCCTTACCTTAGGAAATATAACGCTGTAGACGTATATAATGTCCCATCCGAGACGTACGGGACGACACGAACGGGATTCTGTAAAACATTACCAGCGAGGGGCTAGATGTGTTAGGATAGGTTATGTTACGTTATAGACCTGTATAAAGTTCCCACCGAGAAGTATGGGCCGATACGCCAGGAATGTTGTAAAATACTGCATCCGAGATGTTAGCCTGCCTTAGGTTAGGATATATAACGCTGCAGAAGTTTATAATGTCCCATCCGAGACGTACGGGACGACAGGAACGGGATTCTGTAAATCATTACCAGCGAGGGGCTAGATGGGTTAGATTAGGTTGTGATACGTTATAAACGTATATAATGTTCCCACCGAGAAGTAGGGGCCGATATGCCAGGAATGTTGTAAAATAATATATCCGAGAAGTTAGCCTGCCTTAGGTTAGGATATATATCGCTGTAGACGTATATAATATCCCAACCGAGATGTACGGGACGACACGAACGGGATTCTGTAAAACATTGCCAACGAGGGGCTAGGTGGGATAGGGTAGGTTATGTTACGTTACAGACGTATATAATGTTCCCACCGAGAAGTAGGGGCCGATACTCCATGAATGTTGTAAAATACTACATCCGAGATGTTAGCCTGCCTTACGTTAGGATATATATCGCTGTAGACGCATATAACATCCCATCCGAGATGTACGGGACGACAGGAACGGGATTCTGTAAAACATTACCAGCGAGGGGCTAGATGGGTTAGGTTAGGTTATGTTACGTTATAGACGTGTATAATGTTCCCACCGAGAAGTACGGGCCGATACGCCAGGAATGTTGTAAAATACTGCATCCGAGATGTACGGGACGACACGAACGGGATTCTGTAAAACATTGCCAACGAGGGGCTAGATGGGTTAGGTTAGGTTATGTTACTTTATAGACGTATATAATGTTCCCACCGAGAAGTATGGGACGATACTCCAAGAATGTTGTAAAATACTACATCCGAGATGTTAGCCTGCCTTACCTTAGGAAATATAACGCTGTAGACGTATATAATGTCCCATCCGAGACGTACGGGACGACACGAACGGGATTCTGTAAAACATTACCAGCGAGGGGCTAGATGTGTTAGGATAGGTTATGTTACGTTATAGACCTATATAAAGTTCCCACCGAGAAGTATGAGCCGATACGCCAGGAATGTTGTAAAATACTGCATCCGAGATGTTAGCCTGCCTTAGGTTAGGATATATAACGCTGCAGAAGTTTATAATGTCCCATCCGAGACGTACGGGACGACAGGAACGGGATTCTGTAAATCATTACCAGCGAGGGGCTAGATGGGTTAGATTAGGTTGTGATACGTTATAAACGTATATAATGTTCCCACCGAGAAGTAGGGGCCGATATGCCAGGAATGTTGTAAAATAATATATCCGAGAAGTTAGCCTGCCTTAGGTTAAGATATATAACGCTATAGACGTATATAATATCCCAACCGAGATGTACGGGACGACACGAACGGGATTCTGTAAAACATTGCCAACGCGGGGCTAGGTGGGATAGGTTAGGTTATGTTACGTTACAGACGTATATAATGTTCCCACCGAGAAGTAGGGGCCGATACTCCAAGAATGTTGTAAAATACTACATCCGAGATGTTAGCCTGCCTTACGTTAGGATATATATCGCTGTAGACGCATATAACATCCCATCCGAGATGTACGGGACGACAGGAACGGGATTCTGTAAAACATTACCAGCGAGGGGCTAGATGGGTTAGGTTAGGTTATGTTACGTTATAGACGTGTATAATGTTCCCACCGAGAAGTACGGGCCGATACGCCAGGAATGTTGTAAAATACTGCATCCGAGATGTTAGCCTGCCTTAGGTTAGGATATATATCGCTGTAGACGTATATAACATCCCAACCGAGATGTACGGGACGACACGAACGGGATTCTGTAAAATATTACCAGCGAGGGGCTAGATGGGTTAGGTTAGGTTATGCTACGTTATAGACGTGTATAATGTTAGCACGGTGAAGTACGGGCCGATACGCCAGGAATGGCGTAAAATACTGCGACCGAGATGATAGCCTGCCTTAGGTTAGGATATATAACGCTATAGACGTATATAATATCCCAACCGAGACGTACGGGACGACACGAACTGGATTCTGTAAAACATTACCAGCTAGGGGCTAGATGTGTTAGGTTAGATTATATTACGTTATAGACGTGTATAATGTTCCCACCGAGAAGTAGAGCCGATACGCCAGGAATGTTGTAAAATACTGCATCCGAGATATTAGCCTGCCTTAGGTTAAGATATATAACGCTATAGACGTATATAATATCCCAACCGAGATGTATGGGACGACACGAACGGGATTCTGTAAAACATTGCCAACGAGGGACTAGATGGGATAGGTTAGGTTATGTTACGTTGTAGACGTATATAATGTTCCCACCGAGAAGTAGGGGCCGATACTCCAAGAATGTTGTAAAATACCACATCCGAGATGTTAGCCTGCCTTACGTTAGGATATATATCGCTGTAGACGTATATAACTTCCCAACCGAGATGTACGGGACGACAGGAACGGGATTCTGTAAAACATTACCAGCGAGGGGCTAGATGGGTTAGGTTAGGTTATGTTACGTTATAGACGTGTATAATGTTCCCACCGAGAAGTAGGGGCCGATACTCCAAGAATGTTGTAAAATACTACATCCGAGATGTTAGCCTGCCTTACGTTAGGAAACATAACGCTATAGACGTATATAATATCCCATCCGAGATGTACGGGACGACACGAACGGGTTTCTGTAAAACATTGCCAACGAGGGGCTAGATGGGTTAGGTTAGGTTATGTTACTTTATAGACGTATATAATGTTCCCACCGAGAAGTATGGGCCGATACTCCAAGAATGTTGTAAAATACTACATCCGAGATGTTAGCCTGCCTTACGTTATGATATATATCGCTGTAGACGCATATAACATCCCATCCGAGATGTACGGGACGACACGAACGGGATTCTGTAAAACATTGCCAACGAGGGGCTAGATGGGTTAGGTTAGGTTATGTTACGTTATAGACGTGTATAATGTTCCCACCGAGAAGTACGGGCCGATACGCCAGGAATGTTGTAAAATACTGCATCCGAGATGTTAGCCTGCCTTAGGTTAGGATATATATCGCTGTAGACGTATATAACATCCCAACCGAGATGTACGGGACGACAGGAACAGGATTCTGTAAAAAATTACCAGCGAGGGGCTAGATGGGTTAGGTTAGGTTATGTTACGTTATAGACGTGTATAATGTTCCCACCGAGAAGTAGAGCCGATACGCCAGGAATGTTGTAAAATACTGCATCCGAGATGTTAGCCTGCCATACCTTAGGAAATATAACGCTGTAGACGTATATAATGTCCCATCCGAGACGTACGGGACGACACGAACGGGATTCTGTAAAACATTACCAGCGAGGGGCTAGATGTGTTAGGATAGGTTATGTTACGTTATAGGCCTATATAAAGTTCCCACCGAGAAGTATGGGCCGATACGCCAGGAATGTCGTAAAATACAGCAACCGAGATGTTAGCCTGCCTTAGGTTAGGATATATAACGCTGTAGACGTTTATAATGTCCCAACAGAGACGTACGGGACGACAGGAACGGGATTCTGTAAAACATTGCCAGCGAGGGGCTAGATGGGTTAGGTTAGGGTATGTTACGTTATTGACGTATATAATGTTCCCACCGAGAAGTAGGGGCCGATACTCCAAGAATGTTGTAAAATACTACATCCGACATGTTAGCCTGCCTTACGTTAGGAAATATAACGCTGTAGACGTATATAATGTCCCATCCGAGACGTACGGGACGACACGAACGGGATTCTGTAAAACATTACCAGCGAGGGGCTAGATGTGTTAGGATAGGTTATGTTACGTTATAGACCTATATAAAGTTCCCACCGAGAAGTATGGGCCGATACGCCAGGAATGTTGTAAAATACTGCATCCGAGATGTTAGCCTGCCTTAGGTTAGGATATATAACGCTGTAGAAGTTTATAATGTCCCATCCGAGACGTACGGGACGACACGAACGGCATTCTGTAAAACATTACCAGCGAGGGGCTAGATGTGTTAGGATAGGTTATGTTACGTTATAGACCTATATAAAGTTCCCACCGAGAAGTATGGGCCGATACGCCAGGAATGTTGTAAAATACTGCATCCGAGATGTTAGCCTGCCTTAGGTTAGGATATATAACGCTGTAGAAGTTTATAATGTCCCATCCGAGACGTACGGGACGACAGGAACGGGATTCTGTAAATCATTACCAGCGAGGGGCTAGATGGGTTAGATTAGGTTGTGATACGTTATAAACGTATATAATCTTCCCACCGAGAAGTAGGGGCCGATATGCCAGGAATGTTGTAAAATAATATATCCGAGAAGTTAGCCTGCCTTAGGTTAGGATATATATCGCTGTAGACGTATATAATATCCCAACCGAGATGTACGGGGCGACACGAACGGGATTCTGTAAAACATTGCCAACGAGGGGCTACGTGGGATAGGTTAGGTTATGTTACGTTACAGACGTATATAATGTTCCCACCGAGAAGTAGGTGCCGATACTCCAAGAATGTTGTAAAATACTACATCCGAGATGTTAGCCTGCCTTACGTTATGATATATATCGCTGTAGACGCATATAACATCCCATCCGAGATGTACGGGACGACACGAACGGGATTCTGTAAAACATTGCCAACGAGGGGCTAGATGGGTTAGGTTAGGTTATGTTACGTTATAGACGTGTATAATGTTCCCACCGAGAAGTACGGGCCGATACGCCAGGAATGTTGTAAAATACTGCATCCGAGATGTTAGCCTGCCTTAGGTTAGGATATATATCGCTGTAGACGTATATAACATCCCAACCGAGATGTACGGGACGACAGGAACAGGATTCTGTAAAAAATTACCAGCGAGGGGCTAGATGGGTTAGGTTAGGGTATGTTACGTTATTGACGTATATAATGTTCCCACCGAGAAGTAGGGGCCGATACTCCAAGAATGTTGTAAAATACTACATCCGACATGTTAGCCTGCCTTACGTTAGGAAATATAACGCTGTAGACGTATATAATGTCCCATCCGAGACGTACGGGACGACACGAACGGGATTCTGTAAAACATTACCAGCGAGGGGCTAGATGTGTTAGGTTAGGTTATGTTACGTTATAGACCTATATAATGTTCCCACCGTGAAGTAGGGCCCGATACTCCAAGATTGTTGTAAAATACTACATCCGAGATGTTAGCCTGCCTTACGTTAGGATATATATCGCTGTAGACGTATATAACTTCCCAACCGAGATGTACGGGACGACACGAATGGGATTCTGTAAAACATTACCAGCGAGGGGCTAGATGGGTTAGGTTAGGTTATGTTACGTTATAGACGTGTATAATGTTCCCACCGAGAAGTATGGGCCGATACGCCAGGAATGTTGTAAAATACTGCATCCGAGATGTTAGCCTGCCTTAGGTTAGGATATATAACGCTATAGACGTATATAATATCCCAACCCAGATGTACAGGACGACACGAACGGGATTCTGTAAAATATTACCAGCGAGGGGCTAGATGGGTTAGGTTAGGTTATGCTACGTTATAGACGTGTATAATGTTCCCACGGTGAAGTACGGGCCGATACGCCAGGAATGGCGCAAAATAGTGCGACCGAGATGGTAGACTGCCTTAGGTTAGGATATATAACGCTGTAGACGTATATAACTTCCCAAACTAGACCTACGGGACGACACGAACGGTATTCTGTAAAACATTACCAGCGAGGGGCTGGATGTGTTAGGTTAGGTTATATTACGTTATAGATCTATATAATGCTCCCGCCGAGAAGTAGGGGCCGATACGCCAGGAATGTTGTAAAATACTACATCCGAGATGATAGCCTGCCTTAGGTTAGGATATATAACGCTATAGACGTATATAATATCCCAACCGAGACGTACGGGACGACACGAACTGGATTCTGTAAAACATTACCAGCTAGGGGCTAGATGTGTTAGGTTAGATTATATTACGTTATAGACGTGTATAATGTTCCCACCGAGAAGTAGAGCCGATACGCCAGGAATGTTGTAAAATACTGCATCCGAGATATTAGCCTGCCTTAGGTTAAGATATATAACGCTATAGACGTATATAATATCCCAACCGAGATGTACGGGACGACACGAACGGGATTCTGTAAAACATTGCCAACGAGGGACTAGATGGGATAGGATAGGTTATGTTACGTTGTAGACGTATATAATGTTCCCACCGAGAAGTAGGGGCCGATACTCCAAGAATGTTGTAAAATACCACATCCGAGATGTTAGCCTGCCTTACGTTAGGATATATATCGCTGTAGACGTATATAACTTCACAACCGAGATGTACGGGACGACAGGAACGGGATTCTGTAAAACATTACCAGCGAGGGGCTAGATGGGTTAGGTTAGGTTATGTTACGTTATAGACGTGTATAATGTTCCCACCGAGAAGTAGAGCCGATACGCCAGGAATGGCGTAAAATACTTCATCCGAGATGTTAGCCTGCCTTAGGTTAGGATATATAACGCTGTAGACGTTTATAATGTCCCAACAGAGACGTACGGGGCGTCAGGAACGGGATTCTGTAAAACATTACCAGCGAGGGGCTAGATGGGTTAGGTTAGGTTGTGATACGTTATAAACGTATATAATGTTCCCACCAAGAAGTAGGGGCCGATATGCCAGGAATGTTGTAAAATACTGCATCCGAGATGTTAGCCTGCCTTAGGTTAGGATATATAACGCTAGAGACGTATATTATGTGCCAACAGAGACGTACGGGACGACAGGAACGGGATTCTGTAAAACATTGCCAGCGAGGGGATAGATGGGTTAGGTTAGGGTATGTTACGTTATTGACGTATATAATGTTCCCACCGAGAAGTAGGGGCCGATACTCCAAGAATGTTGTAAAATACTACATCCGACATGTTAGGCTGCCTTACCTTAGGAAATATAACGCTGTAGACGTATATAATGTCCCATCCGAGACGTACGGGACGACACGAACGGGATTCTGTAAAACATTACCAGCGAGGGGCTAGATGTGTTAGGATAGGTTATGTTACGTTATAGACCTATATAAAGTTCCCACCGAGAAGTATGGGCCGATACGCCAGGAATGTTGTAAAATACTGCATCCGAGATGTTAGCCTGCCTTAGGTTAGGATATATAACGCTGTAGAAGTTTATAATGTCCCATTCGAGACGTACGGGACGACAGGAACGGGATTCTGTAAATCATTACCAGCGAGGGGCTAGATGGGTTAGATTAGGTTGTGATACGTTATAAACGTATATAATGTACCCACCGAGAAGTAGGGGCCGATATGCCAGGAATGTTGTAAAATAATATATCCGAGAAGTTAGCCTGCCTTAGGTTAGGATATATATCGCTAGACGTATATAATATCCCAACCGAGATTTACGGGACGACACGAACGGGATTCTGTAAAACATTGCCAACGAGGGGCTAGGTGGGATAGGTTAGGTTATGTTACGTTACAGACGTATATAATGTTCCCACCGAGATGTAGGGGCCGATACTCCAAGAATGTTGTAAAATACTACATCCGAGATGTTAGCCTGCCTTACGTTAGGAAATATAACGCTGTAGACGTATATAATGTCCCATCCGAGACGTACGGGACGACACGAACGGGATTCTGTAAAACATTACCAGCGAGGGGCTAGATGGGTTAGGTTAGGTTATGTTACGTTATAGACGTGTATAATGTTCCCACCGAGAAGTACGGGCCGATACGCCAGGAATGTTGTAAAATACTGCATCCGAGATGTTAGCCTGCCTTAGGTTAGGATATATATCGCTGTAGACGTCTATAACATCCCAACCGAGATGTACGGGACGACACGAACGGGATTCTGTAAACTATTACCAGCGAGGGGCTAGATGGGTTAGGTTAGGTTATGCTACGTTATAGACGTGTATAATGTTAGCACGGTGAAGTACGGGCCGATACGCCAGGAATGGCGTAAAATACTGCGACCGAGATGATAGCCTGCCTTAGGTTAGGATATATAACGCTATAGACGTATATAATATCCCAACCGAGACGTACGGGACGACACGAACTGGATTCTGTAAAACATTACCAGCTAGGGGCTAGATGTGTTAGGTTAGATTATATTACGTTATAGACGTGTATAATGTTCCCACCGAGAAGTAGAGCCGATACGCCAGGAATGTTGTAAAATACTGCATCCGAGATATTAGCCTGCCTTAGGTTAAGATATATAACGCTATAGACGTATATAATATCCCAACCGAGATGTATGGGACGACACGAACGGGATTCTGTAAAACATTGCCAACGAGGGACTAGATGGGATAGGTTAGGTTATGTTACGTTGTAGACGTATATAATGTTCCCACCGAGAAGTAGGGGCCGATACTCCAAGAATGTTGTAAAATACCACATCCGAGATGTTAGCCTGCCTTACGTTAGGATATATATCGCTGTAGACGTATATAACTTCCCAACCGAGATGTACGGGACGACAGGAACGGGATTCTGTAAAACATTACCAGCGAGGGGCTAGATGGGTTAGGTTAGGTTATGTTACGTTATAGACGTGTATAATGTTCCCACCGAGAAGTAGGGGCCGATACTCCAAGAATGTTGTAAAATACTACATCCGAGATGTTAGCCTGCCTTACGTTAGGAAACATAACGCTATAGACGTATATAATATCCCATCCGAGATGTACGGGACGACACGAACGGGATTCTGTAAAACATTGCCAACGAGGGGCTAGATGGGTTAGGTTAGGTTATGTTACTTTATAGACGTATATAATGTTCCCACCGAGAAGTATGGGCCGATACTCCAAGAATGTTGTAAAATACTACATCCGAGATGTTAGCCTGCCTTACCTTAGGAAATATAACGCTGTAGACGTATATAATGTCCCATCCGAGACGTACGGGACGACACGAACGGCATTCTGTAAAACATTACCAGCGAGGGGCTAGATGTGTTAGGATAGGTTATGTTACGTTATAGACCTATATAAAGTTCCCACCGAGAAGTATGGGCCGATACGCCAGGAATGTTGTAAAATACTGCATCCGAGATGTTAGCCTGCCTTAGGTTAGGATATATAACGCTGTAGAAGTTTATAATGTCCCATCCGAGACGTACGGGACGACAGGAACGGGATTCTGTAAATCATTACCAGCGAGGGGCTAGATGGGTTAGATTAGGTTGTGATACGTTATAAACGTATATAATCTTCCCACCGAGAAGTAGGGGCCGATATGCCAGGAATGTTGTAAAATAATATATCCGAGAAGTTAGCCTGCCTTAGGTTAGGATATATATCGCTGTAGACGTATATAATATCCCAACCGAGATGTACGGGACGACACGAACGGGATTCTGTAAAACATTGCCAACGAGGGGCTAGGTGGGATAGGTTAGGTTATGTTACGTTACAGACGTATATAATGTTCCCACCGAGAAGTAGGGGCCGATACTCCAAGAATGTTGTAAAATACTACATCCGAGATGTTAGCCTGCCTTACGTTATGATATATATCGCTGTAGACGCATATAACATCCCATCCGAGATGTACGGGACGACACGAACGGGATTCTGTAAAACATTGCCAACGAGGGGCTAGATGGGTTAGGTTAGGTTATGTTACGTTATAGACGTGTATAATGTTCCCACCGAGAAGTACGGGCCGATACGCCAGGAATGTTGTAAAATACTGCATCCGAGATGTTAGCCTGCCTTAGGTTAGGATATATATCGCTGTAGACGTATATAACATCCCAACCGAGATGTACGGGACGACAGGAACAGGATTCTGTAAAAAATTACCAGCGAGGGGCTAGATGGGTTAGGTTAGGTTATGCTACGTTATAGACGTGTATAATGTTCCCACGGTGAAGTACGGGCCGATACGCCAGGAATGGCGTAAAATACTGCGACCGAGATGGTAGACTGCCTTAGGTTAGGATATATAACGCTGTAGACGTATATAACTTCCCAAACGAGACCTACGGGACGACACGAACGGTATTCTGTAAAACATTACCAGCGAGGGGCTAGATGTGTTAGGTTAGGTTATATTACGTTATAGATCTATATAATGCTCCCGCCGAGAAGTAGGGGCCGATACGCCAGGAATGTTGTAAAATACTACATCCGAGATGATAGCCTGCCTTAGGTTAGGATATATAACGCTATAGACGTATATAATATCCCAACCGAGACGTACGGGACGACACGAACTGGATTCTGTAAAACATTACCAGCTAGGGGCTAGATGTGTTAGGTTAGATTATATTACGTTATAGACGTGTATAATGTTCCCACCGAGAAGTAGAGCCGATACGCCAGGAATGTTGTAAAATACTGCATCCGAGATATTAGCCTGCCTTAGGTTAAGATATATAACGCTATAGACGTATATAATATCCCAACCGAGATGTACGGGACGACACGAACGGGATTCTGTAAAACATTGCCAACGAGGGACTAGATGGGATAGGTTAGGTTATGTTACGTTGTAGACGTATATAATGTTCCCACCGAGAAGTAGGGGCCGATACTCCAAGAATGTTGTAAAATACCACATCCGAGATGTTAGCCTGCCTTACGTTAGGATATATATCGCTGTAGACGTATATAACTTCCCAACCGAGATGTACGGGACGACAGGAACGGGATTCTGTAAAACATTACCAGCGAGGGGCTAGATGGGTTAGGTTAGGTTATGTTACGTTATAGACGTGTATAATGTTCCCACCGAGAAGAAGGGGCCGATACTCCAAGAATGTTGTAAAATACTACATCCGAGATGTTAGCCTGCCTTACGTTAGGAAACATAACGCTATAGACGTATATAATATCCCATCCGAGATGTACGGGACGACACGAACGGGATTCTGTAAAACATTGCCAACGAGGGGCTAGATGGGTTAGGTTAGGTTATGTTACTTTATAGACGTATATAATGTTCCCACCGAGAAGTATGGGCCGATATTCCAAGAATGTTGTAAAATACTACATCCGAGATGTTAGCCTGCCTTACCTTAGGAAATATAACGCTGTAGACGTATATAATGTCCCATCCGAGACGTACGGGACGACACGAACGGGATTCTGTAAAACATTACCAGCGAGGGGCTAGATGTGTTAGGATAGGTTATGTTACGTTATAGACCTATATAAAGTTCCCACCGAGAAGTATGGGCCGATACGCCAGGAATGTTGTAAAATACTGCATCCGAGATGTTAGCCTGCCTTAGGTTAGGATATATAACGCTGTAGAAGTTTATAATGTCCCATCCGAGACGTACGGGACGACAGGAACGGGATTCTGTAAATCATTACCAGCGAGGGGCTAGATGGGTTAGATTAGGTTGTGATACGTTATAAACGTATATAATCTTCCCACCGAGAAGTAGGGGCCGATATGCCAGGAATGTTGTAAAATAATATATCCGAGAAGTTAGCCTGCCTTAGGTTAGGATATATATCGCTGTAGACGTATATAATATCCCAACCGAGATGTACGGGACGACACGAACGGGATTCTGTAAAACATTGCCAACGAGGGGCTAGGTGGGATAGGTTAGGTTATGTTACGTTACAGACGTATATAATGTTCCCACCGAGAAGTAGGGGCCGATACTCCAAGAATGTTGTAAAATACTACATCCGAGATGTTAGCCTGCCTTACGTTATGATATATATCGCTGTAGACGCATATAACATCCCATCCGAGATGTACGGGACGACACGAACGGGATTCTGTAAAACATTGCCAACGAGGGGCTAGATGGGTTAGGTTAGGTTATGTTACGTTATAGACGTGTATAATGTTCCCACCGAGAAGTACGGGCCGATACGCCAGGAATGTTGTAAAATACTGCATCCGAGATGTTAGCCTGCCTTAGGTTAGGATATATATCGCTGTAGACGTATATAACATCCCAACCGAGATGTACGGGACGACAGGAACAGGATTCTGTAAAAAATTACCAGCGAGGGGCTAGATGGGTTAGGTTAGGTTATGTTACGTTATAGACGTGTATAATGTTCCCACCGAGAAGTAGAGCCGATACGCCAGGAATGTTGTAAAATACTGCATCCGAGATGTTAGCCTGCCATACCTTAGGAAATATAACGCTGTAGACGTATATAATGTCCCATCCGAGACGTACGGGACGACACGAACGGGATTCTGTAAAACATTACCAGCGAGGGGCTAGATGTGTTAGGATAGGTTATGTTACGTTATAGACCTATATAAAGTTCCCACCGAGAAGTATGGGCCGATACGCCAGGAATGTCGTAAAATACAGCAACCGAGATGTTAGAGTGCCTTAGGTTAGGATATATAACGCTGTAGACGTTTATAATGTCCCAACAGAGACGTACGGGACGACAGGAACGGGATTCTGTAAAACATTGCCAGCGAGGGGCTAGATGGGTTAGGTTAGGTTATGTTACGTTATAGACGTGTATAATGTTCCCACCGAGAAGTAGGGGCCGATACTCCAAGAATGTTGTAAAATACTACATCCGACATGTTAGCCTGCCTTACGTTAGGAAATATAACGCTGTAGACGTATATAATGTCCCATCCGAGACGTACGGGACGACACGAACGGGATTCTGTAAAACATTACCAGCGAGGGGCTAGATGTGTTAGGTTAGGTTATGTTACGTTATAGACCTATATAATGTTCCCACCGTGAAGTAGGGCCCGATACTCCAAGATTGTTGTAAAATACTACATCCGAGATGTTAGCCTGCCTTACGTTAGGATATATATCGCTGTAGACGTATATAACTTCCCAACCGAGATGTACGGGACGACACGAATGGGATTCTGTAAAACATTACCAGCGAGGGGCTAGATGGGTTAGGTTAGGTTATGTTACGTTACAGACGTATATAATGTTCCCACCGAGAAGTAGGGGCCGATACTCCAAGAATGTTGTAAAATACTACATCCGAGATGTTAGCCTGCCTTACGTTAGGATATATATCGCTGTAGACGTATATAACTTCCCAACCGAGATGTACGGGACGACACGAATGGGATTCTGTAAAACATTACCAGCGAGGGGCTAGATGGGTTAGGTTAGGTTATGTTACGTTATAGACGTGTATAATGTTCCCACCGAGAAGTATGGGCCGATACGCCAGGAATGTTGTAAAATACTGCATCCGAGATGTTAGCCTGCCTTAGGTTAGGATATATAACGCTATAGACGTATATAATATCCCAACCCAGATGTACAGGACGACACGAACGGGATTCTGTAAAATATTACCAGCGAGGGGCTAGATGGGTTAGGTTAGGTTATGCTACGTTATAGACGTGTATAATGTTCCCACGGTGAAGTACGGGCCGATACGCCAGGAATGGCGTAAAATACTGCGACCGAGATGGTAGACTGCCTTAGGTTAGGATATATAACGCTGTAGACGTATATAACTTCCCAAACGAGACCTACGGGACGACACGAACGGTATTCTGTAAAACATTACCAGCGAGGGGCTAGATGTGTTAGGTTAGGTTATATTACGTTATAGATCTATATAATGCTCCCGCCGAGAAGTAGGGGCCGATACGCCAGGAATGTTGTAAAATACTACATCCGAGATGATAGCCTGCCTTAGGTTAGGATATATAACGCTATAGACGTATATAATATCCCAACCGAGACGTACGGGACGACACGAACTGGATTCTGTAAAACATTACCAGCTAGGGGCTAGATGTGTTAGGTTAGATTATATTACGTTATAGACGTGTATAATGTTCCCACCGAGAAGTAGAGCCGATACGCCAGGAATGTTGTAAAATACTGCATCCGAGATATTAGCCTGCCTTAGGTTAAGATATATAACGCTATAGACGTATATAATATCCCAACCGAGATGTACGGGACGACACGAACGGGATTCTGTAAAACATTGCCAACGAGGGACTAGATGGGATAGGTTAGGTTATGTTACGTTGTAGACGTATATAATGTTCCCACCGAGAAGTAGGGGCCGATACTCCAAGAATGTTGTAAAATACCACATCCGAGATGTTAGCCTGCCTTACGTTAGGATATATATCGCTGTAGACGTATATAACTTCCCAACCGAGATGTACGGGACGACAGGAACGGGATTCTGTAAAACATTACCAGCGAGGGGCTAGATGGGTTAGGTTAGGTTATGTTACGTTATAGACGTGTATAATGTTCCCACCGAGAAGAAGGGGCCGATACTCCAAGAATGTTGTAAAATACTACATCCGAGATGTTAGCCTGCCTTACGTTAGGAAACATAACGCTATAGACGTATATAATATCCCATCCGAGATGTACGGGACGACACGAACGGGATTCTGTAAAACATTGCCAACGAGGGGCTAGATGGGTTAGGTTAGGTTATGTTACTTTATAGACGTATATAATGTTCCCACCGAGAAGTATGGGCCGATACTCCAAGAATGTTGTAAAATACTACATCCGAGATGTTAGCCTGCCTTACCTTAGGAAATATAACGCTGTAGACGTATATAATGTCCCATCCGAGACGTACGGGACGACACGAACGGGATTCTGTAAAACATTACCAGCGAGGGGCTAGATGTGTTAGGATAGGTTATGTTACGTTATAGACCTATATAAAGTTCCCACCGAGAAGTATGGGCCGATACGCCAGGAATGTTGTAAAATACTGCATCCGAGATGTTAGCCTGCCTTAGGTTAGGATATATAACGCTGTAGAAGTTTATAATGTCCCATCCGAGACGTACGGGACGACAGGAACGGGATTCTGTAAATCATTACCAGCGAGGGGCTAGATGGGTTAGATTAGGTTGTGATACGTTATAAACGTATATAATCTTCCCACCGAGAAGTAGGGGCCGATATGCCAGGAATGTTGTAAAATAATATATCCGAGAAGTTAGCCTGCCTTAGGTTAGGATATATATCGCTGTAGACGTATATAATATCCCAACCGAGATGTACGGGACGACACGAACGGGATTCTGTAAAACATTGCCAACGAGGGGCTAGGTGGGATAGGTTAGGTTATGTTACGTTACAGACGTATATAATGTTCCCACCGAGAAGTAGGGGCCGATACTCCAAGAATGTTGTAAAATACTACATCCGAGATGTTAGCCTGCCTTACGTTATGATATATATCGCTGTAGACGCATATAACATCCCATCCGAGATGTACGGGACGACACGAACGGGATTCTGTAAAACATTGCCAACGAGGGGCTAGATGGGTTAGGTTAGGTTATGTTACGTTATAGACGTGTATAATGTTCCCACCGAGAAGTACGGGCCGATACGCCAGGAATGTTGTAAAATACTGCATCCGAGATGTTAGCCTGCCTTAGGTTAGGATATATATCGCTGTAGACGTATATAACATCCCAACCGAGATGTACGGGACGACAGGAACAGGATTCTGTAAAAAATTACCAGCGGGGGGCTAGATGGGTTAGGTTAGGTTATGTTACGTTATAGACGTGTATAATGTTCCCACCGAGAAGTAGAGCCGATACGCCAGGAATGTTGTAAAATACTGCATCCGAGATGTTAGCCTGCCATACCTTAGGAAATATAACGCTGTAGACGTATATAATGTCCCATCCGAGACGTACGGGACGACACGAACGGGATTCTGTAAAACATTACCAGCGAGGGGCTAGATGTGTTAGGATAGGTTATGTTACGTTATAGACCTATATAAAGTTCCCACCGAGAAGTATGGGCCGATACGCCAGGAATGTCGTAAAATACAGCAACCGAGATGTTAGCCTGCCTTAGGTTAGGATATATAACGCTGTAGACGTTTATAATGTCCCAACAGAGACGTACGGGACGACAGGAACGGGATTCTGTAAAACATTGCCAGCGAGGGGCTAGATGGGTTAGGTTAGGGTATGTTACGTTATTGACGTATATAATGTTCCCACCGAGAAGTAGGGGCCGATACTCCAAGAATGTTGTAAAATACTACATCCGACATGTTAGCCTGCCTTACGTTAGGAAATATAACGCTGTAGACGTATATAATGTCCCATCCGAGACGTACGGGACGACACGAACGGGATTCTGTAAAACATTACCAGCGAGGGGCTAGATGTGTTAGGTTAGGTTATGTTACGTTATAGACCTATATAATGTTCCCACCGTGAAGTAGGGCCCGATACTCCAAGATTGTTGTAAAATACTACATCCGAGATGTTAGCCTGCCTTACGTTAGGATATATATCGCTGTAGACGTATATAACTTCCCAACCGAGATGTACGGGACGACACGAATGGGATTCTGTAAAACATTACCAGCGAGGGGCTAGATGGGTTAGGTTAGGTTATGTTACGTTATAGACGTGTATAATGTTCCCACCGAGAAGTATGGGCCGATACGCCAGGAATGTTGTAAAATACTGCATCCGAGATGTTAGCCTGCCTTAGGTTAGGATATATAACGCTATAGACGTATATAATATCCCAACCCAGATGTACAGGACGACACGAACGGGATTCTGTAAAATATTACCAGCGAGGGGCTAGATGGGTTAGGTTAGGTTATGCTACGTTATAGACGTGTATAATGTTCCCACGGTGAAGTACGGGCCGATACGCCAGGAATGGCGTAAAATACTGCGACCGAGATGGTAGACTGCCTTAGGTTAGGATATATAACGCTGTAGACGTATATAACTTCCCAAACGAGACCTACGGGACGACACGAACGGTATTCTGTAAAACATTACCAGCGAGGGGCTAGATGTGTTAGGTTAGGTTATATTACGTTATAGATCTATATAATGCTCCCGCCGAGAAGTAGGGGCCGATACGCCAGGAATGTTGTAAAATACTACATCCGAGATGATAGCCTGCCTTAGGTTAGGATATATAACGCTATAGACGTATATAATATCCCAACCGAGACGTACGGGACGACACGAACTGGATTCTGTAAAACATTACCAGCTAGGGGCTAGATGTGTTAGGTTAGATTATATTACGTTATAGACGTGTATAATGTTCCCACCGAGAAGTAGAGCCGATACGGCAGGAATGTTGTAAAATACTGCATCCGAGATATTAGCCTGCCTTAGGTTAAGATATATAACGCTATAGACGTATATAATATCCCAACCGAGATGTACGGGACGACACGAACGGGATTCTGTAAAACATTGCCAACGAGGGACTAGATGGGATAGGTTAGGTTATGTTACGTTGTAGACGTATATAATGTTCCCACCGAGAAGTAGGGGCCGATACTCCAAGAATGTTGTAAAATACCACATCCGAGATGTTAGCCTGCCTTACGTTAGGATATATATCGCTGTAGACGTATATAACTTCCCAACCGAGATGTACGGGACGACAGGAACGGGATTCTGTAAAACATTACCAGCGAGGGGCTAGATGGGTTAGGTTAGGTTATGTTACGTTATAGACGTGTATAATGTTCCCACCGAGAAGTAGAGCCGATACGCCAGGAATGGCGTAAAATACTTCATCCGAGATGTTAGCCTGCCTTAGGTTAGGATATATAACGCTGTAGACGTATATAATGTCCCAACCGAGACGTAGGGGACGACACGAACGGGATTCGGTAAAACATTACCAGCGAGGGGCTAGATGTGTTAGGTTAAGTTATGTTACGTTATAGACCTATATAATGTTCCCACCGAGAAGTATGGGCCGATACGCCAGGAATGTTGTAAAATACTGCAACCGAGATGTTAGCCTGCCTTAGGTTAGGATATATAACGCTGTAGACGTTTATAATGTCCCAACAGAGACGTACGGGACGACAGGAACGGGATTCTGTAAAACATTGCCAGCGAGGGGCTAGATGGGTTAGGTTAGGGTATGTTACGTTATT
Organism: Xylocopa violacea; assembly: GCA_963969225.1. Taxonomy (NCBI): domain Eukaryota; kingdom Metazoa; phylum Arthropoda; class Insecta; order Hymenoptera; family Apidae; genus Xylocopa; species Xylocopa violacea. Next base: position 840,122 of record CAXAJV010000807.1, read on the forward strand.
GACGTATATAATGTTCCCACCGAGAAGTAGGGGCCGATACTCCAAGAATGTTGTAAAATACTACATCCGACATGTTAGCCTGCCTTACGTTAGGAAATATAACGCTGTAGACGTATATAATGTCCCATCCGAGACGTACGGGACGACACGAACGGGATTCTGTAAAACATTACCAGCGAGGGGCTAGATGTGTTAGGTTAGGTTATGTTACGTTATAGACCTATATAATGTTCCCACCGTGAAGTAGGGCCCGATACTCCAAGATTGTTGTAAAATACTACATCCGAGATGTTAGCCTGCCTTACGTTAGGATATATATCGCTGTAGACGTATATAACTTCCCAACCGAGATGTACGGGACGACACGAATGGGATTCTGTAAAACATTACCAGCGAGGGGCTAGATGGGTTAGGTTAGGTTATGTTACGTTATAGACGTGTATAATGTTCCCACCGAGAAGTATGGGCCGATACGCCAGGAATGTTGTAAAATACTGCATCCGAGATGTTAGCCTGCCTTAGGTTAGGATATATAACGCTTTAGACGTATATAATATCCCAACCCAGATGTACAGGACGACACGAACGGGATTCTGTAAAATATTACCAGCGAGGGGCTAGATGGGTTAGGTTAGGTTATGCTACGTTATAGACGTGTATAATGTTCCCACGGTGAAGTACGGGCCGATACGCCAGGAATGGCGTAAAATACTGCGACCGAGATGGTAGACTGCCTTAGGTTAGGATATATAACGCTGTAGACGTATATAACTTCCCAAACGAGACCTACGGGACGACACGAACGGTATTCTGTAAAACATTACCAGCGAGGGGCTAGATGTGTTAGGTTAGGTTATATTACGTTATAGATCTATATAATGCTCCCGCCGAGAAGTAGGGGCCGATACGCCAGGAATGTTGTAAAATACTACATCCGAGATGATAGCCTGCCTTAGGTTAGGATATATAACGCTATAGACGTATATAATATCCCAACCGAGACGTACGGGACGACACGAACTGGATTCTGTAAAACATTACCAGCTAGGGGCTAGATGTGTTAGGTTAGATTATATTACGTTATAGACGTGTATAATGTTCCCACCGAGAAGTAGAGCCGATACGCCAGGAATGTTGTAAAATACTGCATCCGAGATATTAGCCTGCCTTAGGTTAAGATATATAACGCTATAGACGTATATAATATCCCAACCGAGATGTACGGGACGACACGAACGGGATTCTGTAAAACATTGCCAACGAGGGACTAGATGGGATAGGTTAGGTTATGTTACGTTGTAGACGTATATAATGTTCCCACCGAGAAGTAGGGGCCGATACTCCAAGAATGTTGTAAAATACCACATCCGAGATGTTAGCCTGCCTTACGTTAGGATATATATCGCTGTAGACGTATATAACTTCCCAACCGAGATGTACGGGACGACAGGAACGGGATTCTGTAAAACATTACCAGCGAGGGGCTAGATGGGTTAGGTTAGGTTATGTTACGTTATAGACGTGTATAATGTTCCCACCGAGAAGAAGGGGCCGATACTCCAAGAATGTTGTAAAATACTACATCCGAGATGTTAGCCTGCCTTACGTTAGGAAACATAACGCTATAGACGTATATAATATCCCATCCGAGATGTACGGGACGACACGAACGGGATTCTGTAAAACATTGCCAACGAGGGGCTAGATGGGTTAGGTTAGGTTATGTTACTTTATAGACGTATATAATGTTCCCACCGAGAAGTATGGGCCGATACTCCAAGAATGTTGTAAAATACTACATCCGAGATGTTAGCCTGCCTTACCTTAGGAAATATAACGCTGTAGACGTATATAATGTCCCATCCGAGACGTACGGGACGACACGAACGGGATTCTGTAAAACATTACCAGCGAGGGGCTAGATGTGTTAGGATAGGTTATGTTACGTTATAGACCTATATAAAGTTCCCACCGAGAAGTATGGGCCGATACGCCAGGAATGTTGTAAAATACTGCATCCGAGATGTTAGCCTGCCTTAGGTTAGGATATATAACGCTGTAGAAGTTTATAATGTCCCATCCGAGACGTACGGGACGACAGGAACGGGATTCTGTAAATCATTACCAGCGAGGGGCTAGATGGGTTAGATTAGGTTGTGATACGTTATAAACGTATATAATCTTCCCACCGAGAAGTAGGGGCCGATATGCCAGGAATGTTGTAAAATAATATATCCGAGAAGTTAGCCTGCCTTAGGTTAGGATATATATCGCTGTAGACGTATATAATATCCCAACCGAGATGTACGGGACGACACGAACGGGATTCTGTAAAACATTGCCAACGAGGGGCTAGGTGGGATAGGTTAGGTTATGTTACGTTACAGACGTATATAATGTTCCCACCGAGAAGTAGGGGCCGATACTCCAAGAATGTTGTAAAATACTACATCCGAGATGTTAGCCTGCCTTACGTTATGATATATATCGCTGTAGACGCATATAACATCCCATCCGAGATGTACGGGACGACACGAACGGGATTCTGTAAAACATTGCCAACGAGGGGCTAGATGGGTTAGGTTAGGTTATGTTACGTTTCGAAGCGAACGCAAGAGCGAGTGAGAGGACGAATAGAGAGACAAAGAGAGAGTGACGGTTGAACTGTGTGCGGGACAGAGACAGACAACCGGTCTGCGCTGAACGTGGGAAGTGCGAACGTTCCCACACGGCGGAGCAAGTGAGGTGCGCGGTGTGATTTTCTCCACGGAGGAGAATAGCGTTTGCGCGACCGACTCGTCGGCAAATTAATTATCGTGCGAAGCCCTGCTTGGGTAACCAAGCATGGCGACGCGCGATTACGCGACCGTGGCGAGTGGGGGAGAGGGGGCCGGCCCGAGTGGCCTTATCAGTTGCAGAACCGGCGGCAGCAGCAAGTCGGAGAGGACGGAAGGCAGGATGCTGCGGGAACCAGAGAGGAGAATTCCACGCACGCGCAGGAGCGTGAAGAGGTCAAAGGCGGAGACGTCCGAATACGATTCGGACACGTCACTCGCTTCGTTGCTCTCGACGACGCCGTCCGAGTCAACGAAGCATCTGAAGAAGAAGGGACGCCCCCCCACAACGGAGGAATACATAAAATTGGCGGAAGCCAAACTGCTAGCCGATAAAGCTGCCGAGAAGGATGCAGAGGACGCTCTAGAGCGAGAGCTCCTCTACGGTGATTGCATGCCGCCGCCACCATCAAGGACGTCAAATCCTATTCCGGACCAGGAAGTTTTTGACGAAGAGGCCAGGAAAATGCCGATAGAGGATCTGGCAGCCTGGGCTCTGGAATCGGCGGCCAAAATTGAATATGCCGCTGCGAAGTCGTCGCAGCTGAAAGGCACAATTAAACGGTCGATGCGCGTCAGCGTTCGAATCCTGCGAGCGGCGACTACGGAAGCTGAACAACGCGCCAGCCGCGCCATCGCCGGAACAGCAGGAGATCAGGAATTCAGCCTTATTAAAGCTAAGGCTGAAAAACTGGAGAAGGAGAATGCCCTTCTCAAGGAGAGGCTGACCGCCCTCGAAAATACGGCAAACAGCCAATTATCGCCGGCGATCAAAAGCATGGAGATCGCCGAGCGTAGTGATAAAAGAACACGACGGCAATCGCTGACTACGAAGCAGGAGGAAGCCAGCATCCCCGACACCGGTCTCGTACTGCTAATGGAGCAGATTGGGGCCGTTGTCAACGAACGGCTTACACAATTTTGGGAGAAGGCGGAGAAGCGCTTCGCTCCGAAGGAGGATCGTCCGCGGTCGGAGGCACGAAATGTTGCGCGACGCGAAGAACCCGCGAAAGAGGGAACAAGCGCCGCAATCATAAAGAAGGAGAAGTCCGCTGGGAAGAGAGAGGCAATGCCCCTTCCACCGGTGAAAAAATCCGCGAAAGCGGAAACAAAGAAATCACCCATCCAGAAGAGGATGGAACAGATTCAAAAGGAGCAGGTTCGGAAGGAGAGCGAAGGGAAGTGTCCAGCAGCGAGCGCACCTGCTCCGCAGAACAAGAAGGAGACGGAGACGCCGTGGACGAAAGTCCTCGGCAGAAAGTCGAAAAAGGAGACGACGGCCACCGTAAACAAGACCGTGAGGGCAGGCAAGAAGGTAGCAGCTGCGAAGTCGATGCCAAAAGAAAAGCCGATAGTGATGAAAACCCCGAGCACGGCCGCTGTCGTAATCACTATAGAGGAGGGCAGTAAATCGACATACGCCGAGCTTATGACAACGGCGCGGCAGAAGATCAAACTGTCGGACCTGGGAATCGGTGAGGTCAAACCCAGGAAAGCGCTGACCGGAGCGCTTATTCTCGAAATAAGCGGCGAAGGTAAAGAAGAGAAGGCGAACGCGCTCGCCAACAAGTTAACCGGGCTATTCGCGATCACGAGGGGTGTAAAAATCACGCGCCCCTGCAAGAGAGCGGCCCTGAGGGTCTTCAGGATGGAAGACTCGATCACGGTCGGTGAGGTCGTCGAAGCAGTCGCCGCACAAGGCGGCTGCACCGCCGACGAGATAAAAACCGGTCCCAGGAGGACGGCGTATAACGGCATGGGCACGATGCTTATGCAATGCCCGGTCGCCGCCGCAAAGAAGATTACCGAAAACGGTAAAGTAAAGGTCGGATGGACGTCCGTCCGCGTTGAACCCATCGAAGCACGACAACTTACCTGCTTCAAATGTTGGGAAATCGGGCACGTAATCGCGAAATGCTCCGCGACCGTGGACCGAACGGAGGCGTGTTACCGGTGCGGTGAGAAGGGACACCGCGCTGCGGAATGCAATGAGAAGGCACCGACGTGCCCGGTATGCAAGTCGGCAAACCGCCCGCATGGACACAGAGCAGGTAGCAAAGCCTGCACTGTCCCGCCGCCGGCAAAAAAAGGACAGAAGAACGCTACTCAATCGAGCGCTAAATCCTCAGGTAAGGATAAGAAACCTGAGGAAAAGAAGGAAAAAGCTGCAGCAGCAGCCAAACACAACCACGAAGAGGAGAAGGAGCGCGAAACTCTGAAGGCGAGCACCAGCCGCGAGGAGGCGATGGATCTGGCGTAACTTTCAATATGAAATGCCAGATCCTGCAAACTAATTTAAATCACGCCGCGAGAGCACAAGATCTTATGCTCGAAAGCCTGCAAAGCGGCGTGGTTGAATTAGTGGTTGCCGCGGAGCCGTATTTAATCCACGACAAGCCGTCATGGATAGCAAACAGGGAGAAGACGGTTGCAATAATTCAGGCGACGCCGACACGCATCCGACCGATCACAGCCATCGCGCAAGGGCGTGGTTACGTCGCAGTATCGTGGTCGGATTGCGCCGTCATTGGAATATACGCGCCGCCGAGTTGGTCGTTGCAAGATTTCGATCAGCTCCTGGACGAAGTGGAGGGTGTAGTGCGAAATCACGCCTCGCAACCGACATTCGTACTGGGAGATTTCAACGCGCACGCGACTATGTGGCGCTCTTCCAGAACGACTCAGCGTGGACACTCGACGATGGACTGGGCAGCATCCGCGAATCTCAGACTGTTGAATCAAGGATCTGCCAGTACGTGCGTGCGTCCACAGGGCGAGAGCAAGGTCGACCTCTCGTTCGCGAACGACGCAGCATCTCGAAGAGTCACGAGCTGGAAAGTGGATCCGATCGAAACTTTATCTGATCACTTATATATAAGGATCGACATATCCACGGTACAAGGAAGAAGGGCAGCGGACCAGAAGCAAAATAGATGGTCGTTGCGAAAAATCGACGAAGATATGTTTATGGCGGCAACCCTCGCCGCTACCTGGCCGAGCGAACCGACCGAAGTGGCCGTAGTCGAGCGAGAAGCAGAATGGTTTACGAGGACGTTGACATCGGTGTGCAACGCAAGCATGCCGAAAATAAGGTCGAACCCCACTCGTAAACCCGTATATTGGTGGAGGAACGAGATCGCTCTTCTCCGTGCGGAGAGCACAAACGCACGGAGACAATATACGAGATACCGGAAACGGAGGAATCCCGATTCGGTGAGGAAAGCGCAGCTCTATGAAGTTTACAAGGAGAAGAAAATAGAGCTGCAGGCGGCCATAAAGACATCAAAGGCACGAGCATGGGACGGGCTGCTGGAAACACTGCGCGAGGATCCGTGGGGGCGGCCGTACAAGATAGTAATGAATAAATTACGACCGTGGGCGCCCCCGTTAACGGAGACGATGGAGACGCCGTTCTTGAAGCGAGTTGTCGACACGCTCTTCCCACCGGAAGAGGCTACGTCGGCGAGCAACTCGCAAATTTCAGCACACATCGACCCGATCATCTGGTCGCTGGACAACGACGTCACCGAGGAGGAAATGGCTCGCGCCATAAAGCGCATGACAAAGAAGAACACCGCGCCCGGACCGGACGGAATTCCCGGCCGTGCCTGGTCGATGGCACTCAGTGTCCTGAATTCAAGATTGCGGAAGTTATTTACAGCATGCTTGAAGACGGGTACGTTTCCAGCAAGATGGAAAACCGGCAGATTAGTATTGCTCCGAAAGCCGGGAAAATCGGAGGATTTACCGGCAGCGTACAGGCCGATAGTTTTGCTCGACGAGGTCGGAAAATTATTTGAAAGGATAATCCACAACCGCCTCATCGAGCACCTGTCGCGAACCGGGCCGAACTTAGCCGAGAACCAATTCGGCTTCCGAGAAGGACGATCGACGATTGACGCGATTCGACAAGTGAAAAGTTTCGCCGAAAACGCGATCGCCGCCGGGGGAGTCGTAATCGCGATATCTTTAGATATTAAGAATGCGTTCAACTCCCTCGAATGGAGTACGATTCGTAGAGCGCTTGAAAAGCACGGGTTTCCGCGATACCTGCGAAGGGTCGTGGAAAATTACCTGAGCGACCGCGCGGTTCTCTACGATAGCCGGCATGGAATCGAGAAAAAGAAGATTGATCGCGGCGTTCCCCAGGGATCGGTCCTCGGACCGCTTCTCTGGAATCTCGGGTACGACGCGGTCCTGAAGCTGCCAATGCCGTCCGGCGTGCATCTCACGTGCTACGCGGATGACACGATGGTGTTGGCAGTCGACACGTGTCGGCAACGCGCAATCTGCCGGGCCGAAGTGGCAGTTGCGGTCGTGGCTAATACGATCAAGAAGATGGGGCTCCAGATGGCACCGGAGAAATCTGAAATCCTGTGCTTCAAGGGACGAAGAAGAGACCCGCGAGGAGGAAACGAAGTGGTCAACATTGGACCATCCAAAGTTACAGTGGGGAGCGAGATGAAGTATCTCGGACTGCTCCTCGACGATAAATGGAACTTTGGTCTCCACTTCGCTCGTCAGGCCGTTCGACTGGATGCTGCGGCAAATTATCTAAGCCGCATCATGCCGAATCTGCACGGACCGGACGAGAAAGTAAGGAAAGTCTATGCTGGGGTGATAAAAAGCATTGCGCTTTACGGAGCCCCGGTATGGAGCGACGCGCTTAACAAAGGAGGCAGAAAGCTGCAGCTGCTGCGAAGCGCGTGGCGAAGAATAGCCATTCGGGTCATAAGAGGATATCGCACGATTTCCTACGACGCGGCAACAATGCTGGCGGGTCTCGCACCCCTGGAATACCTGGCGCAGGAAGACCTCATAGTGTACGAAACCCTTCGCACAACGCGCCAGGTAGAAGAAGAAGGTGCACCTGCTCCGACAAGGGACGAGATTAGAAGAGAAGCGAGACGCTTCACTTTCTCTAAATGGAAGGAGAAACTCGCACCTGCGACCAATCACAGGATCGTGGGAGCGATTCTACCCATCTTGGAAAACTGGGTAGAAAACAGGAGAGGGCAGCTCACCTTCAGAGTGACGCAGGTGCTGACTGGACATGGATGCTTCGGTCAGTACCTCTGCAAGATCGGAAAAGAGGCCACGGCTGAATGTCACCATTGCGGAGACGGAGACGACTCTGCGCAGCACACGTTGGAACGCTGTCCAGCGTGGCAAACGCTGCGCCACGCTCTCGTGGCAGAGATCGGACGGGATCTCTCGCCGACCAGCATCCTGCCGAAGATGCTGGAAGGGGAGAGATACTGGCGAGCCGTTACCTTGTTTTGCGACAAAGTGATGGCTGCGAAGGAAGCCGCCGAGCGCGAAAGAGAGCGCACGCTTTCTGCTCGACGAGCCTTACGTGGTCGGCGTTGTAGACGTTTGCCACGTTCCACTCCAAGGTAGGGGACTCTCGTCCGTCAGGGCGCGAGAGTCGCTCCAAAGTACCCACCGGGGAGCGGAGCTTCGCCGTCGCCGTCCATCTCAAACGCCGCAAGCGGGAGAAGAGGAAGACGACTTCGAAGATTGAAGACAGGCGCAAGAAATTCGACAAAGAGGTACGCGTGAGGAATGCATGCATTCGCACACAAGCGTAATAGAAAATATTGCGCAAAGAAAAAGTAAATAAGAAAAAACAGAAAGAACAGCCGAGCGCCGGCTAGACAGGATTTGGGTCAAGTCTATCCGGCACGCGCTCGACCGAGGAGAGGCAAACGACTGTGGTGGTTGCAGTCGTTGCCAATCTAAAGTATGAACTCGCACGCCAGCTATGAACAGAGAGTTCAAAGAACTCAGACACGAGGCGGGATGCTGGACGCGTTCGAAAGAGTTCCCGGCTACCCGCTACAAGTGTAGGAAGACCACCGCAGGGTTTTAGTCGGTAAGAGTCCGACATAACCGCGGATTTCCCAAAAAATCCACGGTATCCATGAGGATTTCCCTGCGAAAAAAAAAAAAAAAAAAAAAAAGGTTATGTTACGTTATAGACGTGTATAATGTTCCCACCGAGAAGTACGGGCCGATACGCCGGGAATGTTGTAAAATACTGCATCCGAGATGTTAGCCTGCCTTAGGTTCGGATATATATCGCTGTAGACGTATATAACATCCCAACCGAGATGTACGGGACGACAGGAACAGGATTCTGTAAAAAATTACCAGCGAGGGGCTAGATGGGTTAGGTTAGGTTATGTTACGTTATAGACGTGTATAATGTTCCCACCGAGAAGTAGAGCCGATACGCCAGGAATGTTGTAAAATACTGCATCCGAGATGTTAGCCTGCCATACCTTAGGAAATATAACGCTGTAGACGTATATAATGTCCCATCCGAGACGTACGGGACGACACGAACGGGATTCTGTAAAACATTACCAGCGAGGGGCTAGATGTGTTAGGTTAGGTTATGTTACGTTATAGACCTATATAATGTTCCCACCGTGAAGTAGGGCCCGATACTCCAAGATTGTTGTAAAATACTACATCCGAGATGTTAGCCTGCCTTACGTTAGGATATATATCGCTGTAGACGTATATAACTTCCCAACCGAGATGTACGGGACGACACGAATGGGATTCTGTAAAACATTACCAGCGAGGGGCTAGATGGGTTAGGTTAGGTTATGTTACGTTATAGACGTGTATAATGTTCCCACCGAGAAGTATGGGCCGATACGCCAGGAATGTTGTAAAATACTGCATCCGAGATGTTAGCCTGCCTTAGGTTAGGATATATAACGCTATAGACGTATATAATATCCCAACCCAGATGTACAGGACGACACGAACGGGATTCTGTAAAATATTACCAGCGAGGGGCTAGATGGGTTAGGTTAGGTTATGCTACGTTATAGACGTGTATAATGTTCCCACGGTGAAGTACGGGCCGATACGCCAGGAATGGCGTAAAATACTGCGACCGAGATGGTAGACTGCCTTAGGTTAGGATATATAACGCTGTAGACGTATATAACTTCCCAAACGAGACCTACGGGACGACACGAACGGTATTCTGTAAAACATTACCAGCGAGGGGCTAGATGTGTTAGGTTAGGTTATATTACGTTATAGATCTATATAATGCTCCCGCCGAGAAGTAGGGGCCGATACGCCAGGAATGTTGTAAAATACTACATCCGAGATGATAGCCTGCCTTAGGTTAGGATATATAACGCTATAGACGTATATAATATCCCAACCGAGACGTACGGGACGACACGAACTGGATTCTGTAAAACATTACCAGCTAGGGGCTAGATGTGTTAGGTTAGATTATATTACGTTATAGACGTGTATAATGTTCCCACCGAGAAGTAGAGCCGATACGCCAGGAATGTTGTAAAATACTGCATCCGAGATATTAGCCTGCCTTAGGTTAAGATATATAACGCTATAGACGTATATAATATCCCAACCGAGATGTACGGGACGACACGAACGGGATTCTGTAAAACATTGCCAACGAGGGACTAGATGGGATAGGTTAGGTTATGTTACGTTGTAGACGTATATAATGTTCCCACCGAGAAGTAGGGGCCGATACTCCAAGAATGTTGTAAAATACCACATCCGAGATGTTAGCCTGCCTTACGTTAGGATATATATCGCTGTAGACGTATATAACTTCCCAACCGAGATGTACGGGACGACAGGAACGGGATTCTGTAAAACATTACCAGCGAGGGGCTAGATGTGTTAGGTTAGGTTATGTTACGTTATAGACGTGTATAAAGTTCCCACCGAGAAGTAGGGGCCGATACTCCAAGAATGTTGTAAAATACTACATCCGAGATGTTAGCCTGCCTTACGTTAGGAAACATAACGCTATAGACGTATATAATATCCCATCCGAGATGTACGGGACGACACGAACGGGATTCTGTAAAACATTGCCAACGAGGGGCTAGATGGGTTAGGTTAGGTTATGTTACTTTATAGACGTATATAATGTTCCCACCGAGAAGTATGGGCCGATACTCCAAGAATGTTGTAAAATACTACATCCGAGATGTTAGCCTGCCTTACGTTATGATATATATCGCTGTAGACGCATATAACATCCCATCCGAGATGTACGGGACGACACGAACGGGATTCTGTAAAACATTGCCAACGAGGGGCTAGGTGGGATAGGTTAGGTTATGTTACGTTACAGACGTATATAATGTTCCCACCGAGAAGTAGGGGCCGATACTCCAAGAATGTTGTAAAATACTACATCCGAGATGTTAGCCTGCCTTACGTTATGATATATATCGCTGTAGACGCATATAACATCCCATCCGAGATGTACGGGACGACAGGAACGGGATTCTGTAAAACATTACCAGCGAGGGGCTAGATGGGTTAGGTTAGGTTATGTTACGTTATAGACGTGTATAATGTTCCCACCGAGAAGTACGGGCCGATACGCCAGGAATGTTGTAAAATACTGCATCCGAGATGTTAGCCTGCCTTAGGTTAGGATATATATCGCTGTAGACGTATATAACATCCCAACCGCGATGTACGGGACGACAGGAACAGGATTCTGTAAAAAATTACCAGCGAGGGGCTAGATGGGTTAGGTTAGGTTATGTTACGTTATAGACGTGTATAATGTTCCCACCGAGAAGTACGGGCCGATACGCCAGGAATGTTGTAAAATACTGCATCCGAGATGTTAGCCTGCCTTAGGTTAGGATATATATCGCTGTAGACGTATATAACATCCCAACCGAGATGTACGGGACGACAGGAACAGGATTCTGTAAAAAATTACCAGCGAGGGGCTAGATGGGTTAGGTTAGGTTATGTTACGTTATAGACGTGTATAATGTTCCCACCGAGAAGTAGAGCCGATACGCCAGGAATGTTGTAAAATACTGCATCCGAGATGTTAGCCTGCCATACCTTAGGAAATATAACGCTGTAGACGTATATAATGTCCCATCCGAGACGTACGGGACGACACGAACGGGATTCTGTAAAACATTACCAGCGAGGGGCTAGATGTGTTAGGATAGGTTATGTTACGTTATAGACCTATATAAAGTTCCCACCGAGAAGTATGGGCCGATACGCCAGGAATGTTGTAAAATACAGCAACCGAGATGTTAGCCTGCCTTAGGTTAGGATATATAACGCTGTAGACGTTTATAATGTCCCAACAGAGACGTACGGGACGACAGGAACGGGATTCTGTAAAACATTGCCAGCGAGGGGCTAGATGGGTTAGGTTAGGGTATGTTACGTTATTGACGTATATAATGTTCCCACCGAGAAGTAGGGGCCGATACTCCAAGTATGTTGTAAAATACTACATCCGACATGTTAGCCTGCCTTACGTTAGGAAATATAACGCTGTAGACGTATATAATGTCCCATCCGAGACGTACGGGACGACACGAACGGGATTCTGTAAAACATTACCAGCGAGTGGCTAGATGTGTTAGGTTAGGTTATGTTACGTTATAGACCTATATAATGTTCCCACGGTGAAGTAGGGCCCGATACTCCAAGATTGTTGTAAAATACTACATCCGAGATGTTAGCCTGCCTTACGTTAGGATATATATCGCTGTAGACGTATATAACTTCCCAACCGAGATGTACGGGACGACACGAATGGGATTCTGTAAAACATTACCAGCGAGGGGCTAGATGGGTTAGGTTAGGTTATGTTACGTTATAGACGTGTATAATGTTCCCACCGAGAAGTATGGGCCGATACGCCAGGAATGTTGTAAAATACTGCATCCGAGATGTTAGCCTGCCTTAGGTTAGGATATATAACGCTATAGACGTATATAATATCCCAACCCAGATGTACAGGACGACACGAACGGGATTCTGTAAAATATTACCAGCGAGGGGCTAGATGGGTTAGGTTAGGTTATGCTACGTTATAGACGTGTATAATGTTCCCACGGTGAAGTACGGGCCGATACGCCAGGAATGGCGTAAAATACTGCGACCGAGATGGTAGACTGCCTTAGGTTAGGATATATAACGCTGTAGACGTATATAACTTCCCAAACGAGACCTACGGGACGACACGAACGGTATTCTGTAAAACATTACCAGCGAGGGGCTAGATGTGTTAGGTTAGGTTATATTACGTTATAGATCTATATAATGCTCCCGCCGAGAAGTAGGGGCCGATACGCCAGGAATGTTGTAAAATACTACATCCGAGATGATAGCCTGCCTTAGGTTAGGATATATAACGCTATAGACGTATATAATATCCCAACCGAGACGTACGGGACGACACGAACTGGATTCTGTAAAACATTACCAGCTAGGGGCTAGATGTGTTAGGTTAGATTATATTACGTTATAGACGTGTATAATGTTCCCACCGAGAAGTAGAGCCGATACGCCAGGAATGTTGTAAAATACTGCATCCGAGATATTAGCCTGCCTTAGGTTAAGATATATAACGCTATAGACGTATATAATATCCCAACCGAGATGTACGGGACGACACGAACGGGATTCTGTAAAACATTGCCAACGAGGGACTAGATGGGATAGGTTAGGTTATGTTACGTTGTAGACGTATATAATGTTCCCACCGAGAAGTAGGGGCCGATACTCCAAGAATGTTGTAAAATACCACATCCGAGATGTTAGCCTGCCTTACGTTAGGATATATATCGCTGTAGACGTATATAACTTCCCAACCGAGATGTACGGGACGACAGGAACGGGATTCTGTAAAACATTACCAGCGAGGGGCTAGATGTGTTAGGTTAGGTTATGTTACGTTATAGACGTGTATAATGTTCCCACCGAGAAGTAGGGGCCGATACTCCAAGAATGTTGTAAAATACTACATCCGAGATGTTAGCCTGCCTTACGTTAGGAAACATAACGCTATAGACGTATATAATATCCCATCCGAGATGTACGGGACGACACGAACGGGATTCTGTAAAACATTGCCAACGAGGGGCTAGATGGGTTAGGTTAGGTTATGTTACTTTATAGACGTATATAATGTTCCCACCGAGAAGTATGGGCCGATACTCCAAGAATGTTGTAAAATACTACATCCGAGATGTTAGCCTGCCTTACCTTAGGAAATATAACGCTGTAGACGTATATAATGTCCCATCCGAGACGTACGGGACGACACGAACGGGATTCTGTAAAACATTACCAGCGAGGGGCTAGATGGGATAGGTTAGGTTATGTTACGTTGTAGACGTATATAATGTTCCCACCGAGAAGTAGGGGCCGATACTCCAAGAATGTTGTAAAATACTGCATCCGAGATGTTAGCCTGCCTTAGGTTAGGATATATAACGCTGTAGAAGTTTATAATGTCCCATCCGAGACGTACGGGACGACAGGAACGGGATTCTGTAAATCATTACCAGCGAGGGGCTAGATGGGTTAGATTAGGTTGTGATACGTTATAAACGTATATAATGTTCCCACCGAGAAGTAGGGGCCGATATGCCAGGAATGTTGTAAAATAATATATCCGAGAAGTTAGCCTGCCTTAGGTTAGGATATATATCGCTGTAGACGTATATAATATCCCAACCGAGATGTACGGGACGACACGAACGGGATTCTGTAAAACATTGCCAACGAGGGGCTAGGTGGGATAGGTTAGGTTATGTTACGTTACAGACGTATATAATGTTCCCACCGAGAAGTAGGGGCCGATACTCCAAGAATGTTGTAAAATACTACATCCGAGATGTTAGCCTGCCTTACGTTATGATATATATCGCTGTAGACGCATATAACATCCCATCCGAGATGTACGGGACGACACGAACGGGATTCTGTAAAACATTGCCAACGAGGGGCTAGGTGGGATAGGTTAGGTTATGTTACGTTACAGACGTATATAATGTTCCCACCGAGAAGTAGGGGCCGATACTCCAAGAATGTTGTAAAATACTACATCCGAGATGTTAGCCTGCCTTACGTTATGATATATATCGCTGTAGACGCATATAACATCCCATCCGAGACGTACGGGACGACAGGAACGGGATTCTGTAAAACATTACCAGCGAGTGGCTAGATGGGTTAGGTTAGGTTATGTTACGTTATAGACGTGTATAATGTTCCCACCGAGAAGTACGGGCCGATACTCCAAGATTGTTGTAAAATACTACATCCGAGATGTTAGCCTGCCTTACGTTAGGATATATATCGCTGTAGACGTATATAACTTCCCAACCGAGATGTACGGGACGACACGAATGGGATTCTGTAAAACATTACCAGCGAGGGGCTAGATGGGTTAGGTTAGGTTATGTTACGTTATAGACGTGTATAATGTTCCCACCGAGAAGTATGGGCCGATACGCCAGGAATGTTGTAAAATACTGCATCCGAGATGTTAGCCTGCCTTAGGTTAGGATATATAACGCTATAGACGTATATAATATCCCAACCCAGATGTACAGGACGACACGAACGGGATTCTGTAAAATATTACCAGCGAGGGGCTAGATGGGTTAGGTTAGGTTATGCTACGTTATAGACGTGTATAATGTTCCCACGGTGAAGTACGGGCCGATACGCCAGGAATGGCGTAAAATACTGCGACCGAGATGGTAGACTGCCTTAGGTTAGGATATATAACGCTGTAGACGTATATAACTTCCCAAACGAGACCTACGGGACGACACGAACGGTATTCTGTAAAACATTACCAGCGAGGGGCTAGATGTGTTAGGTTAGGTTATGTTACGTTATAGACCTATATAATGTTCCCACCGAGAAGTATGGGCCGATACGGCAGGAATGTTGCAAAATACTACATCCGAGATGATAGCCTGCCTTAGGTTAGGATATATAACGCTATAGACGTATATAATATCCCAACCGAGACGTACGGGACGACACGAACTGGATTCTGTAAAACATTACCAGCTAGGGGCTAGATGTGTTAGGTTAGATTATGTTACGTTATCGACGTGTATAATGTTCCCACCGAGAAGTAGAGCCGATACGCCAGGAATGTTGTAAAATACTGCATCCGAGATATTAGCCTGCCTTAGGTTAAGATATATAACGCTATAGACGTATATAATATCCCAACCGAGATGTATGGGACGACACGAACGGGATTCTGTAAAACATTGCCAACGAGGGACTAGATGGGATAGGTTAGGTTATGTTACGTTGTAGACGTATATAATGTTCCCACCGAGAAGTAGGGGCCGATACTCCAAGAATGTTGTAAAATACCACATCCGAGATGTTAGCCTGCCTTACGTTAGGATATATATCGCTGTAGACGTATATAACTTCCCAACCGAGATGTACGGGACGACACGAACGGGATTCTGTAAAACATTGCCAACGAGGGGCTAGGTGGGATAGGTTAGGTTATGTTACGTTACAGACGTATATAATGTTCCCACCGAGAAGTAGGGGCCGATACTCCAAGAATGTTGTAAAATACTACATCCGAGATGTTAGCCTGCCTTACGTTATGATATATATCGCTGTAGACGCATATAACATCCCATCCGAGATGTACGGGACGACACGAACGGGATTCTGTAAAACATTGCCAACGAGGGGCTAGGTGGGTTAGGTTAGGTTATGTTACGTTACAGACGTATATAATGTTCCCACCGAGAAGTAGGGGCCGATACTCCAAGAATGTTGTAAAATACTGCATCCGAGATGTTAGCCTGCCTTAGGTTAGGATATATAACGCTGTAGAAGTTTATAATGTCCCATCCGAGACGTACGGGACGACAGGAACGGGATTCTGTAAATCATTACCAGCGAGGGGCTAGATGGGTTAGATTAGGTTGTGATACGTTATAAACGTATATAATGTTCCCACCGAGAAGTAGGGGCCGATATGCCAGGAATGTTGTAAAATAATATATCCGAGAAGTTAGCCTGCCTTAGGTTAGGATATATATCGCTGTAGACGTATATAATATCCCAACCGAGATGTACGGGACGACACGAACGGGATTCTGTAAAACATTGCCAACGAGGGGCTAGGTGGGATAGGTTAGGTTATGTTACGTTACAGACGTATATAATGTTCCCACCGAGAAGTAGGGGCCGATACTCCAAGAATGTTGTAAAATACTACATCCGAGATGTTAGCCTGCCTTACGTTATGATATATATCGCTGTAGACGCATATAACATCCCATCCGAGATGTACGGGACGACACGAACGGGATTCTGTAAAACATTGCCAACGAGGGGCTAGGTGGGATAGGTTAGGTTATGTTACGTTACAGACGTATATAATGTTCCCACCGAGAAGTAGGGGCCGATACTCCAAGAATGTTGTAAAATACTACATCCGAGATGTTAGCCTGCCTTACGTTATGATATATATCGCTGTAGACGCATATAACATCCCATCCGAGATGTACGGGACGACAGGAACGGGATTCTGTAAAACATTACCAGCGAGGGGCTAGATGGGTTAGGTTAGGTTATGTTACGTTATAGACGTGTATAATGTTCCCACCGAGAAGTACGGGCCGATACGCCAGGAATGTTGTAAAATACTGCATCCGAGATGTTAGCCTGCCTTAGGTTAGGATATATATCGCTGTAGACGTATATAACATCCCAACCGAGATGTACGGGACGACAGGAACAGGATTCTGTAAAAAATTACCAGCGAGGGGCTAGATGGGTTAGGTTAGGTTATGTTACGTTATAGACGTGTATAATGTTCCCACCGAGAAGTACGGGCCGATACGCCAGGAATGTTGTAAAATACTGCATCCGAGATGTTAGCCTGCCTTAGGTTAGGATATATATCGCTGTAGACGTATATAACATCCCAACCGAGATGTACGGGACGACAGGAACAGGATTCTGTAAAAAATTACCAGCGAGGGGCTAGATGGGTTAGGTTAGGTTATGTTACGTTATAGACGTGTATAATGTTCCCACCGAGAAGTAGAGCCGATACGCCAGGAATGTTGTAAAATACTGCATCCGAGATGTTAGCCTGCCATACCTTAGGAAATATAACGCTGTAGACGTATATAATGTCCCATCCGAGACGTACGGGACGACACGAACGGGATTCTGTAAAACATTACCAGCGAGGGGCTAGATGTGTTAGGATAGGTTATGTTACGTTATAGACCTATATAAAGTTCCCACCGAGAAGTATGGGCCGATACGCCAGGAATGTTGTAAAATACTACATCCGACATGTTAGCCTGCCTTACGTTAGGAAATATAACGCTGTAGACGTATATAATGTCCCATCCGAGACGTACGGGACGACACGAACGGGATTCTGTAAAACATTACCAGCGAGTGGCTAGATGTGTTAGGTTAGGTTATGTTACGTTATAGACCTATATAATGTTCCCACGGTGAAGTAGGGCCCGATACTCCAAGATTGTTGTAAAATACTACATCCGAGATGTTAGCCTGCCTTACGTTAGGATATATATCGCTGTAGACGTATATAACTTCCCAACCGAGATGTACGGGACGACACGAATGGGATTCTGTAAAACATTACCAGCGAGGGGCTAGATGGGTTAGGTTAGGTTATGTTACGTTATAGACGTGTATAATGTTCCCACCGAGAAGTATGGGCCGATACGCCAGGAAAGTTGTAAAATACTGCATCCGAGATGTTAGCCTGCCTTAGGTTAGGATATATAACGCTATAGACGTATATAATATCCCAACCCAGATGTACAGGACGACACGAACGGGATTCTGTAAAATATTACCAGCGAGGGGCTAGATGGGTTAGGTTAGGTTATGCTACGTTATAGACGTGTATAATGTTCCCACGGTGAAGTACGGGCCGATACGCCAGGAATGGCGTAAAATACTGCGACCGAGATGGTAGACTGCCTTAGGTTAGGATATATAACGCTGTAGACGTATATAACTTCCCAAACGAGACCTACGGGACGACACGAACGGTATTCTGTAAAACATTACCAGCGAGGGGCTAGATGTGTTAGGTTAGGTTATGTTACGTTATAGACCTATATAATGTTCCCACCGAGAAGTATGGGCCGATACGGCAGGAATGTTGCAAAATACTACATCCGAGATGATAGCCTGCCTTAGGTTAGGATATATAACGCTATAGACGTATATAATATCCCAACCGAGACGTACGGGACGACACGAACTGGATTCTGTAAAACATTACCAGCTAGGGGCTAGATGTGTTAGGTTAGATTATGTTACGTTATCGACGTGTATAATGTTCCCACCGAGAAGTAGAGCCGATACGCCAGGAATGTTGTAAAATACTGCATCCGAGATATTAGCCTGCCTTAGGTTAAGATATATAACGCTATAGACGTATATAATATCCCAACCGAGATGTATGGGACGACACGAACGGGATTCTGTAAAACATTGCCAACGAGGGACTAGATGGGATAGGTTAGGTTATGTTACGTTGTAGACGTATATAATGTTCCCACCGAGAAGTAGGGGCCGATACTCCAAGAATGTTGTAAAATACCACATCCGAGATGTTAGCCTGCCTTACGTTAGGATATATATCGCTGTAGACGTATATAACATCCCAACCGAGATGTACGGGACGACAGGAACGGGATTCTGTAAAACATTACCAGCGAGGGGCTAGATGTGTTAGGTTAGGTTATGTTACGTTATAGACGTGTATAATGTTCCCACCGAGAAGTAGGGGCCGATACTCCAAGAATGTTGTAAAATACTACATCCGAGATGTTAGGCTGCCTTACGTTAGGAAACATAACGCTATAGACGTATATAATATCCCATCCGAGACGTACGGGACGACACGAACGGGATTCTGTAAAACATTACCAGCGAGGGGCTAGATGGGATAGGTTAGGTTATGTTACGTTGTAGACGTATATAATGTTCCCACCGAGAAGTAGGGGCCGATACTCCAAGAATGTTGTAAAATACTGCATCCGAGATGTTAGCCTGCCTTAGGTTAGGATATATAACGCTGTAGAAGTTTATAATGTCCCATCCGAGACGTACGGGACGACAGGAACGGGATTCTGTAAATCATTACCAGCGAGGGGCTAGATGGGTTAGATTAGGTTGTGATACGTTATAAACGTATATAATGTTCCCACCGAGAAGTAGGGGCCGATATGCCAGGAATGTTGTAAAATAATATATCCGAGAAGTTAGCCTGCCTTAGGTTAGGATATATATGGCTGTAGACGTATATAATATCCCAACCGAGATGTACGGGACGACACGAACGGGATTCTGTAAAACATTGCCAACGAGGGGCTAGGTGGGATAGGTTAGGTTATGTTACGTTACAGACGTATATAATGTTCCCACCGAGAAGTAGGGGCCGATACTCCAAGAATGTTGTAAAATACTACATCCGAGATGTTAGCCTGCCTTACGTTATGATATATATCGCTGTAGACGCATATAACATCCCATCCGAGATGTACGGGACGACACGAACGGGATTCTGTAAAACATTGCCAACGAGGGGCTAGGTGGGTTAGGTTAGGTTATGTTACGTTACAGACGTATATAATGTTCCCACCGAGAAGTAGGGGCCGATACTCTAAGAATGTTGTAAAATACTACATCCGAGATGTTAGCCTGCCTTACGTTATGATATATATCGCTGTAGACGCATATAACATCACATCCGAGATGTACGGGACGACAGGAACGGGATTCTGTAAAACATTACCAGCGAGGGGCTAGATGGGTTAGGTTAGGTTATGTTACGTTATAGACGTGTATAATGTTCCCACCGAGAAGTACGGGCCGATACGCCAGGAATGTTGTAAAATACTGCATCCGAGATGTTAGCCTGCCTTAGGTTAGGATATATATCGCTGTAGACGTATATAACATCCCAACCGAGATGTACGGGACGACAGGAACAGGATTCTGTAAAAAATTACCAGCGAGGGTCTAGATGGGTTAGGTTAGGTTATGTTACGTTATAGACCTATATAAAGTTCCCACCGAGAAGTATGGGCCGATACGCCAGGAATGTTGTAAAATACAGCAACCGAGATGTTAGCCTGCCTTAGGTTAGGATATATAACGCTGTAGACGTTTATAATGTCCCAACAGAGACGTACGGGACGACAGGAACGGGATTCTGTAAAACATTGCCAGCGAGGGGCTAGATGGGTTAGGTTAGGGTATGTTACGTTATTGACGTATATAATGTTCCCACCGAGAAGTAGGGGCCGATACTCCAAGAATGTTGTAAAATACTACATCCGACATGTTAGAATGCCTTACGTTAGGAAATATAACGCTGTAGACGTATATAATGTCCCATCCGAGACGTACGGGACGACACGAACGGGATTCTGTAAAACATTACCAGCGAGGGGCTAGATGTGTTAGGTTAGGTTATGTTACGTTATAGACCTATATAATGTTCCCACGGTGAAGTAGGGCCCGATACTCCAAGATTGTTGTAAAATACTACATCCGAGATGTTAGCCTGCCTTACGTTAGGATATATATCGCTGTAGACGTATATAACTTCCCAACCGAGATGTACGGGACGACACGAATGGGATTCTGTAAAACATTACCAGCGAGGGGCTAGATGGGTTAGGTTAGGTTATGTTACGTTATAGACGTGTATAATGTTCCCACCGAGAAGTATGGGCCGATACGCCAGGAATGTTGTAAAATACTGCATCCGAGATGTTAGCCTGCCTTAGGTTAGGATATATAACGCTATAGACGTATAAAATATCCCAACCCAGATGTACAGGACGACACGAACGGGATTCTGTAAAATATTACCAGCGAGGGGCTAGATGGGTTAGGTTAGGTTATGCTACGTTATAGACGTGTATAATGTTCCCACGGTGAAGTACGGGCCGATACGCCAGGAATGGCGTAAAATACTGCGACCGAGATAGTAGACTGCCTTAGGTTAGGATATATAACGCTGTAGACGTATATAACTTCCCAAACGAGACCTACGGGACGACACGAACGGTATTCTGTAAAACATTACCAGCGAGGGGCTAGATGTGTTAGGTTAGGTTACATTACGTTATAGATCTATATAATGCTCCCGCCGAGAAGTAGGGGCCGATACGCCAGGAATGTTGTAAAATACGACATCCGAGATGATAGCCTGCCTTAGGTTAGGATATATAACGCTATAGACGTATATAATATCCCAACCGAGACGTACGGGATGACACGAACTGGATTCTGTAAAACATTACCAGCTAGGGGCTAGATGTGTTAGGTTAGATTATATTACGTTATAGACGTGTATAATGTTCCCACCGAGAAGTAGAGCCGATACGCCAGGAATGTTGTAAAATACTGCATCCGAGATATTAGCCTGCCTTAGGTTAAGATATATAACGCTATAGACGTATATAATATCCCAACCGAGATGTACGGGACGACACGAACGGGATTCTGTAAAACATTGCCAACGAGGGACTAGATGGGATAGGTTAGGTTATGTTACGTTGTAGACGTATATAATGTTCCCACCGAGAAGTAGGGGCCGATACTCCAAGAATGTTGTAAAATACCACATCCGAGATGTTAGCCTGCCTTACGTTAGGATATATATCGCTGTAGACGTATATAACTTCCCAACCGAGATGTACGGGACGACAGGAACGGGATTCTGTAAAACATTACCAGCGAGGGGCTAGATGGGTTAGGTTAGGTTATGTTACGTTATAGACGTGTATAATGTTCCCACCGAGAAGTAGAGCCGATACGCCAGGAATGGCGTAAAATACTTCATCCGAGATGTTAGCCTGCCTTAGGTTAGGATATATAACGCTGTAGACGTATATAATGTCCCAACCGAGACGTAGGGGACGACACGAACGGGATTCGGTAAAACATTACCAGCGAGGGGCTAGATGTGTTAGGTTAAGTTATGTTACGTTATAGACCTATATAATGTTCCCACCGAGAAGTATGGGCCGATACGCCAGGAATGTTGTAAAATACTGCAACCGAGATGTTAGCCTGCCTTAGGTTAGGAAATATAACGCTGTAGACGTTTATAATGTCCCAACAGAGACGTACGGGGCGTCAGGAACGGGATTCTGTAAAACATTACCAGCGAGGGGCTAGATGGGTTAGGTTAGGTTGTGATACGTTATAAACGTATATAATGTTCCCACCAAGAAGTAGGGGCCGATATGCCAGGAATGTTGTAAAATACTGCATCCGAGATGTTAGCCTGCCTTAGGTTAGGATATATAACGCTAGAGACGTATATAATGTCCCAACAGAGACGTACGGGACGACAGGAACGGGATTCTGTAAAACATTGCCAGCGAGGGGCTAGATGGGTTAGGTTAGGGTATGTTACGTTATTGAGGTATATAATGTTCCCACCGAGAAGTAGGGGCCGATACTCCAAGAATGTTGTAAAATACTACATCCGACATGTTAGCCTGCCTTACGTTAGGATATATATCGCTGTAGACGTATATAACATCCCAACCGAGATGTACGGGACGACACGAACGGGATTCTGTAAAACATTGCCAACGAGGGGCTAGATGGGATAGGTTAGGTTATGTTACGTTACAGACGTATATAATGTTCCCACTGAGAAGAAGGGGCCGATACGCCAGGAATGTCGTAAAATACTGCATCCGAGATGTTAGCCTGCCTTAAGTTAAGATATATATCGCTGTAGACGGATATAATGTCCCATCCGAGACGTACGGGACTACACGAACGGGACTCTGTAAAACATTGCCAACGAGGGGCTAGGTGGGATAGGTTAGGTTATGTTACGTTACAGACGTATATAATGTTCCCACCGAGAAGTAGGGGCCGATACTCCAAGAATGTTGTAAAATACTACATCCGAGATGTTAGCCTGCCTTACGTTAGGATATATATCGCTGTAGACGCATATAACATCCCATCCGAGATGTACGGGACGACAGGAACGGGATTCTGTAAAACATTACCAGCGAGGGGCTAGATGGGTTAGGTTAGGTTATGTTACGTTATAGACGTGTATAATGTTCCCACCGAGAAGTACGGGCCGATACGCCAGGAATGTTGTAAAATACTGCATCCGAGATGTTAGCCTGCCTTAGGTTAGGATATATATCGCTGTAGACGTATATAACATCCCAACCGAGATGTACGGGACGACAGGAACGGGATTC
The DNA here is from genome assembly GCA_963969225.1 of Xylocopa violacea. Lineage (NCBI taxonomy): Eukaryota > Metazoa > Arthropoda > Insecta > Hymenoptera > Apidae > Xylocopa > Xylocopa violacea. The sequence continues at coordinate 864,060 of CAXAJV010000807.1, forward strand.
TGTAAAAAATTACCAGCGAGGGGCTAGATGGGTTAGGTTAGGTTATGTTACGTTATAGACGTGTATAATGTTCCCACCGAGAAGTAGAGCCGATACGCCAGGAATGTTGTAAAATACTGCATCCGAGATGTTAGCCTGCCTTAGGTTAGGATATATAACGCTATAGACGTATATAACATCCCATCCGAGATGTACGGGACGACAGGAACGGGATTCTGTGAAACATTACCAGCGAGGTGCTAGATGGGTTAGGTTAGGTTATGTTACGTTATAGTCGTATATAATGTTCCCACCGAGAAGTATGGGCCGATACTCCAAGAATGTTGTAAAATACTACATCCGAGATGTTAGCCTGCCTTACGTTAGGAAATATAACGCTGTAGACGTATATAATGTCCCATCCGAGACGTACGGGACGACACGAACGGGATTCTGTAAAACATTACCAGCGTGGGGCTAGATGTGTTAGGTTAGGTTATGTTACGTTATAGACGTGTATAATGTTCCCACCGAGAAGTACGGGCCGATACGCCAGGAATGTTGTAAAATACTGCATCCGAGATGTTAGCCTGCCTTAGGTTAGGATGTATATCGCTGTAGACGTATATAACATCCCAACCGAGATGTACGGGACGACAGGAACGGGATTCTGTAAAAAATTACCAGCGAGGAGCTAGATGGGTTAGGTTAGGTTATGTTACGTTATAGACGTGTATAATGTTCCCACCGAGAAGTAGAGCCGATACGCCAGGAATGTTGTAAAATACTGCATCCGAGATGTTAGCCTGCCTTAGGTTAGGATATATAACGCTATAGACGTATATAACATCCCATCCGAGATGTACGGGACGACAGGAACGGGATTCTGTAAAACATTACCAGCGAGGGGCTAGATGGGTTAGGTTAGGTTATGTTACGTTATAGACGTGTATAATGTTCCCACCGAGAAGTAGAGCCGATACGCCAGGAATGTTGTAAAATACTGCATCCGAGATGTTAGCCTGCCTTAGGTTAGGATATATATCGCTGTAGACGTATATAATATCCCAACCGAGATGTACGGGACGACACGAACGGGATTCTGTAAAACATTGCCAACGAGGGGCTAGGTGGGATAGGTTAGGTTATGTTACGTTACAGACGTATATAATGTTCCCACCGAGAAGTAGGGGCCGATACTCCAAGAATGTTGTAAAATACTACATCCGAGATGTTAGCCTGCCTTACGTTAGGATATATATCGCTGTAGACGCATATAACATCCCATCCGAGATGTACGGGACGACAGGAACGGGATTCTGTAAAACATTACCAGCGAGGGGCTAGATGGGTTAGGTTAGGTTATGTTACGTTATAGACGTGTATAATGTTCCCACCGAGAAGTACGGGCCGATACGCCAGGAATGTTGTAAAATACTGCATCCGAGATGTTAGCCTGCCTTAGGTTAGGATATATATCGCTGTAGACGTATATAACATCCCAACCGAGATGTACGGGACGACAGGAACGGGATTCTGTAAAAAATTACCAGCGAGGGGCTAGATGGGTTAGGTTAGGTTATGTTACGTTATAGACGTGTATAATGTTCCCACCGAGAAGTAGAGCCGATACGCCAGGAATGTTGTAAAATACTGCATCCGAGATGTTAGCCTGCCTTAGGTTAGGATATATAACGCTATAGACGTATATAACATCCCATCCGAGATGTACGGGACGACAGGAACGGGATTCTGTAAAACATTACCAGCGAGGGGCTAGATGGGTTAGGTTAGGTTATGTTACGTTATAGACGTGTATAATGTTCCCACCGAGAAGTAGAGCCGATACGCCAGGAATGTTGTAAAATACTGCATCCGAGATGTTAGCCTGCCTTAGGTTAAGATATATAACGCTATAGACGTATATAATATCCCAACCGAGATGTACGGGACGACACGAACGGGATTCTGTAAAACATTGCCAACGAGGGGCTAGATGGGATACGTTAGGTTATGTTACGTTATAGACGTATATAATGTTCCCACCGAGAAGTATGGGCCGATACTCCAAGAATGTTGTAAAATACTACATCCGAGATGTTAGCCTGCCTTACGTTAGGAAATATAACGCTGTAGACGTATATAATGTCCCATCCGAGACGTACGGGACGACACGAACGGGATTCTGTAAAACATTACCAGCGAGGGGCTAGATGTGTTAGGTTAGGTTATGTTACGTTATAGACCTATATAATGTTCCCACGGTGAAGTAGGGCCCGATACTCCAAGATTGTTGTAAAATACTACATCCGAGATGTTAGCCTGCCTTACGTTAGGATATATATCGCTGTAGACGTATATAACTTCCCAACCGAGATGTACGGGACGACAGGAACGGGATTCTGTAAAACATTACCAGCGAGGGGCTAGATGGGTTAGGTTAGGTTATGTTACGTTATAGACGTGTATAATGTTCCCACCGAGAAGTATGGGCCGATACGCCAGGAATGTTGTAAAATACTGCATCCGAGATGTTAGCCTGCCTTAGGTTAGGATATATAAAGCTATAGACGTATATAATATCCCAACCCAGATGTACAGGACGACACGAACGGGATTCTGTAGAATATTACCAGCGAGGGGCTAGATAGGTTAGGTTAGGTTATGCTACGTTATAGACGTGTATAATGTTAGCACGGTGAAGTACGGGCCGATACGCCAGGAATGGCGTAAAATACTGCGACCGAGATGGTAGACTGCCTTAGGTTAGGATATATAACGCTGTAGACGTATATAACGTCCCAAACGAGACCTACGGGACGACACGAACGGTATTCTGTAAAACATTACCAGCGAGGGGCTAGATGTGTTAGGATAGGTTATATTACGTTATAGACCTATATAATGTTCCCGCCGAGAAGTAGGGTCCGATACGCCAGGAATGTTGTAAAATACTGCAACCGAGATGTTAGCCTGCCTTACGTTAGGATATATATCGCTGTAGACGTATATAACATCCCATCCGAGATGTACGGGACGACAGGAACGGGATTCTGTAAAACATTACCAGCGAGGGGCTAGATGGGTTAGGTTAGGTTATGTTACGTTATAGACGTGTATAATGTTCCCACCGAGAAGTAGAGCCGATACGCCAGGAATGGCGTAAAATACTTCATCCGAGATGTTAGCCTGCCTTAGGTTAGGATATATAACGCTGTAGACGTATATAATGTCCCAACCGAGACGTAGGGGACGACACGAACGGGATTCGGTAAGACATTACCAGCGAGGGGCTAGATGTGTTAGGTTAAGTTATGTTACGTTATAGACCTATATAATGTTCCCACCGAGAAGTATGGGCCGATACGCCAGGAATGTTGTAAAATACTGCAACCGAGATGTTAGCCTGCCTTAGGTTAGGATATATAACGCTGTAGACGTTTATAATGTCCCAACAGAGACGTACGGGACGTCAGGAACGGGATTCTGTAAAACATTACCAGCGAGGGGCTAGATGGGTTAGGTTAGGTTGTGATACGTTATAAACGTATATAATGTTCCCACCGAGAAGTAGGGGCCGATATGCCAGGAATGTTGTAAAATACTGCATCCGAGATGTTAGCCTGCCTTAGGTTAGGATATATAACGCTATAGACGTATATAATATCCCAACCGAGATGTACGGGACGCCACGAACGGGATTCTGTAAAATATTACGAGCGAGGGGCTAGATGGGTTAGGTTAGGTTATGTTACGTTACAGACGTATATAATGTTCCCACCGAGAAGTAGGGGCCGATACTCCAAGAATGTTGTAAAATACGACATCCGAGATGTTAGCCTGCCTTACGTTAGGATATATATCGCTGTAGACGTATATAACTTCCCAACCGAGATGTACGGGACGACAGGAACGGGATTCTGTAAAACATTACCAGCGAGGGGCTAGATGGGTTAGGTTAGGTTATGTTACGTTATAGACGTGTATAATGTTCCCACCGAGAAGTATGGGCCGATACGCCAGGAATGTTGTAAAATACTGCATCCGAGATGTTAGCCTGCCTTAGGTTAAGATATATAACGCTATAGACGTATATAATATCCCAAACGAGATGTACGGGACGACACGAACGGGATTCTGTAAAACATTGCCAACGAGGTGCTAGATGGGATAGGTTAGGTTATGTTACGTTATAGACGTATATAATGTTCCCACCGAGAAGTATGGGCCGATACTCCAAGAATGTTGTAAAATACTACATCCGAGATGTTAGCCTGCCTTACGTTAGGAAATATAACGCTGTAGACGTATATAATGTCCCATCCGAGACGTACGGGACGACACGAACGGGATTCTGTAAAACATTACCAGCGAGGGGCTAGATGTGTTAGGTTAGGTTATGTTACGTTATAGACCTATATAATGTTCCCACGGTGAAGTAGGGCCCGATACTCCAAGATTGTTGTAAAATACTACATCCGAGATGTTAGCCTGCCTTACGTTAGGATATATATCGCTGTAGACGTATATAACTTCCCAACCGAGATGTACGGGACGACAGGAACGGGATTCTGTAAAACATTACCAGCGAGGGGCTAGAAGGGTTAGGTTAGGTTATGTTACGTTATAGACGTGTATAATGTTCCCACCGAGAAGTATGGGCCGATACGCCAGGAATGTTGTAAAATACTGCATCCGAGATGTTAGCCTGCCTTAGGTTAGGATATATAAAGCTATAGACGTATATAATATCCCAACCCAGATGTACAGGACGACACGAACGGGATTCTGTAAAATATTACCAGCGAGGGGCTAGGTGGGTTAGGTTAGGTTATGCTACGTTATAGACGTGTATAATGTTCCCACGGTGAAATACGGGCCGATACGCCAGGAATGGCGTAAAATACTGCGACCGAGATGGTAGACTGCCCTAGGTTAGGATATATAACGCTGTAGACGTATATAACGTCCCAAACGAGACCTACGGGACGACACGAACGGTATTCTGTAAAACATTACCAGCGAGGGGCTAGCTGGGTTAGGTTAGGTTATGTTACGTTATAGACGTGTATAATGTTCCCACCGAGAAGTAGGGGCCGATACTCCAAGAATGTTGTAAAATACCACATCCGAGATGTTAGCCTGCCTTACGTTAGGATATATATCGCTGTAGACTTATATAACTTCCCAACCGAGATGTACGGGACGACAGGAACGGGATTCTGTAAAACATTACCAGCGAGGGGCTAGATGGGTTAGGTTAGGTTATGTTACGTTATAGACGTGTATAATGTTCCCACCGAGAAGTAGAGCCGATACGCCAGGAATGGCGTAAAATACTTCATCCGAGATATTAGCCTGCCTTAGGTTAGGATATATAACGCTGTAGACGTATATAATGTCCCAACCGAGACGTAGGGGACGACACGAACGGGATTCGGTAAAACATTACCAGCGAGGGGCTAGATGTGTTAGGTTAAGTTATGTTACGTTATAGACCTATATAATGTTCCCACCGAGAAGTAGGGGCCGATACTCCAAGAATGTTGTAAAATACTACATCCGAGATGTTAGCCTGCCTTACGTTAGGATATATATCGCTGTAGACGTGTATAACTTCCCAACCGAGATGTACGGGACGACAGGAACGGGATTCTGTAAAACATTACCAGCGAGGGGCTAGATGGGTTAGGTTAGGTTATGTTACGTTATAGTACGTGTATAATGTTCCCACCGAGAAGTATGGGCCGATACGCCAGGAATGCTGTAAAATACTGCATCCGAGATGTTAGCCTGCCTTAGGTTAAGATATATAACGCTATAGACGTATATAATATCCCAACCGAGATGTACGGGACGACACGAACGGGATTCTGTAAAACATTGCCAACGAGGGGCTAGATGGGATAGGTTAGGTTATGTTACGTTATAGACGTATATAATGTTACCACCGAGAAGTATGGGCCGATACTCCAAGAATGTTGTAAAATACTACATCCGAGATGTTAGCCTGCCTTACGTTAGGAAATATAACGCTGTAGACGTATATAATGTCCCATCCGAGACGTACGGGACGACACGAACGGGATTCTGTAAAACATTGCCAACGAGGGACTAGATGGGATAGGTTAGGTTATGTTACGTTGTAGACGTATATAATGTTCCCACCGAGAAGTAGGGGCCGATTCTCCAAGAATGTTGTAAAATACCACATCCGAGATGTTAGCCTGCCTTACGTTAGGATATATATCGCTGTAGACGTATATAACTTCCCAACCGAGATGTACGGGACGACAGGAACGGGATTCTGTAAAACATTACCAGCGAGGGGCTAGATGGGTTAGGTTAGGTTATGTTACGTTATAGACGTGTATAATGTTCCCACCGAGAAGTAGAGCCGATACGCCAGGAATGGCGTAAAATACTTCATCCGAGATGTTAGCCTGCCTTAGGTTAGGATATATAACGCTGTAGACGTATATAATGTCCCAACCGAGACGTAGGGGACGACACGAACGGGATTCGGTAAAACATTACCAGCGAGGGGCTAGATGTGTTAGGTTAAGTTATGTTACGTTATAGACCTATATAATGTTCCCACCGAGAAGTATGGGCCGATACGCCAGGAATGTTGTAAAATACTGCAACCGAGATGTTAGCCTGCCTTAGGTTAGGATATATAACGCTGTAGACGTTTATAATGTCCCAACAGAGACGTACGGGACGTCAGGAACGGGATTCTGTAAAACATTACCAGCGAGGGGCTAGATGGGTTAGGTTATGTTGTGATACGTTATAAACGTATATAATGTTCCCACCGAGAAGTAGGGGCCGATATGCCAGGAATGTTGTAAAATACTGCATCCGAGATGTTAGCCTGCCTTAGGTTAGGATATATAACGCTATAGACGTATATAATATCCCAACCGAGATGTACGGGACGCCACGAACGGGATTCTGTAAAATATTACCAGCGAGGGCCTAGATGGGTTGGTTAGGTTATGTTACGTTATAGACGTGTATAATGTTCCCACCGAGAAGTAGAGCCGATACGCCAGGAATGGCGTAAAATACTGCGACCGAGATGGTAGACTGCCTTAGGTTAGGATATATGGATATAACGCTGTAGACGTATATAACGTCCCAAACGAGACCTACGGGACGACACGAACGGTATTCTGTAAAACATTACCAGCGAGGGGCTAGATGTGTTAGGTTAGGTTAGATTACGTTATAGACCTATATAATGTTCCCGCCGAGAAGTAGGGGCCGATACGCCAGGAATGTTGTAAAATACTACATCCGAGATGATAGCCTGCCTTAGGTTAGGATATATATCGCTGTAGACGTATATAACATCCCAACCGAGATGTACGGGACGACAGGAACGGGATTCTGTAAAACATTACCAGCGAGGGGCTAGATGGGTTAGGTTAGGTTATGTTACGTTATAGACGTGTATAATGTTCCCACCGAGAAGTAGAGCCGATACGCCAGGAATGTTGTAAAATACTGCATCCGAGATGTTAGCCTGCCTTACGTTAGGATATATATCGCTGTAGACGAATATAACATCCCAACCGAGATGTACGGGACGACAGGAACGGGATTCTGTAAAACATTACCAGCGAGGGGCTAGATGGGTTAGGTTGGGGTATGTTACGTTATTGACGTATATAATGTTCCCACCGAGAAGTAGGGGCCGATACTCCAAGAATGTTGTAAAATACCACATCCGAGATGTTAGCCTGCCTTACGTTAGGATATATATCGCTGTAGACGTATATAACTTCCCAACCGAGATGTACGGGACGACAGGAACGGGATTCTGTAAAACATTACCAGCGAGGGGCTAGATGGGTTAGGTTAGGTTATGTTACGTTATAGACGTGTATAATGTTCCCACCGAGAAGTAGAGCCGATACGCCAGGAATGGCGTAAAATACTTCATCCGAGATGTTAGCCTGCCTTAGGTTAGGATATATAACGCTGTAGACGTATATAATGTCCCAACCGAGACGTAGGGGACGACACGAACGGGATTCGGTAAAACATTACCAGCGAGGGGCTAGATGGGTTAGGTTAGGTTATGTTACGTTATAGACCTGTATAATGTTCCCACGGTGAAGTAGGGGCCGATACGCCAGGAATGGCGTATAATACTTCATCCGAGATGTTAGCCTGCCTTAGGTTAGGATATATATTGCTTTAGACGTTTATAATGTTCCAACCGAGATGTACGGGACGACAGGAACGGGATTCTGTAAAACATTACCAGCGAGGGCCTAGATGGGTTAGGTTAGGTTATGTTACGTTATAGACGTGTATAATGTTCCCACCGAGAAGTAGAGCCGGTACGCCAGGAATGGCGTAAAATACTGCGACCGAGATGGTAGACTGCCTTAGGTTAGGATATATAACGCTGTAGACGTATATAACGTCCCAAACGAGACCTACGGGACGACACGAACCGTATTCTGTAAAACATTACCAGCGAGGGGCTAGATGTGTTAGGTTAGGTTAGATTACGTTATAGACCTATATAATGTTCCCGCCGAGAAGTAGGGGCCGATACGACAGGAATGTTGTAAAATACTACATCCGAGATGATAGCCTGCCTTAGGTTAGGATATATATCGCTGTAGACGTATATAACATCCCAACCGAGATGTACGGGACGACAGGAACGGGATTCTGTAAAACATTACCAGCGAGGGGCTAGATGGGTTAGGTTAGGTTATGTTACGTTATAGACGTGTATAATGTTCCCACCGAGAAGTAGAGCCGATACGCCAGGAATGTCGTAAAATACTGCATCCGAGATGTTAGCCTGCCTTAAGTTAAGATATATAACGCTGTAGACGGATATAATGTCCCATCCGAGACGTACGGGACGACATGAACGGGACTCTGTAAAACATTACCAGCGAGGGGCTAGATGTGTTAGGTTAGGTTATGTTACCTTATAGACCTATATAATGTTCCCACGGTGAAGTAGGGCCCGATACTCCAAGATTGTTGTAAAATACTACATCCGAGATGTTAGCCTGCCTTACGTTAGGATATATATCGCTGTAGACGTATATAACTTCCCAACCGAGATGTACGGGACGACAGGAACGGGATTCTGTAAAACATTACCAGCGAGGGGCTAGATGGGTTGGGTTAGGTTATGTTACGTTATAGACGTGTATAATGTTCCCACCGAGAAGTATGGGCCGATACGCCAGGAATGTTGTAAAATACTGCATCCGAGATGTTAGCCTGCCTTAGGTTAGGATATATAAAGCTATAGACGTATATAATATCCCAACCCCGATGTACAGGACGACACGAACGGGATTCTGTAAAATATTACCAGCGAGGGGCTAGATGGGTTAGGTTAGGTTATGCTACGTTATAGACGTGTATAATGTTCCCACGGTGAAGTACGGGCCGATACGCCAGGAATGGCGTAAAATACTGCGACCGAGATGGAAGACTGCCCTAGGTTAGGATATATAACGCTGTAGACGTATATAACGTCCCAAACGAGACCTACGGGACGACACGAACGGTATTCTGTAAAACTTTACCAGCGAGGGGCTAGATGTGTTAGGTTAGGTTAGATTACGTTATAGACCTATATAATGTTCCCGCCGAGAAGTAGGGGCCGATACGCCAGGAATGTTGTAAAATACTACATCCGAGATGATAGCCTGCCTTAGGTTAGGATATATATCGCTGTAGACGTATATAACATCCCAACCGAGATGTACGGGACGACAGGAACGGGATTCTGTAAAACATTAACAGCGAGGGGCTAGATGGGTTAGGTTAGGTTATGTTACGTTATAGACGTGTATAATGTTCCCACCGAGAAGTAGAGCCGATACGCCAGGAATGTCGTAAAATACTGCATCCGAGATGTTAGCCTGCCTTAAGTTAAGATATATAACGCTGTAGACGGATATAATGTCCCATCCGAGACGTACGGGACGACATGAACGGGACTCTGTAAAACATTACCAGCGAGGGGCTAGATGTGTTAGGTTAGGTTATGTTACCTTATAGACCTATATAATGTTCCCACCGAGAAGTGTGGGCCGATACGCCAGGAATGTTGTAAAATACTGCAACCGAGATGTTAGCCTGCCTTAGGTTAGGATATATAACGCTGTAGACGTTTATAATGTCCCAACAGAGACGTACGGGACGTCAGGAACGGGATTCTGTAAAACATTACCAGCGAGGGGCTAGATGGGTTAGGTTAGGTTATGTTACGTTATAGACCTGTATAATGTTCCCACGGTGAAGTAGGGGCCGATACGCCAGGAATGGCGTATAATACTTCATCCGAGATGTTAGCCTGCCTTAGGTTAGGATATATATTGCTTTAGACGTTTATAATGTTCCAACCGAGATGTACGGGACGACAGGAACGGGATTCTGTAAAACATTACAAGCGAGGGCCTAGATGGGTTAGGTTAGGTTATGTTACGTTATAGACGTGTATAATGTTCCCACCGAGAAGTAGAGCCGGTACGCCAGGAATGGCGTAAAATACTGCGACCGAGATGGTAGACTGCCTTAGGTTAGGATATATAACGCTGTAGACGTATATAACGTCCCAAACGAGACCTACGGGACGACACGAACCGTATTCTGTAAAACATTACCAGCGAGGGGCTAGATGTGTTAGGTTAGGTTAGATTACGTTATAGACCTATATAATGTTCCCGCCGAGAAGTAGGGGCCGATACGCCAGGAATGTTGTAAAATACTACATCCGAGATGATAGCCTGCCTTAGGTTAGGATATATATCGCTGTAGACGTATATAACATCCCAACCGAGATGTACGGGACGACAGGAACGGGATTCTGTAAAACATTACCAGCGAGGGGCTAGATGGGTTAGGTTAGGTTATGTTACGTTATAGACGTGTATAATGTTCCCACCGAGAAGTAGAGCCGATACGCCAGGAATGTCGTAAAATACTGCATCCGAGATGTTAGCCTGCCTTAAGTTAAGATATATAACGCTGTAGACGGATATAATGTCCCATCCGAGACGTACGGGACGACATGAACGGGACTCTGTAAAACATTACCAGCGAGGGGCTAGATGTGTTAGGTTAGGTTATGTTACCTTATAGACCTATATAATGTTCCCACGGTGAAGTAGGGCCCGATACTCCAAGATTGTTGTAAAATACTACATCCGAGATGTTAGCCTGCCTTACGTTAGGATATATATCGCTGTAGACGTATATAACTTCCCAACCGAGATGTACGGGACGACAGGAACGGGATTCTGTAAAACATTACCAGCGAGGGGCTAGATGGGTTGGGTTAGGTTATGTTACGTTATAGACGTGTATAATGTTCCCACCGAGAAGTATGGGCCGATACGCCAGGAATGTTGTAAAATACTGCATCCGAGATGTTAGCCTGCCTTAGGTTAGGATATATAAAGCTATAGACGTATATAATATCCCAACCCAGATGTACAGGACGACACGAACGGGATTCTGTAAAATATTACCAGCGAGGGGCTAGATGGGTTAGGTTAGGTTATGCTACGTTATAGACGTGTATAATGTTCCCACGGTGAAGTACGGGCCGATACGCCAGGAATGGCGTAAAATACTGCGACCGAGATGGAAGACTGCCCTAGGTTAGGATATATAACGCTGTAGACGTATATAACGTCCCAAACGAGACCTACGGGACGACACGAACGGTATTCTGTAAAACTTTACCAGCGAGGGGCTAGATGTGTTAGGTTAGGTTAGATTACGTTATAGACCTATATAATGTTCCCGCCGAGAAGTAGGGGCCGATACGCCAGGAATGTTGTAAAATACTACATCCGAGATGATAGCCTGCCTTAGGTTAGGATATATATCGCTGTAGACGTATATAACATCCCAACCGAGATGTACGGGACGACAGGAACGGGATTCTGTAAAACATTACCAGCGAGGGGCTAGATGGGTTAGGTTAGGTTATGTTACGTTATAGACGTGTATAATGTTCCCACCGAGAAGTAGAGCCGATACGCCAGGAATGTCGTAAAATACTGCATCCGAGATGTTAGCCTGCCTTAAGTTAAGATATATAACGCTGTAGACGGATATAATGTCCCATCCGAGACGTACGGGACGACATGAACGGGACTCTGTAAAACATTACCAGCGAGGGGCTAGATGTGTTAGGTTAGGTTATGTTACCTTATAGACCTATATAATGTTCCCACCGAGAAGTATGGGCCGATACGCCAGGAATGTTGTAAAATACTGCAACCGAGATGTTAGCCTGCCTTAGGTTAGGATATATAACGCTGTAGACGTTTATAATGTCCCAACAGAGACGTACGGGACGTCAGGAACGGGATTCTGTAAAACATTACCAGCGAGGGGCTAGATGGGTTAGGTTAGGTTGTGATACGTTATAAACGTATATAATGTTCCCACCGAGAAGTAGGGGCCGATATGCCAGGAATGTTGTAAAATACTGCATCCGAGATGTTAGCCTGCCTTAGGTTAGGATATATAACGCTATAGACGTATATAATATCCCAACCGAGATGTACGGGACGCCACGAACGGGATTCTGTAAAATATTACGAGCGAGGGGCTAGATGGGTTAGGTTAGGTTATGTTACGTTACAGACGTATATAATGTTCCCACCGAGAAGTAGGGGCCGATACTCCAAGAATGTTGTAAAATACGACATCCGAGATGTTAGCCTGCCTTACGTTAGGATATATATCGCTGTAGACGTATATAACTTCCCAACCGAGATGTACGGGACGACAGGAACGGGATTCTGTAAAACATTACCAGCGAGGGGCTAGATGGGTTAGGTTAGGTTATGTTACGTTATAGACGTGTATAATGTTCCCACCGAGAAGTATGGGCCGATACGCCAGGAATGTTGTAAAATACTGCATCCGAGATGTTAGCCTGCCTTAGGTTAAGATATATAACGCTATAGACGTATATAATATCCCAAACGAGATGTACGGGACGACACGAACGGGATTCTGTAAAACATTGCCAACGAGGTGCTAGATGGGATAGGTTAGGTTATGTTACGTTATAGACGTATATAATGTTCCCACCGAGAAGTATGGGCCGATACTCCAAGAATGTTGTAAAATACTACATCCGAGATGTTAGCCTGCCTTACGTTAGGAAATATAACGCTGTAGACGTATATAATGTCCCATCCGAGACGTACGGGACGACACGAACGGGATTCTGTAAAACATTACCAGCGAGGGGCTAGATGTGTTAGGTTAGGTTATGTTACGTTATAGACCTATATAATGTTCCCACGGTGAAGTAGGGCCCGATACTCCAAGATTGTTGTAAAATACTACATCCGAGATGTTAGCCTGCCTTACGTTAGGATATATATCGCTGTAGACGTATATAACTTCCCAACCGAGATGTACGGGACGACAGGAACGGGATTCTGTAAAACATTACCAGCGAGGGGCTAGAAGGGTTAGGTTAGGTTATGTTACGTTATAGACGTGTATAATGTTCCCACCGAGAAGTATGGGCCGATACGCCAGGAATGTTGTAAAATACTGCATCCGAGATGTTAGCCTGCCTTAGGTTAGGATATATAAAGCTATAGACGTATATAATATCCCAACCCAGATGTACAGGACGACACGAACGGGATTCTGTAAAATATTACCAGCGAGGGGCTAGATGGGTTAGGTTAGGTTATGCTACGTTATAGACGTGTATAATGTTCCCACGGTGAAATACGGGCCGATACGCCAGGAATGGCGTAAAATACTGCGACCGAGATGGTAGACTGCCATAGGTTAGGATATATAACGCTGTAGACGTATATAACGTCCCAAACGAGACCTACGGGACGACACGAACGGTATTCTGTAAAACATTACCAGCGAGGGGCTAGCTGGGTTAGGTTAGGTTATGTTACGTTATAGACGTGTATAATGTTCCCACCGAGAAGTAGGGGCCGATACTCCAAGAATGTTGTAAAATACCACATCCGAGATGTTAGCCTGCCTTACGTTAGGATATATATCGCTGTAGACTTATATAACTTCCCAACCGAGATGTACGGGACGACAGGAACGGGATTCTGTAAAACATTACCAGCGAGGGGCTAGATGGGTTAGGTTAGGTTATGTTACGTTATAGACGTGTATAATGTTCCCACCGAGAAGTAGAGCCGATACGCCAGGAATGGCGTAAAATACTTCATCCGAGATATTAGCCTGCCTTAGGTTAGGATATATAACGCTGTAGACGTATATAATGTCCCAACCGAGACGTAGGGGACGACACGAACGGGATTCGGTAAAACATTACCAGCGAGGGGCTAGATGTGTTAGGTTAAGTTATGTTACGTTATAGACCTATATAATGTTCCCACCGAGAAGTACGGGCCGATACTCCAAGAATGTTGTAAAATACTACATCCGAGATGTTAGCCTGCCTTACGTTAGGATATATATCGCTGTAGACGTATATAACTTCCCAACCGAGATGTACGGGACGACAGGAACGGGATTCTGTAAAACATTACCAGCGAGGGGCTAGATGGGTTAGGTTAGGTTATGTTACGTTATAGTACGTGTATAATGTTCCCACCGAGAAGTATGGGCCGATACGCCAGGAATGCTGTAAAATACTGCATCCGAGATGTTAGCCTGCCTTAGGTTAAGATATATAACGCTATAGACGTATATAATATCCCAACCGAGATGTACGGGACGACACGAACGGGATTCTGTAAAACATTGCCAACGAGGGGCTAGATGGGATAGGTTAGGTTATGTTACGTTATAGACGTATATAATGTTCCCACCGAGAAGTATGGGCCGATACTCCAAGAATGTTGTAAAATACTACATCCGAGATGTTAGCCTGCCTTACGTTAGGAAATATAACGCTGTAGACGTATATAATGTCCCATCCGAGACGTACGGGACGACACGAACGGGATTCTGTAAAACATTGCCAACGAGGGACTAGATGGGATAGGTTAGGTTATGTTACGTTGTAGACGTATATAATGTTCCCACCGAGAAGTAGGGGCCGATACTCCAAGAATGTTGTAAAATACCACATCCGAGATGTTAGCCTGCCTTACGTTAGGATATATATCGCTGTAGACGTATATAACTTCCCAACCGAGATGTACGGGACGACAGGAACGGGATTCTGTAAAACATTACCAGCGAGGGGCTAGATGGGTTAGGTTAGGTTATGTTACGTTATAGACGTGTATAATGTTCCCACCGAGAAGTAGAGCCGATACGCCAGGAATGGCGTAAAATACTTCATCCGAGATGTTAGCCTGCCTTAGGTTAGGATATATAACGCTGTAGACGTATATAATGTCCCAACCGAGACGTAGGGGACGACACGAACGGGATTCGGTAAAACATTACCAGCGAGGGGCTAGATGGGTTAGGTTAGGTTATGTTACGTTATAGACCTGTATAATGTTCCCACGGTGAAGTAGGGGCCGATACGCCAGGAATGGCGTATAATACTTCATCCGAGATGTTAGCCTGCCTTAGGTTAGGATATATATTGCTTTAGACGTTTATAATGTTCCAACCGAGATGTACGGGACGACAGGAACGGGATTCTGTAAAACATTACCAGCGAGGGCCTAGATGGGTTAGGTTAGGTTATGTTACGTTGTAGACGTATATAATGTTCGCACCGAGAAGTAGGGGCCGATACTCCAAGAATGTTGTAAAATACCACATCCGAGATGTTAGCCTGCCTTACGTTAGGATATATATCGCTGTAGACGTATATAACTTCCCAACCGAGATGTACGGGACGACAGAAACGGGATTCTGTAAAACATTACCAGCGAGGGGCTAGATGGGTTAGGTTAGGTTATGTTACGTTATAGACGTGTATAATGTTCCCACCGAGAAGTAGAGCCGATACGCCAGGAATGGCGTAAAATACTTCATCCGAGATGATAGCCTGCCTTAGGTTAGGATATATATCGCTGTAGACGTATATAACATCCCAACCGAGATGTACGGGACGACACGAACGGGATTCGGTAAAACATTACCAGCGAGGGGCTAAATGTGTTAGGTTAAGTTATGTTACGTTATAGACCTATATAATGTTCCCACCGAGAAGTATGGGCCGATACGCCAGGAATGTTGTAAAATACTGCAACCGAGATGTTAGCCTGCCTTAGGTTAGGATATATAAAGCTATAGACGTATATAATATCCCAACCCAGATGTACAGGACGACACGAACGGGATTCTGTAAAATATTACCAGCGAGGGGCTAGATGGGTTAGGTTAGGTTATGCTACGTTATAGACGTGTATAATGTTCCCACGGTGAAATACGGGCCGATACGCCAGGAATGGCCTAAAATACTGCGACCGAGATGGTAGACTGCCCTAGGTTAGGATATATAACGCTGTAGACGTATATAACGTCCCAAACGAGACCTACGGGACGACACGAACGGTATTCTGTAAAACATTACCAGCGAGGGGCTAGCTGGGTTAGGTTAGGTTATGTTACGTTATAGACGTGTATAATGTTCCCACCGAGAAGTAGGGGCCGATACTCCAAGAATGTTGTAAAATACCACATCCGAGATGTTAGCCTGCCTTACGTTAGGATATATATCGCTGTAGACGTATATAACTTCCCAACCGAGATGTACGGGACGACAGGAACGGGATTCTGTAAAACATTACCAGCGAGGGGCTAGATGGGTTAGGTTAGGTTATGTTACGTTATAGACGTGTATAATGTTCCCACCGAGAAGTAGAGCCGATACGCCAGGAATGGCGTAAAATACTTCATCCGAGATGTTAGCCTGCCTTAGGTTAGGATATATAACGCTGTAGACGTATATAATGTCCCAACCGAGACGTAGGGGACGACACGAACGGGATTCGGTAAAACATTACCAGCGAGGGGCTAGATGTGTTAGGTTAAGTTATGTTACGTTATAGACCTATATAATGTTCCCACCGAGAAGTATGGGCCGATACGCCAGGAATGTTGTAAAATACTGCAACCGAGATGTTAGCCTGCCTTAGGTTAGGATATATAACGCTGTAGACGTTTATAATGTCCCAACAGAGACGTACGGGACGTCAGGAACGGGATTCTGTAAAACATTACCAGCGAGGGGCTAGATGGGTTAGGTTATGTTGTGATACGTTATAAACGTATATAATGTTCCCACCGAGAAGTAGGGGCCGATATGCCAGGAATGTTGTAAAATACTGCATCCGAGATGTTAGCCTGCCTTAGGTTAGGATATATAACGCTATAGACGTATATAATATCCCAACCGAGATGTACGGGACGCCACGAACGGGATTCTGTAAAATATTACCAGCGAGGGCCTAGATGGGTTGGTTAGGTTATGTTACGTTATAGACGTGTATAATGTTCCCACCGAGAAGTAGAGCCGATACGCCAGGAATGGCGTAAAATACTGCGACCGAGATGGTAGACTGCCTTAGGTTAGGATATATGGATATAACGCTGTAGACGTATATAACGTCCCAAACGAGACCTACGGGACGACACGAACGGTATTCTGTAAAACATTACCAGCGAGGGGCTAGATGTGTTAGGTTAGGTTAGATTACGTTATAGACCTATATAATGTTCCCGCCGAGAAGTAGGGGCCGATACGCCAGGAATGTTGTAAAATACTACATCCGAGATGATAGCCTGCCTTAGGTTAGGATATATATCGCTGTAGACGTATATAACATCCCAACCGAGATGTACGGGACGACAGGAACGGGATTCTGTAAAACATTACCAGCGAGGGGCTAGATGGGTTAGGTTAGGTTATGTTACGTTATAGACGTGTATAATGTTCCCACCGAGAAGTAGAGCCGATACGCCAGGAATGTTGTAAAATACTGCATCCGAGATGTTAGCCTGCCTTACGTTAGGATATATATCGCTGTAGACGAATATAACATCCCAACCGAGATGTACGGGACGACAGGAACGGGATTCTGTACAACATTACCAGCGAGGGGCTAGATGGGTTAGGTTGGGGTATGTTACGTTATTGACGTATATAATGTTCCCACCGAGAAGTAGGGGCCGATACTCCAAGAATGTTGTAAAATACCACATCCGAGATGTTAGCCTGCCTTACGTTAGGATATATATCGCTGTAGACGTATATAACTTCCCAACCGAGATGTACGGGACGACAGGAACGGGATTCTGTAAAACATTACCAGCGAGGGGCTAGATGGGTTAGGTTAGGTTATGTTACGTTATAGACGTGTATAATGTTCCCACCGAGAAGTAGAGCCGATACGCCAGGAATGGCGTAAAATACTTCATCCGAGATGTTAGCCTGCCTTAGGTTAGGATATATAACGCTGTAGACGTATATAATGTCCCAACCGAGACGTAGGGGACGACACGAACGGGATTCGGTAAAACATTACCAGCGAGGGGCTAGATGGGTTAGGTTAGGTTATGTTACGTTATAGACCTGTATAATGTTCCCACGGTGAAGTAGGGGCCGATACGCCAGGAATGTTGTAAAATACTGCAACCGAGATGTTAGCCTGCCTTAGGTTAGGATATATAACGCTGTAGACGTTTATAATGTCCCAACAGAGACGTACGGGACGTCAGGAACGGGATTCTGTAAAACATTACCAGCGAGGGGCTAGATGGGTTAGGTTAGGTTGTGATACGTTATAAACGTATATAATGTTCCCACCGAGAAGTAGGGGCCGATATGCCAGGAATGTTGTAAAATACTGCATCCGAGATGTTAGCCTGCCTTAGGTTAGGATATATAACGCTATAGACGTATATAATATCCCAACCGAGATGTACGGGACGCCACGAACGGGATTCTGTAAAACATTACCAGCGAGGGGCTAGATGTGTTAGGTTAGGTTAGATTACGTTATAGACCTATATAATGTTCCCGCCGAGAAGTAGGGGCCGATACGCCAGGAATGTTGTAAAATACTACATCCGAGATAATAGCCTGCCTTAGGTTAGGATATATATCGCTGTAGACGTATATAACATCCCAACCGAGATGTACGGGACGACAGGAACGGGATTCTGTAAAACATTACCAGCGAGGGGCTAGATGGGTTAGGTTAGGTTATGTTACGTTATAGACGTGTATAATGTTCCCACCGAGAAGTAGAGCCGATACGCCAGGAATGTCGTAAAATACTGCATCCGAGATGTTAGCCTGCCTTAAGTTAAGATATATAACGCTGTAGACGGATATAATGTCCCATCCGAGACGTACGGGACGACATGAACGGGACTCTGTAAAACATTACCAGCGAGGGGCTAGATGTGTTAGGTTAGGTTATGTTACCTTATAGACCTATATAATGTTCCCACGGTGAAGTAGGGCCCGATACTCCAAGATTGTTGTAAAATACTACATCCGAGATGTTAGCCTGCCTTACGTTAGGATATATATCGCTGTAGACGTATATAACTTCCCAACCGAGATGTACGGGACGACAGGAACGGGATTCTGTAAAACATTACCAGCGAGGGGCTAGATGGGTTGGGTTAGGTTATGTTACGTTATAGACGTGTATAATGTTCCCACCGAGAAGTATGGGCCGATACGCCAGGAATGTTGTAAAATACTGCATCCGAGATGTTAGCCTGCCTTAGGTTAGGATATATAAAGCTATAGACGTATATAATATCCCAACCCAGATGTACAGGACGACACGAACGGGATTCTGTAAAATATTACCAGCGAGGGGCTAGATGGGTTAGGTTAGGTTATGCTACGTTATAGACGTGTATAATGTTCCCACGGTGAAGTACGGGCCGATACGCCAGGAATGGCGTAAAATACTGCGACCGAGATGGAAGACTGCCCTAGGTTAGGATATATAACGCTGTAGACGTATATAACGTCCCAAACGAGACCTACGGGACGACACGAACGGTATTCTGTAAAACTTTACCAGCGAGGGGCTAGATGTGTTAGGTTAGGTTAGATTACGTTATAGACCTATATAATGTTCCCGCCGAGAAGTAGGGGCCGATACGCCAGGAATGTTGTAAAATACTACATCCGAGATGATAGCCTGCCTTAGGTTAGGATATATATCGCTGTAGACGTATATAACATCCCAACCGAGATGTACGGGACGACAGGAACGGGATTCTGTAAAACATTACCAGCGAGGGGCTAGATGGGTTAGGTTAGGTTATGTTACGTTATAGACGTGTATAATGTTCCCACCGAGAAGTAGAGCCGATACGCCAGGAATGTCGTAAAATACTGCATCCGAGATGTTAGCCTGCCTTAGGTTAGGATATATAATGCTGTAGAAGTTTATAATGTCCCATCCGAGGCGTACGGGACGACAGGAACGGGATTCTGTAAATCATTACCAGCGAGGGGCTAGATGGGTTAGGTTAGGTTGTGATACGTTATAAACGTATATAATGTTCCCACCGAGAAGTAGAGCCGATACGCCAGGAATGTTGTAAAATACTGCATCCGAGATATTAGCCTGCCTTAGGTTAAGATATATAACGCTATAGACGTATATAATATCCCAACCGAGATGTACGGGACGACACGAACGCGATTCTGTAAAACATTGCCAACGAGGGACTAGATGGGATAGGTTAGGTTATGTTACGTTATAGACGTATATAATGTTCGCACCGAGAAGTAGGGGCCGATACTCCAAGAATGTTGTAAAATACCACATCCGAGATGTTAGCCTGCCTTACGTTAGGATATATATCGCTGTAGACGTATATAACTTCCCAACCGAGATGTACGGGACGACAGAAACGGGATTCTGTAAAACATTACCAGCGAGGGGCTAGATGGGTTAGGTTAGGTTATGTTACGTTATAGACGTGTATAATGTTCCCACCGAGAAGTAGAGCCGATACGCCAGGAATGGCGTAAAATACTTCATCCGAGATGATAGCCTGCCTTAGGTTAGGATATATATCGCTGTAGACGTATATAACATCCCAACCGAGATGTACGGGACGACACGAACGGGATTCGGTAAAACATTACCAGCGAGGGGCTAGATGTGTTAGGTTAAGTTATGTTACGTTATAGACCTATATAATGTTCCCACCGAGAAGTATGGGCCGATACGCCAGGAATGTTGTAAAATACTGCAACCGAGATGTTAGCCTGCCTTAGGTTAGGATATATAACGCTGTAGACGTTTATAATGTCCCAACAGAGACGTACGGGACGTCAGGAACGGGATTCTGTAAAACATTACCAGCGAGGGGCTAGATGGGTTAGGTTAGGTTGTGATACGTTATAAACGTATATAATGTTCCCACCGAGAAGTAGGGGCCGATATGCCAGGAATGTTGTAAAATACTGCATCCGAGATGTTAGCCTGCCTTAGGTTAGGATATATAACGCTATAGACGTATATAATATCCCAACCGAGATGTACGGGACGCCACGAACGGGATTCTGTAAAACATTACCAGCGAGGGGCTAGATGTGTTAGGTTAGGTTAGATTACGTTATAGACCTATATAATGTTCCCGCCGAGAAGTAGG
Source organism: Xylocopa violacea (assembly GCA_963969225.1). Lineage (NCBI taxonomy): Eukaryota > Metazoa > Arthropoda > Insecta > Hymenoptera > Apidae > Xylocopa > Xylocopa violacea. The sequence continues at coordinate 885,615 of CAXAJV010000807.1, forward strand.
GGCCGATACTCCAAGAATGTTGTAAAATACCACATCCGAGATGTTAGCCTGCCTTACGTTAGGATATATATCGCTGTAGACGTATATAACTTCCCAACCGAGATGTACGGGACGACATGAACGGGATTCTGTAAAACATTACCAGCGAGGGGCTAGATGGGTTAGGTTAGGTTATGTTACGTTATAGACGTGTATAATGTTCCCACCGAGAAGTAGAGCCGATACGCCAGGAATGGCGTAAAATACTTCATCCGAGATGTTAGCCTGCCTTAGGTTAGGATATATAACGCTGTAGACGTATATAATGTCCCAACCGAGACGTAGGGGACGACAGGAACGGGATTCGGTAAAACATTACCAGCGAGGGGCTAGATGTGTTAGGTTAAGTTATGTTACGTTATAGACCTATATAATGTTCCCACCGAGAAGTATGGGCCGATACGCCAGGAATGTTGTAAAATACTGCAACCGAGATGTTAGCCTGCCTTAGGTTAGGATATATAACGCTGTAGACGTTTATAATGTCCCAACAGAGACGTACGGGACGTCAGGAACGGGATTCTGTAAAACATTACCAGCGAGGGGCTAGATGGGTTAGGTTAGGTTGTGATACATTATAAACGTATATAATGTTCCCACCGAGAAGTAGGGGCCGATATGCCAGGAATGTTGTAAAATACTGCATCCGAGATGTTAGCCTGCCTTAGGTTAGGATATATAACGCTATAGACGTATATAATATCCCAACCGAGATGTACGGGACGCCACGAACGGGATTCTGTAAAACATTACCAGCGAGGGGCTAGATGGGTTAGGTTAGGTTATGTTACGTTATAGACGTGTATAATGTTCCCACCGAGAAGTAGAGCCGATACGCCAGGAATGTCGTAAAATACTGCATCCGAGATGTTAGCCTGCCTTAAGTTAAGATATATAACGCTGTAGACGGATATAATGTCCCATCCGAGACGTACGGGACGACATGAACGGGACTCTGTAAAACATTACCAGCGAGGGGCTAGATGTGTTAGGTTAGGTTATGTTACCTTATAGACCTATATAATGTTCCCACCGAGAAGTATGGGCCGATACGGCAGGAATGTTGTAAAATACTGCAACCGAGATGTTAGCCTGCCTTAGGTTAGGATATATAACGCTGTAGAAGTTTATAATGTCCCATCCGAGGCGTACGGGACGACAGGAACGGGATTCTGTAAATCATTACCAGCGAGGGGCTAGATGGGTTAGGTTAGGTTGTGATACGTTATAAACGTATATAATGTTCCCACCGAGAAGTAGGGGCCGATATGCCAGGAATGTTGTAAAATACTGCATCCGAGATGTTAGCCTGCCTTAGGTTAGGATATATAACGCTATAGACGTATATAATATCCCAACCGAGATGTACGGGACGACAGGAACGGGATTCTGTAAAACATTACCAGCGAGGGGCTAGATGGGTTAGGTTAGGTTATGTTACGTTATAGACGTGTATAATGTTCCCACCGAGAAGTAGAGCCGATACGCCAGGAATGTTGTAAAATACTGCATCCGAGATATTAGCCTGCCTTAGGTTAAGATATATAACGCTATAGACGTATATAATATCCCAACCGAGATGTACGGGACGACACGAACGCGATTCTGTAAAACATTGCCAACGAGGGACTAGATGGGATAGGTTAGGTTATGTTACGTTGTAGACGTATATAATGCTCGCACCGAGAAGTAGGGGCCGATACTCCAAGAATGTTGTAAAATACCACATCCGAGATGTTAGCCTGCCTTACGTTAGGATATATATCGCTGTAGACGTATATAACTTCCCAACCGAGATGTACGGGACGACAGAAACGGGATTCTGTAAAACATTACCAGCGAGGGGCTAGATGGGTTAGGATAGGTTATGTTACGTTATAGACGTGTATAATGTTCCCACCGAGAAGTAGAGCCGATACGCCAGGAATGGCGTAAAATACTTCATCCGAGATGATAGCCTGCCTTAGGTTAGGATATATATCGCTGTAGACGTATATAACATCCCAACCGAGATGTACGGGACGACACGAACGGGATTCGGTAAAACATTACCAGCGAGGGGCTAGATGTGTTAGGTTAAGTTATGTTACGTTATAGACCTATATAATGTTCCCACCGAGAAGTATGGGCCGATACGCCAGGAATGTTGTAAAATACTGCAACCGAGATGTTAGCCTGCCTTAGGTTAGGATATATAACGCTGTAGACGTTTATAATGTCCCAACAGAGACGTACGGGACGTCAGGAACGGGATTCTGTAAAACATTACCAGCGAGGGGCTAGATGGGTTAGGTTAGGTTGTGATACGTTATAAACGTATATAATGTTCCCACCGAGAAGTAGGGGCCGATATGCCAGGAATGTTGTAAAATACTGCATCCGAGATGTTAGCCTGCCTTAGGTTAGGATATATAACGCTATAGACGTATATAATATCCCAACCGAGATGTACGGGACGCCACGAACGGGATTCTGTAAAACATTACCAGCGAGGGGCTAGATGTGTTAGGTTAGGTTAGATTACGTTATAGACCTATATAATGTTCCCGCCGAGAAGTAGGGGCCGATACTCCAAGAATGTTGTAAAATACCACATCCGAGATGTTAGCCTGCCTTACGTTAGGATATATATCGCTGTAGACGTATATAACTTCCCAACCGAGATGTACGGGACGACATGAACGGGATTCTGTAAAACATTACCAGCGAGGGGCTAGATGGGTTAGGTTAGGTTATGTTACGTTATAGACGTGTATAATGTTCCCACCGAGAAGTAGAGCCGATACGCCAGGAATGGCGTAAAATACTTCATCCGAGATGTTAGCCTGCCTTAGGTTAGGATATATAACGCTGTAGACGTATATAATGTCCCAACCGAGACGTAGGGGACGACACGAACGGGATTCGGTAAAACATTACCAGCGAGGGGCTAGATGTGTTAGGTTAAGTTATGTTACGTTATAGACCTATATAATGTTCCCACCGAGAAGTATGGGCCGATACGCCAGGAATGTTGTAAAATACTGCAACCGAGATGTTAGCCTGCCTTAGGTTAGGATATATAACGCTGTAGACGTTTATAATGTCCCAACAGAGACGTACGGGACGTCAGGAACGGGATTCTGTAAAACATTACCAGCGAGGGGCTAGATGGGTTAGGTTAGGTTGTGATACGTTATAGACGTGTATAATGTTCCCACCGAGAAGTAGAGCCGATACGCCAGGAATGTCGTAAAATACTGCATCCGAGATGTTAGCCTGCCTTAAGTTAAGATATATAACGCTGTAGACGGATATAATGTCCCATCCGAGACGTACGGGACGACATGAACGGGACTCTGTAAAACATTACCAGCGAGGGGCTAGATGTGTTAGGTTAGGTTATGTTACCTTATAGACCTATATAATGTTCCCACCGAGAAGTATGGGCCGATACGGCAGGAATGTTGTAAAATACTGCAACCGAGATGTTAGCCTGCCTTAGGTTAGGATATATAACGCTGTAGAAGTTTATAATGTCCCATCCGAGGCGTACGGGACGACAGGAACGGGATTCTGTAAATCATTACCAGCGAGGGGCTAGATGGGTTAGGTTAGGTTGTGATACGTTATAAACGTATATAATGTTCCCACCGAGAAGTAGGGGCCGATATGCCAGGAATGTTGTAAAATACTGCATCCGAGATGTTAGCCTGCCTTAGGTTAGGATATATAACGCTATAGACGTATATAATATCCCAACCGAGATGTACGGGACGCCAGGAACGGGATTCTGTAAAACATTACCAGCGAGGGGCTAGATGGGTTAGGTTAGGGTATGTTACGTTATAGACGTGTATAATGTTCCCACCGAGAAGTAGAGCCGATACGCCAGGAATGTTGTAAAATACTGCATCCGAGATATTAGCCTGCCTTAGGTTAAGATATATAACGCTATAGACGTATATAATATCCCAACCGAGATGTACGGGACGACACGAACGCGATTCTGTAAAACATTGCCAACGAGGGACTAGATGGGATAGGTTAGGTTATGTTACGTTGTAGAAGTATATAATGTTCCCACCGAGAAGTAGGGGCCGATACTACAAGAATGTTGTAAAATACCACATCCGAGATGTTAGCCTGCCTTACGCTAGGATATATATCGCTGTAGACGTATATAACTTCCCAACCGAGATGTACGGGACGACAGGAACGGGATTCTGTAAAACATTACCAGCGAGGGGCTAGATGGGTTAGGTTAGGTTATGTTACGTTATAGACGTGTATAATGTTCCCACCGAGAAGTAGAGCCGATACGCCAGGAATGGCGTAAAATACTTCATCCGAGATGTTAGCCTGCCTTAGGTTAGGATATATAACGCTGTAGACGTATATAATGTCCCAACCGAGACGTAGGGGACGACACGAACGGGATTCGGTAAAACATTACCAGCGAGGGGCTAGATGTGTTAGGTTAAGTTATGTTACGTTATAGACCTATATAATGTTCCCACCGAGAAGTATGGGCCGATACGCCAGGAATGTTGTAAAATACTGCAACCGAGATGTTAGCCTGCCTTAGGTTAGGATATATAACGCTGTAGACGTTTATAATGTCCCAACAGAGACGTACGGGACGTCAGGAACGGGATTCTGTAAAACATTACCAGCGAGGGGCTAGATGGGTTAGGTTAGGTTGTGATACGTTATAAACGTATATAATGTTCCCACCGAGAAGTAGGGGCCGATATGCCAGGAATGTTGTAAAATACTGCATCCGAGATGTTAGCCTGCCTTAGGTTAGGATATATAACGCTATAGACGTATATAATATCCCAACCGAGATGTACGGGACGCCACGAACGGGATTCTGTAAAATATTACGAGCGAGGGGCTAGATGGGTTAGGTTAGGTTATGTTACGTTACAGACCTATATAATGTTCCCACCGAGAAGTAGGGGCCGATACTCCAAGAATGTTGTAAAATACTACATCCGAGATGTTAGCCTGCCTTACGTTAGGATATATATCGCTGTAGATGTATATAACATCACAACCGAGATGTATGGGACGACAGAAACGGAATTCCGTAAAACATTACCAGCGAGGGGCTAGATGGGATAGGTTAGGTTATGTTACGTTATAGACCTGTATAATGTTCCCACGGTGAAGTAGGGGCCGATACGCCAGGAATGGCGTATAATACTTCATCCGAGATGTTAGCCTGCCTTAGGTTAGGATATATATTGCTTTAGACGTTTATAATGTTCCAACCGAGATGTACGGGACGACAGGAACGGGATTCTGTAAAACATTACCAGCGAGGGCCTAGATGGGTTAGGTTAGGTTATGTTACGTTATAGACGTGTATAATGTTCCCACCGAGAAGTAGAGCCGGTACGCCAGGAATGGCGTAAAATACTGCGACCGAGATGGTAGACTGCCTTAGGTTAGGATATATAACGCTGTAGACGTATATAACGTCCCAAACGAGACCTACGGGACGACACGAACGGTATTCTGTAAAACATTACCAGCGAGGGGCTAGATGTGTTAGGTTAGGTTAGATTACGTTATAGACCTATATAATGTTCCCGCCGAGAAGTAGGGGCCGATACGCCAGGAATGTTGTAAAATACTACATCCGAGATGATAGCCTGCCTTAGGTTAGGATATATATCGCTGTAGACGTATATAACATCCCAACCGAGATGTACGGGACGACAGGAACGGGATTCTGTAAAACATTACCAGCGAGGGGCTAGATGGGTTAGGTTAGGTTATGTTACGTTATAGACGTGTATAATGTTCCCACCGAGAAGTAGAGCCGATACGCCAGGAATGTCGTAAAATACTGCATCCGAGATGTTAGCCTGCCTTAAGTTAAGATATATAACGCTGTAGACGGATATAATGTCCCATCCGAGACGTACGGGACGACATGAACGGGACTCTGTAAAACATTACCAGCGAGGGGCTAGATGTGTTAGGTTAGGTTATGTTACGTTATCGACGTGTATAATGTTCCCACCGAGAAGTAGAGCCGATACGCCAGGAATGGCGTAAAATACTGCGACCGAGATGGTAGACTGCCTTAGGTTAGGATATATAACGCTGTAGACGTATATAACGTCCCAAACGAGACCTACGGGACGACACGAACGGTATTCTGTAAAACATTACCAGCGAGGGGCTAGATGTGTTAGGTTAGGTTAGATTACGTTATAGACCTATATAATGTTCCCGCCGAGAAGTAGGGGCCGATACGCCAGGAATGTTGTAAAATACTGCATCCGAGATGATAGCCTGCCTTAGGTTAGGATATATATCGCTGTAGACGTATATAACATCCCAACCGAGATGTACGGGACGACAGGAACGGGATTCTGTAAAACACTACCAGCGAGGGGCTAGATGGGTTAGGTTAGGTTATGTTACGTTATAGACGTGTATAATGTTCCCACCGAGAAGTAGAGCCGATACGCCAGGAATGTCGTAAAATACTGCATCCGAGATGTTAGCCTGCCTTAAGTTAAGATATATAACGCTGTAGACGGATATAATGTCCCATCCGAGACGTACGGGACGACATGAACGGGACTCTGTAAAACATTACCAGCGAGGGGCTAGATGTGTTAGGTTAGGTTATGTTACCTTATAGACCTATATAATGTTCCCACCGAGAAGTATGGGCCGATACGGCAGGAATGTTGTAAAATACTGCAACCGAGATGTTAGCCTGCCTTAGGTTAGGATATATAACGCTGTAGAAGTTTATAATGTCCCATCCGAGGCGTACGGGACGACAGGAACGGGATTCTGTAAATCATTACCAGCGAGGGGCTAGATGGGTTAGGTTAGGTTGTGATACGTTATAAACGTATATAATGTTCCCACCGAGAAGTAGGGGCCGATATGCCAGGAATGTTGTAAAATACTGCATCCGAGATGTTAGCCTGCCTTAGGTTAGGATATATAACGCTATAGACGTATATAATATCCCAACCGAGATGTACGGGACGACAGGAACGGGATTCTGTAAAACATTACCAGCGAGGGGCTAGATGGGTTAGGTTAGGGTATGTTACGTTATAGACGTGTATAATGTTCCCACCGAGAAGTAGAGCCGATACGCCAGGAATGTTGTAAAATACTGCATCCGAGATATTAGCCTGCCTTAGGTTAAGATATATAACGCTATAGACGTATATAATATCCCAACCGAGATGTACGGGACGACACGAACGCGATTCTGTAAAACATTGCCAACGAGGGACTAGATGGGATAGGTTAGGTTATGTTACGTTGTAGAAGTATATAATGTTCCCACCGAGAAGTAGGGGCCGATACTACAAGAATGTTGTAAAATACCACATCCGAGATGTTAGCCTGCCTTACGCTAGGATATATATCGCTGTAGACGTATATAACTTCCCAACCGAGATGTACGGGACGACAGGAACGGGATTCTGTAAAACATTACCAGCGAGGGGCTAGATGGGTTAGGTTAGGTTATGTTACGTTATAGACGTGTATAATGTTCCCACCGAGAAGTAGAGCCGATACGCCAGGAATGGCGTAAAATACTTCATCCGAGATGTTAGCCTGCCTTAGGTTAGGATATATAACGCTGTAGACGTATATAATGTCCCAACCGAGACGTAGGGGACGACACGAACGGGATTCGGTAAAACATTACCAGCGAGGGGCTAGATGTGTTAGGTTAAGTTATGTTACGTTATAGACCTATATAATGTTCCCACCGAGAAGTATGGGCCGATACGCCAGGAATGTTGTAAAATACTGCAACCGAGATGTTAGCCTGCCTTAGGTTAGGATATATAACGCTGTAGACGTTTATAATGTCCCAACAGAGACGTACGGGACGTCAGGAACGGGATTCTGTAAAACATTACCAGCGAGGGGCTAGATGGGTTAGGTTAGGTTGTGATACGTTATAAACGTATATAATGTTCCCACCGAGAAGTAGGGGCCGATATGCCAGGAATGTTGTAAAATACTGCATCCGAGATGTTAGCCTGCCTTAGGTTAGGATATATAACGCTATAGACGTATATAATATCCCAACCGAGATGTACGGGACGCCACGAACGGGATTCTGTAAAATATTACGAGCGAGGGGCTAGATGGGTTAGGTTAGGTTATGTTACGTTACAGACGTATATAATGTTCCCACCGAGAAGTAGGGGCCGATACTCCAAGAATGTTGTAAAATACTACATCCGAGATGTTAGCCTGCCTTACGTTAGGATATATGTCGCTGTAGATGTATATAACATCACAACCGAGATGTATGGGACGACAGAAACGGAATTCCGTAAAACATTACCAGCGAGGGGCTAGATGGGATAGGTTAGGTTATGTTACGTTATAGACCTGTATAATGTTCCCACGGTGAAGTAGGGGCCGATACGCCAGGAATGGCGTATAATACTTCATCCGAGATGTTAGCCTGCCTTAGGTTAGGATATATATTGCTTTAGACGTTTATAATGTTCCAACCGAGATGTACGGGACGACAGGAACGGGATTCTGTAAAACATTACCAGCGAGGGCCTAGATGGGTTAGGTTAGGTTATGTTACGTTATAGACGTGTATAATGTTCCCACCGAGAAGTAGAGCCGGTACGCCAGGAATGGCGTAAAATACTGCGACCGAGATGGTAGACTGCCTTAGGTTAGGATATATAACGCTGTAGACGTATATAACGTCCCAAACGAGACCTACGGGACGACACGAACGGTATTCTGTAAAACATTACCAGCGAGGGGCTAGATGTGTTAGGTTAGGTTAGATTACGTTATAGACCTATATAATGTTCCCGCCGAGAAGTAGGGGCCGATACGCCAGGAATGTTGTAAAATACTACATCCGAGATGATAGCCTGCCTTAGGTTAGGATATATATCGCTGTAGACGTATATAACATCCCAACCGAGATGTACGGGACGACAGGAACGGGATTCTGTAAAACATTACCAGCGAGGGGCTAGATGGGTTAGGTTAGGTTATGTTACGTTATAGACGTGTATAATGTTCCCACCGAGAAGTAGAGCCGATACGCCAGGAATGTCGTAAAATACTGCATCCGAGATGTTAGCCTGCCTTAAGTTAAGATATATAACGCTGTAGACGGATATAATGTCCCATCCGAGACGTACGGGACGACATGAACGGGACTCTGTAACTCTGAGATAGCGCGTGGCTAGATGTGTTAGGTTAGGTTATGTTACGTTATCGACGTGTATAATGTTCCCACCGAGAAGTAGAGCCGATACGCCAGGAATGGCGTAAAATACTGCGACCGAGATGGTAGACTGCCTTAGGTTAGGATATATAACGCTGTAGACGTATATAACGTCCCAAACGAGACCTACGGGACGACACGAACGGTATTCTGTAAAACATTACCAGCGAGGGGCTAGATGTGTTAGGTTAGGTTAGATTACGTTATAGACCTATATAATGTTCCCGCCGAGAAGTAGGGGCCGATACGCCAGGAATGTTGTAAAATACTGCATCCGAGATGATAGCCTGCCTTAGGTTAGGATATATATCGCTGTAGACGTATATAACATCCCAACCGAGATGTACGGGACGACAGGAACGGGATTCTGTAAAACACTACCAGCGAGGGGCTAGATGGGTTAGGTTAGGTTATGTTACGTTATAGACGTGTATAATGTTCCCACCGAGAAGTAGAGCCGATACGCCAGGAATGTTGTAAAATACTGCATCCGAGATGTTAGCCTGCCTTACGTTAGGATATATATCGCTGTAGACGAATATAACATCCCAACCGAGATGTACGGGACGACAGGAACGGGATTCTGTAAAACATTACCAGCGAGGGGCTAGATGGGTTAGGTTAAGTTATGTTACGTTATAGACGTGTATAATGTTCCCACCGAGAAGTAGAGCCGATACACCAGGAATGTTGTAAAATACTGCATCCGAGATGTTAGCCTGTCTTAGGTTAAGATATATAACGCTATAGACGTATATAATATCCTAACCGAGATGTACGGGACGACACGAACGGGATTCTGTAAAATATTACCAGCGAGGGGCTGGATGGGTTAGATTAGGTTATGTTACGTTATAGACGTATATAATGTTCCCACCGAGAAGTAGGGGCCGATGCTCCAAGAATGTTGTAAAATACTACATCCGACATGTTAGGCTGCCTTACGTTAGGAAATATATCGCTGTAGACGTATATATCATCCCAACCGAGAAGTACGGGACGACATAAACGGGATTCTGTAAAACATTACCAGCGTGGGGCTAGATGTGTTAGGTTGGATTATATTACGTTGTAGACGTATATAATGTTCCCACCGAGAAGTAGAGGCTGATCCTACAGGAATGTTGTATAATACTATATCCGAGAAGTTAGCCTGCCTTAGGTTAGGATATGTATCGCTGTAGACGTATATAATATCCCAACCGAGATGTACGGGACGAAACGAACGGGATTCTGTAAAACATTGCCAAAGAGGGGCTAGATGGGATAGGTTAGGTTATGTTACGTTACAGACGTATACAATGTTCCCACCGAGAAGTAGGGGCCGATACTCCAAGAATGTTGTAAAATACTACATCCGAGATGTTAGCCTGCCTTACGTTAGGATATATATCGCTGTAGACGTATATAACATCCCAACCGAGATGTACGGGACGACAGGAACGGGATTCTGTAAAACATTGCCAGCGAGGGGCTAGATGGGTTAGGTTAGGTTATGTTACGTTATAGACGTATATAATGTTCCCACCGAGAAGTATGGGCCGATACGCCAGGAATGTTGTAAAATACAGCAACCGAGATGTTAGCCTGCCTTAGGTTAGGATATATAACGCTGTAGAAGTTTATAATGTCCCATCCGAGACGTACGGGACGACAGGAACGGGATTCTGTAAATCATTACCAGCGAGGGGCTAGATGGGTTAGATTAGGTTGTGATACGTTATAAACGTATATAATGTTCCCACCGAGAAGTAGGGGCCGATATGCCAGGAATGTTGTAAAATAATATATCCGAAAAGTTAGCCTGCCTTAGGTTAGGATATATATCGCTGTAGACGTATATAATATCCCAACCGAGATGTACGGGACGACACGAACGCGATTCTGTAAAACATTGCCAACGAGGGGCTAGGTGGGATAGGTTAGGTTATGTTACGTTACAGACGTATATAATGTTCCCACCGAGAAGTAGGGGCCGATACTCCAAGAATGTTGTAAAATACTACATCCGAGATGTTAGCCTGCCTTACGTTAGGATATATATCGCTGTAGAAGCATATAACATCCCATCCGAGATGTACGGGACGACAGGAACGGGATTCTGTAAAACATTACCAGCGAGGGGCTAGATGGGTTAGGTTAGGTTATGTTACGTTATAGACGTGTATAATCTTCCCATCGAGAAGTACGGGCCGATACGCCAGGAATGTTGTAAAATACTGCATCCGAGATGTTAGCCTGCCTTACGTTAGGATATATATCGCTGTAGACGTATATAACATCCCAACCGAGATGTACGGGACGACAGGAACGGGATTCTGTAAAAAATTACCAGCGAGGGGCTAGATGGGTTAGGTTAGGTTATGTTACGTTATAGACGTGTATAATTTTCCAACCGAGAAGTAGAGCCGATACGCCAGGAATGTTGTAAAATACTGCATCCGAGATGTTAGCCTGCCTTAGGTTAGGATATATAACGCTATAGACGTATATAACATCCCATCCGAGATGTACGGGACGACAGGAACGGGATACTGTAAAACATTACCAGCGAGGGGCTAGATGGGTTAGGTTAAGTTATGTTACGTTATAGACGTGTATAGTGTTCCCACCGAGAAGAAGAGCCGATACGCCAGGAATGTTGTAAAATACTGCATCCGAGATGTTAGTCTGCCTTAGGTTAAGATATATAACGCTATAGACGTATATAATATCCCAACCGAGATGTACGGGACGACACGAACGGGATTCTGTAAAATATTACCAGCGAGGGTCTAGATGGGTTAGATTAGGTTATGTTACGTTATAGACGTATATAATGTTCCCACCGAGAAGTAGGGGCCGATACTCCAAGAATGTTGTAAAATACTACATCCGACATGTTAGGCTGCCTTACGTTAGGATATGTATCGCTGTAGACGTATATAATATCCCAACCGAGATGTACGGGACGAAACGAACGGGATTCTGTAAAACATTGCCAAAGAGGGGCTAGATGGGATAGGTTAGGTTATGTTACGTTACAGACGTATACAATGTTCCCCCCGAGAAGTAGGGGCCGATACTCCAAGAATGTTGTAAAATACTACATCCGAGATGTTAGCCTGCCTTACGTTAGGATATATATCGCTGTAGACGTATATAACATCCCAACCGAGATGTACGGGACGACAGGAACGGGATTCTGTAAAACATTACCAGCGAGGGGCTAGATGTGTTAGGTTAGGTTATGTTACGTTATAGACCTATATAAAGTTCCCACCGAGAAGTATGGGCCGATACGCCAGGAATGTTGTAAAATACAGCAACCGAGATGTTAGCCTGCCTTAGGTTAGGATATATAACGCTGTAGACGTTTATAATGTCCCAACAGAGACGTACGGGACGACAGGAACGGGATTCTGTAAAACATTGCCAGCGAGGGGCTAGATGGGTTAGGTTAGGGTATGTTACGTTATTGACGTATATAATGTTCCCACCGAGAAGTAGGGGCCGATACGCCAAGAATGTTGTAAAATACTACATCCGAGATGTTAGCCTGCCTTAAGTTAAGATATATAACGCTGTAGACGGATATAATGTCCCATCCGAGACGTACGGGACGACATGAACGGGACTCTGTAAAACATTACCAGCGAGGGGCTAGATGTGTTAGGTTAGGTTGTGATACGTTATAAACGTATATAATGTTCCCACCGAGAAGTATGGGCCGATACGGCAGGAATGTTGTAAAATACTACATCCGAGATGTTAGCCTGCCTTACGTTAGGATATATATCGCTGTAGAAGCACATAACATCCCATCCGAGATGTACGGGACGACAGGAACGGGATTCTGTAAAACATTACCAGCGAGGGGCTAGATGGGTTAGGTTAGGTTATGTTACGTTATAGACGTGTATAATGTTCCCACCGAGAAGTACCGGCCGATACGCCAGGAATGTTGTAAAATACTGCATCCGAGATGTTAGCCTGCCTTAGGTTAGGATATATATCGCTGTAGACGTTATAACATCCCAACCGAGATGTACGGGACGACAGGAACGGGATTCTGTAAAAAATTACCAGCGAGGGGCTAGATGGGTTAGGTTAGGTTATGTTACGTTATAGACGTGTATAATGTTCCCACCGAGAAGTAGAGCCGATACGCCAGGAATGTTGTAAAATACTGCATCCGAGATGTTAGCCTGCCTTAGGTTAAGATATATAACGCTATAGACGTATATAATATCCCAACCGAGATGTACGGGACGACACGAACGGGATTCTGTAAAACATTGCCAACGAGGGGCTAGATGGGATAGGTTAGGTTATGTTACGTTATAGACGTATATAATGTTCCCACCGAGAAGTATGGGCCGATACTCCAAGAATGTTGTAAAATACTACATCCGAGATGTTAGCCTGCCTTACGTTAGGAAATATAACGCTGTAGACGTATATAATGTCCCATCCGAGACGTACGGGACGACACGAACGGGATTCTGTAAAACATTACCAGCGAGGTGCTAGATGTGTTAGGTTAGGTTATGTTACGTTATAGACCTATATAATGTTCCCACGGTGAAGTAGGGCCCGATACTCCAAGATTGTTGTAAAATACTACATCCGAGATGTTAGCCTGCCTTACGTTAGGATATATATCGCTGTAGACGTATATAACTTCCCAACCGAGATGTACGGGACGACAGGAACGGGATTCTGTAAAACATTACCAGCGAGGGGCTAGATGGGTTAGGTTAGGTTATGTTACGTTATAGACGTTTATTATGTTCCCACCGAGAAGTATGGGCCGATACGCCAGGAATGTTGTAAAATACTGCATCCGAGATGTTAGCCTGCCTTAGGTTAGGATATATAACGCAATAGACGTATATAATATCCCAACCCAGATGTACAGGACGACACGAACGGGATTCTGTAAAATATTACCAGCGAGGGGCTAGATGGGTTAGGTTAGGTTATGCTACGTTATAGACGTGTATAATGTTCCCACGGCGAAGTACGGGCCGATACGCCAGGAATGGCGTAAAATACTGCGACCGAGATGGTAGACTGCCTTAGGTTAGGATATATAACGCTGTAGACGTATATAACGTCCCAAACGAGACCTACTGGACGACACGAACGGGATTCTGTAAAACATTACCAGCGAGGGGCTAGATGGGTTAGGTTAGGTTGTGATACGTTATAAACGTATATAATGTTCCCACCGAGAAGTAGGGGCCGATATGCCAGGAATGTTGTAAAATACTGCATCCGAGATGTTAGCCTGCCTTAGGTTAGGATATATAACGCTATAGACGTATATAATATCCCAACCGAGATGTACGGGACGACACGAACGGGATTCTGTAAAATATTACGAGCGAGGGGCTAGATGGGTTAGGTTAGGTTATGTTACGTTATAGACCTGTATAATGTTCCCACGGTGAAGTAGGGGCCGATACGCCAGGAATGGCGTATAATACTTCATCCGAGATGTTAGCCTGCCTTAGGTTAGGATATATATTGCTTTAGACGTTTATAATGTTCCAACCGAGATGTACGGGACGACAGGAACGGGATTCTGTAAAACATTACCAGCGAGGGCCTAGATGGGTCAGGTTAGGTTATGTTACGTTATAGACGTGTATAATGTTCCCACCGAGAAGTAGAGCCGATACGCCAGGAATGGCGTAAAATACTGCGACCGAGATGGTAGACTGCCTTAGGTTAGGATATATAACGCTGTAGACGTATATAACGTCCCAAACGAGACCTACGGGAAGACACGAACGGTATTCTGTAAAACATTACTAGCGAGGGGCTAGATGTGTTAGGTTAGGTTAGATTACGTTATAGACGTATATAATGTTCCCGCCGAGAAGTAGGGGCCGATACGCCAGGAATGTTGTAAAATACTACATCCGAGATGATAGCCTGCCTCAGGTTAGGATATATAACGCTATAGACGTATATAATATCCCAACCGAGATGTACGGGACGACACGAACTGGATTCTGTAAAACATTAGCAGCTAGGGGCTAGATGTGTTAGGTTAGATTATATTACGTTATAGACGTGTATAATGTTCCCACCGAGAAGTAGAGCCGATACGCCAGGAATGTTGTAAAATACTGCATCCGAGATATTAGCCTGCCTCAGGTTAGGATATATAACGCCATAGACGTATATAATATCCCAACCGAGATGTACGGGACGACAGGAACGGGATTCTGTAAAACATTACCAGCGAGGGGCTAGATGGGATAGGTTAGGTTATGTTACGTTGTAGAAGTATATAATGTTCCCACCGAGAAGTAGGGGCCGATACTACAAGAATGTTGTAAAATACCACATCCGAGATGTTAGCCTGCCTTACGCTAGGATATATATCGCTGTAGACGTATATAACTTCCCAACCGAGATGTACGGGACGACACGAACGGGATTCTGTAAAACATTACCAGCGAGGTGCTAGATGTGTTAGGTTAGGTTATGTTACGTTATAGACCTATATAATGTTCCCACGGTGAAGTAGGGCCCGATACTCCAAGATTGTTGTAAAATACTACATCCGAGATGTTAGCCTGCCTTACGTTAGGATATATATCGCTGTAGACGTATATAACTTCCCAACCGAGATGTACGGGACGACAGGAACGGGATTCTGTAAAACATTACCAGCGAGGGGCTAGATGGGTTAGGTTAGGTTATGTTACGTTATAGACGTTTATAATGTTCCCACCGAGAAGTATGGGCCGATACGCCAGGAATGTTGTAAAATACTGCATCCGAGATGTTAGTCTGCCTTAGGTTAAGATATATAACGCTATAGACGTATATAATATCCCAACCGAGATGTACGGGACGACACGAACGGGATTCTGTAAAATATTACCAGCGAGGGTCTAGATGGGTTAGATTAGGTTATGTTACGTTATAGACGTATATAATGTTCCCACCGAGAAGTAGGGGCCGATACTCCAAGAATGTTGTAAAATACTACATCCGACATGTTAGGCTGCCTTACGTTAGGATATGTATCGCTGTAGACGTATATAATATCCCAACCGAGATGTACGGGACGAAACGAACGGGATTCTGTAAAACATTGCCAAAGAGGGGCTAGATGGGATAGGTTAGGTTATGTTACGTTACAGACGTATACAATGTTCCCCCCGAGAAGTAGGGGCCGATACTCCAAGAATGTTGTAAAATACTACATCCGAGATGTTAGCCTGCCTTACGTTAGGATATATATCGCTGTAGACGTATATAACATCCCAACCGAGATGTACGGGACGACAGGAACGGGATTCTGTAAAACATTACCAGCGAGGGGCTAGATGTGTTAGGTTAGGTTATGTTACGTTATAGACCTATATAAAGTTCCCACCGAGAAGTATGGGCCGATACGCCAGGAATGTTGTAAAATACAGCAACCGAGATGTTAGCCTGCCTTAGGTTAGGATATATAACGCTGTAGACGTTTATAATGTCCCAACAGAGACGTACGGGACGACAGGAACGGGATTCTGTAAAACATTGCCAGCGAGGGGCTAGATGGGTTAGGTTAGGGTATGTTACGTTATTGACGTATATAATGTTCCCACCGAGAAGTAGGGGCCGATACGCCAAGAATGTTGTAAAATACTACATCCGAGATGTTAGCCTGCCTTAAGTTAAGATATATAACGCTGTAGACGGATATAATGTCCCATCCGAGACGTACGGGACGACATGAACGGGACTCTGTAAAACATTACCAGCGAGGGGCTAGATGTGTTAGGTTAGGTTGTGATACGTTATAAACGTATATAATGTTCCCACCGAGAAGTATGGGCCGATACGGCAGGAATGTTGTAAAATACTGCAACCGAGATGTTAGCCTGCCTTAGGTTAGGATATATAACGCTGTAGAAGTTTATAATGTCCCATCCGAGACGTACGGGACGACAGGAACGGGATTCTGTAAATCATTACCAGCGAGGGGCTAGATGGGTTAGATTAGGTTGTGATACGTTATAAACGTATATAATGTTCCCACCGAGAAGTAGGGGCCGATATGCCAGGAATGTTGTAAAATAATATATCCGAGAAGTTAGCCTGCCTTAGGTTAGGATATATATCGCTGTAGACGTATATAATATCGCAACCGAGATGTACGGGACGACACGAATGGGATTCTGTAAAACATTGCCAACGAGGGGCTAGGTGGGATAGGTTAGGTTATGTTACGTTACAGACGTATATAATGTTCCCACCGAGAAGTAGGGGCCGATACTCCAAGAATGTTGTAAAATACTACATCCGAGATGTTAGCCTGCCTTACGTTAGGATATATATCGCTGTAGAAGCACATAACATCCCATCCGAGATGTACGGGACGACAGGAACGGGATTCTGTAAAACATTACCAGCGAGGGGCTAGATGGGTTAGGTTAGGTTATGTTACGTTATAGACGTGTATAATGTTCCCACCGAGAAGTACCGGCCGATACGCCAGGAATGTTGTAAAATACTGCATCCGAGATGTTAGCCTGCCTTAGGTTAGGATATATATCGCTGTAGACGTTATAACATCCCAACCGAGATGTACGGGACGACAGGAACGGGATTCTGTAAAAAATTACCAGCGAGGGGCTAGATGGGTTAGGTTAGGTTATGTTACGTTATAGACGTGTATAATGTTCCCACCGAGAAGTAGAGCCGATACGCCAGGAATGTTGTAAAATACTGCATCCGAGATGTTAGCCTGCCTTAGGTTAAGATATATAACGCTATAGACGTATATAATATCCCAACCGAGATGTACGGGACGACACGAACGGGATTCTGTAAAACATTGCCAACGAGGGGCTAGATGGGATAGGTTAGGTTATGTTACGTTATAGACGTATATAATGTTCCCACCGAGAAGTATGGGCCGATACTCCAAGAATGTTGTAAAATACTACATCCGAGATGTTAGCCTGCCTTACGTTAGGAAATATAACGCTGTAGACGTATATAATGTCCCATCCGAGACGTACGGGACGACACGAACGGGATTCTGTAAAACATTACCAGCGAGGTGCTAGATGTGTTAGGTTAGGTTATGTTACGTTATAGACCTATATAATGTTCCCACGGTGAAGTAGGGCCCGATACTCCAAGATTGTTGTAAAATACTACATCCGAGATGTTAGCCTGCCTTACGTTAGGATATATATCGCTGTAGACGTATATAACTTCCCAACCGAGATGTACGGGACGACAGGAACGGGATTCTGTAAAACATTACCAGCGAGGGGCTAGATGGGTTAGGTTAGGTTATGTTACGTTATAGACGTTTATTATGTTCCCACCGAGAAGTATGGGCCGATACGCCAGGAATGTTGTAAAATACTGCATCCGAGATGTTAGCCTGCCTTAGGTTAGGATATATAACGCAATAGACGTATATAATATCCCAACCCAGATGTACAGGACGACACGAACGGGATTCTGTAAAATATTACCAGCGAGGGGCTAGATGGGTTAGGTTAGGTTATGCTACGTTATAGACGTGTATAATGTTCCCACGGCGAAGTACGGGCCGATACGCCAGGAATGGCGTAAAATACTGCGACCGAGATGGTAGACTGCCTTAGGTTAGGATATATAACGCTGTAGACGTATATAACGTCCCAAACGAGACCTACTGGACGACACGAACGGGATTCTGTAAAACATTACCAGCGAGGGGCTAGATGGGTTAGGTTAGGTTGTGATACGTTATAAACGTATATAATGTTCCCACCGAGAAGTAGGGGCCGATATGCCAGGAATGTTGTAAAATACTGCATCCGAGATGTTAGCCTGCCTTAGGTTAGGATATATAACGCTATAGACGTATATAATATCCCAACCGAGATGTACGGGACGACACGAACGGGATTCTGTAAAATATTACGAGCGAGGGGCTAGATGGGTTAGGTTAGGTTATGTTACGTTATAGACCTGTATAATGTTCCCACGGTGAAGTAGGGGCCGATACGCCAGGAATGGCGTATAATACTTCATCCGAGATGTTAGCCTGCCTTAGGTTAGGATATATATTGCTTTAGACGTTTATAATGTTCCAACCGAGATGTACGGGACGACAGGAACGGGATTCTGTAAAACATTACCAGCGAGGGCCTAGATGGGTCAGGTTAGGTTATGTTACGTTATAGACGTGTATAATGTTCCCACCGAGAAGTAGAGCCGATACGCCAGGAATGGCGTAAAATACTGCGACCGAGATGGTAGACTGCCTTAGGTTAGGATATATAACGCTGTAGACGTATATAACGTCCCAAACGAGACCTACGGGAAGACACGAACGGTATTCTGTAAAACATTACTAGCGAGGGGCTAGATGTGTTAGGTTAGGTTATATTACGTTATAGACCTATATAATGTTCCCGCCGAGAAGTAGGGGCCGATACGCCAGGAATGTTGTAAAATACTACATCCGAGATGATAGCCTGCCTCAGGTTAGGATATATAACGCTATAGACGTATATAATATCCCAACAGAGATGTACGGGACGACACGAACTGGATTCTGTAAAACATTAGCAGCTAGGGGCTAGATGTGTTAGGTTAGATTATATTACGTTATAGACGTGTATAATGTTCCCACCGAGAAGTAGAGCCGATACGCCAGGAATGTTGTAAAATACTGCATCCGAGATATTAGCCTGCCTCAGGTTAGGATATATAACGCCATAGACGTATATAATATCCCAACCGAGATGTACGGGACGACAGGAACGGGATTCTGTAAAACATTACCAGCGAGGGGCTAGATGGGATAGGTTAGGTTATGTTACGTTATAGACGTGTATAATGTTCCCACCGAGAAGTACCGGCCGATACGCCAGGAATGTTGTAAAATACTGCATCCGAGATGTTAGCCTGCCTTAGGTTAGGATATATATCGCTGTAGACGTATATAACATCCCAACCGAGATGTACGGGACGACAGGAACGGGATTCTGTAAAAAATTACCAGCGAGGGGCTAGATGGGTTAGGTTAGGTTATGTTACGTTATAGACGTGTATAATGTTCCCACCGAGAAGTAGAGCCGATACGCCAGGAATGTTGTAAAATACTGCATCCGAGATGTTAGCCTGCCTTAGGTTAAGATATATAACGCTACAGACGTATATAATATCCCAACCGAGATGTACGGGACGACACGAACGGGATTCTGTAAAACATTGCCAACGAGGGGCTAGATGGGATAGGTTAGGTTATGTTACGTTATAGACGTATATAATGTTCCCACCGAGAAGTATGGGCCGATACTCCAAGAATGTTGTAAAATACTACATCCGAGATGTTAGCCTGCCTTACGTTAGGAAATATAACACTGTAGACGTATATAATGTCCCATCCGAGACGTACGGGACGACACGAACGGGATTCTGTAAAACATTACCAGCGAGGTGCTAGATGTGTTAGGTTAGGTTATGTTACGTTATAGACCTATATAATGTTCCCACGGTGAAGTAGGGCCCGATACTCCAAGATTGTTGTAAAATACTACATCCGAGATGTTAGCCTGCCTTACGTTAGGATATATATCGCTGTAGACGTATATAACTTCCCAACCGAGATGTACGGGACGACAGGAACGGGATTCTGTAAAACATTACCAGCGAGGGGCTAGATGGGTTAGGTTAGGTTATGTTACGTTATAGACGTTTATAATGTTCCCACCGAGAAGTATGGGCCGATACGCCAGGAATGTTGTAAAATACTGCATCCGAGATGTTAGCCTGCCTTAGGTTAGGATATATAACGCAATAGACGTATATAATATCCCAACCCAGATGTACAGGACGACACGAACGGGATTCTGTAAAATATTACCAGCGAGGGGCTAGATGGGTTAGGTTAGGTTATGCTACGTTATAGACGTGTATAATGTTCCCACGGCGAAGTACGGGCCGATACGCCAGGAATGGCGTAAAATACTGCGACCGAGATGGTAGACTGCCTTAGGTTAGGATATATAACGCTGTAGACGTATATAACGTCCCAAACGAGACCTACTGGACGACACGAACGGGATTCTGTAAAACATTACCAGCGAGGGGCTAGATGGGTTAGGTTAGGTTGTGATACGTTATAAACGTATATAATGTTCCCACCGAGAAGTAGGGGCCGATATGCCAGGAATGTTGTAAAATACTGCATCCGAGATGTTAGCCTGCCTTAGGTTAGGATATATAACGCTATAGACGTATATAATATCCCAACCGAGATGTACGGGACGACACGAACGGGATTCTGTAAAATATTACGAGCGAGGGGCTAGATGGGTTAGGTTAGGTTATGTTACGTTATAGACCTGTATAATGTTCCCACGGTGAAGTAGGGGCCGATACGCCAGGAATGGCGTATAATACTTCATCCGAGATGTTAGCCTGCCTTAGGTTAGGATATATATTGCTTTAGACGTTTATAATGTTCCAACCGAGATGTACGGGACGACAGGAACGGGATTCTGTAAAACATTACCAGCGAGGGCCTAGATGGGTCAGGTTAGGTTATGTTACGTTATAGACGTGTATAATGTTCCCACCGAGAAGTAGAGCCGATACGCCAGGAATGGCGTAAAATACTGCGACCGAGATGGTAGACTGCCTTAGGTTAGGATATATAACGCTGTAGACGTATATAACGTCCCAAACGAGACCTACGGGAAGACACGAACGGTATTCTGTAAAACATTACTAGCGAGGGGCTAGATGTGTTAGGTTAGGTTAGATTACGTTATAGACCTATATAATGTTCCCGCCGAGAAGTAGGGGCCGATACGCCAGGAATGTTGTAAAATACTACATCCGAGATGATAGCCTGCCTCAGGTTAGGATATATAACGCTATAGACGTATATAATATCCCAACCGAGATGTACGGGACGACACGAACTGGATTCTGTAAAACATTAGCAGCTAGGGGCTAGATGTGTTAGGTTAGATTATATTACGTTATAGACGTGTATAATGTTCCCACCGAGAAGTAGGGCCGATACGCCAGGAATGTTGTAAAATACTGCATCCGAGATATTAGCCTGCCTCAGGTTAGGATATATAACGCCATAGACGTATATAATATCCCAACCGAGATGTACGGGACGACACGAACGGGATTCTGTAAAACATTGCCAACGAGGGGCTAGATGGGATAGGTTAGGTTATGTTACGTTATAGACGTATATAATGTTCCCACCGAGAAGTAGGGGCCGATACTCCAAGAATGTTGTAAAATACTACATCCGAGATGTTAGCCTGCCTTACGTTAGGATATATATCGCTGTAGACGTATATAACATCACAACCGAGATGTATGGGACGACAGAAACGTGATTCTGTAAAACATTACCAGCGAGGGGCTAGATGGGTTAGGTTAGGTTATGTTACGTTATAGACCTGTATAATGTTCCCACGGTGAAGTAGGGGCCGATACGCCAGGAATGGCGTATAATACTTCATCCGAGATGTTAGCCTGCCTTAGGTTAGGATATATATCGCTGTAGACGTATATAACTTCCCAACCGAGATGTACGGGACGACACGAACGGGATTCTGTAAAACATTACCAGCGAGGTGCTAGATGTGTTAGGTTAGGTTATGTTACGTTATAGACCTATATAATGTTCCCACGGTGAAGTAGGGCCCGATACTCCAAGATTGTTGTAAAATACTACATCCGAGATGTTAGCCTGCCTTACGTTAGGATATATATCGCTGTAGACGTATATAACTTCCCAACCGAGATGTACGGGACGACAGGAACGGGATTCTGTAAAACATTACCAGCGAGGGGCTAGATGGGTTAGGTTAGGTTATGTTACGTTATAGACGTTTATAATGTTCCCACCGAGAAGTATGGGCCGATACGCCAGGAATGTTGTAAAATACTGCATCCGAGATGTTAGCCTGCCTTAGGTTAGGATATATAACGCAATAGACGTATATAATATCCCAACCCAGATGTACAGGACGACACGAACGGGATTCTGTAAAATATTACCAGCGAGGGGCTAGATGGGTTAGGTTAGGTTATGCTACGTTATAGACGTGTATAATGTTCCCACGGCGAAGTACGGGCCGATACGCCAGGAATGGCGTAAAATACTGCGACCGAGATGGTAGACTGCCTTAGGTTAGGATATATAACGCTGTAGACGTATATAACGTCCCAAACGAGACCTACTGGACGACACGAACGGGATTCTGTAAAACATTACCAGCGAGGGGCTAGATGGGTTAGGTTAGGTTGTGATACGTTATAAACGTATATAATGTTCCCACCGAGAAGTAGGGGCCGATATGCCAGGAATGTTGTAAAATACTGCATCCGAGATGTTAGCCTGCCTTAGGTTAGGATATATAACGCTATAGACGTATATAATATCCCAACCGAGATGTACGGGACGACACGAACGGGATTCTGTAAAATATTACGAGCGAGGGGCTAGATGGGTTAGGTTAGGTTATGTTACGTTATAGACCTGTATAATGTTCCCACGGTGAAGTAGGGGCCGATACGCCAGGAATGGCGTATAATACTTCATCCGAGATGTTAGCCTGCCTTAGGTTAGGATATATATTGCTTTAGACGTTTATAATGTTCCAACCGAGATGTACGGGACGACAGGAACGGGATTCTGTAAAACATTACCAGCGAGGGCCTAGATGGGTCAGGTTAGGTTATGTTACGTTATAGACGTGTATAATGTTCCCACCGAGAAGTAGAGCCGATACGCCAGGAATGGCGTAAAATACTGCGACCGAGATGGTAGACTGCCTTAGGTTAGGATATATAACGCTGTAGACGTATATAACGTCCCAAACGAGACCTACGGGAAGACACGAACGGTATTCTGTAAAACATTACTAGCGAGGGGCTAGATGTGTTAGGTTAGGTTAGATTACGTTATAGACCTATATAATGTTCCCGCCGAGAAGTAGGGGCCGATACGCCAGGAATGTTGTAAAATACTACATCCGAGATGATAGCCTGCCTCAGGTTAGGATATATAACGCTATAGACGTATATAATATCCCAACCGAGATGTACGGGACGACACGAACTGGATTCTGTAAAACATTAGCAGCTAGGGGCTAGATGTGTTAGGTTAGATTATATTACGTTATAGACGTGTATAATGTTCCCACCGAGAAGTAGAGCCGATACGCCAGGAATGTTGTAAAATACTGCATCCGAGATATTAGCCTGCCTCAGGTTAGGATATATAACGCCATAGACGTATATAATATCCCAACCGAGATGTACGGGACGACACGAACGGGATTCTGTAAAACATTGCCAACGAGGGGCTAGATGGGATAGGTTAGGTTATGTTACGTTATAGACGTATATAATGTTCCCACCGAGAAGTAGGGGCCGATACGCCAAGAATGTTGTAAAATACTACATCCGAGATGTTAGCCTGCCTTACGTTAGGATATATATCGCTGTAGACGTATATAACATCACAACCGAGATGTATGGGACGACAGAAACGTGATTCTGTAAAACATTACCAGCGAGGGGCTAGATGGGTTAGGTTAGGTTATGTTACGTTATAGACCTGTATAATGTTCCCACGGTGAAGTAGGGGCCGATACGCCAGGAATGGCGTATAATACTTCATCCGAGATGTTAGCCTGCCTTAGGTTAGGATATATATCGCTGTAGACGTATATAACTTCCCAACCGAGATGTACGGGACGACAGGAATGGGATTCTGTAAAACATTGCCAACGAGGGGCTAGATGGGATAGGTTAGGTTATGTTACGTTGTAGACGTATATAATGTTCCCACCGAGAAGTAGGGGCCGATACTCCAAGAATGTTGTAAAATACTACATCCGAGATGTTAGCCTGCCTTACGTTAGGAAACAGAACGCTGTAGACGTATATAATGTCCCATCCGAGACGTACGGGACGACACGAATTGGATTCTGTAAAACATTACCAGCGAGGGGCTAGATGGGTTAGGTTAGGTTATGTTACGTTATAGACGTGTATAATGTTCCCACCGAAAAGTATGGGCCGATAAGCCAGGAATGTTGTAAAATACTGCATCCGAGATGTTAGCCTGCCTTAGGTTAGGATATATAAAGCTATAGACGTATATAATATCCCAACCAAGATGTACAGGACGACACGAACGGGATTCTGTAAAATATTACCAGCGAGGGGCTAGATGGGTTAGGTTAGGTTATGTTACGTTACAGACGTATATAATGTTCCCACCGAGAAGTAGGGGCCGATACTCCAAGAATGTTGTAAAATACTATATCCGAGATGTTAGCCTGCCTTACGTTAGGATATATATCGCTGTAGATGTATATAACATCACAACCGAGATGTATGGGACGACAGAAACGGAATTCTGTAAAACATTACCAGCGAGGGGCTAGATGGGTTAGGTTAGGTTATGTTACGTTATAGACCTGTATAATGTTCCCACGGTGAAGTAGGGGCCGATACGCCAGGAATGGCGTATAATACTTCATCCGAGATGTTAGCCTGCCTTAGGTTAGGATATATATTGCTTTAGACGTTTATAATGTTCCAACCGAGATGTACGGGACGACAGGAACGGGATTCTGTAAAACATTACCAGCGAGGGCCTAGATGGGTTAGGTTAGGTTATGTTACGTTATAGACGTGTATAATGTTCCCACCGAGAAGTAGAGCCGGTACGCCAGGAATGGCGTAAAATACTGCGACCGAGATGGTAGACTGCCTTAGGTTAGGATATATAACGCTGTAGACGTATATAACGTCCCAAACGAGACCTACGGGACGACACGAACGGTATTCTGTAAAACATTACCAGCGAGGGGCTAGATGTGTTAGGTTAGGTTAGATTACGTTATAGACCTATATAATGTTCCCGCCGAGAAGTAGGGGCCGATACGCCAGGAATGTTGTAAAATACTACATCCGAGATGATAGCCTGCCTTAGGTTAGGATATATATCGCTGTAGACGTATATAACATCCCAACCGAGATGTACGGGACGACAGGAACGGGATTCTGTAAAACATTACCAGCGAGGGGCTAGATGGGATAGGTTAGGTTATGTTACGTTATAGACGTGTATAATGTTCCCACCGAGAAGTAGAGCCGATACGCCAGGAATGTCGTAAAATACTGCATCCGAGATGTTAGCCTGCCTTAAGTTAAGATATATAACGCTGTAGACGGATATAATGTCCCATCCGAGACGTACGGGACGACATGAACGGGACTCTGTAAAACATTACCAGCGAGGGGCTACATGTGTTAGGTTAGGTTATGTTACGTTATCGACGTGTATAATGTTCCCACCGAGAAGTAGAGCCGATACGCCAGGAATGGCGTAAAATACTGCGACCGAGATGGTAGACTGCCTTAGGTTAGGATATATAACGCTGTAGACGTATATAACGTCCCAAACGAGACCTACGGGACGACACGAACGGTATTCTGTAAAACATTACCAGCGAGGGGCTAGATGTGTTAGGTTAGGTTAGATTACGTTATAGACCTATATAATGTTCCCGCCGAGAAGTAGGGGCCGATACGCCAGGAATGTTGTAAAATACTACATCCGAGATGATAGCCTGCCTTAGGTTAGGATATATATCGCTGTAGACGTATATAACATCCCAACCGAGATGTACGGGACGACAGGAACGGGATTCTGTAAAACATTACCAGCGAGGGGCTAGATGGGTTAGGTTAGGTTATGTTACGTTATAGACGTGTATAATGTTCCCACCGAGAAGTAGAGCCGATACGCCAGGAATGTTGTAAAATACTGCATCCGAGATGTTAGCCTGCCTTACGTTAGGATATATATCGCTGTAGACGAATATAACATCCCAACCGAGATGTACGGGACGACAGGAACGGGATTCTGTAAAACATTACCAGCGAGGGGCTAGATGGGTTAGGTTAAGTTATGTTACGTTATAGACGTGTATAATGTTCCCACCGAGAAGTAGAGCCGATACACCAGGAATGTTGTAAAATACTGCATCCGAGATGTTAGCCTGCCTTAGGTTAAGATATATAACGCTATAGACGTATATAATATCCTAACCGAGATGTACGGGACGACACGAACGGGATTCTGTAAAATATTACCAGCGAGGGGCTGGATGGGTTAGATTAGGTTATGTTACGTTATAGACGTATATAATGTTCCCACCGAGAAGTAGGGGCCGATACTCCAAGAATGTTGTAAAATACTACATCCGACATGTTAGGCTGCCTTACGTTAGGATATATATCGCTGTAGACGTATATATCATCCCAACCGAGAAGTACGGGACGACATAAACGGGATTCTGTAAAACATTACCAGCGTGGGGCTAGATGTGTTAGGTTGGATTATATTACGTTGTAGACGTATATAATGTTCCCACCGAGAAGTAGAGGCTGATCCTACAGGAATGTTGTATAATACTATATCCGAGAAGTTAGCCTGCCTTAGGTTAGGATATGTATCGCTGTAGACGTATATAATATCCCAACCGAGATGTACGGGACGAAACGAACGGGATTCTGTAAAACATTGCCAAAGAGGGGCTAGATGGGATAGGTTAGGTTATGTTACGTTACAGACGTATACAATGTTCCCACCGAGAAGTAGGGGCCGATACTCCAAGAATGTTGTAAAATACTACATCCGAGATGTTAGCCTGCCTTACGTTAGGATATATATCGCTGTAGACGTATATAACATCCCAACCGAGATGTACGGGACGACAGGAACGGGATTCTGTAAAACATTGCCAGCGAGGGGCTAGATGGGTTAGGTTAGGTTATGTTACGTTATAGACGTATATAATGTTCCCACCGAGAAGTATGGGCCGATACGCCAGGAATGTTGTAAAATACAGCAACCGAGATGTTAGCCTGCCTTAGGTTAGGATATATAACGCTGTAGAAGTTTATAATGTCCCATCCGAGACGTACGGGACGACAGGAACGGGATTCTGTAAATCATTACCAGCGAGGGGCTAGATGGGTTAGATTAGGTTGTGATACGTTATAAACGTATATAATGTTCCCACCGAGAAGTAGGGGCCGATATGCCAGGAATGTTGTAAAATAATATATCCGAGAAGTTAGCCTGCCTTAGGTTAGGATATATATCGCTGTAGACGTATATAATATCCCAACCGAGATGTACGGGACGACACGAACGCGATTCTGTAAAACATTGCCAACGAGGGGCTAGGTGGGATAGGTTAGGTTATGTTACGTTACAGACGTATATAATGTTCCCACCGAGAAGTAGGGGCCGATACTCCAAGAATGTTGTAAAATACTACATCCGAGATGTTAGCCTGCCTTACGTTAGGATATATATCGCTGTAGAAGCATATAACATCCCATCCGAGATGTACGGGACGACAGGAACGGGATTCTGTAAAACATTACCAGCGAGGGGCTAGATGGGTTAGGTTAGGTTATGTTACGTTATAGACGTGTATAATCTTCCCACCGAGAAGTACGGGCCGATACGCCAGGAATGGCGTAAAATACTGCGACCGAGATGGTAGACTGCCTTAGGTTAGGATATATAACGCTGTAGACGTATATAACGTCCCAAACGAGACCTACGGGAAGACACGAACGGTATTCTGTAAAACATTACTAGCGAGGGGCTAGATGTGTTAGGTTAGGTTAGATTACGTTATAGACCTATATAATGTTCCCGCCGAGAAGTAGGGGCCGATACGCCAGGAGTGTTGTAAAATACTACATCAGAGATGATAGCCTGCCTCAGGTTAGGATATATAACGCTATAGACGTATATAATATCCCAACCAAGATGTACAGGACGACACGAACGGGATTCTGTAAAATATTACCAGCGAGGGGCTAGATGGGTTAGGTTAGGTTATGTTACGTTATAGACGTGTATAATGTTCCCACCGAGAAGTAGAGCCGATACGCCAGGAATGGCGTAAAATACTGCGACCGAGATGCTAGACTGCCTTAGGTTAGGATATATAACGCTGTAGACGTATATAACGTCGCAAACGAGACCTACGGGACGACACGAACGGTATTCTGTAAAACATTACCAGCGAGGGGCTAGATGTGTTAGGTTAGGTTATATTACGTTATAGACCTATATAATGTTCCCGCCGAGAAGTAGGGGCCGATACGCCAGGAATGTTGTAAAATACTACATCCGAGATGATAGCCTGCCTTAGGTTAGGATATATATTGCTTTAGACGTTTATAATGTTCCAACCGAGATGTACGGGACGACAGGAACGGGATTCTGTAAAACATTACCAGCGAGGGGCTAGATGGGTTAGGTTAGGTTATGTTACGTTATAGACGTGTATAATGTTCCCACCGAGAAGTAGAGCCGATACGCCAGGAATGTTGTAAAATACTGCATCCGAGATGTTAGCCTGCCTTACGTTAGGATATATATCGCTGTAGACGAATATAACATCCCAACCGAGATGTACGGGACGACAGGAACGGGATTCTGTAAAACAATACCAGCGAGGGGCTAGATGGGTTAGGTTAAGTTATGTTACGTTATAGACGTGTATAATGTTCCCACCGAGAAGTAGAGCCGATACGCCAGGAATGTTGTAAAATACTGCATCCGAGATGTTAGCCTGCCTTAGGTTAAGATATATAACGCTATAGACATATATAATATCCCAACCGAGATGTACGGGACGACACGAACAGGATTCTGTAAAACATTGCCAACGAGGGGCTAGATGGGATAGGTTAGGTTATGTTACGTTATAGACGTATATAATGTTCCCACCGAGAAGTATGGGCCGATACGCCAGGAATGTTGTAAAATACTGCAACCGAGATGTTAGCCTGCCTTAGGTTAGGATATATAAGGCTGTAGACGTTTATAATGTCCCAACAGAGACGTACGGGACGTCAGAAACGGGATTCCGTAAAACATTACCAGCGAGGGGCTAGATGGGTTAGGTTAGGTTGTGATACGTTATAAACGTATATAATGTTCCCACCGAGAAGTAGGGGCCGATATGCCAGGAATGTTGTAAAATACTGTATCCGACATGTTAGACTGCCTCAGGTTAGGATATATAACGCTATAGACGTATATAATATCCCAACCGAGATGTACGGGACGACACGAACGGGATTCTGTAAAACATTGCCAACGAGGGGCTAGATGGGATAGGTTAGGTTATGTTACGTTGTAGACGTATATAATGTTCCCACCGAGAAATAGGGGCCGACACTCCAAGAATGTTGTAAAATACTACATCCGAGATGTTAGCCTGCCTTACGTTCGGATATATATCGCTGTAGACGTTTATAATGTTCCAACCGAGATGTACGGGACGACAGGAACGGGATTCTGTAAAACATTACCAGCGAGGGGCTAGATGGGTTAGGTTAAGTTATGTTACGTTATAGACCTATATAATGTTCCCACCGAGAAGTATGGGCCGATACGCCAGGAATGTTGTAAAATACTGCAACCGAGATGTTAGCCTGCCTTAGGTTAGGATATATAACGCTGTAGACGTTTATAATGTCCCAACCGAGACGTACGGGACGGCAGGAACGGGATACTGTAAAACATTACCAGCGAGGGGCTAGATGGGATAGGTTACGTTATGTTACGTTATAGACGTATATAATGTTCCCACCGAGAAGTATGGGCCGATACGCCAGGAATGTTGTGAAATACTGCATCCGAGATGTTAGCCTGCCTTAGGTTAGGATATATATCGCTGTAGACGTATATAATATCCCAACCGAGATGTACGGGACGACACGAACAGGATTCTGTAAAACATTGCCAGCGAGGAGCTAGATGGGATAGGTTAGGTTATGTTACGTTATAGACGTATATAACGTTCCCACCGAGTAGTAGAGGCCGATCCTACAGAAATGTTGTAAAATACTATATCCGAGAAATTAGCCTGCCTTAGGTTAGGATATATATCGCTGTAGACGTTTATAATATCCCAACCGAGACGTACGGGACGTCACGAACGGTATTCTGTAAAACATTTCCAGCGAGGGACTAGATGTGTCAGGTTAGGTTATGTTACATTATAGACGTATATAATGTTCCCACCGAGAAGTATGGGCCGATACGCCAGGAATGTTGTAAAATACTATATCCGAGAAGTTAGCCTGCCTTAGGTTAGGATATATATCGCTGTAGACGTTTATAATGTCTCATCCGAGACGTACGGGACGACAGGGACGGGATTCTGTAAAACATTACCAGCGAGGGGCTAGATGGGTTGGGTTAGGTTATGTTACGTTATAGACGTATATAGTGTTCCCACCGAGAAGTAGGGGCCGGTATGCCAGGGATGTTGTAATATACTGCATCCGAGATGTTAGCCTGCCTTAGGTTAGGTATATAACGCAAGATACGTATATAATATCCCAACCGAGATGTACCGGACGACACGAACGGGATTCTGTAAAATATTACCAGCGAGGGCCTAGATGGGTTGGGTTAGGTTATGTTACGTTATAGACGTATATAGTGTTCCCACCGAGAAGTAGGGGCCGATACTACAAGAATGTTGTAAAATACTTCATCCGAGATGTTAGCCTGCCTTAGGTTAGGATATATATTTCTGTAG
Organism: Xylocopa violacea; assembly: GCA_963969225.1. Taxonomy (NCBI): domain Eukaryota; kingdom Metazoa; phylum Arthropoda; class Insecta; order Hymenoptera; family Apidae; genus Xylocopa; species Xylocopa violacea. The sequence continues at coordinate 917,550 of CAXAJV010000807.1, forward strand.
ACGTTTATAATGTCCCAACCGAGACGTACGGGACGACAGGGACGGGATTCTGTAAAACATTACCAGCGAGGGGCTAGATGGGTTAGGTTAGGTTGTGATACGTTATAGACGTTTATAATGTTCCCACCGAGAAGTATGGGCCGATACGCCAGGAATGTTGTAAAATACTGCATCCGAGACGTTAGCCTGCCTTAGGTTAGGTATATAACGCTAGAGACGTAAATAATATCCCAACCGAGATGTACGGGACGACACGAACGGGATTCTGTAAAACATTGCCAACGAGGGGCTAGATGGGATAGGTTAGGTTATGTTAAGTTATAGACGTGTATAATGTTCCCACGGTGAAGTAGGGGCCGATACGCCAGGAATGGAGTAAAATACTTCATCCGAGATGTTAGCCTCCCTTAGGTTAGGATATATATTGCTGTAGACGTTTATAATGTCCCAACCGAAACGTCCGGGACGGCAGGAACGGGATACTGTAAAACATTACCAGCGAGGGGCTAGATGGGTTAGGTTAGGTTGTGATACGTTATAGACGTATATAATGTTCCCACCGAGAAGTAGGGGACGATTTGCCAGGAATGTTGTAAAATACTGCATCCCAGATGATAGCCTGCCTTAGGTTAGGATATATAACGCTATAGACGTATATAATATCCCCACGAGACGTACGGGACGACACGAACGGGATTCTGTGAAATATTACCAGCGAGGGGCTAGATGGGTTAGGTTAGATTATATTACGCTATAGACGTATATAATGTTCCCACCGAGAAGTATTGGCCGATACGCCAGGAATGTTGTAAAATACTATATCCGAGAAGTTAGCCTGCCATAGGTTAGGATATATATCGCTGTAGACATTTATAATGTCTCATCCGAGACGTACGGGACGACAGGGACGGGGTTCTGTAAAACATTACCAGCGAGGGGCTAGATGGGTTAGGATAGGTTGTGATACGTTATAAACGTATATAATGTTCCCACCGAGAAGTAGGGGCCGGTATGCCAGGGATGTTGTAAAATACTGCATCCGAGATGATAGCTTGACTTAGGTTAGGATATATAACGCTATAGACGTATATAATATTCCAACCGAGATGTACGGGACGCCACGAACGGGATTCTGTAAAACATTGCCAACGAGGGGCTAGATGGGATAGGTTAGGTTATGTTACGTTACACACGTATATAATGTTCCCACCGAGAAGTATGGGCCGATACGCCAGGAATGTTGTAGTATACTGCATCCGAGATGTTAGCCTGCCTTAGGTTAGGTATATAACGCTAGAGACGTATATAATATCCCAACCGAGATGTACCGGACGACACGAACGGGATTCTGTAAAATATTACCAGCGAGGGGCTAGATGGGTTGGGTTAGGTTATGTTACGCTATAGACGTATATAATGTTCCCACCGAGAAGTATTGGCCGATACGTCAGGAATGTTGTAAAATACTATATCCGAGAAGTTAGCCTGCCATAGGTTAAGATATATATCGCTGTAGACATTTATAATGTCTCATCCGAGACGTACGGGACGACAGGGACGGGATTCTGTAAAACATTACCAGCGAGGGGCTAGATGGGTTAGGATAGGCTGTGATACGTTATAAACGTATATAATGTTCCCACCGAGAAGTAGGGGCCGATACGCCAGGAATGATGTAAAATACTGCATCCGAGACGTTAGCCTGCCTTAGGTTAGGTATATAACGCTAGAGACGTATATAATATCCCAACCGAGATGTACCGGACGACACGAACGGGATTCTGTAAAATATTACCAGCGAGGGCCTAGATGGGTTGGGTTAGGTTATGTTACGTTATAGACGTATATAGTGTTCCCACCGAGAAGTAGGGGCCGATACTACAAGAATGTTGTAAAATACTTCATCCGAGATGTTAGCCTGCCTTAGGTTAGGATATATATTTCTGTAGACGTTTATAATGTCCCAACCGAGACGTACGGGACGACAGGGACGGGATTCTGTAAAACATTACCAGCGAGGGGCTAGATGGGATAGGTTACGTTATGTTACGTTATAGACGTATATAATGTTCCCACCGAGAAGTATGGACCGATACGCCAGGAATGTTGTGAAATACTGCATCCGAGATGTTAGCCTGCCTTAGGTTAGGATATATATCGCTGTAGACGTATATAATATCCCAACCGAGATGTACGGGACGACACGAACGGGATTCTGTAAAACATTGCCAGCGAGGGGCTAGATGGGATAGGTTAGGTTATGTTACGTTATAGACATATATAATGTTCCCACCGAGAAGTAGAGGCCGATCCTACAGAAATGTTGTAAAATACTATATCCGAGAAATTAGCCTGCCTTAGGTTAGGATATATATCGCTGTAGACGTTTATAATATCCCAACCGAGACGTACGGGACGTCACGAACGGTATTCTGTAAAACATTACCAATGAGGGACTAGATGTGTCAGGTTAGGTTATGTTACGTTATAGACCTATATAATGTTCCCACCGAGAAGTATGGTCCGATATGCCAGGAATGTTGTAAAATACTGCAACCGAGATGTTAGCCTGCCTTAGGGTAGCATACATAACGCTATAGACGTATATAATGTCCAAACCGAGACGTACAGGACGGCAGGAACGAGATACTGTAAAACATTACCAGCGAGGGGCTAGATGGGATAGGTTACGTCATGTTACGTTATAGACGTATATAATGTTCCCACCGAGAAGTATGGATCGATACGCCAGGAATGTTGTGAAATACTGCATCCGAGATGTTAGCCTGCCTTAGGTTAGGATATATATCGCTGTAGACGTATCTAATATCCCAACTGAGATGTACGGGACGACACGAACAGGATTCTGTAAAACATTGCCAGCGGGGGGCTAGATGGGATAGGTTAGGTTATGTTACGTTATAGACGTATATAATATTCCCACCGAGAAGTAGAGGCCGATCCTACAGAAATGTTGTGAAATACTATATCCGAGAAATTAGCCTGCCTTAGGTTAGGATATATATCGCTGTAGACGTTTATAATATCCCAACCGAGACGTACGGGACGTCACGAACGGTATTCTGTAAAACATTACCAGCGAGGGACTAGATGTGTCAGGTTAGGTTATGTTACGTTATAGACCTATATAATGTTCCCACCGAGAAGTATGCGCCGATATGCCAGGAATGTTGTAAAATACTATATCCGAGAAGTTAGCCTGCCTTAGGTTAGGATATATATCGCTGTAGACGTTTATAACGTCTCATCCGAGACGTACGGGACGACAGGGACGGGATTCTGTAAAACATTACCAGCGAGGGGCTAGATGGGTTAGGATAGGTTGTGATACGTTATAAACGTATATAATGTTCCCACCGAGAAGTAGGGGCCGGTATGCCAGGGATGTTGTAAAATACTGCATCCGAGATGATAGCTTGACTTAGGTTAGGATATATAACGCTATAGACGTATATAATATTCCAACCGAGATGTACGGGACGCCACGAACGGGATTCTGTAAAACATTGCCAACGAGGGGCTAGATGGGATAGGTTAGGTTATGTTACGTTACACACGTATATAATGTTCCCACTGAGAAGTATGGGCCGATACGCCAGGAATGTTGTAGTATACTGCATCCGAGATGTTAGCCTGCCTTAGGTTAGGTATATAACGCTAGAGACGTATATAATATCCCAACCGAGATGTACCGGACGACACGAACGGGATTCTGTAAAATATTACCAGCGAGAGGCTAGATGGGTTGGGTTAGGTTATGTTACGTTATAGACGTATATAGTGTTTCCACCGAGAAGTAGGGGCCGATACTACAAGAATGTTGTAAAATACTTCATCCGAGATGTTAGCCTGCCTTAGGTTAGGATATATATTTCTGTAGACGTTTATAATGTCCCAACCGAGACGTACGGGACGATAGGGACGGGATTCTGTAAAACATTACCAGCGAGGGGCTAGAAGGGTTAGGTTAGGTTGTGATACGTTATAGACGTTTATAATGTTCCCACCGAGAAGTATGGGCCGATACGCCAGGAATGTTGTAAAATACTGCATCCGAGATGTTAGCCTGCCTTAGGTTAGGCATATAACGCTAGAGACGTATATAATATCCCAACCGAGATGTACGGGACGACACGAACGGGATTCTGTACAACATTGCCAACGAGGGGCTAGATGGGATAGGTTAGGTTATGTTAAGTTATAGACGTGTATAATGTTCCCACGGTGAAGTAGGGGCCGATACGCCAGGAATGGAGTAAAATACTTCATCCGAGATGTTAGCCTCCCTTAGGTTAGTATATATATTGCTGTAGACGTTTATAATGTCCCAACCGAAACGTCCGGGACGGCAGGAACGGGATAATGTAAAACATTACCAGCGAGGGGCTAGATGGGTTAGGATAGGTTGTGATACGTTATAAACGTATATACTGTTCCCACCGAGAAGTAGGGGCCGGTATGCCAGGGATGTTGTAAAATACTGCATCCGAGATGATAGCTTGACTTAGGTTAGGATATATAACGCTATAGACGTATATAATATTCCAACCGAGATGTACGGGACGCCACGAACGGGATTCTGTAAAACATTGCCAACGAGGGGCTAGATGGGATAGGTTAGGTTATGTTACGTTACACACGTATATAATGTTCCCACCGAGAAGTATGGGCCGATACGCCAGGAATGTTGTAGTATACTGCATCCGAGATGTTAGCCTGCCTTAGGTTAGGTATATAACGCTAGAGACGTATATAATATCCCAACCGAGGTGTACCGGACGACACGAACGGGATTCTGTAAAATATTACCAGCGAGGGGCTAGATGGGTTGGGTTAGGTTATGTTACGTTATAGACGTATATAGTGTTTCCACCGAGAAGTAGGGGCCGATACTACAAGAATGTTGTAAAATACTTCATCCGAGATGTTAGCCTGCCTTAGGTTAGGATATATATTTCTGTAGACGTTTTTAATGTCCCAACCGAGACGTACGGGACGACAGGGACGGGATTCTGTAAAACATTACCAGCGAGGGGCTAGATGGGTTAGGTTAGGTTGTGATACGTTATAGACGTTTATAATGTTCCCACCGAGAAGTATGGGCCGATACGCCAGGAATGTTGTAAAATACTGCATCCGAGATGTTAGGCTGCCTTAGGTTAGGTATATAACGCTAGAGACGTCTATAATATCCCAACCGAGATGTACGGGACGACACGAACGGGATTCTGTACAACATTGCCAACGAGGGGCTAGATGGGATAGGTTAGATTATGTTAAGTTATAGACGTGTATAATGTTCCCACGGTGAAGTAGGGGCCGATATGCCAGGAATGGAGTAAAATACTTCATCCGAGATGTTAGCCTCCCTTAGGTTAGGATATATATTGCTGTAGACGTTTATAATGTCCCAACCGAAACGTCCGGGACGGCAGGAACGGGATACTGTAAAACATTACCAGCGAGGGGCTAGATCGGTTAGGTTAGGTTGTGATACGTTATAGACGTATATAATGTTCCCACCGAGAAGTAGGGGACGATATGCCAGGAATGTTGTAAAATACTGCATCCGAGATGATAGCCTGCCTTAGGTTAGGATATATAACGCTATAGACGTATATAATATCCCAACCGAGACGTACGGGACGACACGAACGGGATTCTGTGAAATATTACCAGCGAGGGGCTAGATGGGTTAGGTTAGATTATATTACTTTATAGACGTATATAATGTTCCCACCGAGAAGTATTGGCCGATACGCCAGGAATGTTGTAAAATACTATATCCGAGAAGTTAGCCTGCCATAGGTTAGGATATATATCGCTGTAGACATTTATAATGTCTCATCCGAGACGTACGGGACGACAGGGACGGGGTTCTGTAAAACATTACCAGCGAGGGGCTAGATGGGTTAGGATAGGTTGTGATACGTTATAAACGTATATAATGTTCCCACCGAGAAGTAGGGGCCGGTATGCCAGGGATGTTGTAAAATACTGCATCCGAGATGATAGCTTGACTTAGGTTAGGATATATAACGCTATAGACGTATATAATATTCCAACCGAGATGTACGGGACGCCACGAACGGGATTCTGTAAAACATTGCCAACGAGGGGCTAGATGGGATAGGTTAGGTTATGTTACGTTACACACGTATATAATGTTCCCACCGAGAAGTATGGGCCGATACGCCAGGAATGTTGTAGTATACTGCATCCGAGATGTTAGCCTGCCTTAGGTTAGGTATATAACGCTAGAGACGTATATAATATCCCAACCGAGATGTACCGGACGACACGAACGGGATTCTGTAAAATATTACCAGCGAGGGGCTAGATGGGTTGGGTTAGGTTATGTTACGTTATAGACGTATATAGTGTTTCCACCGAGAAGTAGGGGCCGATACTACAAGAATGTTGTAAAATACTTCATCCGAGATGTTAGCCTGCCTTAGGTTAGGATATATATTTCTGTAGACGTTTATAATGTCCCAACCGAGACGTACGGGACGACAGGGACGGGATTCTGTAAAACATTACCAGCGAGGGGCTAGATGGGTTAGGTTAGGTTGTGATACGTTATAGACGTATATAATGTTCCCACCGAGAAGTAGGGGACGATATGCCAGGAATGTTGTAAAATACTGCATCTGAGATGATAGCCTGCCTTAGGTTAGGATATATAACGCTATAGACGTATATAATATCCCAACCGAGACGTACGGGACGACACGAACGGGATTCTGTGAAATATTACCAGCGAGGGGCTAGATGGGTTAGGTTAGATTATATTACGTTATAGACGTATATAATGTTCCCACCGAGAAGTATTGGCCGATACGCCAGGAATGTTGTAAAATACTATATCCGAGAAGTTAGCCTGCCATAGGTTAGGATATATATCGCTGTAGACATTTATAATGTCTCATCCGAGAAGTACGGGACGACAGGGACGGGGTTCTGTAAAACATTACCAGCGAGGGGCTAGATGGGTTAGGATAGGTTGTGATACGTTATAAACGTATATAATGTTCCCACCGAGAAGTAGGGGCCGGTATGCCAGGGATGTTGTAAAATACTGCATCCGAGATGATAGCTTGACTTAGGTTAGGATATATAACGCTATAGACGTATATAATATTCCAACCGAGATGTACGGGACGACACGAACGGGATTCTGTACAACATTGCCAACGAGGGGCTAGATGGGATAGGTTAGGTTATGTTAAGTTATAGACGTGTATAATGTTCCCACGGTGAAGTAGGGGCCGATACGCCAGGAATGGAGTAAAATACTTCATCCGAGATGTTAGCCTCCCTTAGGTTAGGATATATATTGCTGTAGACGTTTATAATGTTCCAACCGAAACGTCCGGGACGGCAGGAACGGGATACTGTAAAACATTACCAGCGAGGGGCTAGATGGGTTAGGTTAGGTTGAGACACGTTATAAACGTATATAATGTTCCCACCGAGAAGTAGGGGCCGATATGCCAGGAATGTTGTAAAATACTGCATCCGAGATGATAGCTTGCCTTAGGTTAGGATATATAACGCTATAGACGTATATAATATTCCAACCGAGATGTACGGGACGTCACGAACGGGATTCTGTAAAACATTGCCAACGAGGGGCTAGATGGGATAGGTTAGGTTATGTTACGTTACAGACGTATAGAATGTTCCCACCGAGAAGTATGGGCCGCTACGCCAGGAATGTTGTAAAATACTGCATCCGAGATGTTAGCCTGCCTTAGGTGTGGATATATATTGCTGTAGACGTTTATAATGTCCAAACCGAGACGTACGGGACGACACGAACGGGATTCTGTGAAATATTACCAGCGAGGGGCTAGATGGGTTAGGTTAGATTATATTACGCTATAGACGTATATAATGTTCCCACCGAGAAGTATTGGCCGATACGCCAGGAATGTTGTAAAATACTATATCCGAGAAGTTAGCCTGCCATAGGTTAGGATATATATCGCTGTAGACATTTATAATGTCTCATCCGAGACGTACGGGACGACAGGAACGGGATACTGTAAAACATTACCTGCGAGGGGCTAGATGGGTTAGGTTAGGTTATGTTACGTTATAGACGTGTATAATGTTCCCACCGAGAAGTATGGGCCGATACGCCAGGAATGTTGTAAAATACTGCAACCGAGATGTTAGCCTGCCTTAGGTTAGGATATATAAGGCTGTAGACGTTTATAATGTCCCAACAGAGACGTACGGGACGTCAGAAACGGGATTCCGTAAAACATTACCAGCGAGGGGCTAGATGGGTTAGGTTAGGTTGTGATACGTTATAAACGTATATAATGTTCCCACCGAGAAGTAGGGGCCGATATGCCAGGAATGTTGTAAAATACTGTATCCGACATGTTAGCCTGCCTCAGGTTAGGATATATAACGCTATAGACGTATATAATATCCCAACCGAGATGTACGGGACGACACGAACGGGATTCTGTAAAACATTGCCAACGAGGGGCTAGATGGGATAGGTTAGGTTATGTTACGTTGTAGACGTATATAATGTTCCCACCGAGAAATAGGGGCCGACACTCCAAGAATGTTGTAAAATACTACATCCGAGATGTTAGCCTGCCTTACGTTCGGATATATATCGCTGTAGACGTTTATAATGTTCCAACCGAGATGTACGGGACGACAGGAACGGGATTCTGTAAAACATTACCAGCGAGGGGCTAGATGGGTTAGGTTAAGTTATGTTACGTTATAGACCTATATAATGTTCCCACCGAGAAGTATGGGCCGATACGCCAGGAATGTTGTAAAATACTGCAACCGAGATGTTAGCCTGCCTTAGGTTAGGATATATAACGCTGTAGACGTTTATAATGTCCCAACCGAGACGTACGGGACGGCAGGAACGGGATACTGTAAAACATTACCAGCGAGGGGCTAGATGGGATAGGTTACGTTATGTTACGTTATAGACGTATATAATGTTCCCACCGAGAAGTATGGGCCGATACGCCAGGAATGTTGTGAAATACTGCATCCGAGATGTTAGCCTGCCTTAGGTTAGGATATATATCGCTGTAGACGTATATAATATCCCAACCGAGATGTACGGGACGACACGAACAGGATTCTGTAAAACATTGCCAGCGAGGAGCTAGATGGGATAGGTTAGGTTATGTTACGTTATAGACGTATATAACGTTCCCACCGAGTAGTAGAGGCCGATCCTACAGAAATGTTGTAAAATACTATATCCGAGAAATTAGCCTGCCTTAGGTTAGGATATATATCGCTGTAGACGTTTATAATATCCCAACCGAGACGTACGGGACGTCACGAACGGTATTCTGTAAAACATTTCCAGCGAGGGACTAGATGTGTCAGGTTAGGTTATGTTACATTATAGACGTATATAATGTTCCCACCGAGAAGTATGGGCCGATACGCCAGGAATGTTGTAAAATACTATATCCGAGAAGTTAGCCTGCCTTAGGTTAGGATATATATCGCTGTAGACGTTTATAATGTCTCATCCGAGACGTACGGGACGACAGGGACGGGATTCTGTAAAACATTACCAGCGAGGGGCTAGATGGGTTGGGTTAGGTTATGTTACGTTATAGACGTATATAGTGTTCCCACCGAGAAGTAGGGGCCGGTATGCCAGGGATGTTGTAATATACTGCATCCGAGATGTTAGCCTGCCTTAGGTTAGGTATATAACGCAAGATACGTATATAATATCCCAACCGAGATGTACCGGACGACACGAACGGGATTCTGTAAAATATTACCAGCGAGGGCCTAGATGGGTTGGGTTAGGTTATGTTACGTTATAGACGTATATAGTGTTCCCACCGAGAAGTAGGGGCCGATACTACAAGAATGTTGTAAAATACTTCATCCGAGATGTTAGCCTGCCTTAGGTTAGGATATATATTTCTGTAGACGTTTATAATGTCCCAACCGAGACGTACGGGACGACAGGGACGGGATTCTGTAAAACATTACCAGCGAGGGGCTAGATGGGTTAGGTTAGGTTGTGATACGTTATAGACGTTTATAATGTTCCCACCGAGAAGTATGGGCCGATACGCCAGGAATGTTGTAAAATACTGCATCCGAGACGTTAGCCTGCCTTAGGTTAGGTATATAACGCTAGAGACGTAAATAATATCCCAACCGAGATGTACGGGACGACACGAACGGGATTCTGTAAAACATTGCCAACGAGGGGCTAGATGGGATAGGTTAGGTTATGTTAAGTTATAGACGTGTATAATGTTCCCACGGTGAAGTAGGGGCCGATACGCCAGGAATGGAGTAAAATACTTCATCCGAGATGTTAGCCTCCCTTAGGTTAGGATATATATTGCTGTAGACGTTTATAATGTCCCAACCGAAACGTCCGGGACGGCAGGAACGGGATACTGTAAAACATTACCAGCGAGGGGCTAGATGGGTTAGGTTAGGTTGTGATACGTTATAGACGTATATAATGTTCCCACCGAGAAGTAGGGGACGATTTGCCAGGAATGTTGTAAAATACTGCATCCCAGATGATAGCCTGCCTTAGGTTAGGATATATAACGCTATAGACGTATATAATATCCCCACGAGACGTACGGGACGACACGAACGGGATTCTGTGAAATATTACCAGCGAGGGGCTAGATGGGTTGGGTTAGGTTATGTTACGCTATAGACGTATATAATGTTCCCACCGAGAAGTATTGGCCGATACGTCAGGAATGTTGTAAAATACTATATCCGAGAAGTTAGCCTGCCATAGGTTAAGATATATATCGCTGTAGACATTTATAATGTCTCATCCGAGACGTACGGGACGACAGGGACGGGATTCTGTAAAACATTACCAGCGAGGGGCTAGATGGGTTAGGATAGGCTGTGATACGTTATAAACGTATATAATGTTCCCACCGAGAAGTAGGGGCCGATACGCCAGGAATGATGTAAAATACTGCATCCGAGACGTTAGCCTGCCTTAGGTTAGGTATATAACGCTAGAGACGTATATAATATCCCAACCGAGATGTACCGGACGACACGAACGGGATTCTGTAAAATATTACCAGCGAGGGCCTAGATGGGTTGGGTTAGGTTATGTTACGTTATAGACGTATATAGTGTTCCCACCGAGAAGTAGGGGCCGATACTACAAGAATGTTGTAAAATACTTCATCCGAGATGTTAGCCTGCCTTAGGTTAGGATATATATTTCTGTAGACGTTTATAATGTCCCAACCGAGACGTACGGGACGACAGGGACGGGATTCTGTAAAACATTACCAGCGAGGGGCTAGATGGGATAGGTTACGTTATGTTACGTTATAGACGTATATAATGTTCCCACCGAGAAGTATGGACCGATACGCCAGGAATGTTGTGAAATACTGCATCCGAGATGTTAGCCTGCCTTAGGTTAGGATATATATCGCTGTAGACGTATATAATATCCCAACCGAGATGTACGGGACGACACGAACGGGATTCTGTAAAACATTGCCAGCGAGGGGCTAGATGGGATAGGTTAGGTTATGTTACGTTATAGACATATATAATGTTCCCACCGAGAAGTAGAGGCCGATCCTACAGAAATGTTGTAAAATACTATATCCGAGAAATTAGCCTGCCTTAGGTTAGGATATATATCGCTGTAGACGTTTATAATATCCCAACCGAGACGTACGGGACGTCACGAACGGTATTCTGTAAAACATTACCAATGAGGGACTAGATGTGTCAGGTTAGGTTATGTTACGTTATAGACCTATATAATGTTCCCACCGAGAAGTATGGTCCGATATGCCAGGAATGTTGTAAAATACTGCAACCGAGATGTTAGCCTGCCTTAGGGTAGCATACATAACGCTATAGACGTATATAATGTCCAAACCGAGACGTACAGGACGGCAGGAACGAGATACTGTAAAACATTACCAGCGAGGGGCTAGATGGGATAGGTTACGTCATGTTACGTTATAGACGTATATAATGTTCCCACCGAGAAGTATGGATCGATACGCCAGGAATGTTGTGAAATACTGCATCCGAGATGTTAGCCTGCCTTAGGTTAGGATATATATCGCTGTAGACGTATCTAATATCCCAACTGAGATGTACGGGACGACACGAACAGGATTCTGTAAAACATTGCCAGCGGGGGGCTAGATGGGATAGGTTAGGTTATGTTACGTTATAGACGTATATAATATTCCCACCGAGAAGTAGAGGCCGATCCTACAGAAATGTTGTGAAATACTATATCCGAGAAATTAGCCTGCCTTAGGTTAGGATATATATCGCTGTAGACGTTTATAATATCCCAACCGAGACGTACGGGACGTCACGAACGGTATTCTGTAAAACATTACCAGCGAGGGACTAGATGTGTCAGGTTAGGTTATGTTACGTTATAGACCTATATAATGTTCCCACCGAGAAGTATGCGCCGATATGCCAGGAATGTTGTAAAATACTATATCCGAGAAGTTAGCCTGCCTTAGGTTAGGATATATATCGCTGTAGACGTTTATAACGTCTCATCCGAGACGTACGGGACGACAGGGACGGGATTCTGTAAAACATTACCAGCGAGGGGCTAGATGGGTTAGGATAGGTTGTGATACGTTATAAACGTATATAATGTTCCCACCGAGAAGTAGGGGCCGGTATGCCAGGGATGTTGTAAAATACTGCATCCGAGATGATAGCTTGACTTAGGTTAGGATATATAACGCTATAGACGTATATAATATTCCAACCGAGATGTACGGGACGCCACGAACGGGATTCTGTAAAACATTGCCAACGAGGGGCTAGATGGGATAGGTTAGGTTATGTTACGTTACACACGTATATAATGTTCCCACTGAGAAGTATGGGCCGATACGCCAGGAATGTTGTAGTATACTGCATCCGAGATGTTAGCCTGCCTTAGGTTAGGTATATAACGCTAGAGACGTATATAATATCCCAACCGAGATGTACCGGACGACACGAACGGGATTCTGTAAAATATTACCAGCGAGAGGCTAGATGGGTTGGGTTAGGTTATGTTACGTTATAGACGTATATAGTGTTTCCACCGAGAAGTAGGGGCCGATACTACAAGAATGTTGTAAAATACTTCATCCGAGATGTTAGCCTGCCTTAGGTTAGGATATATATTTCTGTAGACGTTTATAATGTCCCAACCGAGACGTACGGGACGATAGGGACGGGATTCTGTAAAACATTACCAGCGAGGGGCTAGAAGGGTTAGGTTAGGTTGTGATACGTTATAGACGTTTATAATGTTCCCACCGAGAAGTATGGGCCGATACGCCAGGAATGTTGTAAAATACTGCATCCGAGATGTTAGCCTGCCTTAGGTTAGGCATATAACGCTAGAGACGTATATAATATCCCAACCGAGATGTACGGGACGACACGAACGGGATTCTGTACAACATTGCCAACGAGGGGCTAGATGGGATAGGTTAGGTTATGTTAAGTTATAGACGTGTATAATGTTCCCACGGTGAAGTAGGGGCCGATACGCCAGGAATGGAGTAAAATACTTCATCCGAGATGTTAGCCTCCCTTAGGTTAGTATATATATTGCTGTAGACGTTTATAATGTCCCAACCGAAACGTCCGGGACGGCAGGAACGGGATAATGTAAAACATTACCAGCGAGGGGCTAGATGGGTTAGGATAGGTTGTGATACGTTATAAACGTATATACTGTTCCCACCGAGAAGTAGGGGCCGGTATGCCAGGGATGTTGTAAAATACTGCATCCGAGATGATAGCTTGACTTAGGTTAGGATATATAACGCTATAGACGTATATAATATTCCAACCGAGATGTACGGGACGCCACGAACGGGATTCTGTAAAACATTGCCAACGAGGGGCTAGATGGGATAGGTTAGGTTATGTTACGTTACACACGTATATAATGTTCCCACCGAGAAGTATGGGCCGATACGCCAGGAATGTTGTAGTATACTGCATCCGAGATGTTAGCCTGCCTTAGGTTAGGTATATAACGCTAGAGACGTATATAATATCCCAACCGAGGTGTACCGGACGACACGAACGGGATTCTGTAAAATATTACCAGCGAGGGGCTAGATGGGTTGGGTTAGGTTATGTTACGTTATAGACGTATATAGTGTTTCCACCGAGAAGTAGGGGCCGATACTACAAGAATGTTGTAAAATACTTCATCCGAGATGTTAGCCTGCCTTAGGTTAGGATATATATTTCTGTAGACGTTTTTAATGTCCCAACCGAGACGTACGGGACGACAGGGACGGGATTCTGTAAAACATTACCAGCGAGGGGCTAGATGGGTTAGGTTAGGTTGTGATACGTTATAGACGTTTATAATGTTCCCACCGAGAAGTATGGGCCGATACGCCAGGAATGTTGTAAAATACTGCATCCGAGATGTTAGGCTGCCTTAGGTTAGGTATATAACGCTAGAGACGTCTATAATATCCCAACCGAGATGTACGGGACGACACGAACGGGATTCTGTACAACATTGCCAACGAGGGGCTAGATGGGATAGGTTAGATTATGTTAAGTTATAGACGTGTATAATGTTCCCACGGTGAAGTAGGGGCCGATATGCCAGGAATGGAGTAAAATACTTCATCCGAGATGTTAGCCTCCCTTAGGTTAGGATATATATTGCTGTAGACGTTTATAATGTCCCAACCGAAACGTCCGGGACGGCAGGAACGGGATACTGTAAAACATTACCAGCGAGGGGCTAGATCGGTTAGGTTAGGTTGTGATACGTTATAGACGTATATAATGTTCCCACCGAGAAGTAGGGGACGATATGCCAGGAATGTTGTAAAATACTGCATCCGAGATGATAGCCTGCCTTAGGTTAGGATATATAACGCTATAGACGTATATAATATCCCAACCGAGACGTACGGGACGACACGAACGGGATTCTGTGAAATATTACCAGCGAGGGGCTAGATGGGTTAGGTTAGATTATATTACTTTATAGACGTATATAATGTTCCCACCGAGAAGTATTGGCCGATACGCCAGGAATGTTGTAAAATACTATATCCGAGAAGTTAGCCTGCCATAGGTTAGGATATATATCGCTTTAGACATTTATAATGTCTCATCCGAGACGTACGGGACGACAGGGACGGGGTTCTGTAAAACATTACCAGCGAGGGGCTAGATGGGTTAGGATAGGTTGTGATACGTTATAAACGTATATAATGTTCCCACCGAGAAGTAGGGGCCGGTATGCCAGGGATGTTGTAAAATACTGCATCCGAGATGATAGCTTGACTTAGGTTAGGATATATAACGCTATAGACGTATATAATATTCCAACCGAGATGTACGGGACGCCACGAACGGGATTCTGTAAAACATTGCCAACGAGGGGCTAGATGGGATAGGTTAGGTTATGTTACGTTACACACGTATATAATGTTCCCACCGAGAAGTATGGGCCGATACGCCAGGAATGTTGTAGTATACTGCATCCGAGATGTTAGCCTGCCTTAGGTTAGGTATATAACGCTAGAGACGTATATAATATCCCAACCGAGATGTACCGGACGACACGAACGGGATTCTGTAAAATATTACCAGCGAGGGGCTAGATGGGTTGGGTTAGGTTATGTTACGTTATAGACGTATATAGTGTTTCCACCGAGAAGTAGGGGCCGATACTACAAGAATGTTGTAAAATACTTCATCCGAGATGTTAGCCTGCCTTAGGTTAGGATATATATTTCTGTAGACGTTTATAATGTCCCAACCGAGACGTACGGGACGACAGGGACGGGATTCTGTAAAACATTACCAGCGAGGGGCTAGATGGGTTAGGTTAGGTTGTGATACGTTATAGACGTATATAATGTTCCCACCGAGAAGTAGGGGACGATATGCCAGGAATGTTGTAAAATACTGCATCTGAGATGATAGCCTGCCTTAGGTTAGGATATATAACGCTATAGACGTATATAATATCCCAACCGAGACGTACGGGACGACACGAACGGGATTCTGTGAAATATTACCAGCGAGGGGCTAGATGGGTTAGGTTAGATTATATTACGTTATAGACGTATATAATGTTCCCACCGAGAAGTATTGGCCGATACGCCAGGAATGTTGTAAAATACTATATCCGAGAAGTTAGCCTGCCATAGGTTAGGATATATATCGCTGTAGACATTTATAATGTCTCATCCGAGAAGTACGGGACGACAGGGACGGGGTTCTGTAAAACATTACCAGCGAGGGGCTAGATGGGTTAGGATAGGTTGTGATACGTTATAAACGTATATAATGTTCCCACCGAGAAGTAGGGGCCGGTATGCCAGGGATGTTGTAAAATACTGCATCCGAGATGATAGCTTGACTTAGGTTAGGATATATAACGCTATAGACGTATATAATATTCCAACCGAGATGTACGGGACGACACGAACGGGATTCTGTACAACATTGCCAACGAGGGGCTAGATGGGATAGGTTAGGTTATGTTAAGTTATAGACGTGTATAATGTTCCCACGGTGAAGTAGGGGCCGATACGCCAGGAATGGAGTAAAATACTTCATCCGAGATGTTAGCCTCCCTTAGGTTAGGATATATATTGCTGTAGACGTTTATAATGTTCCAACCGAAACGTCCGGGACGGCAGGAACGGGATACTGTAAAACATTACCAGCGAGGGGCTAGATGGGTTAGGTTAGGTTGAGACACGTTATAAACGTATATAATGTTCCCACCGAGAAGTAGGGGCCGATATGCCAGGAATGTTGTAAAATACTGCATCCGAGATGATAGCTTGCCTTAGGTTAGGATATATAACGCTATAGACGTATATAATATTCCAACCGAGATGTACGGGACGTCACGAACGGGATTCTGTAAAACATTGCCAACGAGGGGCTAGATGGGATAGGTTAGGTTATGTTACGTTACAGACGTATAGAATGTTCCCACCGAGAAGTATGGGCCGCTACGCCAGGAATGTTGTAAAATACTGCATCCGAGATGTTAGCCTGCCTTAGGTGTGGATATATATTGCTGTAGACGTTTATAATGTCCAAACCGAGACGTACGGGACGACACGAACGGGATTCTGTGAAATATTACCAGCGAGGGGCTAGATGGGTTAGGTTAGATTATATTACGCTATAGACGTATATAATGTTCCCACCGAGAAGTATTGGCCGATACGCCAGGAATGTTGTAAAATACTATATCCGAGAAGTTAGCCTGCCATAGGTTAGGATATATATCGCTGTAGACATTTATAATGTCTCATCCGAGACGTACGGGACGACAGGAACGGGATACTGTAAAACATTACCTGCGAGGGGCTAGATGGGTTAGGTTAGGTTATGTTACGTTATAGACGTGTATAATGTTCCCACCGAGAAGTATGGGCCGATACGCCAGGAATGTTGTAAAATACTGCAACCGAGATGTTAGCCTGCCTTAGGTTAGGATATATAAGGCTGTAGACGTTTATAATGTCCCAACAGAGACGTACGGGACGTCAGAAACGGGATTCCGTAAAACATTAC
Organism: Xylocopa violacea; assembly: GCA_963969225.1. Classification (NCBI taxonomy): domain Eukaryota; kingdom Metazoa; phylum Arthropoda; class Insecta; order Hymenoptera; family Apidae; genus Xylocopa; species Xylocopa violacea. The sequence goes on from CAXAJV010000807.1 coordinate 935,172, forward strand.
CAGCGAGGGGCTAGATGGGTTAGGTTAGGTTGTGATACGTTATAAACGTATATAATGTTCCCACCGAGAAGTAGGGGCCGATATGCCAGGAATGTTGTAAAATACTGTATCCGACATGTTAGCCTGCCTCAGGTTAGGATATATAACGCTATAGACGTATATAATATCCCAACCGAGATGTACGGGACGACACGAACGGGATTCTGTAAAACATTGCCAACGAGGGGCTAGATGGGATAGGTTAGGTTATGTTACGTTGTAGACGTATATAATGTTCCCACCGAGAAATAGGGGCCGACACTCCAAGAATGTTGTAAAATACTACATCCGAGATGTTAGCCTGCCTTACGTTCGGATATATATCGCTGTAGACGTTTATAATGTTCCAACCGAGATGTACGGGACGACAGGAACGGGATTCTGTAAAACATTACCAGCGAGGGGCTAGATGGGTTAGGTTAAGTTATGTTACGTTATAGACCTATATAATGTTCCCACCGAGAAGTATGGGCCGATACGCCAGGAATGTTGTAAAATACTGCAACCGAGATGTTAGCCTGCCTTAGGTTAGGATATATAACGCTGTAGACGTTTATAATGTCCCAACCGAGACGTACGGGACGGCAGGAACGGGATACTGTAAAACATTACCAGCGAGGGGCTAGATGGGATAGGTTACGTTATGTTACGTTATAGACGTATATAATGTTCCCACCGAGAAGTATGGGCCGATACGCCAGGAATGTTGTGAAATACTGCATCCGAGATGTTAGCCTGCCTTAGGTTAGGATATATATCGCTGTAGACGTATATAATATCCCAACCGAGATGTACGGGACGACACGAACAGGATTCTGTAAAACATTGCCAGCGAGGGGCTAGATGGGATAGGTTAGGTTATGTTACGTTATAGACGTATATAATGTTCCCACCGAGTAGTAGAGGCCGATCCTACAGAAATGTTGTAAAATACTATATCCGAGAAATTAGCCTGCCTTAGGTTAGGATATATATCGCTGTAGACGTTTATAATATCCCAACCGAGACGTACGGGACGTCACGAACGGTATTCTGTAAAACATTTCCAGCGAGGGACTAGATGTGTCAGGTTAGGTTATGTTACATTATAGACGTATATAATGTTCCCACCGAGAAGTATGGGCCGATACGCCAGGAATGTTGTAAAATACTATATCCGAGAAGTTAGCCTGCCTTAGGTTAGGATATATATCGCTGTAGACGTTTATAATGTCTCATCCGAGACGTACGGGACGACAGGGACGGGATTCTGTAAAACATTACCAGCGAGGGGCTAGATGGGTTGGGTTAGGTTATGTTACGTTATAGACGTATATAGTGTTCCCACCGAGAAGTAGGGGCCGATGCTACAAGAATGTTGTAAAATACTTCATCCGAGATGTTAGCCTGCCTTAGGTTAGGATATATATTTCTGTAGACGTTTATAATGTCCCAACCGAGACGTACGGGACGACAGGGACGGGATTCTGTAAAACATTACCAGCGAGGGGCTAGATGGGTTAGGTTAGGTTGTGATACGTTATAGACGTTTATAATGTTCCCACCGAGAAGTATGGGCCGATACGCCAGGAATGTTGTAAAATACTATATCCGAGAAGTTAGCGTGCCTTACGTTAGGATATATATCGCTGTAGACGTTTATAATGTCTCATCCGAGACGACAGGGACGACAGGGACGGGATTCTGTAAAACATTACCAGCGAGGGGCTAGATGGGTTAGGATAGGTTGTGATACGTTATAAACGTATATAATGTTCCCACCGAGAAGTAGGGGCCGGTATGCCAGGGATGTTGTAATATACTGCATCCGAGATGTTAGCCTGCCTTAGGTTAGGTATATAACGCAAGAGACGTATATAATATCCCAACCGAGATGTACCGGACGACACGAACGGGATTCTGTAAAATATTACCAGCGAGGGCCTAGATGGGTTGGGTTAGGTTATGTTACGTTATAGACGTATATAGTGTTCCCACCGAGAAGTAGGGGCCGATACTACAAGAATGTTGTAAAATACTTCATCCGAGATGTTAGCCTGCCTTAGGTTAGGATATATATTTCTGTAGACGTTTATAATGTCCCAAACGAGACGTACGGGACGACAGGGACGGGATTCTGTAAAACATTACCAGCGAGGGGCTAGATGGGTTAGGTTAGGTTGTGATACGTTATAGACGTTTATAATGTTCCCACCGAGAAGTATGGGCCGATACGCCAGGAATGTTGTAAAATACTGCATCCGAGACGTTAGCCTGCCTTAGGTTAGGTATATAACGCTAGAGACGTAAATAATATCCCAACCGAGATGTACGGGACGACACGAACGGGATTCTGTAAAACATTGCCAACGAGGGGCTAGATGGGATAGGTTAGGTTATGTTAAGTTATAGACGTGTATAATGTTCCCACGGTGAAGTAGGGGCCGATACGCCAGGAATGGAGTAAAATACTTCATCCGAGATGTTAGCCTCCCTTAGGTTAGGATATATATTGCTGTAGACGTTTATAATGTCCCAACCGAAACGTCCGGGACGGCAGGAACGGGATACTGAAAAACATTACCAGCGAGGGGCTAGATGGGTTAGGTTAGGTTGTGATACGTTATAGACGTATATAATGTTCCCACCGAGAAGTAGGGGACGATTTGCCAGGAATGTTGTAAAATACTGCATCCCAGATGATAGCCTGCCTTAGGTTAGGATATATAACGCTATAGACGTATATAATATCCCCACGAGACGTACGGGACGACACGAACGGGATTCTGTGAAATATTACCAGCGAGGGGCTAGATGGGTTAGGTTAGATTATATTACGCTATAGACGTATATAATGTTCCCACCGAGAAGTATTGGCCGATACGCCAGGAATGTTGTAAAATACTATATCCGAGAAGTTAGCCTGCCATAGGTTAAGATATATATCGCTGTAGACATTTATAATGTCTCATCCGAGACGTACGGGACGACAGGGACGGGATTCTGTAAAACATTACCAGCGAGGGGCTAGATGGGTTAGGATAGGTTGTGATACGTTATAAACGTATATAATGTTCCCACCGAGAAGTAGGGGCCGGTATGCCAGGGATGTTGTAAAATACTGCATCCGAGATGATAGCTTGACTTAGGTTAGGATATATAACGCTATAGACGTATATAATATTCCAACCGAGATGTACGGGACGCCACGAACGGGATTCTGTAAAACATTGCCAACGAGGGGCTAGATGGGATAGGTTAGGTTATGTTACGTTACACACGTATATAATGTTCCCACTGAGAAGTATGGGCCGATACGCCAGGAATGTTGTAGTATACTGCATCCGAGATGTTAGCCTGCCTTAGGTTAGGTATATAACGCTAGAGACGTATATAATATCCCAACCGAGATGTACCGGACGACACGAACGGGATTCTGTAAAATATTACCAGCGAGAGGCTAGATGGGTTGGGTTAGGTTATGTTACGTTATAGACGTATATAGTGTTTCCACCGAGAAGTAGGGGCCGATACTACAAGAATGTTGTAAAATACTTCATCCGAGATGTTAGCCTGCCTTAGGTTAGGATATATATTTCTGTAGACGTTTATAATGTCCCAACCGAGACGAACGGGACGATAGGGACGGGATTCTGTAAAACATTACCAGCGAGGGGCTAGATGGGTTAGGTTAGGTTGTGATACGTTATAGACGTTTATAATGTTCCCACCGAGAAGTATGGGCCGATACGCCAGGAATGTTGTAAAATACTGCATCCGAGATGTTAGCCTGCCTTAGGTTAGGCATATAACGCTAGAGACGTATATAATATCCCAACCGAGATGTACGGGACGACACGAACGGGATTCTGTACAACATTGCCAACGAGGGGCTAGATGGGATAGGTTAGGTTATGTTAAGTTATAGACGTGTATAATGTTCCCACGGTGAAGTAGGGGCCGATACGCCAGGAATGGAGTAAAATACTTCATCCGAGATGTTAGCCTCCCTTAGGTTAGTATATATATTGCTGTAGACGTTTATAATGTCCCAACCGAAACGTCCGGGACGGCAGGAACGGGATACTGTAAAACATTACCAGCGAGGGGCTAGATGGGTTAGGATAGGTTGTGATACGTTATAAACGTATATACTGTTCCCACCGAGAAGTATGGGCCGATACGCCAGGAATGTTGTAGTATACTGCATCCGAGATGTTAGCCTGCCTTAGGTTAGGTATATAACGCTAGAGACGTATATAATATCCCAACCGAGATGTACCGGACGACACGAACGGGATTCTGTAAAATATTACCAGCGAGGGGCTAGATGGGTTGGGTTAGGTTATGTTACGTTATAGACGTATATAGTGTTTCCACCGAGAAGTAGGGGCCGATACTACAAGAATGTTGTAAAATACTTCATCCGAGATGTTAGCCTGCCTTAGGTTAGGATATATATTTCTGTAGACGTTTATAATGTCCCAACCGAGACGTACGGGACGACAGGGACGGGATTCTGTAAAACATTACCAGCGAGGGGCTAGATGGGTTAGGTTAGGTTGTGATACGTTATAGACGTTTATAATGTTCCCACCGAGAAGTATGGGCCGATACGCCAGGAATGTTGTAAAATACTGCATCCGAGATGTTAGGCTGCCTTAGGTTAGGTATATAACGCTAGAGACGTCTATAATATCCCAACCGAGATGTACGGGACGACACGAACGGGATTCTGTACAACATTGCCAACGAGGGGCTAGATGGGATAGGTTAGATTATGTTAAGTTATAGACGTGTATAATGTTCCCACGGTGAAGTAGGGGCCGATACACCAGGAATGGAGTAAAATACTTCATCCGAGATGTTAGCCTCCCTTAGGTTAGGATATATATTGCTGTAGACGTTTATAATGTCCCAACCGAAACGTCCGGGACGGCAGGAACGGGATACTGTAAAACATTACCAGCGAGGGGCTAGATGGGTTAGGTTAGGTTGTGATACGTTATAGACGTATATAATGTTCCCACCGAGAAGTAGGGGACGATATGCCAGGAATGTTGTAAAATACTGCATCCGAGATGATAGCCTGCCTTAGGTTAGGATATATAACGCTATAGACGTATATAATATCCCAACCGAGACGTACGGGACGACACGAACGGGATTCTGTGAAATATTACCAGCGAGGGGCTAGATGGGTTAGGTTAGATTATATTACTTTATAGACGTATATAATGTTCCCACCGAGAAGTATTGGCCGATACGCCAGGAATGTTGTAAAATACTATATCCGAGAAGTTAGCCTGCCATAGGTTAGGATATATATCGCTGTAGACATTTATAATGTCTCATCCGAGACGTACGGGACCACAGGGACGGGGTTCTGTAAAACATTACCAGCGAGGGGCTAGATGGGTTAGGATAGGTTGTGATACGTTATAAACGTATATAATGTTCCCACCGAGAAGTAGGGGCCGGTATGCCAGGGATGTTGTAAAATACTGCATCCGAGATGATAGCTTGACTTAGGTTAGGATATATAACGCTATAGACGTATATAATATTCCAACCGAGATGTACGGGACGCCACGAACGGGATTCTGTAAAACATTGCCAACGAGGGGCTAGATGGGATAGGTTAGGTTATGTTACGTTACACACGTATATAATGTTCCCACCGAGAAGTATGGGCCGATACGCCAGGAATGTTGTAGTATACTGCATCCGAGATGTTAGCCTGCCTTAGGTTAGGTATATAACGCTAGAGACGTATATAATATCCCAACCGAGATGTACCGGACGACACGAACGGGATTCTGTAAAATATTACCAGCGAGGGGCTAGATGGGTTGGGTTAGGTTATGTTACGTTATAGACGTATATAGTGTTTCCACCGAGAAGTAGGGGCCGATACTACAAGAATGTTGTAAAATACTTCATCCGAGATGTTAGCCTGCCTTAGGTTAGGATATATATTTCTGTAGACGTTTATAATGTCCCAACCGAGACGTACGGGACGACAGGGACGGGATTCTGTAAAACATTACCAGCGAGGGGCTAGATGGGTTAGGTTAGATTATATTACGCTATAGACGTATATAATGTTCCCACCGAGAAGTATTGGCCGATACGCCAGGAATGTTGTAAAATACTATATCCGAGAAGTTAGCCTGCCATAGGTTAGGATATATATCGCTGTAGACATTTATAATGTCTCATCCGAGACGTACGGGACGATAGGAACGGGATACTGTAAAACATTACCAGCGAGGGGCTAGATGGGTTAGGTTAGGTTATGTTACGTTATAGACGTGTATAATGTTCCCACCGAGAAGTATTGGCCGATACGCCAGGAATGTTGTAAAATACTATATCCGAGAAGTTAGCCTGCCTTAGGTTAGGATATATATCGCTGTAGACGTTTATAATGTCTCATCCGAGACGTACGGGACGACAGGGACGGGATTCTGTAAAACATTACCAGCGAGGGGCTAGATGGGTTAGGATAGGTTGTGATACGTTATAAACGTATATACTGTTCCCACCGAGAAGTAGGGGCCGGTATGCCAGGGATGTTGTAAAATACTGCATCCGAGATGATAGCTTGACTTAGGTTAGGATATATAACGCTATAGACGTATATAATATTCCAACCGAGATGTACGGGACGCCACGAACGGGATTCTGTAAAACATTGCCAACGAGGGGCTAGATGGGATAGGTTAGGTTATGTTACGTTACACACGTATATAATGTTCCCACCGAGAAGTATGGGCCGATACGCCAGGAATGTTGTAGTATACTGCATCCGAGATGTTAGCCTGCCTTAGGTTAGGTATATAACGCTAGAGACGTATATAATATCCCAACCGAGATGTACCGGACGACACGAACGGGATTCTGTAAAATATTACCAGCGAGGGGCTAGATGGGTTGGGTTAGGTTATGTTACGTTATAGACGTATATAGTGTGTCCACCGAGAAGTAGGGGCCGATACTACAAGAATGTTGTAAAATACTTCATCCGAGATGTTAGCCTGCCTTAGGTTAGGATATATATTTCTGTAGACGTTTATAATGTCCCAACCGAGACGTACGGGACGAAAGGGACGGGATTCTGTAAAACATTACCAGCGAGGGGCTAGATGGGTTAGGTTAGGTTGTGATACGTTATAGACGTTTATAATGTTCCCACCGAGAAGTATGGGCCGATACGCCAGGAATGTTGTAAAATACTGCATCCGAGATGTTAGGCTGCCTTAGGTTAGGTATATAACGCTAGAGACGTCTATAATATCCCAACCGAGATGTACGGGACGACACGAACGGGATTCTGTACAACATTGCCAACGAGGGGCTAGATGGGATAGGTTAGATTATGTTAAGTTATAGACGTGTATAATGTTCCCACGGTGAAGTAGGGGCCGATACGCCAGGAATGGAGTAAAATACTTCATCCGAGATGTTAGCCTCCCTTAGGTTAGGATATATATTGCTGTAGACGTTTATAATGTCCCAACCGAAACGTCCGGGACGGCAGGAACGGGATACTGTAAAACATTACCAGCGAGGGGCTAGATGGGTTAGGTTAGGTTGTGATACGTTATAGACGTATATAATGTTCCCACCGAGAAGTAGGGGCCGGTATGCCAGGGATGTTGTAAAATACTGCATCCGAGATGATAGCTTGACTTAGGTTAGGATATATAACGCTATAGACGTATATAATATTCCAACCGAGATGTACGGGACGCCACGAACGGGATTCTGTAAAACATTGCCAACGAGGGGCTAGATGGGATAGGTTAGGTTATGTTACGTTACACACGTATATAATGTTCCCACCGAGAAGTATGGGCCGATACGCCAGGAATGTTGTAGTATACTGCATCCGAGATGTTAGCCTGCCTTAGGTTAGGTATATAACGCTAGAGACGTATATAATATCCCAACCGAGATGTACCGGACGACACGAACGGGATTCTGTAAAATATTACCAGCGAGGGGCTAGATGGGTTGGGTTAGGTTATGTTACGTTATAGACGTATATAGTGTTTCCACCGAGAAGTAGGGGCCGATACTACAAGAATGTTGTAAAATACTTCATCCGAGATGTTAGCCTGCCTTAGGTTAGGATATATATTTCTGTAGACGTTTATAATGTCCCAACCGAGACGTACGGGACGACAGGGACGGGATTCTGTAAAACATTACCAGCGAGGGGCTAGATGGGTTAGGTTAGATTATATTACGCTATAGACGTATATAATGTTCCCACCGAGAAGTATTGGCCGATACGCCAGGAATGTTGTAAAATACTATATCCGAGAAGTTAGCCTGCCATAGGTTAGGATATATATCGCTGTAGACATTTATAATGTCTCATCCGAGACGTACGGGACGATAGGAACGGGATACTGTAAAACCTTACCAGCGAGGGGCTAGATGGGTTAGGTTAGGTTATGTTACGTTATAGACGTGTATAATGTTCCCACCGAGAAGTATTGGCCGATACGCCAGGAATGTTGTAAAATACTATATCCGAGAAGTTAGCCTGCCTTAGGTTAGGATATATATCGCTGTAGACGTTTATAATGTCTCATCCGAGACGTACGGGACGACAGGGACGGGATTCTGTAAAACATTACCAGCGAGGGGCTAGATGGGTTAGGATAGGTTGTGATACGTTATAAACGTATATACTGTTCCCACCGAGAAGTAGGGGCCGGTATGCCAGGGATGTTGTAAAATACTGCATCCGAGATGATAGCTTGACTTAGGTTAGGATATATAACGCTATAGACGTATATAATATTCCAACCGAGATGTACGGGACGCCACGAACGGGATTCTGTAAAACATTGCCAACGAGGGGCTAGATGGGATAGGTTAGGTTATGTTACGTTACACACGTATATAATGTTCCCACCGAGAAGTATGGGCCGATACGCCAGGAATGTTGTAGTATACTGCATCCGAGATGTTAGCCTGCCTTAGGTTAGGTATATAACGCTAGAGACGTATATAATATCCCAACCGAGATGTACCGGACGACACGAACGGGATTCTGTAAAATATTACCAGCGAGGGGCTAGATGGGTTGGGTTAGGTTATGTTACGTTATAGACGTATATAGTGTTTCCACCGAGAAGTAGGGGCCGATACTACAAGAATGTTGTAAAATACTTCATCCGAGATGTTAGCCTGCCTTAGGTTAGGATATATATTTCTGTAGACGTTTATAATGTCCCAACCGAGACGTACGGGACGACAGGGACGGGATTCTGTAAAACATTACCAGCGAGGGCCTAGATGGGTTAGGTTAGGTTGTGATACGTTATAGACGTATATAATGTTCCCACCGAGAAGTAGGGGACGATATGCCAGGAATGTTGTAAAATACTGCATCCGAGATGATAGCCTGCCTTAGGTTAGGATATATAACGCTATAGACGTATATAATATCCCAACCGAGACGTACGGGACGACACGAACGGGATTCTGTGAAATATTACCAGCGAGGGGCTAGATGGGTTAGGTTAGGTTGAGACACGTTATAAACGTATATAATGTTCCCACCGAGAAGTAGGGGCCGGTATGCCAGGGATGTTGTAAAATACTGCATCCGAGATGATAGCTTGACTTAGGTTAGGATATATAACGCTATAGACGTATATAATATTCCAACCGAGATGTACGGGACGCCACGAACGGGATTCTGTAAAACATTGCCAACGAGGGGCTAGATGGGATAGGTTAGGTTATGTTACGTTACACACGTATATAATGTTCCCACCGAGAAGTATGGGCCGATACGCCAGGAATGTTGTAGTATACTGCATCCGAGATGTTAGCCTGCCTTAGGTTAGGTATATAACGCTAGAGACGTATATAATATCCCAACCGAGATGTACCGGACGACACGAACGGGATTCTGTAAAATATTACCAGCGAGAGACTAGATGGGTTGGGTTAGGTTATGTTACGTTATAGACGTATATAGTGTTTCCACCGAGAAGTAGGGGCCGATACTACAAGAATGTTGTAAAATACTTCATCCGAGATGTTAGCCTGCCTTAGGTTAGGATATATATTTCTCTAGACGTTTATAATGTCCCAACCGAGACGTACGGGACGATAGGAACGGGATTCTGTAAAACATTACCAGCGAGGGGCTAGATGGGTTAGGTTAGGTTGTGATACGTTATAGACGTTTATAATGTTCCCACCGAGAAGTATGGGCCGATACGCCAGGAATGTTGTAAAATACTGCATCCGAGATGTTAGCCTGCCTTAGGTTAGGCATATAACGCTAGAGACGTATATAATATCCCAACCGAGATGTACGGGACGACACGAACGGGATTCTGTACAACATTGCCAACGAGGGGCTAGATGGGATAGGTTAGATTATGTTAAGTTATAGACGTGTATAATGTTCCCACGGTGAAGTAGGGGCCGATACGCCAGGAATGGAGTAAAATACTTCATCCGAGATGTTAGCCTCCCTTAGGTTAGGATATATATTGCTGTAGACGTTTATAATGTCCCAACCGAAACGTCAGGGACGGCAGGAACGGGATACTGTAAAACATTACCAGCGAGGGGCTAGATGGGTTAGGTTAGGTTGTGATACGTTATAAACGTATATAATGTTCCCACCGAGAAGTAGGGGCCGATATGCCAGGAATGTTGTAAAATACTGCATCCGAGATGATAGCTTGACTTAGGTTAGGATATATAACGCTATAGACGTATATAATATTCCAACCGAGATGTACGGGACGCCACGAACGGGATTCTGTAAAACATTGCCAACGAGGGGCTAGATGGGATAGGTTAGGTTATGTTACGTTACACACGTATATAATGTTCCCACCGAGAAGTATGGGCCGATACGCCAGGAATGTTGTAGTATACTGCATCCGAGATGTTAGCCTGCCTTAGGTTAGGTATATAACGCTAGAGACGTATATAATATCCCAACCGAGATGTACCGGACGACACGAACGGGATTCTGTAAAATATTACCAGCGAGGGGCTAGATGGGTTGGGTTAGGGTATGTTACGTTATAGACGTATATAGTGTTTCCACCGAGAAGTAGGGGCCGATACTACAAGAATGTTGTAAAATACTTCATCCGAGATGTTAGCCTGCCTTAGGTTAGGATATATATTTCTGTAGACGTTTATAATGTCCCAACCGAGACGTACGGGACGACAGGGACGGGATTCTGTAAAACATTACCAGCGAGGGGCTAGATGGGTTAGGTTAGGTTGTGATACGTTATAGACGTATATAATGTTCCCACCGAGAAGTAGGGGACGATATGCCAGGAATGTTGTAAAATACTGCATCCGAGATGATAGCCTGCCTTAGGTTAGGATATATAACGCTATAGACGTATATAATATCCCAACCGAGACGTACGGGACGACACGAACGGGATTCTGTGAAATATTACCAGCGAGGGGCTAGATGGGTTAGGTTAGGTTGAGACACGTTATAAACGTATATAATGTTCCCACCGAGAAGTAGGGGCCGGTATGCCAGGGATGTTGTAAAATACTGCATCCGAGATGATAGCTTGACTTAGGTTAGGATATATAACGCTATAGACGTATATAATATTCCAACCGAGATGTACGGGACGCCACGAACGGGATTCTGTAAAACATTGCCAACGAGGGGCTAGATGGGATAGGTTAGGTTATGTTACGTTACACACGTATATAATGTTCCCACCGAGAAGTATGGGCCGATACGCCAGGAATGTTGTAGTATACTGCATCCGAGATGTTAGCCTGCCTTAGGTTAGGTATATAACGCTAGAGACGTATATAATATCCCAACCGAGATGTACCGGACGACACGAACGGGATTCTGTAAAATATTACCAGCGAGAGGCTAGATGGGTTGGGTTAGGTTATGTTACGTTATAGACGTATATAGTGTTTCCACCGAGAAGTAGGGGCCGATACTACAAGAATGTTGTAAAATACTTCATCCGAGATGTTAGCCTGCCTTAGGTTAGGATATATATTTCTGTAGACGTTTATAATGTCCCAACCGAGACGTACGGGACGATAGGAACGGGATTCTGTAAAACATTACCAGCGAGGGGCTAGATGGGTTAGGTTAGGTTGTGATACGTTATAGACGTTTATAATGTTCCCACCGAGAAGTATGGGCCGATACGCCAGGAATGTTGTAAAATACTGCATCCGAGATGTTAGCCTGCCTTAGGTTAGGCATATAACGCTAGAGACGTATATAATATCCCAACCGAGATGTACGGGACGACACGAACGGGATTCTGTACAACATTGCCAACGAGGGGCTAGATGGGATAGGTTAGATTATGTTAAGTTATAGACGTGTATAATGTTCCCACGGTGAAGTAGGGGCCGATACGCCAGGAATGGAGTAAAATACTTCATCCGAGATGTTAGCCTCCCTTAGGTTAGGATATATATTGCTGTAGACGTTTATAATGTCCCAACCGAAACGTCAGGGACGGCAGGAACGGGATACTGTAAAACATTACCAGCGAGGGGCTAGATGGGTTAGGTTAGGTTGTGATACGTTATAAACGTATATAATGTTCCCACCGAGAAGTAGGGGCCGATATGCCAGGAATGTTGTAAAATACTGCATCCGAGATGATAGCTTGCCTTAGGTTAGGATATATAACGCTATAGACGTATATAATATTCCAACCGAGATGTACGGGACGTCACGAACGGGATTCTGTAAAACATTGCCAACGAGGGGCTAGATGGGATAGGTTAGGTTATGTTACGTTACACACGTATATAATGTTCCCACCGAGAAGTATGGGCCGATACGCCAGGAATGTTGTAAAATACTGTATCCGAGAAGTTAGCTTGCCTTAGGTTAGTATATATATCGCTGTAGACGTTTATAATGTCTCATCCGAGACGTACGGGACGACAGGGACGGGATTCTGTAAAACATTACCAGCGAGGGGCTAGATGGGTTAGGTTAGGTTATGTTACGTTACAGACGTATATAATGTTCCCACTGAGAAGTAGGGGCCGATATGCCAGGAATGTCGTAAAATACTGCATGCGAGATGTTAGCCTGCCTTAAGTTAGGATATATAACGCTGTAGAAGTTTATAATGTCCCATCCGAGACGTACGGGACGACAGGAACGGGATTCTGTAAATCATTACCAGCGAGGGGCTAGATGGGTTAGATTAGGTTGTGATACGTTATAAACGTATATAATGTTCCCACAGAGAAGTAGGGGCCGATATGCCAGGAATGTTGTAAAATAATATATCCGAGAAGTTAGCCTGCCTTAGGTTAGGATATATATCGCTGTAGACGTATATAATATCCCAACCGAGATGTACGGGACGACACGAACGGGATTCTGTAAAACATTGCCAACGAGGGGCTAGGTGGGATAGGTTAGGTTATGTTACGTTACAGACGTATATAATGTTCCCACCGAGAAGTAGGGGCCGATACTCCAAGAATGTTGTAAAATACTACATCCGAGATGTTAGCCTGCCTTACGTTAGGATATATATCGCTGTAGAAGCATATAACATCCCATCCGAGATGTACGGGACGACAGGAACGGGATTCTGTAAAACATTACCAGCGAGGGGCTAGATGGGTTAGGTTAGGTTATGTTACGTTATAGACGTGTATAATCTTCCCACCGAGAAGTACGGGCCGATACGCCAGGAATGTTGTAAAATACTGCATCCGAGATGTTAGCCTGCCTTAGGTTAGGATATATATCGCTGTAGACGTATATGACATCCCAACCGAGATGTACGGGACGACAGGAACGGGATTCTGTAAAAAATTACCAGCGAGGGGCTAGATGGGTTAGGTTAGGTTATGTTACGTTATAGACGTGTATAATTTTCCCACCGAGAAGTAGAGCCGATACGCCAGGAATGTTGTAAAATACTGCATTCGAGAAGTTAGCCTGCCTTAGGTTAGGATATATAACGCTATAGACGTATATAACATCCCATCCGAGATGTACGGGACGACAGGAACGGGATACTGTAAAACATTACCAGCGAGGGGCTAGATGGGTTAGGTTAGGTTATGTTACGTTATAGACGTGTATAATGTTCCCACCGAGAAGTAGAGCCGATACGCCAGGAATGGCGTAAAATACTGCGACCGAGATGGTAGACTGCCTTAGGTTAGGATATATAACGCTGTAGACGTATATAACGTCCCAAACGAGACCTACGGGACGACACGAACGGTATTCTGTAAAACATTACCAGCGAGGGGCTAGATGTGTTAGGTTAGGTTAGATTACGTTATAGACCTATATAATGTTCCCGCCGAGAAGTAGGGGCCGATACGCCAGGAATGTTGTAAAATACTACATCCGAGATGATAGCCTGCCTTAGGTTAGGATATATATCGCTGTAGACGTATAGAACATCCCAACCGAGATGTACGGGACGACAGGAACGGGATTCTGTAAAACATTACCAGCGAGGGGCTAGATGGGTTAGGTTAGGTTATATTACGTTATAGACGTGTATAATGTTCCCACCGAGAAGTAGAGCCGATACGCCAGGAATGTTGTAAAATACTACATCCGAGATGTTAGCCTGCCTTACGTTAGGATATATATCGCTGTAGAAGCATATAACATCCCATCCGAGATGTACGGGACGACAGGAACGGGATTCTGTAAAACATTACCAGCGAGGGGCTAGGTGGGTTAGGTTAGGTTATGTTACGTTATAGACGTGTATAATGTTCCCACCGAGAAGTACGGGCCGATACGCCAGGAATGTTGTAAAATACTGCATCCCAGATGTTAGCCTGCCTTAGGTTAGGATATATATCGCTGTAGACGTATATAACATCCCAACCGAGATGTACGGGACGACAGGAACGGGATTCTGTAAAAAATTACCAGCGAGGGGCTAGATGGGTTAGGTTAGGTTATGTTACGTTACAGACGTATATAATGTTCCCACTGAGAAGTAGGGGCCGATATGCCAGGAATGTCGTAAAATACTGCATGCGAGATGTTAGCCTGCCTTAAGTTAGGATATATAACGCTGTAGAAGTTTATAATGTCCCATCCGAGACGTACGGGACGACAGGAACGGGATTCTGTAAATCATTACCAGCGAGGGGCTAGATGGGTTAGATTAGGTTGTGATACGTTATAAACGTATATAATGTTCCCACAGAGAAGTAGGGGCCGATATGCCAGGAATGTTGTAAAATAATATATCCGAGAAGTTAGCCTGCCTTAGGTTAGGATATATATCGCTGTAGACGTATATAATATCCCAACCGAGATGTACGGGACGACACGAACGGGATTCTGTAAAACATTGCCAACGAGGGGCTAGGTGGGATAGGTTAGGTTATGTTACGTTACAGACGTATATAATGTTCCCACCGAGAAGTAGGGGCCGATACTCCAAGAATGTTGTAAAATACTACATCCGAGATGTTAGCCTGCCTTACGTTAGGATATATATCGCTGTAGAAGCATATAACATCCCATCCGAGATGTACGGGACGACAGGAACGGGATTCTGTAAAACATTACCAGCGAGGGGCTAGATGGGTTAGGTTAGGTTATGTTACGTTATAGACGTGTATAATCTTCCCACCGAGAAGTACGGGCCGATACGCCAGGAATGTTGTAAAATACTGCATCCGAGATGTTAGCCTGCCTTAGGTTAGGATATATATCGCTGTAGACGTATATGACATCCCAACCGAGATGTACGGGACGACAGGAACGGGATTCTGTAAAAAATTACCAGCGAGGGGCTAGATGGGTTAGGTTAGGTTATGTTACGTTATAGACGTGTATAATTTTCCCACCGAGAAGTAGAGCCGATACGCCAGGAATGTTGTAAAATACTGCATTCGAGAAGTTAGCCTGCCTTAGGTTAGGATATATAACGCTATAGACGTATATAACATCCCATCCGAGATGTACGGGACGACAGGAACGGGATACTGTAAAACATTACCAGCGAGGGGCTAGATGGGTTAGGTTAGGTTATGTTACGTTATAGACGTGTATAATGTTCCCACCGAGAAGTAGAGCCGATACGCCAGGAATGGCGTAAAATACTGCGACCGAGATGGTAGACTGCCTTAGGTTAGGATATATAACGCTGTAGACGTATATAACGTCCCAAACGAGACCTACGGGACGACACGAACGGTATTCTGTAAAACATTACCAGCGAGGGGCTAGATGTGTTAGGTTAGGTTAGATTACGTTATAGACCTATATAATGTTCCCGCCGAGAAGTAGGGGCCGATACGCCAGGAATGTTGTAAAATACTACATCCGAGATGATAGCCTGCCTTAGGTTAGGATATATATCGCTGTAGACGTATAGAACATCCCAACCGAGATGTACGGGACGACAGGAACGGGATTCTGTAAAACATTACCAGCGAGGGGCTAGATGGGTTAGGTTAGGTTATATTACGTTATAGACGTGTATAATGTTCCCACCGAGAAGTAGAGCCGATACGCCAGGAATGTTGTAAAATACTACATCCGAGATGTTAGCCTGCCTTACGTTAGGATATATATCGCTGTAGAAGCATATAACATCCCATCCGAGATGTACGGGACGACAGGAACGGGATTCTGTAAAACATTACCAGCGAGGGGCTAGGTGGGTTAGGTTAGGTTATGTTACGTTATAGACGTGTATAATGTTCCCACCGAGAAGTACGGGCCGATACGCCAGGAATGTTGTAAAATACTGCATCCCAGATGTTAGCCTGCCTTAGGTTAGGATATATATCGCTGTAGACGTATATAACATCCCAACCGAGATGTACGGGACGACAGGAACGGGATTCTGTAAAAAATTACCAGCGAGGGGCTAGATGGGTTAGGTTAGGTTATGTTACGTTACAGACGTATATAATGTTCCCACTGAGAAGTAGGGGCCGATATGCCAGGAATGTCGTAAAATACTGCATGCGAGATGTTAGCCTGCCTTAAGTTAGGATATATAACGCTGTAGAAGTTTATAATGTCCCATCCGAGACGTACGGGACGACAGGAACGGGATTCTGTAAATCATTACCAGCGAGGGGCTAGATGGGTTAGATTAGGTTGTGATACGTTATAAACGTATATAATGTTCCCACAGAGAAGTAGGGGCCGATATGCCAGGAATGTTGTAAAATAATATATCCGAGAAGTTAGCCTGCCTTAGGTTAGGATATATATCGCTGTAGACGTATATAATATCCCAACCGAGATGTACGGGACGACACGAACGGGATTCTGTAAAACATTGCCAACGAGGGGCTAGGTGGGATAGGTTAGGTTATGTTACGTTACAGACGTATATAATGTTCCCACCGAGAAGTAGGGGCCGATACTCCAAGAATGTTGTAAAATACTACATCCGAGATGTTAGCCTGCCTTACGTTAGGATATATATCGCTGTAGAAGCATATAACATCCCATCCGAGATGTACGGGACGACAGGAACGGGATTCTGTAAAACATTACCAGCGAGGGGCTAGATGGGTTAGGTTAGGTTATGTTACGTTATAGACGTGTATAATCTTCCCACCGAGAAGTACGGGCCGATACGCCAGGAATGTTGTAAAATACTGCATCCGAGATGTTAGCCTGCCTTAGGTTAGGATATATATCGCTGTAGACGTATATGACATCCCAACCGAGATGTACGGGACGACAGGAACGGTATTCTGTAAAAAATTACCAGCGAGGGGCTAGATGGGTTAGGTTAGGTTATGTTACGTTATAGACGTGTATAATTTTCCCACCGAGAAGTAGAGCCGATACGCCAGGAATGTTGTAAAATACTGCATTCGAGAAGTTAGCCTGCCTTAGGTTAGGATATATAACGCTATAGACGTATATAACATCCCATCCGAGATGTACGGGACGACAGGAACGGGATACTGTAAAACATTACCAGCGAGGGGCTAGATGGGTTAGGTTAGGTTATGTTACGTTATAGACGTGTATAATGTTCCCACCGAGAAGTAGAGCCGATACGCCAGGAATGGCGTAAAATACTGCGACCGAGATGGTAGACTGCCTTAGTTTAGGATATATAACGCTGTAGACGTATATAACGTCCCAAACGAGACCTACGGGACGACACGAACGGTATTCTGTAAAACATTACCAGCGAGGGGCTAGATGTGTTAGGTTAGGTTAGATTACGTTATAGACCTATATAATGTTCCCGCCGAGAAGTAGGGGCCGATACGCCAGGAATGTTGTAAAATACTACATCCGAGATGATAGCCTGCCTTACGTTAGGATATATATCGCTGTAGAAGCATATAACATCCCATCCGAGATGTACGGGACGACAGGAACGGGATTCTGTAAAACATTACCAGCGAGGGGCTAGGTGGGTTAGGTTAGGTTATGTTACGTTATAGACGTGTATAATGTTCCCACCGAGAAGTACGGGCCGATACGCCAGGAATGTTGTAAAATACTGCATCCCAGATGTTAGCCTGCCTTAGGTTAGGATATATATCGCTGTAGACGTATATAACATCCCAACCGAGATGTACGGGACGACAGGAACGGGATTCTGTAAAAAATTACCAGCGAGGGGCTAGATGGGTTAGGTTAGGTTATGTTACGTTATAGACGTGTATAATGTTCCCACCGAGAAGTAGGGGCCGATACTCCAAGAATGTTGTAAAATACTACATCCGAGATGTTAGCCTGCCTTACGTTAGGATATATATCGCTGTAGAAGCATATAACATCCCATCCGAGATGACGGGACGACAGGAACGGGATTCTGTAAAACATTACCAGCGAGGGGCTAGATGGGTTAGGTTAGGTTATGTTACGTTATAGACGTGTATAATCTTCCCACCGAGAAGTACGGGCCGATACGCCAGGAATGTTGTAAAATACTGCATCCGAGATGTTAGCCTGCCTTAGGTTAGGGTATATATCGCTGTAGACGTATATGACATCCCAACCGAGATGTACGGGACGACAGGAACGGGATTCTGTAAAAAATTACCAGCGAGGGGCTAGATGGGTTAGGTTAGGTCATGTTACGTTATAGACGTGTATAATTTTCCCACCGAGAAGTAGAGCCGATACGCCAGGAATGTTGTAAAATACTGCATCCGAGAAGTTAGCCTGCCTTAGGTTAGGATATATAACGCTATAGACGTATATAACATCCCATCCGAGATGTACGGGACGACAGGAACGGGATACTGTAAAACATTACCAGCGAGGGGCTAGATGGGTTAGGTTAGGTTATGTTACGTTATAGACGTGTATAATGTTCCCACCGAGAAGTAGAGCCGATACGCCAGGAATGGCGTAAAATACTGCGACCGAGATGGTAGACTGCCTTAGGTTAGGATATATAACGCTGTAGACGTATATAACGTCCCAAACGAGACCTACGGGACGACACGAACGGTATTCTGTAAAACATTACCAGCGAGGGGCTAGATGTGTTAGGTTAGGTTAGATTACGTTATAGACCTATATAATGTTCCCGCCGAGAAGTAGGGGCCGATACGCCAGGAATGTTGTAAGATACTACATCCGAGATGATAGCCTGCCTTAGGTTAGGATATATATCGCTGTAGACGTATAGAACATCCCAACCGAGATGTACGGGACGACAGGAACGGGATTCTGTAAAACATTACCAGCGAGGGGCTAGATGGGTTAGGTTAGGTTATATTACGTTATAGACGTGTATAATGTTCCCACCGAGAAGTAGAGCCGATACGCCAGGAATGTTGTAAAATACTACATCCGAGATGTTAGCCTGCCTTACGTTAGGATATATATCGCTGTAGAAGCATATAACATCCCATCCGAGATGTACGGGACGACAGGAACGGGATTCTGTAAAACATTACCAGCGAGGGGCTAGGTGGGTTAGGTTAGGTTATGTTACGTTATAGACGTGTATAATGTTCCCACCGAGAAGTACGGGCCGATACGCCAGGAATGTTGTAAAATACTGCATCCCAGATGTTAGCCTGCCTTAGGTTAGGATATATATCGCTGTAGACGTATATAACATCCCAACCGAGATGTACGGGACGACAGGAACGGGATTCTGTAAAAAATTACCAGCGAGGGGCTAGATGGGTTAGGTTAGGTTATGTTACGTTATAGACGTGTATAATGTTCCCACCGAGAAGTAGAGCCGATACGCCAGGAATGTTGTAAAATACTGCATCCGAGATGTTAGCCTGCCTTAGGTTAAGATATATAACGCTATAGACGTATATAATATCCCAACCGAGATGTACGGGACGACACGAACGGGATTCTGTAAAACATTGCCAACGAGGGGCTAGATGGGATAGGTTAGGTTATGTTACGTTATAGACGTATATAATGTTCCCACCGAGAAGTATGGGCCGATACTCCAAGAATGTTGTAAAATACTACATCCGAGATGTTAGCCTGCCTTACGTTAGGAAATATAACGCTGCAGACGTATATAATGTCCCATCCGAGGCGTACGGGACGACACGAACGGGATTCTGTGAAACATTACCAGCGAGGTGCTAGATGTGTTAGGTTAGGTTATGTTACGTTATAGACCTATATAATGTTTCCACGGTGAAGTAGGGCCCGATACTCCAAGATTGTTGTAAAATACTACAACCGAGATGTTAGCCTGCCTTACGTTAGGATATATATCGCTGTAGACGTATATAACTTCCCAACCGAGATGTACGGGACGACAGGAACGGGATTCTGTAAAACATTATCAGCGAGGGCCTAGATGGGTTAGGTTAGGTTATGTTACGTTATAGACGTGTATAATGTTCCCACCGAGAAGTAGAGACGATACGCCAGGAATGGCGTAAAATACTGCGACCGAGATGGTAGACTGCCTTAGGTTAGGATATATAACGCTGTAGACGTATATAACGTCCCAAACGAGACCTACGGGACGACACGAACGGTATTCTGTAAAACATTACCAGCGAGGGGCTAGATGTGTTAGGTTAGGTTAGATTACGTTATAGACCTATATAATGTTCCCGCCGAGAAGTAGGGGCCGATACGCCAGGAATGTTGTAAAATACTACATCCGAGATGATAGCCTGCCTCAGGTTAGGATATATAACGCTATAGACGTATATAATATCCCAACCGAGACGTACGGGACGACACGAACTGGATTCTGTAAAACATTAGCAGCTAGGGGCTAGATGTGTTAGGTTAGATTATATTACGTTATAGACGTGTATAATGTTCCCACCGAGAAGTAGAGCCAATACGCCAGGAATGTTGTAAAATACTGCATCCGAGATATTAGCCTGCCTCAGGTTAGGATATATAACGCTATAGACGTATATAATATCCCAACCGAGATGTACGGGACGACACGAACGGGATTCTGTAAAACATTGCCAACGAGGGGCTAGATGGGATAGGTTAGGTTATGTTACGTTATAGACGTATATAATGTTCCCACCGAGAAGTAGGGGCCGATACTCCAAGAATGTTGTAAAATACTACATCCGAGATGTTAGCCTGCCTTACGTTAGGATATATATCGCTGTAGACGTATATAACATCACAACCGAGATGTATGGGACGACAGAAACGGGATTCTGTAAAACATTACCAGCGAGGGGCTAGATGGGTTAGGTTAGGTTATGTTACGTTATAGACCTGTATAATGTTCCCACGGTGAAGTAGGGGCCGATACGCCAGGAATGGCGTATAATACTTCATCCGAGATGTTAGCCTGCCTTACGTTAGGATATATATCGCTGTAGACGTATATAACTTCCCAACCGAGATGTACGGGACGACAGGAATGGGATTCTGTAAAGCATTGCCAACGAGGGGCTAGATGGGATAGGTTAGGTTATGTTACGTTGTAGACGTATATAATGTTCCCACCGAGAAGTAGGGGCCGATACTCCAAGAATGTTGTAAAATACTACATCCGAGATGTTAGCCTGCCTTACGTTAGGAAACAGAACGCTGTAGACGTATATAATGTCCCATCCGAGACGTACGGGACGACACGAATTGGATTCTGTAAAACATTACCAGCGAGGGGCTAGATGGGTTAGGTTAGGTTATGTTACGTTACAGACGTATATAATGTTCCCACCGAGAAGTATGGGCCGATAAGCCAGGAATGTTGTAAAATACTGCATCCGAGATGTTAGCCTGCCTCAGGTTAGGATATATAAAGCTATAGACGTATATAATATCCCAACCAAGATGTACAGGACGACACGAACGGGATTCTGTAAAATATTACCAGCGAGGGGCTAGATGGGTTAGGTTAGGTTATGTTACGTTATAGACGTGTATAATGTTCCCACCGAGAAGTAGAGCCGATACGCCAGGAATGGCGTAAAATACTGCGACCGAGATGCTAGAATGCCTTAGGTTAGGATATATAACGCTGTAGACGTATATAACGTCGCAAACGAGACCTACGGGACGACACGAACAGTATTCTGTAAAACATTACCAGCGAGGGGCTAGATGTGTTAGGTTAGGTTATATTACGTTATAGACCTATATAATGTTCCCGCCGAGAAGTAGGGGCCGATACGCCAGGAATGTTGTAAAATACTACATCCGAGATGATAGCCTGCCTTAGGTTAGGATATATATTGCTTTAGACGTTTATAATGTTCCAACCGAGATGTACGGGACGACAGGAACGGGATTCTGTAAAACATTACCAGCGAGGGGCTAGATGGGTTAGGTTAGGTTATGTTACGTTATAGACGTGTATAATGTTCCCACCGAGAAGTAGAGCCGATACGCCAGGAATGTTGTAAAATACTGCATCCGAGATGTTAGCCTGCCTTACGTTAGGATATATATCGCTGTAGACGAATATAACATCCCAACCGAGATGTACGGGACGACAGGAACGGGATTCTGTAAAACAATACCAGCTAGGGGCTAGATGGGTTAGGTTAAGTTATGTTACGTTATAGACGTGTATAATGTTCCCACCGAGAAGTAGAGCCGGTACGCCAGGAATGTTGTAAAATACTGCATCCGAGATGTTAGCCTGCCTTAGGTTAAGATATATAACGCTATAGACGTATATAATATCCCAACCGAGATGTACGGGACGACACGAACAGGATTCTGTAAAACATTGCCAACGAGGGGCTAGATGGGATAGGTTAGGTTATGTTACGTTATAGACGTATATAATGTTCCCACCGAGTAGTAGAGGCCGATCCTACAGAAATGTTGTAAAATACTATATCCGAGAAATTAGCCTGCCTTAGGTTACGATATATATCGCTGTAGACGTTTATAATATCCCAACCGATACGTACGGGACGTCACGAACGGTATTCTGTAAAACATTTCCAGCGAGGGACTAGATGTGTCAGGTTAGGTTATGTTACGTTATAGACGTATATAATGTTCCCACCGAGAAGTATGGGCCGATATGCCAGGAATGTTGTAAAATACTATATCCGAGAAGTTAGCCTGCCTTAGGTTAGGATATATATCGCTGTAGACATTTATAATGTCTCATCCGAGACGTACGGGACGACAGGGACGGGATTCTGTAAAACATTACCAGCGAGGGGCTAGATGGGTTGGGTTAGGTTATGTTACGTTATAGACGTATATAGTGTTCCCACCGAGGAGTAGGGGCCGATACTACAAGAATGTTGTAAAATACTTCATCCGAGATGTTAGCCTGCCTTAGGTTAGGATATATATTTCTGTAGACGTTTATAATGTCCCAACCGAGACGTACGGGACGACAGGGACGGGATTCTGTAAAACATTACCAGCGAGGGGCTAGATGGGTTAGGTTAGGTTGTGATACGTTATAGACGTTTATAATGTTCCCACCGAGAAGTATGGGCCGATACGCCAGGAATGTTGTAAAATACTGCATCCGAGATGTTAGCCTCCCTTAGGTTAGGATATATATTGCTGTAGACGTTTATAAAGTCCCAACCGAAACGTCCGGGACGGCAGGAACGGGATACTGTAAAACATTACCAGCGCGGGGCTAGATGGGTTAGGTTAGGTTGTGATACGTTATAGACGTATATAATGTTCCCACCGAGAAGTAGGGGACGATATGCCAGGAATGTTGTAACATACTGCATCCGAGATGATAGCCTGCCTTAGGTTAGGATATATAACGCTATAGACGTATATAATATCCCCACGAGACGTACGGGACGACACGAACGGGATTCTGTGAAATATTACCAGCGAGGGGCTAGATGGGTTAGGTTAGATTATATTACGCTATAGACGTATATAATGTTCCCACCGAGAAGTATTGGCCGATACGCCAGGAATGTTGTAAAATACTATATCCGAGAAGTTAGCCTGCCATAGGTTAGGATATATATCGCTGTAGACATTTATAATGTCTCATCCGAGACGTACGGAACGACAGGGACGGGATTCTGTAAAACATTACCAGCGAGGGGCTAGATGGGTTAGGTTAGGTTGAGATACGTTATAAACGTATATAATGTTCCCACCGAGAAGCAGGGGCCGATATGCCAGGAATGTTGTAAAATACTGCATCCGAGATGATAGCTTGCCTTAGGTTAGGATATATAACGCTATAGACGTATATAATATTCCAACCGAGATGTACGGGACGTCACGAACGGGATTCTGTAAAACATTGCCAACGAGGTGCTAGATGGGACAGGTTAGGTTATGTTACGTTACAGACGTATATAATGTTCCCACCGAGAAGTATGGGCCGCTACGCCAGGAATGTTGTAAAATACTGCATCCGAGATGTTAGCCTGCCTTAGGTTAGGATATATATTGCTGTAGACGTTTATAATGTCCAAACCGAGACGTACGGGACGGCAGGAACGAGATACTGTAAAACATTACCAGCGAGGGGCTAGATGGGATAGGTTACGTTATGTTACGTTATAGACGTATATAATGTTCCCACCGAGAAGTATGGACCGATACGCCAGGAATGTTGTGAAATACTGCATCCGAGATGTTAGCCTGCCTTAGATTAGGATATATATCGCTGTAGACGAATATAATATCCCAACCGAGATGTACGGGACGACACGAACAGGATTCTGTAAAACATTGCCAGCGGGTTGCTAGATGGGATAGGTTAGGTTATGTTACGTTATAGACGTATATAATGTTCCCACCGAGAAGTAGAGGCCGATCCTACAGAAATGTTGTAAAATACTATATCCGAGAAATTAGCCTGCCTTAGGTTAGGATATATATCGCTGTAGACGTTTATAATATCCCAACCGAGACGTACGCGACGTCACGAACGGTATTCTGTGAAACATTACCAGCGAGGGACTAGATGTGTCAGGTTAGGTTATGTTACGTTATAGACCTATATAATGTTCCCACCGAGAAGTATGCGCCGATATGCCAGGAATGTTGTAAAATACAATATCCGAGAAGTTAGCCTGCCTTAGGTTAGGATATATATCGCTGTAGACGTTTATAATGTCTCATCCGAGACGTACGGGACGACAGGGACGGGATTCTGTAAAACATTACCAGCGAGGGGCTAGATGGGTTAGGATAGGTTGTGATACGTTATAAACGTATATAATGTTCCCACCGAGAAGTAGGGGCCAGTATGCCAGGGATGTTGTAAAATACTGCATCCGAGATGATAGCTTGACATAGGTTAGGATATATAACGCTATAGACGTATATAATATTCCAACCGAGATGTACGGGACGTCACGAACGGGATTCTGTAAAACATTGCCAACGAGGTGCTAGATGGGATAGGTTAGGTTATGTTACGTTACAGACGTATATAATGTTCCCACCGAGAAGTATGGGCCGCTACGCCAGGAATGTTGTAAAATACTGCATCCGAGATGTTAGCCTGCCTTAGGTTAGGATATATATTGCTGTAGACGTTTATAATGTAAAAACCGAGACGTACGGGACGGCAGGAACGAGATACTGTAAAACATTACCAGCGAGGGGCTAGATGGGATAGGTTATGTTATGTTACGTTATAGACGTATATAATGTTCCCACCGAGAAGTATGGACCGATACGCCAGGAATGTTGTGAAATACTGCATCCGAGATGTTAGCCTGCCTTAGGTTAGGATATATATCGCTGTAGACGTATATAATATCCCAACCGAGATGTACGGGACGACACGAACGGGATTCTGTAAAACATTGCCAGCGAGGGGCTAGATGGGATAGGTTAGGTTATGTTACGTTATAGACATATATAATGTTCCCACCGAGAAGTAGAGGCCGATCCTACAGAAATGTTGTAAAATACTATATCCGAGAAATTAGCCTGCCTTAGGTTAGGATATATATCGCTGTAGACGTTTATAATATCCCAACCGAGACGTACGGGACGTCACGAACGGTATTCTGTAAAACATTTCCAGCGAGGGACTAGATGTGTCAGGTTAGGTTATGTTACGTTATAGACGTATATAATGTTCCCACCGAGAAGTATGGGCCTATATGCCAGGAATGTTGTAAAATACTATATCCGAGAAGTTAGCCTGCCTTAGGTTAGGATATATATCGCTGTAGACATTTATAATGTCTCATCCGAGACGTACGGGACGACAGGGACGGGATTCTGTAAAACATTACCAGCGAGGGGCTAGATGGGTTGGGTTAGGTTATGTTACGTTATAGACGTATATAGTGTTCCCACCGAGAAGTAGGGGCCGATACTACAAGAATGTTGTAAAATACTTCATCCGAGATGTTAGCCTGCCTTAGGTTACGATATATATTTCTGTAGACGTTTATAATGTCCCAACCGAGACGTACGGGACGACAGGGACGGGATTCTGTAAAACATTACCAGCGAGGGGCTAGATGGGTTAGGTTAGGTTGTGATACGTTATAGACGTTTATAATGTTCCCACCGAGAAGTATGGGCCGATACGCCAGGAATGTTGTAAAATACTGCATCCGAGATGTTAGCCTCCCTTAGGTTAGGATATATATTGCTGTAGACGTTTATAATGTCCCAACCGAAACGTCCGGGACGGCAGGAACGGGATACTGTAAAACATTACCAGCGAGGGGCTAGATGGGTTAGGTTAGGTTGTGATACGTTATAGACGTATATAATGTTCCCACCGAGAAGTAGGGGACGATATGCCAGGAATGTTGTAAAATACTGCATACGAGATGATAGCCTGCCTTAGGTTAGGATATATAACGCTATAGACGTATATAATATCCCCACGAGACGTACGGGACGACACGAACGGGATTCTGTGAAATATTACCAGCGAGGGGCTAGATGGGTTAGGTTAGATTATATTACGCTATAGACGTATATAATGTTCCCACCGAGAAGTATTGGCCGATACGCCAGGAATGTTGTAAAATACTATATCCGAGAAGTTAGCCTGCCATAGGTTAGGATATATATCGCTGTAGACATTTATAATGTCTCATCCGAGACGTACGGGACGACAGGGACGGGATTCTGTAAAACATTACCAGCGAGGGACTAGATGGGTTAGGATAGGTTGTGATACGTTATAAACGTATATAATGTTCCCACCGAGAAGTAGGGGTCGATATGCCAGGAATGTTGTAAAATACTGCATCCGAGATGATAGCTTGCTTTAGGTTAGGATATATAACGCTGTAGACGTATATAATATTCCAACCGAGATGTACGGGACGTCACGAACGGGATTCTGTAAAACATTGCCAACGAGGTGCTAGATGGGATAGGTTAGGTTATGTTACGTTACAGACGTATATAATGTTCCCACCGAGAAGTATGGGCCGCTACGCCAGGAATGTTGTAAAATACTGCATCCGAGAGGTTAGCCTGCCTTAGGTTAGGATATATATTGCTGTAGACGTTTATAATGTCCAAACCGAGACGTACGGGACGGCAGGAACGAGATACTGTAAAACATTACCAGCGAGGGGCTAGATGGGATAGGTTACGTTATGTTACGTTATAGACGTATATAATGTTCCCACCGAGAAGTATGGACCGATACGCCAGGAATGTTGTGAAATACTGCATCCGAGATGTTAGCCTGCCTTAGGTTAGGATATATATCGCTGTAGACGTATATAATATTCCAACCGAGATGTACGGGACGTCACGAACGGGATTCTGTAAAACATTGCCAACGAGGTGCTAGATGGGATAGGTTAGGTTGTTACGTTACAGACGTATATAATGTTCCCACCGAGAAGTATGGGCCGCTACGCCAGGAATGTTGTAAAATACTGCATCCGAGATGTTAGCCTGCCTTAGGTTAGGATATATATTGCTGTAGACGTTTATAATGTCCAAACCGAGACGTACGGGACGGCAGGAACGAGATACTGTAAAACATTACCAGCGAGGGGCTAGATGGGATAGGTTACGTTATGTTACGTTATAGACGTATATAATGTTCCCACCGAGAAGTATGGACCGATACGCCAGGAATGTTGTGAAATACTGCATCCGAGATGTTAGCCTGCCTTAGGTTAGGATATATATCGCTGTAGACGTATATAATATCCCAACCGAGATGTACGGGACGACACGAACAGGATTCTGTAAAACATTGCCAGCGGGGGGCTAGATGGGATAGGTTAGGTTATGTTACGTTATAGACGTATATAATGTTCCCACCGAGAAGTAGAGGCCGATCCTACAGAAATGTTGTAAAATACTATATCCGAGAAATTAGCCTGCCTTAGGTTAGGATATATATCGCTGTAGACGTTTATAATATCCCAACCGAGACGTACGGGACGTCACGAACGGTATTCTGTGAAACATTACCAGCGAGGGACTAGATGTGTCAGGTTAGGTTATGTTACGTTATAGACCTATATAATGTTCCCACCGAGAAGTATGCGCCGATATGCCAGGAATGTTGTAAAATACAATATCCGAGAAGTTAGCCTGCCTTAGGTTAGGATATATATCGCTGTAGACGTTTATAATGTCTCATCCGAGACGTACGGGACGACAGGGACGGGATTCTGTAAAACATTACCAGCGAGGGGCTAGATGGGTTAGGATAGGTTGTGATACGTTATAAACGTATATAATGTTCCCACCGAGAAGTAGGGGCCGGTATGCCAGGGATGTTGTAAAATACTGCATCCGAGATGATAGCTTGACATAGGTTAGGATATATAACGCTATAGACGTATATAACATTCCAACCGAGATGTACGGGACGTCACGAACGGGATTCTGTAAAACATTGCCAACGAGGTGCTAGATGGGATTGGTTAGGTTATGTTACGTTACAGACGTATATAATGTTCCCACCGAGAAGTATGGGCCGCTACGCCAGGAATGTTGTAAAATACTGCATCCGAGATGTTAGCCTGCCTTAGGTTAGGATATATATTGCTGTAGACGTTTATAATGTCCAAACCGAGACGTACGGGACGGCAGGAACGAGATACTGTAAAACATTACCAGCGAGGGGCTAGATGGGTTAGGTTAGGTTGTGATACGTTATAGACGTATATAATGTTCCCACCGAGAAGTAGGGGACGATATGCCAGGAATGTTGTAAAATACTGCATACGAGATGATAGCCTGCCTTAGGTTAGGATATATAACGCTATAGACGTATATAATATCCCCACGAGACGTACGGGACGACACGAACGGGATTCTGTGAAATATTACCAGCGAGGGGCTAGATGGGTTAGGTTAGATTATATTACGCTATAGACGTATATAATGTTCCCACCGAGAAGTATTGGCCGATACGCCAGGAATGTTGTAAAATACTATATCCGAGAAGTTAGCCTGCCATAGGTTAGGATATATATCGCTGTAGACATTTATAATGTCTCATCCGAGACGTACGGGACGACAGGGACGGGATTCTGTAAAACATTACCAGCGAGGGACTAGATGGGTTAGGATAGGTTGTGATACGTTATAAACGTATATAATGTTCCCACCGAGAAGTAGGGGTCGATATGCCAGGAATGTTGTAAAATACTGCATCCGAGATGATAGCTTGCTTTAGGTTAGGATATATAACGCTGTAGACGTATATAATATTCCAACCGAGATGTACGGGACGTCACGAACGGGATTCTGTAAAACATTGCCAACGAGGTGCTAGATGGGATAGGTTAGGTTATGTTACGTTACACACGTATATAATGTTCCCACCGAGAAGTATGGGCCGCTACGCCAGGAATGTTGTAAAATACTGCATCCGAGAGGTTAGCCTGCCTTAGGTTAGGATATATATTGCTGTAGACGTTTATAATGTCCAAACCGAGACGTACGGGACGGCAGGAACGAGATACTGTAAAACATTACCAGCGAGGGGCTAGATGGGATAGGTTACGTTATGTTACGTTATAGACGTATATAATGTTCCCACCGAGAAGTATGGACCGATACGCCAGGAATGTTGTGAAATACTGCATCCGAGATGTTAGCCTGCCTTAGGTTAGGATATATATCGCTGTAGACGTATCTAATATCCCAACCGAGATGTACGGGACGACACGAACAGGATTCTGTAAAACATTGCCAGCGGGGGGCTAGATGGGATAGGTTAGGTTATGTTACGTTATAGACGTATATAATGTTCCCACCGAGAAGTAGAGGCCGATCCTACAGAAATGTTGTAAAATACTATATCCGAGAAATTAGCCTGCCTTAGGTTAGGATATATATCGCTGTAGACGTTTATAATATCCCAACCGAGACGTACGGGACGTCACGAACGGTATTCTGTAAAACATTACCAGCGAGGGACTAGATGTGTCAGGTTAGGTTATGTTACGTTATAGACCTATATAATGTTCCCACCGAGAAGTATGCGCCGATATGCCAGGAATGTTGTAAAATACAATATCCGAGAAGTTAGCCTGCCTTAGGTTAGGATATATATCGCTGTAGACGTTTATAATGTCTCATCCGAGACGTACGGGACGACAGGGACGGGATTCTGTAAAACATTACCAGCGAGGGGCTAGATGGGTTAGGATAGGTTGTGATACGTTATAAACGTATATAATGTTCCCACCGAGAAGTAGGGGCCGGTATGCCAGGGATGCTGTAAAATACTGCATCCGAGATGATAGCTTGACTTAGGTTAGGATATATAACGCTATAGACGTATATAATATTCCAACCGAGATGTACGGGACGTCACGAACGGGATTCTGTAAAACATTGCCAACGAGGTGCTAGATGGGATAGGTTAGGTTGTTACGTTACAGACGTATATAATGTTCCCACCGAGAAGTATGGGCCGCTACGCCATGAATGTTGTAAAATACTGCATCCGAGATGTTAGCCTGCCTTAGGTTAGGATATATATTGCTGTAGACGTTTATAATGTCCAAACCGAGACGTACGGGACGGCAGGAACGAGATACTGTAAAACATTACCAGCGAGGGGCTAGATGGGATAGGTTAGGTTATGTTACGTTATAGACGTATATAATGTTCCCACCGAGAAGTATGGACCGATACGCCAGGAATGTTGTGAAATACTGCATCCGAGATGTTAGCCTGCCTTAGGTTAGGATATATATCGCTGTAGACGTATATAATATCCCAACCGAGATGTACGGGACGACACGAACGGGATTCTGTAAAACATTGCCAGCGAGGGGCTAGATGGGATAGGTTATGTTATGTTACGTTATAGACATATATAATGTTCCCACCGAGAAGTAGAGGCCGATCCTACAGAAATGTTGTAAAATACTATATCCGAGAAATTAGCCTGCCTTAGGTTAGGATATATATCGCTGTAGACGTTTATAATATCCCAACCGAGACGTACGGGACGTCACGAACGGTATTCTGTAAAACATTTCCAGCGAGGGACTAGATGTGTCAGGTTAGGTTATGTTACGTTATAGACGTATATAATGTTCCCACCGAGAAGTATGGGCCGATATGCCAGGAATGTTGTAAAATACTATATCCGAGAAGTTAGCCTGCCTTAGGTTAAGATATATATCGCTGTAGACATTTATAATGTCTCATCCGAGACGTACGGGACGACAGGGACGGGATTCTGTAAAACATTACCAGCGAGGGGCTAGATGGGTTGGGTTAGGTTATGTTACGTTATAGACGTATATAGTGTTCCCACCGAGAAGTAGGGTCCGATACTACAAGAATGTTGTAAAATACTTCATCCGAGATGTTAGCCTGCCTTAGGTTAGGATATATATTTCTGTAGACGTTTATAATGTCCCAACCGAGACGTACGGGACGACAGGGACGGGATTCTGTAAAACGTTACCAGCGAGGGGCTAGATGGGTTAGGTTAGGTTGTGATACGTTATAGACGTTTATAATGTTCCCACCGAGAAGTATGGGCCGATACGCCAGGAATGTTGTAAAATACTGCATCCGAGATGTTAGCCTCCCTTAGGTTAGGATATATATTGCTGTAGACGTTTATAATGTCCCAACCGAAACGTCCGGGACGGCAGGAACGGGATACTGTAAAACATTACCAGCGAGGGGCTAGATGGGTTAGGTTAGGTTGTGATACGTTATAGACGTATATAATGTTCCCACCGAGAAGTAGGGGACGATATGCCAGGAATGTTGTAAAATACTGCATCCGAGATGATAGCCTGCCTTAGGTTAGGATATATAACGCTATAGACGTATATAATATCCCCACGAGACGTACGGGACGACACGAACGGGATTCTGTGAAATATTACCAGCGAGGGGCTAGATGGGTTAGGATAGATTATATTACGCTATAGACGTATATAATGTTCCCACCGAGACGTATTGGCCGATACGCCAGGAATGTTGTAAAATACTATATCCGAGAAGTTAGCCTGCCATAGGTTAGGATATATATCGCTGTAGACATTTATAATGTCTCATCCGAGACGTACGGGACGACAGGAACGGGATTCTGTAAAACATTACCAGCGAGGGGCTAGATGGGTTAGGATAGGTTGTGATACGTTATAAACGTATATAATGTTCCCACCGAGAAGTAGGGGTCGATATGCCAGGAATGTTGTAAAATACTGCATCCGAGATGATAGCTTGCTTTAGGTTAGGATATATAACGCTGTAGACGTATATAATATTCCAACCGAGATGTACGGGACGTCACGAACGGGGTTCTGTAAAACATTGCCAACGAGGGGCTAGATGGGATAGGTTAGGTTATGTTACGTTACACACGTATATAATGTTCCCACCGAGAAGTATGGGCCGATACGCCAGGAATGTTGTAAAATACTGTATCCGAGAAGTTAATCTGCCTTAGGTTAGTATATATATCGCTGTAGACGTTTATAATGTCTCATCCGAGACGTACGGGACGACAGGGACGGGATTCTGTAAAACATTACCAGCGAGGGGCTAGATGGGTTAGGTTAGGTTGAGATACGTTATAAACGTATATAATGTTCCCACCGAGAAGTAGGGGCCGATATGCCAGGAATGCTGTAAAATACTGCATCCGAGATGATAGCTTGCCTTAGGTTAGGATATATAACGCTATAGACGTATATAATATTCCAACCGAGATGTACGGGACGTCACGAACGGGATTCTGTAAAACATTGCCAACGAGGTGCTAGATGGGATAGGTTAGGTTATGTTACGTTACAGACGTGTATAATGTTCCCACCGAGAAGTATGGGCCGCTACGCCAGGAATGTTGTAAAATACTGCATCCGAGATGTTAGCCTGCCTTAGGTTAGGATATATATTGCTGTAGACGTTTATAATGTCCAAACCGAGACGTACGGGACGGCAGGAACGAGATACTGTAAAACATTACCAGCGAGGGGCTAGATGGGATAGGTTACGTTATGTTACGTTATAGACGTATATAATGTTCCCACCGAGAAGTATGGACCGATACGCCAGGAATGTTGTGAAATACTGCATCCGAGATGTTAGCCTGCCTTAGGTTAGGATATATATCGCTGTAGACGTATATAATATCCCAACCGAGATGTACGGGACGACACGAACGGGATTCTGTAAAACATTGCCAGCGAGGGGCTAGATGGGATAGGTTAGGTTATGTTACGTTATAGACATATATAATGTTCCCACCGAGAAGTAGAGGCCGATCCTACAGAAATGTTGTAAAATACTATATCCGAGAAATTAGCCTGCCTTAGGTTAGGATATATATCGCTGTAGACGTTTATAATATCCCAACCGAGACGTACGGGACATCACGAACGGTATTCTGTAAAACATTACCAATGAGGGACTAGATGTGTCAGGTTAGGTTATGTTACGTTATAGACCTATATAATGTTCCCACCGAGAAGTATGGGCCGATATGCCAGGAATGTTGTAAAATACTGCAACCGAGATGTTAGCCTGCCTTAGGTTAGCATACATAACGCTATAGTCGTATATAATGTCCAAACCGAGACGTACAGGACGGCAGGAACGAGATACTGTAAAACATTACCAGCGAGGGGCTAGATGGGATAGGTTACGTTATGTTACGTTATAGACGTATATAATGTTCCCACCGAGAAGTATGGACCGATACGCCAGGAATGTTGTGAAATACTGCATCCGAGATGTTAGCCTGCCTTAGGTTAGGATATATAACGCTATAGACGTATATAATATCCCAACCGAGATGTACGGGACGACACGAACGGGATTCTGTAAAATATTACGAGCGAGGTGCTAGATGGGTTAGGTTAGGTTATGTTACGTTATAGACCTGTATAATGTTCCCACGGTGAAGTAGGGGCCGATACGCCAGGAATGGCGTATAATACTTCATCCGAGATGTTAGCCTGCCTTAGGTTAGGATATATATTGCTTTAGACGTTTATAATGTTCCAACCGAGATGTACGGAACGACAGGAACGGGATTCTGTAAAACATTACCAGCGAGGGCCTAGATGGGTTAGGTTAGGTTATGTTACGTTATAGACGTGTATAATGTTCCCACCGAGAAGTAGAGCCGATACGCCAGGAATGGCGTAAAATACTGCGACCGAGATGGTAGACTGCCTTAGGTTAGGATATATAACGCTGTAGACGTATATAACGTCCCAAACGAGACCTACGGGAAGACACGAACGGTATTCTGTAAAACATTACCAGCGAGGGGCTAGATGTGTTAGGTTAGGTTAGATTACGTTATAGACCTATATAATGTTCCCGCCGAGAAGTAGGGGCCGATACGCCAGGAATGTTGTAAAATACTACATCCGAGATGATAGCCTGCCTCAGGTTAGGATATATAACGCTATAGACGTATATAATATCCCAACCGAGACGTACGGGACGACACGAACTGGATTCTGTAAAACATTAGCAGCTAGGGGCTAGATGTGTTAGGTTAGATTATATTACGTTATAGACGTGTATAATGTTCCCACCGAGAAGTAGAGCCGATACGCCAGGAATGTTGTAAAATACTGCATCCGAGATATTAGCCTGCCTCAGGTTAGGATATATAACGCTATAGACGTATATAATATCCCAACCGAGATGTACGGGACGACACGAACGGGATTCTGTAAAACATTGCCAACGAGGGGCTAGATGGGATAGGTTAGGTTATGTTACGTTATAGACGTATATAATGTTCCCACCGAGAAGTAGGGGCCGATACGCCTGGAATGTTGTAAAACACTACATCCGAGATGTTAGCCTGCCTTACGTTAGGATATATATCGCTGTAGACGTATATAACATCACAACCGAGATGTATGGGACGACAGAAACGTGATTCTGTAAAACATTACCAGCGAGGGGCTAGATGGGTTAGGTTAGGTTATGTTACGTTATAGACCTGTGTAATGTTCCCACCGAGAAGTATGGGCCGATAAGCCAGGAATGTTGTAAAATACTGCATCCGAGATGTTAGCCTGCCTTAGGTTAGGATATATAAAGCTATAGACGTATATAATATCCCAACCAAGATGTACAGGACGACACGAACGGGATTCTGTAAAATATTACCAGCGAGGGGCTAGATGGGTTAGGTTAGGTTATGTTACGTTATAGACGTGTATAATGTTCCCACCGAGAAGTAGAGCCGATACGCCAGGAATGGCGTAAAATACTGCGACCGAGATGCTAGACTGCCTTAGGTTAGGATATATAACGCTGTAGACGTATAT
Source organism: Xylocopa violacea (assembly GCA_963969225.1). Classification (NCBI taxonomy): domain Eukaryota; kingdom Metazoa; phylum Arthropoda; class Insecta; order Hymenoptera; family Apidae; genus Xylocopa; species Xylocopa violacea. The sequence continues at coordinate 971,310 of CAXAJV010000807.1, forward strand.
AACGTCGCAAACGAGACCTACGGGACGACACGAACGGTATTCTGTAAAACATTACCAGCGAGGGGCTAGATGTGTTAGGTTAGGTTATATTACGTTATAGACCTATATAATGTTCCCGCCGAGAAGTAGGGGCCGATACGCCAGGAATGTTGTAAAATACTACATCCGAGATGATAGCCTGCCTTAGGTTAGGATATATATTGCTTTAGACGTTTATAATGTTCCAACCGAGATGTACGGGACGACAGGAACGGGATTCTGTAAAACATTACCAGCGAGGGGCTAGATGGGTTAGGTTAGGTTATGTTACGTTATAGACGTGTATAATGTTCCCACCGAGAAGTAGAGCCGATACGCCAGGAATGTTGTAAAATACTGCATCCGAGATGTTAGCCTGCCTTACGTTAGGATATATATCGCTGTAGACGAATATAACATCCCAACCGAGATGTACGGGACGACAGGAACGGGATTCTGTAAAACAATACCAGCGAGGGGCTAGATGGGTTAGGTTAAGTTATGTTACGTTATAGACGTGTATAATGTTCCCACCGAGAAGTAGAGCCGATACGCCAGGAATGTTGTAAAATACTGCATCCGAGATGTTAGCCTGCCTTAGGTTAAGATATATAACGCTATAGACGTATATAATATCCCAACCGAGATGTACGGGACGACACGAACAGGATTCTGTAAAACATTGCCAACGAGGGGCTAGATGGGATAGGTTAGGTTATGTTACGTTATAGACGTATATAATGTTCCCACCGAGAAGTATGGGCCGATACGCCAGGAATGTTGTAAAATACTGCAACCGAGATGTTAGCCTGCCTCAGGTTAGGATATATAAGGCTGTAGACGTTTATAATGTCCCAACAGAGACGTACGGGACGTCAGGAACGGGATTCCGTAAAACATTACCAGCGAGGGGCTAGATGGGATAGGTTACGTTATGTTACGTTATAGACGTATATAATGTTCCCACCGAGAAGTATGGGCCGATACGCCAGGAATGTTGTGAAATACTGCATCCGAGATGTTAGCCTGCCTTAGGTTAGGATATATATCGCTGTAGACGTATATAATATCCCAACCGAGATGTACGGGACGACACGAACAGGATTCTGTAAAACATTGCCAGCGAGGGGCTAAATGGGATAGGTTAGGTTATGTTACGTTATAGACGTATATAATGTTCCCACCGAGAAGTATGGGCCGATACGCCAGGAATGTTGTGAAATACTGCATCCGAGATGTTAGCCTGCCTTAGGTTAGGATATATATCGCTGTAGACGTATATAATATCCCAACCGAGATGTACGGGACGACACGAACAGGATTCTGTAAAACATTGCCAGCGAGGGGCTAGGTGGGATAGGTTAGGTTATGTTACGTTATAGACGTATATAATGTTCCCACCGAGTAGTAGAGGCCGATCCTACAGAAATGTTGTAAAATACTATATCCGAGAAATTAGCCTGCCTTAGGTTAGGATATATATCGCTGTAGACGTTTATAATATCCCAACCGAGAAGTACGGGACGTCACGAACGGTATTCTGTAAAACATTTCCAGCGAGGGACTAGATGTGTCAGGTTAGGTTATGTTACATTATAGACGTATATAATGTTCCCACCGAGAAGTATGGGCCGATACGCCAGGAATGTTGTAAAATACTATATCCGAGAAGTTAGCCTGCCTTAGGTTAGGATATATATCGCTGTAGACGTTTATAATGTCTCATCCGAGACGTACGGGACGACAGGGACGGGATTCTGTAAAACATTACCAGCGAGGGGCTAGATGGGTTGGGTTAGGTTATGTTACGTTATAGACGTATATAATGTTCCCACCGAGTAGTAGAGGCCGATCCTACAGAAATGTTGTAAAATACTATATCCGAGAAATTAGCCTGCCTTAGGTTAGGATATATATCGCTGTAGACGTTTATAATATCCCAACCGAGAAGTACGGGACGTCACGAACGGTATTCTGTAAAACATTTCCAGCGAGGGACTAGATGTGTCAGGTTAGGTTATGTTACATTATAGACGTATATAATGTTCCCACCGAGAAGTATGGGCCGATACGCCAGGAATGTTGTAAAATACTATATCCGAGAAGTTAGCCTGCCTTAGGTTAGGATATATATCGCTGTAGACGTTTATAATGTCTCATCCGAGACGTACGGGACGACAGGGACGGGATTCTGTAAAACATTACCAGCGAGGGGCTAGATGGGTTGGGTTAGGTTATGTTACGTTATAGACGTATATAGTGTTCCCACCGAGAAGTAGGGGCCGATACTACAAGAATGTTGTAAAATACTTCATCCGAGATGTTAGCCTGCCTTAGGTTAGCATATATATTTCTGTAGACGTTTATAATGTCCCAACCGAGACGTACGGGACGACAGGGACGGGATTCTGTAAAACATTACCAGCGAGGGGCTAGATGGGTTAGGTTAGGTTGTGATACGTTATAGACGTTTATAATGTTCCCACCGAGAAGTATGGGCCGATACGCCAGGAATGTTGTAAAATACTATATCCGAGAAGTTAGCCTGCTTTACGTTAGGATATATATCGCTGTAGACGTTTATAATGTCTCATCCGAGACGACAGGGACGACAGGGACGGGATTCTGTAAAACATTACCAGCGAGGGGCTAGATGGGTTAGGATAGGTTGTGATACGTTATAAACGTATATAATGTTCCCACCGAGAAGTAGGGGCCGGTATGCCAGGGATGTTGTAATATACTGCATCCGAGATGTTAGCCTGCCTTAGGTTAGGTATATAACGCAAGAGACGTATATAATATCCCAACCGAGATGTACCGGACGACACGAACGGGATTCTGTAAAATATTACCAGCGAGGGGCTAGATGGGTTGGGTTAGGTTATGTTACGTTATAGACGTATATAGTGTTCCCACCGAGAAGTAGGGGCCGATACTACAAGAATGTTGTAAAATACTTCATCCGAGATGTTAGCCTGCCTTAGGTTAGGATATATATTTCTGTAGACGTTTATAATGTCCCAACCGAGACGTACGGGACGACAGGGACGGGATTCTGTAAAACATTACCAGCGAGGGGCTAGATGGGTTAGGTTAGGTTATGTTACGTTATAGACGTGTATAATGTTCCCACCGAGAAGTATGGGCCGATACGCCAGGAATGTTGTAAAATACTGCATCCGAGATGTTAGCCTGCCTTAGGTTAGGATATATAACGCTATAGACGTATATAATATCCCAACCCAGATGTACAGGACGACACGAACGGGATTCTGTAAAATATTACCAGCGAGGGGCTAGATGGGTTAGGTTAGGTTATGCTACGTTATAGACGTGTATAATGTTCCCACGGCGAAGTACGGGCCGATACGCCAGGAATGGCGTAAAATACTGCGACCGAGATGGTAGACTGCCTTAGGTTAGGATATATAACGCTGTAGACGTATATAACGTCCCAAACGAGACCTACTGGACGACACGAACGGGATTCTGTAAAACATTACCAGCGAGGGGCTAGATGGGTTAGGTTAGGTTGTGATACGTTATAAACGTATATAATGTTCCCACCGAGAAGTAGGGGCCGATATGCCAGGAATGTTGTAAAATACTGCATCCGAGATGTTAGCCTGCCTTAGGTTAGGATATATAACGCTATAGACGTATATAATATCCCAACCGAGATGTACGGGACGACACGAACGGGATTCTGTAAAATATTACGAGCGAGGGGCTAGATGGGTTAGGTTAGGTTATGTTACGTTATAGACCTGTATAATGTTCCCACGGTGAAGTAGGGGCCGATACGCCAGGAATGGCGTATAATACTTCATCCGAGATGTTAGCCTGCCTTAGGTTAGGATATATATTGCTTTAGACGTTTATAATGTTCCAACCGAGATGTACGGGACGACAGGAACGGGATTCTGTAAAACATTACCAGCGAGGGCCTAGATGGGTTAGGTTAGGTTATGTTACGTTATAGACGTGTATAATGTTCCCACCGAGAAGTAGAGCCGATACTCCAGGAATGGCGTAAAATACTGCGACCGAGATGGTAGACTGCCTTAGGTTAGGATATATAACGCTGTAGACGTATATAACGTCCCAAACGAGACCTACGGGAAGACAAGAACGGTATTCTGTAAAACATTACCAGCGAGGGGCTAGATGGGTTAGGTTAGGTTGTGATACGTTATAAACGTATATAATGTTCCCACCGAGAAGTAGGGGCCGATATGCCAGGAATGTTGTAAAATACTGCATCCGAGATGTTAGCCTGCCTTAGGTTAGGATATATAACGCTATAGACGTATATAATATCCCAACCGAGATGTACGGGACGACACGAACGGGATTCTGTAAAATATTACGAGCGAGGGGCTAGATGGGTTAGGTTAGGTTATGTTACGTTATAGACCTGTATAATGTTCCCACGGTGAAGTAGGGGCCGATACGCCAGGAATGGCGTATAATACTTCATCCGAGATGTTAGCCTGCCTTAGGTTAGGATATATATTGCTTTAGACGTTTATAATGTTCCAACCGAGATGTACGGGACGACAGGAACGGGATTCTGTAAAACATTACCAGCGAGGGCCTAGATGGGTTAGGTTAGGTTATGTTACGTTATAGACGTGTATAATGTTCCCACCGAGAAGTAGAGCCGATACGCCAGGAATGGCGTAAAATACTGCGACCGAGATGGTAGACTGCCTTAGGTTAGGATATATAACGCTGTAGACGTATATAACGTCCCAAACGAGACCTACGGGAAGACACGAACGGTATTCTGTAAAACATTACCAGCGAGGGGCTAGATGTGTTAGGTTAGGTTAGATTACGTTATAGACCTATATAATGTTCCCGCCGAGAAGTAGGGGCCGATACGCCAGGAATGTTGTAAAATACTACATCCGAGATGATAGCCTGCCTCAGGTTAGGATATATAACGCTATAGACGTATATAATATCCCAACCGAGACGTACGGGACGACACGAACTGGATTCTGTAAAACATTAGCAGCTAGGGGCTAGATGTGTTAGGTTAGATTATATTACGTTATAGACGTGTATAATGTTCCCACCGAGAAGTAGAGCCGATACGCCAGGAATGTTGTAAAATACTGCATCCGAGATATTAGCCTGCCTCAGGTTAGGATATATAACGCTATAGACGTATATAATATCCCAACCGAGATGTACGGGACGACACGAACGGGATTCTGTAAAACATTGCCAACGAGGGGCTAGATGGGATAGGTTAGGTTATGTTACGTTATAGACGTATATAATGTTCCCACCGAGAAGTAGGGGCCGATACGCCTGGAATGTTGTAAAACACTACATCCGAGATGTTAGCCTGCCTTACGTTAGGATATATATCGCTGTGGACGTATATAACATCACAACCGAGATGTATGGGACGACAGAAACGTGATTCTGTAAAACATTACCAGCGAGGGGCTAGATGGGTTAGGTTAGGTTATGTTACGTTATAGACCTGTGTAATGTTCCCACCGAGAAGTATGGGCCGATAAGCCAGGAATGTTGTAAAATACTGCATCCGAGATGTTAGCCTGCCTTAGGTTAGGATATATAAAGCTATAGACGTATATAATATCCCAACCAAGATGTACAGGACGACACGAACGGGATTCTGTAAAATATTACCAGCGAGGGGCTAGATGGGTTAGGTTAGGTTATGTTACGTTATAGACGTGTATAATGTTCCCACCGAGAAGTAGAGCCGATACGCCAGGAATGGCGTAAAATACTGCGACCGAGATGCTAGACTGCCTTAGGTTAGGATATATAACGCTGTAGACGTATATAACGTCGCAAACGAGACCTACGGGACGACACGAACGGTATTCTGTAAAACATTACCAGCGAGGGGCTAGATGTGTTAGGTTAGGTTATATTACGTTATAGACCTATATAATGTTCCCGCCGAGAAGTAGGGGCCGATACGCCAGGAATGTTGTAAAATACTACATCCGAGATGATAGCCTGCCTTAGGTTAGGATATATATTGCTTTAGACGTTTATAATGTTCCAACCGAGATGTACGGGACGACAGGAACGGGATTCTGTAAAACATTACCAGCGAGGGGCTAGATGGGTTAGGTTAGGTTATGTTACGTTATAGACGTGTATAATGTTCCCACCGAGAAGTAGAGCCGATACGCCAGGAATGTTGTAAAATACTGCATCCGAGATGTTAGCCTGCCTTACGTTAGGATATATAACGCTATAGACGTATATAATATCCCAACCGAGATGTACGGGACGACACGAACAGGATTCTGTAAAACATTGCCAACGAGGGGCTAGATGGGATGGGTTAGGTTATGTTACGTTGTAGACGTATATAATGTTCCCACCGAGAAATAGGGGCCGACACTCCAAGAATGTTGTAAAATACTACATCCGAGATGTTAGCCTGCCTTACGTTCGGATATATATCGCTGTAGACGTTTATAATGTTCCAGCCGAGATGTACGGGACGACAGGAACGGGATTCTGTAAAACATTACCAGCGAGGGACTAGATGGGTTAGGTTAAGTTATGTTACGTTATAGACCTATATAATGTTCCCACCGAGAAGTATGGGCCGATACGCCAGGAATGTTGTAAAATACTGCAACCGAGATGTTAGCCTGCCTTAGGTTAGGATATATAACGCTGTAGACGTTTATAATGTCCCAACCGAGACGTACGGGACGGCAGGAACGGGATACTGTAAAACATTACCAGCGAGGGGCTAGATGGGATAGGTTACGTTATGTTACGTTATAGACGTATATAATGTTCCCACCGAGAAGTATGGGCCGATACGCCAGGAATGTTGTGAAATACTGCATCCGAGATGTTAGCCTGCCTTAGGTTAGGATATATATCGCTGTAGACGTATATAATATCCCAGCCGAGATGTACGGGACGACACGAACAGGATTCTGTAAAACATTGCCAGCGAGGGGCTAGATGGGATAGGTTAGGTTATGTTACGTTATAGACGTATATAATGTTCCCACCGAGTAGTAGAGGCCGATCCTACAGAAATGTTGTAAAATACTATATCCGAGAAATTAGCCTGCCTTAGGTTAGGATATATATCGCTGTAGACGTTTATAATATCCCAACCGAGACGTACGGTACGTCACGAACGGTATTCTGTAAAACATTTCCAGCGAGGGACTAGATGTGTCAGGTTAGGTTATGTTACATTATAGACGTATATAATGTTCCCACCGAGAAGTATGGGCCGATACGCCAGGAATGTTGTAAAATACTATATCCGAGAAGTTAGCCTGCCTTAGGTTAAGATATATATCGCTGTAGACGTTTATAATGTCTCATCCAAGACGTACGGGACGACAGGGACGGGATTCTGTAAAACATTACCAGCGAGGGGCTAGATGGGTTGGGTTAGGTTATGTTACGTTATAGACGTATATAGTGTTCCCACCGAGAAGTAGGGGCCGATACTACAAGAATGTTGTGAAATACTTCATCCGAGATGTTAGCCTGCCTTAGGTTAGGATATATATTTCTGTAGACGTTTATAATGTCCCAACCGAGACGTACGGGACGACAGGGACGGGATTCTGTAAAACATTACCAGCGAGGGGCTAGATGGGTTAGGTTAGGTTGTGATACGTTATAGACGTTTATAATGTTCCCACCGAGAAGTATGGGCCGATACGCCAGGAATGTTGTAAAATACTGCATCCGAGATGTTAGCCTGCCTTAGGTTAGGCATATAACGCTAGAGACGTATATAATATCCCAACCGAGATGTACGGGACGACACGAACGGGATTCTGTACAACATTGCCAACGAGGGGCTAGATGGGATAGGTTAGGTTATGTTAAGTTATAGACGTGTATAATTTTCCCACGGTGAAGTAGGGGCCGATACGCCAGGAATGGAGTAAAATACTTCATCCGAGATGTTAGCCTCCCTTAGGTTAGGATATATATTGCTGTAGACGTTTATAATGTCCCAACCGAAACGTCCGGGACGGCAGGAACGGGATACTGTAAAACATTACCAGCGAGGGGCTAGATGGGTTAGGTTAGGTTGTGATACGTTATAGACGTATATAATGTTCCCACCGAGAAGTAGGGGACGATATGCCAGGAATGTTGTAAAATACTGCATCCGAGGTGATAGCTTGCCTTAGGTTAGGATATATAACGCTATAGACGTATATAATATTCCAACCGAGATGTACGGGACGTCACGAACGGGATTCTGTAAAACATTGCCAAAGAGGGGCTAGATGGGATAGGTTACGTTATGTTACGTTATAGACGTATATAATGTTCCCACCGAGAAGTATGGACCGATACGCCAGGAATGTTGTGAAATACTGCATCCGAGATGTTAGCTTGCCTTAGGTTAGGATATATATCGCTGTGGACGTATCTAATATCCCAACCGAGATGTACGGGACGACACGAACAGGATTCTGTAAAACATTGCCAGCGGGGGGCTAGATGGGATAGGTTAGGTTATGTTACGTTATAGACATATATAATGTTCCCACCGAGAAGTAGAGGCCGATCCTACAGAAATGTTGTAAAATACTATATCCGAGAAATTAGCCTGCCTTAGGTTAGGATATATATCGCTGTAGACGTTTATAATATCCCAACCGAGACGTACGGGATATCACGAACGGTATTCTGTAAAACATTACCAATGAGGGACTAGATGTGTCAGGTTAGGTTATGTTACGTTATAGACCTATATAATGTTCCCACCGAGAAGTATGGGCCGATATGCCAGGAATGTTGTAAAATACTGCAACCGAGATGTTAGCCTGCCTTAGGTTAGCATACATAACGCTATAGTCGTATATAATGTCCAAACCGAGACGTACAGGACGGCAGGAACGAGATACTGTAAAACATTACCAGCGAGGGGCTAGATGGGATAGGTTACGTTATGTTACGTTATAGACGTATATAATGTTCCCACCGAGAAGTATGGACCGATACGCCAGGAATGTTGTGAAATACTGCATCCGAGATGTTAGCCTGCCTTAGGTTAGGATATATATCGCTGTAGACGTATCTAATATCCCAACCGAGATGTACGGGACGACACGAACAGGATTCTGTAAAACATTGCCAGCGGGGGGCTAGATGGGATAGGTTAGGTTATGTTACGTTATAGACGTATATAATGTTCCCACCGAGAAGTAGAGGCCGATCCTACAGAAATGTTGTAAAATACTATATCCGAGAAATTAGCCTGCCTTAGGTTAGGATATATATCGCTGTAGACGTTTATAATATCCCAACCGAGACGTACGGGACGTCACGAACGGTATTCTGTAAAACATTACCAGCGAGGGACTAGATGTGTCAGGTTAGGTTATGTTACGTTATAGACCTATATAATGTTCCCACCGAGAAGTATGCGCCGATATGCCAGGAATGTTGTAAAATACAATATCCGAGAAGTTAGCCTGCCTTAGGTTAGGATATATATCGCTGTAGACGTTTATAATGTCTCATCCGAGACGTACGGGAAGACAGGGACGGGATTCTGTAAAACATTACCAGCGAGGGGCTAGATGGGTTAGGATAGGTTGTGATACGTTATAAACGTGTATACTGTTCCCACCGAGAAGTAGGGGCCGGTATGCCAGGGATGTTGCAAATACTGCATCCGAGATGATAGCTTGACTTAGGTTAGGATATATAACGCTATAGACGTATATAATATTCCAACCGAGATGTACGGGACGCCACGAACGGGATTCTGTAAAACATTGCCAACGAGGGGCTAGATGGGATAGGTTAGGTTATGTTACGTTACACACGTATATAATGTTCCCACCGAGAAGTATGGGCCGATACGCCAGGCATGTTGTAGTATACTGCATCCGAGATGTTAGCCTGCCTTAGGTTAGGTATATAACGCTAGAGACGTATATAATATCCCAACCGAGATGTACCGGACGACACGAACGGGATTCTGTAAAATATTACCAGCGAGGGGCTAGATGGGTTGGGTTAGGTTATGTTACGTTATAGACGTATATAGTGTTTCCACCGAGAAGTAGGGGCCGATACTACAAGAATGTTGTAAAATACTTCATCCGAGATGTTAGCCTGCCTTAGGTTAGGATATATATTTCTGTAGACGTTTATAATGTCCCAACCGAGACGTACGGGACGACAGGGACGGGATTCTGTAAAACATTACCAGCGAGGGGCTAGATGGGTTAGGATAGGTTGTGATACGTTATAAACGTATATAATGTTCCCACCGAGAAGTAGGGGTCGATATGCCAGGAATGTTGTAAAATACTGCATCCGAGATGATAGCTTGCTTTAGGTTAGGATATATAACGCTGTAGACGTATATAATATTCCAACCGAGATGTACGGGACGTCACGAACGGGGTTCTGTAAAACATTGCCAACGAGGGGCTAGATGGGATAGGTTAGGTTATGTTACGTTACACACGTATAGTGTTCCCACCGAGAAGTATGGGCCGATACGCCAGGAATGTTGTAAAATACTGTATCCGAGAAGTTAGCCTGCCTTAGGTTAGTATATATATCGCTGTAGACGTTTATAATGTCTCATCCGAGACGTACGGGACGACAGGGACGGGATTCTGTAAAACATTACCAGCGAGGGGCTAGATGGGTTAGGTTAGGTTGAGATACGTTATAAACGTATATAATGTTCCCACCGAGAAGTAGTGGCCGATATGCCAGGAATGTTGTAAAATACTGCATCCGAGATGATAGCTTGCCTTAGGTTAGGATATATAACGCTATAGACGTATATAATATTCCAACCGAGATGTACGGGACGTCACGAACGGGATTCTGTAAAACATTGCCAACGAGGTGCTAGATGGGATAGGTTAGGTTATGTTACGTTACAGACGTATATAATGTTCCCACCGAGAAGTATGGGCCGCTACGCCAGGAATGTTGTAAAATACTGCATCCGAGATGTTAGCCTGCCTTAGGTTAGGATATATATTGCTGTAGACGTTTATAATGTCCAAACCGAGACGTACGGCACGGCAGGAACGAGATACTGTAAAACATTACCAGCGAGGGGCTAGATGGGATAGGTTACGTTATGTTACGTTATAGACGTATATAATGTTCCCACCGAGAAGTATGGACCGATACGGCAGGAATGTTGTGAAATACTGCATCCGAGATGTTAGCCTGCCTTAGGTTAGGATATATATCGCTGTAGACGTATATAATATCCCAACCGAGATGTACTGGACGACACGAACGGGATTCTGTAAAACATTGCCAGCGAGGGGCTAGATGGGATAGGTTAGGTTATGTTACGTTATAGACATATATAATGTTCCCACCGAGAAGTAGAGGCCGATCCTACAGAAATGTTGTAAAATACTATATCCGAGAAATTAGCCTGCCTTAGGTTAGGATATATATCGCTGTAGACGTTTATAATATCCCAACCGAGACGTACGGGACGACAGGGACGGGATTCTGTAAAACATTACCAGCGAGGGGCTAGATGGGTTAGGATAGGTTGTGATACGTTATAAACGTATATAATGTTCCCACCGAGAAGTAGGGGCCGGTATGCCAGGGATGTTGTAAAATACTGCATCCGAGATGATAGCTTGACTTAGGTTAGGATATATAACGCTATAGACGTATATAATATTCCAACCGAGACGTACGGGACGGCAGGAACGAGATACTGTAAAACATTACCAGCGAGGGGCTAGATGGGATAGGTTACGTTATGTTACGTTATAGACGTATATAATGTTCCCACCGAGAAGTATGGACCGATACGCCAGGAATGTTGTGAAATACTGCATCCGAGATGTTAGCCTGCCTTAGGTTAGGATATATATCGCTGTAGACGTATCTAATATCCCAACCGAGATGTACGGGACGACACGAACAGGATTCTGTAAAACATTGCCAGCGGGGGGCTAGATGGGATAGGTTAGGTTATGTTACGTTATAGACGTATATAATGTTCCCACCGAGAAGTAGAGGCCGATCCTACAGAAATGTTGTAAAATACTATATCCGAGAAATTAGCCTGCCTTAGGTTAGGATATATATCGCTGTAGACGTTTATAATATCCCAACCGAGACGTACGGGACGTCACGAACGGTATTCTGTAAAACATTACCAGCGAGGGACTAGATGTGTCAGGTTAGGTTATGTTACGTTATAGACCTATATAATGTTCCCACCGAGAAGTATGCGCCGATATGCCAGGAATGTTGTAAAATACAATATCCGAGAAGTTAGCCTGCCTTAGGTTAGGATATATATCGCTGTAGACGTTTATAATGTCTCATCCGAGACGTACGGGACGACAGGGACGGGATTCTGTAAAACATTACCAGCGAGGGGCTAGATGGGTTAGGATAGGTTGTGATACGTTATAAACGTATATACTGTTCCCACCGAGAAGTAGGGGCCGGTATGCCAGGGATGTTGTAAAATACTGCATCCGAGATGATAGCTTGACTTAGGTTAGGATATATAACGCTATAGACGTATATAATATTCCAACCGAGATGTACGGGACGCCACGAACGGGATTCTGTAAAACATTGCCAACGAGGGGCTAGATGGGATAGGTTAGGTTATGTTACGTTACACACGTATATAATGTTCCCACCGAGAAGTATGGGCCGATACGCCAGGAATGTTGTAGTATACTGCATCCGAGATGTTAGCCTGCCTTAGGTTAGGTATATAACGCTAGAGACGTATATAATATCCCAACCGAGATGTACCGGACGACACGAACGGGATTCTGTAAAATATTACCAGCGAGGGGCTAGATGGGTTGGGTTAGGTTATGTTACGTTATAGACGTATATAGTGTTTCCACCGAGAAGTAGGGGCCGATACTACAAGAATGTTGTAAAATACTTCATCCGAGATGTTAGCCTGCCTTAGGTTAGGATATATATTTCTGTAGACGTTTATAATGTCCCAACCGAGACGTACGGGACGACAGGGACGGGATTCTGTAAAACATTACCAGCGAGGGGCTAGATGGGTTAGGATAGGTTGTGATACGTTATAAACGTATATAATGTTCCCACCGAGAAGTAGGGGTCGATATGCCAGGAATGTTGTAAAATACTGCATCCGAGATGATAGCTTGCTTTAGGTTAGGATATATAACGCTGTAGACGTATATAATATTCCAACCGAGATGTACGGGACGTCACGAACGGGGTTCTGTAAAACATTGCCAACGAGGGGCTAGATGGGATAGGTTAGGTTATGTTACGTTACACACGTATAGTGTTCCCACCGAGAAGTATGGGCCGATACGCCAGGAATGTTGTAAAATACTGTATCCGAGAAGTTAGCCTGCCTTAGGTTAGTATATATATCGCTGTAGACGTTTATAATGTCTCATCCGAGACGTACGGGACGACAGGGACGGGATTCTGTAAAACATTACCAGCGAGGGGCTAGATGGGTTAGGTTAGGTTGAGATACGTTATAAACGTATATAATGTTCCCACCGAGAAGTAGTGGCCGATATGCCAGGAATGTTGTAAAATACTGCATCCGAGATGATAGCTTGCCTTAGGTTAGGATATATAACGCTATAGACGTATATAATATTCCAACCGAGATGTACGGGACGTCACGAACGGGATTCTGTAAAACATTGCCAACGAGGTGCTAGATGGGATAGGTTAGGTTATGTTACGTTACAGACGTATATAATGTTCCCACCGAGAAGTATGGGCCGCTACGCCAGGAATGTTGTAAAATACTGCATCCGAGATGTTAGCCTGCCTTAGGTTAGGATATATATTGCTGTAGACGTTTATAATGTCCAAACCGAGACGTACGGGACGGCAGGAACGAGATACTGTAAAACATTACCAGCGAGGGGCTAGATGGGATAGGTTACGTTATGTTACGTTATAGACGTATATAATGTTCCCACCGAGAAGTATGGACCGATACGCCAGGAATGTTGTGAAATACTGCATCCGAGATGTTAGCCTGCCTTAGGTTAGGATATATATCGCTGTAGACGTATATAATATCCCAACCGAGATGTACTGGACGACACGAACGGGATTCTGTAAAACATTGCCAGCGAGGGGCTAGATGGGATAGGTTAGGTTATGTTACGTTATAGACATATATAATGTTCCCACCGAGAAGTAGAGGCCGATCCTACAGAAATGTTGTAAAATACTATATCCGAGAAATTAGCCTGCCTTAGGTTAGGATATATATCGCTGTAGACGTTTATAATATCCCAACCGAGACGTACGGGACGACAGGGACGGGATTCTGTAAAACATTACCAGCGAGGGGCTAGATGGGTTAGGATAGGTTGTGATACGTTATAAACGTATATAATGTTCCCACCGAGAAGTAGGGGCCGGTATGCCAGGGATGTTGTAAAATACTGCATCCGAGATGATAGCTTGACTTAGGTTAGGATATATAACGCTATAGACGTATATAATATTCCAACCGAGACGTACGGGACGGCAGGAACGAGATACTGTAAAACATTACCAGCGAGGGGCTAGATGGGATAGGTTACGTTATGTTACGTTATAGACGTATATAATGTTCCCACCGAGAAGTATGGACCGATACGCCAGGAATGTTGTGAAATACTGCATCCGAGATGTTAGCCTGCCTTAGGTTAGGATATATATCGCTGTAGACGTATCTAATATCCCAACCGAGATGTACGGGACGACACGAACAGGATTCTGTAAAACATTGCCAGCGGGGGGCTAGATGGGATAGGTTAGGTTATGTTACGTTATAGACGTATATAATGTTCCCACCGAGAAGTAGAGGCCGATCCTACAGAAATGTTGTAAAATACTATATCCGAGAAATTAGCCTGCCTTAGGTTAGGATATATATCGCTGTAGACGTTTATAATATCCCAACCGAGACGTACGGGACGTCACGAACGGTATTCTGTAAAACATTACCAGCGAGGGACTAGATGTGTCAGGTTAGGTTATGTTACGTTATAGACCTATATAATGTTCCCACCGAGAAGTATGCGCCGATATGCCAGGAATGTTGTAAAATACAATATCCGAGAAGTTAGCCTGCCTTAGGTTAGGATATATATCGCTGTAGACGTTTATAATGTCTCATCCGAGACGTACGGGACGACAGGGACGGGATTCTGTAAAACATTACCAGCGAGGGGCTAGATGGGTTAGGATAGGTTGTGATACGTTATAAACGTATATACTGTTCCCACCGAGAAGTAGGGGCCGGTATGCCAGGGATGTTGTAAAATACTGCATCCGAGATGATAGCTTGACTTAGGTTAGGATATATAACGCTATAGACGTATATAATATTCCAACCGAGATGTACGGGACGCCACGAACGGGATTCTGTAAAACATTGCCAACGAGGGGCTAGATGGGATAGGTTAGGTTATGTTACGTTACACACGTATATAATGTTCCCACCGAGAAGTATGGGCCGATACGCCAGGAATGTTGTAGTATACTGCATCCGAGATGTTAGCCTGCCTTAGGTTAGGTATATAACGCTAGAGACGTATATAATATCCCAACCGAGATGTACCGGACGACACGAACGGGATTCTGTAAAATATTACCAGCGAGGGGCTAGATGGGTTGGGTTAGGTTATGTTACGTTATAGACGTATATAGTGTTTCCACCGAGAAGTAGGGGCCGGTATGCCAGGGATGTTGTAAAATACTGCATCCGAGATGATAGCTTGAATTAGGTTAGGATATATAACGCTATAGACGTATATAATATTCCAACCGAGATGTACGGGACGTCACGAACGGGATTCTGTAAAACATTGCCAACGAGGTGCTAGATGGGATAGGTTAGGTTATGTTACGTTACAGACGTATATAATGTTCCCACCGAGAAGTATGGGCCGCTACGCCAGGAATGTTGTAAAATACTGCATCCGAGATGTTAGCCTGCCTTAGGTTAGGATATATATTGCTGTAGACGTTTATAATGTCCCAACCGAAACGTCCGGGACGGCAGGAACGGGATACTGTAAAACATTACCAGCGAGGGGCTAGATGGGTTAGGTTAGGTTGTGATACGTTATAGACGTATATAATGTTCCCACCGAGAAGTAGGGGACGATATGCCAGGAATGTTGTAAAATACTGCATCCGAGATGATAGCTTGCTTTAGGTTAGGATATATAACGCTGTAGACGTATATAATATTCCAACCGAGATGTACGGGACGTCACGAACGGGGTTCTGTAAAACATTGCCAACGAGGGGCTAGATGGGATAGGTTAGGTTATGTTACGTTACACACGTATATAATGTTCCCACCGAGAAGTATGGGCCGATACGCCAGGAATGTTGTAAAATACTGTATCCGAGAAGTTAGCCTGCCTTAGGTTAGTATATATATCGCTGTAGACGTTTATAATGTCTCATCCGAGACGTACGGGACGACAGGGACGGGATTCTGTAAAACATTACCAGCGAGGGGCTAGATGGGTTAGGTTAGGTTGAGATACGTTATAAACGTATACAATGTTTCCACCGAGAAGTAGGGGCCGATATGCCAGGAATGTTGTAAAATACTGCATCCGAGATGATAGCTTGCCTTAGGTTAGGATATATAACGCTATAGACGTATATAATATTCCAACCGAGATGTACGGGACGTCACGAACGGGATTCTGTAAAACATTGCCAACGAGGTGCTAGATGGGATAGGTTAGGTTATGTTACGTTACAGACGTATATAATGTTCCCACCGAGAAGTATGGGCCGCTACGCCAGGAATGTTGTAAAATACTGCATCCGAGATGTTAGCCTGCCTTAGGTTAGGATATATATTGCTGTAGACGTTTATAATGTCCAAACCGAGACGTACGGGACGGCAGGAACGAGATACTGTAAAACTATACCAGCGAGGGGCTAGATGGGATAGGTTACGTTATGTTACGTTATAGACGTATATAATGTTCCCACCGAGAAGTATGGACCGATACGCCAGGAATGTTGTGAAATACTGCATCCGAGATGTTAGCCTGCCTTAGGTTAGGATATATATCGCTGTAGACGTATCTAATATCCCAACCGAGATGTACGGGACGACACGAACAGGATTCTGTAAAACATTGCCAGCGGGGGGCTAGATGGGATAGGTTAGGTTATGTTACGTTATAGACGTATATAATGTTCCCACCGAGAAGTAGAGGCCGATCCTACAGAAATGTTGTAAAATACTATATCCGAGAAATTAGCCTGCCTTAGGTTAGGATATATATCGCTGTAGACGTTTATAATATCCCAACCGAGACGTACGGGACGTCACGAACGGTATTCTGTAAAACATTACCAGCGAGGGACTAGATGTGTCAGGTTAGGTTATGTTACGTTATAGACCTATATAATGTTCCCACCGAGAAGTATGCGCCGATATGCCAGGAATGTTGTAAAATACAATATCCGAGAAGTTAGCCTGCCTTAGGTTAGGATATATATCGCTGTAGACGTTTATAATGTCTCATCCGAGACGTACGGGACGACAGGGACGGGATTCTGTAAAACATTACCAGCGAGGGGCTAGATGGGTTAGGATAGGTTGTGATACGTTATAAACGTATATAATGTTCCCACCGAGAAGTAGGGGCCGGTATGCCAGGGATGTTGTAAAATACTGCATCCGAGATGATAGCTTGACTTAGGTTAGGATATATAACGCTATAGACGTATATAATATTCCAACCGAGATGTACGGGACGTCACGAACGGGGTTCTGTAAAACATTGCCAGCGAGGGGCTAGATGGGTTAGGTTAGGGTATGTTACGTTATTGACGTATATAATGTTCCCACCGAGAAGTAGGGGCCGATACTCCAAGAATGTTGTAAAATACTACATCCGACATGTTAGCCTGCCTTACGTTATGATATATATCGCTGTAGACGTATATAACATCCCAACCGAGATGTACGGGACGACACGAACGGGATTCTGTAAAACATTGCCAACGAGGGGCTAGATGAGATAGGTTAGGTTATGTTACGTTACAGACGTATATAATGTTCCCACTGAGAAGTAGGGGCCGATACGCCAGGAATGTCGTAAAATACTGCATCCGAGATGTTAGCCTGCCTTAAGTTAAGATATATAACGCTGTAGACGGATATAATGTCCCATCCGAGACGTACGGGACGACATGAACGGGACTCTGTAAAACATTACCAGCGAGGGGCTAGATGTGTTAGGTTAGGTTATGTTACCTTATAGACCTATATAATCTTCCCACCGAGAAGTATGGGCCGATACGGCAGGAATGTTGTAAAATACTGCAACCGAGATGTTAGCCTGCCTTAGGTTAGGATATATAACGCTGTAGAAGTTTATAATGTCCCATCCGAGACGTACGGGACGACAGGAACGGGATTCTGTAAATCATTACCAGCGCGGGGCTAGATGGGTTAGATTAGGTTGTGATACGTTATAAACGTATATAATGTTCCCACCGAGAAGTAGGGGCCGATATGCCAGGAATGTTGTAAAATAATATATCCGAGAAGTTAGCCTGCCTTAGGTTAGGATATATATCGCTGTAGACGTATATAATATCCCAACCGAGATGTACGGGACGACACGAATGGGATTCTGTAAAACATTGCCAACGAGGGGCTAGGTGGGATAGGTTAGGTTATGTTACGTTACAGACGTATATAATGTTCCCACCGAGAAGTAGGGGCCGATACTCCAAGAATGTTGTAAAATACTACATCCGAGATGTTAGCCTGCCTTGCGTTAGGATATATATCGCTGTAGAAGCACATAACATCCCATCCGAGATGTACGGGACGACAGGAACGGGATTCTGTAAAACATTACCAGCGAGGGGCTAGATGGGTTAGGTTAGGTTATGTTACGTTATAGACGTGTATAATGTTCCCACCGAGAAGTACGGGCCGATACGCCAGGAATGTTGTAAAATACTGCATCCGAGAAGTTAGCCTGCCTTAGGTTAGGATATATATCGCTGTAGACGTATATAACATCCCAACCGAGATGTACGGGACGACAGGAACGGGATTCTGTAAAAAATTACCAGCGAGGGGCTAGATGGGTTAGGTTAGGTTATGTTACGTTATAGACGTGTATAATGTTCCCACCGAGAAGTAGAGCCGATACGCCAGGAATGTTGTAAAATACTGCATCCGAGATGTTAGCCTGCCTTAGGTTAAGATATATAACGCTATAGACGTATATAATATCCCAACCGAGATGTACGGGACGACACGAACGGGATTCTCTAAAACATTGCCAACGAGGGGCTAGATGGGATAGGTTAGGTTATGTTACGTTATAGACGTATATAATGTTCCCACCGAGAAGTATGGGCCGATACTCCAAGAATGTTGTAAAATACTACATCCGAGATGTTAGCCTGCCTTACGTTAGGAAATATAACGCTGTAGACGTATATAATGTCCCATCCGAGACGTACGGGACGACACGAACGGGATTCTGTAAAACATTACCAGCGAGGTGCTAGATGTGTTAGGTTGGGTTATGTTACGTTATAGACCTATATAATGTTCCCACGGTGAAGTAGGGCCCGATACTCCAAGATTGTTGTAAAATACTACATCCGAGATGTTAGCCTGCCTTACGTTAGGATATATATCGCTGTAGACGTATATAACTTCCCAACCGAGATGTACGGGACGACAGGAACGGGATTCTGTAAAACATTACCAGCGAGGGGCTAGATGGGTTAGGTTAGGTTATGTTACGTTATAGACGTGTATAATGTTCCCACCGAGAAGTATGGGCCGATACGCCAATAATGTTGTAAAATACTGCATCCGAGATGTTAGCCTGCCTTAGGTTAGGATATATAACGCTATAGACGTATATAATATCCCAACCCAGATGTACAGGACGACACGAACGGGATTCTGTAAAATATTACCAGCGAGGGGCTAGATGGGTTAGGTTAGGTTATGCTACGTTATAGACGTGTATAATGTTCCCACGGCGAAGTACGGGCCGATACGCCAGGAATGGCGTAAAATACTGCGACCGAGATGGTAGACTGCCTTAGGTTAGGATATATAACGCTGTAGACGTATATAACGTCCCAAACGAGACCTACTGGACGACACGAACGGGATTCTGTAAAACATTACCAGCGAGGGGCTAGATGGGTTAGGTTAGGTTGTGATACGTTATAAACGTATATAATGTTCCTACCGAGAAGTAGGGGCCGATATGCCAGGAATGTTGTAAAATACTGCATCCGAGATGTTAGCCTGCCTTAGGTTAGGATATATAACGCTATAGACGTATATAATATCCCAACCGAGATGTACGGGACGACACGAACGGGATTCTGTAAAATATTACGAGCGAGGGGCTAGATGGGTTAGGTTAGGTTATGTTACGTTATAGACCTGTATAATGTTCCCACGGTGAAGTAGGGGCCGATACGCCAGGAATGGCGTATAATACTTCATCCGAGATGTTAGCCTGCCTTAGGTTAGGATATATATTGCTTTAGACGTTTATAATGTTCCAACCGAGATGTACGGGACGACAGGAACGGGATTCTGTAAAACATTACCAGCGAGGGCCTAGATGGGTTAGGTTAGGTTATGTTACGTTATAGACGTGTATAATGTTCCCACCGAGAAGTAGAGCCGATACGCCAGGAATGGCGTAAAATACTGCGACCGAGATGGTAGACTGCCTTAGGTTAGGATATATAACGCTGTAGACGTATATAACGTCCCAAACGAGACCTACGGGAAGACACGAACGGTATTCTGTAAAACATTACCAGCGAGGGGCTAGATGTGTTAGGTTAGGTTAGATTACGTTATAGACCTATATAATGTTCCCGCCGAGAAGTAGGGGACGATACGCCAGGAATGTTGTAAAATACTACATCCGAGATGATAGCCTGCCTCAGGTTAGGATATATAACGCTATAGACGTATATAATATCCCAACCGAGACGTACGGGACGACACGAGCTGGATTCTGTAAAACATTAGCAGCTAGGGGCTAGATGTGTTAGGCTAGATTATATTACGTTATAGACGTGTATAATGTTCCCACCGAGAAGTAGAGCCGATACGCCAGGAATGTTGTAAAATACTGCATCCGAGATATTAGCCTGCCTCAGGTTAGGATATATAACGCTATAGACGTATATAATATCCCAACCGAGATGTACGGGACGACACGAACGGGATTCTGTAAAACATTGCCAACGAGGGGCTGGATGGGATAGGTTAGGTTATGTTACGTTATAGACGTATATAATGTTCCCACCGAGAAGTAGGGGCCGATACGCCTGGAATGTTGTAAAACACTACATCCGAGATGTTAGCCTGCCTTACGTTAGGATATATATCGCTGTAGACGTATATAACATCACAACCGAGATGTATGGGACGACAGAAACGTGATTCTGTAAAACATTACCAGCGAGGGGCTAGATGGGTTAGGTTAGGTTATGTTACGTTATAGACATGTGTAATGTTCCCACCGAGAAGTATGGGCCGATAAGCCAGGAATGTTGTAAAATACTGCATCCGAGATGTTAGCCTGCCTTAGGTTAGGATATATAAAGCTATAGACGTATATAATATCCCAACCAAGATGTACAGGACGACACGAACGGGATTCTGTAAAATATTACCAGCGAGGGGCTAGATGGGTTAGGTTAGGTTATGTTACGTTATAGACGTGTATAATGTTCCCACCGAGAAGTAGAGCCGATACGCCAGGAATGGCGTAAAATACTGCGACCGAGATGCTAGACTGCCTTAAGTTAGGATATATAACGCTGTAGACGTATATAACGTCGCAAACGAGACCTACGGGACGACACGAACGGTATTCTGTAAAACATTACCAGCGAGGGGCTAGATGTGTTAGGTTAGGTTATATTACGTTATAGACCTATATAATGTTCCCGCCGAGAAGTAGGGGCCGATACGCCAGGAATGTTGTAAAATACTACATCCGAGATGATAGCCTGCCTTAGGTTAGGATATATATTGCTTTAGACGTTTATAATGTTCCAACCGAGATGTACGGGACGACAGGTACGGGATTCTGTAAAACATTACCAGCGAGGGGCTAGATAGGTTACGTTAGGTTATGTTACGTTATAGACGTGTATAATGTTCCCACCGAGAAGTAGAGCCGATACGCCAGGAATGTTGTAAAATACTGCATCCGAGATGTTAGCCTGCCTTACGTTAGGATATATATCGCTGTAGACGAATATAACATCCCAACCGAGATGTACGGGACGACAGGAACGGGATTCTGTAAAACATTACCAGCGAGGGGCTAGATGGGTTAG
Source organism: Xylocopa violacea (assembly GCA_963969225.1). Classification (NCBI taxonomy): domain Eukaryota; kingdom Metazoa; phylum Arthropoda; class Insecta; order Hymenoptera; family Apidae; genus Xylocopa; species Xylocopa violacea. The sequence continues at coordinate 993,717 of CAXAJV010000807.1, forward strand.
GTTAGGTTGAGATACGTTATAAACGTATATAATGTTCCCACCGAGAAGTAGTGGCCGATATGCCAGGAATGTTGTAAAATACTGCATCCGAGATGATAGCTTGCCTTAGGTTAGGATATATAACGCTATAGACGTATATAATATTCCAACCGAGATGTACGGGACGTCACGAACGGGATTCTGTAAAACATTGCCAACGAGGTGCTAGATGGGATAGGTTAGGTTATGTTACGTTACAGACGTATATAATGTTCCCACCGAGAAGTATGGGCCGCTACGCCAGGAATGTTGTAAAATACTGCATCCGAGATGTTAGCCTGCCTTAGGTTAGGATATATATTGCTGTAGACGTTTATAATGTCCAAACCGAGACGTACGGCACGGCAGGAACGAGATACTGTAAAACATTACCAGCGAGGGGCTAGATGGGATAGGTTACGTTATGTTACGTTATAGACGTATATAATGTTCCCACCGAGAAGTATGGACCGATACGGCAGGAATGTTGTGAAATACTGCATCCGAGATGTTAGCCTGCCTTAGGTTAGGATATATATCGCTGTAGACGTATATAATATCCCAACCGAGATGTACTGGACGACACGAACGGGATTCTGTAAAACATTGCCAGCGAGGGGCTAGATGGGATAGGTTAGGTTATGTTACGTTATAGACATATATAATGTTCCCACCGAGAAGTAGAGGCCGATCCTACAGAAATGTTGTAAAATACTATATCCGAGAAATTAGCCTGCCTTAGGTTAGGATATATATCGCTGTAGACGTTTATAATATCCCAACCGAGACGTACGGGACATCGCGAACGGTATTCTGTAAAACATTACCAATGAGGGACTAGATGTGTCAGGTTAGGTTATGTTACGTTATAGACCTATATAATGTTCCCACCGAGAAGTATGGGCCGATATGCCAGGAATGTTGTAAAATACTGCAACCGAGATGTTAGCCTGCCTTAGGTTAGCATACATAACGCTGTAGACGTTTATAATGTCTCATCCGAGACGTACGGGACGACAGGGACGGGATTCTGTAAAACATTACCAGCGAGGGGCTAGATGGGTTAGGATAGGTTGTGATACGTTATAAACGTATATAATGTTCCCACCGAGAAGTAGGGGCCGGTATGCCAGGGATGTTGTAAAATACTGCATCCGAGATGATAGCTTGACTTAGGTTAGGATATATAACGCTATAGACGTATATAATATTCCAACCGAGACGTACGGGACGGCAGGAACGAGATACTGTAAAACATTACCAGCGAGGGGCTAGATGGGATAGGTTACGTTATGTTACGTTATAGACGTATATAATGTTCCCACCGAGAAGTATGGACAGATACGCCAGGAATGTTGTGAAATACTGCATCCGAGATGTTAGCCTGCCTTAGGTTAGGATATATATCGCTGTAGACGTATCTAATATCCCAACCGAGATGTACGGGACGACACGAACAGGATTCTGTAAAACATTGCCAGCGGGGGGCTAGATGGGATAGGTTAGGTTATGTTACGTTATAGACGTATATAATGTTCCCACCGAGAAGTAGAGGCCGATCCTACAGAAATGTTGTAAAATACTATATCCGAGAAATTAGCCTGCCTTAGGTTAGGATATATATCGCTGTAGACGTTTATAATATCCCAACCGAGACGTACGGGACGTCACGAACGGTATTCTGTAAAACATTACCAGCGAGGGACTAGATGTGTCAGGTTAGGTTATGTTACGTTATAGACCTATATAATGTTCCCACCGAGAAGTATGCGCCGATATGCCAGGAATGTTGTAAAATACAATATCCGAGAAGTTAGCCTGCCTTAGGTTAGGATATATATCGCTGTAGACGTTTATAATGTCTCATCCGAGACGTACGGGACGACAGGGACGGGATTCTGTAAAACATTACCAGCGAGGGGCTAGATGGGTTAGGATAGGTTGTGATACGTTATAAACGTATATACTGTTCCCACCGAGAAGTAGGGGCCGGTATGCCAGGGATGTTGTAAAATACTGCATCCGAGATGATAGCTTGACTTAGGTTAGGATATATAACGCTATAGACGTATATAATATTCCAACCGAGATGTACGGGACGCCACGAACGGGATTCTGTAAAACATTGCCAACGAGGGGCTAGATGGGATAGGTTAGGTTATGTTACGTTACACACGTATATAATGTTCCCACCGAGAAGTATGGGCCGATACGCCAGGAATGTTGTAGTATACTGCATCCGAGATGTTAGCCTGCCTTAGGTTAGGTATATAACGCTAGAGACGTATATAATATCCCAACCGAGATGTACCGGACGACACGAACGGGATTCTGTAAAATATTACCAGCGAGGGGCTAGATGGGTTGGGTTAGGTTATGTTACGTTATAGACGTATATAGTGTTTCCACCGAGAAGTAGGGGCCGATACTACAAGAATGTTGTAAAATACTTCATCCGAGATGTTAGCCTGCCTTAGGTTAGGATATATATTTCTGTAGACGTTTATAATGTCCCAACCGAGACGTACGGGACGACAGGGACGGGATTCTGTAAAACATTACCAGCGAGGGGCTAGATGGGTTAGGATAGGTTGTGATACGTTATAAACGTATATAATGTTCCCACCGAGAAGTAGGGGTCGATATGCCAGGAATGTTGTAAAATACTGCATCCGAGATGATAGCTTGCTTTAGGTTAGGATATATAACGCTGTAGACGTATATAATATTCCAACCGAGATGTACGGGACGTCACGAACGGGGTTCTGTAAAAAATTGCCAACGAGGGGCTAGATGGGATAGGTTAGGTTATGTTACGTTACACACGTATATAATGTTCCCACCGAGAAGTATGGGCCGATACGCCAGGAATGTTGTAAAATACTGTATCCGAGAAGTTAGCCTGCCTTAGGTTAGTATATATATCGCTGTAGACGTTTATAATGTCTCATCCGAGACGTACGGAACGACAGGGACGGGATTCTGTAAAACATTACCAGCGAGGGGCTAGATGGGTTAGGTTAGGTTGAGATACGTTATAAACGTATATAATGTTCCCACCGAGAAGTAGTGGCCGATATGCCAGGAATGTTGTAAAATACTGCATCCGAGATGATAGCTTGCCTTAGGTTAGGATATATAACGCTATAGACGTATATAATATTCCAACCGAGATGTACGGGACGTCACGAACGGGATTCTGTAAAACATTGCCAACGAGGTGCTAGATGGGATAGGTTAGGTTATCTTACGTTACAGACGTATATAATGTTCCCACCGAGAAGTATGGGCCGCTACGCCAGGAATGTTGTAAAATACTGCATCCGAGATGTTAGCCTGCCTTAGGTTAGGATATATATTGCTGTAGACGTTTATAATGTCCAAACCGAGACGTACGGGACGGCAGGAACGAGATACTGTAAAACATTACCAGCGAGGGGCTAGATGGGATAGGTTACGTTATGTTACGTTATAGACGTATATAATGTTCCCACCGAGAAGTATGGACCGATACGCCAGGAATGTTGTGAAATACTGCATCCGAGATGTTAGCCTGCCTTAGGTTAGGATATATATCGCTGTAGACGTATCTAATATCCCAACCGAGATGTACGGGACGACACGAACAGGATTCTGTTAAACATTGCCAGCGGGGGGCTAGATGGGATAGGTTAGGTTATGTTACGTTATAGACGTATATAATGTTCCCACCGAGAAGTAGAGGCCGATCCTACAGAAATGTTGTAAAATACTATATCCGAGAAATTAGCCTGCCTTAGGTTAGGATATATATCGCTGTAGACGTTTATAATATCCCAACCGAGACGTACGGGACGTCACGAACGGTATTCTGTAAAACATTACCAGCGAGGGACTAGATGTGTCAGGTTAGGTTATGTTACGTTATAGACCTATATAATGTTCCCACCGAGAAGTATGCGCCGATATGCCAGGAATGTTGTAAAATACAATATCCGAGAAGTTAGCCTGCCTTAGGTTAGGATATATATCGCTGTAGACGTTTATAATGTCTCATCCGAGACGTACGGGACGACAGGGACGGGATTCTGTAAAACATTACCAGCGAGGGGCTAGATGGGTTAGGATAGGTTGTGATACGTTATAAACGTATATAATGTTCCCACCGAGAAGTAGGGGCCGGTATGCCAGGGATGTTGTAAAATACTGCATCCGAGATGATAGCTTGACTTAGGTTAGGATATATAACGCTATAGACGTATATAATATTCCAACCGAGATGTACGGGACGTCACGAACGGGGTTCTGTAAAACATTGCCAGCGAGGGGCTAGATGGGTTAGGTTAGGGTATGTTACGTTATTGACGTATATAATGTTCCCACCGAGAAGTAGGGGCCGATACTCCAAGAATGTTGTAAAATACTACATCCGACATGTTAGCCTGCCTTACGTTATGATATATATCGCTGTAGACGTATATAACATCCCAACCGAGATGTACGGGACGACACGAACGGGATTCTGTAAAACATTGCCAACGAGGGGCTAGATGAGATAGGTTAGGTTATGTTACGTTACAGACGTATATAATGTTCCCACTGAGAAGTAGGGGCCGATACGCCAGGAATGTCGTAAAATACTGCATCCGAGATGTTAGCCTGCCTTAAGTTAAGATATATAACGCTGTAGACGGATATAATGTCCCATCCGAGACGTACGGGACGACATGAACGGGACTCTGTAAAACATTACCAGCGAGGGGCTAGATGTGTTAGGTTAGGTTATGTTACCTTATAGACCTATATAATCTTCCCACCGAGAAGTATGGGCCGATACGGCAGGAATGTTGTAAAATACTGCAACCGAGATGTTAGCCTGCCTTAGGTTAGGATATATAACGCTGTAGAAGTTTATAATGTCCCATCCGAGACGTACGGGACGACAGGAACGGGATTCTGTAAATCATTACCAGCGCGGGGCTAGATGGGTTAGATTAGGTTGTGATACGTTATAAACGTATATAATGTTCCCACCGAGAAGTAGGGGCCGATATGCCAGGAATGTTGTAAAATAATATATCCGAGAAGTTAGCCTGCCTTAGGTTAGGATATATATCGCTGTAGACGTATATAATATCCCAACCGAGATGTACGGGACGACACGAATGGGATTCTGTAAAACATTGCCAACGAGGGGCTAGGTGGGATAGGTTAGGTTATGTTACGTTACAGACGTATATAATGTTCCCACCGAGAAGTAGGGGCCGATACTCCAAGAATGTTGTAAAATACTACATCCGAGATGTTAGCCTGCCTTGCGTTAGGATATATATCGCTGTAGAAGCACATAACATCCCATCCGAGATGTACGGGACGACAGGAACGGGATTCTGTAAAACATTACCAGCGAGGGGCTAGATGGGTTAGGTTAGGTTATGTTACGTTATAGACGTGTATAATGTTCCCACCGAGAAGTACGGGCCGATACGCCAGGAATGTTGTAAAATACTGCATCCGAGAAGTTAGCCTGCCTTAGGTTAGGATATATATCGCTGTAGACGTATATAACATCCCAACCGAGATGTACGGGACGACAGGAACGGGATTCTGTAAAAAATTACCAGCGAGGGGCTAGATGGGTTAGGTTAGGTTATGTTACGTTATAGACGTGTATAATGTTCCCACCGAGAAGTAGAGCCGATACGCCAGGAATGTTGTAAAATACTGCATCCGAGATGTTAGCCTGCCTTAGGTTAAGATATATAACGCTATAGACGTATATAATATCCCAACCGAGATGTACGGGACGACACGAACGGGATTCTCTAAAACATTGCCAACGAGGGGCTAGATGGGATAGGTTAGGTTATGTTACGTTATAGACGTATATAATGTTCCCACCGAGAAGTATGGGCCGATACTCCAAGAATGTTGTAAAATACTACATCCGAGATGTTAGCCTGCCTTACGTTAGGAAATATAACGCTGTAGACGTATATAATGTCCCATCCGAGACGTACGGGACGACACGAACGGGATTCTGTAAAACATTACCAGCGAGGTGCTAGATGTGTTAGGTTGGGTTATGTTACGTTATAGACCTATATAATGTTCCCACGGTGAAGTAGGGCCCGATACTCCAAGATTGTTGTAAAATACTACATCCGAGATGTTAGCCTGCCTTACGTTAGGATATATATCGCTGTAGACGTATATAACTTCCCAACCGAGATGTACGGGACGACAGGAACGGGATTCTGTAAAACATTACCAGCGAGGGGCTAGATGGGTTAGGTTAGGTTATGTTACGTTATAGACGTGTATAATGTTCCCACCGAGAAGTATGGGCCGATACGCCAATAATGTTGTAAAATACTGCATCCGAGATGTTAGCCTGCCTTAGGTTAGGATATATAACGCTATAGACGTATATAATATCCCAACCCAGATGTACAGGACGACACGAACGGGATTCTGTAAAATATTACCAGCGAGGGGCTAGATGGGTTAGGTTAGGTTATGCTACGTTATAGACGTGTATAATGTTCCCACGGCGAAGTACGGGCCGATACGCCAGGAATGGCGTAAAATACTGCGACCGAGATGGTAGACTGCCTTAGGTTAGGATATATAACGCTGTAGACGTATATAACGTTCCAAACGAGACCTACTGGACGACACGAACGGGATTCTGTAAAACATTACCAGCGAGGGGCTAGATGGGTTAGGTTAGGTTGTGATACGTTATAAACGTATATAATGTTCCTACCGAGAAGTAGGGGCCGATATGCCAGGAATGTTGTAAAATACTGCATCCGAGATGTTAGCCTGCCTTAGGTTAGGATATATAACGCTATAGACGTATATAATATCCCAACCGAGATGTACGGGACGACACGAACGGGATTCTGTAAAATATTACGAGCGAGGGGCTAGATGGGTTAGGTTAGGTTATGTTACGTTATAGACCTGTATAATGTTCCCACGGTGAAGTAGGGGCCGATACGCCAGGAATGGCGTATAATACTTCATCCGAGATGTTAGCCTGCCTTAGGTTAGGATATATATTGCTTTAGACGTTTATAATGTTCCAACCGAGATGTACGGGACGACAGGAACGGGATTCTGTAAAACATTACCAGCGAGGGCCTAGATGGGTTAGGTTAGGTTATGTTACGTTATAGACGTGTATAATGTTCCCACCGAGAAGTAGAGCCGATACGCCAGGAATGGCGTAAAATACTGCGACCGAGATGGTAGACTGCCTTAGGTTAGGATATATAACGCTGTAGACGTATATAACGTCCCAAACGAGACCTACGGGAAGACACGAACGGTATTCTGTAAAACATTACCAGCGAGGGGCTAGATGTGTTAGGTTAGGTTAGATTACGTTATAGACCTATATAATGTTCCCGCCGAGAAGTAGGGGCCGATACGCCAGGAATGTTGTAAAATACTACATCCGAGATGATAGCCTGCCTCAGGTTAGGATATATAACGCTATAGACGTATATAATATCCCAACCGAGACGTACGGGACGACACGAGCTGGATTCTGTAAAACATTAGCAGCTAGGGGCTAGATGTGTTAGGCTAGATTATATTACGTTATAGACGTGTATAATGTTCCCACCGAGAAGTAGAGCCGATACGCCAGGAATGTTGTAAAATACTGCATCCGAGATATTAGCCTGCCTCAGGTTAGGATATATAACGCTATAGACGTATATAATATCCCAACCGAGATGTACGGGACGACACGAACGGGATTCTGTAAAACATTGCCAACGAGGGGCTGGATGGGATAGGTTACGTTATGTTACGTTATAGACGTATATAATGTTCCCACCGAGAAGTAGGGGCCGATACGCCTGGAATGTTGTAAAACACTACATCCGAGATGTTAGCCTGCCTTACGTTAGGATATATATCGCTGTAGACGTATATAACATCACAACCGAGATGTATGGGACGACAGAAACGTGATTCTGTAAAACATTACCAGCGAGGGGCTAGATGGGTTAGGTTAGGTTATGTTACGTTATAGACATGTGTAATGTTCCCACCGAGAAGTATGGGCCGATAAGCCAGGAATGTTGTAAAATACTGCATCCGAGATGTTAGCCTGCCTTAGGTTAGGATATATAAAGCTATAGACGTATATAATATCCCAACCAAGATGTACAGGACGACACGAACGGGATTCTGTAAAATATTACCAGCGAGGGGCTAGATGGGTTAGGTTAGGTTATGTTACGTTATAGACGTGTATAATGTTCCCACCGAGAAGTAGAGCCGATACGCCAGGAATGGCGTAAAATACTGCGACCGAGATGCTAGACTGCCTTAAGTTAGGATATATAACGCTGTAGACGTATATAACGTCGCAAACGAGACCTACGGGACGACACGAACGGTATTCTGTAAAACATTACCAGCGAGGGGCTAGATGTGTTAGGTTAGGTTATATTACGTTATAGACCTATATAATGTTCCCGCCGAGAAGTAGGGGCCGATACGCCAGGAATGTTGTAAAATACTACATCCGAGATGATAGCCTGCCTTAGGTTAGGATATATATTGCTTTAGACGTTTATAATGTTCCAACCGAGATGTACGGGACGACAGGTACGGGATTCTGTAAAACATTACCAGCGAGGGGCTAGATAGGTTACGTTAGGTTATGTTACGTTATAGACGTGTATAATGTTCCCACCGAGAAGTAGAGCCGATACGCCAGGAATGTTGTAAAATACTGCATCCGAGATATTAGCCTGCCTCAGGTTAGGATATATAACGCTATAGACGTATATAATATCCCAACCGAGATGTACGGGACGACACGAACGGGATTCTGTAAAACATTGCCAACGAGGGGCTGGATGGGATAGGTTAGGTTATGTTACGTTATAGACGTATATAATGTTCCCACCGAGAAGTAGGGGCCGATACGCCTGGAATGTTGTAAAACACTACATCCGAGATGTTAGCCTGCCTTACGTTAGGATATATATCGCTGTAGACGTATATAACATCACAACCGAGATGTATGGGACGACAGAAACGTGATTCTGTAAAACATTACCAGCGAGGGGCTAGATGGGTTAGGTTAGGTTATGTTACGTTATAGACATGTGTAATGTTCCCACCGAGAAGTATGGGCCGATAAGCCAGGAATGTTGTAAAATACTGCATCCGAGATGTTAGCCTGCCTTAGGTTAGGATATATAAAGCTATAGACGTATATAATATCCCAACCAAGATGTACAGGACGACACGAACGGGATTCTGTAAAATATTACCAGCGAGGGGCTAGATGGGTTAGGTTAGGTTATGTTACGTTATAGACGTGTATAATGTTCCCACCGAGAAGTAGAGCCGATACGCCAGGAATGGCGTAAAATACTGCGACCGAGATGCTAGACTGCCTTAAGTTAGGATATATAACGCTGTAGACGTATATAACGTCGCAAACGAGACCTACGGGACGACACGAACGGTATTCTGTAAAACATTACCAGCGAGGGGCTAGATGTGTTAGGTTAGGTTATATTACGTTATAGACCTATATAATGTTCCCGCCGAGAAGTAGGGGCCGATACGCCAGGAATGTTGTAAAATACTACATCCGAGATGATAGCCTGCCTTAGGTTAGGATATATATTGCTTTAGACGTTTATAATGTTCCAACCGAGATGTACGGGACGACAGGTACGGGATTCTGTAAAACATTACCAGCGAGGGGCTAGATAGGTTACGTTAGGTTATGTTACGTTATAGACGTGTATAATGTTCCCACCGAGAAGTAGAGCCGATACGCCAGGAATGTTGTAAAATACTGCATCCGAGATGTTAGCCTGCCTTACGTTAGGATATATATCGCTGTAGACGAATATAACATCCCAACCGAGATGTACGGGACGACAGGAACGGGATTCTGTAAAACATTACCAGCGAGGGGCTAGATGGGTTAGGTTAGGTTGTGATACGTTATAAACGTATATAATGTTCCCACCGAGAAGTAGGGGCCGATATGCCAGGAATGTTGTAAAATACTGCATCCGACATGTTAGCCTGCCTCAGGTTAGGATATATAACGCTATAGACGTATATAATATCCCAACCGAGATGTACGGGACGACACGAACGGGATTCTGTAAAACATTGCCAACGAGGGGCTAGATGGGATAGGTTAGGTTATGTTACGTTGTAGACGTATATAATGTTCCCACCGAGAAATAGGGGCCGACACTCCAAGAATGTTGTAAAATACTACATCCGAGATGTTAGCCTGCCTTACGTTCGGATATATATCGCTGTAGACGTTTATAATGTTCCAACCGAGATATACGGGACGACAGGAACGGGATTCTGTAAAACATTACCAGCGAGGGGCTAGATGGGTTAGGTTAGGTTGTGATACGTTATAGACGTTTATAATGTTCCCACCGAGAAGTATGGGCCGATACGCCAGGAATGTTGTAAAATACTGCATCCGAGACGTTAGCCTGCCTTAGGTTAGGTATATAACGCTAGAGACATAAATAATATCCCAACCGAGATGTACGGGACGACACGAACGGGATTCTGTAAAACATTGCCAACGAGGGGCTAGATGGGATAGGTTAGGTTATGTTAAGTTATAAATGTGTATAATGTTCCCACGGTGAAGTAGAGGCCGATACGCCAGGAATGGAGTAAAATACTTCATCCGAGATGTTAGCCTCCCTTAGGTTAGGATATATATTGCTGTAGACGTTTATAATGTCCCAACCGAATCGTCCGGGACGGCAGGAACGGGATACTGTAAAACATTACCAGCGAGGGGCTAGATGGGTTAGGTTAGGTTGTGATACGTTATAGACGTATATAATGTTCCCACCGAGAAGTAGGGGACGATATGCCAGGAATGTTGTAAAATACTGCATCCCAGATGATAGCCTGCCTTAGGTTAGGATATATAACGCTATAGACGTATATAATATCCCCACGAGACGTACGGGACGACACGAACGGGATTCTGTGAAATATTACCAGCGAGGGGCTAGATGGGTTAGGTTAGATTATATTACGCTATAGACGTATATAATGTTCCCACCGAGAAGTATTGGCCGATACGCCAGGAATGTTGTAAAATACTATATCCGAGAAGTTAGCCTGCCATAGGTTAGGATATATATCGCTGTAGACATTTATAATGTCTCATCCGAGACGTACGGGACGACAGGGACGGGATTCTGTAAAACATTACCAGCGAGGGGCTAGATGGGTTAGGATAGGCTGTGATACGTTATAAACGTATATAATGTTCCCACCGAGAAGTAGGGGCCGATATGCCAGGAATGTTGTAAAATACTGCATCCGAGATGATAGCTTGCTTTAGGTTAGGATATATAACGCTGTAGACGTATATAATATTCCAACCGAGATGTACGGGACGTCACGAACGGGGTTCTGTAAAACATTGCCAACGAGGGGCTAGATGGGATAGGTTAGGTTATGTTACGTTACACACGTATATAATGTTCCCACCGAGAAGTATTGGCCGATACGCCAGGAATGTTGTAAAATACTGTATCCGAGAAGTTAGCCTGCCTTAGGTTAGTATATATATCGCTGTAGACGTTTATAATGTCTCATCCGAGACGTACGGGACGACAGGGACGGGATTCTGTAAAACATTACCAGCGAGGGGCTAGATGGGATAGGTTACGGTATGTTACGTTATAGACGTATATAATGTTCCCACCGAGAAGTATGGACCGATACGCCAGGAATGTTGTGAAATACTGCATCCGAGATGTTAGCCTGCCTTAGGTTAGGATATATATCGCTGTAGACGTATATAATATCCCAACCGAGATGTACGGGACGACACGAACGGGATTCTGTAAAACATTGCCAGCGAGGGGCTAGATGGGATAGGTTAGGTTATGTTACGTTATAGACATATATAATGTTCCCACCGTGAAGAAGAGGCCGATCCTACAGAAATGTTGTAAAATACTATATCCGAGAAATTAGCCTGCCTTAGGTTAGGATATATATCGCTGTAGACGTTTATAATATCCCAACCGAGACGTACGGGACGTCACGAACGGTATTCTGTAAAACATTACCAATGAGGGACTAGATGTGTCAGGTTAGGTTATGTTACGTTATAGACCTATATAATGTTCCCACCGAGAAGTATGGGCCGATATGCCAGGAATGTTGTAAAATACTGCAACCGAGATGTTAGCCTGCCTTAGGTTAGCATACATAACGCTATAGACGTATATAATGTCCAAACCGAGACGTACAGGACGGCAGGAACGAGATACTGTAAAACATTACCAGCGAGGGGCTAGATGGGATAGGTTACGTTATGTTACGTTATAGACGTATATAATGTTCCCACCGAGAAGTATGGACCGATACGCCAGGAATGTTGTGAAATACTGCATCCGAGATGTTAGCCTGCCTTAGGTTAGGATATATATCGCTGTAGACGTATCTAATATCCCAACCGAGATGTACGGGACGACACGAACAGGATTCTGTAAAACATTGCCAGCGGGGGGCTGGATGGGATAGGTTAGGTTATGTTACGTTATAGACGTATATAATGTTCCCACCGAGAAGTAGAGGCCGATCCTACAGAAATGTTGTAAAATACTATATCCGAGAAATTAGCCTGCCTTAGGTTAGGATATATATCGCTGTAGACGTTTATAATATCCCAACCGAGACGTACGGGACGTCACGAACGGTATTCTGTAAAACATTACCAGCGAGGGACTAGATGTGTCAGGTTAGGTTATGTTACGTTATAGACCTATATAATGTTCCCACCGAGAAGTATGCGCCGATATGCCAGGAATGTTGTAAAATACAATATCCGAGAAGTTAGCCTGCCTTAGGTTAGGATATATATCGCTGTAGACGTTTATAATGTCTCATCCGAGACGTACGGGACGACAGGGACGGGATTCTGTAAAACATTACCAGCGAGTGGCTAGATGGGTTAGGATAGGTTGTGATACGTTATAAACGTATATAATGTTCCCACCGAGAAGTAGGGGCCGGTATGCCAGGGATGTTGTAAAATACTGCATCCGAGATGATAGCTTGACTTAGGTTAGGATATATAACGCTATAGACGTATATAATATTCCAACCGAGATGTACGGGACGTCACGAACGGGATTCTGTAAAACATTGCCAACGAGGTGCTAGATGGGATAGGTTAGGTTATGTTACGTTACAGACGTATATAATGTTCCCACCGAGAAGTAGAGGCCGATCCTACAGAAATGTTGTAAAATACTATATCCGAGAAATTAGCCTGCCTTAGGTTAGGATATATATCGCTGTAGACGTTTATAATATCCCAACCGAGACGTACGGGACGTCACGAACGGTATTCTGTAAAACATTGCCAGCGGGGGGCTAGATGGGATAGGTTAGGTTATGTTACGTTATAGACGTATATAATGTTCCCACCGAGAAGTAGAGGCCGATCCTACAGAAATGTTGTGAAATACTATATCCGAGAAATTAGCCTGCCTTAGGTTAGGATATGTATCGCTGTAGACGTTTATAATATCCCAACCGAGACGTACGGGACGTCACGAACGGTATTCTGTAAAACATTACCAGCGTGGGACTAGATGTGTCAGGTTAGGTTATGTTACGTTATAGACCTATATAATGTTCCCACCGAGAAGTATGCGCCGATATGCCAGGAATGTTGTAAAATACTATATCCGAGAAGTTAGCCTGCCTTAGGTTAGGATATATATCGCTGTAGACGTTTATAACGTCTCATCCGAGACGTACGGGACGACAGGGACGGGATTCTGTAAAACAATACCAGCGAGGGGCTAGATGGGTTAGGATAGGTTGTGATACGTTATAAACGTATATAATGTTCCCACCGAGAAGTAGGGGCCGGTATGCCAGGGATGTTGTAAAATACTGCATCCGAGATGATAGCTTGACTTAGGTTAGGATATATAACGCTATAGACGTATATAATATTCCAACCGAGATGTACGGGACGCCACGAACGGGATTCTGTAAAACATTGCCAACGAGGGGCTAGATGGGATAGGTTAGGTTATGTTACGTTACACACGTATATAATGTTCCCACCGAGAAGTATGGGCCGATACGCCAGGAATGTTGTAAAATACTGTATCCGAGAAGTTAGCCTGCCTTAGGTTAGTATATATATCGCTGTAGACGTTTATAATGTCTCATCCGAGACGTACGGGACGACAGGGACGGGATTCTGTAAAACATTACCAGCGAGGGGCTAGATGGGATAGGTTACGGTATGTTACGTTATAGACGTATATAATGTTCCCACCGAGAAGTATGGACCGATACGCCAGGAATGTTGTGAAATACAGCATCCGAGATGTTAGCCTGCCTTAGGTTAGGATATATATCGCTGTAGACGTATATAATATCCCAACCGAGATGTACGGGACGACACGAACGGGATTCTGTAAAACATTGCCAGCGAGGGGCTAGATGGGATAGGTTAGGTTATGTTACGTTATAGACATATATAATGTTCCCACCGAGAAGAAGAGGCCGATCCTACAGAAATGTTGTAAAATACTATATCCGAGAAATTAGCCTGCCTTAGGTTAGGATATATATCGCTGTAGACGTTTATAATATCCCGACCGAGACGTACGGGACATCACGAACGGTATTCTGTAAAACATTACCAATGAGGGACTAGATGTGTCAGGTTAGGTTATGTTACGTTATAGACCTATATAATGTTCCCACCGAGAAGTATGGGCCGATATGCCAGGAATGTTGTAAAATACTGCAACCGAGATGTTAGCCTGCCTTAGGTTAGCATACATAACGCTATAGACGTATATAATGTCCAAACCGAGACGTACAGGACGACAGGAACGAGATACTGTAAAACATTACCAGCGAGGGGCTAGATGGGATAGGTTACGTTATGTTACGTTATAGACGTATATAATGTTCCCACCGAGAAGTATGGACCGATACGCCAGGAATGTTGTGAAATACAATATCCGAGAAGTTAGCCTGCCTTAGGTTAGGATATATATCGCTGTAGACGTTTATAATGTCTCATCCGAGACGTACGGGACGACAGGGACGGGATTCTGTAAAACATTACCAGCGAGGGGCTAGATGGGTTAGGATAGGTTGTGATACGTTATAAACGTATATAATGTTCCCACCGAGAAGTAGGGGCCGGTATGCCAGGGATGTTGTAAAATACTGCATCCGAGATGATAGCTTGACTTAGGTTAGGATATATAACGCTATAGACGTATATAATATTCCAACCGAGATGTACGGGACGTCACGAACGGGATTCTGTAAAACATTGCCAACGAGGTGCTAGATGGGGTAGGTTAGGTTATGTTACGTTACAGACGTATATAATGTTCCCACCGAGAAGTAGAGGCCGATCCTACAGAAATGTTGTAAAATACTATATCCGAGAAATTAGCCTGCCTTAGGTTAGGATATATATCGCTGTAGACGTTTATAATATCCCAACCGAGACGTACGGGACGTCACGAACGGTATTCTGTAAAACATTGCCAGCGGGGGGCTAGATGGGATAGGTTAGGTTATGTTACGTTATAGACGTATATAATGTTCCCACCGAGAAGTAGAGGCCGATCCTACAGAAATGTTGTGAAATACTATATCCGAGAAATTAGCCTGCCTTAGGTTAGGATATGTATCGCTGTAGACGTTTATAATATCCCAACCGAGACGTACGGGACGTCACGAACGGTATTCTGTAAAACATTACCAGCGAGGGACTAGATGTGTCAGGTTAGGTTATGTTACGTTATAGACCTATATAATGTTCCCACCGAGAAGTATGCGCCGATATGCCAGGAATGTTGTAAAATACTATATCCGAGAAGTTAGCCTGCCTTAGGTTAGGATATATATCGCTGTAGACGTTTATAACGTCTCATCCGAGACGTACGGGACGACAGGGACGGGATTCTGTAAAACATTACCAGCGAGGGGCTAGATGGGTTAGGATAGGTTGTGATACGTTATAAACGTATATAATGTTCCCACCGAGAAGTAGGGGCCGGTATGCCAGGGATGTTGTAAAATACTGCATCCGAGATGATAGCTTGACTTAGGTTAGGATATATAACGCTATAGACGTATATAATATTCCAACCGAAATGTACGGGACGCCACGAACGGGATTCTGTAAAACATTGCCAACGAGGGGCTAGATGGGATAGGTTAGGTTATGTTACGTTACACACGTATATAATGTTCCCACCGAGAAGTATGGGCCGATACGCCAGGAATGTTGTAGTATACTGCATCCGAGATGTTAGCCTGCCTTAGGTTAGGATATATATTTCTGTAGACGTTTATAATGTCCCAACCGAGACGTACGGGACGATAGGGACGGGATTCTGTAAAACATTACCAGCGAGGGGCTAGATGGGTTAGGTTAGGTTGTGATACGTTATAGACGCTTATAATGTTCCCACCGAGAAGTATGGGCCGATACGCCAGGAATGGAGTAAAATACTTCATCCGAGATGTTAGCCTCCCTTAGGTTAGGATATATATTGCTGTAGACGTTTATAATGTCCCAACCGAAACGTCCGGGACGGCAGGAACGGGATACTGTAAAACATTACCAGCGAGGGGCTAGATGGGTTAGGTTAGGTTGTGATACGTTATAGACGTATATAATGTTCCCACCGAGAAGTAGGGGACGATATGCCAGGAATGTTGTAAAATACTGCATCCGAGATGATAGCTTGCCTTAGGTTAGGATATATAACGCTATAGACGTATATAATATTCCAACCGAGATGTACGGGACGTCACGAACGGGATTCTGTAAAACATTGCCAACGAGGGGCTAGATGGGATAGGTTACGTTATGTTACGTTATAGACGTATATAATGTTCCCACCGAGAAGTATGGACCGATACGCCAGGAATGTTGTGAAATACTGCATCCGAGATGTTAGCTTGCCTTAGGTTAGGATATATATCGCTGTAGACGTATCTAATATCCCAACCGAGATGTACTGGACGACACGAACAGGATTCTGTAAAACATTGCCAGCGGGGGGCTAGATGGGATAGGTTAGGTTATGTTACGTTATAGACGTATATAATGTTCCCACCGAGAAGTAGAGGCCGATCCTACAGAAATGTTGTAAAATACTATATCCGAGAAATTAGCCTGCCTTAGGTTAGGATATATATCGCTGTAGACGTTTATAATATCCCAACCGAGACGTACGGGACGTCACGAACGGTATTCTGTAAAACATTACCAGCGAGGGACTAGATGTGTCAGGTTAGGTTATGTTACGTTATAGACCTATATAATGTTCCCACCGAGAAGTATGCGCCGATATGCCAGGAATGTTGTAAAATACTATATCCGAGAAGTTAGCCTGCCTTAGGTTAGGATATATATCGTTGTAGACGTTTATAATGTCTCATCCGAGACGTACGGGACGACAGGGACGGGATTCTGTAAAACATTACCAGCGAGGGGCTAGATGGGTTAGGATAGGTTGTGATACGTTATAAACGTATATACTGTTCCCACCGAGAAGTAGGGGCCGGTATGCCAGGGATGTTGTAAAATACTGCATCCGAGATGATAGCTTGACTTACGTTAGGATATATATCGCTGTAGACGTATATATCATCCCAACCGAGAAGTACGGGACGACACGAATGGGATTCTGTAAAACATTGCCAACGAGGGGCTAGGTGGGATAGGTTAGGTTATGTTACGTTACAGACGTATATAATGTTCCCACCGAGAAGTAGGGGCCGATACTCCAAGAATGTTGTAAAATACTACATCCGAGATGTTAGCCTGCCTTACGTTAGGATATATATCGCTGTAGAAGCATATAACATCCCATCCGAGATGTACGGGACGACAGGAACGGGATTCTGTAAAACATTACCAGCGAGGGGCTAGGTGGGTTAGGTTAGGTTATGTTACGTTATAGACGTGTATAATGTTCCCACCGAGAAGTACGGGCCGATACGCCAGGAATGTTGTAAAATACTGCATCCGAGATGTTAGCCTGCCTTAGGTTAGGATATATATCGCTGTAGACGTATATAACATCCCAACCGAGATGTACGGGACGACAGGAACGGGATTCTGTAAAAAATTACCAGCGAGGGGCTAGATGGGTTAGGTTAGGTTATGTTACGTTATAGACGTGTATAATGTTCCCACCGAGAAGTAGAGCCGATACGCCAGGAATGTTGTAAAATACTGCATCCGAGATGTTAGCCTGCCTTAGGTTAAGATATATAACGCTATAGACGTATATAATATCCCAACCGAGATGTACGGGACGACACGAACGGGATTCTGTAAAACATTGCCAACGAGGGGCTAGATGGGATAGGTTAGGTTATGTTACGTTATAGACGTATATAATGTTCCCACCGAGAAGTATGGGCCGATACTCCAAGAATGTTGTAAAATACTACATCCGAGATGTTAGCCTGCCTTACGTTAGGAAATATAACGCTGTAGACGTATATAATGTCCCATCCGAGGCGTACGGGACGACAGGAACGGGATTCTGTAAAACATTACCAGCGAGGGCCTAGATGGGTTAGGTTAGGTTATGTTACGTTGTAGACGTGTATAATGTTCCCACCGAGAAGTAGAGCCGATACGCCAGGATTGGCGTAAAATACTGCGACCGAGATGGTAGACTGCCTTAGGTTAGGATATATAACGCTGTAGACGTATATAACGTCCCAACCGAGACGTACGGGACGTCACGAACGGTATTCTGTAAAACATTTCCAGCGAGGGACTAGATATGTCAGGTTAGGTTATGTTACATTATAGACGTATATAATGTTCCCACCGAGAAGTATGGGCCGATACGCCAGGAATGTTGTAAAATACTATATCCGAGAAGTTAGCCTGCCTTAGGTTAGGATATATATCGCTGTAGACGTTTATAATGTCTCATCCGAGACGTACGGGACGACAGGGACGGGATTCTGTAAAACATTACCAGCGAGGGGCTAGATGGGTTGGGTTAGGTTATGTTACGTTATAGACGTATATAGTGTTCCCACCGAGAAGTAGGGGCCGATACTACAAGAATGTTGTAAAATACTTCATCCGAGATGTTAGCCTGCCTTAGGTTAGGATATATATTTCTGTAGACGTTTATAATGTCCCAACCGAGACGTACGGGACGACAGGGACGGGATTCTGTAAAACATTACCAGCGAGGGGCTAGATGGGTTAGGTTAGGTTGTGATACGTTATAGACCTATATAATGTTCCCACCGAGAAGTATGCGCCGATATGCCAGGAATGTTGTAAAATACTATATCCGAGAAGTTAGCCTGCCTTAGGTTAGGATATATATCGCTGTAGACGTTTATAACGTCTCATCCGAGACGTACGGGACGACAGGGACGGGATTCTGTAAAACAATACCAGCGAGGGGCTAGATGGGTTAGGATAGGTTGTGATACGTTATAAACGTATATAATGTTCCCACCGAGAAGTAGGGGCCGGTATGCCAGGGATGTTGTAAAATACTGCATCCGAGATGATAGCTTGACTTAGGTTAGGATATATAACGCTATAGACGTATATAATATTCCAACCGAGATGTACGGGACGCCACGAACGGGATTCTGTAAAACATTGCCAACGAGGGGCTAGATGGGATAGGTTAGGTTATGTTACGTTACACACGTATATAATGTTCCCACCGAGAAGTATGGGCCGATACGCCAGGAATGTTGTAAAATACTGTATCCGAGAAGTTAGCCTGCCTTAGGTTAGTATATATATCGCTGTAGACGTTTATAATGTCTCATCCGAGACGTACGGGACGACAGGGACGGGATTCTGTAAAACATTACCAGCGAGGGGCTAGATGGGATAGGTTACGGTATGTTACGTTATAGACGTATATAATGTTCCCACCGAGAAGTATGGACCGATACGCCAGGAATGTTGTGAAATACTGCATCCGAGATGTTAGCCTGCCTTAGGTTAGGATATATATCGCTGTAGACGTATATAATATCCCAACCGAGATGTACGGGACGACACGAACGGGATTCTGTAAAACATTGCCAGCGAGGGGCTAGATGGGATAGGTTAGGTTATGTTACGTTATAGACATATATAATGTTCCCACCGAGAAGAAGAGGCCGATCCTACAGAAATGTTGTAAAATACTATATCCGAGAAATTAGCCTGCCTTAGGTTAGGATATATATCGCTGTAGACGTTTATAATATCCCAACCGAGACGTACGGGACATCACGAACGGTATTCTGTAAAACATTACCAATGAGGGACTAGATGTGTCAGGTTAGGTTATGTTACGTTATAGACCTATATAATGTTCCCACCGAGAAGTATGGGCCGATATGCCAGGAATGTTGTAAAATACTGCAACCGAGATGTTAGCCTGCCTTAGGTTAGCATACATAACGCTATAGACGTATATAATGTCCAAACCGAGACGTACAGGACGACAGGAACGAGATACTGTAAAACATTACCAGCGAGGGGCTAGATGGGATAGGTTACGTTATGTTACGTTATAGACGTATATAATGTTCCCACCGAGAAGTATGGACCGATACGCCAGGAATGTTGTGAAATACTGCATCCGAGATGTTAGCCTGCCTTAGGTTAGGATATATATCGCTGTAGACGTATCTAATATCCCAACCGAGATGTACGGGACGACACGAACAGGATTCTGTAAAACATTGCCAGCGGGGGGCTGGATGGGATAGGTTAGGTTATGTTACGTTATAGACGTATATAATGTTCCCACCGAGAAGTAGAGGCCGATCCTACAGAAATGTTGTAAAATACTATATCCGAGAAATTAGCCTGACTTAGGTTAGGATATATATCGCTGTAGACGTTTATAATATCCCAACCGAGACGTACGGGACGTCACGAACGGTATTCTGTAAAACATTACCAGCGAGGGACTAGATGTGTCAGGTTAGGTTATGTTACGTTATAGACCTATATAATGTTCCCACCGAGAAGTATGCGCCGATATGCCAGGAATGTTGTAAAATACAATATCCGAGAAGTTAGCCTGCCTTAGGTTAGGATATATATCGCTGTAGACGTTTATAATGTCTCATCCGAGACGTACGGGACGACAGGGACGGGATTCTGTAAAACATTACCAGCGAGGGGCTAGATGGGTTAGGATAGGTTGTGATACGTTATAAACGTATATAATGTTCCCACCGAGAAGTAGGGGCCGGTATGCCAGGGATGTTGTAAAATACTGCATCCGAGATGATAGCTTGACTTAGGTTAGGATATATAACGCTATAGACGTATATAATATTCCAACCGAGATGTACGGGACGTCACGAACGGGATTCTGTAAAACATTGCCAACGAGGTGCTAGATGGGATAGGTTAGGTTATGTTACGTTACAGACGTATATAATGTTCCCACCGAGAAGTAGAGGCCGATCCTACAGAAATGTTGTAAAATACTATATCCGAGAAATTAGCCTGCCTTAGGTTAGGATATATATCGCTGTAGACGTTTATAATATCCCAACCGAGACGTACGGGACGTCACGAACGGTATTCTGTAAAACATTGCCAGCGGGGGGCTAGATGGGATAGGTTAGGTTATGTTACGTTATAGACGTATATAATGTTCCCACCGAGAAGTAGAGGCCGATCCTACAGAAATGTTGTGAAATACTATATCCGAGAAATTAGCCTGCCTTAGGTTAGGATATGTATCGCTGTAGACGTTTATAATATCCCAACCGAGACGTACGGGACGTCACGAACGGTATTCTGTAAAACATTACCAGCGAGGGACTAGATGTGTCAGGTTAGGTTATGTTACGTTATAGACCTATATAATGTTCCCACCGAGAAGTATGCGCCGATATGCCAGGAATGTTGTAAAATACTATATCCGAGAAGTTAGCCTGCCTTAGGTTAGGATATATATCGCTGTAGACGTTTATAACGTCTCATCCGAGACGTACGGGACGACAGGGACGGGATTCTGTAAAACATTACCAGCGAGGGGCTAGATGGGTTAGGATAGGTTGTGATACGTTATAAACGTATATAATGTTCCCACCGAGAAGTAGGGGCCGGTATGCCAGGGATGTTGTAAAATACTGCATCCGAGATGATAGCTTGACTTAGGTTAGGATATATAACGCTATAGACGTATATAATATTCCAACCGAAATGTACGGGACGCCACGAACGGGATTCTGTAAAACATTGCCAACGAGGGGCTAGATGGGATAGGTTAGGTTATGTTACGTTACACACGTATATAATGTTCCCACCGAGAAGTATGGGCCGATACGCCAGGAATGTTGTAGTATACTGCATCCGAGATGTTAGCCTGCCTTAGGTTAGGATATATATTTCTGTAGACGTTTATAATGTCCCAACCGAGACGTACGGGACGATAGGGACGGGATTCTGTAAAACATTACCAGCGAGGGGCTAGATGGGTTAGGTTAGGTTGTGATACGTTATAGACGCTTATAATGTTCCCACCGAGAAGTATGGGCCGATACGCCAGGAATGGAGTAAAATACTTCATCCGAGATGTTAGCCTCCCTTAGGTTAGGATATATATTGCTGTAGACGTTTATAATGTCCCAACCGAAACGTCCGGGACGGCAGGAACGGGATACTGTAAAACATTACCAGCGAGGGGCTAGATGGGTTAGGTTAGGTTGTGATACGTTATAGACGTATATAATGTTCCCACCGAGAAGTAGGGGACGATATGCCAGGAATGTTGTAAAATACTGCATCCGAGATGATAGCTTGCCTTAGGTTAGGATATATAACGCTATAGACGTATATAATATTCCAACCGAGATGTACGGGACGTCACGAACGGGATTCTGTAAAACATTGCCAACGAGGGGCTAGATGGGATAGGTTACGTTATGTTACGTTATAGACGTATATAATGTTCCCACCGAGAAGTATGGACCGATACGCCAGGAATGTTGTGAAATACTGCATCCGAGATGTTAGCTTGCCTTAGGTTAGGATATATATCGCTGTAGACGTATCTAATATCCCAACCGAGATGTACTGGACGACACGAACAGGATTCTGTAAAACATTGCCAGCGGGGGGCTAGATGGGATAGGTTAGGTTATGTTACGTTATAGACGTATATAATGTTCCCACCGAGAAGTAGAGGCCGATCCTACAGAAATGTTGTAAAATACTATATCCGAGAAATTAGCCTGCCTTAGGTTAGGATATATATCGCTGTAGACGTTTATAATATCCCAACCGAGACGTACGGGACGTCACGAACGGTATTCTGTAAAACATTACCAGCGAGGGACTAGATGTGTCAGGTTAGGTTATGTTACGTTATAGACCTATATAATGT
Organism: Xylocopa violacea; assembly: GCA_963969225.1. Classification (NCBI taxonomy): domain Eukaryota; kingdom Metazoa; phylum Arthropoda; class Insecta; order Hymenoptera; family Apidae; genus Xylocopa; species Xylocopa violacea. Next base: position 1,017,176 of record CAXAJV010000807.1, read on the forward strand.
TCCCACCGAGAAGTATGCGCCGATATGCCAGGAATGTTGTAAAATACTATATCCGAGAAGTTAGCCTGCCTTAGGTTAGGATATATATCGTTGTAGACGTTTATAATGTCTCATCCGAGACGTACGGGACGACAGGGACGGGATTCTGTAAAACATTACCAGCGAGGGGCTAGATGGGTTAGGATAGGTTGTGATACGTTATAAACGTATATACTGTTCCCACCGAGAAGTAGGGGCCGGTATGCCAGGGATGTTGTAAAATACTGCATCCGAGATGATAGCTTGACTTACGTTAGGATATATATCGCTGTAGACGTATATATCATCCCAACCGAGAAGTACGGGACGACACGAATGGGATTCTGTAAAACATTGCCAACGAGGGGCTAGGTGGGATAGGTTAGGTTATGTTACGTTACAGACGTATATAATGTTCCCACCGAGAAGTAGGGGCCGATACTCCAAGAATGTTGTAAAATACTACATCCGAGATGTTAGCCTGCCTTACGTTAGGATATATATCGCTGTAGAAGCATATAACATCCCATCCGAGATGTACGGGACGACAGGAACGGGATTCTGTAAAACATTACCAGCGAGGGGCTAGGTGGGTTAGGTTAGGTTATGTTACGTTATAGACGTGTATAATGTTCCCACCGAGAAGTACGGGCCGATACGCCAGGAATGTTGTAAAATACTGCATCCGAGATGTTAGCCTGCCTTAGGTTAGGATATATATCGCTGTAGACGTATATAACATCCCAACCGAGATGTACGGGACGACAGGAACGGTATTCTGTAAAACATTACCAATGAGGGACTAGATGTGTCAGGTTAGGTTATGTTACGTTATAGACCTATATAATGTTCCCACCGAGAAGTATGGGCCGATATGCCAGGAATGTTGTAAAATACTGCAACCGAGATGTTAGCCTGCCTTAGGTTAGCATACATAACGCTATAGACGTATATAATGTCCAAACCGAGACGTACAGGACGGCAGGAACGAGATACTGTAAAACATTACCAGCGAGGGGCTAGATGGGATAGGTTACGTTATGTTACGTTATAGACGTATATAATGTTCCCACCGAGAAGTATGGACCGATACGCCAGGAATGTTGTGAAATACTGCATCCGAGATGTTAGCCTGCCTTAGGTTAGGATATATATCGCTGTAGACGTATCTAATATCCCAACCGAGATGTACGGGACGACACGAACAGGATTCTGTAAAACATTGCCAGCGGGGGGCTGGATGGGATAGGTTAGGTTATGTTACGTTATAGACGTATATAATGTTCCCACCGAGAAGTAGAGGCCGATCCTACAGAAATGTTGTAAAATACTATATCCGAGAAATTAGCCTGCCTTAGGTTAGGATATATATCGCTGTAGACGTTTATAATATCCCAACCGAGACGTACGGGACGTCACGAACGGTATTCTGTAAAACATTACCAGCGAGGGACTAGATGTGTCAGGTTAGGTTATGTTACGTTATAGACCTATATAATGTTCCCACCGAGAAGTATGCGCCGATATGCCAGGAATGTTGTAAAATACAATATCCGAGAAGTTAGCCTGCCTTAGGTTAGGATATATATCGCTGTAGACGTTTATAATGTCTCATCCGAGACGTACGGGACGACAGGGACGGGATTCTGTAAAACATTACCAGCGAGTGGCTAGATGGGTTAGGATAGGTTGTGATACGTTATAAACGTATATAATGTTCCCACCGAGAAGTAGGGGCCGGTATGCCAGGGATGTTGTAAAATACTGCATCCGAGATGATAGCTTGACTTAGGTTAGGATATATAACGCTATAGACGTATATAATATTCCAACCGAGATGTACGGGACGTCACGAATGGGATTCTGTAAAACATTGCCAACGAGGTGCTAGATGGGATAGGTTAGGTTATGTTACGTTACAGACGTATATAATGTTCCCACCGAGAAGTAGAGGCCGATCCTACAGAAATGTTGTAAAATACTATATCCGAGAAATTAGCCTGCCTTAGGTTAGGATATATATCGCTGTAGACGTTTATAATATCCCAACCGAGACGTACGGGACGTCACGAACGGTATTCTGTAAAACATTGCCAGCGGGGGGCTAGATGGGATAGGTTAGGTTATGTTACGTTATAGACGTATATAATGTTCCCACCGAGAAGTAGAGGCCGATCCTACAGAAATGTTGTGAAATACTATATCCGAGAAATTAGCCTGCCTTAGGTTAGGATATGTATCGCTGTAGACGTTTATAATATCCCAACCGAGACGTACGGGACGTCACGAACGGTATTCTGTAAAACATTACCAGCGTGGGACTAGATGTGTCAGGTTAGGTTATGTTACGTTATAGACCTATATAATGTTCCCACCGAGAAGTATGCGCCGATATGCCAGGAATGTTGTAAAATACTATATCCGAGAAGTTAGCCTGCCTTAGGTTAGGATATATATCGCTGTAGACGTTTATAACGTCTCATCCGAGACGTACGGGACGACAGGGACGGGATTCTGTAAAACAATACCAGCGAGGGGCTAGATGGGTTAGGATAGGTTGTGATACGTTATAAACGTATATAATGTTCCCACCGAGAAGTAGGGGCCGGTATGCCAGGGATGTTGTAAAATACTGCATCCGAGATGATAGCTTGACTTAGGTTAGGATATATAACGCTATAGACGTATATAATATTCCAACCGAGATGTACGGGACGCCACGAACGGGATTCTGTAAAACATTGCCAACGAGGGGCTAGATGGGATAGGTTAGGTTATGTTACGTTACACACGTATATAATGTTCCCACCGAGAAGTATGGGCCGATACGCCAGGAATGTTGTAAAATACTGTATCCGAGAAGTTAGCCTGCCTTAGGTTAGTATATATATCGCTGTAGACGTTTATAATGTCTCATCCGAGACGTACGGGACGACAGGGACGGGATTCTGTAAAACATTACCAGCGAGGGGCTAGATGGGATAGGTTACGGTATGTTACGTTATAGACGTATATAATGTTCCCACCGAGAAGTATGGACCGATACGCCAGGAATGTTGTGAAATACAGCATCCGAGATGTTAGCCTGCCTTAGGTTAGGATATATATCGCTGTAGACGTATATAATATCCCAACCGAGATGTACGGGACGACACGAACGGGATTCTGTAAAACATTGCCAGCGAGGGGCTAGATGGGATAGGTTAGGTTATGTTACGTTATAGACATATATAATGTTCCCACCGAGAAGAAGAGGCCGATCCTACAGAAATGTTGTAAAATACTATATCCGAGAAATTAGCCTGCCTTAGGTTAGGATATATATCGCTGTAGACGTTTATAATATCCCGACCGAGACGTACGGGACATCACGAACGGTATTCTGTAAAACATTACCAATGAGGGACTAGATGTGTCAGGTTAGGTTATGTTACGTTATAGACCTATATAATGTTCCCACCGAGAAGTATGGGCCGATATGCCAGGAATGTTGTAAAATACTGCAACCGAGATGTTAGCCTGCCTTAGGTTAGCATACATAACGCTATAGACGTATATAATGTCCAAACCGAGACGTACAGGACGACAGGAACGAGATACTGTAAAACATTACCAGCGAGGGGCTAGATGGGATAGGTTACGTTATGTTACGTTATAGACGTATATAATGTTCCCACCGAGAAGTATGGACCGATACGCCAGGAATGTTGTGAAATACTGCATCCGAGATGTTAGCCTGCCTTAGGTTAGGATATATATCGCTGTAGACGTATCTAATATCCCAACCGAGATGTACGGGACGACACGAACAGGATTCTGTAAAACATTGCCAGCGGGGGGCTGGATGGGATAGGTTAGGTTATGTTACGTTATAGACGTATATAATGTTCCCACCGAGAAGTTGAGGCCGATCCTACAGAAATGTTGTAAAATACTATATCCGAGAAATTAGCCTGACTTAGGTTAGGATATATATCGCTGTAGACGTTTATAATATCCCAACCGAGACGTACGGGACGTCACGAACGGTATTCTGTAAAACATTACCAGCGAGGGACTAGATGTGTCAGGTTAGGTTATGTTACGTTATAGACCTATATAATGTTCCCACCGAGAAGTATGCGCCGATATGCCAGGAATGTTGTAAAATACAATATCCGAGAAGTTAGCCTGCCTTAGGTTAGGATATATATCGCTGTAGACGTTTATAATGTCTCATCCGAGACGTACGGGACGACAGGGACGGGATTCTGTAAAACATTACCAGCGAGGGGCTAGATGGGTTAGGATAGGTTGTGATACGTTATAAACGTATATAATGTTCCCACCGAGAAGTAGGGGCCGGTATGCCAGGGATGTTGTAAAATACTGCATCCGAGATGATAGCTTGACTTAGGTTAGGATATATAACGCTATAGACGTATATAATATTCCAACCGAGATGTACGGGACGTCACGAACGGGATTCTGTAAAACATTGCCAACGAGGTGCTAGATGGGGTAGGTTAGGTTATGTTACGTTACAGACGTATATAATGTTCCCACCGAGAAGTAGAGGCCGATCCTACAGAAATGTTGTAAAATACTATATCCGAGAAATTAGCCTGCCTTAGGTTAGGATATATATCGCTGTAGACGTTTATAATATCCCAACCGAGACGTACGGGACGTCACGAACGGTATTCTGTAAAACATTGCCAGCGGGGGGCTAGATGGGATAGGTTAGGTTATGTTACGTTATAGACGTATATAATGTTCCCACCGAGAAGTAGAGGCCGATCCTACAGAAATGTTGTGAAATACTATATCCGAGAAATTAGCCTGCCTTAGGTTAGGATATGTATCGCTGTAGACGTTTATAATATCCCAACCGAGACGTACGGGACGTCACGAACGGTATTCTGTAAAACATTACCAGCGAGGGACTAGATGTGTCAGGTTAGGTTATGTTACGTTATAGACCTATATAATGTTCCCACCGAGAAGTATGCGCCGATATGCCAGGAATGTTGTAAAATACTATATCCGAGAAGTTAGCCTGCCTTAGGTTAGGATATATATCGCTGTAGACGTTTATAACGTCTCATCCGAGACGTACGGGACGACAGGGACGGGATTCTGTAAAACATTACCAGCGAGGGGCTAGATGGGTTAGGATAGGTTGTGATACGTTATAAACGTATATAATGTTCCCACCGAGAAGTAGGGGCCGGTATGCCAGGGATGTTGTAAAATACTGCATCCGAGATGATAGCTTGACTTAGGTTAGGATATATAACGCTATAGACGTATATAATATTCCAACCGAAATGTACGGGACGCCACGAACGGGATTCTGTAAAACATTGCCAACGAGGGGCTAGATGGGATAGGTTAGGTTATGTTACGTTACACACGTATATAATGTTCCCACCGAGAAGTATGGGCCGATACGCCAGGAATGTTGTAGTATACTGCATCCGAGATGTTAGCCTGCCTTAGGTTAGGATATATATTTCTGTAGACGTTTATAATGTCCCAACCGAGACGTACGGGACGATAGGGACGGGATTCTGTAAAACATTACCAGCGAGGGGCTAGATGGGTTAGGTTAGGTTGTGATACGTTATAGACGCTTATAATGTTCCCACCGAGAAGTATGGGCCGATACGCCAGGAATGGAGTAAAATACTTCATCCGAGATGTTAGCCTCCCTTAGGTTAGGATATATATTGCTGTAGACGTTTATAATGTCCCAACCGAAACGTCCGGGACGGCAGGAACGGGATACTGTAAAACATTACCAGCGAGGGGCTAGATGGGTTAGGTTAGGTTGTGATACGTTATAGACGTATATAATGTTCCCACCGAGAAGTAGGGGACGATATGCCAGGAATGTTGTAAAATACTGCATCCGAGATGATAGCTTGCCTTAGGTTAGGATATATAACGCTATAGACGTATATAATATTCCAACCGAGATGTACGGGACGTCACGAACGGGATTCTGTAAAACATTGCCAACGAGGGGCTAGATGGGATAGGTTACGTTATGTTACGTTATAGACGTATATAATGTTCCCACCGAGAAGTATGGACCGATACGCCAGGAATGTTGTGAAATACTGCATCCGAGATGTTAGCTTGCCTTAGGTTAGGATATATATCGCTGTAGACGTATCTAATATCCCAACCGAGATGTACTGGACGACACGAACAGGATTCTGTAAAACATTGCCAGCGGGGGGCTAGATGGGATAGGTTAGGTTATGTTACGTTATAGACGTATATAATGTTCCCACCGAGAAGTAGAGGCCGATCCTACAGAAATGTTGTAAAATACTATATCCGAGAAATTAGCCTGCCTTAGGTTAGGATATATATCGCTGTAGACGTTTATAATATCCCAACCGAGACGTACGGGACGTCACGAACGGTATTCTGTAAAACATTACCAGCGAGGGACTAGATGTGTCAGGTTAGGTTATGTTACGTTATAGACCTATATAATGTTCCCACCGAGAAGTATGCGCCGATATGCCAGGAATGTTGTAAAATACTATATCCGAGAAGTTAGCCTGCCTTAGGTTAGGATATATATCGTTGTAGACGTTTATAATGTCTCATCCGAGACGTACGGGACGACAGGGACGGGATTCTGTAAAACATTACCAGCGAGGGGCTAGATGGGTTAGGATAGGTTGTGATACGTTATAAACGTATATACTGTTCCCACCGAGAAGTAGGGGCCGGTATGCCAGGGATGTTGTAAAATACTGCATCCGAGATGATAGCTTGACTTACGTTAGGATATATATCGCTGTAGACGTATATATCATCCCAACCGAGAAGTACGGGACGACACGAATGGGATTCTGTAAAACATTGCCAACGAGGGGCTAGGTGGGATAGGTTAGGTTATGTTACGTTACAGACGTATATAATGTTCCCACCGAGAAGTAGGGGCCGATACTCCAAGAATGTTGTAAAATACTACATCCGAGATGTTAGCCTGCCTTACGTTAGGATATATATCGCTGTAGAAGCATATAACATCCCATCCGAGATGTACGGGACGACAGGAACGGGATTCTGTAAAACATTACCAGCGAGGGGCTAGGTGGGTTAGGTTAGGTTATGTTACGTTATAGACGTGTATAATGTTCCCACCGAGAAGTACGGGCCGATACGCCAGGAATGTTGTAAAATACTGCATCCGAGATGTTAGCCTGCCTTAGGTTAGGATATATATCGCTGTAGACGTATATAACATCCCAACCGAGATGTACGGGACGACAGGAACGGGATTCTGTAAAAAATTACCAGCGAGGGGCTAGATGGGTTAGGTTAGGTTATGTTACGTTATAGACGTGTATAATGTTCCCACCGAGAAGTAGAGCCGATACGCCAGGAATGTTGTAAAATACTGCATCCGAGATGTTAGACTGCCTTAGGTTAAGATATATAACGCTATAGACGTATATAATATCCCAACCGAGATGTACGGGACGACACGAACGGGATTCTGTAAAACATTGCCAACGAGGGGCTAGATGGGATAGGTTAGGTTATGTTACGTTATAGACGTATATAATGTTCCCACCGAGAAGTATGGGCCGATACTCCAAGAATGTTGTAAAATACTACATCCGAGATGTTAGCCTGCCTTACGTTAGGAAATATAACGCTGTAGACGTATATAATGTCCCATCCGAGGCGTACGGGACGACAGGAACGGGATTCTGTAAAACATTACCAGCGAGGGCCTAGATGGGTTAGGTTAGGTTATGTTACGTTGTAGACGTGTATAATGTTCCCACCGAGAAGTAGAGCCGATACGCCAGGAATGGCGTAAAATACTGCGACCGAGATGGTAGACTGCCTTAGGTTAGGATATATAACGCTGTAGACGTATATAACGTCCCAACCGAGACGTACGGGACGTCACGAACGGTATTCTGTAAAACATTTCCAGCGAGGGACTAGATGTGTCAGGTTAGGTTATGTTACATTATAGACGTATATAATGTTCCCACCGAGAAGTATGGGCCGATACGCCAGGAATGTTGTAAAATACTATATCCGAGAAGTTAGCCTGCCTTAGGTTAGGATATATATCGCTGTAGACGTTTATAATGTCTCATCCGAGACGTACGGGACGACAGGGACGGGATTCTGTAAAACATTACCAGCGAGGGGCTAGATGGGTTGGGTTAGGTTATGTTACGTTATAGACGTATATAGTGTTCCCACCGAGAAGTAGGGGCCGATACTACAAGAATGTTGTAAAATACTTCATCCGAGATGTTAGCCTGCCTTAGGTTAGGATATATATTTCTGTAGACGTTTATAATGTCCCAACCGAGACGTACGGGACGACAGGGACGGGATTCTGTAAAACATTACCAGCGAGGGGCTAGATGGGTTAGGTTAGGTTGTGATACGTTATAGACGTTTATAATGTTCCCACCGAGAAGTATGGGCCGATACGCCAGGAATGTTGTAAAATACTGCATCCGAGACGTTAGCCTGCCTTAGGTTAGGTATATAACGCTAGAGACGTAAATAATATCCCAACCGAGATGTACGGGACGACACGAACGGGATTCTGTAAAACATTGCCAACGAGGGGCTGGATGGGATAGGTTAGGTTATGTTAAGTTATAGACGTGTATAATGTTCCCACGGTGAAGTAGGGGCCGATACGCCAGGAATGGAGTAAAATACTTCATCCGAGATGTTAGCCTCCCTTAGGTTAGGATATATATTGCTGTAGACGTTTATAATGTCCCAACCGAAACGTCCGGGACGGCAGGAACGGGATACTGTAAAACATTACCAGCGAGGGGCTAGATGGGTTAGGTTAGGTTGTGATACGTTATAGACGTATATAATGTTCCCTCCGAGAAGTAGGGGACGATATGCCAGGAATGTTGTAAAATACTGCATCCCAGATGATAGCCTGCCTTAGGTTAGGATATATAACGCTATAGACGTATATAATATCCCCACGAGACGTACGGGACGACACGAAAGGGATTCTGTGAAATATTACCAGCGAGGGGCTAGATGGGTTAGGTTAGATTATATTACGCTATAGACGTATATAATGTTCCCACCGAGAAGTATTGGCCGATACGCCAGGAATGTTGTAAAATACTATATCCGAGAAGTTAGCCTGCCATAGGTTAGGATATATATCGCTGTAGACATTTATAATGTCTCATCCGAGACGTACGGGACGACAGGGACGGGATTCTGTAAAACATTACCAGCGAGGGGCTAGATGGATTAGGATAGGCTGTGATACGTTATAAACGTATATAATGTTCCCACCGAGAAGTAGGGGCCGATATGCCAGGAATGTTGTAAAATACTGCATCCGAGATGATAGCTTGCTTTAGGTTAGGATATATAACGCTGTAGACGTATATAATATTCCAACCGAGATGTACGGGACGTCACGAACGGGGTTCTGTAAAACATTGCCAACGAGGGGCTAGATGGGATAGGTTAGGTTATGTTACGTTACACACGTATATAATGTTCCCACCGAGAAGTATGGGCCGATACGCCAGGAATGTTGTAAAATACTGTATCCGAGAAGTTAGCCTGCCTTAGGTTAGTATATATATCGCTGTAGACGTTTATAATGTCTCATCCGAGACGTACGGGACGACAGGGACGGGATTCTGTAAAACATTACCAGCGAGGGGCTAGATGGGATAGGTTACGTTATGTTACGTTATAGACGTATATAATGTTCCCACCGAGAAGTATGGACCGATACGCCAGGCATGTTGTGAAATACTGCATCCGAGATGTTAGCCTGCCTTAGGTTAGGATATATATCGCTGTAGACGTATATAATATCCCAACCGAGATGTACGGGACGACACGAACGGGATTCTGTAAAACATTGCCAGCGAGGGGCTAGATGGGATATGTTAGGTTATGTTACGTTATAGACATATATAATGTTCCCACCGAGAAGTAGAGGCCGATCCTACAGAAATGTTGTAAAATACTATATCCGAGAAATTAGCCTGCCTTAGGTTAGGATATATATCGCTGTAGACGTTTATAATATCCCAACCGAGACGTACGGGACGTCACGAACGGTATTCTGTAAAACATTACCAATGAGGGACTAGATGTGTCAGGTTAGGTTATGTTACGTTATAGACCTATATAATGTTCCCACCGAGAAGTATGGGCCGATATGCCAGGAATGTTGTAAAATACTGCAACCGAGATGTTAGCCTGCCTTAGGTTAGCATACATAACGCTATAGACGTATATAATGTCCAAACCGAGACGTACAGGACGGCAGGAACGAGATACTGTAAAACATTACCAGCGAGGGGCTAGATGGGATAGGTTACGTTATGTTACGTTATAGACGTATATAATGTTCCCACCGAGAAGTATGGACCGATACGCCAGGAATGTTGTGAAATACTGCATCCGAGATGTTAGCCTGCCTTAGGTTAGGATATATATCGCTGTAGACGTATCTAATATCCCAACCGAGATGTACGGGACGACACGAACAGGATTCTGTAAAACATTGCCAGCGGGGGGCTGGATGGGATAGGTTAGGTTATGTTACGTTATAGACGTATATAATGTTCCCACCGAGAAGTAGAGGCCGATCCTACAGAAATGTTGTAAAATACTATATCCGAGAAATTAGCCTGCCTTAGGTTAGGATATATATCGCTGTAGACGTTTATAATATCCCAACCGAGACGTACAGGACGTCACGAACGGTATTCTGTAAAACATTACCAGCGAAGGACTAGATGTGTCAGGTTAGGTTATGTTACGTTATAGACCTATATAATGTTCCCACCGAGAAGTATGCGCCGATATGCCAGGAATGTTGTAAAATACAATATCCGAGAAGTTAGCCTGCCTTAGGTTAGGATATATATCGCTGTAGACGTTTATAATGTCTCATCCGAGACGTACGGGACGACAGGGACGGGATTCTGTAAAACATTACCAGCGAGGGGCTAGATGGGTTAGGATAGGTTGTGATACGTTATAAACGTATATAATGTTCCCACCGAGAAGTAGGGGCCGGTATGCCAGGGATGTTGTAAAATACTGCATCCGAGATGATAGCTTGACTTAGGTTAGGATATATAACGCTATAGACGTATATAATATTCCAACCGAGATGTACGGGACGTCACGAACGGGATTCTGTAAAACATTGCCAACGAGGTGCTAGATGGGATAGGTTAGGTTATGTTACGTTACAGACGTATATAATGTTCCCACCGAGAAGTAGAGGCCGATCCTACAGAAATGTTGTAAAATACTATATCCGAGAAATTAGCCTGCCTTAGGTTAGGATATATATCGCTGTAGACGTTTATAATATCCCAACCGAGACGTACGGGACGTCACGAACGGTATTCTGTAAAACATTACCAATGAGGGACTAGATGTGTCAGGTTAGGTTATGTTACGTTATAGACCTATATAATGTTCCCACCGAGAAGTATGGGCCGATATGCCAGGAATGTTGTAAAATACTGCAACCGAGATGTTAGCCTGCCTTAGGTTAGCATACATAACGCTATAGACGTATATAATGTCCAAACCGAGACGTACAGGACGGCAGGAACGAGATACTGTAAAACATTACCAGCGAGGGGCTAGAAGGGATCGGTTACGTCATGTTACGTTATAGACGTATATAATGTTCCCACCGAGAAGTATGGATCGATACGCCAGGAATGTTGTGAAATACTGCATCCGAGATGTTAGCCTGCCTTAGGTTAGGATATATATCGCTGTAGACGTATCTAATATCCCAACCGAGATGTACGGGACGACACGAACAGGATTCTGTAAAACATTGCCAGCGGGGGGCTAGATGGGATAGGTTAGGTTATGTTACGTTATAGACGTATATAATGTTCCCACCGAGAAGTAGAGGCCGATCCTACAGAAATGTTGTGAAATACTATATCCGAGAAATTAGCCTGCCTTAGGTTAGGATATGTATCGCTGTAGACGTTTATAATATCCCAACCGAGACGTACGGGACGTCACGAACGGTATTCTGTAAAACATTACCAGCGAGGGACTAGATGTGTCAGGTTAGGTTATGTTACGTTATAGACCTATATAATGTTCCCACCGAGAAGTATGCGCCGATATGCCAGGAATGTTGTAAAATACTATATCCGAGAAGTTAGCCTGCCTTAGGTTAGGATATATATCGCTGTAGACGTTTATAACGTCTCATCCGAGACGTACGGGACGACAGGGACGGGATTCTGTAAAACATTACCAGCGAGGGGCTAGATGGGTTAGGATAGGTTGTGATACGTTATAAACGTATATAATGTTCCCACCGAGAAGTAGGGGCCGGTATGCCAGGGATGTTGTAAAATACTGCATCCGAGATGATAGCTTGACTTAGGTTAGGATATATAACGCTATAGACGTATATAATATTCCAACCGAGATGTACGGGACGCCACGAACGGGATTCTGTAAAACATTGCCAACGAGGTGCTAGATGGGATAGGTTAGGTTATGTTACGTTACACACGTATATAATGTTCCCACCGAGAAGTAGGGGCCGATAATCCAAGAATGTTGTAAAATACTACATCCGAGATGTTAGCCTGCCTTACGTTAGGATATATATCGCTGTAGAAGCATATAACATCCCATCCGAGATGTACGGGACGACAGGAACGGGATTCTGTAAAACATTACCAGCGAGGGGCTAGATGCGTTAGGTTAGGTTATGTTACGTTATAGACGTGTATAATCTTCCCACCGAGAAGTACGGGCCGATACGCCAGGAATGTTGTAAAATACTGCATCCGAGATGTTAGCCTGCCTTAGGTTAGGATATATATTTCTGTAGACGTTTATAATGTCCCAACCGAGACGCACGGGACGATAGGGACGGGATTCTGTAAAACATTACCAGCGAGGGGCTAGATGGGTTAGGTTAGGTTGTGATACGTTATAGACGTTTATAATGTTCCCACCGAGAAGTATGGGCCGATACGCCAGGAATGTTGTAAAATACTGCATCCGAGATGTTAGCCTGCCTTAGGTTAGGCATATAACGCTAGAGACGTATATAATATGCCAACCGAGATGTACGGGACGACACGAACGGGATTCTGTACAACATTGCCAACGAGGGGCTAGATGGGATAGGTTAGGTTATGTTAAGTTATAGACGTGTATAATGTTCCCACGGTGAAGTAGGAGCCGATACGCCAGGAATGGAGTAAAATACTTCATCCGAGATGTTAGCCTCCCTTAGGTTAGGATATATATTGCTGTAGACGTTTATAATGTCCCAACCGAAACGTCCGGGACGGCAGGAACGGGATACTGTAAAACATTACCAGCGAGGGGCTAGATGGGTTAGGTTAGGTTGTGATACGTTATAGACGTATATAATGTTCCCACCGAGAAGTAGGGGACGATATGCCAGGAATGTTGTAAAATACTGCATCCGAGATGATAGCCTGCCTTAGGTTAGGATATATAACGCTATAGACGTATATAATATCCCAACCGAGACGTACGGGACGACACGAACGGGATTCTGTGAAATATTACCAGCGAGGGACTAGATGTGTCAGGTTAGGTTATGTTACGTTACAGACGTATAGAATGTTCCCACCGAGAAGTATGGGCCGCTACGCCAGGAATGTTGTAAAATACTGCATCCGAGATGTTAGCCTGCCTTAGGTGTGGATATATATTGCTGTAGACGTTTATAATGTCCAAACCGAGACGTACGGGACGGCAGGAACGAGATACTGTAAAACATTACCAGCGAGGGGCTAGATGGGATAGGTTACGTTATGTTACGTTATAGACGTATATAATGTTCCCACCGAGAAGTATGGACCGATACGCCAGGAATGTTGTGAAATACTGCATCCGAGATGTTAGCCTGCCTTAGGTTAGGATATATATCGCTGTAGACGTATATAATATCCCAACCGAGATGTACGGGACGACACGAACGGGATTCTGTAAAACATTGCCAGCGAGGGGCTAGATGGGATAGGTTAGGTTATGTTACGTTATAGACATATATAATGTTCCCACCGAGAAGTATGGGCCGATACGCCAGGAATGTTGTAAAATACAGCAACCGAGATGTTAGCCTGCCTTAGGTTAGGATATATAACGCTGTAGACGTTTATAATGTCCCAACAGAGACGTACGGGACGACAGGAACGGGATTCTGTAAAACATTGCCAGCGAGGGGCTAGATGGGTTAGGTTAGGGTATGTTACGTTATTGACGTATATAATGTTCCCACCGAGAAGTAGGGACCGATACTCCAAGAATGTTGTAAAATACTACATCCGACATGTTAGCCTGCCTTACGTTAGGATATATATCGCTGTAGACGTATATAACATCCCAACCGAGATGTACGGGACGACACGAACGGGATTCTGTAAAACATTGCCAACGAGGGGCTAGATGGGATAGGTTAGGTTATGTTACGTTACAGACGTATATAATGTTCCCACTGAGAAGTAGGGGCCGATACGCCAGGAATGTCGTAAAATACTGCATGCGAGATGTTAGCCTGCCTTAAGTTAAGATATATAACGCTGTAGACGGATATAATGTCCCATCCGAGACGTACGGGACGACATGAACGGGACTCTGTAAAACATTACCAGCGAGGGGCTAGATGTGTTAGGTTAGGTTATGTTACCTTATAGACCTATATAATGTTCCCACCGAGAAGTATGGGCCGATACGGCAGGAATGTTGTAAAATACTGCAACCGAGATGTTAGCCTGCCTTAGGTTAGGATATATAACGCTGTAGAAGTTTATAATGTCCCATCCGAGACGTACGGGACGACAGGAACGGGATTCTGTAAATCATTACCAGCGAGGGGCTTGATGGGTTAGATTAGGTTGTGATACGTTATAAACGTATATAATGTTCCCACAGAGAAGTAGGGGCCGATATGCCAGGAATGTTGTAAAATAATATATCCGAGAAGTTAGCCTGCCTTAGGTTAGGATATATATCGCTGTAGACGTATATAATATCCCAACCGAGATGTACGGGACGACACGAACGGGATTCTGTAAAACATTGCCAACGAGGGGCTAGGTGGGATAGGTTAGGTTATGTTACGTTACAGACGTATATAATGTTCCCACCGAGAAGTAGGGGCCGATACACCAAGAATGTTGTAAAATACTACATCCGAGATGTTAGCCTGCCTTACGTTAGGATATATATCGCTGTAGAAGCATATAACATCCCATCCGAGATGTACGGGACGACAGGAACGGGATTCTGTAAAACATTACCAGCGAGGGGCTAGATGCGTTAGGTTAGGTTATGTTACGTTATAGACGTGTATAATCTTCCCACCGAGAAGTACGGGCCGATACGCCAGGAATGTTGTAAAATACTGCATCCGAGATGTTAGCCTGCCTTAGGTTAGGATATATATCGCTGTAGACGTATATAACATCCCAACCGAGATGTACGGGACGACAGGAACGGGATTCTGTAAAAAATTACCAGCGAGGGGCTATATGGGTTAGGTTAGGTTATGTTACGTTATAGACGTGTATAATTTTCCCACCGAGAAGTAGAGCCGATACGCCAGGAATGTTGTAAAATACTGCATCCGAGAAGTTAGCCTGCCTTAGGTTAGGATATATAACGCTATAGACGTATATAACATCCCATCCGAGATGTACGGGACGACAGGAACGGGATACTGTAAAACATTACCAGCGAGGGGCTAGATGGGTTAGGTTAGGTTATGTTACGTTATAGACGTGTATAATGTTCCCACCGAGAAGTAGAGCCGATACGCCAGGAATGGCGTAAAATACTGCGACCGAGATGGTAGACTGCCTTAGGTTAGGATATATAACGCTGTAGACGTATATAACGTCCCAAACGAGACCTACGGGACGACACGAACGGTATTCTGTAAAACATTACCAGCGAGGGGCTAGATGTGTTAGGTTAGGTTAGATTACGTTATAGACCTATATAATGTTCCCGCCGAGAAGTAGGGGCCGATACGCCAGGAATGTTGTAAAATACTACATCCGAGATGATAGCCTGCCTTAGGTTAGGATATATATCGCTGTAGACGTATATAACATCCCAACCGAGATGTACGGGACGACAGGAACGGGATTCTGTAAAATATTACCAGCGAGGGGCTAGATGGGTTAGGTTAGGTTATATTACGTTATAGACGTGTATAATGTTCCCACCGAGAAGTAGAGCCGATACGCCAGGAATGTTGTAAAATACTGCATCCGAGATGTTAGCCTGCCTTACGTTAGGACATATATCGCTGTAGACGAATATAACATCCCAACCGAGATGTACGGGACGACAGGAACGGGATTCTGTAAAACATTACCAGCGAGGGGCTAGATGGGTTAGGTTAAGTTATGTTACGTTATAGACGTGTATAGTGTTCCCACCGAGAAGTAGAGCCGATACGCCAGGAAAGTTGTAAAATACTGCATCCGAGATGTTAGCCTGCCTTAGGTTAAGATATATAACGCTATAGACGTATATAATATCCCAACCGAGATGTACGGGACGACACGAACGGGATTCTGTAAAATATAACCAGCGAGGGGCTAGATGGGTTAGATTAGGTTATGTTACGTTATAGACGTATATAATGTTCCCACCGAGAAGTAGGGGCCGATACTCCAAGAATGTTGTAAAATACTACATCCGACATGTTAGGCTGCCTTACGTTAGGATATATATCGCTGTAGACGTATATATCATCCCAACCGAGAAGTACGGGACGACATAAACGGGATTCTGTAAAACATTACCAGCGAGGGGCTAGATGGGATAGGTTAGGTTATGTTACGTTACAGACGTATATAATGTTCCCACTGAGAAGTAGGGGCCGATACGCCAGGAATGTCGTAAAATACTGCATCCGAGATGTTAGCCTGCCTTAGGTTAAGATATATAACGCTATAGACGTATATAATATCCCAACCGAGATGTACGGGACGACACGAACGGGATTCTGTAAAATATAACCAGCGAGGGGCTAGATGGGTTAGATTAGGTTATGTTACGTTATAGACGTATATAATGTTCCCACCGAGAAGTAGGGGCCGATACTCCAAGAATGTTGTAAAATACTACATCCGACATGTTAGACTGCCCTAGGTTAGGATATATAACGCTGTAGACGTATATAACGTCCCAAACGAGGCCTACGGGACGACACGAACGGTATTCTGTAAAACATTACCAGCGAGGGGCTAGATGGGATAGGTTAGGTTATGTTACGTTACAGACGTATATAATGTTCCCACTGAGAAGTAGGGGCCGATACGCCAGGAATGTCGTAAAATACTGCATCCGAGATGTTAGCCTGCCTTAAGTTAAGATATATAACGCTGTAGACGGATATAATGTCCCATCCGAGACGTACGGGACGACATGAACGGGACTCTGTAAAACATTGCCAACGAGGGGCTAGGTGGGATAGGTTAGGTTATGTTACGTTACAGACGTATATAATGTTCCCACCGAGAAGTAGGGGCCGATACTCCAAGAATGTTGTAAAATACTACATCCGAGATGTTAGCCTGCCTTACGTTAGGATATATATCGCTGTAGAAGCATATAACATCCCATCCGAGATGTACGGGACGACAGGAACGGGATTCTGTAAAACATTACCAGCGAGGGGCTAGGTGGGTTAGGTTAGGTTATGTTACGTTATAGACGTGTATAATGTTCCCACCGAGAAGTACGGGCCGATACGCCAGGAATGTTGTAAAATACTGCATCCGAGATGTTAGCCTGCCTTAGGTTAGGATATATATCGCTGTAGACGTATATAACATCCCAACCGAGATGTACGGGACGACAGGAACGGGATTCTGTAAAAAATTACCAGCGAGGGGCTAGATGGGTTAGGTTAGGTTATGTTACGTTATAGACGTGTATAATGTTCCCACCGAGAAGTAGAGCCGATACGCCAGGAATGTTGTAAAATACTGCATCCGAGATGTTAGCCTGCCTTAGGTTAAGATATATAACGCTATAGACGTATATAATATCCCAACCGAGATGTACGGGACGACACGAACGGGATTCTGTAAAACATTGCCAACGAGGGGCTAGATGGGATAGGTTAGGTTATGTTACGTTATAGACGTATATAATGTTCCCACCGAGAAGTATGGGCCGATACTCCAAGAATGTTGTAAAATACTACATCCGAGATGTTAGCCTGCCTTACGCTAGGAAATATAACGCTGTAGACGTATATAATGTCCCATCCGAGGCGTACGGGACGACACGAACGGGATTCTGTAAAATATTACGAGCGAGGGGCTAGATGGGTTAGGTTAGGTTATGTTACGTTATAGACCTGTATAATGTTCCCACGGTGAAGTAGGGGCCGATACGCCAGGAATGGCGTATAATACTTCATCCGAGATGTTAGCCTGCCTTAGGTTAGGATATATATTGCTTTAGACGTTTATAATGTTCCAACCGAGATGTACGGGACGACAGGAACGGGATTCTGTAAAACATTACCAGCGAGGGCCTAGATGGGTTAGGTTAGGTTATGTTACGTTGTAGACGTGTATAATGTTCCCACCGAGAAGTAGAGCCGATACGCCAGGAATGGCGTAAAATACTGCGACCGAGATGGTAGACTGCCTTAGGTTAGGATATATAACGCTGTAGACGTATATAACGTCCCAAACGAGACCTACGGGACGACACGAACGGTATTCTGTAAAACATTACCAGCGAGGGGCTAGATGTGTTAGGTTAGGTTAGATTACGTTATAGACCTATATAATGTTCCCGCCGAGAAGTAGGGGCCGATACGCCAGGAATGTTGTAAAATACTACATCCGAGATGATAGCCTGCCTCAGGTTAGGATATATAACGCTATAGACGTATATAATATCCCAACCGAGACGTACGGGACGACACGAACTGGATTCTGTAAAACATTAGCAGCTAGGGGCTAGATGTGTTAGGTTAGATTATATTACGTTATAGACGTGTATAATGTTCCCACCGAGAAGTAGAGCCGATACGCCAGGAATGTTGTAAAATACTGCATCCGAGATATTAGCCTGCCTCAGGTTAGGATATATAACGCTATAGACGTATATAATATCCCAACCGAGATGTACGGGACGACACGAACGGGATTCTGTAAAACATTGCCAACGAGGGGCTAGATGGGATAGGTTAGGTTATGTTACGTTATAGACGTATATAATGTTCCCACCGAGAAGTAGGGGCCGATACTCCAAGAATGTTGTAAAATACTACATCCGAGATGTTAGCCTGCCTTACGTTAGGATATATATCGCTGTAGACGTATATAACATCACAACCGAGATGTATGGGACGACAGAAACGGGATTCTGTAAAACATTACCAGCGAGGGGCTAGATGGGTTAGGTTAGGTTATGTTACGTTATAGACCTGTATAATGTTCCCACGGTGAAGTAGGGGCCGATACGCCAGGAATGGCGTATAATACTTCATCCGAGATGTTAGCCTGCCTTACGTTAGGATATATATCGCTGTAGACGTATATAACTTCCCAACCGAGATGTACGGGACGTCACGAACGGGATTCTGTAAAACATTGCCAACGAGGTGCTAGATGGGATAGGTTAGGTTATGTTACGTTACAGACGTATATAATGTTCCCACCGAGAAGTAGAGGCCGATCCTACAGAAATGTTGTAAAATACTATATCCGAGAAATTAGCCTGCCTTAGGTTAGGATATATATCGCTGTAGACGTTTATAATATCCCAACCGAGACGTACGGGACGTCACGAACGGTATTCTGTAAAACATTACCAATGAGGGACTAGATGTGTCAGGTTAGGTTATGTTACGTTATAGACCTATATAATGTTCCCACCGAGAAGTATGGGCCGATATGCCAGGAATGTTGTAAAATACTGCAACCGAGATGTTAGCCTGCCTTAGGTTAGCATACATAACGCTATAGACGTATATAATGTCCAAACCGAGACGTACAGGACGGCAGGAACGAGATACTGTAAAACATTACCAGCGAGGGGCTAGATGGGATAGGTTACGTCATGTTACGTTATAGACGTATATAATGTTCCCACCGAGAAGTATGGATCGATACGCCAGGAATGTTGTGAAATACTGCATCCGAGATGTTAGCCTGCCTTAGGTTAGGATATATATCGCTGTAGACGTATCTAATATCCCAACCGAGATGTACGGGACGACACGAACAGGATTCTGTAAAACATTGCCAGCGGGGGGCTAGATGGGATAGGTTAGGTTATGTTACGTTATAGACGTATATAATGTTCCCACCGAGAAGTAGAGGCCGATCCTACAGAAATGTTGTGAAATACTATATCCGAGAAATTAGCCTGCCTTAGGTTAGGATATGTATCGCTGTAGACGTTTATAATATCCCAACCGAGACGTACGGGACGTCACGAACGGTATTCTGTAAAACATTACCAGCGAGGGACTAGATGTGTCAGGTTAGGTTATGTTACGTTATAGACCTATATAATGTTCCCACCGAGAAGTATGCGCCGATATGCCAGGAATGTTGTAAAATACTATATCCGAGAAGTTAGCCTGCCTTAGGTTAGGATATATATCGCTGTAGACGTTTATAACGTCTCATCCGAGACGTACGGGACGACAGGGACGGGATTCTGTAAAACATTACCAGCGAGGGGCTAGATGGGTTAGGATAGGTTGTGATACGTTATAAACGTATATAATGTTCCCACCGAGAAGTAGGGGCCGGTATGCCAGGGATGTTGTAAAATACTGCATCCGAGATGATAGCTTGACTTAGGTTAGGATATATAACGCTATAGACGTATATAATATTCCAACCGAGATGTACGGGACGCCACGAACGGGATTCTGTAAAACATTGCCAACGAGGTGCTAGATGGGATAGGTTAGGTTATGTTACGTTACACACGTATATAATGTTCCCACCGAGAAGTATGGGCCGATACGCCAGGAATGTTGTAGTATACTGCATCCGAGATGTTAGCCTGCCTTAGGTTAGGTATATAACGCTAGAGACGTATATAATATCCCAACCGAGATGTACCGGACGACACGAACGGGATTCTGTAAAATATTACCAGCGAGAGGCTAGATGGGTTGGGTTAGGTTATGTTACGTTATAGACGTATATAGTGTTTCCACCGAGAAGTAGGGGCCGATACTACAAGAATGTTGTAAAATACTTCATCCGAGATGTTAGCCTGCCTTAGGTTAGGATATATATTTCTGTAGACGTTTATAATGTCCCAACCGAGACGTACGGGACGATAGGGACGGGATTCTGTAAAACATTACCAGCGAGGGGCTAGATGGGTTAGGTTAGGTTGTGATACGTTATAGACGTTTATAATGTTCCCACCGAGAAGTATGGGCCGATACGCCAGGAATGTTGTAAAATACTGCATCCGAGATGTTAGCCTGCCTTAGGTTAGGCATATAACGCTAGAGACGTATATAATATGCCAACCGAGATGTACGGGACGACACGAACGGGATTCTGTACAACATTGCCAACGAGGGGCTAGATGGGATAGGTTAGGTTATGTTAAGTTATAGACGTGTATAATGTTCCCACGGTGAAGTAGGAGCCGATACGCCAGGAATGGAGTAAAATACTTCATCCGAGATGTTAGCCTCCCTTAGGTTAGGATATATATTGCTGTAGACGTTTATAATGTCCCAACCGAAACGTCCGGGACGGCAGGAACGGGATACTGTAAAACATTACCAGCGAGGGGCTAGATGGGTTAGGTTAGGTTGTGATACGTTATAGACGTATATAATGTTCCCACCGAGAAGTAGGGGACGATATGCCAGGAATGTTGTAAAATACTGCATCCGAGATGATAGCCTGCCTTAGGTTAGGATATATAACGCTATAGACGTATATAATATCCCAACCGAGACGTACGGGACGACACGAACGGGATTCTGTGAAATATTACCAGCGAGGGACTAGATGTGTCAGGTTAGGTTATGTTACGTTACAGACGTATAGAATGTTCCCACCGAGAAGTATGGGCCGCTACGCCAGGAATGTTGTAAAATACTGCATCCGAGATGTTAGCCTGCCTTAGGTGTGGATATATATTGCTGTAGACGTTTATAATGTCCAAACCGAGACGTACGGGACGGCAGGAACGAGATACTGTAAAACATTACCAGCGAGGGGCTAGATGGGATAGGTTACGTTATGTTACGTTATAGACGTATATAATGTTCCCACCGAGAAGTATGGACCGATACGCCAGGAATGTTGTGAAATACTGCATCCGAGATGTTAGCCTGCCTTAGGTTAGGATATATATCGCTGTAGACGTATATAATATCCCAACCGTGATGTATGGGACGACACGAACGGGATTCTGTAAAACATTGCCAGCGAGGGGCTAGATGGGATAGGTTAGGTTATGTTACGTTATAGACATATATAATGTTCCCACCGAGAAGTATGGGCCGATACGCCAGGAATGTTGTAAAATACAGCAACCGAGATGTTAGCCTGCCTTAGGTTAGGATATATAACGCTGTAGACGTTTATAATGTCCCAACAGAGACGCACGGGACGACAGGAACGGGATTCTGTAAAACATTGCCAGCGAGGGGCTAGATGGGTTAGGTTAGGGTATGTTACGTTATTGACGTATATAATGTTCCCACCGAGAAGTAGGGACCGATACTCCAAGAATGTTGTAAAATACTACATCCGACATGTTAGCCTGCCTTACGTTAGGATATATATCGCTGTAGACGTATATAACATCCCAACCGAGATGTACGGGACGACACGAACGGGATTCTGTAAAACATTGCCAACGAGGGGCTAGATGGGATAGGTTAGGTTATGTTACGTTACAGACGTATATAATGTTCCCACTGAGAAGTAGGGGCCGATACGCCAGGAATGTCGTAAAATACTGCATGCGAGATGTTAGCCTGCCTTAAGTTAAGATATATAACGCTGTAGACGGATATAATGTCCCATCCGAGACGTACGGGACGACATGAACGGGACTCTGTAAAACATTACCAGCGAGGGGCTAGATGTGTTAGGTTAGGTTATGTTACCTTATAGACCTATATAATGTTCCCACCGAGAAGTATGGGCCGATACGGCAGGAATGTTGTAAAATACTGCCACCGAGATGTTAGCCTGCCTTAGGTTAGGATATATAACGCTGTAGAAGTTTATAATGTCCCATCCGAGACGTACGGGACGACAGGAACGGGATTCTGTAAATCATTACCAGCGAGGGGCTTGATGGGTTAGATCAGGTTGTGATACGTTATAAACGTATATAATGTTCCCACAGAGAAGTAGGGGCCGATATGCCAGGAATGTTGTAAAATAATATATCCGAGAAGTTAGCCTGCCTTAGGTTAGGATATATATCGCTGTAGACGTATATAATATCCCAACCGAGATGTACGGGACGACACGAACGGGATTCTGTAAAACATTGCCAACGAGGGGCTAGGTGGGATAGGTTAGGTTATGTTACGTTACAGACGTATATAATGTTCCCACCGAGAAGTAGGGGCCGATACTCCAAGAATGTTGTAAAATACTACATCCGAGATGTTAGCCTGCCTTACGTTAGGATATATATCGCTGTAGAAGCATATAACATCCCATCCGAGATGTACGGGACGACAGGAACGGGATTCTGTAAAACATTACCAGCGAGGGGCTAGATGGGTTAGGTTAGGTTATGTTACGTTATAGACGTGTATAATCTTCCCACCGAGAAGTACGGGCCGATACGCCAGGAATGTTGTAAAATACTGCATCCGAGATGTTAGCCTGCCTTAGGTTAGGATATATATCGCTGTAGACGTATATAACATCCCAACCGAGATGTACGGGACGACAGGAACGGGATACTGTAAAACATTACCAGCGAGGGGCTAGATGGGTTAGGTTAGGTTATGTTACGTTATAGACGTGTATAATGTTCCCACCGAGAAGTAGAGCCGATACGCCAGGAATGGCGTAAAATACTGCGACCGAGATGGTAGACTGCCTTAGGTTAGGATATATAACGCTGTAGACGTATATAACGTCCCAAACGAGACCTACGGGACGACACGAACGGTATTCTGTAAAACATTACCAGCGAGGGGCTAGATGTGTTAGGTTAGGTTAGATTACGTTATAGACCTATATAATGTTCCCGCCGAGAAGTAGGGGCCGATACGCCAGGAATGTTGTAAAATACTACATCCGAGATGATAGCCTGCCTTAGGTTAGGATATATATCGCTGTAGACGTATATAACATCCCAACCGAGATGTACGGGACGACAGGAACGGGATTCTGTAAAATATTACCAGCGAGGGGCTAGATGGGTTAGGTTAGGTTATATTACGTTATAGACGTGTATAATGTTCCCACCGAGAAGTAGAGCCGATACGCCAGGAATGTTGTAAAATACTGCATCCGAGATGTTAGCCTGCCTTACGTTAGGACATATATCGCTGTAGACGAATATAACATCCCAACCGAGATGTACGGGACGACAGGAACGGGATTCTGTAAAACATTACCAGCGAGGGGCTAGATGGGTTAGGTTAAGTTATGTTACGTTATAGACGTGTATAGTGTTCCCACCGAGAAGTAGAGCCGATACGCCAGGAAAGTTGTAAAATACTGCATCCGAGATGTTAGCCTGCCTTAGGTTAAGATATATAACGCTATAGACGTATATAATATCCCAACCGAGATGTACGGGACGACACGAACGGGATTCTGTAAAATATAACCAGCGAGGGGCTAGATGGGTTAGATTAGGTTATGTTACGTTATAGACGTATATAATGTTCCCACCGAGAAGTAGGGGCCGATACTCCAAGAATGTTGTAAAATACTACATCCGACATGTTAGGCTGCCTTACGTTAGGATATATATCGCTGTAGACGTATATATCATCCCAACCGAGAAGTACGGGACGACATAAACGGGATTCTGTAAAACATTACCAGCGAGGGGCTAGATGGGATAGGTTAGGTTATGTTACGTTACAGACGTATATAATGTTCCCACTGAGAAGTAGGGGCCGATACGCCAGGAATGTCGTAAAATACTGCATCCGAGATGTTAGCCTGCCTTAGGTTAAGATATATAACGCTATAGACGTATATAATATCCCAACCGAGATGTACGGGACGACACGAACGGGATTCTGTAAAATATAACCAGCGAGGGGCTAGATGGGTTAGATTAGGTTATGTTACGTTATAGACGTATATAATGTTCCCACCGAGAAGTAGGGGCCGATACTCCAAGAATGTTGTAAAATACTACATCCGACATGTTAGGCTGCCTTACGTTAGGATATATATCGCTGTAGACGTATATATCATCCCAACCGAGAAGTACGGGACGACATAAACGGGATTCTGTAAAACATTACCAGCGAGGGGCTAGATGGGATAGGTTAGGTTATGTTACGTTACAGACGTATATAATGTTCCCACTGAGAAGTAGGGGCCGATACGCCAGGAATGTCGTAAAATACTGCATCCGAGATGTTAGCCTGCCTTAAGTTAAGATATATAACGCTGTAGACGGATATAATGTCCCATCCGAGACGTACGGGACGACATGAACGGGACTCTGTAAAACATTGCCAACGAGGGGCTAGGTGGGATAGGTTAGGTTATGTTACGTTACAGACGTATATAATGTTCCCACCGAGAAGTAGGGGCCGATACTCCAAGAATGTTGTAAAATACTACATCCGAGATGTTAGCCTGCCTTACGTTAGGATATATATCGCTGTAGAAGCATATAACATCCCATCCGAGATGTACGGGACGACAGGAACGGGATTCTGTAAAACATTACCAGCGAGGGGCTAGGTGGGTTAGGTTAGGTTATGTTACGTTATAGACGTGTATAATGTTCCCACCGAGAAGTACGGGCCGATACGCCAGGAATGTTGTAAAATACTGCATCCGAGATGTTAGCCTGCCTTAGGTTAGGATATATATCGCTGTAGACGTATATAACATCCCAACCGAGATGTACGGGACGACAGGAACGGGATTCTGTAAAAAATTACCAGCGAGGGGCTAGATGGGTTAGGTTAGGTTATGTTACGTTATAGACGTGTATAATGTTCCCACCGAGAAGTAGAGCCGATACGCCAGGAATGTTGTAAAATACTGCATCCGAGATGTTAGCCTGCCTTAGGTTAAGATATATAACGCTATAGACGTATATAATATCCCAACCGAGATGTACGGGACGACACGAACGGGATTCTGTAAAACATTGCCAACGAGGGGCTAGATGGGATAGGTTAGGTTATGTTACGTTATAGACGTATATAATGTTCCCACCGAGAAGTATGGGCCGATACTCCAAGAATGTTGTAAAATACTACATCCGAGATGTTAGCCTGCCTTACGCTAGGAAATATAACGCTGTAGACGTATATAATGTCCCATCCGAGGCGTACGGGACGACACGAACGGGATTCTGTAAAACATTACCAGCGAGGTGCTAGATGTGTTAGGTTAGGTTATGTTACGTTATAGACCTATATAATGTTCCCACGGTGAAGTAGGGCCCGATACTCCAAGATTGTTGTAAAATACTACATCCGAGATGTTAGCCTGCCTTACGTTAGGATATATATCGCTGTAGACGTATATAACTTCCCAACCGAGATGTACGGGACGACACGAACGGGATTCTGTAAAATATTACGAGCGAGGGGCTAGATGGGTTAGGTTAGGTTATGTTACGTTATAGACCTGTATAATGTTCCCACGGTGAAGTAGGGGCCGATACGCCAGGAATGGCGTATAATACTTCATCCGAGATGTTAGCCTGCCTTAGGTTAGGATATATATTGCTTTAGACGTTTATAATGTTCCAACCGAGATGTACGGGACGACAGGAACGGGATTCTGTAAAACATTACCAGCGAGGGCCTAGATGGGTTAGGTTAGGTTATGTTACGTTGTAGACGTGTATAATGTTCCCACCGAGAAGTAGAGCCGATACGCCAGGAATGGCGTAAAATACTGCGACCGAGATGGTAGACTGCCTTAGGTTAGGATATATAACGCTGTAGACGTATATAACGTCCCAAACGAGACCTACGGGACGACACGAACGGTATTCTGTAAAACATTACCAGCGAGGGGCTAGATGTGTTAGGTTAGGTTAGATTACGTTATAGACCTATATAATGTTCCCGCCGAGAAGTAGGGGCCGATACGCCAGGAATGTTGTAAAATACTACATCCGAGATGATAGCCTGCCTCAGGTTAGGATATATAACGCTATAGACGTATATAATATCCCAACCGAGACGTACGGGACGACACGAACTGGATTCTGTAAAACATTAGCAGCTAGGGGCTAGATGTGTTAGGTTAGATTATATTACGTTATAGACGTGTATAATGTTCCCACCGAGAAGTAGAGCCGATACGCCAGGAATGTTGTAAAATACTGCATCCGAGATATTAGCCTGCCTCAGGTTAGGATATATAACGCTATAGACGTATATAATATCCCAACCGAGATGTACGGGACGACACGAACGGGATTCTGTAAAACATTGCCAACGAGGGGCTAGATGGGATAGGTTAGGTTATGTTACGTTATAGACGTATATAATGTTCCCACCGAGAAGTAGGGGCCGATACTCCAAGAATGTTGTAAAATACTACATCCGAGATGTTAGCCTGCCTTACGTTAGGATATATATCGCTGTAGACGTATATAACATCACAACCGAGATGTATGGGACGACAGAAACGGGATTCTGTAAAACATTACCAGCGAGGGGCTAGATGGGTTAGGTTAGGTTATGTTACGTTATAGACCTGTATAATGTTCCCACGGTGAAGTAGGGGCCGATACGCCAGGAATGGCGTATAATACTTCATCCGAGATGTTAGCCTGCCTTACGTTAGGATATATATCGCTGTAGACGTATATAACTTCCCAACCGAGATGTACGGGACGACAGGAATGGGATTCTGTAAAACATTGCCAACGAGGGGCTAGATGGGATAGGTTAGGTTATGTTACGTTGTAGACGTATATAATGTTCCCACCGAGAAGTAGGGGCCGATACTCCAAGAATGTTGTAAAATACTACATCCGAGATGTTAGCCTGCCTTACGTTAGGAAACAGAACGCTGTAGACGTATATAATGTCCCATCCGAGACGTACGGGACGACACGAATTGGATTCTGTAAAACATTACCAGCGAGGGGCTAGATGGGTTAGGTTAGGTTATGTTACGTTATAGACGTGTATAATGTTCCCA
Source organism: Xylocopa violacea (assembly GCA_963969225.1). Lineage (NCBI taxonomy): Eukaryota > Metazoa > Arthropoda > Insecta > Hymenoptera > Apidae > Xylocopa > Xylocopa violacea. The sequence goes on from CAXAJV010000807.1 coordinate 1,045,588, forward strand.
CCGAGAAGTATGGGCCGATAAGCCAGGAATGTTGTAAAATACTGCATCCGAGATGTTAGCCTGCCTTAGGTTAGGATATATAAAGCTATAGACGTATATAATATCCCAACCAAGATGTACAGGACGACACGAACGGGATTCTGTAAAATATTACCAGCGAGGGGCTAGATGGGTTAGGTTAGGTTATGTTACGTTATAGACGTGTATAATGTTCCCACCGAGAAGTAGAGCCGATACGCCAGGAATGGCGTAAAATACTGCGACCGAGATGCTAGACTGCCTTAGGTTAGGATATATAACGCTGTAGACGTATATAACGTCGCAAACGAGACCTACGGGACGACACGAACGGTATTCTGTAAAACATTACCAGCGAGGGGCTAGATGTGTTAGGTTAGGTTATATTACGTTATAGACCTATATAATGTTCCCGTCGAGAAGTAGGGGCCGATACGCCAGGAATGTTGTAAAATACTACATCCGAGATGATAGCCTGCCTTAGGTTAGGATATATATTGCTTTAGACGTTTATAATGTTCCAACCGAGATGTACGGGACGACAGGAACGGGATTCTGTAAAACATTACCAGCGAGGGGCTAGATGGGTTAGGTTAGGTTATGTTACGTTATAGACGTGTATAATGTTCCCACCGAGAAGTAGAGCCGATACGCCAGGAATGTTGTAAAATACTGCATCCGAGATGTTAGCCTGCCTTACGTTAGGATATATATCGCTGTAGACGAATATAACATCCCAACCGAGATGTACGGGACGACAGGAACGGGATTCTGTAAAACAATACCAGCGAGGGGCTAGATGGGTTAGGTTAAGTTATGTTACGTTATAGACGTGTATAATGTTCCCACCGAGAAGTAGAGCCGGTACGCCAGGAATGTTGTAAAATACTGCATCCGAGATGTTAGCCTGCCTTAGGTTAAGATATATAACGCTATAGACGTATATAATATCCCAACCGAGATGTACGGGACGACACGAACAGGATTCTGTAAAACATTGCTAACGAGGGGCTAGATGGGATAGGTTAGGTTATGTCACGTTATAGACGTATATAATGTTCCCACCGAGAAGTATGGGCCGATACGCCAGGAATGTTGTAAAATACTGCAACCGAGATGTTAGCCTGCCTTAGGTTAGGATATATAAGGCTGTAGACCTTTATAATGTCCCAACAGAGACGTACGGGACGTCAGGAACGGGATTCCGTAAAACATTACCAGCGAGGGGTTAGATGGGTTAGGTTAGGTTGTGATACGTTATAAACGTATATAATGTTCCCACCGAGAAGTAGGGGCCGATATGCCAGGAATGTTGTAAAATACTGCATCCGACATGTTAGCCTGCCTCAGGTTAGGATATATAACGCTATAGACGTATATAATATCCCAACCGAGATGTACGGGACGACACGAACGGGATTCTGTAAAACATTGCCAACGAGGGGCTAGATGGGATAGGTTAGGTTATGTTACGTTGTAGACGTATATAATGTTCCCACCGAGAAATAGGGGCCGACACTCCAAGAATGTTGTAAAATACTACATCCGAGATGTTAGCCTGCCTTACGTTCGGATATATATCGCTGTAGACGTTTATAATGTTCCAACCGAGATGTACGGGACGACAGGAACGGGATTCTGTAAAACATTACCAGCGAGGGGCTAGATGGGTTAGGTTAAGTTATGTTACGTTATAGACCTATATAATGTTCCCACCGAGAAGTATGGGCCGATACGCCAGGAATGTTGTAAAATACTGCAACCGAGATGTTAGCCTGCCTTAGGTTAGGATATATAACGCTGTAGACGTTTATAATGTCCCAACCGAGACGTACGGGACGGCAGGAACGGGATACTGTAAAACATTACCACAGAGGGGCTAGATGGGATAGGTTACGTTATGTTACGTTATAGACGTATATAATGTTCCCACCGAGAAGTATGGGCCGATACGCCAGGAATGTTGTGAAATACTGCATCCGAGATGTTAGCCTGCCTTAGGTTAGGATATATATCGCTGTAGACGTATATAATATCCCAACCGAGATGTACGGGACGACACGAACAGGATTCTGTAAAACATTGCCAGCGAGGGGCTAGATGGGATAGGTTAGGTTATGTTACGTTATAGACGTATATAATGTTCCCACCGAGTAGTAGAGGCCGATCCTACAGAAATGTTGTAAAATACTATATCCGAGAAATTAGCCTGCCTTAGGTTAGGATATATATCGCTGTAGACGTTTATAATATCCCAACCGAGACGTACGGGACGTCACGAACGGTATTCTGTAAAACATTTCCAGCGAGGGACTAGATGTGTCAGGTTAGGTTATGTTACGTTATAGACGTATATAATGTTCCCACCGAGAAGTATGGGCCGATATGCCAGGAATGTTGTAAAATACTATATCCGAGAAGTTAGCCTGCCTTAGGTTAGGATATATATCGCTGTAGACATTTATAATGTCTCATCCGAGACGTACGGGACGACAGGGACGGGATTCTGTAAAACATTACCAGCGAGGGGCTAGATGGGTTGGGTTAGGTTATGTTACGTTATAGACGTATATAGTGTTCCCACCGAGAAGTAGGGGCCGATACTACAAGAATGTTGTAAAATACTTCATTCGAGATGTTAGCCTGCCTTAGGTTAGGATATATATTTCTGTAGACGTTTATAATGTCCCAACCGAGACGTACGGGACGACAGGGACGGGATTCTGTAAAACATTACCAACGAGGGGCTAGATGGGTTAGGTTAGGTTGTGATACGTTATAGACGTTTATAATGTTCCCACCGAGAAGTATGGGCCGATACGCCAGGAATGTTGTAAAATACTGCATCCGAGATGTTAGCCTCCCTTAGGTTAGGATATATATTGCTGTAGACGTTTATAATGTCCCAACCGAAACGTCCGGGACGGCAGGAACGGGATACTGTAAAACATTACCAGCGAGGGACTAGATGTGTCAGGTTAGGTTATGTTACGTTATAGACCTATATAATGTTCCCACCGAGAAGTATGCGCCGATATGCCAGGAATGTTGTAAAATACAATATCCGAGAAGTTAGCCTGCCTTAGGTTAGGATATATACCGCTGTAGACGTTTATAATGTCTCATCCGAGACGTACGGGACGACAGGGACGGGATTCTGTAAAACATTACCAGCGAGGGGCTAGATGGGTTAGGATAGGTTGTGATACGTTATAGACGTATATAATGTTCCCACCGAGAAGTAGAGGCCGATCCTACAGAAATGTTGTGAAATACTATATCCGAGAAATTAGCCTGCCTTAGGTTAGGATATATATCGCTGTAGACGTTTATAATATCCCGACCGAGACGTACGGGACGTCACGAACGGTATTCTGTAAAACATTACCAGCGAGGGACTAGATGTGTCAGGTTAGGTTATGTTACGTTATAGACCTATATAATGTTCCCACCGAGAAGTATGCGCCGATATGCCAGGAATGTTGTAAAATACTATATCCGAGAAGTTAGCCTGCCTTAGGTTAGGATATATATCGCTGTAGACGTTTATAACGTCTCATCCGAGACGTACGGGACGACAGGGACGGGATTCTGTAAAACATTACCAGCGAGGGGCTAGATGGGTTAGGTTAGGTTGTGATACGTTATAGACGTTTATAATGTTCCCACCGAGAAGTATGGGCCGATACGCCAGGAATGTTGTAAAATACTGCATCCGAGATGTTAACCTGCCTTAGGTTAGGCATATAACGCTAGAGACGTATATAATATCCCAACAGAGATGTACGGGACGACACGAACGGGATTCTGTACAACATTGCCAACGAGGGGCTAGATGGGATAGGTTAGGTTATGTTAAGTTATAGACGTGTATAATGTTCCCACGGTGAAGTAGGGGCCGATACGCCAGGAATGGAGTAAAATACTTCATCCGAGATGTTAGCCTCCCTTAGGTTAGGATATATATTGCTGTAGACGTTTATAATGTCCCAACCGAAACGTCCGGGACGGCAGGAACGGGATACTGTAAAACATTACCAGCGAGGGGCTAGATGGGTTAGGTTAGGTTGTGATACGTTATAGACGTATATAATGTTCCCACCGAGAAGTAGGGGACGATATGCCAGGAATGTTGTAAAATACTGCATCCGAGATGATAGCTTGCCTTAGGTTAGGATATATAACGCTATAGACGTATATAATATTCCAACCGAGATGTACGGGACGTCACGAACGGGATTCTGTAAAACATTGCCAACGAGGTGCTAGATGGGATAGGTTAGGTTATGTTACGTTACAGACGTATATAATGTTCCCACCGAGAAGTATGGGCCGCTACGCCAGGAATGTTGTAAAATACTGCATCCGAGATGTTAGCCTGCCTTAGGTTAGGATATATATTGCTGTAGACGTTTATAATGTCCAAACCGAGACGTACGGGACGGCAGGAACGAGATACTGTAAAACATTACCAGCGAGGGGCTAGATGGGATAGCTTTCGTTATGTTACGTTATAGACGTATATAATGTTCCCACCGAGAAGTATGGACCGATACGCCAGGAATGTTGTGAAATACTGCATCCGAGATGTTAGCCTGCCTTAGGTTAGGATATATATCGCTGTAGACGTATATAATATTCCAACCGAGATGTACGGGACGACACGAACGGGATTCTGTAAAACATTGCCAGCGAGGGGCTAGATGGGATAGGTTAGGTTATGTTACGTTATAGACATATATAATGTTCCCACCGAGAAGTAGAGGCCGATCCTACAGAAATGTTGTAAAATACTATATCCGAGAAATTAGCCTGCCTTAGGTTAGGATATATATCGCTGTAGACGTTTATAATATCCCAACCGAGACGTACGGGACGTCACGAACGGTATTCTGTAAAACATTACCAATGAGGGACTAGATGTGTCAGGTTAGGTTATGTTACGTTATAGACCTATATAATGTTCCCACCGAGAAGTATGGGCCGACATGCCAGGATGGTTGTAAAATACTGCAACCGAGATGTTAGCCTGCCTTAGGTTAGCATACATAACGCTATAGACGTATATAATGTCCAAACCGAGACGTACAGGACGGCAGGAACGAGATACTGTAAAACATTACCAGCGAGGGGCTAGATGGGATAGGTTACGTTATGTTACGTTATAGACGTATATAATGTTCCCACCGAGAAGTATGGACCGATACGCCAGGAATGTTGTGAAATACTGCATCCGAGATGTTAGCCTGCCTTAGGTTAGGATATATATCGCTGTAGACGTATATAATATCCCAACCGAGATGTACGGGACGACACGAACGGGATTCTGTAAAACATTGCCAGCGAGGGGCTAGATGGGATAGGTTAGGTTATGTTACGTTATAGACATATATAATGTTCCCACCGAGAAGTAGAGGCCGATCCTACAGAAATGTTGTAAAATGCTATATCCGAGAAATTAGCCTGCCTTAGGTTAGGATATATATCGCTGTAGACGTTTATAATATCCCAATCGAGACGTACGGGACGTCACGAACGGTATTCTGTAAAACATTACCAATGAGGGACTAGATGTGTCAGGTTAGGTTATGTTACGTTATAGACCTATATAATGTTCCCACCGAGAAGTATGGGCCGACATGCCAGGAATGTTGTAAAATACTGCAACCGAGATGTTAGCCTGCCTTAGGTTAGCATACATAACGCTATAGACGTATATAATGTCCAAACCGAGACGTACAGGACGGCAGGAACGAGATACTGTAAAACATTACCAGCGAGGGGCTAGATGGGATAGGTTACGTTATGTTACGTTATAGACGTATATAATGTTCCCACCGAGAAGTATGGACCGATACGCCAGGAATGTTGTGAAATAGTGCATCCGAGATGTTAGCCTGCCTTAGGTTAGGATATATATCGCTGTAGACGTATCTAATATCCCAACCGAGATGTACGGGACGCCACGAACGGGATTCTGTAAAACATTGCCAACGAGGGGCTAGATGGGATAGGTTAGTTTGTGATACGTTATAGACGTATATAATGTTCCCACCGAGAAGTAGAGGCCGATCCTACAGAAATGTTGTGAAATACTATATCCGAGAAATTAGCCTGCCTTAGGTTAGGATATATATCGCTGTAGACGTTTATAATATCCCAACCGAGACGTACGGGACGTCACGAACGGTATTCTGTAAAACATTACCAGCGAGGGACTAGATGTGTCAGGTTAGGTTATGTTACGTTATAGACCTATATAATGTTCCCACCGAGAAGTATGCGCCGATATGCCAGGAATGTTGTAAAATACTATATCCGAGAAGTTAGCCTGCCTTAGGTTAGGATATATATCGCTGTAGACGTTTATAACGTCTCATCCGAGACGTACGGGACGACAGGGACGGGATTCTGTAAAACATTACCAGCGAGGGGCTAGATGGGTTAGGATAGGTTGTGATACGTTATAAACGTATATAATGTTCCCACCGAGAAGTAGGGGCCGGTATGCCAGGGATGTTGTAAAATACTGCATCCGAGATGATAGCTTGACCTAGGTTAGGATATATAACGCTATAGACGTATATAATATTCCAACCGAGATGTACGGGACGCCACGAACGGGATTCTGTAAAACATTGCCAACGAGGGGCTAGATGGGATAGGTTAGGTTATGTTACGTTACACACGTATATAATGTTCCCACCGAGAAGTATGGGCCGATACGCCAGGAATGTTGTAGTATACTGCATCCGAGATGTTAGCCTGCCTTAGGTTAGGTATATAACGCTAGAGACGTATATAATATCCCAACCGAGATGTACCGGACGACACGAACGGGATTCTGTAAAATATTACCAGCGAGGGGCTAGATGGGTTGGGTTAGGTTATGTTACGTTATAGACGTATATAGTGTTTCCACCGAGAAGTAGGGGCCGATACTACAAGAATGTTGTAAAATACTTCATCCGAGATGTTAGCCTGCCTTAGGTTAGGATATATATTTCTGTAGACGTTTATAATGTCCCAACCGAGACGTACGGGACGACAGGGACGGGATTCTGTAAAACATTACCAGCGAGGGGCTAGATGGGTTAGGTTAGGTTGTGATACGTTATAGACGTTTATAATGTTCCCACCGAGAAGTATGGGCCGATACGCCAGGAATGTTGTAAAATACTGCATCCGAGATGTTAACCTGCCTTAGGTTAGGCATATAACGCTAGAGACGTATATAATATCCCAACAGAGATGTACGGGACGACACGAACGGGATTCTGTACAACATTGCCAACGAGGGGCTAGATGGGATAGGTTAGGTTATGTTAAGTTATAGACGTGTATAATGTTCCCACGGTGAAGTAGGGGCCGATACGCCAGGAATGGAGTAAAATACTTCATCCGAGATGTTAGCCTCCCTTAGGTTAGGATATATATTGCTGTAGACGTTTATAATGTCCCAACCGAAACGTCCGGGACGGCAGGAACGGGATACTGTAAAACATTACCAGCGAGGGGCTAGATGGGTTAGGTTAGGTTGTGATACGTTATAGACGTATATAATGTTCCCACCGAGAAGTAGGGGACGATATGCCAGGAATGTTGTAAAATACTGCATCCGAGATGATAGCTTGCCTTAGGTTAGGATATATAACGCTATAGACGTATATAATATTCCAACCGAGATGTACGGGACGTCACGAACGGGATTCTGTAAAACATTGCCAACGAGGTGCTAGATGGGATAGGTTAGGTTATGTTACGTTACAGACGTATATAATGTTCCCACCGAGAAGTATGGACCGATACGCCAGGAATGTTGTGAAATACTGCAACCGAGATGTTAGCCTGCCTTAGGTTAGGATATATATCGCTGTAGACGTATCTAATATCCCAACCGAGATGTACGGGACGCCACGAACGGGATTCTGTAAAACATTGCCAACGAGGGGCTAGATGGGATAGGTTAGTTTGTGATACGTTATAGACGTATATAATGTTCCCACCGAGAAGTAGAGGCCGATCCTACAGAAATGTTGTGAAATACTATATCCGAGAAATTAGCCTGCCTTAGGTTAGGATATATATCGCTGTAGACGTTTATAATATCCCAACCGAGACGTACGGGACGTCACGAACGGTATTCTGTAAAACATTACCAGCGAGGGACTAGATGTGTCAGGTTAGGTTATGTTACGTTATAGACCTATATAATGTTCCCACCGAGAAGTATGCGCCGATATGCCAGGAATGTTGTAAAATACTATATCCGAGAAGTTAGCCTGCCTTAGGTTAGGATATATATCGCTGTAGACGTTTATAACGTCTCATCCGAGACGTACGGGACGACAGGGACGGGATTCTGTAAAACATTACCAGCGAGGGGCTAGATGGGTTAGGATAGGTTGTGATACGTTATAAACGTATATAATGTTCCCACCGAGAAGTAGGGGCCGGTATGCCAGGGATGTTGTAAAATACTGCATCCGAGATGATAGCTTGACCTAGGTTAGGATATATAACGCTATAGACGTATATAATATTCCAACCGAGATGTACGGGACGCCACGAACGGGATTCTGTAAAACATTGCCAACGAGGGGCTAGATGGGATAGGTTAGGTTATGTTACGTTACACACGTATATAATGTTCCCACCGAGAAGTATGGGCCGATACGCCAGGAATGTTGTAGTATACTGCATCCGAGATGTTAGCCTGCCTTAGGTTAGGTATATAACGCTAGAGACGTATATAATATCCCAACCGAGATGTACCGGACGACACGAACGGGATTCTGTAAAATATTACCAGCGAGGGGCTAGATGGGGTGGGTTAGGTTATGTTACGTTATAGACGTATATAGTGTTTCCACCGAGAAGTAGGGGCCGATACTACAAGAATGTTGTAAAATACTTCATCCGAGATGTTAGCCTGCCTTAGGTTAGGATATATATTTCTGTAGACGTTTATAATGTCCCAACCGAGACGTACGGGACGACAGGGACGGGATTCTGTAAAACATTACCAGCGAGGGGCTAGATGGGTTAGCTTTCGTTATGTTACGTTATAGACGTATATAATGTTCCCACCGAGAAGTATGGACCGATACGCCAGGAATGTTGTGAAATACTGCATCCGAGATGTTAACCTGCCTTAGGTTAGGCATATAACGCTAGAGACGTATATAATATCCCAACAGAGATGTACGGGACGACACGAACGGGATTCTGTACAACATTGCCAACGAGGGGCTAGATGGGATAGGTTAGGTTATGTTAAGTTATAGACGTGTATAATGTTCCCACGGTGAAGTAGGGGCCGATACGCCAGGAATGGAGTAAAATACTTCATCCGAGATGTTAGCCTCCCTTAGGTTAGGATATATATTGCTGTAGACGTTTATAATGTCCCAACCGAAACGTCCGGGACGGCAGGAACGGGATACTGTGAAACATTACCAGCGAGGGGCTAGATGGGTTAGGTTAGGTTGTGATACGTTATAGACGTATATAATGTTCCCACCGAGAAGTAGGGGACGATATGCCAGGAATGTTGTAAAATACTGCATCCGAGATGATAGCTTGCCTTAGGTTAGGATATATAACGCTATAGACGTATATAATATTCCAACCGAGATGTACGGGACGTCACGAACGGGATTCTGTAAAACATTGCCAACGAGGTGCTAGATGGGATAGGTTAGGTTATGTTACGTTACAGACGTATATAATGTTCCCACCGAGAAGTATGGGCCGCTACGCCAGGAATGTTGTAAAATACTGCATCCGAGATGTTAGCCTGCCTTAGGTTAGGATATATATTGCTGTAGACGTTTATAATGTCCAAACCGAGACGTACGGGACGGCAGGAACGAGATACTGTAAAACATTACCAGCGAGGGGCTAGATGGGATAGCTTTCGTTATGTTACGTTATAGACGTATATAATGTTCCCACCGAGAAGTATGGACCGATACGCCAGGAATGTTGTGAAATACTGCATCCGAGATGTTAGCCTGCCTTAGGTTAGGATATATATCGCTGTAGACGTATATAATATCCCAACCGAGATGTACGGGACGACACGAACGGGATTCTGTAAAACATTGCCAGCGAGGGGCTAGATGGGATAGGTTAGGTTATGTTACGTTATAGACATATATAATGTTCCCACCGAGAAGTAGAGGCCGATCCTACAGAAATGTTGTAAAATGCTATATCCGAGAAATTAGCCTGCCTTAGGTTAGGATATATATCGCTGTAGACGTTTATAATATCCCAACCGAGACGTACGGGACGTCACGAACGGTATTCTGTAAAACATTACCAATGAGGGACTAGATGTGTCAGGTTAGGTTATGTTACGTTATAGACCTATATAATGTTCCCACCGAGAAGTATGGGCCGACATGCCAGGAATGTTGTAAAATACTGCAACCGAGATGTTAGCCTGCCTTAGGTTAGCATACATAACGCTATAGACGTATATAATGTCCAAACCGAGACGTACAGGACGGCAGGAACGAGATACTGTAAAACATTACCAGCGAGGGGCTAGATGGGATAGGTTACGTTATGTTACGTTATAGACGTATATAATGTTCCCACCGAGAAGTATGGACCGATACGCCAGGAATGTTGTGAAATACTGCAACCGAGATGTTAGCCTGCCTTAGGTTAGGATATATATCGCTGTAGACGTATCTAATATCCCAACCGAGATGTACGGGACGCCACGAACGGGATTCTGTAAAACATTGCCAACGAGGGGCTAGATGGGATAGGTTAGTTTGTGATACGTTATAGACGTATATAATGTTCCCACCGAGAAGTAGAGGCCGATCCTACAGAAATGTTGTGAAATACTATATCCGAGAAATTAGCCTGCCTTAGGTTAGGATATATATCGCTGTAGACGTTTATAATATCCCAACCGAGACGTACGGGACGTCACGAACGGTATTCTGTAAAACATTACCAGCGAGGGACTAGATGTGTCAGGTTAGGTTATGTTACGTTATAGACCTATATAATGTTCCCACCGAGAAGTATGCGCCGATATGCCAGGAATGTTGTAAAATACTATATCCGAGAAGTTAGCCTGCCTTAGGTTAGGATATATATCGCTGTAGACGTTTATAACGTCTCATCCGAGACGTACGGGACGACAGGGACGGGATTCTGTAAAACATTACCAGCGAGGGGCTAGATGGGTTAGGATAGGTTGTGATACGTTATAAACGTATATAATGTTCCCACCGAGAAGTAGGGGCCGGTATGCCAGGGATGTTGTAAAATACTGCATCCGAGATGATAGCTTGACCTAGGTTAGGATATATAACGCTATAGACGTATATAATATTCCAACCGAGATGTACGGGACGCCACGAACGGGATTCTGTAAAACATTGCCAACGAGGAGCTAGATGGGATAGGTTAGGTTATGTTACGTTACACACGTATATAATGTTCCCACCGAGAAGTATGGGCCGATACGCCAGGAATGTTGTAGTATGCTGCATCCGAGATGTTAGCCTGCCTTAGGTTAGGTATATAACGCTAGAGACGTATATAATATCCCAACCGAGATGTACCGGACGACACGAACGGGATTCTGTAAAATATTACCAGCGAGGGGCTAGATGGGTTGGGTTAGGTTATGTTACGTTATAGACGTATATAGTGTTTCCACCGAGAAGTAGGGGCCGATACTACAAGAATGTTGTAAAATACTTCATCCGAGATGTTAGCCTGCCTTAGGTTAGGATATATATTTCTGTAGACGTTTATAATGTCCCAACCGAGACGTACGGGACGACAGGGACGGGATTCTGTAAAACATTACCAGCGAGGGGCTAGATGGGTTAGGTTAGGTTGTGATACGTTATAGACGTTTATAATGTTCCCACCGAGAAGTATGGGCCGATACGCCAGGAATGTTGTAAAATACTGCATCCGAGATGTTAACCTGCCTTAGGTTAGGCATATAACGCTAGAGACGTATATAATATCCCAACAGAGATGTACGGGACGACACGAACGGGATTCTGTACAACATTGCCAACGAGGGGCTAGATGGGATAGGTTAGGTTATGTTAAGTTATAGACGTGTATAATGTTCCCACGGTGAAGTAGGGGCCGATACGCCAGGAATGGAGTAAAATACTTCATCCGAGATGTTAGCCTCCCTTAGGTTAGGATATATATTGCTGTAGACGTTTATAATGTCCCAACCGAAACGTCCGGGACGGCAGGAACGGGATACTGTAAAACATTACCAGCGAGGGGCTAGATGGGTTAGGTTAGGTTGTGATACGTTATAGACGTATATAATGTTCCCACCGAGAAGTAGGGGACGATATGCCAGGAATGTTGTAAAATACTGCATCCGAGATGATAGCTTGCCTTAGGTTAGGATATATAACGCTATAGACGTATATAATATTCCAACCGAGATGTACGGGACGTCACGAACGGGATTCTGTAAAACATTGCCAACGAGGTGCTAGATGGGATAGGTTAGGTTATGTTACGTTACAGACGTATATAATGTTCCCACCGAGAAGTATGGGCCGCTACGCCAGGAATGTTGTAAAATACTGCATCCGAGATGTTAGCCTGCCTTAGGTTAGGATATATATTGCTGTAGACGTTTATAATGTCCAAACCGAGACGTACGGGACGGCAGGAACGAGATACTGTAAAACATTACCAGCGAGGGGCTAGATGGGATAGCTTTCGTTATGTTACGTTATAGACGTATATAATGTTCCCACCGAGAAGTATGGACCGATACGCCAGGAATGTTGTGAAATACTGCATCCGAGATGTTAGCCTGCCTTAGGTTAGGATATATATCGCTGTAGACGTATATAATATCCCAACCGAGATGTACGGGACGACACGAACGGGATTCTGTAAAACATTGCCAGCGAGGGGCTAGATGGGATAGGTTAGGTTATGTTACGTTATAGACATATATAATGTTCCCACCGAGAAGTAGAGGCCGATCCTACAGAAATGTTGTAAAATACTATATCCGAGAAATTAGCCTGCCTTAGGTTAGGATATATATCGCTGTAGACGTTTATAATATCCCAACCGAGACGTACGGGACGTCACGAACGGTATTCTGTAAAACATTACCAATGAGGGACTAGATGTGTCAGGTTAGGTTATGTTACGTTATAGACCTATATAATGTTCCCACCGAGAAGTATGGGCCGACATGCCAGGATGGTTGTAAAATACTGCAACCGAGATGTTAGCCTGCCTTAGGTTAGCATACATAACGCTATAGACGTATATAATGTCCAAACCGAGACGTACAGGACGGCAGGAACGAGATACTGTAAAACATTACCAGCGAGGGGCTAGATGGGATAGGTTACGTTATGTTACGTTATAGACGTATATAATGTTCCCACCGAGAAGTATGGACCGATACGCCAGGAATGTTGTGAAATACTGCAACCGAGATGTTAGCCTGCCTTAGGTTAGGATATATATCGCTGTAGACGTATCTAATATCCCAACCGAGATGTACGGGACGCCACGAACGGGATTCTGTAAAACATTGCCAACGAGGGGCTAGATGGGATAGGTTAGTTTGTGATACGTTATAGACGTATATAATGTTCCCACCGAGAAGTAGAGGCCGATCCTACAGAAATGTTGTGAAATACTATATCCGAGAAATTAGCCTGCCTTAGGTTAGGATATATATCGCTGTAGACGTTTATAATATCCCAACCGAGACGTACGGGACGTCACGAACGGTATTCTGTAAAACATTACCAGCGAGGGACTAGATGTGTCAGGTTAGGTTATGTTACGTTATAGACCTATATAATGTTCCCACCGAGAAGTATGCGCCGATATGCCAGGAATGTTGTAAAATACTATATCCGAGAAGTTAGCCTGCCTTAGGTTAGGATATATATCGCTGTAGACGTTTATAACGTCTCATCCGAGACGTACGGGACGACAGGGACGGGATTCTGTAAAACATTACCAGCGAGGGGCTAGATGGGTTAGGATAGGTTGTGATACGTTATAAACGTATATAATGTTCCCACCGAGAAGTAGGGGCCGGTATGCCAGGGATGTTGTAAAATACTGCATCCGAGATGATAGCTTGACCTAGGTTAGGATATATAACGCTATAGACGTATATAATATTCCAACCGAGATGTACGGGACGCCACGAACGGGATTCTGTAAAACATTGCCAACGAGGGGCTAGATGGGATAGGTTAGGTTATGTTACGTTACACACGTATATAATGTTCCCACCGAGAAGTATGGGCCGATACGCCAGGAATGTTGTAGTATACTGCATCCGAGATGTTAGCCTGCCTTAGGTTAGGTATATAACGCTAGAGACGTATATAATATCCCAACCGAGATGTACCGGACGACACGAACGGGATTCTGTAAAATATTACCAGCGAGGGGCTAGATGGGTTGGGTTAGGTTATGTTACGTTATAGACGTATATAGTGTTTCCACCGAGAAGTAGGGGCCGATACTACAAGAATGTTGTAAAATACTTCATCCGAGATGTTAGCCTGCCTTAGGTTAGGATATATATTTCTGTAGACGTTTATAATGTCCCAACCGAGACGTACGGGACGACAGGGACGGGATTCTGTAAAACATTACCAGCGAGGGGCTAGATGGGTTAGCTTTCGTTATGTTACGTTATAGACGTATATAATGTTCCCACCGAGAAGTATGGACCGATACGCCAGGAATGTTGTGAAATACTTCATCCGAGATGTTAACCTGCCTTAGGTTAGGCATATAACGCTAGAGACGTATATAATATCCCAACAGAGATGTACGGGACGACACGAACGGGATTCTGTACAACATTGCCAACGAGGGGCTAGATGGGATAGGTTAGGTTATGTTAAGTTATAGACGTGTATAATGTTCCCACGGTGAAGTAGGGGCCGATACGCCAGGAATGGAGTAAAATACTTCATCCGAGATGTTAGCCTCCCTTAGGTTAGGATATATATTGCTGTAGACGTTTATAATGTCCCAACCGAAACGTCCGGGACGGCAGGAACGGGATACTGTAAAACATTACCAGCGAGGGGCTAGATGGGTTAGGTTAGGTTGTGATACGTTATAGACGTATATAATGTTCCCACCGAGAAGTAGGGGACGATATGCCAGGAATGTTGTAAAATACTGCATCCGAGATGATAGCTTGCCTTAGGTTAGGATATATAACGCTATAGACGTATATAATATTCCAACCGAGATGTACGGGACGTCACGAACGGGATTCTGTAAAACATTGCCAACGAGGTGCTAGATGGGATAGGTTAGGTTATGTTACGTTACAGACGTATATAATGTTCCCACCGAGAAGTATGGGCCGCTACGCCAGGAATGTTGTAAAATACTGCATCCGAGATGTTAGCCTGCCTTAGGTTAGGATATATATTGCTGTAGACGTTTATAATGTCCAAACCGAGACGTACGGGACGGCAGGAACGAGATACTGTAAAACATTACCAGCGAGGGGCTAGATGGGATAGCTTTCGTTATGTTACGTTATAGACGTATATAATGTTCCCACCGAGAAGTATGGACCGATACGCCAGGAATGTTGTGAAATACTGCATCCGAGATGTTAGCCTGCCTTAGGTTAGGATATATAACGCTATAGACGTATATAATATTCCAACCGAGATGTACGGGACGCCACGAACGGGATTCTGTAAAACATTGCCAACGAGGGGCTAGATGGGATAGGTTAGGTTATGTTACGTTACACACGTATATAATGTTCCCACCGAGAAGTATGGGCCGATACGCCAGGAATGTTGTAGTATACTGCATCCGAGATGTTAGCCTGCCTTAGGTTAGGTATATAACGCTAGAGACGTATATAATATCCCAACCGAGATGTACCGGACGACACGAACGGGATTCTGTAAAATATTACCAGCGAGGGGCTAGATGGGTTGGGTTAGGTTATGTTACGTTATAGACGTATATAGTGTTTCCACCGAGAAGTAGGGGCCGATACTACAAGAATGTTGTAAAATACTTCATCCGAGATGTTAGCCTGCCTTAGGTTAGGATATATATTTCTGTAGACGTTTATAATGTCCCAACCGAGACGTACGGGACGACAGGGACGGGATTCTGTAAAACATTACCAGCGAGGGGCTAGATGGGTTAGGTTAGGTTGTGATACGTTATAGACGTTTATAATGTTCCCACCGAGAAGTATGGGCCGATACGCCAGGTATGTTGTAAAATACTGCATCCGAGATGTTAACCTGCCTTAGGTTAGGCATATAACGCTAGAGACGTATATAATATCCCAACCGAGATGTACGGGACGACACGAACGGGATTCTGTACAACATTGCCAACGAGGGGCTAGATGGGATAGGTTAGGTTATGTTAAGTTATAGACGTGTATAATGTTCCCACGGTGAAGTAGGGGCCGATACGCCAGGAATGTTGTGAAATAGTGCATCCGAGATGTTAGCCTGCCTTAGGTTAGGATATATTTCGCTGTAGACGTATCTAATATCCCAACCGAGATGTACGGGACGCCACGAACGGGATTCTGTAAAACATTGCCAACGAGGGGCTAGATGGGATAGGTTAGTTTGTGATACGTTATAGACGTATATAATGTTCCCACCGAGAAGTAGAGGCCGATCCTACAGAAATGTTGTGAAATACTATATCCGAGAAATTAGCCTGCCTTAGGTTAGGTTATATATCGCTGTAGACGTTTATAATATCCCAACCGAGACGTACGGGACGTCACGAACGGTATTCTGTAAAACATTACCAGCGAGGGACTAGATGTGTCAGGTTAGGTTATGTTACGTTATAGACCTATATAATGTTCCCACCGAGAAGTATGCGCCGATATGCCAGGAATGTTGTAAAATACTATATCCGAGAAGTTAGCCTGCCTTAGGTTAGGATATATATCGCTGTAGACGTTTATAACGTCTCATCCGAGACGTACGGGACGACAGGGACGGGATTCTGTAAAACATTACCAGCGAGGGGCTAGATGGGTTAGGATAGGTTGTGATACGTTATAAACGTATATAATGTTCCCACCGAGAAGTAGGGGCCGGTATGCCAGGGATGTTGTAAAATACTGCATCCGAGATGATAGCTTGACCTAGGTTAGGATATATAACGCTATAGACGAATATAATATTCCAACCGAGATGTACGGGACGCCACGAACGGGATTCTGTAAAACATTGCCAACGAGGGGCTAGATGGGATAGGTTAGGTTATGTTACGTTACACACGTATATAATGTTCCCACCGAGAAGTATGGGCCGATACGCCAGGAATGTTGTAGTATACTGCATCCGAGATGTTAGCCTGCCTTAGGTTAGGTATATAACGCTAGAGACGTATATAATATCCCAACCGAGATGTACCGGACGACACGAACGGGATTCTGTAAAATATTACCAGCGAGGGGCTAGATGGGTTGGGTTAGGTTATGTTACGTTATAGACGTATATAGTGTTTCCACCGAGAAGTAGGGGCCGATACTACAAGAATGTTGTAAAATACTTCATCCGAGATGTTAGCCTGCCTTAGGTTAGGATATATATTTCTGTAGACGTTTATAATGTCCCAACCGAGACGTACGGGACGACAGGGACGGGATTCTGTAAAACATTACCAGCGAGGGGCTAGATGGGTTAGGTTAGGTTGTGATACGTTATAGACGTTTATAATGTTCCCACCGAGAAGTATGGGCCGATACGCCAGGAATGTTGTAAAATACTGCATCCGAGATGTTAACCTGCCTTAGGTTAGGCATATAACGCTAGAGACGTATATAATATCCCAACAGAGATGTACGGGACGACACGAACGGGATTCTGTACAACATTGCCAACGAGGGGCTAGATGGGATAGGTTAGGTTATGTTAAGTTATAGACGTGTATAATGTTCCCACGGTGAAGTAGGGGCCGATACGCCAGGAATGGAGTAAAATACTTCATCCGAGATGTTAGCCTCCCTTAGGTTAGGATATATATTGCTGTAGACGTTTATAATGTCCCAACCGAAACGTCCGGGACGGCAGGAACGGGATACTGTAAAACATTACCAGCGAGGGGCTAGATGGGTTAGGTTAGGTTGTGATACGTTATAGACGTATATAATGTTCCCACCGAGAAGTAGGGGACGATATGCCAGGAATGTTGTAAAATACTGCATCCGAGATGATAGCTTGCCTTAGGTTAGGATATATAACGCTATAGACGTATATAATATTCCAACCGAGATGTACGGGACGTCACGAACGGGATTCTGTAAAACATTGCCAACGAGGTGCTAGATGGGATAGGTTAGGTTATGTTACGTTACAGACGTATATAATGTTCCCACCGAGAAGTATGGGCCGCTACGCCAGGAATGTTGTAAAATACTGCATCCGAGATGTTAGCCTGCCTTAGGTTAGGATATATATTGCTGTAGACGTTTATAATGTCCAAACCGAGACGTACGGGACGGCAGGAACGAGATACTGTAAAACATTACCAGCGAGGGGCTAGATGGGATAGCTTTCGTTATGTTACGTTATAGACGTATATAATGTTCCCACCGAGAAGTATGGACCGATACGCCAGGAATGTTGTGAAATACTGCATCCGAGATGTTAGCCTGCCTTAGGTTAGGATATATATCGCTGTAGACGTATATAATATCCCAACCGAGATGTACGGGACGACACGAACGGGATTCTGTAAAACATTGCCAGCGAGGGGCTAGATGGGATAGGTTAGGTTATGTTACGTTATAGACATATATAATGTTCCCACCGAGAAGTAGAGGCCGATCCTACAGAAATGTTGTAAAATACTATATCCGAGAAATTAGCCTGCCTTAGGTTAGGATATATATCGCTGTAGACGTTTATAATATCCCAACCGAGACGAACGGGACGTCACGAACGGTATTCTGTAAAACATTACCAATGAGGGACTAGATGTGTCAGGTTAGGTTATGTTACGTTATAGACCTATATAATGTTCCCACCGAGAAGTATGGGCCGACATGCCAGGAATGTTGTAAAATACTGCAACCGAGATGTTAGCCTGCCTTAGGTTAGCATACATAACGCTATAGACGTATATAATGTCCAAACCGAGACGTACAGGACGGCAGGAACGAGATACTGTAAAACATTACCAGCGAGGGGCTAGATGGGATAGGTTACGTTATGTTACGTTATAGACGTATATAATGTTCCCACCGAGAAGTATGGACCGATACGCCAGGAATGTTGTGAAATACTGCATCCGAGATGTTAGCCTGCCTTAGGTTAGGATATATATCGCTGTAGACGTATCTAATATCCCAACCGAGATGTACGGGACGACACGAACAGGATTCTGTAAAACATTGCCAGCGGGGGGCTAGATGGGATAGGTTAGGTTACGTTACGTTATAGACGTATATAATGTTCCCACCGAGAAGTAGAGGCCGATCCTACAGAAAAGTTGTAAAATACTATATCCGAGAAATTAGCCTGCCTTAGGTTAGGATATATATCGCTGTAGACGTTTATAATATCCCAACCGAGACGTACGGGACGTCACGAACGGTATTCTGTAAAACATTACCAGCGAGGGACTAGATGTGTCAGGTTAGGTTATGTTACGTTATAGACCTATATAATGTTCCCACCGAGAAGTATGCGCCGATATGCCAGGAATGTTGTAAAATACTATATCCGAGAAGTTAGCCTGCCTTAGGTTAGGATATATATCGCTGTAGACGTTTATAATGTCTCATCCGAGACGTACGGGACGACAGGGACGGGATTCTGTAAAACATTGCCAACGAGGGGCTAGATGGGATAGGTTAGGTTATGTTACGTTACACACGTATATATTGTTCCCACCGAGAAGTATGGGCCGATACGCCAGGAATGTTGTAGTATACTGCATCCGAGATGTTAGCCTGCCTTAGGTTAGGTATATAACGCTAGAGACGTATATAATATCCCAACCGAGATGTACCGGACGACACGAACGGGATTCTGTAAAATATTACCAGCGAGGGGCTAGATGGGTTGGGTTAGGTTATGTTACGTTATAGACGTATATAGTGTTTCCACCGAGAAGTAGGGGCCGATACTACAAGAATGTTGTAAAATACTTCATCCGAGATGTTAGCCTGCCTTAGGTTAGGATATATATTTCTGTAGACGTTTATAATGTCCCAACCGAGACGTACGGGACGACAGGGACGGGATTCTGTAAAACATTACCAGCGAGGGGCTAGATGGGTTAGGTTAGGTTGTGATACGTTATAGACGTTTATAATGTTCCCACCGAGAAGTATGGGCCGATACGCCAGGAATGTTGTAAAATACTGCATCCAAGATGTTAGCCTGCCTTAGGTTAGGTATATAACGCTAGAGACGTATATAATATCCCAACCGAGATGTACGGGACGACACGAACGGGATTCTGTACAACATTGCCAACGAGGGGCTAGATGGGATAGGTTAGATTATGTTAAGTTATAGACGTGTATAATGTTCCCACGGTGAAGTAGGGGCCGATACGCCAGGAATGGAGTAAAATACTTCATCCGAGATGTTAGCCCCCCTTAGGTTAGGATATATATTGCTGTAGACGTTTATAATGTCCCAACCGAAACGTCCGGGACGGCAGGAACGGGATACTGTAAAACATTACCAGCGAGGGGCTAGATGGGTTAGGTTAGATTATATTACGTTATAGACGTATATAATGTTCCCACCGAGAAGTATTGGCCGATACGCCAGGAATGTTGTAAAATACTATATCCGAGAAGTTATCCTGCCATAGGTTAGGATATATATCGCTGTAGACATTTATAATGTCTCATCCGAGACGTACGGGACGACAGGGACGGGGTTCTGTAAAACATTACCAGCGAGGGGCTAGATGGGTTAGGATAGGTTGTGATACGTTATAAACGTATATAATGTTCCCACCGAGAAGTAGGGGCCGATATGCCAGGAATGTTGTAAAATACTGCATCCGAGATGATAGCTTGCCTTAGGTTAGGATATATAACGCTATAGACGTATATAATATTCCAACCGAGATGTACGGGACGTCACGAACGGGATTCTGTAAAACATTGCCAACGAGGGGCTAGATGGGTTAGGTTAGGTTGAGACACGTTATAAACGTATATAATGTTCCAACCGAGAAGTAGGGGCCGATATGCCAGGAATGTTGTAAAATACTGCATCCGAGATGATAGCTTGCCTTAGGTTAGGATATATAACGCTATAGACGTATATAATATTGCAACCGAGGTGTACGGGACGTCACGAACGGGATTCTGTAAAACATTGCCAACGAGGGGCTAGATGGGATAGGTTAGGTTATGTTACGTTACACACGTATATAATGTTCCCACCGAGAAGTATGGGCCGATACGCCAGGAATGTTGTAAAATACTGCATCCGAGATGTTAGCCTGCCTTAGGTTAGGATATATATTGCTGTAGACGTTTATAATGTCCAAACCGAGACGTACGGGACGGCAGGAACGAGATACTGTAAAACATTACCAGCGAGGGGCTAGATGGGATAGGTTACGTTATGTTACGTTATAGACGTGTATAATGTTCCCACGGTGAAGTAGGGGCCGATACGCCAGGAATGGCGTAAAATGCTTCATCCGAGATGTTAGCCTGCCTTAGGTTAGGATATATATCGCTGTAGCCGTTTATAACGTCTCATCCGAGACGTACGGGACGACAGGGACGGGATTCTGTAAAACATTACCAGCGAGGGGCTAGATGGGTTAGGGGCTAGACGTATATAATGTTCCCACCGAGAAGTAGGGGACGATATGCCAGGAATGTTGTAAAATACTGCATCCGAGATGATAGCCTGCCTTAGGTTAGGATATATAACGCTATAGACGTATATAATATCCCAACCGAGACGTACGGGACGACACGAACGGGATTCTGTAAAACATTACCAGCGAGGGGCTAGATGGGTTAGGATAGGTTGTGATACGTTATAAACGTATATAATGTTCCCACCGAGAAGTAGGGTCCGGTATGCCAGGGATGTTGTAAAATACTGCATCCGAGATGATAGCTTGCCTTAGGTTAGGATATATAACGCTATAGACGTATATAATATCCCAACCGAGACGTACGGGACGACACGAACGGGATTCTGTGAAATATTACCAGCGAGGGGCTAGATGGGATAGGTTAGGTTATGTTACGTTATAGACGTATATAATTTTCCCACCGAGAAGTATGGGCCGATACGCGAGGAATGTTGTAAAATACTATATCCGAGAAGATAGCCTGCCTTAGGTTAGGATATATATCGCTGTAGCCGTTTATAACGTCTCATCCGAGACGTACGGGACGACAGGGACGGGATTCTGTAAAACATTACCAGCGAGGGGCTAGATGGGTTAGGTTAGGTTGTGATACGTTATAGACGTATATAATGTTCCCACCGAGAAGTAGGGGACGATATGCCAGGAATGTTGTAAAATACTGCATCCGAGATGATAGCCTGCCTTAGGTTAGGATATATAACGCTATAGACGTATATAATATCCCAACCGAGACGTACGGGACGACACGAACGGGATTCTGTGAAATATTACCAGCGAGGGGCTAGATGGGTTAGGTTAGATTATATTACGTTATAGACGTATATAATGTTCCCACCGAAAAGTATGGACCAATACGCCAGGAATGTTGTGAAATACTGCATCCGAGATGTTAGCCTGCCTTAGGTTAGGATATATATCGCTGTAGACGTTTATAATATCCCAACCGAGACGTACGGGACGTCACGAACGGTATTCTGTAAAACATTACCAGCGAGGGACTAGATGTGTCAGGTTAGGTTATGTTACGTTATAGACCTATATAATGTTCCCACCGAGAAGTATGCTCCGATATGCCAGGAATGTTTTAAAATACTGCAACCGAGATGTTAGCCTGCCTTAGGTGAGGATACATAACGCTATAGACGTATATAATATCCCAACAGAGACGTACGGGACGACACGAACGGTATTGTGTAAAACATTACAGGCGAGGGACTAGATGTGTCAGGTTAGGTTATGTTACGTTATAGACGTATATAATGTTCCCACCGAGAAGTATGGGCCGATACGCCAGGAATGTTGTAAAATACTATATCCGAGAAGTTAGCCTGCCTTAGGTTAGGATATATATCGCTGTGGACGTTTATAATGTCTCATCCGAGACGTACGGGACGACAGGGACGGGATTCTGTAAAACATTACCAGCGAGGGGCTAGATGGGTTAGGATAGGTTGTGATACGTTATAAACGTATATAATGTTCCCACCGAGAAGTAGGGTCCGGTATGCCAGGGATGTTGTAAAATACTGCATCCGAGATGATAGCTTGCCTTAGGTTCGGATATATAACGCTATAGACGTATATAATATTCCAACCGAGATGTACGGGACGTCACGAACGGGATTCTGTAAAACATTGCCAACGAGGGGCTAGATGGGTTAGGTTAGGTTGAGACACGTTATAAACGTATATAATGTTCCAACCGAGAAGTAGGGGCCGATATGCCAGGAATGTTGTAAAATACTGCATCCGAGATGATAGCTTGCCTTAGGTTAGGATATATAACGCTATAGACGTATATAATATTGCAACCGAGGTGTACGGGACGTCACGAACGGGATTCTGTAAAACATTGCCAACGAGGGGCTAGATGGGATAGGTTAGGTTATGTTACGTTACACACGTATATAATGTTCCCACCGAGAAGTATGGGCCGATACGCCAGGAATGTTGTAAAATACTGCATCCGAGATGTTAGCCTGCCTTAGGTTAGGATATATATTGCTGTAGACGTTTATAATGTCCAAACCGAGACGTACGGGACGGCAGGAACGAGATACTGTAAAACATTACCAGCGAGGGGCTAGATGGGATAGGTTACGTTATGTTACGTTATAGACGTGTATAATGTTCCCACGGTGAAGTAGGGGCCGATACGCCAGGAATGGCGTAAAATGCTTCATCCGAGATGTTAGCCTGCCTTAGGTTAGGATATATATCGCTGTAGCCGTTTATAACGTCTCATCCGAGACGTACGGGACGACAGGGACGGGATTCTGTAAAATTATTACCAGCGAGGGGCTAGATGGGTTAGGGGCTAGACGTATATAATGTTCCCACCGAGAAGTAGGGGACGATATGCCAGGAATGTTGTAAAATACTGCATCCGAGATGATAGCCTGCCTTAGGTTAGGATATATAACGCTATAGACGTATATAATATCCCAACCGAGACGTACGGGACGACACGAACGGGATTCTGTAAAACATTACCAGCGAGGGGCTAGATGGGTTAGGATAGGTTGTGATACGTTATAAACGTATATAATGTTCCCACCGAGAAGTAGGGTCCGGTATGCCAGGGATGTTGTAAAATACTGCATCCGAGATGACAGCTTGCCTTAGGTTAGGATATATAACGCTATAGACGTATATAATATCCCAACCGAGACGTACGGGACGACACGAACGGGATTCTGTGAAATATTACCAGCGAGGGGCTAGATGGGATAGGTTAGGTTGTGTTACGTTATAGACGTATATAATTTTCCCACCGAGAAGTATGGGCCGATACGCGAGGAATGTTGTAAAATACTATATCCGAGAAGATAGCCTGCCTTAGGTTAGGATATATATCGCTGTAGCCGTTTATAACGTCTCATCCGAGACGTACGGGACGACAGGGACGGGATTCTGTAAAACATTACCAGCGAGGGGCTAGATGGGTTAGGTTAGGTTGTGATACGTTATAGACGTATATAATGTTCCCACCGAGAAGTAGGGGACGATATGCCAGGAATGTTGTAAAATACTGCATCCGAGATGATAGCCTGCCTTAGGTTAGGATATATAACGCTATAGACGTATATAATATCCCAACCGAGACGTACGGGACGACACGAACGGGATTCTGTGAAATATTACCAGCGAGGGGCTAGATGGGTTAGGTTAGATTATATTACGTTATAGACGTATATAATGTTCCCACCGAAAAGTATGGACCAATACGCCAGGAATGTTGTGAAATACTGCATCCGAGATGTTAGCCTGCCTTAGGTTAGGATATATATCGCTGTAGACGTTTATAATATCCCAACCGAGACGTACGGGACGTCACGAACGGTATTCTGTAAAACATTACCAGCGAGGGACTAGATGTGTCAGGTTAGGTTATGTTACGTTATAGACCTATATAATGTTCCCACCGAGAAGTATGCTCCGATATGCCAGGAATGTTTTAAAATACTGCAACCGAGATGTTAGCCTGCCTTAGGTGAGGATACATAACGCTATAGACGTATATAATATCCCAACAGAGACGTACGGGACGACACGAACGGTATTGTGTAAAACATTACAGGCGAGGGACTAGATGTGTCAGGTTAGGTTATGTTACGTTATAGACGTATATAATGTTCCCACCGAGAAGTATGGGCCGATACGCCAGGAATGTTGTAAAATACTATATCCGAGAAGTTAGCCTGCCTTAGGTTAGGATATATATCGCTGTGGACGTTTATAATGTCTCATCCGAGACGTACGGGACGACAGGGACGGGATTCTGTAAAACATTACCAGCGAGGGGCTAGATGGGTTAGGATAGGTTGTGATACGTTATAAACGTATATAATGTTCCCACCGAGAAGTAGGGTCCGGTATGCCAGGGATGTTGTAAAATACTGCATCCGAGATGATAGCTTGCCTTAGGTTCGGATATATAACGCTATAGACGTATATAATATTCCAACCGAGATGTACGGGACGTCACGAACGGGATTCTGTAAAACATTGCCAACGAGGTGCTAGATGGGATAGGTTAGGTTATGTTACGTTACAGACGTATATAATGTTCCCACCGAGAAGTATGGGCCGCTACGCCAGGAATGTTGTAAAATACTGCATCCGAGATGTTAGCCTGCCTTAGGTTAGGATATATATTGCTGTAGACGTTTATAATGTCCAAACCGAGACGTACGGGACGGCAGGAACGAGATACTGTAAAACATTACCAGCGAGGGGCTAGATGGGATAGGTTACGTTATGTTACGTTATAGACGTATATAATGTTCCCACCGAGAAGTATGGACCGATACGCCAGGAATGTTGTGAAATACTGCATCCGAGATGTTAGCCTGCCTTAGGTTAGGATATATATCGCTGTAGACGTATATAATATCCCAACCGAGATGTACGGGACGTCACGAACGGTATTCTGTAAAACATTACCAATGAGGGACTAGATGTGTCAGGTTAGGTTATGTTACGTTATAGACCTATATAATGTTCCCACCGAGAAGTATGGGCCGACATGCCAGGAATGTTGTAAAATACTGCAACCGAGATGTTAGCCTGCCTTAGGTTAGCATACATAACGCTATAGACGTATATAATGTCCAAACCGAGACGTACAGGACGGCAGGAACGAGATACTGTAAAACATTACCAGCGAGGGGCTAGATGGGATAGGTTACGTTATGTTACGTTATAGACGTATATAATGTTCCCACCGAGAAGTATGGACCGATACGCCAGGAATGTTGTGAAATAGTGCATCCGAGATGTTAGCCTGCCTTAGGTTAGGATATATTTCGCTGTAGACGTATCTAATATCCCAACCGAGATGTACGGGACGCCACGAACGGGATTCTGTAAAACATTGCCAACGAGGGGCTAGATGGGATAGGTTAGTTTGTGATACGTTATAGACGTATATAATGTTCCCACCGAGAAGTAGAGGCCGATCCTACAGAAATGTTGTGAAATACTATATCCGAGAAATTAGCCTGCCTTAGGTTAGGTTATATATCGCTGTAGACGTTTATAATATCCCAACCGAGACGTACGGGACGTCACGAACGGTATTCTGTAAAACATTACCAGCGAGGGACTAGATGTGTCAGGTTAGGTTATGTTACGTTATAGACCTATATAATGTTCCCACCGAGAAGTGTGCGCCGATATGCCAGGAATGTTGTAAAATACTATATCCGAGAAGTTAGCCTGCCTTAGGTTAGGATATATATCGCTGTAGACGTTTATAACGTCTCATCCGAGACGTACGGGACGACAGGGACGGGATTCTGTAAAACATTACCAGCGAGGGGCTAGATGGGTTAGGATAGGTTGTGATACGTTATAAACGTATATAATGTTCCCACCGAGAAGTAGGGGCCGGTATGCCAGGGATGTTGTAAAATACTGCATCCGAGATGATAGCTTGACCTAGGTTAGGATATATAACGCTATAGACGAATATAATATTCCAACCGAGATGTACGGGACGCCACGAACGGGATTCTGTAAAACATTGCCAACGAGGGGCTAGATGGGATAGGTTAGGTTATGTTACGTTACACACGTATATAATGTTCCCACCGAGAAGTATGGGCCGATACGCCAGGAATGTTGTAGTATACTGCATCCGAGATGTTAGCCTGCCTTAGGTTAGGATATATATCGCTGTAGACGTATATAATATCCCAACCGAGATGTACGGGACGACACGAACGGGATTCTGTAAAACATTGCCAGCGAGGGGCTAGATGGGATAGGTTAGGTTATGTTACGTTATAGACATATATAATGTTCCCACCGAGAAGTAGAGGCCGATCCTACAGAAATGTTGTAAAATACTATATCCGAGAAATTAGCCTGCCTTAGGTTAGGATATATATCGCTGTAGACGTTTATAATATCCCAACCGAGACGAACGGGACGTCACGAACGGTATTCTGTAAAACATTACCAATGAGGGACTAGATGTGTCAGGTTAGGTTATGTTACGTTATAGACCTATATAATGTTCCCACCGAGAAGTATGGGCCGACATGCCAGGAATGTTGTAAAATACTGCATCCGAGATGATAGCTTGCCTTAGGTTAGGATATATAACGCTATAGACGTATATAATATTGCAACCGAGGTGTACGGGACGTCACGAACGGGATTCTGTAAAACATTGCCAACGAGGGGCTAGATGGGATAGGTTAGGTTATGTTACGTTACACACGTATATAATGTTCCCACCGAGAAGTATGGGCCGATACGCCAGGAATGTTGTAAAATACTGCATCCGAGATGTTAGCCTGCCTTAGGTTAGGATATATATTGCTGTAGACGTTTATAATGTCCAAACCGAGACGTACGGGACGGCAGGAACGAGATACTGTAAAACATTACCAGCGAGGGGCTAGATGGGATAGGTTACGTTATGTTACGTTATAGACGTATATAATGTTCCCACCGAGAAGTATGGACCGATACGCCAGAAATGTTGTGAAATACTGCATCCGAGATGTTAGCCTGCTTTAGGTTAGGATATATATCGCTGTAGACGTATATAATATTCCAACCGAGATGTACGGGACGACACGAACGGGATTCTGTAAAACATTGCCAGCGAGGGGCTAGATGGGATAGGTTAGGTTATGTTACGTTATAGACGTGTATAATGTTCCCACGGTGAAGTAGGGGCCGATACGCCAGGAATGGCGTAAAATGCTTCATCCGAGATGTTAGCCTGCCTTAGGTTAGGATATATATCGCTGTAGCCGTTTATAGCGTCTCATCCGAGACGTACGGGACGACAGGGACGGGATTCTGTAAAACATTACCAGCGAGGGGCTAGATGGGTTAGGTTAGGTTGTGATACGTTATAGACGTATATAATGTTCCCACCGAGAAGTAGGGGACGATATGCCAGGAATGTTGTAAAATACTGCATCCGAGATGATAGCCTGCCTTAGGTTAGGATATATAACGCTATAGACGTATATAATATCCCAACCGAGACGTACGGGACGACACGAACGGGATTCTGTAAAACATTACCAGCGAGGGGCTAGATGGGTTAGGATAGGTTGTGATACGTTATAAACGTATATAATGTTCCCACCGAGAAGTAGGGTCCGGTATGCCAGGGATGTTGTAAAATACTGCATCCGAGATGATAGCTTGCCTTAGGTTAGGATATATAACGCTATAGACGTATATAATATCCCAACCGAGACGTACGGGACGACACGAACGGGATTCTGTGAAATATTACCAGCGAGGGGCTAGATGGGATAGGTTAGGTTATGTTACGTTATAGACGTATATAATTTTCCCACCGAGAAGTATGGGCCGATACGCGAGGAATGTTGTAAAATACTATATCCGAGAAGATAGCCTGCCTTAGGTTAGGATATATATCGCTGTAGCCGTTTATAACGTCTCATCCGAGACGTACGGGACGACAGGGACGGGATTCTGTAAAACATTACCAGCGAGGGGCTAGATGGGTTAGGTTAGGTTGTGATACGTTATAGACGTATATAATGTTCCCACCGAGAAGTAGGGGACGATATGCCAGGAATGTTGTAAAATACTGCATCCGAGATGATAGCCTGCCTTAGGTTAGGATATATAACGCTATAGACGTATATAATATCCCAACCGAGACGTACGGGACGACACGAACGGGATTCTGTGAAATATTACCAGCGAGGGGCTAGATGGGTTAGGTTAGATTATATTACGTTATAGACGTATATAATGTTCCCACCGAAAAGTATGGACCAATACGCCAGGAATGTTGTGAAATACTGCATCCGAGATGTTAGCCTGCCTTAGGTTAGGATATATATCGCTGTAGACGTTTATAATATCCCAACCGAGACGTACGGGACGTCACGAACGGTATTCTGTAAAACATTACCAGCGAGGGACTAGATGTGTCAGGTTAGGTTATGTTACGTTATAGACCTATATAATGTTCCCACCGAGAAGTATGCTCCGATATGCCAGGAATGTTTTAAAATACTGCAACCGAGATGTTAGCCTGCCTTAGGTGAGGATACATAACGCTATAGACGTATATAATATCCCAACAGAGACGTACGGGACGACACGAACGGTATTGTGTAAAACATTACAGGCGAGGGACTAGATGTGTCAGGTTAGGTTATGTTACGTTATAGACGTATATAATGTTCCCACCGAGAAGTATGGGCCGATACGCCAGGAATGTTGTAAAATACTATATCCGAGAAGTTAGCCTGCCTTAGGTTAGGATATATATCGCTGTGGACGTTTATAATGTCTCATCCGAGACGTACGGGACGACAGGGACGGGATTCTGTAAAACATTACCAGCGAGGGGCTAGATGGGTTAGGATAGGTTGTGATCCGTTATAAACGTATATAATGTTCCCACCGAGAAGTAGGGTCCGGTATGCCAGGGATGTTGTAAAATACTGCATCCGAGATGATAGCTTGCCTCAGGTTAGGATATATAACGCTATAGACGTATATAATATTCCAACCGAGATGTACGGGACGTCACGAACGGGATTCTGTAAAACATTGCCAACGAGGGGCTAGATGGGATAGGTTAGGTTATGTTACGTTACACACGTATATAATGTTCCCACCGAGAAGTATGGGCCGATACGCCAGGAATGTTGTAAAATACTGTATCCGAGAAGTTAGCCTGCCTTAGGTTAGTATATATATCGCTGTAGACGTTTATAATGCCTCATCCGAGACGTACGGGACGACAGGGACGGGATTCTGTAAAACATTACCAGCGAGGGGCTAGATGGGTTAGGTTAGGTTGAGATACGTTATAAACGTATATAATGTTCCCACCGAGAAGTAGGGGCCGATATGCCAGGAATGTTGTAAAATACTGCATCCGAGATGATAGCTTGCCTTAGGTTAGGATATATAACGCTATAGACGTATATAATATTGCAACCGAGGTGTACGGGACGTCACGAACGGGATTCTGTAAAACATTGCCAACGAGGGGCTAGATGGGATAGGTTAGGTTATGTTACGTTACACACGTATATAATGTTCCCACCGAGAAGTATGGGCCGATACGCCAGGAATGTTGTAAAATACTGCATCCGAGATGTTAGCCTGCCTTAGGTTAGGATATATATATTGCTGTAGACGTTTATAATGTCCAAACCGAGACGTACGGGACGGCAGGAACGAGATACTGTAAAACATTACCAGCGAGGGGCTAGATGGGATAGGTTACGTTATGTTACGTTATAGACGTATATAATGTTCCCACCGAGAAGTATGGACCGATACGCCAGAAATGTTGTGAAATACAGCATCCGAGATGTTAGCCTGCTTTAGGTTAGGATATATATCGCTGTAGACGTATATAATATCCCAACCGAGATGTACGGGACGACACGAACGGGATTCTGTAAAACATTGCCAGCGAGGGGCTAGATGGGATAGGTTAGGTTATGTTACGTTATAGACGTGTATAATGTTCCCACGGTGAAGTAGGGGCCGATACGCCAGGAATGGCGTAAAATGCTTCATCCGAGATGTTAGCCTGCCTTAGGTTAGGATATATATTGCTGTAGACGTTTATAATGTCCCAACCGAGACGTACGGGACGGCAGGAACGGGATACTGTAAAACATTGCCAACGAGGGGCTAGATGGGATAGGTTAGGTTATGTTACGTTACACACGTACATAATGTTCCCACCGAGAAGTATGGCCCGATACGCCAGGAATGTTGTAATATACTGCATCCGAGATGTTAGCCTGCCTTAGGTTAGGTATATAACGCTAGAGACATATATAATATCCCAACCGAGACGTACGGGACGACACGAACGGGATTCTGTGAAATATTACCAGCGAGGGGCTAGATGGGATAGGTTAGGTTATGTTACGTTATAGACGTATATAATGTTCCCGCCGAGAAGTATGGGCCGATACGCCAGGAATGTTGTAAAATACTATATCCGAGAAGTTAGCCTGCCTTAGGTTAGGATATATATCGCTGTAGACGTTTATAATGTCTCATCCGAGACGTACGGGCCGACAGGGACGGGATTCTGTAAAACATTACCAGCGAGGGGGTTGATGGGTTAGGTTAGGTTGTGATACGTTATAGACGTTTATAATGTTCCCACCGAGAAGTATGGGCCGATACGCCAGGAATGTTGTAAAATACTGCATCCGAGATGTTAGCCTGCCTTAGGTTAGGTATATAACGCTAGAGACGTATATAATATCCCAACCGAAATGTACGGGACAACACGAACGGGATTCTGTAAAACATTGCCAACGAGGGGCTAGATGGGATAGGTTAGGTTATGTTAAGTTATAGACGTGTATAATGTTCCCACGGTGAAGTAGGGGACGATATGC
The DNA here is from genome assembly GCA_963969225.1 of Xylocopa violacea. Classification (NCBI taxonomy): domain Eukaryota; kingdom Metazoa; phylum Arthropoda; class Insecta; order Hymenoptera; family Apidae; genus Xylocopa; species Xylocopa violacea. Next base: position 1,077,897 of record CAXAJV010000807.1, read on the forward strand.
CAGGAATGTTGTAAAATACTGCATCCGAGATGATAGCCTGCCTTAGGTTAGGATATATAACGCTACAGACGTATATAATATCCCATCCGAGATGTACCGGACGACACGAACGGGATTCTGTAAAATATTACCAGCGAGGGGCTAGATGGGTTAGGTTAGGGTATGTTAAGTTATAGACGTGTATAATGTTCCCACGGTGAAGTAGGGGCCGATACGCCAGGAATGGCGTAAAATACTTCATCCGAGATGTTAGCCTGCCTTAGGTTAGGATATATATTCCTGTAGACGTTTATAATGTCCCAACCGAGACGTACGGGACGGCAGGAACGGGATACTGTAAAACATTACCAGCGAGGGGCTAGATGGGGTAGGTTACGTTATAGACGTAAATAATGTTCCCACCGAGAAGTATGGGCCGATACGCCAGGAATGTTGTGAAATACTGCATCCGAGATGTTAGCTTGCCATAGGTTAGGTATATAACGCTAGAGACGTATATAATATCCCAACCGAGATGTACGGGACGACACGAACGGGATTGTGTAAGACATTGCCAACGAGGGGCTAGATGGGATAGGTTAGGTTATGTTACGTTATAGACGTTTATAATGTTCCCACCGAGAAGTATGGGCCGATAAGCCAGGAATGGAGTAAAATACTTCACCCGAGATGTTAGCCTGCCTTAGGTTAGGATATATATTGCTGTAGACGTTTATAATGTCCCAACCGAGACGTACGGGACGACAGGGACGGGGTTCTGTAAAACATTACCAGCGAGGGGCTAGATGGGTTAGGATAGGTTGTGATACGTTATAAACGTATATAATGTTCCCACCGAGAAGTAGGGGCCGATATGCCAGGAATGTTGTAAAATACTGCATCCGAGATGATAGCTTGCCTTAGGTTAGGATATATAACGCTATAGACGTATATAATATTCCAACCGAGATGTACGGGACGTCACGAACGGGATTCTGTAAAACATTGCCAACGAGGGGCTAGATGGGTTAGGTTAGGTTGAGACACGTTATAAACGTATATAATGTTCCAACCGAGAAGTAGGGGCCGATATGCCAGGAATGTTGTAAAATACTGCATCCGAGATGATAGCTTGCCTTAGGTTAGGATATATAACGCTATAGACGTATATAATATTGCAACCGAGGTGTACGGGACGTCACGAACGGGATTCTGTAAAACATTGCCAACGAGGGGCTAGATGGGATAGGTTAGGTTATGTTACGTTACACACGTATATAACGTTCCCACCGAGAAGTATGGGCCGATACGCCAGGAATGTTGTAAAATACTGCATCCGAGATGTTAGCCTGCCTTAGGTTAGGATATATATTGCTGTAGACGTTTATAATGTCCAAACCGAGACGTACGGGACGGCAGGAACGAGATACTGTAAAACATTACCAGCGAGGGGCTAGATGGGATAGGTTACGTTATGTTACGTTATAGACGTATATAATGTTCCCACCGAGAAGTATGGACCGATACGCCAGAAATGTTGTGAAATACTGCATCCGAGATGTTAGCCTGCTTTAGGTTAGGATATATATCGCTGTAGACGTATATAATATTCCAACCGAGATGTACGGGACGACACGAACGGGATTCTGTAAAACATTGCCAGCGAGGGGCTAGATGGGATAGGTTAGGTTATGTTACGTTATAGACGTGTATAATGTTCCCACGGTGAAGTAGGGGCCGATACGCCAGGAATGGCGTAAAATGCTTCATCCGAGATGTTAGCCTGCCTTAGGTTAGGATATATATCGCTGTAGCCGTTTATAACGTCTCATCCGAGACGTACGGGACGACAGGGACGGGATTCTGTAAAACATTACCAGCGAGGGGCTAGATGGGTTAGGTTAGGTTGTGATACGTTATAGACGTATATAATGTTCCCACCGAGAAGTAGGGGACGATATGCCAGGAATGTTGTAAAATACTGCATCCGAGATGATAGCCTGCCTTAGGTTAGGATATATAACGCTATAGACGTATATAATATCCCAACCGAGACGTACGGGACGACACGAACGGGATTCTGTAAAACATTACCAGCGAGGGGCTAGATGGGTTAGGATAGGTTGTGATACGTTATAAACGTATATAATGTTCCCACCGAGAAGTAGGGTCCGGTATGCCAGGGATGTTGTAAAATACTGCATCCGAGATGATAGCTTGCCTTAGGTTAGGATATATAACGCTATAGACGTATATAATATCCCAACCGAGACGTACGGGACGACACGAACGGGATTCTGTGAAATATTACCAGCGAGGGGCTAGATGGGATAGGTTAGGTTATGTTACGTTATAGACGTATATAATTTTCCCACCGAGAAGTATGGGCCGATACGCGAGGAATGTTGTAAAATACTATATCCGAGAAGATAGCCTGCCTTAGGTTAGGATATATATCGCTGTAGCCGTTTATAACGTCTCATCCGAGACGTACGGGACGACAGGGACGGGATTCTGTAAAACATTACCAGCGAGGGGCTAGATGGGTTAGGTTAGGTTGTGATACGTTATAGACGTATATAATGTTCCCACCGAGAAGTAGGGGACGATATGCCAGGAATGTTGTAAAATACTGCATCCGAGATGATAGCCTGCCTTAGGTTAGGATATATAACGCTATAGACGTATATAATATCCCAACCGAGACGTACGGGACGACACGAACGGGATTCTGTGAAATATTACCAGCGAGGGGCTAGATGGGTTAGGTTAGATTATATTACGTTATAGACGTATATAATGTTCCCACCGAAAAGTATGGACCAATACGCCAGGAATGTTGTGAAATACTGCATCCGAGATGTTAGCCTGCCTTAGGTTAGGATATATATCGCTGTAGACGTTTATAATATCCCAACCGAGACGTACGGGACGTCACGAACGGTATTCTGTAAAAGATTACCAGCGAGGGACTAGATGTGTCAGGTTAGGTTATGTTACGTTATAGACCTATATAATGTTCCCACCGAGAAGTATGCTCCGATATGCCAGGAATGTTTTAAAATACTGCAACCGAGATGTTAGCCTGCCTTAGGTGAGGATACATAACGCTATAGACGTATATAATATCCCAACAGAGACGTACGGGACGACACGAACGGTATTGTGTAAAACATTACAGGCGAGGGACTAGATGTGTCAGGTTAGGTTATGTTACGTTATAGACGTATATAATGTTCCCACCGAGAAGTATGGGCCGATACGCCAGGAATGTTGTAAAATACTATATCCGAGAAGTTAGCCTGCCTTAGGTTAGGATATATATCGCTGTGGACGTTTATAATGTCTCATCCGAGACGTACGGGACGACAGGGACGGGATTCTGTAAAACATTACCAGCGAGGGGCTAGATGGGTTAGGATAGGTTGTGATACGTTATAAACGTATATAATGTTCCCACCGAGAAGTAGGGTCCGGTATGCCAGGGATGTTGTAAAATACTGCATCCGAGATGATAGCTTGCCTCAGGTTAGGATATATAACGCTATAGACGTATATAATATTCCAACCGAGATGTACGGGACGTCACGAACGGGATTCTGTAAAACATTGCCAACGAGGGGCTAGATGGGATAGGTTAGGTTATGTTACGTTACACACGTATATAATGTTCCCACCGAGAAGTATGGGCCGATACGCCAGGAATGTTGTAAAATACTGTATCCGAGAAGTTAGCCTGCCTTAGGTTAGTATATATATCGCTGTAGACGTTTATAATGCCTCATCCGAGACGTACGGGACGACAGGGACGGGATTCTGTAAAACATTACCAACGAGGGGCTAGATGGGTTAGGTTAGGTTGAGATACGTTATAAACGTATATAATGTTCCCACCGAGAAGTAGGGGCCGATATGCCAGGAATGTTGTAAAATACTGCATCCGAGATGATAGCTTGCCTTAGGTTAGGATATATAACGCTATAGACGTATATAATATTGCAACCGAGGTGTACGGGACGTCACGAACGGGATTCTGTAAAACATTGCCAACGAGGGGCTAGATGGGATAGGTTAGGTTATGTTACGTTACACACGTATATAATGTTCCCACCGAGAAGTATGGGCCGATACGCCAGGAATGTTGTAAAATACTGCATCCGAGATGTTAGCCTGCCTTAGGTTAGGATATATATCGCTGTAGCCGTTTATAACGTCTCATCCGAGACGTACGGGACGACAGGGACGGGATTCTGTAAAACATTACCAGCGAGGGGCTAGATGGGTTAGGGGCTAGACGTATATAATGTTCCCACCGAGAAGTAGGGGACGATATGCCAGGAATGTTGTAAAATACTGCATCCGAGATGATAGCCTGCCTTAGGTTAGGATATATAACGCTATAGACGTATATAATATCCCAACCGAGACGTACGGGACGACACGAACGGGATTCTGTAAAACATTACCAGCGAGGGGCTAGATGGGTTAGGATAGGTTGTGATACGTTATAAACGTATATAATGTTCCCACCGAGAAGTAGGGTCCGGTATGCCAGGGATGTTGTAAAATACTGCATCCGAGATGATAGCTTGCCTTAGGTTAGGATATATAACGCTATAGACGTATATAATATCCCAACCGAGACGTACGGGACGACACGAACGGGATTCTGTGAAATATTACCAGCGAGGGGCTAGATGGGATAGGTTAGGTTATGTTACGTTATAGACGTATATAATTTTCCCACCGAGAAGTATGGGCCGATACGCGAGGAATGTTGTAAAATACTATATCCGAGAAGATAGCCTGCCTTAGGTTAGGATATATATCGCTGTAGCCGTTTATAACGTCTCATCCGAGACGTACGGGACGACAGGGACGGGATTCTGTAAAACATTACCAGCGAGGGGCTAGATGGGTTAGGTTAGGTTGTGATACGTTATAGACGTATATAATGTTCCCACCGAGAAGTAGGGGACGATATGCCAGGAATGTTGTAAAATACTGCATCCGAGATGATAGCCTGCCTTAGGTTAGGATATATAACGCTATAGACGTATATAATATCCCAACCGAGACGTCCGGGACGACACGAACGGGATTCTGTGAAATATTACCAGCGAGGGGCTAGATGGGTTAGGTTAGATTATATTACGTTATAGACGTATATAATGTTCCCACCGAAAAGTATGGACCAATACGCCAGGAATGTTGTGAAATACTGCATCCGAGATGTTAGCCTGCCTTAGGTTAGGTATATAACGCTAGAGACATATATAATATCCCAACCGAGACGTACGGGACGACACGAACGGGATTCTGTGAAATATTACCAGCGAGGGGCTAGATGGGATAGGTTAGGTTATGTTACGTTATAGACGTATATAATGTTCCCGCCGAGAAGTATGGGCCGATACGCCAGGAATGTTGTAAAATACTATATCCGAGAAGTTAGCCTGCCTTAGGTTAGGATATATATCGCTGTAGACGTTTATAATGTCTCATCCGAGACGTACGGGCCGACAGGGACGGGATTCTGTAAAACATTACCAGCGAGGGGGTTGATGGGTTAGGTTAGGTTGTGATACGTTATAGACGTTTATAATGTTCCCACCGAGAAGTATGGGCCGATACGCCAGGAATGTTGTAAAATACTGCATCCGAGATGTTAGCCTGCCTTAGGTTAGGTATATAACGCTAGAGACGTATATAATATCCCAACCGAAATGTACGGGACAACACGAACGGGATTCTGTAAAACATTGCCAACGAGGGGCTAGATGGGATAGGTTAGGTTATGTTAAGTTATAGACGTGTATAATGTTCCCACGGTGAAGTAGGGGACGATATGCCAGGAATGTTGTAAAATACTGCATCCGAGATGATAGCCTGCCTTAGGTTAGGATATATAACGCTACAGACGTATATAATATCCCATCCGAGATGTACCGGACGACACGAACGGGATTCTGTAAAATATTACCAGCGAGGGGCTAGATGGGTTAGGTTAGGGTATGTTAAGTTATAGACGTGTATAATGTTCCCACGGTGAAGTAGGGGCCGATACGCCAGGAATGGCGTAAAATACTTCATCCGAGATGTTAGCCTGCCTTAGGTTAGGATATATATTCCTGTAGACGTTTATAATGTCCCAACCGAGACGTACGGGACGGCAGGAACGGGATACTGTAAAACATTACCAGCGAGGGGCTAGATGGGGTAGGTTACGTTATAGACGTAAATAATGTTCCCACCGAGAAGTATGGGCCGATACGCCAGGAATGTTGTGAAATACTGCATCCGAGATGTTAGCTTGCCATAGGTTAGGTATATAACGCTAGAGACGTATATAATATCCCAACCGAGATGTACGGGACGACACGAACGGGATTGTGTAAGACATTGCCAACGAGGGGCTAGATGGGATAGGTTAGGTTATGTTACGTTATAGACGTTTATAATGTTCCCACCGAGAAGTATGGGCCGATAAGCCAGGAATGGAGTAAAATACTTCACCCGAGATGTTAGCCTGCCTTAGGTTAGGATATATATTGCTGTAGACGTTTATAATGTCCCAACCGAGACGTACGGGACGACAGGGACGGGGTTCTGTAAAACATTACCAGCGAGGGGCTAGATGGGTTAGGATAGGTTGTGATACGTTATAAACGTATATAATGTTCCCACCGAGAAGTAGGGGCCGATATGCCAGGAATGTTGTAAAATACTGCATCCGAGATGATAGCTTGCCTTAGGTTAGGATATATAACGCTATAGACGTATATAATATTCCAACCGAGATGTACGGGACGTCACGAACGGGATTCTGTAAAACATTGCCAACGAGGGGCTAGATGGGTTAGGTTAGGTTGAGACACGTTATAAACGTATATAATGTTCCAACCGAGAAGTAGGGGCCGATATGCCAGGAATGTTGTAAAATACTGCATCCGAGATGATAGCTTGCCTTAGGTTAGGATATATAACGCTATAGACGTATATAATATTGCAACCGAGGTGTACGGGACGTCACGAACGGGATTCTGTAAAACATTGCCAACGAGGGGCTAGATGGGATAGGTTAGGTTATGTTACGTTACACACGTATATAATGTTCCCACCGAGAAGTATGGGCCGATACGCCAGGAATGTTGTAAAATACTGCATCCGAGATGTTAGCCTGCCTTAGGTTAGGATATATATTGCTGTAGACGTTTATAATGTCCAAACCGAGACGTACGGGACGGCAGGAACGAGATACTGTAAAACATTACCAGCGAGGGGCTAGATGGGATAGGTTACGTTATGTTACGTTATAGACGTATATAATGTTCCCACCGAGAAGTATGGACCGATACGCCAGAAATGTTGTGAAATACTGCATCCGAGATGTTAGCCTGCTTTAGGTTAGGATATATATCGCTGTAGACGTATATAATATTCCAACCGAGATGTACGGGACGACACGAACGGGATTCTGTAAAACATTGCCAGCGAGGGGCTAGATGGGATAGGTTAGGTTATGTTACGTTATAGACGTGTATAATGTTCCCACGGTGAAGTAGGGGCCGATACGCCAGGAATGGCGTAAAATGCTTCATCCGAGATGTTAGCCTGCCTTAGGTTAGGATATATATCGCTGTAGCCGTTTATAACGTCTCATCCGAGACGTACGGGACGACAGGGACGGGATTCTGTAAAACATTACCAGCGAGGGGCTAGATGGGTTAGGTTAGGTTGTGATACGTTATAGACGTATATAATGTTCCCACCGAGAAGTAGGGGACGATATGCCAGGAATGTTGTAAAATACTGCATCCGAGATGATAGCCTGCCTTAGGTTAGGATATATAACGCTATAGACGTATATAATATCCCAACCGAGACGTACGGGACGACACGAACGGGATTCTGTAAAACATTACCAGCGAGGGGCTAGATGGGTTAGGATAGGTTGTGATACGTTATAAACGTATATAATGTTCCCACCGAGAAGTAGGGTCCGGTATGCCAGGGATGTTGTAAAATACTGCATCCGAGATGATAGCTTGCCTTAGGTTAGGATATATAACGCTATAGACGTATATAATATCCCAACCGAGACGTACGGGACGACACGAACGGGATTCTGTGAAATATTACCAGCGAGGGGCTAGATGGGATAGGTTAGGTTATGTTACGTTATAGACGTATATAATTTTCCCACCGAGAAGTATGGGCCGATACGCGAGGAATGTTGTAAAATACTATATCCGAGAAGATAGCCTGCCTTAGGTTAGGATATATATCGCTGTAGCCGTTTATAACGTCTCATCCGAGACGTACGGGACGACAGGGACGGGATTCTGTAAAACATTACCAGCGAGGGGCTAGATGGGTTAGGTTAGGTTGTGATACGTTATAGACGTATATAATGTTCCCACCGAGAAGTAGGGGACGATATGCCAGGAATGTTGTAAAATACTGCATCCGAGATGATAGCCTGCCTTAGGTTAGGATATATAACGCTATAGACGTATATAATATCCCAACCGAGACGTACGGGACGACACGAACGGGATTCTGTGAAATATTACCAGCGAGGGGCTAGATGGGTTAGGTTAGATTATATTACGTTATAGACGTATATAATGTTCCCACCGAAAAGTATGGACCAATACGCCAGGAATGTTGTGAAATACTGCATCCGAGATGTTAGCCTGCCTTAGGTTAGGATATATATCGCTGTAGACGTTTATAATATCCCAACCGAGACGTACGGGACGTCACGAACGGTATTCTGTAAAAGATTACCAGCGAGGGACTAGATGTGTCAGGTTAGGTTATGTTACGTTATAGACCTATATAATGTTCCCACCGAGAAGTATGCTCCGATATGCCAGGAATGTTTTAAAATACTGCAACCGAGATGTTAGCCTGCCTTAGGTGAGGATACATAACGCTATAGACGTATATAATATCCCAACAGAGACGTACGGGACGACACGAACGGTATTGTGTAAAACATTACAGGCGAGGGACTAGATGTGTCAGGTTAGGTTATGTTACGTTATAGACGTATATAATGTTCCCACCGAGAAGTATGGGCCGATACGCCAGGAATGTTGTAAAATACTATATCCGAGAAGTTAGCCTGCCTTAGGTTAGGATATATATCGCTGTGGACGTTTATAATGTCTCATCCGAGACGTACGGGACGACAGGGACGGGATTCTGTAAAACATTACCAGCGAGGGGCTAGATGGGTTAGGATAGGTTGTGATACGTTATAAACGTATATAATGTTCCCACCGAGAAGTAGGGTCCGGTATGCCAGGGATGTTGTAAAATACTGCATCCGAGATGATAGCTTGCCTCAGGTTAGGATATATAACGCTATAGACGTATATAATATTCCAACCGAGATGTACGGGACGTCACGAACGGGATTCTGTAAAACATTGCCAACGAGGGGCTAGATGGGATAGGTTAGGTTATGTTACGTTACACACGTATATAATGTTCCCACCGAGAAGTATGGGCCGATACGCCAGGAATGTTGTGAAATACTGCATCCGAGATGTTAGCTTGCCATAGGTTAGGTATATAACGCTAGAGACGTATATAATATCCCAACCGAGATGTACGGGACGACACGAACGGGATTGTGTAAGACATTGCCAACGAGGGGCTAGATGGGATAGGTTAGGTTATGTTACGTTATAGACGTTTATAATGTTCCCACCGAGAAGTATGGGCCGATAAGCCAGGAATGGAGTAAAATACTTCACCCGAGATGTTAGCCTGCCTTAGGTTAGGTTATATATTGCTGTAGACGTTTATAATGTCCCAACCGAGACGTACGGGACGACAGGGACGGGGTTCTGTAAAACATTACCAGCGAGGGGCTAGATGGGTTAGGATAGGTTGTGATACGTTATAAACGTATATAATGTTCCCACCGAGAAGTAGGGGCCGATATGCCAGGAATGTTGTAAAATACTGCATCCGAGATGATAGCTTGCCTTAGGTTAGGATATATAACGCTATAGACGTATATAATATTCCAACCGAGATGTACGGGACGTCACGAACGGGATTCTGTAAAACATTGCCAACGAGGGGCTAGATGGGTTAGGTTAGGTTGAGACACGTTATAAACGTATATAATGTTCCAACCGAGAAGTAGGGGCCGATATGCCAGGAATGTTGTAAAATACTGCATCCGAGATGATAGCTTGCCTTAGGTTAGGATATATAACGCTATAGACGTATATAATATTGCAACCGAGGTGTACGGGACGTCACGAACGGGATTCTGTAAAACATTGCCAACGAGGGGCTAGATGGGATAGGTTAGGTTATGTTACGTTACACACGTATATAATGTTCCCACCGAGAAGTATGGGCCGATACGCCAGGAATGTTGTAAAATACTGCATCCGAGATGTTAGCCTGCCTTAGGTTAGGATATATATTGCTGTAGACGTTTATAATGTCCAAACCGAGACGTACGGGACGGCAGGAACGAGATACTGTAAAACATTACCAGCGAGGGGCTAGATGGGATAGGTTACGTTATGTTACGTTATAGACGTATATAATGTTCCCACCGAGAAGTATGGACCGATACGCCAGAAATGTTGTGAAATACTGCATCCGAGATGTTAGCCTGCTTTAGGTTAGGATATATATCGCTGTAGACGTATATAATATTCCAACCGAGATGTACGGGACGACACGAACGGGATTCTGTAAAACATTGCCAGCGAGGGGCTAGATGGGATAGGTTAGGTTATGTTACGTTATAGACGTGTATAATGTTCCCACGGTGAAGTAGGGGCCGATACGCCAGGAATGGCGTAAAATGCTTCATCCGAGATGTTAGCCTGCCTTAGGTTAGGATATATATCGCTGTAGCCGTTTATAACGTCTCATCCGAGACGTACGGGACGACAGGGACGGGATTCTGTAAAACATTACCAGCGAGGGGCTAGATGGGTTAGGTTAGGTTGTGATACGTTATAGACGTATATAATGTTCCCACCGAGAAGTAGGGGACGATATGCCAGGAATGTTGTAAAATACTGCATCCGAGATGATAGCCTGCCTTAGGTTAGGATATATAACGCTATAGACGTATATAATATCCCAACCGAGACGTACGGGACGACACGAACGGGATTCTGTAAAACATTACCAGCGAGGGGCTAGATGGGTTAGGATAGGTTGTGATACGTTATAAACGTATATAATGTTCCCACCGAGAAGTAGGGTCCGGTATGCCAGGGATGTTGTAAAATACTGCATCCGAGATGATAGCTTGCCTTAGGTTAGGATATATAACGCTATAGACGTATATAATATCCCAACCGAGACGTACGGGACGACACGAACGGGATTCTGTGAAATATTACCAGCGAGGGGCTAGATGGGATAGGTTAGGTTATGTTACGTTATAGACGTATATAATTTTCCCACCGAGAAGTATGGGCCGATACGCGAGGAATGTTGTAAAATACTATATCCGAGAAGATAGCCTGCCTTAGGTTAGGATATATATCGCTGTAGCCGTTTATAACGTCTCATCCGAGACGTACGGGACGACAGGGACGGGATTCTGTAAAACATTACCAGCGAGGGGCTAGATGGGTTAGGTTAGGTTGTGATACGTTATAGACGTATATAATGTTCCCACCGAGAAGTAGGGGACGATATGCCAGGAATGTTGTAAAATACTGCATCCGAGATGATAGCCTGCCTTAGGTTAGGATATATAACGCTATAGACGTATATAATATCCCAACCGAGACGTACGGGACGACACGAACGGGATTCTGTGAAATATTACCAGCGAGGGGCTAGATGGGTTAGGTTAGATTATATTACGTTATAGACGTATATAATGTTCCCACCGAAAAGTATGGACCAATACGCCAGGAATGTTGTGAAATACTGCATCCGAGATGTTAGCCTGCCTTAGGTTAGGATATATATCGCTGTAGACGTTTATAATATCCCAACCGAGACGTACGGGACGTCACGAACGGTATTCTGTAAAAGATTACCAGCGAGGGACTAGATGTGTCAGGTTAGGTTATGTTACGTTATAGACCTATATAATGTTCCCACCGAGAAGTATGCTCCGATATGCCAGGAATGTTTTAAAATACTGCAACCGAGATGTTAGCCTGCCTTAGGTGAGGATACATAACGCTATAGACGTATATAATATCCCAACAGAGACGTACGGGACGACACGAACGGTATTGTGTAAAACATTACAGGCGAGGGACTAGATGTGTCAGGTTAGGTTATGTTACGTTATAGACGTATATAATGTTCCCACCGAGAAGTATGGGCCGATACGCCAGGAATGTTGTAAAATACTATATCCGAGAAGTTAGCCTGCCTTAGGTTAGGATATATATCGCTGTGGACGTTTATAATGTCTCATCCGAGACGTACGGGACGACAGGGACGGGATTCTGTAAAACATTACCAGCGAGGGGCTAGATGGGTTAGGATAGGTTGTGATACGTTATAAACGTATATAATGTTCCCACCGAGAAGTAGGGTCCGGTATGCCAGGGATGTTGTAAAATACTGCATCCGAGATGATAGCTTGCCTCAGGTTAGGATATATAACGCTATAGACGTATATAATATTCCAACCGAGATGTACGGGACGTCACGAACGGGATTCTGTAAAACATTGCCAACGAGGGGCTAGATGGGATAGGTTAGGTTATGTTACGTTACACACGTATATAATGTTCCCACCGAGAAGTATGGGCCGATACGCCAGGAATGTTGTAAAATACTGTATCCGAGAAGTTAGCCTGCCTTAGGTTAGTATATATATCGCTGTAGACGTTTATAATGCCTCATCCGAGACGTACGGGACGACAGGGACGGGATTCTGTAAAACATTACCAACGAGGGGCTAGATGGGTTAGGTTAGGTTGAGATACGTTATAAACGTATATAATGTTCCCACCGAGAAGTAGGGGCCGATATGCCAGGAATGTTGTAAAATACTGCATCCGAGATGATAGCTTGCCTTAGGTTAGGATATATAACGCTATAGACGTATATAATATTGCAACCGAGGTGTACGGGACGTCACGAACGGGATTCTGTAAAACATTGCCAACGAGGGGCTAGATGGGTTAGGATAGGTTGTGATACGTTATAAACGTATATAATGTTCCCACCGAGAAGTAGGGTCCGGTATGCCAGGGATGTTGTAAAATACTGCATCCGAGATGATAGCTTGCCTTAGGTTAGGATATATAACGCTATAGACGTATATAATATCCCAACCGAGACGTACGGGACGACACGAACGGGATTCTGTGAAATATTACCAGCGAGGGGCTAGATGGGATAGGTTAGGTTATGTTACGTTATAGACGTATATAATTTTCCCACCGAGAAGTATGGGCCGATACGCGAGGAATGTTGTAAAATACTATATCCGAGAAGATAGCCTGCCTTAGGTTAGGATATATATCGCTGTAGCCGTTTATAACGTCTCATCCGAGACGTACGGGACGACAGGGACGGGATTCTGTAAAACATTACCAGCGAGGGGCTAGATGGGTTAGGTTAGGTTGTGATACGTTATAGACGTATATAATGTTCCCACCGAGAAGTAGGGGACGATATGCCAGGAATGTTGTAAAATACTGCATCCGAGATGATAGCCTGCCTTAGGTTAGGATATATAACGCTATAGACGTATATAATATCCCAACCGAGACGTACGGGACGACACGAACGGGATTCTGTGAAATATTACCAGCGAGGGGCTAGATGGGTTAGGTTAGATTATATTACGTTATAGACGTATATAATGTTCCCACCGAAAAGTATGGACCAATACGCCAGGAATGTTGTGAAATACTGCATCCGAGATGTTAGCCTGCCTTAGGTTAGGATATATATCGCTGTAGACGTTTATAATATCCCAACCGAGACGTACGGGACGTCACGAACGGTATTCTGTAAAACATTACCAGCGAGGGACTAGATGTGTCAGGTTAGGTTATGTTACGTTATAGACCTATATAATGTTCCCACCGAGAAGTATGCTCCGATATGCCAGGAATGTTTTAAAATACTGCAACCGAGATGTTAGCCTGCCTTAGGTGAGGATACATAACGCTATAGACGTATATAATATCCCAACAGAGACGTACGGGACGACACGAACGGTATTGTGTAAAACATTACAGGCGAGGGACTAGATGTGTCAGGTTAGGTTATGTTACGTTATAGACGTATATAATGTTCCCACCGAGAAGTATGGGCCGATACGCCAGGAATGTTGTAAAATACTATATCCGAGAAGTTAGCCTGCCTTAGGTTAGGATATATATCGCTGTGGACGTTTATAATGTCTCATCCGAGACGTACGGGACGACAGGGACGGGATTCTGTAAAACATTACCAGCGAGGGGCTAGATGGGTTAGGATAGGTTGTGATACGTTATAAACGTATATAATGTTCCCACCGAGAAGTAGGGTCCGGTATGCCAGGGATGTTGTAAAATACTGCATCCGAGATGATAGCTTGCCTTAGGTTCGGATATATAACGCTATAGACGTATATAATATTCCAACCGAGATGTACGGGACGTCACGAACGGGATTCTGTAAAACATTGCCAACGAGGGGCTAGATGGGTTAGGTTAGGTTGAGACACGTTATAAACGTATATAATGTTCCAACCGAGAAGTAGGGGCCGATATGCCAGGAATGTTGTAAAATACTGCATCCGAGATGATAGCTTGCCTTAGGTTAGGATATATAACGCTATAGACGTATATAATATTGCAACCGAGGTGTACGGGACGTCACGAACGGGATTCTGTAAAACATTGCCAACGAGGGGCTAGATGGGATAGGTTAGGTTATGTTACGTTACACACGTATATAATGTTCCCACCGAGAAGTATGGGCCGATACGCCAGGAATGTTGTAAAATACTGCATCCGAGATGTTAGCCTGCCTTAGGTTAGGATATATATTGCTGTAGACGTTTATAATGTCCAAACCGAGACGTACGGGACGGCAGGAACGAGATACTGTAAAACATTACCAGCGAGGGGCTAGATGGGATAGGTTACGTTATGTTACGTTATAGACGTGTATAATGTTCCCACGGTGAAGTAGGGGCCGATACGCCAGGAATGGCGTAAAATGCTTCATCCGAGATGTTAGCCTGCCTTAGGTTAGGATATATATCGCTGTAGCCGTTTATAACGTCTCATCCGAGACGTACGGGACGACAGGGACGGGATTCTGTAAAACATTACCAGCGAGGGGCTAGATGGGTTAGGGGCTAGACGTATATAATGTTCCCACCGAGAAGTAGGGGACGATATGCCAGGAATGTTGTAAAATACTGCATCCGAGATGATAGCCTGCCTTAGGTTAGGATATATAACGCTATAGACGTATATAATATCCCAACCGAGACGTACGGGACGACACGAACGGGATTCTGTAAAACATTACCAGCGAGGGGCTAGATGGGTTAGGATAGGTTGTGATACGTTATAAACGTATATAATGTTCCCACCGAGAAGTAGGGTCCGGTATGCCAGGGATGTTGTAAAATACTGCATCCGAGATGATAGCTTGCCTTAGGTTAGGATATATAACGCTATAGACGTATATAATATCCCAACCGAGACGTACGGGACGACACGAACGGGATTCTGTGAAATATTACCAGCGAGGGGCTAGATGGGATAGGTTAGGTTATGTTACGTTATAGACGTATATAATTTTCCCACCGAGAAGTATGGGCCGATACGCGAGGAATGTTGTAAAATACTATATCCGAGAAGATAGCCTGCCTTAGGTTAGGATATATATCGCTGTAGCCGTTTATAACGTCTCATCCGAGACGTACGGGACGACAGGGACGGGATTCTGTAAAACATTACCAGCGAGGGGCTAGATGGGTTAGGTTAGGTTGTGATACGTTATAGACGTATATAATGTTCCCACCGAGAAGTAGGGGACGATATGCCAGGAATGTTGTAAAATACTGCATCCGAGATGATAGCCTGCCTTAGGTTAGGATATATAACGCTATAGACGTATATAATATCCCAACCGAGACGTACGGGACGACACGAACGGGATTCTGTGAAATATTACCAGCGAGGGGCTAGATGGGTTAGGTTAGATTATATTACGTTATAGACGTATATAATGTTCCCACCGAAAAGTATGGACCAATACGCCAGGAATGTTGTGAAATACTGCATCCGAGATGTTAGCCTGCCTTAGGTTAGGATATATATCGCTGTAGACGTTTATAATATCCCAACCGAGACGTACGGGACGTCACGAACGGTATTCTGTAAAACATTACCAGCGAGGGACTAGATGTGTCAGGTTAGGTTATGTTACGTTATAGACCTATATAATGTTCCCACCGAGAAGTATGCTCCGATATGCCAGGAATGTTTTAAAATACTGCAACCGAGATGTTAGCCTGCCTTAGGTGAGGATACATAACGCTATAGACGTATATAATATCCCAACAGAGACGTACGGGACGACACGAACGGTATTGTGTAAAACATTACAGGCGAGGGACTAGATGTGTCAGGTTAGGTTATGTTACGTTATAGACGTATATAATGTTCCCACCGAGAAGTATGGGCCGATACGCCAGGAATGTTGTAAAATACTATATCCGAGAAGTTAGCCTGCCTTAGGTTAGGATATATATCGCTGTGGACGTTTATAATGTCTCATCCGAGACGTACGGGACGACAGGGACGGGATTCTGTAAAACATTACCAGCGAGGGGCTAGATGGGTTAGGATAGGTTGTGATACGTTATAAACGTATATAATGTTCCCACCGAGAAGTAGGGTCCGGTATGCCAGGGATGTTGTAAAATACTGCATCCGAGATGATAGCTTGCCTTAGGTTCGGATATATAACGCTATAGACGTATATAATATTCCAACCGAGATGTACGGGACGTCACGAACGGGATTCTGTAAAACATTGCCAACGAGGTGCTAGATGGGATAGGTTAGGTTATGTTACGTTACAGACGTATATAATGTTCCCACCGAGAAGTATGGGCCGCTACGCCAGGAATGTTGTAAAATACTGCATCCGAGATGTTAGCCTGCCTTAGGTTAGGATATATATTGCTGTAGACGTTTATAATGTCCAAACCGAGACGTACGGGACGGCAGGAACGAGATACTGTAAAACATTACCAGCGAGGGGCTAGATGGGATAGGTTACGTTATGTTACGTTATAGACGTATATAATGTTCCCACCGAGAAGTATGGACCGATACGCCAGGAATGTTGTGAAATACTGCATCCGAGATGTTAGCCTGCCTTAGGTTAGGATATATATCGCTGTAGACGTATATAATATCCCAACCGAGATGTACGGGACGTCACGAACGGTATTCTGTAAAACATTACCAATGAGGGACTAGATGTGTCAGGTTAGGTTATGTTACGTTATAGACCTATATAATGTTCCCACCGAGAAGTATGGGCCGACATGCCAGGAATGTTGTAAAATACTGCAACCGAGATGTTAGCCTGCCTTAGGTTAGCATACATAACGCTATAGACGTATATAATGTCCAAACCGAGACGTACAGGACGGCAGGAACGAGATACTGTAAAACATTACCAGCGAGGGGCTAGATGGGATAGGTTACGTTATGTTACGTTATAGACGTATATAATGTTCCCACCGAGAAGTATGGACCGATACGCCAGGAATGTTGTGAAATAGTGCATCCGAGATGTTAGCCTGCCTTAGGTTAGGATATATTTCGCTGTAGACGTATCTAATATCCCAACCGAGATGTACGGGACGCCACGAACGGGATTCTGTAAAACATTGCCAACGAGGGGCTAGATGGGATAGGTTAGTTTGTGATACGTTATAGACGTATATAATGTTCCCACCGAGAAGTAGAGGCCGATCCTACAGAAATGTTGTGAAATACTATATCCGAGAAATTAGCCTGCCTTAGGTTAGGTTATATATCGCTGTAGACGTTTATAATATCCCAACCGAGACGTACGGGACGTCACGAACGGTATTCTGTAAAACATTACCAGCGAGGGGCTAGATGTGTCAGGTTAGGTTATGTTACGTTATAGACCTATATAATGTTCCCACCGAGAAGTGTGCGCCGATATGCCAGGAATGTTGTAAAATACTATATCCGAGAAGTTAGCCTGCCTTAGGTTAGGATATATATCGCTGTAGACGTTTATAACGTCTCATCCGAGACGTACGGGACGACAGGAACGGGATTCTGTAAAACATTACCAGCGAGGGGCTAGATGGGTTAGGATAGGTTGTGATACGTTATAAACGTATATAATGTTCCCACCGAGAAGTAGGGGCCGGTATGCCAGGGATGTTGTAAAATACTGCATCCGAGATGATAGCTTGACCTAGGTTAGGATATATAACGCTATAGACGAATATAATATTCCAACCGAGATGTACGGGACGCCACGAACGGGATTCTGTAAAACATTGCCAACGAGGGGCTAGATGGGATAGGTTAGGTTATGTTACGTTACACACGTATATAATGTTCCCACCGAGAAGTATGGGCCGATACGCCAGGAATGTTGTAGTATACTGCATCCGAGATGTTAGCCTGCCTTAGGTTAGGATATATATCGCTGTAGACGTATATAATATCCCAACCGAGATGTACGGGACGACACGAACGGGATTCTGTAAAACATTGCCAGCGAGGGGCTAGATGGGATAGGTTAGGTTATGTTACGTTATAGACATATATAATGTTCCCACCGAGAAGTAGAGGCCGATCCTACAGAAATGTTGTAAAATACTATATCCGAGAAATTAGCCTGCCTTAGGTTAGGATATATATCGCTGTAGACGTTTATAATATCCCAACCGAGACGAACGGGACGTCACGAACGGTATTCTGTAAAACATTACCAATGAGGGACTAGATGTGTCAGGTTAGGTTATGTTACGTTATAGACCTATATAATGTTCCCACCGAGAAGTATGGGCCGACATGCCAGGAATGTTGTAAAATACTGCATCCGAGATGATAGCTTGCCTTAGGTTAGGATATATAACGCTATAGACGTATATAATATTGCAACCGAGGTGTACGGGACGTCACGAACGGGATTCTGTAAAACATTGCCAACGAGGGGCTAGATGGGATAGGTTAGGTTATGTTACGTTACACACGTATATAATGTTCCCACCGAGAAGTATGGGCCGATACGCCAGGAATGTTGTAAAATACTGCATCCGAGATGTTAGCCTGCCTTAGGTTAGGATATATATTGCTGTAGACGTTTATAATGTCCAAACCGAGACGTACGGGACGGCAGGAACGAGATACTGTAAAACATTACCAGCGAGGGGCTAGATGGGATAGGTTACGTTATGTTACGTTATAGACGTATATAATGTTCCCACCGAGAAGTATGGACCGATACGCCAGAAATGTTGTGAAATACTGCATCCGAGATGTTAGCCTGCTTTAGGTTAGGATATATATCGCTGTAGACGTATATAATATTCCAACCGAGATGTACGGGACGACACGAACGGGATTCTGTAAAACATTGCCAGCGAGGGGCTAGATGGGATAGGTTAGGTTATGTTACGTTATAGACGTGTATAATGTTCCCACGGTGAAGTAGGGGCCGATACGCCAGGAATGGCGTAAAATGCTTCATCCGAGATGTTAGCCTGCCTTAGGTTAGGATATATATCGCTGTAGCCGTTTATAGCGTCTCATCCGAGACGTACGGGACGACAGGGACGGGATTCTGTAAAACATTACCAGCGAGGGGCTAGATGGGTTAGGTTAGGTTGTGATACGTTATAGACGTATATAATGTTCCCACCGAGAAGTAGGGGACGATATGCCAGGAATGTTGTAAAATACTGCATCCGAGATGATAGCCTGCCTTAGGTTAGGATATATAACGCTATAGACGTATATAATATCCCAACCGAGACGTACGGGACGACACGAACGGGATTCTGTAAAACATTACCAGCGAGGGGCTAGATGGGTTAGGATAGGTTGTGATACGTTATAAACGTATATAATGTTCCCACCGAGAAGTAGGGTCCGGTATGCCAGGGATGTTGTAAAATACTGCATCCGAGATGATAGCTTGCCTTAGGTTAGGATATATAACGCTATAGACGTATATAATATCCCAACCGAGACGTACGGGACGACACGAACGGGATTCTGTGAAATATTACCAGCGAGGGGCTAGATGGGATAGGTTAGGTTATGTTACGTTATAGACGTATATAATTTTCCCACCGAGAAGTATGGGCCGATACGCGAGGAATGTTGTAAAATACTATATCCGAGAAGATAGCCTGCCTTAGGTTAGGATATATATCGCTGTAGCCGTTTATAACGTCTCATCCGAGACGTACGGGACGACAGGGACGGGATTCTGTAAAACATTACCAGCGAGGGGCTAGATGGGTTAGGTTAGGTTGTGATACGTTATAGACGTATATAATGTTCCCACCGAGAAGTAGGGGACGATATGCCAGGAATGTTGTAAAATACTGCATCCGAGATGATAGCCTGCCTTAGGTTAGGATATATAACGCTATAGACGTATATAATATCCCAACCGAGACGTACGGGACGACACGAACGGGATTCTGTGAAATATTACCAGCGAGGGGCTAGATGGGTTAGGTTAGATTATATTACGTTATAGACGTATATAATGTTCCCACCGAAAAGTATGGACCAATACGCCAGGAATGTTGTGAAATACTGCATCCGAGATGTTAGCCTGCCTTAGGTTAGGATATATATCGCTGTAGACGTTTATAATATC
Source organism: Xylocopa violacea (assembly GCA_963969225.1). Taxonomy (NCBI): domain Eukaryota; kingdom Metazoa; phylum Arthropoda; class Insecta; order Hymenoptera; family Apidae; genus Xylocopa; species Xylocopa violacea. The sequence goes on from CAXAJV010000807.1 coordinate 1,098,756, forward strand.
CCAACCGAGACGTACGGGACGTCACGAACGGTATTCTGTAAAACATTACCAGCGAGGGACTAGATGTGTCAGGTTAGGTTATGTTACGTTATAGACCTATATAATGTTCCCACCGAGAAGTATGCTCCGATATGCCAGGAATGTTTTAAAATACTGCAACCGAGATGTTAGCCTGCCTTAGGTGAGGATACATAACGCTATAGACGTATATAATATCCCAACAGAGACGTACGGGACGACACGAACGGTATTGTGTAAAACATTACAGGCGAGGGACTAGATGTGTCAGGTTAGGTTATGTTACGTTATAGACGTATATAATGTTCCCACCGAGAAGTATGGGCCGATACGCCAGGAATGTTGTAGAATACTATATCCGAGAAGTTAGCCTGCCTTAGGTTAGGATATATATCGCTGTGGACGTTTATAATGTCTCATCCGAGACGTACGGGACGACAGGGACGGGATTCTGTAAAACATTACCAGCGAGGGGCTAGATGGGTTAGGATAGGTTGTGATACGTTATAAACGTATATAATGTTCCCACCGAGAAGTAGGGTCCGGTATGCCAGGGATGTTGTAAAATACTGCATCCGAGATGATAGCTTGCCTCAGGTTAGGATATATAACGCTATAGACGTATATAATATTCCAACCGAGATGTACGGGACGTCACGAACGGGATTCTGTAAAACATTGCCAACGAGGGGCTAGATGGGATAGGTTAGGTTATGTTACGTTACACACGTATATAATGTTCCCACCGAGAAGTATGGGCCGATACGCCAGGAATGTTGTAAAATACTGTATCCGAGAAGTTAGCCTGCCTTAGGTTAGTATATATATCGCTGTAGACGTTTATAATGCCTCATCCGAGACGTACGGGACGACAGGGACGGGATTCTGTAAAACATTACCAGCGAGGGGCTAGATGGGTTAGGTTAGGTTGAGATACGTTATAAACGTATATAATGTTCCCACCGAGAAGTAGGGGCCGATATGCCAGGAATGTTGTAAAATACTGCATCCGAGATGATAGCTTGCCTTAGGTTAGGATATATAACGCTATAGACGTATATAATATTGCAACCGAGGTGTACGGGACGTCACGAACGGGATTCTGTAAAACATTGCCAACGAGGGGCTAGATGGGATAGGTTAGGTTATGTTACGTTACACACGTATATAATGTTCCCACCGAGAAGTATGGGCCGATACGCCAGGAATGTTGTAAAATACTGCATCCGAGATGTTAGCCTGCCTTAGGTTAGGATATATATATTGCTGTAGACGTTTATAATGTCCAAACCGAGACGTACGGGACGGCAGGAACGAGATACTGTAAAACATTACCAGCGAGGGGCTAGATGGGATAGGTTACGTTATGTTACGTTATAGACGTATATAATGTTCCCACCGAGAAGTATGGACCGATACGCCAGAAATGTTGTGAAATACTGCATCCGAGATGTTAGCCTGCTTTAGGTTAGGATATATATCGCTGTAGACGTATATAATATCCCAACCGAGATGTACGGGACGACACGAACGGGATTCTGTAAAACATTGCCAGCGAGGGGCTAGATGGGATAGGTTAGGTTATGTTACGTTATAGACGTGTATAATGTTCCCACGGTGAAGTAGGGGCCGATACGCCAGGAATGGCGTAAAATGCTTCATCCGAGATGTTAGCCTGCCTTAGGTTAGGATATATATTGCTGTAGACGTTTATAATGTCCCAACCGAGACGTACGGGACGGCAGGAACGGGATACTGTAAAACATTACCAGCGAGGGGCTAGATGGGATAGGTTACGTTATGTTACGTTATAGACGTATATAATGTTCCCACCGAGAAGTATGGACCGATACGCCAGAAATGTTGTGAAATACTGCATCCGAGATGTTAGCCTGCTTTAGGTTAGGATATATATCGCTGTAGACGTATATAATATCCCAACCGAGATGTACGGGACGACACGAACGGGATTCTGTAAAACATTGCCAGCGAGGGGCTAGATGGGATAGGTTAGGTTATGTTACGTTATAGACGTGTATAATGTTCCCACGGTGAAGTAGGGGCCGATACGCCAGGAATGGCGTAAAATGCTTCATCCGAGATGTTAGCCTGCCTTAGGTTAGGATATATATTGCTGTAGACGTTTATAATGTCCCAACCGAGACGTACGGGACGGCAGGAACGGGATACTGTAAAACATTGCCAACGAGGGGCTAGATGGGATAGGTTAGGTTATGTTACGTTACACACGTACATAATGTTCCCACCGAGAAGTATGGCCCGATACGCCAGGAATGTTGTAATATACTGCATCCGAGATGTTAGCCTGCCTTAGGTTAGGTATATAACGCTAGAGACATATATAATATCCCAACCGAGACGTACGGGACGACACGAACGGGATTCTGTGAAATATTACCAGCGAGGGGCTAGATGGGATAGGTTAGGTTATGTTACGTTATAGACGTATATAATGTTCCCGCCGAGAAGTATGGGCCGATACGCCAGGAATGTTGTAAAATACTATATCCGAGAAGTTAGCCTGCCTTAGGTTAGGATATATATCGCTGTAGACGTTTATAATGTCTCATCCGAGACGTACGGGCCGACAGGGACGGGATTCTGTAAAACATTACCAGCGAGGGGGTTGATGGGTTAGGTTAGGTTGTGATACGTTATAGACGTTTATAATGTTCCCACCGAGAAGTATGGGCCGATACGCCAGGAATGTTGTAAAATACTGCATCCGAGATGTTAGCCTGCCTTAGGTTAGGTATATAACGCTAGAGACGTATATAATATCCCAACCGAAATGTACGGGACAACACGAACGGGATTCTGTAAAACATTGCCAACGAGGGGCTAGATGGGATAGGTTAGGTTATGTTAAGTTATAGACGTGTATAATGTTCCCACGGTGAAGTAGGGGACGATATGCCAGGAATGTTGTAAAATACTGCATCCGAGATGATAGCCTGCCTTAGGTTAGGATATATAACGCTACAGACGTATATAATATCCCATCCGAGATGTACCGGACGACACGAACGGGATTCTGTAAAATATTACCAGCGAGGGGCTAGATGGGTTAGGTTAGGGTATGTTAAGTTATAGACGTGTATAATGTTCCCACGGTGAAGTAGGGGCCGATACGCCAGGAATGGCGTAAAATACTTCATCCGAGATGTTAGCCTGCCTTAGGTTAGGATATATATTCCTGTAGACGTTTATAATGTCCCAACCGAGACGTACGGGACGGCAGGAACGGGATACTGTAAAACATTACCAGCGAGGGGCTAGATGGGGTAGGTTACGTTATAGACGTAAATAATGTTCCCACCGAGAAGTATGGGCCGATACGCCAGGAATGTTGTGAAATACTGCATCCGAGATGTTAGCTTGCCATAGGTTAGGTATATAACGCTAGAGACGTATATAATATCCCAACCGAGATGTACGGGACGACACGAACGGGATTGTGTAAGACATTGCCAACGAGGGGCTAGATGGGATAGGTTAGGTTATGTTACGTTATAGACGTTTATAATGTTCCCACCGAGAAGTATGGGCCGATAAGCCAGGAATGGAGTAAAATACTTCACCCGAGATGTTAGCCTGCCTTAGGTTAGGATATATATTGCTGTAGACGTTTATAATGTCCAAACCGAGACGTACGGGACGGCAGGAACGAGATACTGTAAAACATTACCAGCGAGGGGCTAGATGGGATAGGTTACGTTATGTTACGTTATAGACGTATATAATGTTCCCACCGAGAAGTATGGACCGATACGCCAGAAATGTTGTGAAATACTGCATCCGAGATGTTAGCCTGCTTTAGGTTAGGATATATATCGCTGTAGACGTATATAATATTCCAACCGAGATGTACGGGACGACACGAACGGGATTCTGTAAAACATTGCCAGCGAGGGGCTAGATGGGATAGGTTAGGTTATGTTACGTTATAGACGTGTATAATGTTCCCACGGTGAAGTAGGGGCCGATACGCCAGGAATGGCGTAAAATGCTTCATCCGAGATGTTAGCCTGCCTTAGGTTAGGATATATATCGCTGTAGCCGTTTATAACGTCTCATCCGAGACGTACGGGACGACAGGGACGGGATTCTGTAAAACATTACCAGCGAGGGGCTAGATGGGTTAGGTTAGGTTGTGATACGTTATAGACGTATATAATGTTCCCACCGAGAAGTAGGGGACGATATGCCAGGAATGTTGTAAAATACTGCATCCGAGATGATAGCCTGCCTTAGGTTAGGATATATAACGCTATAGACGTATATAATATCCCAACCGAGACGTACGGGACGACACGAACGGGATTCTGTAAAACATTACCAGCGAGGGGCTAGATGGGTTAGGATAGGTTGTGATACGTTATAAACGTATATAATGTTCCCACCGAGAAGTAGGGTCCGGTATGCCAGGGATGTTGTAAAATACTGCATCCGAGATGATAGCTTGCCTTAGGTTAGGATATATAACGCTATAGACGTATATAATATCCCAACCGAGACGTACGGGACGACACGAACGGGATTCTGTGAAATATTACCAGCGAGGGGCTAGATGGGATAGGTTAGGTTATGTTACGTTATAGACGTATATAATTTTCCCACCGAGAAGTATGGGCCGATACGCGAGGAATGTTGTAAAATACTATATCCGAGAAGATAGCCTGCCTTAGGTTAGGATATATATCGCTGTAGCCGTTTATAACGTCTCATCCGAGACGTACGGGACGACAGGGACGGGATTCTGTAAAACATTACCAGCGAGGGGCTAGATGGGTTAGGTTAGGTTGTGATACGTTATAGACGTATATAATGTTCCCACCGAGAAGTAGGGGACGATATGCCAGGAATGTTGTAAAATACTGCATCCGAGATGATAGCCTGCCTTAGGTTAGGATATATAACGCTATAGACGTATATAATATCCCAACCGAGACGTACGGGACGACACGAACGGGATTCTGTGAAATATTACCAGCGAGGGGCTAGATGGGTTAGGTTAGATTATATTACGTTATAGACGTATATAATGTTCCCACCGAAAAGTATGGACCAATACGCCAGGAATGTTGTGAAATACTGCATCCGAGATGTTAGCCTGCCTTAGGTTAGGATATATATCGCTGTAGACGTTTATAATATCCCAACCGAGACGTACGGGACGTCACGAACGGTATTCTGTAAAAGATTACCAGCGAGGGACTAGATGTGTCAGGTTAGGTTATGTTACGTTATAGACCTATATAATGTTCCCACCGAGAAGTATGCTCCGATATGCCAGGAATGTTTTAAAATACTGCAACCGAGATGTTAGCCTGCCTTAGGTGAGGATACATAACGCTATAGACGTATATAATATCCCAACAGAGACGTACGGGACGACACGAACGGTATTGTGTAAAACATTACAGGCGAGGGACTAGATGTGTCAGGTTAGGTTATGTTACGTTATAGACGTATATAATGTTCCCACCGAGAAGTATGGGCCGATACGCCAGGAATGTTGTAAAATACTATATCCGAGAAGTTAGCCTGCCTTAGGTTAGGATATATATCGCTGTGGACGTTTATAATGTCTCATCCGAGACGTACGGGACGACAGGGACGGGATTCTGTAAAACATTACCAGCGAGGGGCTAGATGGGTTAGGATAGGTTGTGATACGTTATAAACGTATATAATGTTCCCACCGAGAAGTAGGGTCCGGTATGCCAGGGATGTTGTAAAATACTGCATCCGAGATGATAGCTTGCCTCAGGTTAGGATATATAACGCTATAGACGTATATAATATTCCAACCGAGATGTACGGGACGTCACGAACGGGATTCTGTAAAACATTGCCAACGAGGGGCTAGATGGGATAGGTTAGGTTATGTTACGTTACACACGTATATAATGTTCCCACCGAGAAGTATGGGCCGATACGCCAGGAATGTTGTAAAATACTGTATCCGAGAAGTTAGCCTGCCTTAGGTTAGTATATATATCGCTGTAGACGTTTATAATGCCTCATCCGAGACGTACGGGACGACAGGGACGGGATTCTGTAAAACATTACCAACGAGGGGCTAGATGGGTTAGGTTAGGTTGAGATACGTTATAAACGTATATAATGTTCCCACCGAGAAGTAGGGGCCGATATGCCAGGAATGTTGTAAAATACTGCATCCGAGATGATAGCTTGCCTTAGGTTAGGATATATAACGCTATAGACGTATATAATATTGCAACCGAGGTGTACGGGACGTCACGAACGGGATTCTGTAAAACATTGCCAACGAGGGGCTAGATGGGATAGGTTAGGTTATGTTACGTTACACACGTATATAATGTTCCCACCGAGAAGTATGGGCCGATACGCCAGGAATGTTGTAAAATACTGCATCCGAGATGTTAGCCTGCCTTAGGTTAGGATATATATCGCTGTAGACGTATATAATATCCCAACCGAGATGTACGGGACGACACGAACGGGATTCTGTAAAACATTGCCAGCGAGGGGCTAGATGGGATAGGTTAGGTTATGTTACGTTATAGACGTGTATAATGTTCCCACGGTGAAGTAGGGGCCGATACGCCAGGAATGGCGTAAAATGCTTCATCCGAGATGTTAGCCTGCCTTAGGTTAGGATATATATTGCTGTAGACGTTTATAATGTCCCAACCGAGACGTACGGGACGGCAGGAACGGGATACTGTAAAACATTGCCAACGAGGGGCTAGATGGGATAGGTTAGGTTATGTTACGTTACACACGTACATAATGTTCCCACCGAGAAGTATGGCCCGATACGCCAGGAATGTTGTAATATACTGCATCCGAGATGTTAGCCTGCCTTAGGTTAGGTATATAACGCTAGAGACATATATAATATCCCAACCGAGACGTACGGGACGACACGAACGGGATTCTGTGAAATATTACCAGCGAGGGGCTAGATGGGATAGGTTAGGTTATGTTACGTTATAGACGTATATAATGTTCCCACCGAGAAGTATGGGCCGATACGCCAGGAATGTTGTAAAATACTATATCCGAGAAGTTAGCCTGCCTTAGCTTAGGATATATATCGCTGTAGACGTTTATAATGTCTCATCCGAGACGTACGGGCCGACAGGGACGGGATTCTGTAAAACATTACCAGCGAGGGGGTTGATGGGTTAGGTTAGGTTGTGATACGTTATAGACGTTTATAATGTTCCCACCGAGAAGTATGGGCCGATACGCCAGGAATGTTGTAAAATACTGCATCCGAGATGTTAGCCTGCCTTAGGTTAGGTATATAACGCTAGAGACGTATATAATATCCCAACCGAAATGTACGGGACGACACGAACGGGATTCTGTAAAACATTGCCAACGAGGGGCTAGATGGGATAGGTTAGGTTATGTTAAGTTATAGACGTGTATAATGTTCCCACGGTGAAGTAGGGGACGATATGCCAGGAATGTTGTAAAATACTGCATCCGAGATGATAGCCTGCCTTAGGTTAGGATATATAACGCTACAGACGTATATAATATCCTATCCGAGATGTACCGGACGACACGAACGGGATTCTGTAAAATATTACCAGCGAGGGGCTAGATGGGTTAGGTTAGGGTATGTTAAGTTATAGACGTGTATAATGTTCCCACGGTGAAGTAGGGGCCGATACGCCAGGAATGGCGTAAAATACTTCATCCGAGATGTTAGCCTGCCTTAGGTTAGGATATATATTCCTGTAGACGTTTATAATGTCCCAACCGAGACGTACGGGACGGCAGGAACGGGATACTGTAAAACATTACCAGCGAGGGGCTAGATGGGGTAGGTTACGTTATAGACGTAAATAATGTTCCCACCGAGAAGTATGGGCCGATACGCCAGGAATGTTGTGAAATACTGCATCCGAGATGTTAGCTTGCCATAGGTTAGGTATATAACGCTAGAGACGTATAAAATATCCCAACCGAGATGTACGGGACGACACGAACGGGATTGTGTAAGACATTGCCAACGAGGGGCTAGATGGGATAGGTTAGGTTATGTTACGTTATAGACGTTTATAATGTTCCCACCGAGAAGTATGGGCCGATAAGCCAGGAATGGAGTAAAATACTTCATCCGAGATGTTAGCCTGCCTTAGGTTAGGATATATATTGCTGTAGACGTTTATAATGTCCCAACCGAGACGTACGGGTCGGCAGGAACGGGATACTGTGAAATATTACCAGCGAGGGGCTAGATGGGTTAGGTTAGGTTGTGATACGTTATAGACGTATATAATGTTCCCACCGAGAAGTAGGGGGCGATATGCCAGGAATGTTGTAAAATACTGCATCCGAAATGATAGCCTGCCTTAGGTTAGGATATATATTGCTGTAGACGTATATAACATCCCAACCGAGACGTACGGGACGACACGAACGGGATTCTGTGAAATATTACCAGCGAGGGGCTAGATGGGTTAGGTTAGGTTATGTTACGTTATAGACGTATACAATGTTCCCACCGCGAAGTATGGGCCGATACGCCAGGAATGTTGTAAAATAATATATCCGAGAAGTTAGGCTGCCTTAGGTTAGGATATGTATCGCTGTAGACGTTTATAATGTCTCTTCCGAGACGTACGGGACGACAGGGACGGGATTCTGTAAAACATTACCAGCGAGGGGCTAGATGGGTTAGGTTAGGTTGTGATACGTTATAGACGTTTATAATGTTCCCACCGAGAAGTATGGGCCGATACGCAAGGAATGTTGTGAAATACTGCATCCGAGATGTTAGCCTGCCTTAGGTTAGGTATGTAACGCTAGAGACGTATATAATATCCCAACCGAGATGTACGGGACGACACGAACGGGATTCTGTAAAACATTGCCAACGAGGGGCTAGATGGGTTAGGTTAGGTTATGTTAAGTTATAGACGTGTATAATGTTCCCACGGTGAAGTAGGGGCCGATACGCCAGGAATGGAGTAAAATACTTCATCCGAGATGTTAGCCTGCCTTAGGTTAGGAAATATATTGCTGTAGACGTTTATAATGTCCCAACCGAAACGTACGGGACAGCAGGAACGGGATACTGTAAAACATTACCAGCGAGGGGCTAGATGGGTTAGGTTAGGTTGTGATACGTTATAGAAGTATATAATGTTCCCACCGAGAAATAGTGGCCGATATGCCAGGAATGTTGTAAAATACTGCATTCGAGATGATAGCCTGCCTTAAGTTACGATATATAACGCTATAGACGTATATAATATCCCATCCGAGACGTACGGGTCGACAAGAACGGGATTCTGTAAAATATTACCAGCGAGGGGCTAGATGGGTTGGGTTAGGCTATGTTACGTTATAGACGTATATAGTGTTCCTACCGAGAAATAGGGGCCGATACGGCAGGAATGTTGTGAAATACTGCATCCGAGATGTTAGCCTGCCTTAGGTTAGGATATATATCGCTGTAGACGTATATAATATCCCAACCGAGATGTACGGGACGACACGAACGGGATTCTGTAAAACATTGCCAGCGAGGGGCTAGATGGGATAGGTTAGGTTATGTTACGTTATAGACATATATAATGTTCCCACCGAGAAGTAGAGGCCGATACTACAGAAATGTTGTAAAATACTATATCCGAGAAATTAGCCTGCCTTAGGTTAGTATATATATCGCTGTAGACGTTTATAATATCCCAACCGAGACGTACGGGACGTCACGAACGGTATTCTGTAAAACATTACCAATGAGGGACTAGATGTGTCAGGTTAGGTTATGTTACGTTATAGACGTATATAATGTTCCCACCGAGAAGTATGGACCAATACGCCAGGAATGTTGTGAAATTCTGCATCCGAGATGTTAGCCTGCCTTAGGTTAGGATATATATCGCTGTAGACGTTTATAATATCCCAACCGAGACGTACGGGACGTCACGAACGGTATTCTGTAAAACATTACCAGCGAGGGACTAGATGTGTCAGGTTAGGTTATGTTACGTTATAGACGTATATAATGTTCCCACCGAGAAGTATGCTCCGATATGCCAGGAATGTTTTAAAATACTGCAACCGAGATGTTAGCCTGCCTTAGGTTAGGATACATAACGCTATAGACGTATATAATATCCCAACAGAGACGTACGGGACGACACGAACGGGATTCTGTAAAACATTACCAGCGAGGGGCTAGACGGGTTAGGTTAGATTATATTACGTTATAGACGTATATAATGTTCCCACCGAGAAGTATGGGCCGATACGCCAGGAATGTTGTAAAATACTATATCCGAGAAGTTAGCCTGCCTTAGGTTAGGATATATATCGCTGTGGACGTTTACAATGTCTCATCCGAGACGTACGAGACGACAGGGACGGGATTCTGTAAAACATTACCAGCGAGGGGCTAGATGGGTTAGGATAGGTTGTGATACGTTATAAACGTATATAATGTTCCCACCGAGAAGTAGGGGCCGGTATGCCAGGGATGTTGTAAAATACTGCATCCGAGATGATAGCTTGCCTTAGGTTAGGATATATATTGCTGTAGACGTTTATAATGTCCCAACCGAGACGTACGGGTCGGCAGGAACGGGATACTGTGAAACATTACCAGCGAGGGGCTAGATGGGTTAGGTTAGGTTGTGATACGTTATAAACGTATATAATGTTCCCACCGAGAAGTAGGGGCCGATATGCCAGGAATGTTGTAAAATACTGCATCCGAGATGATAGCTTGCCTTACGTTAGGATATATAACGCTATAGACGTATATAATATTCCAACCGAGATGTACGGGACGTCACGAACGGGATTCTGTAAAACATTGCCAACGAGGGGCTAGATGGGATAGGTTAGGTTATGTTACGTTACACACGTATATAATGTTCCCACCGAGAAGTATGGGTCGATACGCCAGGAATGTTGTAAAATACTGCATCCGAGATGTTAGCCTGCCTTAGGTTAGGATATATATTGCTGTAGACGTTTATAATGTCCAAACCGAGACGTACGGGACGGCAGGAACGAGATACTGTAAAACATTACCAGCGAGGGGCTAGATGGGATAGGTTACGTTATGTTACGTTATAGACGTATATAATGTTCCCACCGAGAAGTATGGACCAATACGCCAGGAATGTTGTGAAATTCTGCATCCGAGATGTTAGCCTGCCTTAGGTTAGGATATATATCGCTGTAGACGTTTATAATATCCCAACCGAGACGTACGGGACGTCACGAACGGTATTCTGTAAAACATTACCAGCGAGGGACTAGATGTGTCAGGTTAGGTTATGTTACGTTATAGACGTATATAATGTTCCCACCGAGAAGTATGCTCCGATATGCCAGGAATGTTTTAAAATACTGCAACCGAGATGTTAGCCTGCCTTAGGTTAGGATACATAACGCTATAGTCGTATATAATATCCCAACAGAGACGTACGGGACGACACGAACGGGATTCTGTAAAACATTACCAGCGAGGGGCTAGACGGGTTAGGTTAGATTATATTACGTTATAGACGTATATAATGTTCCCACCGAGAAGTATGGGCCGATACGCCAGGAATGTTGTAAAACACTATATCCGAGTAGTTAGCCTGCCTTCGGTTGGGATATATATCGCTGTGGACGTTTATAATGTCTCATCCGAGACGTACGGGACGACAGGGACGGGATTCTGTAAAACATTACCAGCGAGGAGCTAGATGGGTTAGGATAGGCTGTGATACGTTATAAACGTACATAATGTTCCCACCGAGAAGTAGGGGCCGGTATGCCAGGGATGTTGTAAAATACTGCATCCGAGATGATAGCTTGCCTTAGGTTAGGATATATATTGCTGTAGACGTTTATAATGTACCAACCGAGACGTACGGGTCGGCAGGAACGGGATACTGTGAAACATTACCAGCGAGGGGCTAGATGGGTTAGGTTAGGTTGTGATACGTTATAAACGTATATAATGTTCCCACCGAGAAGTAGGGGCCGATATGCCAGGAATGTTGTAAAATACTGCATCCGAGATGATAGCTTGCCTTAGGTTAGGATATATAACGCTATAGACGTATATAATATTCCAACCGAGATGTACGGGACGTCACGAACGGGATTCTGTAAAACATTGCCAACTAGGGGCTAGATGGGATAGGTTAGGTTATGTTACGTTACACACGTATATAATGTTCCCACCGAGAAGTATGGGCCGATACGCCAGGAATGTTGTAAAATACTGCATCCGAGATGATAGCCTGCCTTAGGTTAGGATATATAACGCTATAGACGTATATAATATCCCAACCGAGACGTACGGGACGACACGAACGGGATTCTGTGAAATATTACCAGCGAGGGGCTAGATGGGTTAGGTTAGATTATATTACGTTATAGACGTATATAATGTTCCCACCGAAAAGTATGGACCAATACGCCAGGAATGTTGTGAAATACTGCATCCGAGATGTTAGCCTGCCTTAGGTTAGGATATATATCGCTGTAGACGTTTATAATATCCCAACCGAGACGTACGGGACGTCACGAACGGTATTCTGTAAAACATTACCAGCGAGGGACTAGATGTGTCAGGTTAGGTTATGTTACGTTATAGACCTATATAATGTTCCCACCGAGAAGTATGCTCCGATATGCCAGGAATCTTTTAAAATACTGCAACCGAGATGTTAGCCTGCCTTAGGTGAGGATACATAACGCTATAGACGTATATAATATCCCAACAGAGACGTACGGGACGACACGAACGGTATTGTGTAAAACATTACCAGCGAGGGACTAGATGTGTCAGGTTAGGTTATGTTACGTTATAGACGTATATAATGTTCCCACCGAGAAGTATGGGCCGATACGCCAGGAATGTTGTAAAATACTATATCCGAGAAGTTAGCCTGCCTTAGGTTAGGATATATATCGCTGTGGACGTTTATAATGTCTCATCCGAGACGTACGGGACGACAGGGACGGGATTCTGTAAAACATTACCAGCGAGGGGCTAGATGGGTTAGGATAGGTTGTGATACGTTATAAACGTATATAATGTTCCCACCGAGAAGTAGGGTCCGGTATGCCAGGGATGTTGTAAAATACTGAATCCGAGATGATAGCTTGCCTCAGGTTAGGATATATAACGCTATAGACGTATATAATATTCCAACCGAGATGTACGGGACGTCACGAACGGGATTCTGTAAAACATTGCCAACGAGGGGCTAGATGGGATAGGTTAGGTTATGTTACGTTACACACGTATATAATGTTCCCACCGAGAAGTATGGGCCGATACGCCAGGAATGTTGTAAAATACTGTATCCGAGAAGTTAGCCTGCCTTAGGTTAGTATATATATCGCTGTAGACGTTTATAATGCCTCATCCGAGACGTACGGGACGACAGGGACGGGATTCTGTAAAACATTACCAGCGAGGGGCTAGATGGGTTAGGTTAGGTTGAGATACGTTATAAACGTATATAATGTTCCCACCGAGAAGTAGGGGCCGATATGCCAGGAATGTTGTAAAATACTGTATCCGAGATGATAGCTTGCCTTAGGTTAGGATATATAACGCTATAGACGTATATAATATTGCAACCGAGGTGTACGGGACGTCACGAACGGGATTCTGTAAAACATTGCCAACGAGGGGCTAGATGGGATAGGTTAGGTTATGTTACGTTACACACGTATATAATGTTCCCACCGAGAAGTATGGGCCGATACGCCAGGAATGTTGTAAAATACTGCATCCGAGATGTTAGCCTGCCTTAGGTTAGGATATATATTGCTGTAGACGTTTATAATGTCCAAACCGAGACGTACGGGACGGCAGGAACGAGATACTGTAAAACATTACCAGCGAGGGGCTAGATGGGATAGGTTACGTTATGTTACGTTATAGACGTATATAATGTTCCCACCGAGAAGTATGGACCGATACGCCAGAAATGTTGTGAAATACTGCATCCGAGATGTTAGCCTGCTTTAGGTTAGGATATATATCGCTGTAGACGTATATAATATCCCAACCGAGATGTATGGGACGACACGAACGGGATTCTGTAAAACATTGCCAGCGAGGGGCTAGATGGGATAGGTTAGGTTATGTTACGTTATAGACGTGTATAATGTTCCCACGGTGAAGTAGGGGCCGATACGCCAGGAATGGCGTAAAATGCTTCATCCGAGATGTTAGCCTGCCTTAGGTTAGGATATATATTGCTGTAGACGTTTATAATGTCCCAACCGAGACGTACGGGACGGCAGGAACGGGATACTGTAAAACATTGCCAACGAGGGGCTAGATGGGATAGGTTAGGTTATGTTACGTTACACACGTACATAATGTTCCCACCGAGAAGTATGGCCCGATACGCCAGGAATGTTGTAATATACTGCATCCGAGATGTTAGCCTGCCTTAGGTTAGGTATATAACGCTAGAGACATATATAATATCCCAACCGAGACGTACGGGACGACACGAACGGGATTCTGTGAAATATTACCAGCGAGGGGCTAGATGGGATAGGTTAGGTTATGTTACGTTATAGACGTATATAATGTTCCCACCGAGAAGTATGGGCCGATACGCCAGGAATGTTGTAAAATACTATATCCGAGAAGTTAGCCTGCCTTAGGTTAGGATATATATCGCTGTAGATGTTTATAATGTCTCATCCGAGACGTACGGGCCGACAGGGACGGGATTCTGTAAAACATTACCAGCGAGGGGGTTGATGGGTTAGGTTAGGTTGTGATACGTTATAGACGTTTATAATGTTCCCACCGAGAAGTATGGGCCGATACGCCAGGAATGTTGTAAAATACTGCATCCGAGATGTTAGCCTGCCTTAGGTTAGGATATATATTCCTGTAGACGTTTATAATGTCCCAACCGAGACGTACGGGACGGCAGGAACGGGATACTGTAAAACATTACCAGCGAGGGGCTAGATGGGGTAGGTTACGTTATAGACGTAAATAATGTTCCCACCGAGAAGTATGGGCCGATACGCCAGGAATGTTGTGAAATACTGCATCCGAGATGTCAGCTTGCCATAGGTTAGGTATATAACGCTAGAGACGTATATAATATCCCAACCGAGATGTACGGGACGACACGAACGGGATTGTGTAAGACATTGCCAACGAGGGGCTAGATGGGATAGGTTAGGTTATGTTACGTTATAGACGTTTATAATGTTCCCACCGAGAAGTATGGGCCGATAAGCCAGGAATGGAGTAAAATACTTCATCCGAGATGTTAGCCTGCCTTAGGTTAGGATATATATTGCTGTAGACGTTTATAATGTCCCAACCGAGACGTACGGGTCGGCAGGAACGGGATACTGTGAAATATTACCAGCGAGGGGCTAGATGGGTTAGGTTAGGTTATGTTACGTTATAGACGTATACAATGTTCCCACCGCGAAGTATGGGCCGATACGCCAGGAATGTTGTAAAATAATATATCCGAGAAGTTAGGCTGCCTTAGGTTAGGATATATATCGCTGTAGACGTTTATAATGTCTCTTCCGAGACGTACGGGACGACAGGGACGGGATTCTGTAAAACATTACCAGCGAGGGGCTAGATGGGTTAGGTTAGGTTGTGATACGTTATAGACGTTTATAATGTTCCCACCGAGAAGTATGGGCCGATACGCAAGGAATGTTGTGAAATACTGCATCCGAGATGTTAGCCTGCCTTAGGTTAGGTATGTAACGCTAGAGACGTATATAATATCCCAACCGAGATGTACGGGACGACACGAACGGGATTCTGTAAAACATTGCCAACGAGGGGCTAGATGGGTTAGGTTAGGTTATGTTAAGTTATAGACGTGTATAATGTTCCCACGGTGAAGTAGGGGCCGATACGCCAGGAATGGAGTAAAATACTTCATCCGAGATGTTAGCCTGCCTTAGGTTAGGAAATATATTGCTGTAGACGTTTATAATGTCCCAACCGAAACGTACGGGACGGCAGGAACGGGATACTGTAAAACATTACCAGCGAGGGGCTAGATGGGTTAGGTTAGGTTGTGATACGTTATAGAAGTATATAATGTTCCCACCGAGAAATAGTGGCCGATATGCCAGGAATGTTGTAAAATACTGCATTCGAGATGTTAGCCTGCCTTAGGTTAGGATATATATTGCTGTAGACGTTTATAATATCTCAACCGAGACGTACGGGACGACAGGAACGGAATACTGTAAAACATTACCAGCGAGGGGCTAGATGTGTTAGGTTAGGTTATATTAAGTTATAGACGAATATAATGTTCCCACCGAGAAGTAGAGGCCGATGCGCCAGGAATGCTGTAAAATACTGCAACCGAGATGATAGCCTGCCTTAAGTTACGATATATAACGCTATAGACGTATATAATATCCCATCCGAGACGTACGGGTCGACAAGAACGGGATTCTGTAAAATATTACCAGCGAGGGGCTAGATGGGTTGGGTTAGGCTATGTTACGTTATAGACGTATATAGTGTTCCCACCGAGAAATAGGGGCCGATACGGCAGGAATATTGTAAAATACTGCAACCGAGATGTTAGCCTGCCTTAGGTTAGGATACATAACGCTATAGGCGTATATAATATCCCAACCGAGACGTACGGGACGACACGAACGGGATTCTGTAAAACATTACCAGCGAGGGTCTAGATGGGTTAGGTTAGATTATATTACGTTATAGACGTATATAATGTTCCCACCGAGAAGTAGATGCCGATCCTACAGAAATGTTGTAAAATACTATATCCGAGAAGTTAGCCTGCCTTAGGTTAGGATATATATCGCTGTAGACGTATATAATATCCCAACCGACATGTACGGGACGTCACGAACGGGATTCTGTAAAACATTGCCAACGAGGGGCTAGATGGGAGAGGTTAGGTTATGTTACGTTACAGACGTATATAATGTTCCCACCGAGAAGTAGGGGCCGATACTCCAAGAATGTTGTAAAATACTACATCCGAGATGTTAGCCTGCCTTACGTTAGGATATATATCGCTGTAGACGTATATAACATCCCAACCGAGATGTACGGGACGACAGGAACGGGATTCTGCAAAACATTACCAGCGAGGGGCTAGATGGGTTAGGTTAGGTTATGTTACGTTATAGACGTGTATTATGTTCCCACCGAGAAGTAGAGCCGATACGCTAGGAATGTTGAAAATGCTGCATCCGAGATGTTAGCCTGCCTTAGGTTAGGATATATAACGCTATAGACGTATATAATATCCCAACCGAGATGTACGGGACGACACGAACGGGATTCTGTAAAACATTACCAGCGAGGGGCTAGATGGGTTAGGTTAGGTTATATTACGTTATAGACGTATATAATGTTCCCACCGAGAAGTATGGGCCGATATGCCAGGAATGTTGTAAAATACTGCAACCGAGATGTTAGCCTGCCTTAGGTTAGGATACATAACGTTATAGACGTATATAATGTCCAAACCGAGACGTACGGGACGGCAGGAACGAGATACTGTAAAACATTACCAACGAGGGGCTAGATGGGATCGGTTACGTTATGTTACGTTATAGACGTATATAATGTTCCCACCGAGAAGTATGGACCGATACGCCAGGAATGTTGTGAAATACTGCATCCGAGACGTTTGCCTGCCTTAGGTTAGGATATATATCGCTGTAGACGTTTATAATATCCCAACCGAGACGTACGGGACGTCACGAACGGTATTCTGTAAAACATTACCAGCGAGGGACTAGATGTGTCAGGTTAGGTTATGTTACGTTATAGACTTATATAATGTTCCCACCGAGAAGTATGCTCCGATATGCCAGGAATGTTTTAAAATACTGCAACCGAGATGTTAGCCTGCCTTAGGTTAGGATACATAACGCTATAGACGTATATAATATCCCAACCGAGACGTACGGGACGACACGAAAGGGATTCTGTAAAACATTACCAGCGAGGGGCTAGACGGGTTAGGTTAGATTATATTACGTTATAGACGTATATAATGTTCCCACCGAGAAGTAGAGGCCGATCCTACAGAAATGTTGTAAAATACTATATCCGAGAAATTAGCCTGCCTTAGGTTAGGATACATATCGCTGTAGACGTTTATAATATCCCAACCGAGACATACGGGAAGTCACGAACGGTATTCTGTAAAACATTACCAGCGAGGGACTAGATGTGTCAGGTTAGGTTATGTTACGTTATAGACCTATATAATGTTCCCACCGAGAAGTATGCGCCGATATGCCAGGAATGTTTTAAAATACTGCAACCGAGATGTTAGCCTGCCTTAGGTTAGGATACATAACGCTATAGACGTATATAATATCCCAACCGAGACGTACGGGACGACACGAACGGGATTCTGTAAAACATTACCAGCGAGGGGCTAGACGGGTTAGGTTAGATTATATTACGTTATAGACGTATATAATGTTCCCACCGAGAAGTATGGGCCGATACGCCAGGAATGTTGTAAAATACTGCAACCGAGATGTTAGCCTGCCTTAGGTTAGGATATATATCGCTGTAGACGTTTATAATGTCTCATCCGAGACGTACGGGACGACAGGGACGGGATTCTGTAAAACATTACCAGCGAGGGACTAGATGTGTCAGGTTAGGTTATGTTACGTTATAGACCTATATAATGTTCCCACCGAGAAGTATGCGCCGATATGCCAGGAGTGTTTTAAAATACTGCAACCGAGATGTTAGCCTGCCTTAGGTTAGGATACATAACGCTATAGACGTATATAATATCCCAACCGAGACGTACGGGACGTCACGAACGGTATTCTGTGAAATATTAGCAGCGAGGGGCTAGATGGGATAGGTTACGTTATGTTACGTTATAGACGTATATAATTTTCCCACCGAGAAGTATGGGCCGATACGCGAGGAATGTTGTAAAATACTATATCCGAGAAGTTAGCCTGCCTTAGGTTAGGATATATATCGCTGTAGTCGTTTATAACGTCTCATCCAAGACGTACGGGACGACAGGGACGGGATTCTGTAAAACATTACCAGCGAGGGGCTAGATGGGTTAGGATAGGTTGTGATACGTTATAAACGTATATAATGTTCCTACCGAGAAGTAGGGGCCGATATGCCAGGAATGTTGTAAAATACTGCATCCGAGATGATAGCTTGCCTTAGGTTAGGATATATAACGCTATAGACGTATATAATATTCCAACCGAGATGTACGGGACGTCACGAACGGGATTCTGTAAAACATTGCCAACGAGGGGCTAGTTGGGATAGGTTAGGTTATGTTACGTTACACACGTATATAATGTTCCCACCGAGAAGTATGGGCCGATACGCCAGGAATGTTGTAAAATACTGTATCCGAGAAGTTAGCCTGCCTTAGGTTAGTATATATATCGCTGTAGACGTTTATAATGTCTCATCCGAGACGTACAGGACGACAGGGACGGGATTCTGTAAAACATTACCAGCGAGGGTGTAGATGGGTTAGGTTAGGTTGAGATACGTTATAAACGTATATAATGTTCCCACCGAGAAGTAGGGGCCGATATGCCAGGAATGTTGTAAAATACTGCATCCGAGATGATAGCTTGCCTTAGGTTAGGATATATAACGCTATAGACGTATATAATATTCCATCCGAGGTGTACGGGACGTCACGAACGGGATTCTGTAAAACATTGCCAACGAGGGGCTAGATGGGATAGGTTAGGTTATGTTACGTTACACACGTATATAATGTTCCCACCGAGAAGTATGGGCCGATACGCCAGGAATGTTGTAAAATACTGCATCCGAGATGTTAGCCTGCCTTAGGTTAGGATACATATTGCTGTAGACGTTTATAATGTCCAAACCGAGACGTACGGGACGGCAGGAACGAGATACTGTAAAACATTACCAGCGAGGGGCTAGATGTGTTAGGTTAGGTTATGTTACGTTATAGACGTGTGTAATGTTCCCACCGTGAAGTAGGGGCCGATACGCCAGGAATGTTGTAAAATACTACATCCGAGATGTTAGCCTGCCTTAGGTTAGGATATATAACACTATAGACGTATATAACATCCCAACCGAGATGTACGGGACGACAGGAACGGGATTCTGTAAAACATTACCAGCGAGGGGCTAGATGGGTTAGGTTAGGTTGTGGTACGTTATAAACGTATATAATGTTCCCACCGAGAAGTAGGGGCCGATGTGCCAGGAATGTTGTAAAATACTGCATCCGAGATGACAGCTTGCCTTAGGTTAGGTATATAACGCTAGAGACGTATATAATATCCCAACCGAGATGTACCGGACGACACGAACGGGATTCTGTACAATATTACCAGCGAGGGGCTAGATGGGTTAGGTTAGGTTATGTTAACTTATAGACGTGTATAATGTTCCCACGGTGAAGTAGGGGCCGATACGCCAGGAACGGCGTAAAATACTTCATCCGAGCTGTTAGCCTGCCTTAGGTTAGGATATATATTGCTGTAGACGTTTATAATGTCCCAACCGAGACGTACGGGACGGCAGCAATGGGATAGTGTAAAACATTGCCAGCGAGGGGCTAGATGGGATAGGTTAGGTTATGTTACGTCACAGACGTATATAATGTTCCCACCGAGAAGTACGGGCCGATACGCCAGGAATGTTGTAAAATACTGCATCAGAGATGTTAGCCTGCCTTACGTTAGGAGATATATCGCTGTAGACGTATATAACATCGCAACCGAGATGTACGGGACGACAGGAACGGGATTCTGTAAAACATTACCAGCGAGGGGCTAGATGGGTTAGGTTAGGTTGTGATACGTTATAAACGTATATAATGTTCCCACCGAGAAGTAGGGGCCGATGTGCCAGGAATGTTGTAAAATACTGTATCCGAGATGTTAGCCTGCCTTAGGTTAGGTATATAACGCTAGAGTCGTATATAATATCCCAACCGAGATGTACCGGACGACAGGAACGGGATTCGGTAAAATATTACCAGCGAGGGGCTAGATGGGTTAGGTTAGGTTATGTTAAGTTATAGACGAGTATAATGTTCCCATGGTGAAGTAGGGGCCGATACGCCAGGAACGGCGTAAAATACTTCATCCGAGCTGTTAGCCTGCCTTAGGTTAGGATATATATTGCTGTAGACGTTTATAATGTCCCAACCGAGACGTACGGGACGGCAGGAATGGGATAGTGTAAAACATTGCCAGCGAGGTGCTAGATGGGATAGGTTAGGTTATGTTACGTTATAGACGTATATAATGTTCCCACCGAGGATTAGAGGCCGATCCTACAGAAATGTTGTATAATACTATATCCGAGAAATTAGCCTGCCTTAGGTTAGGATATATATCGCTGTAGACGTATATAATATCCCAACCGAGATGTACGGGACGTCACGAACGGGATTCTGTAAAACATTGCCAACGAGGGGCTAGATGGGATAGGTTAGGTTATGTTACGTTACAGACGTATATAATGTTCCCACCGAGAAGTATGGACCGATACGCCAGGAATGTTGTAAAATACTATATCCGAGAAGTTAGCCTGCCTTAGGTTAGGATATATATCGCTGTAGACGTTTATAATATCCCAACCGAGATGTACGGGACGACACGAATTGGATTCTGTGAAATATTACCAGCGAGGGGCTAGATGGGTTAGGTTAGGTTGTGATACGTTATAAACGTATATAATGTTCCCACCGAGAAGTAGGGGTCGATATGCCAGGAATATTGTAAAATACTGCATCCGAGATTATAGCTTGCCTTAGGTTAGCATATATAACGATATAGACGTATATAATATTCCAACCGAGATGTACGAGACGTCACGAACGGGATTCTGTAAAACATTGCCAACGAGGGGCTAGATGGGATAGGTTAGGTTATGTTACGTTATAGACGTGTATAATGTTCCCGCCGAGAAGTAGAGCCGATACGCCAGGAATGTTGTAAAATACTGCATCCGAGATGTTAGCCAGCCTTAGGTTAGGATATATAACACTATGGACGTATATAATATCCCAACCGAGATGTACGGGACGACACGAATTGGATTCTGTGAAATATTACCAGCGAGGGGCTAGATGGGTTAGGTTAGGTTTTGTTACGTTATAGACGTGTATAATCTTCCCACCGTGACGTAGGGGCGGATACGCCAGGAATGGCGTAAAATACAGCATCCGAGATGTTAGCCTGCCTTAGGGTAGGACATATAACGCTGTAGACGTATATAATGTCCCAACCGAGACGTACGGGACGACAGGAACGGCATTCTGCAAAACATTACCAGCGAGGGGCTAGATGGGTTAGGTTAGGTTATGTTACGTTATAGACGTATATAATGTTCCCACCGAGAAGTAGAGGCCGATTATACAGAAATGTTGTAAAATAATATATCCGAGAAATTAGCCTGCCTTAGGTTAGGATATATAACGCTGTAGACGTTTATAATGTCTCATCCGAGACGTACGGGACGACAGGGACGGGATTCTGTAAAATATTACCAGCGAGGGGCTAGATGGGTTAGGATAGGTTGTGATACGTTATAAACGTATATAATGGTCCCACCGAGAAGTAGGGGCCGATATGCCAGGAATGTTGTAAAATACTGCAACCGATATGTTATCCTGCCTTAGGTTAGGATACATAACGCTATAGACGTATATAATATCCCAACCGAGACGTACGGGACGACACGAACGGGATTCTGTAAAACATTACCAGCGAGGGGCTAGATAGGTTAGGTTAGGTTATGTTACGTTATAGACGTGTATAATGTTCCCGCCGAGAAGTAGAGCCGATACGCCAGGAATGTTGTAAAATACTGCATCCGAGATGTTAGCCTGCCTTAGGTTAGGATATATAACGCTATAGACGTATATAATATCCCAACCGAGATGTACGGGACGACACGAACGGGATTCTGTAAAACATTACCAGCGAGGGGCTGGATGGGATAGGTTAGGTTATGTTACGTTACAGACGTATATAATGTTCCCACCGAGAAGTATGGGCCGAAACGCCAGGAATGTTGTAAAATACTATATCCGAGAAGTTAGCCTGCCTTAGGTTAGGATATATATCGCTGTAGACGTTTATAATGTCTCATCCGAGACGTACGGGCCGACAGGGACGGGATTCTGTAAAACATTACCAGCGAGGGGGTTGATGGGTTAGGTTAGGTTGTGATACGTTATAGAAGTATATAATGTTCCCACCGAGAAATAGTGGCCGATATGCCAGGAATATTGTAAAATACTGCATTCGAGATGTTAGCCTGCCTTAGGTTAGGATATATATTGCTGTAGACGTTTATAATGTCTCAACCGGGACGTACGGGACGACAGGAACGGGATACTGGAAAACATTACCAGCGAGGGGCTAGATGTGTTAGGTTAGGTTATATTACGTTATAGACGAATATAATGTTCCCACCGAGAAGTAGAGGCCGATGCGCCAGGAATGCTGTAAAATACTGCATCCGAGATGATAGCCTGCCTTAGGTTACGATATATAACGCTATAGACGTATATAATATCCCATCCGAGACGTGCGGGTCGACAAGAACGGGATTCTGTAAAATATTACCAGCGAGGGGCTAGATGGGTTGGGTTAGGTTATGTTACGTTATAGACGTATATAGTGTTCCCACCGAGAAGTAGGGGCCGATACTCCAAGAATGTTGTAAAATACTGCATCCGAGATGATAGCCTGCCTTAGGTTAGGATATATAACGCTATAGACGTATATAATATCCCAACCGAGATGTACGGGACGACACGAACGGGATTCTGTAAAACATTGCCAACGAGGGGCTAGATGGGTTAGGTTAGGTTATGTTAAGTTATAGACGTGTATAATGTTCCCACGGTGAAGTAGGGGCCGATACGCCAGGAATGGAGTAAAATACTTCATCCGAGATGTTAGCCTGCCTTAGGTTAGGAAATATATTGCTGTAGACGTTTATAATGTCCCAACCGAAACGTACGGGACGGCAGGAACGGGATACTGTAAAACATTACCAGCGAGGGGCTAGATGGGTTAGGTTAGGTTGTGATACGTTATAGAAGTATATAATGTTCCCACCGAGAAATAGTGGCCGATATGCCAGGAATGTTGTAAAATACTGCATTCGAGATGTTAGCCTGCCTTAGGTTAGGATATATATTGCTGTAGACGTTTATAATATCTCAACCGAGACGTACGGGACGACAGGAACGGAATACTGTAAAACATTACCAGCGAGGGGCTAGATGGGTTAGGTTAGGTTATATTACGTTATAGACGTATATAATGTTCCCACCGAGAAGTATGGGCCGATATGCCAGGAATGTTGTAAAATACTGCAACCGAGATGTTAGCCTGCCTTAGGTTAGGATACATAACGTTATAGACGTATATAATGTCCAAACCGAGACGTACGGGACGGCAGGAACGAGATACTGTAAAACATTACCAACGAGGGGCTAGATGGGATCGGTTACGTTATGTTACGTTATAGACGTATATAATGTTCCCACCGAGAAGTATGGACCGATACGCCAGGAATGTTGTGAAATACTGCATCCGAGATGTTTGCCTGCCTTAGGTTAGGATATATATCGCTGTAGACGTTTATAATATCCCAACCGAGACGTACGGGACGTCACGAACGGTATTCTGTAAAACATTACCAGCGAGGGACTAGATGTGTCAGGTTAGGTTATGTTACGTTATAGACTTATATAATGTTCCCACCGAGAAGTATGCTCCGATATGCCAGGAATGTTTTAAAATACTGCAACCGAGATGTTAGCCTGCCTTAGGTTAGGATACATAACGCTATAGACGTATATAATATCCCAACCGAGACGTACGGGACGACACGAAAGGGATTCTGTAAAACATTACCAGCGAGGGGCTAGACGGGTTAGGTTAGATTATATTACGTTATAGACGTATATAATGTTCCCACCGAGAAGTAGAGGCCGATCCTACAGAAATGTTGTAAAATACTATATCCGAGAAATTAGCCTGCCTTAGGTTAGGATACATATCGCTGTAGACGTTTATAATATCCCAACCGAGACATACGGGAAGTCACGAACGGTATTCTGTAAAACATTACCAGCGAGGGACTAGATGTGTCAGGTTAGGTTATGTTACGTTATAGACCTATATAATGTTCCCACCGAGAGGTATGCGCCGATATGCCAGGAATGTTTTAAAATACTGCAACCGAGATGTTAGCCTGCCTTAGGTTAGGATACATAACGCTATAGACGTATATAATATCCCAACCGAGACGTACGGGACGACACGAACGGGATTCTGTAAAACATTACCAGCGAGGGGCTAGACGGGTTAGGTTAGATTATATTACGTTATAGACGTATATAATGTTCCCACCGAGAAGTAGGGGCCGATGTGCCAGGAATGTTGTAAAATACTGTATCCGAGATGTTAGCCTGCCTTAGGTTAGGTATATAACGCTAGAGTCGTATATAATATCCCAACCGAGATGTACCGGACGACAGGAACGGGATTCGGTAAAA
This sequence comes from Xylocopa violacea, assembly GCA_963969225.1. Lineage (NCBI taxonomy): Eukaryota > Metazoa > Arthropoda > Insecta > Hymenoptera > Apidae > Xylocopa > Xylocopa violacea. Next base: position 1,124,360 of record CAXAJV010000807.1, read on the forward strand.
TATTACCAGCGAGGGGCTAGATGGGTTAGGTTAGGTTATGTTAAGTTATAGACGAGTATAATGTTCCCATGGTGAAGTAGGGGCCGATACGCCAGGAACGGCGTAAAATACTTCATCCGAGCTGTTAGCCTGCCTTAGGTTAGGATATATATTGCTGTAGACGTTTATAATGTCCCAACCGAGACGTACGGGACGGCAGGAATGGGATAGTGTAAAACATTGCCAGCGAGGGGCTAGATGGGATAGGTTAGGTTATGTTACGTTATAGACGTATATAATGTTCCCACCGAGGATTAGAGGCCGATCCTACAGAAATGTTGTATAATACTATATCCGAGAAATTAGCCTGCCTTAGGTTAGGATATATATCGCTGTAGACGTATATAATATCCCAACCGAGATGTACGGGACGTCACGAACGGGATTCTGTAAAACATTGCCAACGAGGGGCTAGATGGGATAGGTTAGGTTATGTTACGTTACAGACGTATATAATGTTCCCACCGAGAAGTATGGACCGATACGCCAGGAATGTTGTAAAATACTATATCCGAGAAGTTAGCCTGCCTTAGGTTAGGATATATATCGCTGTAGACGTTTATAATATCCCAACCGAGATGTACGGGACGACACGAATTGGATTCTGTGAAATATTACCAGCGAGGGGCTAGATGGGTTAGGTTAGGTTGTGATACGTTATAAACGTATATAATGTTCCCACCGAGAAGTAGGGGTCGATATGCCAGGAATATTGTAAAATACTGCATCCGAGATTATAGCTTGCCTTAGGTTAGCATATATAACGATATAGACGTATATAATATTCCAACCGAGATGTACGAGACGTCACGAACGGGATTCTGTAAAACATTGCCAACGAGGGGCTAGATGGGATAGGTTAGGTTATGTTACGTTATAGACGTGTATAATGTTCCCGCCGAGAAGTAGAGCCGATACGCCAGGAATGTTGTAAAATACTGCATCCGAGATGTTAGCCAGCCTTAGGTTAGGATATATAACACTATAGACGTATATAATATCCCAACCGAGATGTACGGGACGACACGAATTGGATTCTGTGAAATATTACCAGCGAGGGGCTAGATGGGTTAGGTTAGGTTTTGTTACGTTATAGACGTGTATAATCTTCCCACCGTGACGTAGGGGCGGATACGCCAGGAATGGCGTAAAATACAGCATCCGAGATGTTAGCCTGCCTTAGGGTAGGACATATAACGCTGTAGACGTATATAATGTCCCAACCGAGACGTACGGGACGACAGGAACGGCATTCTGCAAAACATTACCAGCGAGGGGCTAGATGGGTTAGGTTAGGTTATGTTACGTTATAGACGTATATAATGTTCCAACCGAGAAGTAGAGGCCGATTATACAGAAATGTTGTAAAATAATATATCCGAGAAATTAGCCTGCCTTAGGTTAGGATATATAACGCTGTAGACGTTTATAATGTCTCATCCGAGACGTACGGGACGACAGGGACGGGATTCTGTAAAATATTACCAGCGAGGGGCTAGATGGGTTAGGATAGGTTGTGATACGTTATAAACGTATATAATGGTCCCACCGAGAAGTAGGGGCCGATATGCCAGGAATGTTGTAAAATACTGCAACCGATATGTTATCCTGCCTTAGGTTAGGATACATAACGCTATAGACGTATATAATATCCCAACCGAGACGTACGGGACGACACGAACGGGATTCTGTAAAACATTACCAGCGAGGGGCTAGATAGGTTAGGTTAGGTTATGTTACGTTATAGACGTATATAGTGTTCCCACCGAGAAGTAGGGGCCGATACTCCAAGAATGTTGTAAAATACTGCATCCGAGATGATAGCCTGCCTTAGGTTAGGATATATAACGCTATAGACGTATATAATATCCCAACCGAGATGTACGGGACGTCACGAACGGTATTCTGTAAAACATTACCAGCGAGGGGCTAGATGGGTTAGGTTAGGTTGTGATACATTATAGACGTATTAAATGTTCCCACCGAGAAGTAGGGGCCGATATGCCAGGAATGTTGTAAAATACTGCATCCGAGATGATAGCCTGGCTTAGGTTAGGATATATAACGCTGTAGACGTATATAATGCCCCAACCGAGACGTACGGGACGACACGAACGGGATTCTGTAAAACATTACGAGCGAGGGGCTAGATGTGTTAGGTTAGGTTATGTTACGTTATAGACGTGTGTAATGTTCCCACCGTGAAGTAGGGGCCGATACGCCAGGAATGTTGTAAAATACTACATCCGAGATGTTAGCCTGCCTTAGGTTAGGATATATAACACTATAGACGTATATAACATCCCAACCGAGATGTACGGGACGACAGGAACGGGATTCTGTAAAACATTACCAGCGAGGGGCTAGATGGGTTAGGTTAGGTTGTGGTACGTTATAAACGTATATAATGTTCCCACCGAGAAGTAGGGGCCGATGTGCCAGGAATGTTGTAAAATACTGCATCCGAGATGACAGCTTGCCTTAGGTTAGGTATATAACGCTAGAGACGTATATAATATCCCAACCGAGATGTACCGGACGACACGAACGGGATTCTGTACAATATTACCAGCGAGGGGCTAGATGGGTTAGGTTAGGTTATGTTAACTTATAGACGTGTATAATGTTCCCACGGTGAAGTAGGGGCCGATACGCCAGGAACGGCGTAAAATACTTCATCCGAGCTGTTAGCCTGCCTTAGGTTAGGATATATATTGCTGTAGACGTTTATAATGTCCCAACCGAGACGTACGGGACGGCAGCAATGGGATAGTGTAAAACATTGCCAGCGAGGGGCTAGATGGGATAGGTTAGGTTATGTTACGTCACAGACGTATATAATGTTCCCACCGAGAAGTACGGGCCGATACGCCAGGAATGTTGTAAAATACTGCATCAGAGATGTTAGCCTGCCTTACGTTAGGAGATATATCGCTGTAGACGTATATAACATCGCAACCGAGATGTACGGGACGACAGGAACGGGATTCTGTAAAACATTACCAGCGAGGGGCTAGATGGGTTAGGTTAGGTTGTGATACGTTATAAACGTATATAATGTTCCCACCGAGAAGTAGGGGCCGATGTGCCAGGAATGTTGTAAAATACTATATCGGAGAAGTTAGCCTGCCTTAGGTTAGGATATATATCGCTGTAGACGTTTATAATATCCCAACCGAGATGTACGGGACGACACGAATTGGATTCTGTGAAATATTACCAGCGAGGGGCTAGATGGGTTAGGTTAGGTTTTGTTACGTTATAGACGTGTATAATCTTCCCACCGTGACGTAGGGGCGGATACGCCAGGAATGGCGTAAAATACAGCATCCGAGATGTTAGCCTGCCTTAGGGTAGGACATATAACGCTGTAGACGTATATAATGTCCCAACCGAGACGTACGGGACGACAGGAACGGCATTCTGCAAAACATTACCAGCGAGGGGCTAGATGGGTTAGGTTAGGTTATGTTACGTTATAGACGTATATAATGTTCCCACCGAGAAGTAGAGGCCGATTATACAGAAATGTTGTAAAATAATATATCCGAGAAATTAGCCTGCCTTAGGTTAGGATATATAACGCTGTAGACGTTTATAATGTCTCATCCGAGACGTACGGGACGACAGGGACGGGATTCTGTAAAATATTACCAGCGAGGGGCTAGATGGGTTAGGATAGGTTGTGATACGTTATAAACGTATATAATGGTCCCACCGAGAAGTAGGGGCCGATATGCCAGGAATGTTGTAAAATACTGCAACCGATATGTTATCCTGCCTTAGGTTAGGATACATAACGCTATAGACGTATATAATATCCCAACCGAGACGTACGGGACGACACGAACGGGATTCTGTAAAACATTACCAGCGAGGGGCTAGATAGGTTAGGTTAGGTTATGTTACGTTATAGACGTGTATAATGTTCCCGCCGAGAAGTAGAGCCGATACGCCAGGAATGTTGTAAAATACTGCATCCGAGATGTTAGCCTGCCTTAGGTTAGGATATATAACGCTATAGACGTATATAATATCCCAACCGAGATGTACGGGACGACACGAACGGGATTCTGTAAAACATTACCAGCGAGGGGCTGGATGGGTTAGGTTAGGTTATGTTACGTTATAGACGTATATAATGTTCCCACCCGGAAGTAGGGGCCGATACTCCAAGAATGTTGTAAAATACTACATCCGAGATGTTAGCCTGCCTTACGTTAGGATATATAACGCTGTAGATGTATATAATGTCCCATCCGAGACGTACGGGACGACACGAACGGGATTCTGTAAAACATTACCAGCGAGGGGCTAGATGGGTTAGGTTAGGTTATGTTACGTTATAGACGTGTATAATGTTCCCACCGAGAAGTAGAGCCGATACGCTAGGAATGTTGTAAAATGCTGCATCCGATATGTTAGCCTGCCTTAGGTTAGGATATATAACGCTATAGACGTATATAATATCCCAACCGAGATGTACGGGACGACACGAACGGGATTCTGTAAAACATTACCAGCGAGGGGCTAGATGGGTTAGGTTAGGTTATGTTACGTTATAGACGTATATAATGTTCCCACCGAGAAGTAGAGGCCGATCCTACAGAAATGTTGTAAAATAATATATCCGAGAAATTAGTCTGCCTTAGGTTAGGATATATATCGCTGTAGACGTTTATAATGTCTCATCCGAGACGTACGGGACGACAGGGACGGGATTCTGTAAAATATTACCAGCGAGGGGCTAGATGGGTTAGGTTAGGTTGTGATACGTTATAAACGTATATAATGGTCCCACCGAGAAGTAGGGGCGGATACGCCAGGAATGGCGTAAAATACAGCATCCGAGATGTTAGCCTGCCTTAGGGTAGGACATATAACGCTGTAGACGTATATAATGTCCCAACCGAGACGTACGGGACGACAGGAACGGGATTCTGTAAAACATTACCAGCGAGGGGCTAGATGGGTTAGGTTAGGTTGTGATACGTTATAAACGTATATAATGGTCCCACCGAGAAGTAGGGGCCGATACCCCAAGAATGTTGTAAAATACTACATCCGAGATGTTAGCCTGCCTTAGGTTAGGATATGTATCGCTGTAGACGTATATAACATCCCAACCGAGATGTACGGGACGACAGGAACGGGATTCTGCAAAACATTACCAGCGAGGGGCTAGATAGGTTAGGTTAGGTTATGTTACGTTATAGACGTGTATAATGTTCCCGCCGAGAAGTAGAGCCGATACGCCAGGAATGTTGTAAAATACTGCATCCGAGATGTTAGCCTGCCTTAGGTTAGGATATATAACGCTATAGACGTATATAATATCCCAACCGAGATGTACGGGACGACACGAACGGGATTCTGTAAAACATTACCAGCGAGGGGCTGGATGGGTTAGGTTAGGTTATGTTACGTTATAGACGTATATAATGTTCCCACCCGGAAGTACTGGCCGATACTCCAAGAATGTTGTAAAATACTACATCCGAGATGTTAGCCTGCCTTACGTTAGGATATATAACGCTGTAGATGTATATAATGTCCCATCCGAGACGTACGGGACGACACGAACGGGATTCTGTAAAACATTACCAGCGAGGGGCTAGATGGGTTAGGTTAGGTTATGTTACGTTATAGACGTGTATAATGTTCCCACCGAGAAGTAGAGCCGATACGCTAGGAATGTTGTAAAATGCTGCATCCGATATGTTAGCCTGCCTTAGGTTAGGATATATAACGCTATAGACGTATATAATATCCCAACCGAGTCGTACGGGTCGACAAGAACGGGATTCTGCAAAATATTACCAACGAGGGGCTAGATGGGTTAGGATAGGTTTTGTTACGTTATAGACGTGTATAATGTTCCCACCGCGAAGTAGGGGCCGATACTCCAAGAATGTTGTAAAATACTACATCCGAGATGTTAGCCTGCCTTACGTTAATATATATATCGCTGTAGACGTATATAGGGTCCCATCCGAGACGTACGGGACGACACGAACGGGATTCTGTAAAACATTACCAGCGAGGGGTAGATGTGTTAGGTCAGGTTATGTTACGTTATAGACCTATATAGTGTTCCCACCGAGAAGCATGGGCCGATACGCCAGGAATGTTGTAAAATACTGCAACCGAGATGTTAGCCTGCCTTAGGTTAGGATATATAACGCTGTAGACGTTTATAATGTCCCAACCGAGACGTACGGGACGACACGAACGGGATTCTGTAAAACATTACCAGCGAGGGGCTAGATGGGTTAGGTTAGGCTGTGATACGTTATAAACGTATATAATGGTCCCACCGAGAAGTAGGGGCCGATATGCCAGGAATGTTGTAAAATACTGCATCCGAGATGATAGCTTGCCTTAGGTTAGGATATATAACGCTATAGACGTATATAATATTCCAACCGAGATGTACGGGACGTCACGAACGGGATTCTGTAAAACAGTGCCAACGAGGGGCTAGATGGGATAGGTTAGGTTATGTTACGTTATAGACGTATATAATGTTCCCACCGAGAAGTATGGGCCGATACGCCTGGAATGTTGTAAAATACTGCATCCGAGATGTTAGCCTGCCTTAGGTTAGGTATATAACGCTAGAGTCGTATATAATATCCCAACCGAGATGTACCGGACGACAGGAACGGGATTCTGTAAAATATTACCAGCGAGGGGCTAGATGGGTTAGGTTAGGTTATGTTAAGTTATAGACATGTATAATGTTCCCACGGTGAAGTAGGGGCCGATACGCCAGGAATGTTGTAAAATACTATATCCGAGAAGTTAGCCTGCCTTAGGTTAGGATATATATCGCTGTAGACGTATATAATATCCCAACCGAGATGTACGGGACGACACGAACGGAATTCTGTAAAACATTGCCAACGAGGGGCTAGATGGGATAGGTTAGGTTATGTTACGTTACAGACGTATATAATGTTCCCACCGAGAAGTAGGGGCCGATACTCCAAGAATGTTGTAAAATACTACATCCGAGATGTTAGCCTGCCTTACGTTAGGATATATATCGCTGTAGACGTATATAACATCCCAACCGAGATGTGCGGGACGACAGGAACAGGATCCTGCAAAACATTACCAGCGAGGGGCTAGATAGGTTAGGTTAGGTTATGTTACGTTATAGACGTGTATAATGTTCCCGCCGAGAAGTAGAGCCGATACGCCAGGAATGTTGTAAAATACTGCATCCGAGATGTTAGCCTGCCTTAGGTTAGGATATATAACGCTATAGACGTATATAATATCCCAACCGAGATGTACGGGACGACACGAAAGGGATTCTGTAAAACATTACCAGCGAGGGGCTGGATGGGTTAGGTTAGGTTATGTTACGTTATAGACGTATATAATGTTCCCACCCGGAAATAGGGGCCGATATTCCAAGAATGTTGTAAAATACTACATCCGAGATGTTAACCTGCCTTACGTTAGGATATATAACGCTGTAGACGTATATAGTGTCCCATCCGAGACGTACGGGACGACACGAACGGGATTCTGTAAAACATTACCAGCGAGGGGTAGATGTGTTAGGTTAGGTTATGTTACGTTACAGACGTATATAATGTTCCCACCGAGAAGTAGGGGCCGATACTCCAAGAATGTTGTAAAATACTACATCCGAGATGTTAGCCTGCCTTACGTTAGGATATATATCGCTGTAGACGTATATAACATCCCAACCGAGATGTACGGGACGACAGGAACGGGATTCTGCAAAACATTACCAGCGAGGGGCTAGATGGGTTAGGTTAGGTTGTGATACGTTATAGACGTATATAATGTTCCCACCGAGAAGTAGGGGACGATATGCCAGGAATGTTGTAAAATATTGCATCCGAGATGATAGCCTGCCTTAGGTTAGGATATATAACGCTATGGACGTATATAATGTCCCAGCCGAGACGTACGGGACGACACGAACGGGATTCTGTAAAACATTACGAGCGATGGGCTAGATGTGTTAGGTTAGGTTATATTACGTTATAGACCTATATAATGTTCCCACCGAGAAGTTGAGGCCGATGCGCCAGGAATGTTGTAAAATATTGCATCCGAGATGATAGCCTGCCTTAGGTTAGGATATATAACGCTATAGACGTATATAATATCCCAACCGAGTCGTACGGGTCGACAAGAACGGGATTCTGCAAAATATTACCAGCGAGGGGCTAGATGGGTTAGGTTAGGTTTTGTTACGTTATAGACGTGTATAATGTTCCCACCGCGAAGTAGGGGCCGATACTCCAAGAATGTTGTAAAATACTACATCCGAGATGTTAGCCTGCCTTACGTTAATATATATATCGCTGTAGACGTATATAGGGTCCCATCCGAGACGTACGGGACGACACGAACGGGATTCTGTAAAACATTACCAGCGAGGGGTAGATGTGTTAGGTTAGGTTATGTTACGTTATAGACCTATATAATGTTCCCACCGAGAAGCATGGGCCGATACGCCAGGAATGTTGTAAAATACTGCAACCGAGATGTTAGCCTGCCATAGGTTAGGATATATAACGCTGTAGACGTTTATAATGTCCCAACCGAGACGTACGGGACGACACGAACGGGATTCTGTAAAACATTACCAGCGAGGGGCTAGATGGGATAGGTTAGGTTATGTTACGTTACAGACGTATATAATGTTCCCACCGAGAAGTATGGACCGATACGCCAGGAATGTTGTAAAATACTATATCCGAGAAGTTAGCCTGCCTTAGGTTAGGATATATATCGCTGTAGACGTTTATAATATCCCAACCGAGATGTACGGGACGTCACGAACGGGATTCTGTAAAACATTGCCAACGAGGGGCTAGATGGGATAGGTTAGGTTATGTTACGTTACAGACGTATATAATGTTCCCACCGAGAAGTATGGACCGATACGCCAGGAATGTTGTAAAATACTATATCCGAGAAGTTAGCCTGCCTTAGGTTAGGATATATATCGCTGTAGACGTTTATAATATCCCAACCGAGATGTACGGGACGACACGAATTGGATTCTGTGAAATATTACCAGCGAGGGGCTAGATGGGTTAGGTTAGGTTGTGATACGTTATAAACGTATATAATGTTCCCACCGAGAAGTAGGGGTCGATATGCCAGGAATATTGTAAAATACTGCATCCGAGATGATAGCTTGCCTTAGGATAGCATATATAACGCTATAGACGTATATAATATTCCAACCGAGATGTACGAGACGTCACGAACGGGATTCTGTAAAACATTGCCAACGAGGGGCTAGATGGGATAGGTTAGGTTATGTTACGTTATAGACGTGTATAATGTTCCCGCCGAGAAGTAGAGCCGATACGCCAGGAATGTTGTAAAATACTGCATCCGAGATGTTAGCCAGCCTTAGGTTAGGATATATAACACTATAGACGTATATAATATCCCAACCGAGATGTACGGGACGACACGAATTGGATTCTGTGAAATATTACCAGCGAGGGGCTAGATGGGTTAGGTTAGGTTGTGATACGTTATAAACGTATATAATGGTCCCACCGAGAAGTAGGGGCCGATACCCCAAGAATGTTGTAAAATACTACATCCGAGATGTTAGCCTGCCTTAGGTTAGGATATGTATCGCTGTAGACGTATATAACATCCCAACCGAGATGTACGGGACGACAGGAACGGGATTCTGCAAAACATTACCAGCGAGGGGCTAGATAGGTTAGGTTAGGTTATGTTACGTTATAGACGTGTATAATGTTCCCGCCGAGAAGTAGAGCCGATACGCCAGGAATGTTGTAAAATACTGCATCCGAGATGTTAGCCTGCCTTAGGTTAGGATATATAACGCTATAGACGTATATAATATCCCAACCGAGATGTACGGGACGACACGAACGGGATTCTGTAAAACATTACCAGCGAGGGGCTGGATGGGTTAGGTTAGGTTATGTTACGTTATAGACGTATATAATGTTCCCACCCGGAAATAGGGGCCGATATTCCAAGAATGTTGTAAAATACTACATCCGAGATGTTAACCTGCCTTACGTTAGGATATATAACGCTGTAGACGTATATAATGTCCCATCCGAGACGTACGGGACGACACGAACGGGATTCTGTAAAACATTACCAGCGAGGGGTAGATGTGGTAGGTTAGGTTATGTTACGTTACAGACGTATATAATGTTCCCACCGAGAAGTAGGGGCCGATACTCCAAGAATGTTGTAAAATACTACATCCGAGATGTTAGCCTGCCTTACGTTAGGATATATATCGCTGTAGACGTATATAACATCCCAACCGAGATGTACGGGACGACAGGAACGGGATTCTGCAAAACATTACCAGCGAGGGGCTAGATGGGTTAGGTTAGGTTGTGATACGTTATAGACGTATATAATGTTCCCACCGAGAAGTAGGGGACGATATGCCAGGAATGTTGTAAAATATTGCATCCGAGATGATAGCCTGCCTTAGGTTAGGATATATAACGCTATGGACGTATATAATGTCCCAGCCGAGACGTACGGGACGACACGAACGGGATTCTGTAAAACATTACGAGCGATGGGCTAGATGTGTTAGGTTAGGTTATATTACGTTATAGACCTATATAATGTTCCCACCGAGAAGTTGAGGCCGATGCGCCAGGAATGTTGTAAAATATTGCATCCGAGATGATAGCCTGCCTTAGGTTAGGATATATAACGCTATAGACGTATATAATATCCCAACCGAGTCGTACGGGTCGACAAGAACGGGATTCTGCAAAATATTACCAGCGAGGGGCTAGATGGGTTAGGTTAGGTTTTGTTACGTTATAGACGTGTATAATGTTCCCACCGCGAAGTAGGGGCCGATACTCCAAGAATGTTGTAAAATACTACATCCGAGATGTTAGCCTGCCTTACGTTAATATATATATCGCTGTAGACGTATATAGGGTCCCATCCGAGACGTACGGGACGACACGAACGGGATTCTGTAAAACATTACCAGCGAGGGGTAGATGTGTTAGGTTAGGTTATGTTACGTTATAGACCTATATAATGTTCCCACCGAGAAGCATGGGCCGATACGCCAGGAATGTTGTAAAATACTGCAACCGAGATGTTAGCCTGCCATAGGTTAGGATATATAACGCTGTAGACGTTTATAATGTCCCAACCGAGACGTACGGGACGACACGAACGGGATTCTGTAAAACATTACCAGCGAGGGGCTAGATGGGATAGGTTAGGTTATGTTACGTTACAGACGTATATAATGTTGACACCGAGAAGTATGGACCGATACGCCAGGAATGTTGTAAAATACTATATCCGAGAAGTTAGCCTGCCTTAGGTTAGGATATATATCGCTGTAGACGTTTATAATATCCCAACCGAGATGTACGGGACGTCACGAACGGGATTCTGTAAAACATTGCCAACGAGGGGCTAGATGGGATAGGTTAGGTTATGTTACGTTACAGACGTATATAATGTTCCCACCGAGAAGTATTGACCGATACGCCAGGAATGTTGTAAAATACTATATCCGAGAAGTTAGCCTGCCTTAGGTTAGGATATATATCGCTGTAGACGTTTATAATATCCCAACCGAGATGTACGGGACGACACGAATTGGATTCTGTGAAATATTACCAGCGAGGGGCTAGATGGGTTAGGTTAGGTTGAGATACGTTATAAACGTATATAATGTTCCCACCGAGATGTAGGGGTCGATATGCCAGGAATATTGTAAAATACTGCATCCGAGATGATAGCTTGCCTTAGGATAGCATATATAACGCTATAGACGTATATAATATTCCAACCGAGATGTACGAGACGTCACGAACGGGATTCTGTAAAACATTGCCAACGAGGGGCTAGATGGGATAGGTTAGGTTATGTTACGTTATAGACGTGTATAATGTTCCCGCCGAGAAGTAGAGCCGATACGCCAGGAATGTTGTAAAATACTGCATCCGAGATGTTAGCCAGCCTTAGGTTAGTATATATAACACTATAGACGTATATAATATCCCAACCGAGATGTACGGGACGACACGAATTGGATTCTGTGAAATATTACCAGCGAGGGGCTAGATGGGTTAGGTTAGGTTGTGATACGTTATAAACGTATATAATGGTCCCACCGAGAAGTAGGCGCGGATACGCCAGGAATGGCGTAAAATACAGCATCCGAGATGTCAGCCTGCCTTAGGGTAGGACATATAACGCTGTAGACGTATATAATGTCCCAACCGAGACGTACGGGACGACAGGAACGGGATTCTGTAAAACATTACCAGCGAGGGGCTAGATGGGTTAGGTTAGGTTGTGATACGTTATAAACGTATATAATGGTCCCACCGAGAAGTAGGGGCCGATACCCCAAGAATGTTGTAAAATACTACATCCGAGATGTTAGCCTGCCTTAGGTTAGGATATATATCGCTGTAGACGTATATAACATCCCAACCGAGATGTACGGGACGACAGGAACGGGATTCTGCAAAACATTACCAGCGAGGGGCTAGATAGGTTAGGTTAGGTTATGTTACGTTATAGACGTGTATAATGTTCCCGCCGAGAAGTAGAGCCGATACGCCAGGAATGTTGTAAAATACTGCATCCGAGATGTTAGCCTGCCTTAGGTTAGGATATATAACGCTATAGACGTATATAATATCCCAACCGAGATGTACGGGACGACACGAACGGGATTCTGTAAAACATTACCAGCGAGGGGCTGGATGGGTTAGGTTAGGTTATGTTACGTTATAGACGTATATAATGTTCCCACCCGGAAGTAGGGGCCGATACTCCAAGAATGTTGTATAATACTACATCCGAGATGTTAGCCTGCCTTACGTTAGGATATATAACGCTGTAGATGTATATAATGTCCCATCCGAGACGTACGGGACGACACGAACGGGATTCTGTAAAACATTACCAGCGAGGGGCTAGATGGGTTAGGTTAGGTTATGTTACGTTATAGACGTGTATAATGTTCCCACCGAGAAGTAGGGGCCGATATGCCAGGAATGTTGTAAAATGCTGCATCCGATATGTTAGCCTGCCTTAGGTTAGGATATATAACGCTATAGACGTATATAATGTCCCAACCGAGACGTACGGGACGACACGAACGGGATTCTGTAAAACATTACGAGCGATGGGCTAGATGTGTTAGGTTAGGTTATATTACGTTATAGACCTATATAATGTTCCCACCGAGAAGTTGAGGCCGATGCGCCAGGAATGTTGTAAAATATTGCATGCGAGATGATAGCCTGCCTTAGGTTAGGATATATAACGCTATAGACGTATATAATATCCCAACCGAGTCGTACGGGTCGACAAGAACGGGATTCTGCAAAATATTACCAGCGAGGGGCTAGATGGGTTAGGTTAGGTTTTGTTACGTTATAGACGTGTATAATGTTCCCACCGCGAAGTAGGGGCCGATACTCCAAGAATGTTGTAAAATACTGCATCCGAGATGTTAGCCTGCCTTACGTTAATATATATATCGCTGTAGACGTATATAGGGTCCCATCCGAGACGTACGGGACGACACGAACGGGATTCTGTAAAACATTACCAGCGAGGGGTAGATGTGTTAGGTTAGGTTATGTTACGTTATAGACCTATATAATGTTCCCACCGAGAAGCATGGGCCGATACGCCAGGAATGTTGTAAAATACTGCAACCGAGATGTTAGCCTGCCATAGGTTAGGATATATAACGCTGTAGACGTTTATAATGTCCCAACCGAGACGTACGGGACGACACGAATTGGATTCTGTGAAATATTACCAGCGAGGGGCTAGATGGGTTAGGTTAGGTTGTGATACGTTATAAACGTATATAATGGTCCCACCGAGAAGTAGGGGCGGATACGCCAGGAATGGCGTAAAATACAGCATCCGAGATGTTAGCCTGCCTTAGGGTAGGACATATAACGCTGTAGACGTATATAATGTCCCAACCGAGACGTACGGGACGACAGGAACGGGATTCTGTAAAACATTACGAGCGAGGGGCTAGATGGGTTAGGTTAGGTTGTGATACGTTATAAACGTATATAATGGTCCCACCGAGAAGTAGGGGCCGATACCCCAAGAATGTTGTAAAATACTACATCCGAGATGTTAGCCTGCCTTAGGTTAGGATATATATCGCTGTAGACGTATATAACATCCCAACCGAGATGTACGGGACGACACGAACGGGATTCTGTAAAACATTACCAGCGAGGGGCTAGATGGGTTAGGTTAGGTTATGTTACGTTATAGACGTATATAATGTTCCCACCGAGAAGTAGAGGCCGATCCTACAGAAATGTTGTAAAATAATATATCCGAGAAATTAGCCTGCCTTAGGTTAGGATATATATCGCTGTAGACGTTTATAATATCCCAACCGAGATGTACGGGACGACACGAATTGGATTCTGTGAAATATTACCAGCGAGGGGCTAGATGGGTTAGGTTAGGTTGTGATACGTTATAAACGTATATAATGTTCCCACCGAGAAGTAGGGGTCGATATGCCAGGAATATTGTAAAATACTGCATCCGAGATGATAGCTTGCCTTAGGATAGCATATATAACGCTATAGACGTATATAATATTCCAACCGAGATGTACGAGACGTCACGAACGGGATTCTGTAAAACATTGCCAACGAGGGGCTAGATGGGATAGGTTAGGTTATGTTACGTTATAGACGTGTATAATGTTCCCGCCGAGAAGTAGAGCCGATACGCCAGGAATGTTGTAAAATACTGCATCCGAGATGTTAGCCAGCCTTAGGTTAGGATATATAACACTATAGACGTATATAATATCCCAACTGAGATGTACGGGACGACACGAATTGGATTCTGTGAAATATTACCAGCGAGGGGCTAGATGGGTTAGGTTAGGTTGTGATACGTTATAAACGTATATAATGGTCCCACCGAGAAGTAGGGGCCGATACCCCAAGAATGTTGTAAAATACTACATCCGAGATGTTAGCCTGCCTTAGGTTAGGATATATATCGCTGTAGACGTATATAACATCCCAACCGAGATGAACGGGACGACACGAACGGGATTCTGTAAAACATTACCAGCGAGGGGCTAGATGGGTTAGGTTAGGTTATGTTACGTTATAGACGTATATAATGTTCCCACCGAGAAGTAGAGGCCGATCCTACAGGAATGTTGTAAAATAATATATCCGAGAAATTAGCCTGCCTTAGGTTAGGATATATATCGCTGTAGACGTTTATAATGTCTCATCCGAGACGTACGGGACGACAGGGACGGGATTCTGTAAAATATTACCAGCGAGGGGCTAGATGGGTTAGGATAGGTTGTGATACGTTATCGACGTATATAATGTTCCCACCGAGAAGTAGGGGCCGATATGCCAGGAGTGTTGTAAAATACTGCATCAGAGATGATAGCCTGGCTTAGGTTAGGATATATAACGCTGTAGACGTATATAATGTCCCAACCGAGACGTACGGGACGACACGAACGGGATTCTGTAAAACATTACGAGCGATGGGCTAGATGTGTTAGGTTAGGTTATATTACGTTATAGACCTATATAATGTTCCCACCGAGAAGTTGAGGCCGATGCGCCAGGAATGTTGTAAAATATTGCATCCGAGATGATAGCCTGCCTTAGGTTAGGATATATAACGCTATAGACGTATATAATATCCCAACCGAGATGTACGGGACGACACGAACGGGATTCTGTAAAACATTACCAGCGAGGGGCTGGATGGGTTAGGTTAGGTTATGTTACGTTATAGACGTATATAATGTTCCCACCCGGAAATAGGGGCCGATATTCCAAGAATGTTGTAAAATGCTACATCCGAGATGTTAGCCTGCCTTACGTTAGGATATATAACGCTGTAGACGTATATAATGTCCCATCCGAGACGTACGGGACGACACGAACGGGATTCTGTAAAACATTACCAGCGAGGGTTACATGTGTTAGGTTAGGTTATGTTACGTTACAGACGTATATAATGTTCCCACCGAGAAGTAGGGGCCGATACTCCAAGAATGTTGTAAAATACTACATCCGAGATGTTAGCCTGCCTTACGTTAGGATATATATCGCTGTAGACGTATATAACATCCCAACCGAGATGTACGGGACGACAGGAACGGGATTCTGCAAAACATTACCAGCGAGGGGCTAGATGGGTTAGGTTAGGTTGTGATACGTTATAGACGTATATAATGTTCCCACCGAGAAGTAGGGTACGATATGCCAGGAATGTTGTAAAATACTGCATCCGAGATGATAGCTTGCCTTAGGTTAGGATATATAACGCTATAGACGTATGTAATATTCCAACCGAGATGTACGGGACGTCACGAACGGGATTCTGTAAAACATTGCCAACGAGGGGCTAGATGGCATATGTTAGGTTATGTTACGTTATAGACGTATATAATGTTCCCACCGAGAAGTATGGGCCGATACGCCAGGAATGTTGTAAAATACTGCATCCGAGATGTTAGCCTGCCTTAGGTTAGGTATATAACGCTAGAGTCGTATATAATATCCCAACCGAGATGTACGGGACGACACGAACGGGATTCTGTAAAACATTACCAGCGAGGGGCTAGATGGGTTAGGTTAGGTTATGTTACGTTATAGACGTATATAATGTTCCCACCGAAAAGTAGAGGCCGATCCTACAGAAATGTTGTAAAATAATATATCCGAGAAATTAGCCTGCCTTAGGTTAGGATATACATCGCCGTAGACGTTTATAATGTCTCATCCGAGACGTACGGGACGACAGGGACGGGATTCTGTAAAATATTACCAGCGAGGGGCTAGATGGGTTAGGATAGGTTGTGATACGTTATAAACGTATATAATGGTCCCACCGAGAAGTAGGGGCCGATATGCCAGGAATGTTGTAAAATACTGCAACCGAGATGTTATCCTGCCTTAGGTTAGGATACATAACGCTATAGACGTATATAATATCCCAACCGAGACGTACGGGACGACACGAACGGGATTCTGTAAAACATTACCAGCGAGGGGCTAGATGGGTTAGGTTGGATTATATTACGTTATAGACGTATATAATTTTCCCACCGAGAAGTAGAGGCCGATCCTACAGAAATGTTGTAAAATACTATATCCGAGAAGTTAGCCTGCCTTAGGTTAGTCTATATATCGCTGTAGACGTTTATAATGTCTCATCCGAGACGTACGGGACGACAGGGACGGGATTCTGTAAAATATTACCAGCGAGGGGCTAGATGGGTTAGGTTAGGTTGTGATACGTTATAGACGTATATAATGTTCCCTCCGAGAAGTAGGGGCCGATATGCCAGGAATGTTGTAAAATACTGCATCCGAGATGATAGCCTGCCTTAGGTTAGGATATATAACGCTATAGACGTATATAATATCCCAACCGAGTCGTACGGGTCGACAAGAACGGGATTCTGCAAAATGTTACCAGCGAGGGGCTAGATGGGTTAGGTTAGGTTTTGTTACGTTATAGACGTGTATAATGTTCCCACCGCGAAGTAGGGGCCGATACTCCAAGAATGTTGTAAAATACTACATCCGAGATGTTAGCCTGCCTTACGTTAATATATATATCGCTGTAGACGTATATAGCGTCCCATCCGAGGCGTACGGGACGACACGAACGGGATTCTGTAAAACATTACCAGCGAGGGGTAGATGTGTTAGGTTAGGTTATGTTACGTTATAGACCTATATAATGTTCCCACCGAGAAGTAGGGGCCGATACTCCAAGAATGATGTAAAATACTACATCCGAGATGTTAGCCTGCCTTACGTTAGGATATATATCGCTGTAGACGTATATAACATCCCAACCGAGATGTACGGGACGACAGGAACGGGATTCTGCAAAACATTACCAGCGAGGGGCTAGATGGGTTAGGTTAGGTTATGTTACGTTATAGACGTGTATAATGTTCCCACCGAGAAGTAGAGCCGATACGCTAGGAATGTTGTAAAATGCTGCATCCGAGATGTTAGCCTGCCTTAGGTTAGGATATATAACGCTATAGACGTATATAATATCCCAACCGAGATGTACGGGACGACACGAACGGGATTCTGTAAAACATTACCAGCGAGGGGCTGGATGGGTTAGGTTAGGTTATGTTACGTTATAGACGTATATAATGTTCCCAACGAGAAGTAGAGGCCGATCCTACAGAAATGTTGTAAAATAATATATCCGAGAAGTTAGCCTGCCTTAGGTTAGGATATATATCGCTGTAGACGTTTATAATGTCTCATCCGAGACGTACGGGACGACATGGACGGGATTCTGTAAAATATTACCAGCGACGGGCTAGATGGGTTAGGTTAGGTTGTGAGACATTATAGACGTATATAATGTTCCCACCGAGAAGTAGGGGCCGATATGCCAGGAATGTTGTAAAATACTGCATCCGAGATGATAGCCTGGCTTAGGTTAGGATATATAACGCTGTAGACGTATATAATGTCCCAGCCGAGACGTACGGGACGACACGAACGGGATTCTGTAAAACATTACGAGCGATGGGCTAGATGTGTTAGGTTAGGTTATATTACGTTATAGACCTATATAATGTTCCCACCGAGAAGTTGAGGCCGATGCGCCAGGAATGTTGTAAAATATTGCATCCGAGATGATAGCCTGCCTTAGGTTAGGATATATAACGCTATAGACGTATATAATATCCCAGCCGAGTCGTACGGGTCGACAAGAACGGGATTCTGCAAAATATTACCAGCGAGGGGCTAGATGGGTTAGGTTAGGTTTTGTTACGTTATAGACGTGTATAATGTTCCCACCGCGAAGTAGGGGCCGATACTCCAAGAATGTTGTAAAATGCTACATCCGAGATGTTAGCCTGCCTTACGTTAATATATATATCGCTGTAGACGTATATAGGGTCCTATCCGAGACGTACGGGACGACACGAACGGGATTCTGTAAAACATTACCAGCGAGGGGCTAGATGGGTTAGGTTAGGTTGTGATACGTTATAAACGTATATAATTTTCCCACCGAGAAGTAGAGGCCGATCCTACAGAAATGTTGTAAAATACTATATCCGAGAAGTTAGCCTGCCTTAGGTTACGATATATATCGCTGTAGACGTTCATAATGTCTCATCCGAGACGTACGGGACGACAGGGACGGGATTCTGTAAAATAATACCAGCGAGGGGCTAGATGGGTTAGGTTAGGTTGTGATACGTTATAGACGTATATAATGTTCCCACCGAGAAGTAGGGGCCGATATGCCAGGAATGTTGTAAAATACTGCATCCGAGATGATAGCCTGGCCTAGGTTAGGATATATAACGCTGTAGACGTATATAATGTCCCAACCGAGACGTACGGGACGACACGAACGGGATTCTGTAAAACATTACGAGCGATGGGCTAGATGTGTTAGGTTAGGTTATATTACGTTATAGACCTATATAATGTTCCCACCGAGAAGTTGAGGCTGATGCGCCAGGAATGTTGTAAAATATTGCATCCGAGATGATAGCCTGCCTTAGGTTAGGATATATAACGCTATAGACGTATATAATATCCCAACCGAGTCGTACGGGTCGACAAGAACGGGATTCTGCAAAATGTTACCAGCGAGGGGCTAGATGGGTTAGGTTAGGTTTTGTTACGTTATAGACGTGTATAATGTTCCCACCGCGAAATAGGGGCCGATACTCCAAGAATGTTGTAGAATACTACATCCGAGATGTTAGCCTGCCTTACGTTAATATATATATCGCTGTAGACGTATATAGCGTCCCATCCGAGGCGTACGGGACGACACGAACGGGATTCTGTAAAACATTACCAGCGAGGGGTAGATGTGTTAGGTTAGGTTATGTTACGTTATAGACCTATATAATGTTCCCACCGAGAAGCATGGGCCGATACGCCAGGAATGTTGTAAAATACTGCAACCGAGATGTTAGCCTGCCTTAGGTTAGGATATATAACGCTGTAGACGTTTATAATGTCCCAACCGAGACGTACGGGACGACACGAACGGGATTCTGTAAAACATTACCAGCGAGGGGCTAGATGGGTTAGGTTAGGTTGTGATACGTTATAAACGTATATAATGGTCCCACCGAGAAGTAGGGGCCGATATGCCAGGAATGTTGTAAAATACTATAACCGAGAAGTTAGCCTGCCTTAGGTTAGGATATATATCGCTGTAGACGTATATAATATCCCAACCGAGATGTACGGGACGACACGAACGGGATTCTGTAAAACATTGCAAACGAGGGGCTAGATGGGATAGGTTAGGTTATGTTACGTTACAGACGTATATAATGTTCCCACCGAGAAGTAGGGGCCGATACTCCAAGAATGTTGTAAAATACTACATCCGAGATGTTAGCCTGCCTTACGTTAGGATATATATCGCTGTAGACGTATATAACATCCCAACCGAGATGTACGGGACGACAGGAACGGGATTCTGCAAAACATTACCAGCGAGGGGCTAGATGGGTTAGGTTAGGTTATGTTACGTTATAGACGTGTATAATGTTCCCACCGAGAAGTAGAGCCGATACGCTAGGAATGTTGTAAAATGCTGCATCCGAGATGTTAGCCTGCCTTAGGTTAGGATATATAACGCTATAGACGTATATAATATCCCAACCGAGATGTACGGGACGACACGAACGGGATTCTGTAAAACATTACCAGCGAGGGGCTGGATGGGTTAGGTTAGGTTATGTTACGTTATAGACGTATATAATGTTCCCAACGAGAAGTAGAGGCCGATCCTACAGAAATGTTGTAAAATAATATATCCGAGAAGTTAGCCTGCCTTAGGTTAGGATATATATCGCTGTAGACGTTTATAATGTCTCATCCGAGACGTACGGGACGACATGGACGGGATTCTGTAAAATATTACCAGCGAGGGGCTAGATGGGTTAGGTTAGGTTGTGAGACGTTATAGACGTATATAATGTTCCCACCGAGAAGTAGGGGCGGATATGCCAGGAATGTTGTAAAATACTGCATCCGAGATGATAGCCTGGCTTAGGTTAGGATATATAACGCTGTAGACGTATATAATGTCCCAGCCGAGACGTACGGGACGACACGAGCGGGATTCTGTAAAACATTACGAGCGATGGGCTAGATGTGTTAGGTTAGGTTATATTACGTTATAGACCTATATAATGTTCCCACCGAGAAGTTGAGGCCGATGCGCCAGGAATGTTGTAAAATATTGCATCCGAGATGATAGCCTGCCTTAGGTTAGGATATATAACGCTATAGACGTATATAATATCCCAGCCGAGTCGTACGGGTCGACAAGAACGGGATTCTGCAAAATATTACCAGCGAGGGGCTAGATGGGTTAGGTTAGGTTTTGTTACGTTATAGACGTGTATAATGTTCCCACCGCGAAGTAGGGGCCGATACTACAAGAATGTTGTAAAATGCTACATCCGAGATGTTAGCCTGCCTTACGTTAATATATATATCGCTGTAGACGTATATAGGGTCCTATCCGAGACGTACGGGACGACACGAACGGGATTCTGTAAAACATTACCAGCGAGGGGCTAGATGGGTTAGGTTAGGTTGTGATACGTTATAAACGTATATAATGTTCCCACCGAGAAGTAGGGGCCGATATGCCAGGAATGTTGTAAAATACTGCATCCGAGATGATAGCCTGGCTTAGGTTAGGATATATAACGCTGTAGACGTATATAACATCCAACCGAGATGTACGGGACGACACGAACGGGATTCTGTAAAACATTACGAGCGATGGGCTAGATGTGTTAGGTTAGGTTATATTACGTTATAGACCTATATAATGTTCCCACCGAGAAGTTGAGGCCGATGCGCCAGGAATGTTGTAAAATATTGCATCCGAGATGATAGCCTGCCTTAGGTTAGGATATATAACGTTATAGACGTATATAATATCCCAACCGAGATGTACGGGACGACACGAACGGGATTCTGTAAAACATTACCAGCGAGGGGCTAGATGGGTTAGGTTAGGTTATGTTACGTTATAGACGTATATAATGTTCCCACCGAGAAGTAGAGGCCGATCCTACAGAAATGTTGTAAAATAATATATCCGAGAAATTAGCCTGCCTTAGGTTAGGATATATATCGCCGTAGACGTTTATAATGTCTCATCCGAGACGTACGGGACGACAGGGACGGGATTCTGTAAAACATTACCAGCGAGGGGCTAGATGGGTTAGGTTAGGTTATGTTACGTTATAAACGTATATAATGTTCCCACCGAGAAGTATGGGCCGATACGCCAGGAATGTTGTAAAATACTGCATCCGAGATGTTAGCCTGCCTTAGGTTAGGTATATAACGCTAGAGTCGTATATAATATCCCAACCGAGATGTACCGGACGACAGGAACGGGATTCTGTAAAATATTACCAGCGAGGGGCTAGATGGGTTAGGTTAGGTTATGTTAAGTTATAGACGTGTATAATGTTCCCACGGTGAAGTAGGGGCCGATACGCCAGGAATGTTGTAAAATACTATATCCGAGAAGTTAGCCTGCCTTAGGTTAGGATATATATCGCTGTAGACGTATATAATATCCCAACCGAGATGTACGGGACGACACGAACGGAATTCTGTAAAACATTGCCAACGAGGGGCTAGATGGGATAGGTTAGGTTATGTTACGTTACAGACGTATATAATGTTCCCACCGAGAAGTAGGGGCCGATACTCCAAGAATGTTTTAAAATACTACATCCGAGATGTTAGCCTGCCTTACGTTAGGATATATATCGCTGTAGACGTATATAGGGTCCCATCCGAGACGTACGGGACGACACGAACGGGATACTGTAAAACATTACCAGCGAGGGGTAGATGTGTTAGGTTAGGTTATGTTACGTTATAGACCTATATAATGTTCCCACCGAGAAGCATGGGCCGATACGCCAGGAATGTTGTAAAATACTGCAACCGAGATGTTAGCCTGCCTTAGGTTAGGATATATAACGCTGTAGACGTTTATAATGTCCCAACCGAGACGTACGGGACGACACGAACGGCATTCTGTAAAACATTACCAGCGAGGGGCTAGATGGGTTAGGTTAGGTTGTGATACGTTATAAACGTATATAATGGTCCCACCGAGAAGTAGGGGCCGATATGCCAGGTATGTTGTAAAATACTATATCCGAGAAGTTAGCCTGCCTTAGGTTAGGATATATATCGCTGTAGACGTATATAATATCCCAACCGAGACGTACGGGACGACACGAACGGGATGCTGTAAAACATTACCAGCGAGGGGCTAGATGGGTTAGGTTAGGTTATGTTACGTTATAGACGTGTATAATGTTTCCACCGAGAAGTAGGGGCCGATATGCCAGGAATGTTGTAAAATACTGCAACCGAGATGTTATCCTGCCTTAGGTTAGGATACATAACGCTATAGACGTATATAATATCCCAACCGAGACGTACGGGACGACACGAACGGGATTCTGTAAAACATTACCAGCGAGGGGCTAGATGGGTTAGGTTGGATTATATTACGTTATAGACGTATATGATTTTCCCACCGAGAAGTAGAGGCCGATCCTACAGAAATGTTGTAAAATACTATATCCGAGAAGTTAGCCTGCCTTACGTTAGGATATATATCGCTGTAGACGTATATAACATCCCAACCGAGATGTACGGGACGACAGGAACGGGATTCTGCAAAACATTACCAGCGAGGGGCTAGATGGGTTAGTTTAGGTTATGTTACGTTATAGACGTGTATAATGTTCCCACCGAGAAGTAGAGCCGATACGCCAGGAATGTTGTAAAATATTGCATCCGAGATGATAGCCTGCCTTAGGTTAGGATATATAACGCTATAGACGTATATAATATCCCAACCGAGTCGTACGGGTCGACAAGAACGGGATTCTGCAAAATATTACCAGCGAGGGGCTAGATGGGTTAGGATAGGTTTTGTTACGTTATAGACGTGTATAATGTTCCCACCGCGAAGTAGGGGCCGATACTCCAAGAACGTTGTAAAATACTACATCCGAGATGTTAGCCTGCCTTACGTTAATATATATATCGCTGTAGACGTATATAGGGACCCATCCGAGACGTACGGGACGACACGAACGGGATTCTGTAAAACATTACCAGCGAGGGGTAGATGTGTTAGGTAAGGTATGTTACGTTATAGACGTATATAATGTTCCCACCGAGAAGTATGGGCCGATACGCCAGGAATGTTGTAAAATACTGCATCCGAGATGTTAGCCTGCCTTAGGTTAGGTATATAACGCTAGAGTCGTATATAATATCCCAACCGAGATGTACCGGACGACAGGAACGGGATTCTGTAAAATATTACCAGCGAGGGGCTAGATGGGTTAGGTTAGGTTATGTTAAGTTATAGACGTGTATAATGTTCCCACGGTGAAGTAGGGGCCGATACGCCAGGAATGTTGTAAAATACTAAATCCGAGATGTTAGCCTGCCTTACGTTAGGATATATATCGCTGTAGACGTATATAATATCCCAACCGAGATGTACGGGACGACACGAACGGGATTCTGTAAAACATTGCAAACGAGGGGCTAGATGGGATAGGTTAGGTTATGTTACGTTACAGACGTATATAATGTTCCCACCGAGAAGTAGGAGCCGATACTCCAAGAATGTTGTAAAATACTACATCCGAGATGTTAGCCTGCCTTACGTTAGGATATATATCGCTGTAGACGTATATAACATCCAACCGAGATGTACGGGACGACAGGAACGGGATTCTGTAAAACATTACGAGCGATGGGCTAGATGTGTTAGGTTAGGTTATATTACGTTATAGACCTATATAATGTTCCCACCGAGAAGTAGGGGCCGATACTCCAAGAATGTTGTAAAATACTACATCCGAGATGTTAGCCTGCCTTACGTTAGGATATATATCGCTGTAGACGTATATAGGGTCCCAACCGAGATGTACGGGACGACACGAACGGAATTCTGTAAAACATTGCCAACGAGGGGCTAGATGGGATAGGTTAGGTTATGTTACGTTACAGACGTATATAATGTTCCCACCGAGAAGTAGGGGCCGATACTCCAAGAATGTTGTAAAATACTACATCCGAGATGTTAGCCTGCCTTACGTCAGGATATATATCGCTGTAGACGTATATAACATCCCAACCGAGATGTACGGGACGACAGGAACGGGATTCTGCAAAACATTACCAGCGAGGGGCTAGATGGGTTAGGATAGGTTTTGTTACGTTATAGACGTGTATAATGTTCCCACCGCGAAGTAGGGGCCGATACTCCAAGAACGTTGTAAAATACTACATCCGAGATGTTAGCCTGCCTTACGTTAATATATATATCGCTGTAGACGTATATAGGGACCCATCCGAGACGTACGGGACAACACGAACGGGATTCTGTAAAATATTACCAGCGAGGGGCTAGATGGGTTAGGTTAGGTTATGTTAAGTTATAGACGTGTATAATGTTCCCACGGTGAAGTAGGGGCCGATACGCCAGGAATGTTGTAAAATACTATATCCGAGAAGTTAGCCTGCCTTAGGTTAGGATATATATCGCTGTAGACGTTTATAATGTCTCATCCGAGACGTACGGGACGACAGGGACGGGATTCTGTAAAATATTACCAGCGAGGGGCTAGATGGGTTAGGTTAGGTTGTGATACGTTATAGACGTATATAATGTTCCCACCGAGAAGTAGGGGCCGATATGCCAGGAATGTTGTAAAATACTGCATCCGAGATGATAGCCTGGCTTAGGTTAGGATATATAACGCTGTAGACGTATATAACATCCAACCGAGATGTACGGGACGACACGAACGGGATTCTGTAAAACATTACCAGCGAGGGGCTAGATGGGTTAGGTTAGGTTATGTTACGTTATAGACGTATATAATGTTCCCACCGAGAAGTAGAGGCCGATCCTACAGAAATGTTGTAAAATAATATATCCGAGAAATTAGCCTGCCTTAGGTTAGGATATATATCGCTGTAGACGTTTATAATGTCTCATCCGAGACGTACGGGACGACAGGGACGGGATTCTGTAAAATATTACCAGCGAGGGGTAGATGGGTTAGGATAGGTTGTGATACGTTATAAACGAATATAATGGTCCCACCGAGAAGTAGGGGCCGATATGCCAGGAATGTTGTAAAATACTGCAACCGAGATGTTATCCTGCCTTAGGTTAGGATACATAACGCTATAGACGTATATAATATCCCAACCGAGACGTACGGGACGACACGAACGGCATTCTGTAAAACATTACCAGCGAGGGGCTAGATGGGTTAGGTTAGGTTGTGATAGGTTATAAACGTATATAATGGTCCCACCGAGAAGTAGGGGCCGATATGCCAGGTATGTTGTAAAATACTATATCCGAGAAGTTAGCCTGCCTTAGGTTAGGATATATATCGCTGTAGACGTATATAATATCCCAACCGAGATGTACGGGACGACACGAACGGGATTCTGTAAAACATTGCAAACGAGGGGCTAGATGGGTTAGGTTGGATTATATTACGTTATAGACGTATATAATTTTCCCACCGAGAAGTAGAGGCCGATCCTACAGAAATTTTGTAAAATACTATATCCGAGAAGTTAGCCTGCCTTAGGTTAGGATATATATCGCTGTAGACGTTTATAATGTCTCATCCGATACGTACGGGACGACAGGGACGGGATTCTGTAAAATATTACCAGCGAGGGGCTAGATGGGTTAGGTTAGGTTGTGATACGTTATAGACGTATATAATGTTCCCACCGAGAAGTAGGGGCCGATATGCCAGGAATGTTGTAAAATACTGCATCCGAGATGATAGCCTGGCTTAGGTTAGGATATATAACGCTGTAGACGTATATAACATCCAACCGAGATGTACGGGACGACACGAACGGGATTCTGTAAAACATTACGAGCGATGGGCTAGATGTGTTAGGTTAGGTTATATTACGTTATAGACCTATATAATGTTCCCACCGAGAAGTAGGGGCCGATACTCCAAGAATGTTGTAAAATACTACATCCGAGATGTTAGCCTGCCTTACGTTAGGATATATATCGCTGTAGACGTATATAGGGTCCCAACCGAGATGTACGGGACGACACGAACGGGATTCTGTAAAACATTACCAGCGAGGGGCTAGATGGGTTAGGTTAGGTTATGTTACGTTATAGACGTATATAATGTTCCCACCGAGAAGTAGAGGCCGACCCTACAGAAATGTTGTAAAATAATATATCCGAGAAATTAGCCTGCCTTAGGTTAGGATATATATCGCTGTAGACGTTTATAATGTCTCATCCGAGACGTACGGGACGACAGGGACGGGATTCTGTAAAATATTACCAGCGAGGGGTAGATGGGTTAGGATAGGTTGTGATACGTTATAAACGAATATAATGGTCCCACCGAGAAGTAGGGGCCGATATGCCAGGAATGTTGTAAAATACTGCAACCGAGATGTTATCCTGCCTTAGGTTAGGATACATAACGCTATAGACGTATATAATATCCCAACCGAGACGTACGGGACGACACGAACGGGATTCTGTAAAACATTACCAGCGAGGGGCTAGATGGGTTAGGTTGGATTATATTACGTTATAGACGTATATAATTTTCCCACCGAGAAGTAGTGGCCGATCCTACAGAAATGTTGTAAAATACTATATCCGAGAAGTTAGCCTGCCTTACGTTAGGATATATATCGCTGTAGACGTTTATAATGTCTCATCCGAGACGTACGGGACGACAGGGACGGGATTCTGTAAAATATTACCAGCGAGGGGTAGATGGATTAGGATAGGTTGTGATACGTTATAAACGAATATAATGGTCCCACCGAGAAGTAGGGGCCGATATGCCAGGAATGTTGTAAAATACTGCAACCGAGATGTTATCCTGCCTTAGGTTAGGATACATAACGCTATAGACGTATATAATATCCCAACCGAGACGTACGGGACGACACGAACGGCATTCTGTAAAACATTACCAGCGAGGGGCTAGATGGGTTAGGTTAGGTTGTGATAGGTTATAAACGTATATAATGGTCCCACCGAGAAGTAGGGGCCGATATGCCAGGTATGTTGTAAAATACTATATCCGAGAAGTTAGCCTGCCTTAGGTTAAGATATATATCGCTGTAGACGTATATAATATCCCAACCGAGATGTACGGGACGACACGAACGGGATTCTGTAAAACATTGCAAACGAGGGGCTAGATGGGTTAGGTTGGATTATATTACGTTATAGACGTATATAATTTTCCCACCGAGAAGTAGAGTCCGATCCTACAGAAATTTTGTAAAATACTATATCCGAGAAGTTAGCTTGCCTTAGGTTAGGATATATATCGCTGTAGACGTTTATAATGTCTCATCCGATACGTACGGGACGACAGGGACGGGATTCTGTAAAATATTACCAGCGAGGGGCTAGATGGGTTAGGTTAGGTTGTGATACGTTATAGACGTATATAATGTTCCCACCGAGAAGTAGGGGCCGATATGCCAGGAATGTTGTAAAATACTGCATCCGAGATGATAGCCTGGCTTAGGTTAGGATATATAACGCTGTAGACGTATATAACATCCAACCGAGATGTACGGGACGACACGAACGGGATTCTGTAAAACATTACGAGCGATGGGATAGATGTGTTAGGTTAGGTTATATTACGTTATAGACCTATATAATGTTCCCACCGAGAAGTTGAGGCCGATGCGTCAGGAATGTTGTAAAATATTGCATCCGAGATGATAGCCTGCCTTAGGTTAGGATATATAACGCTACAGATGTATATAATATCCCAAACGAGATGAACGGGACGACACGAACGGGATTCTGTAAAACATTACCAGCGAGGGGCTAGATGGGTTAGGTTAGGTTATGTTACGTTATAGACGTATATAATGTTCCCACCGAGAAGTAGAGGCCGATCCTACAGAAATGTTGTAAAATAATATATCCGAGAAATTAGCCTGCCTTAGGTTAGGATATATATCGCTGTAGACGTTTATAATGTCTCATCCGAGACGTACGGGACGACAGGGACGGGATTCTGTAAAATATTACCAGCGAGGGGTAGATGGGTTAGGATAGGTTGTGATACGTTATAAACGAATATAATGGTCCCACCGAGAAGTAGGGGCCGAAATGCCAGGAATGTTGTAAAATACTGCAACCGAGATGTTATCCTGCCTTAGGTTAGGATACATAACGCTATAGACGTATATAATATCCCAACCGAGACGTACGGGACGACACGAACGGGATTCTGTAAAACATTACCAGCGAGGCGCTAGATGGGTTAGGTTGGATTATATTACGTTATAGACGTATATAATTTTCCCACCGAGAAGTAGAGGCCGATCCTACAGAAATGTTGTAAAATACTATATCCGAGAAGTTAGCCTGCCTTACGTTAGGGTATATATCGCTGTAGACGTATATAACATCCCAACCGAGATGTACGGGACGACAGGAACGGGATTCTGCAAAACATTACCAGCGAGGGGCTAGATGGGTTAGGTTAGGTTATGTTACGTTATAGACGTGTATAATGTTCCCACCGAGAAGTAGAGCCGATACGCCAGGAATGTTGTAAAATACTGCATCCGAGATGTTAGCCTGCCTTAGGTTAGGTATATAACGCTAGAGTCGTATATAATATCCCAACCGAGATGTACCGGACGACAGGAACGGGATTCTGTAAAATATTACCAGCGAGGGGCTAGATGGGTTAGGTTAGGTTATGTTAAGTTATAGACGTGTATAATGTTCCCACGGTGAAGTAGGTGCCGATACGCCAGGAATGTTGTAAAATACTATATCCGAGAAGTTAGCCTGCCTTAGGTTAGGATATATATCGCTGTAGACGTATATAATATCCCAACCGAGATGTACGGGACGACACGAACGGAATTCTGTAAAACATTGCCAACGAGGGGCTAGATGGGATAGGTTAGGTTATGTTACGTTACAGACGTATATAATGTTCCCACCGAGAAGTAGGGGCCGATACTCCAAGAATGTTGTAAAATACTACATCCGAGATGTTAGCCTGCCTTACGTTAGGATATATATCGCTGTAGACGTATATAGGGTCCCATCCGAGACGTACGGGACGACACGAACGGGATTCTGTAAAACATTACCAGCGAGGGGTAGATGTGTTAGGTTAGGTTATGTTACGTTATAGACCTATATAATGTTCCCACCGAGAAGCATGGGCCGATACGCCAGGAATGTTGTAAAATACTGCAACCGAGATGTTAGCCTGCCTTAGGTTAGGATATATAACGCTGTAGACGATTATAATGTCCCAACCGAGACGTACGGGACGACACGAACGGGATTCTGTAAAACATTACCAGCGAGGGGCTAGATGGGTTAGGTTAGGTTATGTTACGTTATAGACGTGTATAATGTTCCCACCGAGAAGTAGAGCCGATACGCTAGGAATGTTGTAAAATGCTGCATCCGAGATGTTAGCCTGCCTTAGGTTAGGATATATAACGCTATAGACGTATATAATATCCCAACCGAGATGTACGGGACGACACGAACGGGATTCTGTAAAACATTACCAGCGAGGGGCTAGATGGGTTAGGTTAGGTTATGTTACGTTATAGACGTATATAATGTTCCCACCGAGAAGTAGAGGCCGATCCTACAGAAATGTTGTAAAATAATATATCCGAGAAATTAGCCTGCCTTAGGGTAGGATATATATCGCCGTAGACGTTTATAATGTCTCATCCGAGACGTACGGGACGACAGGGACGGGATTCTGTAAAATATTACCAGCGAGGGGCTAGATGGGTTAGGATAGGTTGTGATACGTTATAAACGTATATAATGGTCCCACCGAGAAGTAGGGGCCGATATGCCAGGAATGTTGTAAAATACTGCAACCGAGATGTTATCCTGCCTTAGGTTAGGATACATAACGCTATAGACGTATATAATATCCCAACCGAGACGTACGGGACGACGCGAACGGGATTCTGTAAAACATTACCAGCGAGGGGCTAGATGGGTTAGGATTGATTATATTACGTTATAGACGTATATAATTTTCCCACCGAGAAGTAGAGGCCGATCCTACAGAAATGTTGTAAAATACTATATCCGAGAAGTTAGCCTGCCTTAGGTTAGGATATATATCGCTGTAG
Source organism: Xylocopa violacea (assembly GCA_963969225.1). NCBI lineage: Eukaryota > Metazoa > Arthropoda > Insecta > Hymenoptera > Apidae > Xylocopa > Xylocopa violacea. The sequence continues at coordinate 1,155,724 of CAXAJV010000807.1, forward strand.
ACGTTTATAATGTCTCATCCGAGACGTACGGGACGACAGGGACGGGATTCTGTAAAATATTACCAGCGAGGGGCTAGATGGGTCAGGTTAGGTTGTGATACGTTATAGACGTATATAATGTTCCCACCGAGAAGTAGGGGCCGATATGCCAGGAATGTTGTAAAATACTGCATCCGAGATGATAGCCTGGCTTAGGTTAGGATATATAACGCTGTAGACGTATATAATGTCCCAGCCGAGACGTACGGGACGACACGAACGGGATTCTGTAAAACATTACGAGCGATGGGCTAGATGTGTTAGGTTAGGTTATATTACGTTATAGACCTATATAATGTTCCCACCGAGAAGTTGGGGCCGATGCGCCAGGAATGTTGTAAAATATTGCATCCGAGATGATAGCCTGCCTTAGGTTAGGATATATAACGCTGTAGACGTTTATAATGTCCCAACCGAGACGTACGGGACGACACGAACGGGATTCTGTAAAACATTACCAGCGAGGGGCTAGATGGGTTAGGTTAGGTTGTGATACGTTATAAACGTATATAATGGTCCCACCGAGAAGTAGGGGCCGATATGCCAGGAATGTTGTAAAATACTATATCCGAGAAGTTAGCCTGCCTTAGGTTAGGATATATATCGCTGTAGACGTATATAATATCCCAACCGAGATGTACGGGATGACACGAACGGGATTCTGTAAAACATTGCAAACGAGGGGCTAGATGGGATAGGTTAGGTTATGTTACGTTACAGACGTATATAATGTTCCCACCGAGAAGTAGGGGCCGATACTCCAAGAATGTTGTAAAATACTACATCCGAGATGTTAGCCTGCCTTACGTTAGGATATATATCGCTGTAGACGTATATAACATCCCAACCGAGATGTACGGGACGACAGGAACGGGATTCTGCAAAACATTACCAGCGAGGGGCTAGATGGGTTAGGTTAGGTTATGTTACGTTATAGACGTGTATAATGTTCCCACCGAGAAGTAGAGCCGATACGCCAGGAATGTTGTAAAATATTGCATTCGAGATGATAGCCTGCCTTAGGTTAGGATATATAACGCTATAGACGTATATAATATCCCAACCGAGTCGTACGGGTCGACAAGAACGGGATTCTGCAAAATATTACCAGCGAGGGGCTAGATGGGTTAGGATAGGTTTTGTTACGTTATAGACGTGTATAATGTTCCCACCGCGAAGTAGGGGCCGATACTCCAAGAACGTTGTAAAATACTACATCCGAGATGTTAGCCTGCCTTACGTTAATATATATATCGCTGTAGACGTATATAGGGACCCATCCGAGACGTACGGGACGACACGAACGGGATTCTGTAAAACATTACCAGCGAGGGGTAGATGTGTTAGGTTAGGTTATGTTACGTTATAGACGTATATAATGTTCCCACCGAGAAGTATGGGCCGATACGCCAGGAATGTTGTAAAATACTGCATCCGAGATGTTAGCCTGCCTTAGGTTAGGTATATAACGCTAGAGTCGTATATAATATCCCAACCGAGATGTACCGGACGACAGGAACGGGATTCTGTAAAATATTACCAGCGAGGGGCTAGATGGGTTAGGTTAGGTTTTGTTACGTTATAGACGTGTATAATGTTCCCACCGCGAAGTAGGGGCCGATACTCCAAGAATGTTGTAAAATACTACATCCGAGATGTTAGCCTGCCTTACGTTAATATATATATCGCTGTAGACGTATATAGGGTCCCATCCGAGACGTACGGGACGACACGAACGGGATTCTGTAAAACATTACCAGCGAGGGGTAGATGTGTTAGGTTAGGTTATGTTACGTTATAGACCTATATAGTGTTCCCACCGAGAAGCATGGGCCGATACGCCAGGAATGTTGTAAAATACTGCAACCGGGATGTTAGCCTGCCTTAGGTTAGGATATATAACGCTGTAGACGTTTATAATGTCCCAACCGAGACGTACGGGACGACACGAACGGGATTCTGTAAAACATTACCAGCGAGGGGCTAGATGGGTTAGGTTAGGTTGTGATACGTTATAGACGTATATAATGGTCCCACCGAGAAGTAGGGGCCGATATGCCAGGAATGTTGTAAAATACTGCATCCGAGATGATAGCCTGGCTTAGGTTAGGATATATAACGCTATAGACGTATATAATATTCCAACCGAGATGTACGGGACGTCACGAACGGGATTCTGTAAAACATTGCCAACGAGGGGCTAGATGGCATAGGTTAGGTTATGTTACGTTATAGACGTATATAATGTTCCCACCGAGAAGTATGGGCCGATACGCCAGGAATGTTGTAAAATACTACATCCGAGATGTTAGCCTGCCTTACGTTAATATATATATCGCTGTAGACGTATATAATATCCCAACCGAGATGTACGGGACGACACGAACGGAATTCTGTAAAACATTTCCAACGAGGGGCTAGATGGGATAGGTTAGGTTATGTTACGTTACAGACGTATATAATGTTCCCACCGAGAAGTAGGGGCCGATACTCCAAGAATGTTGTAAAATACTACATCCGAGATGTTAGCCTGCCTTACGTTAGGATATATATCGCTGTAGACGTATATAACATCCCAACCGAGATGTACGGGACGACAGGAACGGGATTCTGCAAAACATTACCAGCGAGGGGCTAGATGGGTTAGGTTAGGTTATGTTACGTTATAGACGTGTATAATGTTCCCACCGAGAAGTAGAGCCGATACGCTAGGAATGTTGTAAAATGCTGCATCCGAGATGTTAGCCTGCCTTAGGTTAGGATATATAACGCTATAGACGTATATAATATCCCAACCGAGATGTACGGGACGACACGAACGGGATTCTGTAAAACATTACCAGCGAGGGGCTAGATGGGTTAGGTTAGGTTATGTTACGTTATAGACGTATATAATGTTCCCACCGAGAAGTAGGGGCCGATACGCCAGGAATGTTGTAAAATACTATATCCGAGAAGTTAGCCTGCCTTAGGTTAGGATATATATCGCTGTAGACGTATATAATATCCCAACCGAGATGTACGGGACGACACGAACGGAATTCTGTAAAACATTGCCAACGAGGAGCTAGATGGGATAGGTTAGGTTATGTTACGTTACAGACGTATATAATGTTCCCACCGAGAAGTAGGGGCCGATACTCCAAGAATGTTGTAAAATACTACATCCGAGATGTTAGCCTGCCTTACGTTAGGATATATATCGCTGTAGACGTATATAACATCCCAACCGAGATGTACGGGACGACAGGAACGGGATTCTGCAAAACATTACCAGCGAGGGGCTAGATAGGTTAGGTTAGGTTATGTTACGTTATAGACGTGTATAATGTTCCCGCCGAGAAGTAGAGCCGATACGCCAGGAATGTTGTAAAATACTGCATCCGAGATGTTAGCCTGCCTTAGGTTAGGATATATAACGCTATAGACGTATATAATATCCCAACCGAGATGTACGGGACGACACGAACGGGATTCTGTAAAATATTACCAGCGAGGGGCTAGATGGGTTAGGTTAGGTTGTGATACGTTATAGACGTATATAATGTTCCCACCGAGAAGTAGGGGCCGATATGCCAGGAATGTTGTAAAATACTGCATCCGAGATGATAGCCTGGCTTAGGTTAGGATATATAACGCTGTAGACGTATATAATGTCCCAGCCGAGACGTACGGGACGACACGAACGGGATTCTGTAAAACATTACGAGCGAGGGGCTAGATGGGTTAGGTTAGGTTATGTTACGTTATAGACGTGTATAATGTTCCCACCGAGAAGTAGAGCCGATACGCCAGGAATGTTGTAAAATATTGCATTCGAGATGATAGCCTGCCTTAGGTTAGGATATATAACGCTATAGACGTATATAATATCCCAACCGAGTCGTACGGGTCGACAAGAACGGGATTCTGCAAAATATTACCAGCGAGGGGCTAGATGGGTTAGGGTAGGTTTTGTTACGTTATAGACGTGTATAATGTTCCCACCGCGAAGTAGGGGCCGATACTCCAAGAACGTTGTAAAATACTACATCCGAGATGTTAGCCTGCCTTACGTTAATATATATATCGCTGTAGACGTATATAGGGACCCATCCGAGACGTACGGGACGACACGAACGGGATTCTGTAAAACATTACCAGCGAGGGGTAGATGTGTTAGGTTAGGTTATGTTACGTTATAGACGTATATAATGTTCCCACCGAGAAGTATGGGCCGATACGCCAGGAATGTTGTGAAATACTGCATCCGAGATGTTAGCCTGCCTTAGGTTAGGATATATAACGCTGTAGACGTTTATAATGTCCCAACCGAGACGTACGGGACGACACGAACGGGATTCTGTAAAACATTACCAGCGAGGGGCTAGATGGGTTAGGTTAGGTTGTGATACGTTATAGACGTATATAATGGTCCCACCGAGAAGTAGGGGCCGATATGCCAGGAATGTTGTAAAATACTGCATCCGAGATGATAGCCTGGCTTAGGTTAGGATATATAACGCTATAGACGTATATAATATTCCAACCGAGATGTACGGGACGTCACGAACGGGATTCTGTAAAACATTGCCAACGAGGGGCTAGATGGCATTGGTTAGGTTATGTTACGTTATAGACGTATATAATGTTCCCACCGAGAAGTATGGGCCGATACGCCAGGAATGTTGTAAAATACTACATCCGAGATGTTAGCCTGCCTTACGTTAATATATATATCGCTGTAGACGTATATAATATCCCAACCGAGATGTACGGGACGACACGAACGGAATTCTGTAAAACATTGCCAACGAGGGGCTAGATGGGATAGGTTAGGTTATGTTACGTTACAGACGTATATAATGTTCCCACCGAGAAGTAGGGGCCGATACTCCAAGAATGTTGTAAAATACTACATCCGAGATGTTAGCCTGCCTTACGTTAGGATATATATCGCTGTAGACGTATATAACATCCCAACCGAGATGTACGGGACGACAGGAACGGGATTCTGCAAAACATTACCAGCGAGGGGCTAGATGGGTTAGGTTAGGTTATGTTACGTTATAGACGTGTATAATGTTCCCACCGAGAAGTAGAGCCGATACGCTAGGAATGTTGTAAAATGCTGCATCCGAGATGTTAGCCTGCCTTAGGTTAGGATATATAACGCTATAGACGTATATAATATCCCAACCGAGATGTACGGGACGACACGAACGGGATTCTGTAAAACATTACCAGCGAGGGGCTAGATGGGTTAGGTTAGGTTATGTTACGTTATAGACGTATATAATGTTCCCACCGAGAAGTAGGGGCCGATACGCCAGGAATGTTGTAAAATACTATATCCGAGAAGTTAGCCTGCCTTAGGTTAGGATATATATCGCTGTAGACGTATATAATATCCCAACCGAGATGTACGGGATGACACGAACGGGATTCTGTAAAACATTGCAAACGAGGGGCTAGATGGGATAGGTTAGGTTATGTTACGTTACAGACGTATATAATGTTCCCACCGAGAAGTAGGGGCCGATACTCCAAGAATGTTGTAAAATACTACATCCGAGATGTTAGCCTGCCTTAGGTTAGGATATATAACGCTGTAGACGTTTATAATGTCCCAAACGAGACGTACGGGACGACACGAACGGGATTCTGTAAAACATTACCAGCGAGGGGCTAGATGGGTTAGGTTAGGTTGTGATACGTTATAGACGTGTATAATGTTCCCACCGCGAAGTAGGGGCCGATACTCCAAGAATGTTGTAAAATATTACATCCGAGATGTTAGCCTGCCTTACGTTAATATATATATCGCTGTAGACGTATATAGGGTCCCATCCGAGACGTACGGGACGACACGAACGGGATTCTGTAAAACATTACCAGCGAGGGGTAGATGTGTTAGGTTAGGTTATGTTACGTTATAGACCTATATAGTGTTCCCACCGAGAAGCATGGGCCGATACGCCAGGAATGTTGTAAAATACTGCAACCGGGATGTTAGCCTGCCTTAGGTTAGGATATATAACGCTGTAGACGTTTATAATGTCCCAACCGAGACGTACGGGACGACACGAACGGGATTCTGTAAAACATTACCAGCGAGGGGCTAGATGGGATAGGTTAGGTTATGTTACGTTACAGACGTATATAATGTTCCCTCCGAGAAGTAGGGGCCGATATGCAAGGAATGTTGTAAAATACTGCATCCGAGATGATAGCCTGGCTTAGGTTAGGATATATAACGCTGTAGACGTATATAATGTCCCAGCCGAGATGTACGGGACGACACGAACGGGATTCTGTAAAACATTACCAGCGAGGGGCTAGATGGGTTAGGTTAGGTTGTGATACGTTATAGACGTATATAATGGTCCCACCGAGAAGTAGGGGCCGATATGCCAGGAATGTTGTAAAATACTGCATCCGAGATGATAGCCTGGCTTAGGTTAGGATATATAACGCTATAGACGTATATAATATTCCAACCGAGATGTACGGGACGTCACGAACGGGATTCTGTAAAACATTGCCAACGAGGGGCTAGATGGCATAGGTTAGGTTATGTTACGTTATAGACGTATATAATGTTCCCACCGAGAAGTATGGGCCGATACGCCAGGAATGTTGTAAAATACTACATCCGAGATGTTAGCCTGCCTTACGTTAATATATATATCGCTGTAGACGTATATAATATCCCAACCGAGATGTACGGGACGACACGAACGGAATTCTGTAAAACATTGCCAACGAGGGGCTAGATGGGATAGGTTAGGTTATGTTACGTTATAGACGTGTATAATGTTCCCACCGAGAAGTAGAGACGATACGCTAGGAATGTTGTAAAATGCTGCATCCGAGATGTTAGCCTGCCTTAGGTTAGGATATATAACGCTATAGACGTATATAATATCCCAACCGAGATGTACGGGACGACACGAACGGGATTCTGTAAAACATTACCAGCGAGGGGCTAGATGGGTTAGGTTAGGTTATGTTACGTTATAGACGTATATAATGTTCCCACCGAGAAGTAGGGGCCGATACGACAGGAATGTTGTAAAATACTATATCCGAGAAGTTAGCCTGCCTTAGGTTAGGATATATATCGCTGTAGACGTATATAATATCCCAACCGAGATGTACGGGATGACACGAACGGGATTCTGTAAAACATTGCAAACGAGGGGCTAGATGGGATAGGTTAGGTTATGTTACGTTACAGACGTATATAATGTTCCCACCGAGAAGTAGGGGCCGATACTCCAAGAATGTTGTAAAATACTACATCCGAGATGTTAGCCTGCCTTACGTTAGGATATATATCGCTGTAGACGTATATAACATCCCAACCGAGATGTACGGGACGACAGGAACGGGATTCTGCAAAACATTACCAGCGAGGGGCTAGATGGGTTAGGTTAGGTTATGTTAGGTTATAGACGTGTATAATGTTCCCACCGAGAAGTAGAGCCGATACGCCAGGAATGTTGTAAAATATTGCATTCGAGATGATAGCCTGCCTTAGGTTAGGATATATAACGCTATAGACGTATATAATATCCCAACCGAGTCGTACGGGTCGACAAGAACGGGATTCTGCAAAATATTACCAGCGAGGGGCTAGATGGGTTAGGATAGGTTTTGTTACGTTATAGACGTGTATAATGTTCCCACCGCGAAGTAGGGGCCGATACTCCACGAACGTTGTAAAATACTACATCCGAGATGTTAGCCTGCCTTACGTTAATATATATATCGCTGTAGACGTATATAGGGACCCATCCGAGACGTACGGGACGACACGAACGGGATTCTGTAAAACATTACCAGCGAGGGGTAGATGTGTTAGGTTAGGTTATGTTACGTTATAGACCTATATAGTGTTCCCACCGAGAAGCATGGGCCGATACGCCAGGAATGTTGTAAAATACTGCAACCGGGATGTTAGCCTGCCTTAGGTTAGGATATATAACGCTGTAGACGTTTATAATGTCCCAACCGAGACGTACGGGACGACACGAACGGGATTCTGTAAAACATTACCAGCGAGGGGCTAGATGGGTTAGGTTAGGTTGTGATACGTTATAGACGTATATAATGGTCCCACCGAGAAGTAGGGGCCGATATGCCAGGAATGTTGTAAAATACTGCATCCGAGATGATAGCCTGGCTTAGGTTAGGATATATAACGCTATAGACGTATATAATATTCCAACCGAGATGTACGGGACGTCACGAACGGGATTCTGTAAAACATTGCCAACGAGGGGCTAGATGGCATAGGTTAGGTTATGTTACGTTATAGACGTATATAATGTTCCCACCGAGAAGTATGGGCCGATACGCCAGGAATGTTGTAAAATACTACATCCGAGATGTTAGCCTGCCTTACGTTAATATATATATCGCTGTAGACGTATATAATATCCCAACCGAGATGTACGGGACGACACGAACGGAATTCTGTAAAACATTGCCAACGAGGGGCTAGATGGGATAGGTTAGGTTATGTTACGTTACAGACGTATATAATGTTCCCACCGAGAAGTAGGGGCCGATACTCCAAGAATGTTGTAAAATACTACATCCGAGATGTTAGCCTGCCTTACGTTAGGATATATATCGCTGTAGACGTATATAACATCCCAACCGAGATGTACGGGACGACAGGAACGGGATTCTGCAAAACATTACCAGCGAGGGGCTAGATGGGTTAGGTTAGGTTATGTTACGTTATAGACGTGTATAATGTTCCCACCGAGAAGTAGAGCCGATACGCTAGGAATGTTGTAAAATGCTGCATCCGAGATGTTAGCCTGCCTTAGGTTAGGATATATAACGCTATAGACGTATATAATATCCCAACCGAGATGTACGGGACGACACGAACGGGATTCTGTAAAACATTACCAGCGAGGGGCTAGATGGGTTAGGTTAGGTTATGTTACGTTATAGACGTATATAATGTTCCCACCGAGAAGTAGGGGCCGATACGCCAGGAATGTTGTAAAATACTATATCCGAGAAGTTAGCCTGCCTTAGGTTAGGATATATATCGCTGTAGACGTATATAATATCCCAACCGAGATGTACGGGACGACACGAACGGAATTCTGTAAAACATTGCCAACGAGGAGCTAGATGGGATAGGTTAGGTTATGTTACGTTACAGACGTATATAATGTTCCCACCGAGAAGTAGGGGCCGATACTCCAAGAATGTTGTAAAATACTACATCCGAGATGTTAGCCTGCCTTACGTTAGGATATATATCGCTGTAGACGTATATAACATCCCAACCGAGATGTACGGGACGACAGGAACGGGATTCTGCAAAACATTACCAGCGAGGGGCTAGATAGGTTAGGTTAGGTTATGTTACGTTATAGACGTGTATAATGTTCCCACCGCGAAGTAGGGGCCGATACTCCAAGAATGTTGTAAAATATTACATCCGAGATGTTAGCCTGCCTTACGTTAATATATATATCGCTGTAGACGTATATAGGGTCCCATCCGAGACGTACGGGACGACACGAACGGGATTCTGTAAAACATTACCAGCGAGGGGTAGATGTGTTAGGTTAGGTTATGTTACGTTATAGACCTATATAGTGTTCCCACCGAGAAGCATGGGCCGATACGCCAGGAATGTTGTAAAATACTGCAACCGGGATGTTAGCCTGCCTTAGGTTAGGATATATAACGCTGTAGACGTTTATAATGTCCCAACCGAGACGTACGGGACGACACGAACGGGATTCTGTAAAACATTACCAGCGAGGGGCTAGATGGGATAGGTTAGGTTATGTTACGTTACAGACGTATATAATGTTCCCTCCGAGAAGTAGGGGCCGATATGCAAGGAATGTTGTAAAATACTGCATCCGAGATGATAGCCTGGCTTAGGTTAGGATATATAACGCTGTAGACGTATATAATGTCCCAGCCGAGATGTACGGGACGACACGAACGGGATTCTGTAAAACATTACCAGCGAGGGGCTAGATGGGTTAGGTTAGGTTGTGATACGTTATAGACGTATATAATGGTCCCACCGAGAAGTAGGGGCCGATATGCCAGGAATGTTGTAAAATACTGCATCCGAGATGATAGCCTGGCTTAGGTTAGGATATATAACGCTATAGACGTATATAATATTCCAACCGAGATGTACGGGACGTCACGAACGGGATTCTGTAAAACATTGCCAACGAGGGGCTAGATGGCATAGGTTAGGTTATGTTACGTTATAGACGTATATAATGTTCCCACCGAGAAGTATGGGCCGATACGCCAGGAATGTTGTAAAATACTACATCCGAGATGTTAGCCTGCCTTACGTTAATATATATATCGCTGTAGACGTATATAATATCCCAACCGAGATGTACGGGACGACACGAACGGAATTCTGTAAAACATTGCCAACGAGGGGCTAGATGGGATAGGTTAGGTTATGTTACGTTATAGACGTGTATAATGTTCCCACCGAGAAGTAGAGACGATACGCTAGGAATGTTGTAAAATGCTGCATCCGAGATGTTAGCCTGCCTTAGGTTAGGATATATAACGCTATAGACGTATATAATATCCCAACCGAGATGTACGGGACGACACGAACGGGATTCTGTAAAACATTACCAGCGAGGGGCTAGATGGGTTAGGTTAGGTTATGTTACGTTATAGACGTATATAATGTTCCCACCGAGAAGTAGGGGCCGATACGACAGGAATGTTGTAAAATACTATATCCGAGAAGTTAGCCTGCCTTAGGTTAGGATATATATCGCTGTAGACGTATATAATATCCCAACCGAGATGTACGGGATGACACGAACGGGATTCTGTAAAACATTGCAAACGAGGGGCTAGATGGGATAGGTTAGGTTATGTTACGTTACAGACGTATATAATGTTCCCACCGAGAAGTAGGGGCCGATACTCCAAGAATGTTGTAAAATACTACATCCGAGATGTTAGCCTGCCTTACGTTAGGATATATATCGCTGTAGACGTATATAACATCCCAACCGAGATGTACGGGACGACAGGAACGGGATTCTGCAAAACATTACCAGCGAGGGGCTAGATGGGTTAGGTTAGGTTATGTTAGGTTATAGACGTGTATAATGTTCCCACCGAGAAGTAGAGCCGATACGCCAGGAATGTTGTAAAATATTGCATTCGAGATGATAGCCTGCCTTAGGTTAGGATATATAACGCTATAGACGTATATAATATCCCAACCGAGTCGTACGGGTCGACAAGAACGGGATTCTGCAAAATATTACCAGCGAGGGGCTAGATGGGTTAGGATAGGTTTTGTTACGTTATAGACGTGTATAATGTTCCCACCGCGAAGTAGGGGCCGATACTCCACGAACGTTGTAAAATACTACATCCGAGATGTTAGCCTGCCTTACGTTAATATATATATCGCTGTAGACGTATATAGGGACCCATCCGAGACGTACGGGACGACACGAACGGGATTCTGTAAAACATTACCAGCGAGGGGTAGATGTGTTAGGTTAGGTTATGTTACGTTATAGACCTATATAGTGTTCCCACCGAGAAGCATGGGCCGATACGCCAGGAATGTTGTAAAATACTGCAACCGGGATGTTAGCCTGCCTTAGGTTAGGATATATAACGCTGTAGACGTTTATAATGTCCCAACCGAGACGTACGGGACGACACGAACGGGATTCTGTAAAACATTACCAGCGAGGGGCTAGATGGGTTAGGTTAGGTTGTGATACGTTATAGACGTATATAATGGTCCCACCGAGAAGTAGGGGCCGATATGCCAGGAATGTTGTAAAATACTGCATCCGAGATGATAGCCTGGCTTAGGTTAGGATATATAACGCTATAGACGTATATAATATTCCAACCGAGATGTACGGGACGTCACGAACGGGATTCTGTAAAACATTGCCAACGAGGGGCTAGATGGCATAGGTTAGGTTATGTTACGTTATAGACGTATATAATGTTCCCACCGAGAAGTATGGGCCGATACGCCAGGAATGTTGTAAAATACTACATCCGAGATGTTAGCCTGCCTTACGTTAATATATATATCGCTGTAGACGTATATAATATCCCAACCGAGATGTACGGGACGACACGAACGGAATTCTGTAAAACATTGCCAACGAGGGGCTAGATGGGATAGGTTAGGTTATGTTACGTTACAGACGTATATAATGTTCCCACCGAGAAGTAGGGGCCGATACTCCAAGAATGTTGTAAAATACTACATCCGAGATGTTAGCCTGCCTTACGTTAGGATATATATCGCTGTAGACGTATATAACATCCCAACCGAGATGTACGGGACGACAGGAACGGGATTCTGCAAAACATTACCAGCGAGGGGCTAGATGGGTTAGGTTAGGTTATGTTACGTTATAGACGTGTATAATGTTCCCACCGAGAAGTAGAGCCGATACGCTAGGAATGTTGTAAAATGCTGCATCCGAGATGTTAGCCTGCCTTAGGTTAGGATATATAACGCTATAGACGTATATAATATCCCAACCGAGATGTACGGGACGACACGAACGGGATTCTGTAAAACATTACCAGCGAGGGGCTAGATGGGTTAGGTTAGGTTATGTTACGTTATAGACGTATATAATGTTCCCACCGAGAAGTAGGGGCCGATACGCCAGGAATGTTGTAAAATACTATATCCGAGAAGTTAGCCTGCCTTAGGTTAGGATATATATCGCTGTAGACGTATATAATATCCCAACCGAGATGTACGGGACGACACGAACGGAATTCTGTAAAACATTGCCAACGAGGAGCTAGATGGGATAGGTTAGGTTATGTTACGTTACAGACGTATATAATGTTCCCACCGAGAAGTAGGGGCCGATACTCCAAGAATGTTGTAAAATACTACATCCGAGATGTTAGCCTGCCTTACGTTAGGATATATATCGCTGTAGACGTATATAACATCCCAACCGAGATGTACGGGACGACAGGAACGGGATTCTGCAAAACATTACCAGCGAGGGGCTAGATAGGTTAGGTTAGGTTATGTTACGTTATAGACGTGTATAATGTTCCCGCCGAGAAGTAGAGCCGATACGCCAGGAATGTTGTAAAATACTGCATCCGAGATGTTAGCCTGCCTTAGGTTAGGATATATAACGCTATAGACGTATATAATATCCCAACCGAGATGTACGGGACGACACGAACGGGATTCTGTAAAATATTACCAGCGAGGGGCTAGATGGGTTAGGTTAGGTTGTGATACGTTATAGACGTATATAATGTTCCCACCGAGAAGTAGGGGCCGATATGCCAGGAATGTTGTAAAATACTGCATCCGAGATGATAGCCTGGCTTAGGTTAGGATATATAACGCTGTAGACGTATATAATGTCCCAGCCGAGACGTACGGGACGACACGAACGGGATTCTGTAAAACATTACGAGCGAGGGGCTAGATTGGTTAGGTTAGGTTATGTTACGTTATAGACGTGTATAATGTTCCCACCGAGAAGTTGAGGCCGATGCGCCAGGAATGTTGTAAAATATTGCATCCGAGATGATAGCCTGCCTTAGGTTAGGATATATAACGCTATAGACGTATATAATATCCCAACCGAGTCGTACGGGTCGACAAGAACGGGATTCTGCAAAATATTAACAGCGAGGGGCTAGATGAGTTAGGTTAGGTTTTGTTACGTTATAGACGTGTATAATGTTCCCACCGCGAAGTAGGGGCCGATACTCCAAGAATGTTGTAAAATATTACATCCGAGATGTTAGCCTGCCTTACGTTAATATATATATCGCTGTAGACGTATATAGGGTCCCATCCGAGACGTACGGGACGACACGAACGGGATTCTGTAAAACATTACCAGCGAGGGGTAGATGTGTTAGGTTAGGTTATGTTACGTTATAGACCTATATAGTGTTCCCACCGAGAAGCATGGGCCGATACGCCAGGAATGTTGTAAAATACTGCAACCGAGATGTTAGCCTGCCTTAGGTTAGGATATATAACGCTGTAGACGTTTATAATGTCCCAACCGAGACGTACGGGACGACACGAACGGGATTCTGTAAAACATTACCAGCGAGGGGCTAGATGGGTTAGGTTAGGTTGTGATACGTTATAGACGTATATAATGTTCCCACCGAGAAGTAGGGGCCGATATGCCAGGAATGTTGTAAAATACTGCATCCGAGATGATAGCCTGGCTTAGGTTAGGATATATAACGCTGTAGACGTATATAATGTCCCAGCCGAGACGTACGGGACGACACGAACGGGATTCTGTAAAACATTACGAGCGATGGGCTAGATGTGTTAGGTTAGGTTATATTACGTTATAGACCTATATAATGTTCCCACCGAGAAGTTGAGGCCGATGCGCCAGGAATGTTGTAAAATATTGCATCCGAGATGTTAGCCTGCCTTAGGTTAGGATATATAACGCTATAGACGTATATAATATCCCAACCGAGATGTACGGGACGACACGAACGGGATTCTGTAAAACATTACCAGCGAGGGGCTAGATGGGTTAGGTTAGGTTATGTTACGTTATAGACGTATATAATGTTCCCACCGAGAAGTAGGGGCCGATACGCCAGGAATGTTGTAAAATAATATATCCGAGAAGTTAGCCTGCCTTAGGTTAGGATATATATCGCTGTAGACGTATATAATATCCCAACCGAGATGTACGGGATGACACGAACGGGATTCTGTAAAACATTGCAAACGAGGGGCTAGATGGGATAGGTTAGGTTATGTTACGTTACAGACGTATATAATGTTCCCACCGAGAAGTAGGGGCCGATACTCCAAGAATGTTGTAAAATACTACATCCGAGATGTTAGCCTGCCTTAGGTTAGGATATATAACGCTGTAGACGTTTATAATGTCCCAACCGAGACGTACGGGACGACACGAACGGGATTCTGTAAAACATTACCAGCGAGGGGCTAGATGGGTTAGGTTAGGTTGTGATACGTTATAGACGTATATAATGTTCCCACCGAGAAGTAGGGGCCGATATGCCAGGAATGTTGTAAAATACTGCATCCGAGATGATAGCCTGGCTTAGGTTAGGATATATAACGCTGTAGACGTATATAATGTCCCAGCCGAGACGTACGGGACGACACGAACGGGATTCTGTAAAACATTACGAGCGATGGGCTAGATGTGTTAGGTTAGGTTATATTACGTTATAGACCTATATAATGTTCCCACCGAGAAGTTGAGGCCGATGCGCCAGGAATGTTGTAAAATATTGCATCCGAGATGATAGCCTGCCTTAGGTTAGGATATATAACGCTATAGACGTATATAATATCCCAACCGAGTCGTACGGGTCGACAAGAACGGGATTCTGCAAAATATTAACAGCGAGGGGCTAGATGAGTTAGGTTAGGTTTTGTTACGTTATAGACGTGTATAATGTTCCCACCGCGAAGTAGGGGCCGATACTCCAAGAATGTTGTAAAATATTACATCCGAGATGTTAGCCTGCCTTACGTTAATATATATATCGCTGTAGACGTATATAGGGTCCCATCCGAGACGTACGGGACGACACGAACGGGATTCTGTAAAACATTACCAGCGAGGGGTAGATGTGTTAGGTTAGGTTATGTTACGTTATAGACCTATATAGTGTTCCCACCGAGAAGCATGGGCCGATACGCCAGGAATGTTGTAAAATACTGCAACCGGGATGTTAGCCTGCCTTAGGTTAGGATATATAACGCTGTAGACGTTTATAATGTCCCAACCGAGACGTACGGGACGACACGAACGGGATTCTGTAAAACATTACCAGCGAGGGGCTAGATGGGATAGGTTAGGTTATGTTACGTTACAGACGTATATAATGTTCCCTCCGAGAAGTAGGGGCCGATATGCAAGGAATGTTGTAAAATACTGCATCCGAGATGATAGCCTGGCTTAGGTTAGGATATATAACGCTGTAGACGTATATAATGTCCCAGCCGAGATGTACGGGACGACACGAACGGGATTCTGTAAAACATTACCAGCGAGGGGCTAGATGGGTTAGGTTAGGTTGTGATACGTTATAGACGTATATAATGGTCCCACCGAGAAGTAGGGGCCGATATGCCAGGAATGTTGTAAAATACTGCATCCGAGATGATAGCCTGGCTTAGGTTAGGATATATAACGCTATAGACGTATATAATATTCCAACCGAGATGTACGGGACGTCACGAACGGGATTCTGTAAAACATTGCCAACGAGGGGCTAGATGGCATAGGTTAGGTTATGTTACGTTATAGACGTATATAATGTTCCCACCGAGAAGTATGGGCCGATACGCCAGGAATGTTGTAAAATACTACATCCGAGATGTTAGCCTGCCTTACGTTAATATATATATCGCTGTAGACGTATATAATATCCCAACCGAGATGTACGGGACGACACGAACGGAATTCTGTAAAACATTGCCAACGAGGGGCTAGATGGGATAGGTTAGGTTATGTTACGTTACAGACGTATATAATGTTCCCACCGAGAAGTAGGGGCCGATACTCCAAGAATGTTGTAAAATACTACATCCGAGATGTTAGCCTGCCTTACGTTAGGATATATATCGCTGTAGACGTATAAAACATCCCAACCGAGATGTACGGGACGACAGGAACGGGATTCTGCAAAACATTACCAGCGAGGGGCTAGATGGGTTAGGTTAGGTTATGTTACGTTATAGACGTGTATAATGTTCCCACCGAGAAGTAGAGCCGATACGCTAGGAATGTTGTAAAATGCTGCATCCGAGATGTTAGCCTGCCTTAGGTTAGGATATATAACGCTATAGACGTATATAATATCCCAACCGAGATGTACGGGACGACACGAACGGGATTCTGTAAAACATTACCAGCGAGGGGCTAGATGGGTTAGGTTAGGTTATGTTACGTTATAGACGTATATAATGTTCCCACCGAGAAGTAGGGGCCGATACGCCAGGAATGTTGTAAAATACTATATCCGAGAAGTTAGCCTGCCTTAGGTTAGGATATATATCGCTGTAGACGTATATAATATCCCAACCGAGATGTACGGGATGACACGAACGGGATTCTGTAAAACATTGCAAACGAGGGGCTAGATGGGATAGGTTAGGTTATGTTACGTTACAGACTTATATAATGTTCCCACCGAGAAGTAGGGGCCGATACTCCAAGAATGTTGTAAAATACTACATCCGAGATGTTAGCCTGCCTTACGTTAGGATATATATCGCTGTAGACGTATATAACATCCCAACCGAGATGTACGGGACGACAGGAACGGGATTCTGCAAAACATTACCAGCGAGGGGCTAGATGGGTTAGGTTAGGTTATGTTACGTTATAGACGTGTATAATGTTCCCACCGAGAAGTAGAGCCGATACGCCGGGAATGTTGTAAAATATTGCATTCGAGATGATAGCCTGCCTTAGGTTAGGATATATAACGCTATAGACGTATATAATATCCCAACCGAGTCGTACGGGTCGACAAGAACGGGATTCTGCAAAATATTACCAGCGAGGGGCTAGATGGGTTAGGATAGGTTTTGTTACGTTATAGACGTGTATAATGTTCCCACCGCGAAGTAGGGGCCGATACTCCAAGAACGTTGTAAAATACTACATCCGAGATGTTAGCCTGCCTTACGTTAATATATATATCGCTGTAGACGTATATAGGGACCCATCCGAGACGTACGGGACGACACGAACGGGATTCTGTAAAACATTACCAGCGAGGGGTAGATGTGTTAGGTTAGGTTATGTTACGTTATAGACGTATATAATGTTCCCACCGAGAAGTATGGGCCGATACGCCAGGAATGTTGTAAAATACTGCATCCGAGATGTTAGCCTGCCTTAGGTTAGGTATATAACGCTAGAGTCGTATATAATATCCCAACCGAGATGTACCGGACGACAGGAACGGGATTCTGTAAAATATTACCAGCGAGGGGCTAGATGGGTTAGGTTAGGTTTTGTTACGTTATAGACGTGTATAATGTTCCCACCGCGAAGTAGGGGCCGATACTCCAAGAATGTTGTAAAATACTACATCCGAGATGTTAGCCTGCCTTACGTTAATATATATATCGCTGTAGACGTATATAGGGTCCCATCCGAGACGTACGGGACGACACGAACGGGATTCTGTAAAACATTACCAGCGAGGGGTAGATGTGTTAGGTTAGGTTATGTTACGTTATAGACCTATATAGTGTTCCCACCGAGAAGCATGGGCCGATACGCCAGGAATGTTGTAAAATACTGCAACCGGGATGTTAGCCTGCCTTAGGTTAGGATATATAACGCTGTAGACGTTTATAATGTCCCAACCGAGACGTACGGGACGACACGAACGGGATTCTGTAAAACATTACCAGCGAGGGGCTAGATGGGTTAGGTTAGGTTGTGATACGTTATAGACGTATATAATGGTCCCACCGAGAAGTAGGGGCCGATATGCCAGGAATGTTGTAAAATACTGCATCCGAGATGATAGCCTGGCTTAGGTTAGGATATATAACGCTATAGACGTATATAATATTCCAACCGAGATGTACGGGACGTCACGAACGGGATTCTGTAAAACATTGCCAACGAGGGGCTAGATGGCATAGGTTAGGTTATGTTACGTTATAGACGTATATAATGTTCCCACCGAGAAGTATGGGCCGATACGCCAGGAATGTTGTAAAATACTACATCCGAGATGTTAGCCTGCCTTACGTTAATATATATATCGCTGTAGACGTATATAATATCCCAACCGAGATGTACGGGACGACACGAACGGAATTCTGTAAAACATTGCCAACGAGGGGCTAGATGGGATAGGTTAGGTTATGTTACGTTACAGACGTATATAATGTTCCCACCGAGCAGTAGGGGCCGATACTCCAAGAATGTTGTAAAATACTACATCCGAGATGTTAGCCTGCCTTACGTTAGGATATATATCGCTGTAGACGTATATAACATCCCAACCGAGATGTACGGGACGACAGGAACGGGATTCTGCAAAACATTACCAGCGAGGGGCTAGATGGGTTAGGTTAGGTTATGTTACGTTATAGACGTGTATAATGTTCCCACCGAGAAGTAGAGCCGATACGCTAGGAATGTTGTAAAATGCTGCATCCGAGATGTTAGCCTGCCTTAGGTTAGGATATATAACGCTATAGACGTATATAATATCCCAACCGAGATGTACGGGACGACACGAACGGGATTCTGTAAAACATTACCAGCGAGGGGCTAGATGGGTTAGGTTAGGTTATGTTACGTTATAGACGTATATAATGTTCCCACCGAGAAGTAGGGGCCGATACGCCAGGAATGTTGTAAAATACTATATCCGAGAAGTTAGCCTGCCTTAGGTTAGGATATATATCGCTGTAGACGTATATAATATCCCAACCGAGATGTACGGGATGACACGAACGGGATTCTGTAAAACATTGCAAACGAGGGGCTAGATGGGATAGGTTAGGTTATGTTACGTTACAGACTTATATAATGTTCCCACCGAGAAGTAGGGGCCGATACTCCAAGAATGTTGTAAAATACTACATCCGAGATGTTAGCCTGCCTTACGTTAGGATATATATCGCTGTAGACATATATAACATCCCAACCGAGATGTACGGGACGACAGGAACGGGATTCTGCAAAACATTACCAGCGAGGGGCTAGATGGGTTAGGTTAGGTTATGTTACGTTATAGACGTGTATAATGTTCCCACCGAGAAGTAGAGCCGATACGCCAGGAATGTTGTAAAATATTGCATTCGAGATGATAGCCTGCCTTAGGTTAGGATATATAACGCTATAGACGTATATAATATCCCAACCGAGTCGTACGGGTCGACAAGAACGGGATTCTGCAAAATATTACCAGCGAGGGGCTAGATGGGTTAGGATAGGTTTTGTTACGTTATAGACGTGTATAATGTTCCCACCGCGAAGTAGGGGCCGATACTCCAAGAACGTTGTAAAATACTACATCCGAGATGTTAGCCTGCCTTACGTTAATATATATATCGCTGTAGACGTATATAGGGACCCATCCGAGACGTACGGGACGACACGAACGGGATTCTGTAAAACATTACCAGCGAGGGGTAGATGTGTTAGGTTAGGTTATGTTACGTTATAGACGTATATAATGTTCCCACCGAGAAGTATGGGCCGATACGCCAGGAATGTTGTAAAATACTGCATCCGAGATGTTAGCCTGCCTTAGGTTAGGTATATAACGCTAGAGTCGTATATAATATCCCAACCGAGATGTACCGGACGACAGGAACGGGATTCTGTAAAATATTACCAGCGAGGGGCTAGATGGGTTAGGTTAGGTTTTGTTACGTTATAGACGTGTATAATGTTCCCACCGCGAAGTAGGGGCCGATACTCCAAGAATGTTGTAAAATACTACATCCGAGATGTTAGCCTGCCTTACGTTAATATATATATCGCTGTAGACGTATATAGGGTCCCATCCGAGACGTACGGGACGACACGAACGGGATTCTGTAAAACATTACCAGCGAGGGGTAGATGTGTTAGGTTAGGTTATGTTACGTTATAGACCTATATAGTGTTCCCACCGAGAAGCATGGGCCGATACGCCAGGAATGTTGT
This sequence comes from Xylocopa violacea, assembly GCA_963969225.1. Lineage (NCBI taxonomy): Eukaryota > Metazoa > Arthropoda > Insecta > Hymenoptera > Apidae > Xylocopa > Xylocopa violacea. The sequence goes on from CAXAJV010000807.1 coordinate 1,176,468, forward strand.
AAAATACTGCAACCGGGATGTTAGCCTGCCTTAGGTTAGGATATATAACGCTGTAGACGTTTATAATGTCCCAACCGAGACGTACGGGACGACACGAACGGGATTCTGTAAAACATTACCAGCGAGGGGCTAGATGGGTTAGGTTAGTTTGTGATACGTTATAGACGTATATAATGGTCCCACCGAGAAGTAGGGGCCGATATGCCAGGAATGTTGTAAAATACTGCATCCGAGATGATAGCCTGGCTTAGGTTAGGATATATAACGCTATAGACGTATATAATATTCCAACCGAGATGTACGGGACGTCACGAACGGGATTCTGTAAAACATTGCCAACGAGGGGCTAGATGGCATAGGTTAGGTTATGTTACGTTATAGACGTATATAATGTTCCCACCGAGAAGTATGGGCCGATACGCCAGGAATGTTGTAAAATACTACATCCGAGATGTTAGCCTGCCTTACGTTAATATATATATCGCTGTAGACGTATATAATATCCCAACCGAGATGTACGGGACGACACGAACGGAATTCTGTAAAACATTGCCAACGAGGGGCTAGATGGGATAGGTTAGGTTATGTTACGTTACAGACGTATATAATGTTCCCACCGAGAAGTAGGGGCCGATACTCCAAGAATGTTGTAAAATACTACATCCGAGATGTTAGCCTGCCTTACGTTAGGATATATATCGCTGTAGACGTATATAACATCCCAACCGAGATGTACGGGACGACAGGAACGGGATTCTGCAAAACATTACCAGCGAGGGGCTAGATGGGTTAGGTTAGGTTATGTTACGTTATAGACGTGTATAATGTTCCCACCGAGAAGTAGAGCCGATACGCTAGGAATGTTGTAAAATGCTGCATCCGAGATGTTAGCCTGCCTTAGGTTAGGATATATAACGCTATAGACGTATATAATATCCCAACCGAGATGTACGGGACGACACGAACGGGATTCTGTAAAACATTACCAGCGAGGGGCTAGATGGGTTAGGTTAGGTTATGTTACGTTATAGACGTATATAATGTTCCCAACGAGAAGTAGAGGCCGATCCGACAGAAATGTTGTAAAATAATATATCCGAGAAATTAGCATGCCTTAGGTTAGGATATATATCGCCGTAGACGTTTATAATGTCTCATCCGAGACGTACGGGACGACAGGGACGGGATTCTGTAAAATATTACCAGCGAGGGGCTAGATGGGTTAGGATAGGTTGTGATACGTTATAAACGTATATAATGGTCCCACCGAGAAGTAGGGGCCGATATGCCAGGAATGTTGTAAAATACTGCAACCGAGATGTTATCCTGCCTTAGGTTAGGATACATAACGCTATAGACGTATATAATATCCCAACCGAGACGTACGGGACGACACGAACGGGATTCTGTAAAACATTACGAGCGATGGGCTAGATGTGTTAGGTTAGGTTATATTACGTTATAGACCTATATAATGTTCCCACCGAGAAGTTGAGGCCGATGCGCCAGGAATGTTGTAAAATATTGCATCCGAGATGTTAGCCTGCCTTACGTTAACATATATATCGCTGTAGACGTATATAGGTTCCCATCCGAGACGTACGGGACGACACGAACGGGATTCTGTAAAACATTACCAGCGAGGGGTAGATGTGTTAGGTTAGGTTATGTTACGTTATAGACCTATATAATGTTCCCACCGAGAAGCATGGGCCGATACGCCAGGAATGTTTTAAAATACTGCAACCGAGATGTTAGCCTGCCTTAGGTTAGGATATATAACGCTGTAGACGTTTATAATGTCCCAACCGAGACGTACGGGACGACACGAACGGGATTCTGTAAAACATTACCAGCGAGGGGCTAGATGGGTTAGGTTGGATTATATTACGTTATAGACTTATATAATTTTCCCACCGAGAAGTCGAGGCCGATCCTACAGAAATGTTGTAAAATACTATATCCGAGAAGTTAGCCTGCCTTAGGTTAGGATATATATCGCTGTAGACGTTTATAATGTCTCATCCGAGACGTACGGGACGACAGGGACGGGATTCTGTAAAATATTACCAGCGAGGGGCTAGATGGGTTAGGTTAGGTTGTGATACGTTATAGACGTATATAATGTTCCCACCGAGAAGTAGGGGCCGATATGCCAGGAATGTTGTAAAATATTGCATCCGAGATGATAGCCTGCCTTAGGTTAGGATATATAACGCTATAGACGTATATAATATCCCAACCGAGTCGTACGGGTCGACAAGAACGGGATTCTGTAAAATATTACCAGCGAGGGGCTAGATGGGTTAGGTTAGGTTTTGTTACGTTATAGACGTGTATAATGTTCCCACCGCGAAGTAGGGGCCGATACTCCAAGAATGTTGTAAAATACTACATCCGAGATGTTAGCCTGCCTTACGTTAATATATATATCGATGTAGACGTATATAGGGTTCCATCCGAGACGTACGGGACGACAGGGACGGGATTCTGTAAAATATTACCAGCGAGGGGCTAGATGGGTTAGGTTAGGTTGTGATACGTTATAGACGAATATAATGTTCCCACCGAGAAGTAGGGGCCGATATGCCAGGAATGTTGTAAAATATTGCATCCGAGATGATAGCCTGCCTTAGGTTAGGATATATAACGCTATAGACGTATATAATATCCCAACCGAGTCCTACGGGTCGACAAGAACGGGATTCTGTAAAATATTACCAGCGAGGCGCTAGATGGGTCAGGTTAGGTTTTGTTACGTTATAGACATGTATAATGTTCCCACCGCGAAGTAGGGGCCGATACTCCAAGAATGTTGTAAAATACTACATCCGAGATGTTAGCCTGGCTTAGGTTAATATATATATCGCTGTAGACGTATATAGGGTCCCATCCGAGACGTACGGGACGACACGAACGGGATTCTGTAAAACATTACCAGCGAGGGGTAGATGTGTTAGGTTAGGTTATGTTACGTTATAGACCTATATAATGTTCCCACCGAGAAGCATGGGCCGATACGCCAGGAATGTTGTAAAATACTGCAACCGAGATGTTAGCCTGCCTTAGGTTAGGATATATAACGCTGTAGACGTTTATAATGTCCCAACCGAGACGTACGGGACGACACGAACGGGATTCTGTAAAACATTACCAGCGAGGGGCTAGATGGGTTAGGTTAGGTTGTAATACGTTATAAACGTATATAATGGTCCCACCGAGAAGTAGGGGCCGATACGCCAGGAATGTTGTAAAATACTACATCCGAGATGTTAGCCTGCCTTACGTTAATATATATATCGCTGTAGACGTATATAATATCCCAACCGAGATGTACGGGACGACACGAACGGAATTCTGTAAAACATTGCCAACGAGGGGCTAGATGGGATAGGTTAGGTTATGTTACGTTACAGACGTATATAATGTTCCCACCGAGAAGTAGGGGCCGATACTCCAAGAATGTTGTAAAATACTACATCCGAGATGTTAGCCTGCCTTACGTTAGGATATATATCGCTGTAGACGTATATAACATCCCAACCGAGATGTACGGGACGACAGGAACGGGATTCTGCAAAACATTACCAGCGAGGGGCTAGATGGGTTAGGTTAGGTTATGTTACGTTATAGACGTGTATAATGTTCCCACCGAGAAGTAGAGCCGATACGCTAGGAATGTTGTAAAATGCTGCATCCGAGATGTTAGCCTGCCTTAGGTTAGGATATATAACGCTATAGACGTATATAATATCCCAACCGAGATGTACGGGACGACACGAACGGGATTCTGTAAAACATTACCAGCGAGGGGCTAGATGGGTTAGGTTAGGTTATGTTACGTTATAGACGTATATAATGTTCCCACCGAGAAGTAGGGGCCGATACGCCAGGAATGTTGTAAAATACTATATCCGAGAAGTTAGCCTGCCTTAGGTTAGGATATATATCGCTGTAGACGTATATAATATCCCAACCGAGATGTACGGGACGACACGAACGGAATTCTGTAAAACATTGCCAACGAGGAGCTAGATGGGATAGGTTAGGTTATGTTACGTTACAGACGTATATAATGTTCCCACCGAGAAGTAGGAGCCGATACTCCAAGAATGTTGTAAAATACTACATCCGAGATGTTAGCCTGCCTTACGTTAGGATATATATCGCTGTAGACGTATATAACATCCAACCGAGATGTACGGGACGACAGGAACGGGATTCTGCAAAACATTACCAGCGAGGGGCTAGATGGGTTAGGTTAGGTTATGTTACGTTATAGACGTGTATAATGTTCCCACCGAGAAGTAGAGCCGATGCGCTAGGAATGTTGTAAAATGCTGCATCCGAGATGTTAGCCTGCCTTAGGTTAGGATATACAACGCTATAGACGTATATAATATCCCAACCGAGATGTACGGGACGACACGAACGGGATTCTGTAAAACATTACCAGCGAGGGGCTAGATGGGTTAGGTTAGGTTATGTTACGTTATAGACGTATATAATGTTCCCTCCGAGAAGTAGAGGCCGATCCTACAGAAATGTTGTAAAATAATATATCCGAGAAATTAGCCTGCCTTAGGTTAGGATATATATCTCTGTAGACGTTTATAATGTCTCATCCGAGACGTACGGGACGACAGGGACGGGATTCTGTAAAATATTACCAGCGAGGGGCTAGATGGGTTAGGATAGGTTGTGATACGTTATAAACGTATATAATGGTCCCACCGAGAAGTAGGGGCCGATATGCCAGGAATGTTGTAAAATACTGCAACCGAGATGTTATCCTGCCTTAGGTTAGGATACATAACGCTATAGACGTATATAATATCCCAACCGAGACGTACGGGACGACACGAACGGGATTCTGTAAAACATTACCAGCGAGGGGCTAGATGGGTTAGGTTAGGTTATGTTACGTTATAGACGTGTATAATGTTCCCACCGAGAAGTAGAGCCGATACGCTAGGAATGTTGTAAAATGCTGCATCCGAGATGTTAGCCTGCCTTAGGTTAGGATATATAACGCTATAGACGTATATAATATCCCAACCGAGATGTACGGGACGACACGAACGGGATTCTGTAAAACATTGCAAACGAGGGGCTAGATGGGATAGGTTAGGTTATGTTACGTTACAGACGTATATAATGTTCCCACCGAGAAGTAGGGGCCGATCCTACAGAAATGTTGTAAAATAATATATCCGAGAAATTAGATTGCCTTAGGTTAGGATATATATCGCTGTAGACGTATATAATATCCCAACCAAGATGTACGGGACGACACGAACGGGATTCTGTAAAACATTGCAAACGAGGGGCTAGATGGGATAGGTTAGGTTATGTTACGTTACAGACGTATATAATGTTCCCACCGAGAAGTAGGGGCCGATACCCCAAGAATGTTGTAAAATACTACATCCGAGATGTTAGCCTGCCTTAGGTTAGGATATATATCGCTGTAGACGTATATAATATCCCAACCAAGATGTACGGGACGACACGAACGGGATTCTGTAAAACATTGCAAACGAGGGGCTAGATGGGATAGGTTAGGTTATGTTACGTTACAGACGTATATAATGTTCCCACCGAGAAGTAGGGGCCGATACCCCAAGAATGTTGTAAAATACTACATCCGAGATGTTAGCCTGCCTTACGTTAGGATATATATCGCTGTAGACGTATATAACATCCCAACCGAGATGTACGGGACGACAGAAACGGGATTCTGCAAAACATTACCAGCGAGGGGCTAGATGGGTTAGGTTAGGTTATGTTACGTTATAGACGTGTATAATGTTCCCGCCGAGAAGTAGAGCCGATACGCCAGGAATGTTGTAAAATACTGCATCCGAGATGTTAGCCTGCCTTAGGTTAGGATATATAACGCTATAGACGTATATAATATCCCAACCGAGATGTACGGGACGACACGAACGGGATTCTGTAAAACATTACCAGCGAGGGGCTAGATGGGTTAGGTTAGGTTATGTTACGTTATAGACGTATATAATGTTCCCACCGAGAAGTAGATGCCGATCCTACAGAAATGTTGTAAAATAATATATCCGAGAAATTAGCCTGCCTTAGGTTAGGATATATATCGCTGTAGACGTTTATAATGTCTCATCCGAGACGTACGGGACGACAGGGACGGGATTCTGTAAAATATTACCAGCGAGGGGCTAGATGGGTTAGGTTAGGTTGTGATACGTTATAGACGTATATAATGTTCCCACCGAGAAGTAGGGGCCGATATGCCAGGAATGTTGTAAAATACTGCAACCGAGATGTTATCCTGCCTTAGGTTAGGATACATAACGCTATAGACGTATATAATATCCCAACCGAGACGTACGGGACGACACGAACGGGATTCTGTAAAACATTACCAGCGAGGGGCTAGATGGGTTAGGTTGGATTATATTACGTTATAGACGTATATAATTTTCCCACCGAGAAGTAGAGGCCGATCCTACAGAAATATTGTAAAATACTATATCCGAGAAGTTAGCCTGCCTTAGGTTAGGATATACATCGCTGTAGACGTATATAACATCCCAACCGAGATGTACGGGACGACAGGAACGGGATTCTGCAAAACATTACCAGCGAGGGGCTAGATGGGTTAGGTTAGGTTATGTTACGTTATAGACGTGTATAATGTTCCCACCGCGAAGTAGGGGTCGATACTCCAAGAATGTTGTAAAATACTACATCCGAGATGTTAGCCTGCCTTACGTTAACATATATATCGCTGTAGACGTATATAGGTTCCCATCCGAGACGTACGGGACGACACGAACGGGATTCTGTAAAACATTACCAGCGAGGGGTAGATGTGTTAGGTTAGGTTATGTTACGTTATAGACCTATATAATGTTCCCACCGAGAAGCATGGGCCGATACGCCAGGAATGTTTTAAAATACTGCAACCGAGATGTTAGCCTGCCTTAGGTTAGGATATATAACGCTGTAGACGTTTATAATGTCCCAACCGAGACGTACGGGACGACACGAACGGGATTCTGTAAAACATTACCAGCGAGGGGCTAGATGGGTTAGGTTGGATTATATTACGTTATAGACTTATATAATTTTCCCACCGAGAAGTCGAGGCCGATCCTACAGAAATGTTGTAAAATACTATATCCGAGAAGTTAGCCTGCCTTAGGTTAGGATATATATCGCTGTAGACGTTTATAATGTCTCATCCGAGACGTACGGGACGACAGGGACGGGATTCTGTAAAATATTACCAGCGAGGGGCTAGATGGGTTAGGATAGGTTGTGATACGTTATAAACGTATATAATGGTCCCACCGAGAAGTAGGGGCCGATATGCCAGGAATGTTGTAAAATACTGCAACCGAGATGTTATCCTGCCTTAGGTTAGGATACATAACGCTATAGACGTATATAATATCCCAACCGAGACGTACGGGACGACACGAACGGGATTCTGTAAAACATTACGAGCGATGGGCTAGATGTGTTAGGTTAGGTTATATTACGTTATAGACCTATATAATGTTCACACCGAGAAGTTGAGGCCGATGCGCCAGGAATGTTGTAAAATATTGCATCCGAGATGTTAGCCTGCCTTACGTTAACATATATATCGCTGTAGACGTATATAGGTTCCCATCCGAGACGTACGGGACGACACGAACGGGATTCTGTAAAACATTACCAGCGAGGGGTAGATGTGTTAGGTTAGGTTATGTTACGTTATAGACCTATATAATGTTCCCACCGAGAAGCATGGGCCGATACGCCAGGAATGTTTTAAAATACTGCAACCGAGATGTTAGCCTGCCTTAGGTTAGGATATATAACGCTGTAGACGTTTATAATGTCCCAACCGAGACGTACGGGACGACACGAACGGGATTCTGTAAAACATTACCAGCGAGGGGCTAGATGGGTTAGGTTGGATTATATTACGTTATAGACTTATATAATTTTCCCACCGAGAAGTCGAGGCCGATCCTACAGAAATGTTGTAAAATACTATATCCGAGAAGTTAGCCTGCCTTAGGTTAGGATATATATCGCTGTAGACGTTTATAATGTCTCATCCGAGACGTACGGGACGACAGGGACGGGATTCTGTAAAATATTACCAGCGAGGGGCTAGATGGGTTAGGTTAGGTTGTGATACGTTATAGACGTATATAATGTTCCCACCGAGAAGTAGGGGCCGATATGCCAGGAATGTTGTAAAATATTGCATCCGAGATGATAGCCTGCCTTAGGTTAGGATATATAACGCTATAGACGTATATAATATCCCAACCGAGTCGTACGGGTCGACAAGAACGGGATTCTGTAAAATATTACCAGCGAGGGGCTAGATGGGTTAGGTTAGGTTTTGTTACGTTATAGACGTGTATAATGTTCCCACCGCGAAGTAGGGGCCGATACTCCAAGAATGTTGTAAAATACTACATCCGAGATGTTAGCCTGCCTTACGTTAATATATATATCGATGTAGACGTATATAGGGTTCCATCCGAGACGTACGGGACGACAGGGACGGGATTCTGTAAAATATTACCAGCGAGGGGCTAGATGGGTTAGGTTAGGTTGTGATACGTTATAGACGTATATAATGTTCCCACCGAGAAGTAGGGGCCGATATGCCAGGAATGTTGTAAAATATTGCATCCGAGATGATAGCCTGCCTTAGGTTAGGATATATAACGCTATAGACGTATATAATATCCCAACCGAGTCCTACGGGTCGACAAGAACGGGATTCTGTAAAATATTACCAGCGAGGCGCTAGATGGGTCAGGTTAGGTTTTGTTACGTTATAGACATGTATAATGTTCCCACCGCGAAGTAGGGGCCGATACTCCAAGAATGTTGTAAAATACTACATCCGAGATGTTAGCCTGGCTTAGGTTAATATATATATCGCTGTAGACGTATATAGGGTCCCATCCGAGACGTACGGGACGACACGAACGGGATTCTGTAAAACATTACCAGCGAGGGGTAGATGTGTTAGGTTAGGTTATGTTACGTTATAGACCTATATAATGTTCCCACCGAGAAGCATGGGCCGATACGCCAGGAATGTTGTAAAATACTGCAACCGAGATGTTAGCCTGCCTTAGGTTAGGATATATAACGCTGTAGACGTTTATAATGTCCCAACCGAGACGTACGGGACGACACGAACGGGATTCTGTAAAACATTACCAGCGAGGGGCTAGATGGGTTAGGTTAGGTTGTAATACGTTATAAACGTATATAATGGTCCCACCGAGAAGTAGGGGCCCATATGCCAGGAATGTTGTAAAATACTATATCCGAGAAGTTAGCCTGCCTTAGGTTAGCATATATATCGCTGTAGACGTATATAATATCCCAACCGAGATGTACGGGACGACACGAATGGGATTCTGTAAAACATTGCAAACGAGGGGCTAGATGGGATAGGTTAGGTTATGTTACGTTATAGACGTATATAATGTTCCCACCGAGAAGTACGGGCCGATACTCCAAGAATTTTGTAAAATACTAAATCCGAGATGTTAGCCTGCCTTACGTTAGGATATATATCGCTGTAGACGTATATAATATCCCAACCGAGATGTACGGGACGACACGAACGGGATTCTGTAAAACATTGCAAACGAGGGGCTAGATGGGATAGGTTAGGTTATGTTACGTTACAGACGTATATAATGTTCCCACCGAGAAGTAGGAGCCGATACTCCAAGAATGTTGTAAAATACTACATCCGAGATGTTAGCCTGCCTTACGTTAGGATATATATCGCTGTAGACGTATATAACATCCAACCGAGATGTACGGGACGACAGGAACGGGATTCTGCAAAACATTACCAGCGAGGGGCTAGATGGGTTAGGTTAGGTTATGTTACGTTATAGACGTGTATAATGTTCCCACCGAGAAGTAGAGCCGATGCGCTAGGAATGTTGTAAAATGCTGCATCCGAGATGTTAGCCTGCCTTAGGTTAGGATATACAACGCTATAGACGTATATAATATCCCAACCGAGATGTACGGGACGACACGAACGGGATTCTGTAAAACATTACCAGCGAGGGGCTAGATGGGTTAGGTTAGGTTATGTTACGTTATAGACGTATATAATGTTCCCTCCGAGAAGTAGAGGCCGATCCTACAGAAATGTTGTAAAATAATATATCCGAGAAATTAGCCTGCCTTAGGTTAGGATATATATCTCTGTAGACGTTTATAATGTCTCATCCGAGACGTACGGGACGACAGGGACGGGATTCTGTAAAATATTACCAGCGAGGGGCTAGATGGGTTAGGATAGGTTGTGATACGTTATAAACGTATATAATGGTCCCACCGAGAAGTAGGGGCCGATATGCCAGGAATGTTGTAAAATACTGCAACCGAGATGTTATCCTGCCTTAGGTTAGGATACATAACGCTATAGACGTATATAATATCCCAACCGAGACGTACGGGACGACACGAACGGGATTCTGTAAAACATTACCAGCGAGGGGCTAGATGGGTTAGGTTAGGTTATGTTACGTTATAGACGTGTATAATGTTCCCACCGAGAAGTAGAGCCGATACGCTAGGAATGTTGTAAAATGCTGCATCCGAGATGTTAGCCTGCCTTAGGTTAGGATATATAACGCTATAGACGTATATAATATCCCAACCGAGATGTACGGGACGACACGAACGGGATTCTGTAAAACATTGCAAACGAGGGGCTAGATGGGATAGGTTAGGTTATGTTACGTTACAGACGTATATAATGTTCCCACCGAGAAGTAGGGGCCGATCCTACAGAAATGTTGTAAAATAATATATCCGAGAAATTAGATTGCCTTAGGTTAGGATATATATCGCTGTAGACGTATATAATATCCCAACCAAGATGTACGGGACGACACGAACGGGATTCTGTAAAACATTGCAAACGAGGGGCTAGATGGGATAGGTTAGGTTATGTTACGTTACAGACGTATATAATGTTCCCACCGAGAAGTAGGGGCCGATACCCCAAGAATGTTGTAAAATACTACATCCGAGATGTTAGCCTGCCTTAGGTTAGGATATATATCGCTGTAGACGTATATAATATCCCAACCAAGATGTACGGGACGACACGAACGGGATTCTGTAAAACATTGCAAACGAGGGGCTAGATGGGATAGGTTAGGTTATGTTACGTTACAGACGTATATAATGTTCCCACCGAGAAGTAGGGGCCGATACCCCAAGAATGTTGTAAAATACTACATCCGAGATGTTAGCCTGCCTTACGTTAGGATATATATCGCTGTAGACGTATATAACATCCCAACCGAGATGTACGGGACGACAGAAACGGGATTCTGCAAAACATTACCAGCGAGGGGCTAGATGGGTTAGGTTAGGTTATGTTACGTTATAGACGTGTATAATGTTCCCGCCGAGAAGTAGAGCCGATACGCCAGGAATGTTGTAAAATACTGCATCCGAGATGTTAGCCTGCCTTAGGTTAGGATATATAACGCTATAGACGTATATAATATCCCAACCGAGATGTACGGGACGACACGAACGGGATTCTGTAAAACATTACCAGCGAGGGGCTAGATGGGTTAGGTTAGGTTATGTTACGTTATAGACGTATATAATGTTCCCACCGAGAAGTAGATGCCGATCCTACAGAAATGTTGTAAAATAATATATCCGAGAAATTAGCCTGCCTTAGGTTAGGATATATATCGCTGTAGACGTTTATAATGTCTCATCCGAGACGTACGGGACGACAGGGACGGGATTCTGTAAAATATTACCAGCGAGGGGCTAGATGGGTTAGGTTAGGTTGTGATACGTTATAGACGTATATAATGTTCCCACCGAGAAGTAGGGGCCGATATGCCAGGAATGTTGTAAAATACTGCAACCGAGATGTTATCCTGCCTTAGGTTAGGATACATAACGCTATAGACGTATATAATATCCCAACCGAGACGTACGGGACGACACGAACGGGATTCTGTAAAACATTACCAGCGAGGGGCTAGATGGGTTAGGTTGGATTATATTACGTTATAGACGTATATAATTTTCCCACCGAGAAGTAGAGGCCGATCCTACAGAAATATTGTAAAATACTATATCCGAGAAGTTAGCCTGCCTTAGGTTAGGATATACATCGCTGTAGACGTATATAACATCCCAACCGAGATGTACGGGACGACAGGAACGGGATTCTGCAAAACATTACCAGCGAGGGGCTAGATGGGTTAGGTTAGGTTATGTTACGTTATAGACGTGTATAATGTTCCCACCGCGAAGTAGGGGTCGATACTCCAAGAATGTTGTAAAATACTACATCCGAGATGTTAGCCTGCCTTACGTTAACATATATATCGCTGTAGACGTATATAGGTTCCCATCCGAGACGTACGGGACGACACGAACGGGATTCTGTAAAACATTACCAGCGAGGGGTAGATGTGTTAGGTTAGGTTATGTTACGTTATAGACCTATATAATGTTCCCACCGAGAAGCATGGGCCGATACGCCAGGAATGTTTTAAAATACTGCAACCGAGATGTTAGCCTGCCTTAGGTTAGGATATATAACGCTGTAGACGTTTATAATGTCCCAACCGAGACGTACGGGACGACACGAACGGGATTCTGTAAAACATTACCAGCGAGGGGCTAGATGGGTTAGGTTGGATTATATTACGTTATAGACTTATATAATTTTCCCACCGAGAAGTCGAGGCCGATCCTACAGAAATGTTGTAAAATACTATATCCGAGAAGTTAGCCTGCCTTAGGTTAGGATATATATCGCTGTAGACGTTTATAATGTCTCATCCGAGACGTACGGGACGACAGGGACGGGATTCTGTAAAATATTACCAGCGAGGGGCTAGATGGGTTAGGTTAGGTTGTGATACGTTATAGACGTATATAATGTTCCCACCGAGAAGTAGGGGCCGATATGCCAGGAATGTTGTAAAATATTGCATCCGAGATGATAGCCTGCCTTAGGTTAGGATATATAACGCTATAGACGTATATAATATCCCAACCGAGTCGTACGGGTCGACAAGAACGGGATTCTGTAAAATATTACCAGCGAGGGGCTAGATGGGTTAGGTTAGGTTTTGTTACGTTATAGACGTGTATAATGTTCCCACCGCGAAGTAGGGGCCGATACTCCAAGAATGTTGTAAAATACTACATCCGAGATGTTAGCCTGCCTTACGTTAATATATATATCGATGTAGACGTATATAGGGTTCCATCCGAGACGTACGGGACGACAGGGACGGGATTCTGTAAAATATTACCAGCGAGGGGCTAGATGGGTTAGGTTAGGTTGTGATACGTTATAGACGTATATAATGTTCCCACCGAGAAGTAGGGGCCGATATGCCAGGAATGTTGTAAAATATTGCATCCGAGATGATAGCCTGCCTTAGGTTAGGATATATAACGCTATAGACGTATATAATATCCCAACCGAGTCCTACGGGTCGACAAGAACGGGATTCTGTAAAATATTACCAGCGAGGCGCTAGATGGGTCAGGTTAGGTTTTGTTACGTTATAGACATGTATAATGTTCCCACCGCGAAGTAGGGGCCGATACTCCTAGAATGTTGTAAAATACTACATCCGAGATGTTAGCCTGGCTTAGGTTAATATATATATCGCTGTAGACGTATATAGGGTCCCATCCGAGACGTACGGGACGACACGAACGGGATTCTGTAAAACATTACCAGCGAGGGGTAGATGTGTTAGGTTAGGTTATGTTACGTTATAGACCTATATAATGTTCCCACCGAGAAGCATGGGCCGATACGCCAGGAATGTTGTAAAATACTGCAACCGAGATGTTAGCCTGCCTTAGGTTAGGATATATAACGCTGTAGACGTTTATAATGTCCCAACCGAGACGTACGGGACGACACGAACGGGATTCTGTAAAACATTACCAGCGAGGGGCTAGATGGGTTAGGTTAGGTTGTAATACGTTATAAACGTATATAATGGTCCCACCGAGAAGTAGGGGCCCATATGCCAGGAATGTTGTAAAATACTATATCCGAGAAGTTAGCCTGCCTTAGGTTAGGATATATATCGCTGTAGACGTATATAATATCCCAACCGAGATGTACGGGACGACACGAATGGGATTCTGTAAAACATTGCAAACGAGGGGCTAGATGGGATAGGTTAGGTTATGTTACGTTATAGACGTATATAATGTTCCCACCGAGAAGTACGGGCCGATACTCCAAGAATTTTGTAAAATACTAAATCCGAGATGTTAGCCTGCCTTACGTTAGGATATATATCGCTGTAGACGTATATAATATCCCAACCGAGATGTACGGGACGACACGAACGGGATTCTGTAAAACATTGCAAACGAGGGGCTAGATGGGATAGGTTAGGTTATGTTACGTTACAGACGTATATAATGTTCCCACCGAGAAGTAGGAGCCGATACTCCAAGAATGTTGTAAAATACTACATCCGAGATGTTAGCCTGCCTTACGTTAGGATATATATCGCTGTAGACGTATATAACATCCAACCGAGATGTACGGGACGACAGGAACGGGATTCTGCAAAACATTACCAGCGAGGGGCTAGATGGGTTAGGTTAGGTTATGTTACGTTATAGACGTGTATAATGTTCCCACCGAGAAGTAGAGCCGATGCGCTAGGAATGTTGTAAAATGCTGCATCCGAGATGTTAGCCTGCCTTAGGTTAGGATATACAACGCTATAGACGTATATAATATCCCAACCGAGATGTACGGGACGACACGAACGGGATTCTGTAAAACATTACCAGCGAGGGGCTAGATGGGTTAGGTTAGGTTATGTTACGTTATAGACGTATATAATGTTCCCTCCGAGAAGTAGAGGCCGATCCTACAGAAATGTTGTAAAATAATATATCCGAGAAATTAGCCTGCCTTAGGTTAGGATATATATCTCTGTAGACGTTTATAATGTCTCATCCGAGACGTACGGGACGACAGGGACGGGATTCTGTAAAATATTACCAGCGAGGGGCTAGATGGGTTAGGATAGGTTGTGATACGTTATAAACGTATATAATGGTCCCACCGAGAAGTAGGGGCCGATATGCCAGGAATGTTGTAAAATACTGCAACCGAGATGTTATCCTGCCTTAGGTTAGGATACATAACGCTATAGACGTATATAATATCCCAACCGAGACGTACGGGACGACACGAACGGGATTCTGTAAAACATTACCAGCGAGGGGCTAGATGGGTTAGGTTAGGTTATGTTACGTTATAGACGTGTATAATGTTCCCACCGAGAAGTAGAGCCGATACGCTAGGAATGTTGTAAAATGCTGCATCCGAGATGTTAGCCTGCCTTAGGTTAGGATATATAACGCTATAGACGTATATAATATCCCAACCGAGATGTACGGGACGACACGAACGGGATTCTGTAAAACATTGCAAACGAGGGGCTAGATGGGATAGGTTAGGTTATGTTACGTTACAGACGTATATAATGTTCCCACCGAGAAGTAGGGGCCGATCCTACAGAAATGTTGTAAAATAATATATCCGAGAAATTAGACTGCCTTAGGTTAGGATATATATCGCTGTAGACGTATATAATATCCCAACCCAGATGTACGGGACGACACGAACGGGATTCTGTAAAACATTGCAAACGAGGGGCTAGATGGGATAGGTTAGGTTATGTTACGTTACAGACGTATATAATGTTCCCACCGAGAAGTAGGGGCCGATACCCCAAGAATGTTGTAAAATACTACATCCGAGATGTTAGCCTGCCTTAGGTTAGGATATATATCGCTGTAGACGTATATAATATCCCAACCAAGATGTACGGGACGACACGAACGGGATTCTGTAAAACATTGCAAACGAGGGGCTAGATGGGATAGGTTAGGTTATGTTACGTTACAGACGTATATAATGTTCCCACCGAGAAGTAGGGGCCGATACCCCAAGAATGTTGTAAAATACTACATCCGAGATGTTAGCCTGCCTTACGTTAGGATATATATCGCTGTAGACGTATATAACATCCCAACCGAGATGTACGGGACGACAGAAACGGGATTCTGCAAAACATTACCAGCGAGGGGCTAGATGGGTTAGGTTAGGTTATGTTACGTTATAGACGTGTATAATGTTCCCGCCGAGAAGTAGAGCCGATACGCCAGGAATGTTGTAAAATACTGCATCCGAGATGTTAGCCTGCCTTAGGTTAGGATATATAACGCTATAGACGTATATAATATCCCAACCGAGATGTACGGGACGACACGAACGGGATTCTGTAAAACATTACCAGCGAGGGGCTAGATGGGTTAGGTTAGGTTATGTTACGTTATAGACGTATATAATGTTCCCACCGAGAAGTAGATGCCGGTCCTACAGAAATGTTGTAAAATAATATATCCGAGAAATTAGCCTGCCTTAGGTTAGGATATATATCGCTGTAGACGTTTATAATGTCTCATCCGAGACGTACGGGACGACAGGGACGGGATTCTGTAAAATATTACCAGCGAGGGGCTAGATGGGTTAGGTTAGGTTGTGATACGTTATAGACGTATATAATGTTCCCACCGAGAAGTAGGGGCCGATATGCCAGGAATGTTGTAAAATACTGCAACCGAGATGTTATCCTGCCTTAGGTTAGGATACATAACGCTATAGACGTATATAATATCCCAACCGAGACGTACGGGACGACACGAACGGGATTCTGTAAAACATTACCAGCGAGGGGCTAGATGGGTTAGGTTGGATTATATTACGTTATAGACGTATATAATTTTCCCACCGAGAAGTAGAGGCCGATCCTACAGAAATGTTGTAAAATACTATATCCGAGAAGTTAGCCTGCCTTAGGTTAGGATATACATCGCTGTAGACGTTTATAATATCTCATCCGAGACGTACGGGACGACATGGACGGGATTCTGTAAAATATTACCAGCGAGGGGCTAGATGGGTTAGGTTAGGTTGTGATACGTTATAGACGTATATAATGTTCCCACCGAGAAGTAGGGGCCGATATGCCAGGAATGTTGTAAAATATTGCATCCGAGATGATAGCCTGCCTTAGGTTAGGATATATAACGCTATAGACGTATATAATATCCCAACCGAGTCGTACGGGTCGACAAGAACGGGATTCTGTAAAATATTACCAGCGAGGGGCTAGATGGGTTAGGTTAGGTTTTGTTACGTTATAGACGTGTATAATGTTCCCACCGCGAAGTAGGGGCCGATACTCCAAGAATGTTGTAAAATACTACATCCGAGATGTTAGCCTGCCTTACGTTAATATATATATCGATGTAGACGTATATAGGGTCCCATCCGAGACGTACGGGACGACAGGGACGGGATTCTGTAAAATATTACCAGCGAGGGGCTAGATGGGTTAGGTTAGGTTGTGATACGTTATAGACGTGTATAATGTTCCCACCTAGAAGTAGAGGCTGATCCTACAGGAATGTTGTAAAATACTATATCCGAGAAGTTAGCCTGCCTTAGGTTAGGATATGTATCGCTGTAGACGTATATAATATCCCAACCGAGATGTACGGGACAACACGAACGGGATTCTGTAAAACATTGCCAACGAGGGGCTAGATGGGATAGGTTAGGTTATGTTACGTTACAGACGTATATAATGTTCCCACCGAGAAGTAGGGGCCGATACTCCAAGAATGTTGTAAAATACTACATCCGAGATGTTAGCCTGCCTTACGTTAGGATATATAACGATGTAGACGTATATAATGTCCTATCCGAGACGTACGGGACGACAGGAACGGGATTCTGTAAAACATTACCAGCGAGGGGCTAGATGGGTTAGGTTAGGTTATGTTACGTTATAGACGTGTATAATGTTCCCACCGAGAAGTAGGGGCCGATACTCCAAGAATGTTGTAAAATATTACATCCGAGATGTTAGCCTGCCTTACGTTAGGATATATAACGTTGTAGATGTATATAATGTCCCATCCGAGACGTACGGGACGACACGAACGGGATTCTGTAAAACATTACCAGCGAGGGGTAGATGTGTTAGGTTAGGTTATGTTACGTTATAGACGTATATAATGTTCCCACCGAGAAGTAGGGGCCGATACTCCAAGAATGTTGTAAAATACTACATCCGAGATCTTAGCCTGCCTTGCGTTAGGATATATATCGATTTAGACGTATATAACATCCCAACCGAGATGTACGGGACGACAGGAACGGGATTCTGTAGAACATTACCAGCGAGGGGCTAGATGGGTTAGGTTAGGTTATGTTACGTTATAGACGTGTATAATGTTCCCACCGAGAAGTAGAGCCGATACGGCAGGAATGTTGTAAAATACTACATCCGAGATGTTAGCCTGCCTTAGGTTATGATATATAACGCTATAGACGTATATAATATCCCAACCGAGATGTACGGGACGACACGAACGGGATTCTGTAAAATATTACGAGCGAGGGGCTAGATGGGATAGATTAGGTTATGTTACGTTATAGACGTATATAATGTTCCCACCGAGAAGTAGGGGCCGATACTCCAAGAATGTTGTAAAATACTACATCCGAGATGTTAGCCTGCCTTACGTTAGGATATATATCGCTGTAGACGTATATAACATCCCAACCGAGATGTACGGGACGACACGAACGGGATTCTGTAAAACATTGCCAACGAGGGGCTAGATGGGATAGGTTAGGTTATGTTACGTTACAGACGTATATAATGTTCCCACCGAGAAGTAGGGGCCGATACTCCAAGAATGTTGTAAAATACTACATCCGAGACATTAGCCTGCCTTAGGTTAGGATATGTATCGCTGTAGACGTATATAATATCCCAACCGAGATGTACGGGACGACACGAACGGGATTCTGTAAAACATTGCCAACGAGGGGCTAGATGGGATAGGTTAGGTTATGTTACGTTACAGACGTATATAATGTTCCCACCGAGAAGTAGGGGCCGATACTCCAAGAATGTTGTAAAATACTACATCCGAGATGTTAGCCTGCCTTACGTTAGGATATATATCGCTGTAGACGTATATAACATCCCAACCGAGATGTACGGGACGACATAAACGGGATTCTGTAAAACATCACCAGCGAGGGGCTAGATGTGTTAGGTTAGATTATATTACGTTATAGACGTATATAATGTTCCCACCGAGAAGTAGGGGCCGATACTCCAAGAATGTTGTAAAATACTACATCCGAGATGTTAGCCTGCCTTACGTTAGGATATATAACGCTGTAGACGTATATAATGTCCTATCCGAGACGTACGGGACGACAGGAACGGGATTCTGTAAAACATTACCAGCGAGGGGCTAGATGGGTTAGGTTAGGTTATGTTACGTTATAGACGTGTATAATGTTCCCACCGAGAAGTAGAGCCGATACGCCAGGAATGTTGTAAAATACTGCATCCGAGATGTTAGCCTGCCTTACGTTAGGATATATAACGCTATAGACGTATATAATATCCAACCGAGATGTACGGGACGACACGAACGGGATTCTGTAAAATATTACCAGCGAGGTGCTAGATGGGTTAGATTAGGTTATGTTACGTTATAGACGTATATAATGTTCCCACCGAGAAGTAGAGGCTGATCCTACAGGAATGTTGTAAAATACTATATCCGAGAAGTTAGCGTGCCTTAGGTTAGGATATGTATCGCTGTAGACGTATATAATATCCCAACCGAGATGTACGGGACGACACGAACGGGATTCTGTAAAACATTGCCAACGAGGGGCTAGATGGGATAGGTTAGGTTATGTTACGTTACAGACGTATATAATGTTCCCACCGAGAAGTAGGGGCCGATACTCCAAGAATGTTGTAAAATACTACATCCGAGATGTTAGCCTGCCTTACGTTAGGATATATATCGCTGTAGACGTATATAACATCCCAACCGAGATGTACGGGACGACATAAACGGGATTCTGTAAAACATCACCAGCGAGGGGCTAGATGTGTTAGGTTAGATTATATTACGTTATAGACGTATATAATGTTCCCACCGAGAAGTAGGGGCCGATACTCCAAGAATGTTGTAAAATACTACATCCGAGATGTTAGCCTGCCTTACGTTAGGATATATAACGCTGTAGACGTATATAATGTCCTATCCGAGACGTACGGGACGACAGGAACGGGATTCTGTAAAACATTACCAGCGAGGGGCTAGATGGGTTAGGTTAGGATATGTTACGTTATAGACGTATATAATGTTCCCACTGAGACGTAGGGGCCGATACTCCAAGAATGTAGTAAAATACTACATCCGAGATGTTAGCCTGCCTTACGTTAGGATATATAACGCTATAGACGTATATAATATCCAACAGAGATGTACGGGACGACACGAACGGGAATCTGTAAAACATTACCAGCGAGGGGCTAGATTGGTTAGGTTAGGTTATGTTACGTTATAGACGTATATAATGTTCCCACCCGGAAGTAGAGGCCGATACTCCAAGAATGTAGTAAAATACTACATCCGAGATGTTAGCCTGCCTTACGTTAGGATATATAACTCTATAGACGTATATAATATCCAACAGAGATGTACGGGTCGACACGAACGGGATTCTGTAAAACATTACCAGCGAGGGGCTAGATTGGTTAGGTTAGGTTATGTTACGTTATAGACGTATATAATGTTCCCACCCGGAAGTAGGGGCCGATACTCCAAGAATGTTGTAAAATACTACATCCGAGATGTTAGCCTGCCTTACGTTAGGATATATAACGCTGTAGACGTATATAATGTCCTATCCGAGACGTACGGGACGACTCGAACGGGATTCTGTGAAACATTGCCAACGAGGTGCTAGATGGGATAGGTTAGGTTATGTTACGTTACAGACGTATATAATTTTCCCACCGAGAAGTAGGGGCCGATACTCCAAGAATGTTGTAAAATACTACATCCGAGATGTTAGCCTGCCTTACGTTAGGATATATAACGCTATAGACGTATATAATATCCAACCGAGATGTACGGGACGACACGAACGGGATTCTGTAAAACATTACCAGCGAGGGGCTAGATGGGTTAGGTTAGGTTATGTTACATTATAGACGTGTATAATGTTCCCACCGAGAAGTAGAGCCGATACGCCAGGAATGTTGTAAAATAATGCATCCGAGATGTTAGCCTGCCTTTGGTTAGGATATATAACGCTATAGACGTATATAATATCCCAACCGAGATGTACGGGACGACACGAACGGGATTCAGTAAAATATTACCAGCGAGGGGCTAGATGGGTTAGATTAGGTTATGTTACGTTATAGACGTATATAATGTTCCCACTGAGACGTAGGGGCCGATACTCCAAGAATGTAGTAAAATACTACATCCGAGATGTTAGCCTGCCTTACGTTAGGATATATAACGCTATAGACGTATATAATATCCAACAGAGATGTACGGGACGACACGAACGGGAATCTGTAAAACATTACCAGCGAGGGGCTAGATTGGTTAGGTTAGGTTATGTTACGTTATAGACGTATATAATGTTCCCACCCGGAAGTAGAGGCCGATACTCCAAGAATGTAGTAAAATACTACATCCGAGATGTTAGCCTGCCTTACGTTAGGATATATAACGCTGTAGACGTATATAATGTCCTATCCGAGACGTACGGGACGACAGGAACGGGATTCTGTAAAACATTACCAGCGAGGGGCTAGATGGGTTAGGTTAGGTTATGTTACTTTATAGACGTATATAATGTTCCCACCGAGAAGTAGGGGCCGATACTCCAAGAATGTTGTAAAATACAACATCCGAGATGTTAGCCTGCCTTACGTTAGGATATATATCGCCGTAGACGTATATAACATCCTAACCGAGATGTACGGGACTACACGAACGGGATTCTGTAAAACATTGCCAACGAGGGGCTAGATGGGATAGGTTAGGTTATGTTACTTTATAGACGTATATAATGTTCCCACCCGGAAGTAGGGGCCGATACTCCAAGAATGTTGTAAAATACTGCATCCGAGATGTTAGCCTGCCTTTGGTTAGGATATATAACGCTATAGACGTATATAATATCCCAACCGAGATGTACGGGACGACACGAACGGGATTCTGTAAAATATTACCAGCGAGGGGCTAGATGGGTTAGATTAGGTTATGCTACGTTATAGACGTATATAACGTTCCCACTGAGAAGTAGGGGCCGATACTCCAAGAATGTAGTAAAATACTACATCCGAGATGTTAGCCTGCCTTACGTTAGGATATATATCGCTGTAGACGTATATAACATCCCAACCGAGATGTACGGGACGACACGAACGGGATTCTGTAAAACCTTGCCAACGAGGGGCTAGATGGGATAGGTTAGGTTATGTTACGTTACAGACGTATATAATGTTCCCACCGAGAAGTAGGGGCCGATACTCCAAGAATGTTGTAAAATACTAGATCCGAGACATTAGCCTGCCTTACGTTAGGATATATATCGCTGTAGACGTATATAACATCCCAACCGAGATGTACGGGACCACAGGAACGGGATTCTGTAAAACATTACCAGCGAGGGGCTATATGGGTTAGGTTAGGTTATGTTACGTTATAGACGTGTATAATGTTCCCACCGAGAAGTGGAGCCGATACGCCAGGAATGTTGTAAAATACTGCATCCGAGATGTTAGCCTGCCTTAGGTTAGGATATATAACGCTGTAGACGTTTATAATGTCCCAACCGAGACGTACGGGACGACACGAACGGGATTCTGTAAAACATTACCAGCGAGGGGCTAGATGGGTTAGGTTAGGTTGTGATACGTTATAAACGTATATAATGGTCCCACCGAGAAGTAGGGGCCGATATGCCAGGAATGTTGTAAAATTCTATATCCGAGAAGTTAGTCTGCCTTAGGTTAGGATATATATCGCTGTAGACGTAATTAATATCCCAACCGAGATGTACGGGACGACACGAACGGGATTCTGTAAAACATTGCAAACGAGGGGCTAGATGGGATAGGTTAGGTTATGTTACGTTACAGACGTATATAATGTTCCCACCGAGAAGTAGGGGCCGATACCCCAAGAATGTTGTAAAATACTACATCCGAGATGTTAGCCTGCCTTACGTTAGGATATATAAAGCTATAGACGTATATAATATCCCAACCGAGATGTACGGGACGACACGAACGGGATTCTGTAAAATATTACCAGCGAGGGGCTAGATGGGTTAGATTAGGTTATGTTACGTTATAGACGTATATAATGTTCCTACCGAGAAGTAGGGGCCGATACTCCAAGAATGTTGTAAAATACTACATCCGAGATCTTAGCCTGCCTTACGTTAGGATACATATCGATTTAGACGTATATAATATCCCAACCGAGATGTACGGGACGACAGGAACGGGATTCTGTAGAACATTACCAGCGAGGGGCTAGATGGGTTAGGTTAGGTTATGTTACGTTATAGACGTGTATAATGTTCCCACCGAGAAGTAGAGCCGATACGCCAGGAATGTTGTAAAATACTACATCCGAGATGTTAGCCTGCCTTACGTTAGGATATATAACGCTGTAGACGTATATAATGTCCCATCCGAGACGTACGGGACGACACGAACGGGACTCTGTAAAATATTACCTTGAGGGGCTAGATGGGTTAGGTTAGGTTGTGATACGTTATAAACGTATATAATGTTCCCACCGAGAAGTAGGGGCCGATATGCCAGGAATGTTGTAAAATACTATATCCGAGAAGTTAGCCTGCCTTATGTTAGGATATATATAGCTGTAGACGTATATAATATTCCAACCGAGATGTACGGGACGACACGAACGGGATTCTGTAAAACATTGCCAGCGAGGGGCTAGATGGGATAGGTTAGGTTATGTTACGTTACAGACGTATATAATGTTCCCACCTAGAAGTAGGGGCCGATACTCCAAGAATGTTGTAAAATACTACATCCGAGATGTTAGCCTGCCTTACGTTAGGATATATATCGCTGTAGACGTATATAACATCCCAACCGAGATGTACGGGACGACACGAACGGGATTCTGTAAAACATTACCAGCGAGGGGCTAGATGGGTTAGATTAGGTTATGTTACGTTATAGACGTATATAATGTTCCCACCGAGAAGTAGGGGCCGATACTCCAAGAATGTTGTAAAATACTACATCTGAGATGTTAGCCTGCCTTACGTTAGGATATATATCGCCGTAGACGTATATAACATCCCAAACGAGATGTAAGGGACGACACGAACGGGATTCTGTAAAACATTGCCAACGAGGGGCTAGATGGGATAGATTAGGTTATGTTACGTTATAGACGTATATAATGTTCCCACCGAGAAGTAGGGGCCGATACTCCAAGAATGTTGTAAAATACTACATCCGAGATGTTAGCCTGCGTTCCGTTAGGATATATATCGCTGTTGACGTATATAACATCCCAACCGAGATGTACGGGACGACATAAACGGGATTCTGTAAAACATCACCAGCGAGGGGCTAGATGTGTTAGGTTAGATTATATTACGTTATAGACGTATATAATGTTCCCACCGAGAAGTAGAGGCTGATCCTACAGGAATGTTGTAAAATAATATATCCGAGAAGTTAGCCTGCCTTAGGTTAGGATATGTATCGCTGTAGACGTATATAATATCCCAACCGAGATGTACGGGACGACACGAACGGGATTCTGTAAAACATTGCCAACGATGGGCTAGATGGGTTAGGTTAGGTTATGTTACGTTACAGACGTATATAATGTTCCCACCGAGAAGTAGGGGCCGATACTCCAAGAATGTTGTAAAATACTACATCCGAGACATTAGCCTGCCTTACGTTAGGATATATATCACTGTAGACGTATATAACATCCCAACCCAGATGTACGGGACGACAGGAACGGGATTCTGTAAAGCATTACCAGCGAGGGGCTGGATGGGTTAGGTTAGGTTATGTTACGTTATAGACGTGTATAATGTTCCCACCGAGAAGTAGAGCCGATACGCCAGGAATGTTGTAAAATACTGCAACCGAGATGTTAGCCTGCCTTAGGTTAGGATATATAACGCTGTAGACGTTTATAATGTCCCAACCGAGACGTACGGGACGACACGAACGGGATTCTGTAAAATATTACCAGCGAGGGGCTAGATGGGTTAGATTAGGTTATGTTACGTTATAGACGTGTATAATGTTCCCACCGAGAAGTAGAGCCGATACGCCAGGAATGTTGTAAAATACTACATCCGAGATGTTAGCCTGCCTTACGTTAGGATATATAACGCTGTAGACGTATATAATGTCCCATCCGAGACGTACGGGACGACACGAACGGGACTCTGTAAAACATTACCAGCGAGGGGCTAGATGTGTTAGGTTAGGTTATGTTACGTTATAGACCTATATAATGTTCCCACCGAGAAGTATGGGCCGATACGCCAGGAATGTTGTAAAATACTGCAACCGAGATGTTAGCCTGCCTTAGGTTAGGATATATAACGCTGTAGAAGATTATAATGTCCCATCCGAGACGTACGGGACGACAGGAACGGGATTCTGTAAAATATTACCTTGAGGGGCTAGATGGGTTAGGTTAGGTTGTGATACGTTATAAACGTATATAATGTTCCCACCGAGAAGTAGGGGCCGATATGCCAGGAATGTTGTAAAATACTATATCCGAGAAGTTAGCCTGCCTTAGGTTAGGATATATATAGCTGTAGACGTATATAATATTCCAACCGAGATGTACGGGACGACACGAACGGGATTCTGTAAAACATTGCCAACGAGGGGCTAGATGGGATAGGTTAGGTTATGTTACGTTACAGACGTATATAATGTTCCCACCGAGAAGTAGGGGCCGATACTCCAAGAATGTTGTAAAATACTACATCCGAGATGTTAGCCTGCCTTACGTTAGGATATATATCGCTGTAGACGTATATAACATCCCAACCGAGATGTACGGGACGACACGAACGGGATTCTGTAAAACATTACCAGCGAGGGGCTAGATGGGTTAGATTAGGTTATGTTACGTTATAGACGTATATAATGTTCCCACCGAGAAGTAGGGGCCGATACTCCAAGAATGTTGTAAAATACTACATCCGAGATGTTAGCCTGCCTTTGGTTAGGATATATAACGCTATAGACGTATATAATATCCCAACAGAGATGTACGGGACGACACGAACGGGATTCTGTAAAATATTACCAGCGAGGGGCTAGATGGGTTAGATTAGGTTATGTTACGTTATAGACGTATATAACGTTCCCACTGAGAAGTAGGGGCCGATACTCCAAGAATGTTGTAAAATACTACATCCGAGATGTTAGCCTGCCTTACGTTAGGATATATATCGCTGTAGACGTATATAACATCCCAACCGAGATGTACGGGACGACATAAACGGGATTCTGTAAAACATCACCAGCGAGGGGCTAGATGGGTTAGATTAGGTTATGTTACGTTATAGACGTATATAATGTTCCCACCGAGAAGTCGGGGCCGATACTCCAAGAATGTTGTAAAATACTACATCCGAGATGTTAGCCTGCCTTACGTTAGGATATATATCGCTGTAGGCGTATATAACATCCCAACCGAGATGTACGGGACGACATAAACGGGATTCTGTAAAACATCACCAGCGAGGGGCTAGATGTGTTAGGTTAGATTATATTACGTTATAGACGTATATAATGTTCCCACCGAGAAGTAGCGGCTGATCCTACAGGAATGTTGTAAAATGCTGCATCCGAGATGTTAGCCTGCCTTAAGTTAGGATATATATCGCTGTAGACGTATATAACATCCCAACCGAGATGTACGGGACGACAGGAACGGGATTCTGCAAAACATTACCAGCGAGGGGCTAGATGGGTTAGGTTAGGTTATGCTACGTTATAGACGTGCATAATGTTCCCGCCGAGAAGAAGAGCCGATACGTTAGGAATGTTGTAAAATACTATATCCGCGAAGTTAGCCTGCCTTAGGTTAGAATATGTATCGCTGTAGACGTATATAATATCCCAACCGAGATGTACGGGACGACACGAACGGGATTCTGTAAAACATTGCCAACGAGGGGCTAGATGGGATAGGTTAGGTTACGTTACGTTACAGACGTATATAATGTTCCCACCGAGAAGTAGGGGCCGATACTCCAAGAATGTTGTAAAATACTACATCCGAAATGTTAGCCTGCCTTACGTTAGGATATATAATGCTATAGACGTATATAATATCTCAACCGAGATGTACGGGACGACACGAACGGGATTCTGTAAAATATTACCAGCGAGGGGCTAGATGGGTTAGGTTAGGTTATGTTACGTTATAGACGTGTATAATGTTGCCACAGAGAAGTAGAGCCGACACGCCAGGAATGTTGTAAAATACTGCATCCGAGATGTTAGCCTGCCTTACGTTAGGATATATATCGCTGTAGACGTATATAACATCCCAACCGAGATGTACGGGACGACATAAACGGGATTCTGTAAAACATCACCAGCGAGGGGCTAGATGTGTTAGGTTAGATTATATTACGTTATAGACGTATATAATGTTCCCACCGAGAAGTAGCGGCTGATCCTACAGGAATGTTGTAAAATGCTGCATCCGAGATGTTAGCCTGCCTTAAGTTAGGATATATATCGCTGTAGACGTATATAACATCCCAACCGAGATGTACGGGACGACATAAACGGGATTCTGTAAAACATCACCAGCGAGGGGCTAGATGGGTTAGGTTAGGTTATGTTACGTTATAGACGTGTATAATGTTGCCACCGAGAAGTAGAGCCGATACGCCAGGAATGTTGTAAAATACTGCATCCGAGATGTTAGCCTGCCTTACGTTAGGATATATATCGCTGTAGACGTATATAACATCCCAACCGAGATGTACGGGACGACAGGAACGGGATTCTGTGAAACATTACCAGCGAGGGGCTAGATGGGTTAGGTTAGGTCATGTTACGTTATAGACGTGTATAACGTTCCCACCGAGAAGTAGAGCCGATACGCCGGGAATGTTGTAAAATACTGCATCCGAGATGTTAGCCTGCTTTGGTTAGGATATATAACGCTATAGACGTATATAATATCCCAACCGAGATGTACGGGACGACACGAACGGGATTCTGTAAAACATCACCAGCGAGGGGCTAGATGGGTTAGGTTAGGTTATGTTACGTTATAGACGTGTATAATGTTGCCACCGAGAAGTAGAGCCGATACGCCAGGAATGTTGTAAAATACTGCATCCGAGATGTTAGCCTGCCTTACGTTAGGATATATATCGCTGTAGACGTATATAACATCCCAACCGAGATGTACGGGACGACAGGAACGGGATTCTGCAAAACATTACCAGCGAGGGGCTAGATGGGTTAGGTTAGGTTATGCTACGTTATAGACGTGTATAATGTTCCCGCCGAGAAGTAGAGCCGATACGCTAGGAATGTTGTAAAATGCTGCATCCGAGATGTTAGCCTGCCTTAGGTTAGGATATATAACGCTATAGACGTATATAATATCCAACAGAGATGTACGGGACGACACGAACGGGATTCCGTAAAACATTACCAGCGAGGGGCTAGATTGGTTAGGTTAGGTTATGTTACGTTATAGACGTATATAATGTTCCCACCCGGAAGTAGGGGCCGATACTCCAAGAATGTTGTAAAATACTACATCGGAGATGTTAGCCTGCCTTACGTTAGGATATATAACGCTGTAGACGTATATAATGTCCTATCCGAGACGTACGGGACGACAGGAACGGGATTCTGTAAAACATTACCAGCGAGGGGCTAGATGGGTTAGGTTAGGTTATGTTACGTTATAGACGTGTATAATGTTCCCACCGAGAAGTAGAGCCGATACGCCAGGAATGTTGTAAAATACTGCATCCGAGATGTTAGCCTGCCTTTGGTTGGGATATATAACGCTATAGACGTATATAATATCCCAACCGAGATGTACGGGACGACACGAACGGGATTCTGTAAAATATTACCAGCGAGGGGCTAGATGGGTTAGATTAGGTTATGTTACGTTATAGACGTGTATAATGCTCCCGCCGAGAAGTAGAGCCGATACGTTAGGAATGTTGTAAAATGCTGCATCCGAGATGTTAGCCTGCCTTTGGTTAGGATATATAACGCTATAGACGTATATAATATCCCAACCGAGATGTACGGGACGACCCGAACGGGATTCTGTAAAATATTACCAGCGAGGGGCTAGATGGGTTAGATTAGGTTATGTTACGTTATAGACGTATATAACGTTCCCACTGAGAAGTAGGGGCCGATACTCCAAGAATGTTGTAAAATACTACATCCGAGATGTTAGCCTGCCTTACGTTAGGATATATATCGCTGTAGACGTATATAACATCCCAACCGAGATATACGGGACGACATAAACGGGATTCTGTAAAACATCACCAGCGAGGGGCTAGATGTGTTAGGTTAGATTATATTACGTTATAGACGTATATAATGTTCCCACCGAGAAGTAGCGGCTGATCCTACAGGAATGTTGTAAAATGCTGCATCCGAGATGTTAGCCTGCCTTAAGTTAGGATATATATCGCTGTAGACGTATATAACATCCCAACCGAGATGTACGGGACGACAGGAACGGGATTCTGCAAAACATTACCAGCGAGGGGCTAGATGGGTTAGGTTAGGTTATGCTACGTTATAGACGTGCATAATGTTCCCGCCGAGAAGAAGAGCCGATACGTTAGGAATGTTGTAAAATACTATATCCGCGAAGTTAGCCTGCCTTAGGTTAGAATATGTATCGCTGTAGACGTATATAATATCCCAACCGAGATGTACGGGACGACACGAACGGGATTCTGTAAAACATTGCCAACGAGGGGCTAGATGGGATAGGTTAGGTTACGTTACGTTACAGACGTATATAATGTTCCCACCGAGAAGTAGGGGCCGATACTCCAAGAATGTTGTAAAATACTACATCCGAAATGTTAGCCTGCCTTACGTTAGGATATATAATGCTATAGACGTATATAATATCTCAACCGAGATGTACGGGACGACACGAACGGGATTCTGTAAAATATTACCAGCGAGGGGCTAGATGGGTTAGGTTAGGTTATGTTACGTTATAGACGTGTATAATGTTGCCACAGAGAAGTAGAGCCGACACGCCAGGAATGTTGTAAAATACTGCATCCGAGATGTTAGCCTGCCTTACGTTAGGATATATATCGCTGTAGACGTATATAACATCCCAACCGAGATGTACGGGACGACATAAACGGGATTCTGTAAAACATCACCAGCGAGGGGCTAGATGTGTTAGGTTAGATTATATTACGTTATAGACGTATATAATGTTCCCACCGAGAAGTAGCGGCTGATCCTACAGGAATGTTGTAAAATGCTGCATCCGAGATGTTAGCCTGCCTTAAGTTAGGATATATATCGCTGTAGACGTATATAACATCCCAACCGAGATGTACGGGACGACATAAACGGGATTCTGTAAAACATCACCAGCGAGGGGCTAGATGGGTTAGGTTAGGTTATGTTACGTTATAGACGTGTATAATGTTGCCACCGAGAAGTAGAGCCGATACGCCAGGAATGTTGTAAAATACTGCATCCGAGATGTTAGCCTGCCTTACGTTAGGATATATATCGCTGTAGACGTATATAACATCCCAACCGAGATGTACGGGACGACAGGAACGGGATTCTGTGAAACATTACCAGCGAGGGGCTAGATGGGTTAGGTTAGGTCATGTTACGTTATAGACGTGTATAACGTTCCCACCGAGAAGTAGAGCCGATACGCCGGGAATGTTGTAAAATACTGCATCCGAGATGTTAGCCTGCTTTGGTTAGGATATATAACGCTATAGACGTATATAATATCCCAACCGAGATGTACGGGACGACACGAACGGGATTCTGTAAAACATCACCAGCGAGGGGCTAGATGGGTTAGGTTAGGTTATGTTACGTTATAGACGTGTATAATGTTGCCACCGAGAAGTAGAGCCGATACGCCAGGAATGTTGTAAAATACTGCATCCGAGATGTTAGCCTGCCTTACGTTAGGATATATATCGCTGTAGACGTATATAACATCCCAACCGAGATGTACGGGACGACAGGAACGGGATTCTGCAAAACATTACCAGCGAGGGGCTAGATGGGTTAGGTTAGGTTATGCTACGTTATAGACGTGTATAATGTTCCCGCCGAGAAGTAGAGCCGATACGCTAGGAATGTTGTAAAATGCTGCATCCGAGATGTTAGCCTGCCTTAGGTTAGGATATATAACGCTATAGACGTATATAATATCCAACAGAGATGTACGGGACGACACGAACGGGATTCCGTAAAACATTACCAGCGAGGGGCTAGATTGGTTAGGTTAGGTTATGTTACGTTATAGACGTATATAATGTTCCCACCCGGAAGTAGGGGCCGATACTCCAAGAATGTTGTAAAATACTACATCGGAGATGTTAGCCTGCCTTACGTTAGGATATATAACGCTGTAGACGTATATAATGTCCTATCCGAGACGTACGGGACGACAGGAACGGGATTCTGTAAAACATTACCAGCGAGGGGCTAGATGGGTTAGGTTAGGTTATGTTACGTTATAGACGTGTATAATGTTCCCACCGAGAAGTAGAGCCGATACGCCAGGAATGTTGTAAAATACTGCATCCGAGATGTTAGCCTGCCTTTGGTTGGGATATATAACGCTATAGACGTATATAATATCCCAACCGAGATGTACGGGACGACACGAACGGGATTCTGTAAAATATTACCAGCGAGGGGCTAGATGGGTTAGATTAGGTTATGTTACGTTATAGACGTGTATAATGCTCCCGCCGAGAAGTAGAGCCGATACGTTAGGAATGTTGTAAAATGCTGCATCCGAGATGTTAGCCTGCCTTTGGTTAGGATATATAACGCTATAGACGTATATAATATCCCAACCGAGATGTACGGGACGACCCGAACGGGATTCTGTAAAATATTACCAGCGAGGGGCTAGATGGGTTAGATTAGGTTATGTTACGTTATAGACGTATATAACGTTCCCACTGAGAAGTAGGGGCCGATACTCCAAGAATGTTGTAAAATACTACATCCGAGATGTTAGCCTGCCTTACGTTAGGATATATATCGCTGTAGACGTATATAACATCCCAACCGAGATGTACGGGACGACATAAACGGGATTCTGTAAAACATCACCAGCGAGGGGCTAGATGGGTTAGATTAGGTTATGTTACGTTATAGACGTGTATAACGTTCCCACCGAGAAGTAGAGCCGATACGCCGGGAATGTTGTAAAATACTGCATCCGAGATGTTAGCCTGCTTTGGTTAGGATATATAACGCTATAGACGTATATAATATCCCAACCGAGATGTACGGGACGACACGAACGGGATTCTGTAAAACATCACCAGCGAGGGGCTTGATGGGTTAGGTTAGGTTATGTTACGTTATAGACGTGTATAATGTTGCCACCGAGAAGTAGAGCCGATACGCCAGGAATGTTGTAAAATACTGCATCCGAGATGTTAGCCTGCCTTACGTTAGGATATATATCGCTGTAGACGTATATAACATCCCAACCGAGATGTACGGGACGACAGGAACGGGATTCTGCAAAACATTACCAGCGAGGGGCTAGATGGGTGAGGTTAGGTTATGCTACGTTATAGACGTGTATAATGTTCCCGCCGAGAAGTAGAGCCGATACGCTAGAAATGTTGTAAAATGCTGCATCCGAGATGTTAGCCTGCCTTACGTTAGGAAATATAGCGCTGTAGACGTATATAATGTCCCATCCGAGACGTACGGGACGACACGAACGGGATTCTGCAAAACATTACCAGCGAGGGGCTAGATGGGTTAGGTTAGGTTATGCTACGTTATAGACGTGTATAATGTTCCCGCCGAGAAGTAGAGCCGATACGCTAGGAATGTTGTAAAATGCTGCATCCGAGATGTTAGCCTGCCTTAGGTTAGGATATATAACGCTATAGACGTATATAATATCCAACAGAGATGTACGGGACGACACGAACGGGATTCCGTAAAACATTACCAGCGAGGGGCTAGATTGGTTAGGTTAGGTTATGTTACGTTATAGACGTATATAATGTTCCCACCCGGAAGTAGGGGCCGATACTCCAAGAATGTTGTAAAATACTACATCCGAGATGTTAGCCTGCCTTACGTTAGGATATATAACGCTGTAGACGTATATAATGTCCAATCCGAGACGTACGGGACGACAGGAACGGGATTCTGTAAAACATTACCAGCGAGGGGCTAGATGGGTTAGGTTAGGTTGTGATACGTTATAAACGTATATAATGGTCCCACCGAGAAGTAGGGGCCGATATGCCAGGAATGTTATAAATACTATATCCGAGAAGTTAGTCTGCCTTAGGTTAGGATATATATCGCTGTAGACGTGTATAATATCCCAACCGAGATGTACGGGACGACACGAACGGGATTCTGTAAAACATTGCAAACGGGGGGCTAGATGGGATAGGTTAGGTTATGTTACGTTACAGACGTATATAATGTTCCCACCGAGAAGTAGGGGCCGATACCCCAAGAATGTTGTAAAATACTACATCCGAGATGTTAGCCTGCCTTACGTTAGGATATATAAAGCTATAGACGTATATAATATCCCAACCGAGATGTACGGGACGACACGAACGGGATTCTGTAAAATATTACCAGCGAGGGGCTAGATGGGTTAGATTAGGTTATGTTACGTTATAGACGTATATAATGTTCCCACCGAGAAGTAGGGGCCGATACTCCAAGAATGTTGTAAAATACTACATCCGAGATCTTAGTCTGCCTTACGTTAGGATATATATCGATTTAGACGTATATAACATCCTAACCGAGATGTACGGGACGACAGGAACGGGATTCTGTAGAACATTACCAGCGAGGGGCTAGATGGGTTAGGTTAGGTTATGTTACGTTATAGACGTGTATAATGTTCCCACTGAGAAGTAGAGCCGATACGCCAGGAATGTTGTAAAATACTACATCCGAGATGTTAGCCTGCCTTACGTTAGGATATATAACGCTGTAGACGTATATAATGTCCCATCCGAGACGTACGGGACGACACGAACGGGACTCTGTAAAACATTACCAGCGAGGGGCTAGATGTGTTAGGTTAGGTTATGTTACGTTATAGACCTATATAATGTTCCCACCGAGAAGTATGGGCCGATACGCCAGGAATGTTGTAAAATACTGCAACCGAGATGTTAGCCTGCCTTAGGTTAGGATATATAACGCTGTAGAAGGTTATAATGTCCCATCCGAGACGTACGGGACGACATGAACGGGATTCTGTAAAATATTACCTTGAGGGGCTAGATGGGTTAGGTTAGGTTGTGATACGTTATAAACGTATATAATGTTCCCACCGAGAAGTAGGGGCCGATATGCCAGGAATGTTGTAAAATACTATATCCGAGAAGTTAGCCTGCCTTAGGTTAGGATATATATAGCTGTAGACGTATATAATATTCCAACCGAGATGTACGGGACGACACGAACGGGATTCTGTAAAACATTGCCAACGAGGGGCTAGATGGGATAGGTTAGGTTATGTTACGTTACAGACGTATATAATGTTCCCACCTAGAAGTAGGGGCCGATACTCCAAGAATGTTGTAAAATACTACATCCGAGATGTTAGCCTGCCTTACGTTAGGATATATATCGCTCTAGATGTATATAACATCCCAACCGAGATGTACGGGACGACACGAACGGGATTCTGTAAAACATTACCAGCGAGGGGCTAGATGGGTTAGATTAGGTTATGTTACGTTATAGACGTATATAATGTTCCCACCGAGAAGTAGGGGCCGATACTCCAAGAATGTTGTAAAATACTACATACGAGATGTTAGCCTGCCTTACGTTAGGATATATATCGCTGTAGACGTATATAACATCCCAACCGAGATGTACGGGACGACACGAACGGGATTCTGTAAAACATTGCCAACGAGGGGCTAGATGGGATAGGTTAGGTTATGTTACGTTACAGACGTATATAATCTTCCCACCGAGAAGTAGGGGCCGATACTCCAAGAATGTTGTAAAATACTACATCCGAGATATTAGCCTGCCTTACGTTAGGATATATATCGCTGTAGACGTATATAACATCCCAACCGAGATGTACGGGACGACAGGAACGGGATTCTGTAAAACATTACCAGCGAGGGCCTAGATGGGTTAGGTTAGGTTATGTTACGTTATAGACGTGTATAATGTTCCCACCGAGAAGTAGAGCCGATACGCCAGGAATGTTGTAAAATACTGCATCCGAGATGTTAGCCTGCCTTAGGTTAAGATATATAACGCTATAGACGTATATAATATCCCATCCGAGATGTACGGGACGACACGAACGGGATTCTGTAAAACATTGCCAACGAGGGGCTAGATGGGTTAGCTTAGGTTATGTTACTTTATAGATGTATATAATGTTCCCACCGAGAAGTATGGGCCGATACTCCAAGAATGTTGTAAAAGACTACATCCGAGATGTTAGCCTGCCTTACGTTAGGAAATATAACGCTGTAGACGTATTTAATGTCCCATCCGAGACGTACGGGACGACATGAACGGGATTCTGTAAAATATTACCTTGAGGGGCTAGATGGGTTAGGTTAGGTTGTGATACGTTATAAACGTATATAATGTTCCCACCGAGAAGTAGGGGCCGATATGCCAGGAATGTTGTAAAATACTATATCCGAGAAGTTAGCCTGCCTTAGGTTAGGATATATATAGCTGTAGACGTATATAATATTCCAACCGAGATGTACGGGACGACACGAACGGGATTCTGTAAAACATTGCCAACGAGGGGCTAGATGGGATAGGTTAGGTTATGTTACGTTACAGACGTATATAATGTTCCCACCTAGAAGTAGGGGCCGATACTCCAAGAATGTTGTAAAATACTACATCCGAGATGTTAGCCTGCCTTACGTTAGGATATATATCGCTCTAGATGTATATAACATCCCAACCGAGATGTACGGGACGACACGAACGGGATTCTGTAAAACATTACCAGCGAGGGGCTAGATGGGTTAGATTAGGTTATGTTACGTTATAGACGTATATAATGTTCCCACCGAGAAGTAGGGGCCGATACTCCAAGAATGTTGTAAAATACTACATCCGGAATGTTAGCCTGCCTTACGTTAGGATATATATCGCTGTAGACGTATATAACATCCCAACCGAGATGTACGGGACGACACGAACGGGATTCTGTAAAACATTGCCAACGAGGGGCTAGATGGGATAGGTTAGGTTATGTTACGTTACAGACGTATATAATGTTCCCACCGAGAAGTAGGGGCCGATACTCCAAGAATGTTGTAAAATACTACATCCGAGATATTAGCCTGCCTTACGTTAGGATATATATCGCTGTAGACGTATATAACATCCCAACCGAGATGTACGGGACGACAGGAACGGGATTCTGTAAAACATTACCAGCGAGGGCCTAGATGGGTTAGGTTAGGTTATGTTACGTTATAGACGTGTATAATGTTCCCACCGAGAAGTAGAGCCGATACGCCAGGAATGTTGTAAAATACTGCATCCGAGATGTTAGCCTGCCTTAGGTTAAGATATATAACGCTATAGACGTATATAATATCCCATCCGAGATGTACGGGACGACACGAACGGGATTCTGTAAAACATTGCCAACGAGGGGCTAGATGGGTTAGCTTAGGTTATGTTACTTTATAGATGTATATAATGTTTCCACCGAGAAGTATGGGCCGATACGCCAGGAATGTTGTAAAATACTGCATCCGAGATGTTAGCCTGCCTCAGGTTAGGATATATAACGCTGTAGGAGTTTATAATGTCCCATCCGAGACGTACGGGACGACAGGAACGGGATTCTGTAAAACATTACCAGCGAGGGGCTAGATGGGTTAGGTTAGGTTATGTTACTTTATAGACGTATATAATGTTCCCACCCGGAAGTAGGGGCCGATACTCCAAGAATGTTGTAAAATACTACATCCGAGATGTTAGCCTGCCTTACGTTAAGATATATATCGCGGTAGACGTATATAACATCCCAACCGAGATGTACGGGACGACAGGAACGGGATTCTGTAAAACATTACCAGCGAGGGGCTAGATGGGTTAGGTTAGGTTATGTTACTTTATAGACGTATATAATGTTCCCACCCGGAAGTAGGGGCCGATACTCCAAGAATGTTGTAAAATACTACATCCGAGATGTTAGCCTGCCTTACGTTAGGATATATAACGCTGTAGACGTATATAATGTCCCATTCGAGACGTACGGGACGACAGGAACTGGATTCTGTAAAACATTACCAGCGAGGGGCTAGATGGTTTAGGTTAGGTTATGTTACGTTATAGACGTGTATAATGTTGCCACCGAGAAGTAGAGCCGATACGCCAGGAATGTTGTAAAATACTGCATCCGAGATGTTAGCCTGCCTTACGTTAGGATATATATCGCTGTAGACGTATATAACATCCCAACCGAGATGTACGGGACGACAGGAACGGGATTCTGCAAAACATTACCAGCGAGGGGCTAGATGGGTTATGTTAGGTTATGATACGTTATAGACGTGTATAATGTTCCCGCCGAGAAGTAGAGCCGATACGCTAGGAATGTTGTAAAATGCTGCATCCGAGGTGTTAGCCTGCCTTAGGTTAGGATATATAACGCTATAGACGTATATAATATCCAACAGAGATGTACGGGACGACACGAACGGGATTCTGTAAAACATTACCAGCGAGGGGCTAGATTGGTTAGGTTAGGTTATGTTACGTTATAGACGTATATAATGTTCCCACCCGGAAGTAGGGGCCGATACTCCAAGAATGTTGTAAAATACTACATCCGAGATGTTAGCCTGCCTTACGTTAGGATATATATCGCTGTAGACGTATATAACATCCCAACCGCGATGTACGGGACGACATAAACGGGATTCTGTAAAACATCACCAGCGAGGGGCTAGATGGGTTAGGTTAGGTTATGTTACGTTATAGACGTGTATAATGTTGCCACCGAGAAGTAGAGCCGATACGCCAGGAATGTTGTAAAATACTGCATCCGAGATGTTAGCCTGCCTTACGTTAGGATATATATCGCTGTAGACGTGTATAACATCCCAACCGAGATGTACGGGACGACAGGAACGGGATTCTGCAAAACATTACCAGCGAGGGGCTAGATGGGTTAGGTTAGGTTATGCTACGTTATAGACGTGTATAATGTTCCCGCCGAGAAGTAGAGCCGATACGCTAGGAATGTTGTAAAATGCTGCATCCGAGATGTTAGCCTGCCTTAGGTTAGGATATATAACGCTATAGACGTATATAATATCCAACAGAGATGTACGGGACGACACGAACGGGATTCTGTAAAACATTGCCAGCGAGGGGCTAGATTGGTTAGGTTAGGTTATGTTACGTTATAGACGTATATAATGTTCCCACCCGGAAGTAGGGGCCGATACTCCAAGAATGTTGTAAAATACTACATCCGAGATGTTAGCCTGCCTTACGTTAGGATATATATCGCTGTAGACGTATATAACATCCCAACCGAGATGTACGGGACGACATAAACGGGATTCTGTAAAACATCACCAGCGAGGGGCTAGATGTGTTAGGTTAGATTATATTACGTTATAGACGTATATAATGTTCCCACCGAGAAGTAGAGGCTGATCCTACAGGAATGTTGTAAAATACTATATCCGAGATGTTAGCCTGCCTTAGGTTAGGATATGTATCGCTGTAGACGTATATAATATCCCAACCGAGATGTCCGGGACGACACGAACGGGATTCTGTAAAACATTGCCAACGAGGGGCTAGATGGGATAGGTTAGGTTATGTTACGTTACAGACGTATATAATGTTCCCACCGAGAAGTAGGGGCCGATACTCCAAGAATGTTGTAAAATACTATATCCGAAATGTTAGCCTGCCTTACGTTAGGATATATAATGCTATAGACGTATATAATATCCCAACCGAGATGTACGGGACGACACGAACGGGATTCTGTAAAATATTACCAGCGAGGGGCTAGATGGGTTAGATTAGGTTATGTTACATTATAGACGTGTATAATGCTCCCGCCGAGAAGTAGAGCCGATACGTTAGGAATGTTGTAAAATGCTGCATCCGAGATGTTAGCCTGCCTTTGGTTAGGATATATAACGCTATAGACGTATATAATATCCCAACCGAGATGTACGGGACGACACGAACGGGATTCTGTAAAATATTACCAGCGAGGGGTAGATGTGTTAGGTTAGGTTATGTTACGTTATAGACCTATATAATGTTCCCACCGAGAAGCATGGGCCGATACGCCAGGAATGTTGTAAAATACTGGAACCGAGATGTTAGCCTGCCTTAGGTTAGGATATATAACGCTGTAGACGTTTATAATGTCCCAACCGAGACGTACGGGACGACACGAACGGGATTCTGTAAAACATTACCAGCGAGGGGCTAGATGGGTTAGGTTAGGTTGTGATACGTTATAAACGTATATAATGGTCCCACCGAGAAGTAGGGGCCGATATGCCAGGAATGTTATAAATACTATATCCGAGAAGTTAGTCTGCCTTAGGTTAGGATATATATCGCTGTAGACGTGTATAATATCCCAAACCGAGATGTACGGGACGACACGAACGGGATTCTGTAAAACATTGCAAACGGGGGGCTAGATGGGATAGGTTAGGTTATGTTACGTTACAGACGTATATAATGTTCCCACCGAGAAGTAGGGGCCGATACCCCAAGAATGTTGTAAAATACTACATCCGAGATGTTAGCCTGCCTTACGTTAGGATATATAAAGCTATAGACGTATATAATATCCCAACCGAGATGTACGGGACGACACGAACGGGATTCTGTAAAATATTACCAGCGAGGGGCTAGATGGGTTAGATTAGGTTATGTTACGTTATAGACGTATATAATGTTCCCACCGAGAAGTAGGGGCCGATACTCCAAGAATGTTGTAAAATACTACATCCGAGATCTTAGTCTGCCTTACGTTAGGATATATATCGATTTAGACGTATATAACATCCCAACCGAGATGTACGGGACGACAGGAACGGGATTCTGTAGAACATTACCAGCGAGGGGCTAGATGGGTTAGGTTAGGTTATGTTACGTTATAGACGTGTATAATGTTCCCACCGAGAAGTAGAGCCGATACGCCAGGAATGTTGTAAAATACTACATCCGAGATGTTAGCCTGCCTTACGTTAGGATATATAACGCTGTAGACGTATATAATGTCCCATCCGAGACGTACGGGACGACACGAACGGGACTCTGTAAAACATTACCAGCGAGGGGCTAGATGTGTTAGGTTAGGTTATGTTACGTTATAGACCTATATAATGTTCCCACCGAGAAGTATGGGCCGATATGCCAGGAATGTTGTAAAATACTATATCCGAGAAGTTAGCCTGCCTTAGGTTAGGATATATATAGCTGTAGACGTATATAATATTCCAACCGAGATGTACGGGACGACACGAACGGGATTCTGTAAAACATTGCCAACGAGGGGCTAGATGGGATAGGTTAGGTTATGTTACGTTATAGACGTATATAATGTTCCCACCGAGAAGTAGGGGCCGATACTCCAAGAATGTTGTAAAATACTACATCCGAGATGTTAGCCTGCCTTACGTTAGGATATATATCGCTGTAGACGTATATAACATCCCAACCGAGATGTACGGGACGACACGAACGGGATTCTGTAAAACATTGCCAACGAGGGGCTAGATGGGATAGGTTAGGTTATGTTACGTTACAGACGTATAAAATGTTCCCACCGAGAAGTAGGGGCCGATACTCCAAGAATGTTGTAAAATACTACATCCGAGATATTAGCCTGCCTTACGTTAGGATATATATCGCTGTAGACGTATATAACATCCCAACCGAGATGTACGGGACGACAGGAACGGGATTCTGTAAAACATTACCAGCGAGGGCCTAGATGGGTTAGGTTAGGTTATGTTACGTTATAGACGTGTATAATGTTCCCACCGAGAAGTAGAGCCGATACGCCAGGAATGTTGTAAAATACTGCATCCGAGATGTTAGCCTGCCTTAGGTTAAGATATATAACGCTATAGACGTATATAATATCCCATCCGAGATGTACGGGACGACACGAACGGGATTCTGTAAAACATTGCCAACGAGGGGCTAGATGGGTTAGCTTAGGTTATGTTACTTTATAGATGTATATAATGTTCCCACCGAGAAGTATGGGCCGATACTCCAAGAATGTTGTAAAAGACTACATCCGAGATGTTAGCCTGCCTTACGTTAGGAAATATAACGCTGTAGACGTATTTAATGTCCCATCCGAGACGTACGGGACGACACGAACGGGATTCTGTAAAACATTACCAGCGAGGGGCTAGATGTGTTAGGTTAGGTTATGTTACGTTATAGACCTATATAATGTTTCCACCGAGAAGTATGGGCCGATACGCCAGGAATGTTGTAAAATACTGCATCCGAGATGTTAGCCTGCCTCAGGTTAGGATATATAACGCTGTAGGAGTTTATAATGTCCCATCCGAGACGTACGGGACGACAGGAACGGGATTCTGTAAAACATTACCAGCGAGGGGCTAGATGGGTTAGGTTAGTTTATGTTACTTTATAGACGTATATAATGTTCCCACCCGGAAGTAGGGGCCGATACTCCAAGAATGTTGTAAAATACTACATCCGAGATGTTAGCCTGCCTTACGTTAGGATATATAACGCTGTAGACGTATATAATGTCCCATTCGAGACGTACGGGACGACAGGAACGGGATTCTGTAAAACATTACCAGCGAGGGGCTAGATGGTTTAGGTTAGGTTATGTTACGTTATAGACGTGTATAATGTTGCCACCGAGAAGTAGAGCCGATACGCCAGGAATGTTGTAAAATACTGCATCCGAGATGTTAGCCTGCCTTACGTTAGGATATATATCGCTGTAGACGTATATAACATCCCAACCGCGATGTACGGGACGACATAAACGGGATTCTGTAAAACATCACCAGCGAGGGGCTAGATGGGTTAGGTTAGGTTATGTTACGTTATAGACGTGTATAATGTTCCCACCGAGAAGTAGAGCCGATACGCCAGGAATGTTGTAAAATACTGCATCCGAGATGTTAGCCTGCCTTAGGTTAAGATATATAACGCTATAGACGTATATAATATCCCATCCGAGATGTACGGGACGACACGAACGGGATTCTGTAAAACATTGCCAACGAGGGGCTAGATGGGTTAGCTTAGGTTATGTTACTTTATAGATGTATATAATGTTCCCACCGAGAAGTATGGGCCGATACTCCAAGAATGTTGTAAAAGACTACATCCGAGATGTTAGCCTGCCTTACGTTAGGAAATATAACGCTGTAGACGTATTTAATGTCCCATCCGAGACGTACGGGACGACACGAACGGGATTCTGTAAAACATTACCAGCGAGGGGCTAGATGTGTTAGGTTAGGTTATGTTACGTTATAGACCTATATAATGTTTCCACCGAGAAGTATGGGCCGATACGCCAGGAATGTTGTAAAATACTGCATCCGAGATGTTAGCCTGCCTCAGGTTAGGATATATAACGCTGTAGGAGTTTATAATGTCCCATCCGAGACGTACGGGACGACAGGAACGGGATTCTGTAAAACATTACCAGCGAGGGGCTAGATGGGTTAGGTTAGGTTATGTTACTTTATAGACGTATATAATGTTCCCACCCGGAAGTAGGGGCCGATACTCCAAGAATGTTGTAAAAGACTACATCCGAGATGTTAGCCTGCCTTACGTTAGGAAATATAACGCTGTAGACGTATTTAATGTCCCATCCGAGACGTACGGGACGACACGAACGGGATTCTGTAAAACATTACCAGCGAGGGGCTAGATGTGTTAGGTTAGGTTATGTTACGTTATAGACCTATATAATGTTTCCACCGAGAAGTATGGGCCGATACGCCAGGAATGTTGTAAAATACTGCATCCGAGATGTTAGCCTGCCTCAGGTTAGGATATATAACGCTGTAGGAGTTTATAATGCCCCATCCGAGACGTACGGGACGACAGGAACGGGATTCTGTAAAACATTAC
Organism: Xylocopa violacea; assembly: GCA_963969225.1. NCBI lineage: Eukaryota > Metazoa > Arthropoda > Insecta > Hymenoptera > Apidae > Xylocopa > Xylocopa violacea. The sequence continues at coordinate 1,219,907 of CAXAJV010000807.1, forward strand.
CAGCGAGGGGCTAGATGGGTTAGGTTAGTTTATGTTACTTTATAGACGTATATAATGTTCCCACCCGGAAGTAGGGGCCGATACTCCAAGAATGTTGTAAAATACTACATCCGAGATGTTAGCCTGCCTTACGTTAGGATATATAACGCTGTAGACGTATATAATGTCCCATTCGAGACGTACGGGACGACAGGAACGGGATTCTGTAAAACATTACCAGCGAGGGGCTAGATGGTTTAGGTTAGGTTATGTTACGTTATAGACGTGTATAATGTTGCCACCGAGAAGTAGAGCCGATACGCCAGGAATGTTGTAAAATACTGCATCCGAGATGTTAGCCTGCCTTACGTTTGGATATATATCGCTGTAGACGTATATAACATCCCAACCGCGATGTACGGGACGACATAAACGGGATTCTGTAAAACATCACCAGCGAGGGGCTAGATGGGTTAGGTTAGGTTATGTTACGTTATAGACGTGTATAATGTTCCCACCGAGAAGTAGAGCCGATACGCCAGGAATGTTGTAAAATACTGCATCCGAGATGTTAGCCTGCCTTAGGTTAAGATATATAACGCTATAGACGTATATAATATCCCATCCGAGATGTACGGGACGACACGAACGGGATTCTGTAAAACATTGCCAACGAGGGGCTAGATGGGTTAGCTTAGGTTATGTTACTTTATAGATGTATATAATGTTCCCACCGAGAAGTATGGGCCGATACTCCAAGAATGTTGTAAAAGACTACATCCGAGATGTTAGCCTGCCTTACGTTAGGAAATATAACGCTGTAGACGTATTTAATGTCCCATCCGAGACGTACGGGACGACACGAACGGGATTCTGTAAAACATTACCAGCGAGGGGCTAGATGTGTTAGGTTAGGTTATGTTACGTTATAGACCTATATAATGTTTCCACCGAGAAGTATGGGCCGATACGCCAGGAATGTTGTAAAATACTGCATCCGAGATGTTAGCCTGCCTCAGGTTAGGATATATAACGCTGTAGGAGTTTATAATGTCCCATCCGAGACGTACGGGACGACAGGAACGGGATTCTGTAAAACATTACCAGCGAGGGGCTAGATGGGTTAGGTTAGGTTATGTTACTTTATAGACGTATATAATGTTCCCACCCGGAAGTAGGGGCCGATACTCCAAGAATGTTGTAAAATACTACATCCGAGATGTTAGCCTGCCTTACGTTAGGATATATAACGCTGTAGACGTATATAATGTCCCATTCGAGACGTACGGGACGACAGGAACTGGATTCTGTAAAACATTACCAGCGAGGGGCTAGATGGTTTAGGTTAGGTTATGTTACGTTATAGACGTGTATAATGTTGCCACCGAGAAGTAGAGCCGATACGCCAGGAATGTTGTAAAATACTGCATCCGAGATGTTAGCCTGCCTTACGTTAGGATATATATCGCTGTAGACGTATATAACATCCCAACCGAGATGTACGGGACGACAGGAACGGGATTCTGCAAAACATTACCAGCGAGGGGCTAGATGGGTTATCTTAGGTTATGCTACGTTATAGACGTGTATAATGTTCCCGCCGAGAAGTAGAGCCGATACGCTAGGAATGTTGTAAAATGCTGCATCCGAGGTGTTAGCCTGCCTTAGGTTAGGATATCTAACGCTATAGACGTATATAATATCCAACAGAGATGTACGGGACGACACGAACGGGATTCTGTAAAACATTACCAGCGAGGGGCTAGATTGGTTAGGTTAGGTTATGTTACGTTATAGACGTATATAATGTTCCCACCCGGAAGTAGGGGCCGATACTCCAAGAATGTTGTAAAATACTACATCCGAGATGTTAGCCTGCCTTACGTAAGGATATATATCGCTGTAGACGTATATAACATCCCAACCGCGATGTACGGGACGACATAAACGGGATTCTGTAAAACATCACCAGCGAGGGGCTAGATGGGTTAGGTTAGGTTATGTTACGTTATAGACGTGTATAATGTTGCCACCGAGAAGTAGAGCCGATACGCCAGGAATGTTGTAAAATACTGCATCCGAGATGTTAGCCTGCCTTACGTTAGGATATATATCGCTGTAGACGTATATAACATCCCAACCGAGATGTACGGGACGACAGGAACGGGATTCTGCAAAACATTACCAGCGAGGGGCTAGATGGGTTATGTTAGGTTATGCTACGTTATAGACGTGTATAATGTTCCCGCCGAGAAGTAGAGCCGATACGCTAGGAATGTTGTAAAATGCTGCATCCGAGGTGTTAGCCTGCCTTAGGTTAGGATATCTAACGCTATAGACGTATATAATATCCAACAGAGATGTACGGGACGACACGAACGGGATTCTGTAAAACATTACCAGCGAGGGGCTAGATTGGTTAGGTTAGGTTATGTTACGTTATAGACGTATATAATGTTCCCACCCGGAAGTAGGGGCCGATACTCCAAGAATGTTGTAAAATACTACATCCGAGATGTTAGCCTGCCTTACGTAAGGATATATATCGCTGTAGACGTATATAACATCCCAACCGCGATGTACGGGACGACATAAACGGGATTCTGTAAAACATCACCAGCGAGGGGCTAGATGGGTTAGGTTAGGTTATGTTACGTTATAGACGTGTATAATGTTGCCACCGAGAAGTAGAGCCGATACGCCAGGAATGTTGTAAAATACTGCATCCGAGATGTTAGCCTGCCTTACGTTAGGATATATATCGCTGTAGACGTATATAACATCCCAACCGAGATGTACGGGACGACAGGAACGGGATTCTGCAAAACATTACCAGCGTGGGGCTAGATGGGTTAGGTTAGGTTATGCTACGTTATAGACGTGTATAATGTTCCCGCCGAGAAGTAGAGCCGATACGCTAGGAATGTTGTAAAATGCTGCATCCGAGATGTTAGCCTGCCTTAGGTTAGGATATATAACGCTATAGACGTATATAATATCCAACAGAGATGTACGGGACGACAGGAACGGGATTCTGTAAAACATTGCCAGCGAGGGGCTAGATTGGTTAGGTTAGGTTATGTTACGTTATAGACGTATATAATGTTCCCACCCGGAAGTAGGGGCCGACACTCCAAGAATGTTGTAAAATACTACATCCGAGATGTTAGCCTGCCTTACGTTAGGATATATATCGCTGTAGACGTATATAACATCCCAACCGAGATGTACGGGACGACATAAACGGGATTCTGTAAAACATCACCAGCGAGGGGCTAGATGTGTTAGGTTAGATTATATTACGTTATAGACGTATATAATGTTCCCACCGAGAAGTAGAGGCTGATCCTACAGGAATGTTGTAAAATACTATATCCGAGAAGTTAGCCTGCCTTAGGTTAGGATATGTATCGCTGTAGACGTATATAATATCCCAACCGAGATGTACGGGACGACACGAACGGGATTCTGAAAAACATTGCCAACGAGGGGCTAGATGGGATAGGTTAGGTTATGTTACGTTACAGACGTATATAATGTTCCCACCGAGAAGTAGGGGCCGATACTCCAAGAATGTTGTAAAATACTACATCCGAGATGTTAGCCTGCCTTACGTTAGGATATATAACGCTATAGACGTATATAATATCCCAACCGAGATGTACGGGACGACACGAACGGGATTCTGTAAAATATTACCAGCGAGGGGCTAGATGTGTTAGGTTAGGTTATGTTACGTTATAGACCTATATAATGTTTCCACCGAGAAGTATGGGCCGATACGCCAGGAATGTTGTAAAATACTGCATCCGAGATGTTAGCCTGCCTCAGGTTAGGATATATAACGCTGTAGGAGTTTATAATGTCCCATCCGAGACGTACGGGACGACAGGAACGGGATTCTGTAAAACATTACCAGCGAGGGGCTAGATGGGTTAGGTTAGGTTATGTTACTTTATAGACATATATAATGTTCCCACCCGGAAGTAGGGGCCGATACTCCAAGAATGTTGTAAAATCCTACATCCGAGATGTTAGCCTGCCTTACGTTAGGATATATAACGCTGTAGACGTATATAATGTCCCATTCGAGACGTACGGGACGACAGGAACGGGATTCTGTAAAACATTACCAGCGAGGGGCTAGATGGTTTAGGTTAGGTTATGTTACGTTATAGACGTGTATAATGTTGCCACCGAGAAGTAGAGCCGATACGCCAGGAATGTTGTAAAATACTGCATCCGAGATGTTAGCCTGCCTTACGTTAGGATATATATCGCTGTAGACGTATATAACATCCCAACCGAGATGTACGGGACGACAGGAACGGGATTCTGCAAAACATTACCAGCGAGGGGCTAGATGGGTTATGTTAGGTTATGCTACGTTATAGACGTGTATAATGTTCCCGCCGAGAAGTAGAGCCGATACGCTAGGAATGTTGTAAAATGCTGCATCCGAGGTGTTAGCCTGCCTTAGGTTAGGATATATAACGCTATAGACGTATATAATATCCAACAGAGATGTACGGGACGACACGAACGGGATTCTGTAAAACATTACCAGCGAGGGGCTAGATTGGTTAGGTTAGGTTATGTTACGTTATAGACGTATATAATGTTCCCACCCGGAAGTAGGGGCCGATACTCCAAGAATGTTGTAAAATACTACATCCGAGATGTTAGCCTGCCTTACGTTAGGATATATATCGCTGTAGACGTATATAACATCCCAACCGCGATGTACGGGACGACATAAACGGGATTCTGTAAAACATCACCAGCGGGGGGCTAGATGGGTTAGGTTAGGTTATGTTACGTTATAGACGTGTATAATGTTGCCACCGAGAAGTAGAGCCGATACGCCAGGAATGTTGTAAAATGCTGCATCCGAGATGTTAGCCTGCCTTAGGTTAGGATATATAACGCTATAGACGTATATAATATCCAACAGAGATGTACGGGACGACACGAACGGGATTCTGTAAAACATTGCCAGCGAGGGGCTAGATTGGTTAGGTTAGGTTATGTTACGTTATAGACGTATATAATGTTCCCACCCGGAAGTAGGGGCCGATACTCCAAGAATGTTGTAAAATACTACATCCGAGATGTTAGCCTGCCTTACGTTAGGATATATATCGCTGTAGACGTATATAACATCCCAACCGAGATGTACGGGACGACATAAACGGGATTCTGTAAAACATCACCAGCGAGGGGCTAGATGTGTTAGGTTAGATTATATTACGTTATAGACGTATATAATGTTCCCACCGAGAAGTAGAGGCTGATCCTACAGGAATGTTGTACAATACTATATCCGAGATGTTAGCCTGCCTTAGGTTAGGATATGTATCGCTGTAGACGTACATAACATCCCAACCGAGATGTACGGGACGACATAAACGGGATTCTGTAAAACATCACCAGCGAGGGGCTAGATGTGTTAGGTTAGATTATATTACGTTATAGACGTATATAATGTTCCCACCGAGAAGTAGAGGCTGATCCTACAGGAATGTTGTAAAATACTATATCCGAGAAGTTAGCCTGCCTTAGGTTAGGATATGTATCGCTGTAGACGTATATAATATCCCAACCGAGATGTACGGGACGACACGAACGGGATTCTGTAAAACATTGCCAACGAGGGGCTAGATGGGATAGGTTAGGTTATGTTACGTTACAGACGTATATAATGTTCCCACCGAGAAGTAGGGGCCGATACTCCAAGAATGTTGTAAAATACTACATCCGAGATGTTAGCCTGCCTTACGTTAGGATATATAACGCTATAGACGTATATAATATCCCAACCGAGATGTACGGGACGACACGAACGGGATTCTGTAAAACATTGCCAACGAGGGGCTAGATGGGATAGGTTAGGTTATGCTACGTTATAGACGTGTATAATGTTCCCGCCGAGAAGTAGAGCCGATACGCTAGGAATGTTGTAAAATGCTGCATCCGAGATGTTAGCCTGCCTTAGGTTAGGATATATAACGCTATAGACGTATATAATATCCCATCCGAGATGTACGGGACGACACGAACGGGATTCTGTAAAACATTGCCAACGAGGGGCTAGATGGGTTAGGTTAGGTTATGTTACTTTATAGACGTATATAATGTTCCCACCGAGAAGTAGGGGCCGATACTCCAAGAATGTTGTAAAATACAACATCCGAGATGTTAGCCTGCCTTACGTTAGGATATATATCGCCGTAGACGTATATAACATCCCAACCGAGATGTACGGGACGACACGAACGGGATTCTGTAAAACATTGCCAACGAGGGGCTAGATGGGATAGGTTAGGTTATGTTACTTTATAGACGTATATAATGTTCCCACCCGGAAGTAGGGGCCGATACTCTAAGAATGTTGTAAAATACTGCATCCGAGATGTTAGCCTGCCTTTGGTTAGGATATATAACGCTATAGACGTATATAGTATCCCAACCGAGATGTACGGGACGACACGAACGGGATTCTGTAAAATATTACCAGCGAGGGGCTAGATGGGTTAGATTAGGTTATGTTACGTTATAGACGTATATAACGTTCCCACTGAGAAGTAGGGGCCGATACTCCAAGAATGTTGTAAAATACTACATCCGGGATGTTAGCCTGCCTTACGTTAGGATATATATCGCTGTAGACGTATATAACATCCCAACCGAGATGTACGGGACGACAGGAACGGGATTCTGCAAAACATTACCAGCGAGGGGCTAGATGGGATAGGTTAGGTTATGTTACGTTACAGACGTATATAATGTTCCCACCGAGAAGTAGGGGCCGATACACCAAGAATGTTGTAAAATACTACATCCGAGATGTTAGCCTGCCTTAAGTTAGGATATATAACGCTATAGACGTATATAATATCCCAACCGAGATGTACGGGACGACACGAACGGGATTCTGTAAAATATTACCAGCGAGGGGCTAGATGGGTTAGATTAGGTTATGTTACGTTATAGACGTATATAATGTTCCCACCGAGAAGTAGGGGCCGATACTCCAAGAATGTTGTAAAATATTACATCCGAGATGTTAGCCTGCCTCACGTTAGGATATATATCGCTGTAGACGTATATAGCATCCCAACCAAGATGTACGGGACGACATAAACGGGATTCTGTAAAACATCACCAGCGAGGGGCTAGATGGGTTAGGTTAGGTTATGTTACGTTATAGACGTGTATAATGTTGCCACCGAGAAGTAGAGCCGATACGCCAGGAATGTTGTAAAATACTGCATCCGAGATGTTAGCCTGCCTTACGTTAGGATATATATCGCTGTAGACGTATATAACATCCCAACCGAGATGTACGGGACGACACGAACGGGATTCTGTAAAACATTGCCAACGAGGGGCTAGATGGGATAGGTTAGGTTATGTTACTTTATAGACGTATATAATGTTCCCACCCGGAAGTAGGGGCCGATACTCCAAGAATGTTGTAAAATACTGCATCCGAGATGTTAGCCTGCCTTTGGTTAGGATATATAACGCTATAGACGTATATAATATCCCAACCGAGATGTACGGGACGACACGAACGGGATTCTGTAAAACATCACCAGCGAGGGGCTAGATGTGTTAGGTTAGATTATATTACGTTATAGACGTATATAATGATCCCACCGAGAAGTAGAGGCTTATCCTACAGGAATGTTGTAAAATACTATATCCGAGAAGTTAGCCTGCCTTAGGTTAGGATATGTATCGCTGTAGACGTATATAATATCCCAACCGAGATGTACGGGACGACATAAACGGGATTCTGTAAAACATCACCAGCGAGGGGCTAGATGGGTTAGGTTAGGTTATGTTACGTTATAGACGTGTATAATGTTGCCACCGAGAAGTAGAGCCGATACGCCAGGAATGTTGTAAAATACTGCATCCGAGATGTTAGCCTGCCTTACGTTAGGATATATATCGCTGTAGACGTATATAACATCCCAACCGAGATGTACGGGACGACAGGAACGGGATTCTGCAAAACATTACCAGCGAGGGGCTAGATGGGATAGGTTAGGTTATGTTACGTTACAGACGTATATAATGTTCCCACCGAGAAGTAGGGGCCGATACTCCAAGAATGTTGTAAAATACTACATCCGAGATGTTAGCCTGCCTTAAGTTAGGATATATAACGCTATAGACGTATATAATATCCCAACCGAGATGTACGGGACGACACGAACGGGATTCTGTAAAATATTACCAGCGAGGGGCTAGATGGGTTAGATTAGGTTATGTTACGTTATAGACGTATATAATGTTCCCACCGAGAAGTAGGGGCCGATACTCCAAGAATGTTGTAAAATACTACATCCGAGATGTTAGCCTGCCTTACGTTAGGATGTATATCGCTGTAGACGTATATAACATCCCAACCGAGATGTACGGGACGACATAAACGGGATTCAGTAAAACATCACCAGCGAGGGGCTAGATGTGTTAGGTTAGATTATATTACGTTATAGACGTATATAATGTTCCCACCGAGAAGTAGAGGCTGATCCTACAGGAATGTTGTAAAATACTATATCCGAGAAGTTAGCCTGCCTTAGGTTAGGATATGTATCGCTGTAGACGTATATAATATCCCAACCGAGATGTACGGGACGACACGAACGGGATTCTGTAAAACATTGCCAACGAGGTGCTAGATGGGATAGGTTAGGTTATGTTACGTTACAGACGTATATAATGTTCCCACCGAGAAGTAGGGGCCGATACTCCAAGAATGTTGTAAAATACTACATCCGAGATGTTAGCCTGCCTTACGTTAGGATATATAACGCTGTAGACGTATATAATGTCCTATCCGAGACGTACGGGACGACAGGAACGGGATTCTGTAAAACATTACCAGCGAGGGGCTAGATGGGTTAGGTTAGGTTATGTTACGTTATAGACGTGTATAATGTTCCCACCGAGAAGTAGAGCCGATACGCCAGGAATGTTGTAAAATACTGCATCCGAGATGTTAGCCTGCCTTTGGTTAGGATATATAACGCTATAGACGTATATAATATCCCAACCGAGATGTACGGGACGACACGAACGGGATTCTGTAAAATATTACCAGCGAGGGGCTAGATGGGTTAGATTAGGTTATGTTACGTTATAGACGTATATAATGTTCCCACCGAGAAGTAGGGGCCGATACTCCAAGAATGTTGTAAAATATTACATCCGAGATGTTAGCCTGCCTCACGTTAGGATATATATCGCTGTAGACGTATATAGCATCCCAACCAAGATGTACGGGACGACATAAACGGGATTCTGTAAAACATCACCAGCGAGGGGCTAGATGGGTTAGGTTAGGTTATGTTACGTTATAGACGTGTATAATGTTGCCACCGAGAAGTAGAGCCGATACGCCAGGAATGTTGTAAAATACTGCATCCGAGATGTTAGCCTGCCTTACGTTAGGATATATATCGCTGTAGACGTATATAACATCCCAACCGAGATGTACGGGACGACACGAACGGGATTCTGTAAAACATTGCCAACGAGGGGCTAGATGGGATAGGTTAGGTTATGTTACTTTATAGACGTATATAATGTTCCCACCCGGAAGTAGGGGCCGATACTCCAAGAATGTTGTAAAATACTGCATCCGAGATGTTAGCCTGCCTTTGGTTAGGATATATAACGCTATAGACGTATATAATATCCCAACCGAGATGTACGGGACGACACGAACGGGATTCTGTAAAACATCACCAGCGAGGGGCTAGATGTGTTAGGTTAGATTATATTACGTTATAGACGTATATAATGATCCCACCGAGAAGTAGAGGCTTATCCTACAGGAATGTTGTAAAATACTATATCCGAGAAGTTAGCCTGCCTTAGGTTAGGATATGTATCGCTGTAGACGTATATAATATCCCAACCGAGATGTACGGGACGACATAAACGGGATTCTGTAAAACATCACCAGCGAGGGGCTAGATGGGTTAGGTTAGGTTATGTTACGTTATAGACGTGTATAATGTTGCCACCGAGAAGTAGAGCCGATACGCCAGGAATGTTGTAAAATACTGCATCCGAGATGTTAGCCTGCCTTACGTTAGGATATATATCGCTGTAGACGTATATAACATCCCAACCGAGATGTACGGGACGACAGGAACGGGATTCTGCAAAACATTACCAGCGAGGGGCTAGATGGGATAGGTTAGGTTATGTTACGTTACAGACGTATATAATGTTCCCACCGAGAAGTAGGGGCCGATACTCCAAGAATGTTGTAAAATACTACATCCGAGATGTTAGCCTGCCTTAAGTTAGGATATATAACGCTATAGACGTATATAATATCCCAACCGAGATGTACGGGACGACACGAACGGGATTCTGTAAAATATTACCAGCGAGGGGCTAGATGGGTTAGATTAGGTTATGTTACGTTATAGACGTATATAATGTTCCCACCGAGAAGTAGGGGCCGATACTCCAAGAATGTTGTAAAATACTACATCCGAGATGTTAGCCTGCCTTACGTTAGGATGTATATCGCTGTAGACGTATATAACATCCCAACCGAGATGTACGGGACGACATAAACGGGATTCAGTAAAACATCACCAGCGAGGGGCTAGATGTGTTAGGTTAGATTATATTACGTTATAGACGTATATAATGTTCCCACCGAGAAGTAGAGGCTGATCCTACAGGAATGTTGTAAAATACTATATCCGAGAAGTTAGCCTGCCTTAGGTTAGGATATGTATCGCTGTAGACGTATATAATATCCCAACCGAGATGTACGGGACGACACGAACGGGATTCTGTAAAACATTGCCAACGAGGTGCTAGATGGGATAGGTTAGGTTATGTTACGTTACAGACGTATATAATGTTCCCACCGAGAAGTAGGGGCCGATACTCCAAGAATGTTGTAAAATACTACATCCGAGATGTTAGCCTGCCTTACGTTAGGATATATAACGCTGTAGACGTATATAATGTCCTATCCGAGACGTACGGGACGACAGGAACGGGATTCTGTAAAACATTACCAGCGAGGGGCTAGATGGGTTAGGTTAGGTTATGTTACGTTATAGACGTGTATATTGTTCCCACCGAGAAGTAGAGACGATACGCCAGGAATGTTGTAAAATACTGCATCCGAGATGTTAGCCTTCCTTTGGTTAGGATATATAACGCTATAGACGTATATAATATCCCAACCGAGATGTACGGAACGACACGAACGGGATTCTGTAAACTATTACCAGCGAGGGGCTAGATGGGTTAGATTAGGTTATGTTACGTTATAGACGTATATAATGTTCCCACCGAGAAGTAGGGGCCGATACTCCAAGAATGTTGTAAAATACTACATCCGAGATGTTAGCCTGCCTTACGTTAGGATGTATATCGCTGTAGACGTATATAACATCCCAACCGAGATGTACGGGACGACATAAACGGGATTCAGTAAAACATCACCAGCGAGGGGCTAGATGTGTTAGGTTAGATTATATTACGTTATAGACGTATATAATGTTCCCACCGAGAAGTAGAGGCTGATCCTACAGGAATGTTGTAAAATACTATATCCGAGAAGTTAGCCTGCCTTAGGTTAGGATATGTATCGCTGTAGACGTATATAATATCCCAACCGAGATGTACGGGACGACACGAACGGGATTCTGTAAAATATTACCAGCGAGGGGCTAGATGGGTTAGATTAGGTTATGTTACGTTATAGACGTATATAATGTTCCCACCGAGAAGTAGGGGCCGATACTCCAAGAATGTTGTAAAATATTACATCCGAGATGTTAGCCTGCCTCACGTTAGGATATATATCGCTGTAGACGTATATAGCATCCCAACCAAGATGTACGGGACGACATAAACGGGATTCTGTAAAACATCACCAGCGAGGGGCTAGATGGGTTAGGTTAGGTTATGTTACGTTATAGACGTGTATAATGTTGCCACCGAGAAGTAGAGCCGATACGCCAGGAATGTTGTAAAATACTGCATCCGAGATGTTAGCCTGCCTTACGTTAGGATATATATCGCTGTAGACGTATATAACATCCCAACCGAGATGTACGGGACGACACGAACGGGATTCTGTAAAACATTGCCAACGAGGGGCTAGATGGGATAGGTTAGGTTATGTTACTTTATAGACGTATATAATGTTCCCACCCGGAAGTAGGGGCCGATACTCCAAGAATGTTGTAAAATACTGCATCCGAGATGTTAGCCTGCCTTTGGTTAGGATATATAACGCTATAGACGTATATAATATCCCAACCGAGATGTACGGGACGACACGAACGGGATTCTGTAAAACATCACCAGCGAGGGGCTAGATGTGTTAGGTTAGATTATATTACGTTATAGACGTATATAATGATCCCACCGAGAAGTAGAGGCTTATCCTACAGGAATGTTGTAAAATACTATATCCGAGAAGTTAGCCTGCCTTAGGTTAGGATATGTATCGCTGTAGACGTATATAATATCCCAACCGAGATGTACGGGACGACATAAACGGGATTCTGTAAAACATCACCAGCGAGGGGCTAGATGGGTTAGGTTAGGTTATGTTACGTTATAGACGTGTATAATGTTGCCACCGAGAAGTAGAGCCGATACGCCAGGAATGTTGTAAAATACTGCATCCGAGATGTTAGCCTGCCTTACGTTAGGATATATATCGCTGTAGACGTATATAACATCCCAACCGAGATGTACGGGACGACAGGAACGGGATTCTGCAAAACATTACCAGCGAGGGGCTAGATGGGATAGGTTAGGTTATGTTACGTTACAGACGTATATAATGTTCCCACCGAGAAGTAGGGGCCGATACTCCAAGAATGTTGTAAAATACTACATCCGAGATGTTAGCCTGCCTTAAGTTAGGATATATAACGCTATAGACGTATATAATATCCCAACCGAGATGTACGGGACGACACGAACGGGATTCTGTAAAATATTACCAGCGAGGGGCTAGATGGGTTAGATTAGGTTATGTTACGTTATAGACGTATATAATGTTCCCACCAAGAAGTAGGGGCCGATACTCCAAGAATGTTGTAAAATACTACATCCGAGATGTTAGCCTGCCTTACGTTAGGATGTATATCGCTGTAGACGTATATAACATCCCAACCGAGATGTACGGGACGACATAAACGGGATTCAGTAAAACATCACCAGCGAGGGGCTAGATGTGTTAGGTTAGATTATATTACGTTATAGACGTATATAATGTTCCCACCGAGAAGTAGAGGCTGATCCTACAGGAATGTTGTAAAATACTATATCCGAGAAGTTAGCCTGCCTTAGGTTAGGATATGTATCGCTGTAGACGTATATAATATCCCAACCGAGATGTACGGGACGACACGAACGGGATTCTGTAAAACATTGCCAACGAGGTGCTAGATGGGATAGGTTAGGTTATGTTACGTTACAGACGTATATAATGTTCCCACCGAGAAGTAGGGGCCGATACTCCAAGAATGTTGTAAAATACTACATCCGAGATGTTAGCCTGCCTTACGTTAGGATATATAACGCTGTAGACGTATATAATGTCCTATCCGAGACGTACGGGACGACAGGAACGGGATTCTGTAAAACATTACCAGCGAGGGGCTAGATGGGTTAGGTTAGGTTATGTTACGTTATAGACGTGTATATTGTTCCCACCGAGAAGTAGAGACGATACGCCAGGAATGTTGTAAAATACTGCATCCGAGATGTTAGCCTTCCTTTGGTTAGGATATATAACGCTATAGACGTATATAATATCCCAACCGAGATGTACGGAACGACACGAACGGGATTCTGTAAACTATTACCAGCGAGGGGCTAGATGGGTTAGATTAGGTTATGTTACGTCATAGACGTATATAATGTTCCCACCGAGAAGTAGGGGCCGATACTCGAAGAATGTTGTAAAATAGTACATCCGAGATGTTAGCCTACCTTACGTTAGGATATATATCGCTGTAGACGTATATAACATCCCATCCGAGATGTATGGGACGACATAAACGGGATTCTGTAAAACATCACCAGCGACGGGCTAGATGGGTTAGGTTAGGTTATGTTACGTTATAGACGTGTATAATGTTGCCACCGAGAAGAAGAGCCGATACGCCAGGAATGTTGTAAAATACTGCATCCGAGATGTTAGCCTGCCTTACGTTAGGATATATATCGCTGTAGACGTATATAACATCCCAACCGAGATGTACGGGACGACAGGAACGGGATTCTGCAAAACATTACCAGCGAGTGGCTAGATGGGTTAGGTTAGGTTATGCTACGTTATAGACGTGTATAATGTTCTCGCCGAGAAGTAGAGCCGATACGCTAGGAATGTTGTAAAATGCTGCATCCGAGATGTTAGCCTGCCTTAGGTTAGGATATATAACGCTATAGACGTATATAATATCCAACAGAGATGTACGGGACGACACGAACGGGATTCTGTAAAACATTACCAGCGAGGGGCTAGATTGGTTAGGTTAGGTTATGTTACGTTATAGACGTATATAATGTTCCCACCCGGACGTAGGGGCCGATACTCCAAGAATGTTGTAAAATACTACATCCGAGATGTTAGCCTGCCTTTGGTTAGGATATATAACGCTATAGACGTATATAATATCCCAACCGAGATGTACGGGACGACACGAACGGGATTCTGTAAAATATTACCAGCGAGGGGCTAGATGGGTTAGACTAGGTTATGTTACGTTATAGACGTATATAATGTTCCCACTGAGAAGTAGGGGCCGATACTCCAAGAATGTTGTAAAATACTACATCCGAGATGTTAGCCTGCCTTACGTTAGGATATATATCGCGGTAGACGTATATAACATCCCAACCGAGATGTACGGGACGACATAAACGGGATTCTGTAAAACATCACCAGCGAGGGGCTAGATGTGTTAGGTTAGATTATATTACGTTATAGACGTATATAATGTTCCCACCGAGAAGTAGAGGCTGATCCTACAGGAATGTTGTAAAATACTATATCCGAGAAGTTAGCCTGCCTTAGGTTAGGATATGTATGGCTGTAGACGTATATAATATCCCAACCGAAATGTACGGGACGACACGAACGGGATTCTGTAAAACATTGCCAACGAGGGGCTAGATGGGATAGGTTAGGTTATGTTACGTTACAGACGTATATAATGTTCCCACCGAGAAGTAGGGGCCGATACTCCAAGAATGTTGTAAAATACTACATCCGAGATGTTAGCCTGCCTTACGTTAGGATATATAACGCTGTAGACGTATATAATGTCCTATCCGAGGCGTACGGGACGACAGGAACGGGATTCTGTAAAACATTACCAGCGAGGGGCTAGATGGGTTAGGTTAGGTTATGTTACGTTATAGACGTGAATAATGTTCCCACCGAGAAGTAGAGCCGATACGCCAGGAATGTTGTAAAATACTGCATCCGAGATGTTAGCCTGCCTTTGGTTAGGATATATAACGCTATAGACGTATATAATATCCCAACCGAGATTTACGGGACGACACGAACGGGATTCTGTAAAATATTACCAGCGAGGGGCTAGATGGGTTAGATTAGGTTATGTTACGTTATAGACGTATATAATGTTCCCACTGAGAAGTAGGGGCCGATACTCCAAGAATGTTGTAAAATACTACATCCGAGATGTTAGCCTGCCTTACGTTAGGATGTATATCGCTGTAGACGTATATAACATCCCAACCGAGATGTACGGGACGACATAAACGGGATTCAGTAAAACATCACCAGCGAGGGGCTAGATGTGTTAGGTTAGATTATATTACGTTATAGACGTATATAATGTTCCCACCGAGAAGTAGAGGCTGATCCTACAGGAATGTTGTAAAATACTATATCCGAGAAGTTAGCCTGCCTTAGGTTAGGATATGTATCGCTGTAGACGTATATAATATCCCAACCGAGATGTACGGGACGACACGAACGGGATTCTGTAAAACATTGCCAACGAGGTGCTAGATGGGATAGGTTAGGTTATGTTACGTTACAGACGTATATAATGTTCCCACCGAGAAGTAGGGGCCGATACTCCAAGAATGTTGTAAAATACTACATCCGAGATGTTAGCCTGCCTTACGTTAGGATATATAACGCTGTAGACGTATATAATGTCCTATCCGAGACGTACGGGACGACAGGAACGGGATTCTGTAAAACATTACCAGCGAGGGGCTAGATGGGTTAGGTTAGGTTATGTTACGTTATAGACGTGTATATTGTTCCCACCGAGAAGTAGAGACGATACGCCAGGAATGTTGTAAAATACTGCATCCGAGATGTTAGCCTTCCTTTGGTTAGGATATATAACGCTATAGACGTATATAATATCCCAACCGAGATGTACGGAACGACACGAACGGGATTCTGTAAACTATTACCAGCGAGGGGCTAGATGGGTTAGATTAGGTTATGTTACGTCATAGACGTATATAATGTTCCCACCGAGAAGTAGGGGCCGATACTCGAAGAATGTTGTAAAATAGTACATCCGAGATGTTAGCCTACCTTACGTTAGGATATATATCGCTGTAGACGTATATAACATCCCATCCGAGATGTATGGGACGACATAAACGGGATTCTGTAAAACATCACCAGCGACGGGCTAGATGGGTTAGGTTAGGTTATGTTACGTTATAGACGTGTATAATGTTGCCACCGAGAAGAAGAGCCGATACGCCAGGAATGTTGTAAAATACTGCATCCGAGATGTTAGCCTGCCTTACGTTAGGATATATATCGCTGTAGACGTATATAACATCCCAACCGAGATGTACGGGACGACAGGAACGGGATTCTGCAAAACATTACCAGCGAGTGGCTAGATGGGTTAGGTTAGGTTATGCTACGTTATAGACGTGTATAATGTTCTCGCCGAGAAGTAGAGCCGATACGCTAGGAATGTTGTAAAATGCTGCATCCGAGATGTTAGCCTGCCTTAGGTTAGGATATATAACGCTATAGACGTATATAATATCCAACAGAGATGTACGGGACGACACGAACGGGATTCTGTAAAACATTACCAGCGAGGGGCTAGATTGGTTAGGTTAGGTTATGTTACGTTATAGACGTATATAATGTTCCCACCCGGACGTAGGGGCCGATACTCCAAGAATGTTGTAAAATACTACATCCGAGATGTTAGCCTGCCTTACGTTAGGATATATAACGCTGTAGACGTATATAATGTCCTATCCGAGACGTACGGGACGACAGGAACGGGATTCTGTAAAACATCACCAGCGAGGGGCTAGATGTGTTAGGTTAGATTATATTACGTTATAGACGTATATAATGTTCCCACCGAGAAGTAGAGGCTGATCCTACAGGAATGTTGTAAAATACTATATCCGAGAAGTTAGCCTGCCTTAGGTTAGGATATGTATCGCTGTAGACGTATATAATATCCCAACCGAAATGTACGGGACGACACGAACGGGATTCTGTAAAACATTGCCAACGAGGGGCTAGATGGGATAGGTTAGGTTATGTTACGTTACAGACGTATATAATGTTCCCACCGAGAAGTAGGGGCCGATACTCCAAGAATGTTGTAAAATACTACATCCGAGATGTTAGCCTGCCTTACGTTAGTATATATAACGCTGTAGACGTATATAATGTCCTATCCGAGGCGTACGGGACGACAGGAACGGGATTCTGTAAAACATTACCAGCGAGGGGCTAGATGGGTTAGGTTAGGTTATGTTACGTTATAGACGTGTATAATGTTCCCACCGAGAAGTAGAGCCGATACGCCAGGAATGTTGTAAAATACTGCATCCGAGATGTTAGCCTGCCTTTGGTTAGGATATATAACGCTATAGACGTATATAATATCCCAACCGAGATTTACGGGACGACACGAACGGGATTCTGTGAAATATTACCAGCGAGGGGCTAGATGGGTTAGATTAGGTTATGTTACGTTATAGACGTATATAATGTTCCCACTGAGAAGTAGGGGCCGATACTCCAAGAATGTTGTAAAATACTACATCCGAGATGTTAGCCTGCCTTACGTTAGGATGTATATCGCTGTAGACGTATATAACATCCCAACCGAGATGTACGGGACGACACGAACGGGATTCTGTAAAACATCACCAGCGAGGGGCTAGATGGGTTAGGTTAGGTTATGTTACGTTATAGACGTGTATAATGTTGCCACCGAGAAGTAGAGCCGATACGCCAGGAATGTTGTAAAATACTGCATCCGAGATGTTAGCCTGCCTTACGTTAGGATATATATCGCTGTAGACGTATATAACATCCCAACCGAGATGTACGGGACGACACGAACGGGATTCTGTAAAATATTACCAGCGAGGGGCTAGATGGGTTAGATTAGGTTATGTTACGTTATAGACGTATATAATGTTCCCACCGAGAAGTAGGGGCCGATACTCCAAGAATGTTGTAAAATACTACATCCGAGATGTTAGCCTGCCTTACGTTAGGATATATATCGCTGTAGACGTATATAACATCCCAACCGAGATGTACGGGACGACATAAACGGGATTCTGTAAAACATCACCAGCGAGGGGCTAGATGTGTTAGGTTAGATTATATTACGTTATAGACGTATATAATGTTCCCACCGAGAAGTAGAGGCTGATCCTACAGGAATGTTGTAAAATACTATATCCGAGAAGTTAGCCAGCCTTAGGTTAGGATATGTATCGCTGTAGACGTATATAATATCCCAACCTAGATGTACGGGACGACACGAACGCGATTCTGTAAAACATTGCCAACGAGGGGCTAGATGGGTTAGGTTAGGTTATGTTACGTTATAGACGCGTATAATGTTGCCACCGAGAAGTAGAGCCGATACGCCAGGAATGTTGTAAAATACTGCATCCGAGATGTTAGCCTGCCTTTGGTTAGGATATATAACGCTATAGACGTATATAATATCCCAACCGAGATGTACGGGACGACACGAACGGGATTCTGTAAAATATTACCAGCGAGGGGCTAGATGGGTTAGATTAGGTTATGTTACGTTATAGACGTATATAATGTTCCCACTGAGAAGTAGGGGCCGATACTCCAAGAATGTTGTAAAATACTACATCCGAGATGTTAGCCTGCCTTACGTTAGGATATATATCGCTGTAGACGTATATAACATCCCAACCGAGATGTACGGGACGACACGAACGGGATTCTGTAAAACATTGCCAACGAGGGGCTAGATGGGATAGGTTAGGTTATGTTACTTTATAGACGTATATAATGTTCCCACCCGGAAGTAGGGGCCGATACTCCAAGAATGTTGTAAAATACTGCATCCGAGATGTTAGCCTGCCTTTGGTTAGGATATATAACGCTATAGACGTATATAATATCCCAACCGAGATGTACGGGACGACACGAACGGGATTCTGTAAAATATTACCAGCGAGGGGCTAGATGGGTTAGATTAGGTTATGTTACGTTATAGACGTATATAATCTTCCCACTGAGAAGTAGGGGCCGATACTCCAAGAATGTTGTAAAATACTACATCCGAGATGTTAGCCTGCCTTACGTTAGGATATATATCGCTGTAGACGTATATAACATCCCAACCGAGATGTACGGGACGACATAAACGGGATTCTGTAAAACATCACCAGCGAGGGGCTAGATGTGTTAGGTTAGATTATATTACGTTATAGACGTATATAATGATCCCACCGAGAAGTAGAGGCTTATCCTACAGGAATGTTGTAAAATACTATATCCGAGAAGTTAGCCTGCCTTAGGTTAGGATATGTATCGCTGTAGACGTATATAATATCCCAACCGAGATGTACGGGACGACATAAACGGGATTCTGTAAAACATCACCAGCGAGGGGCTAGATGGGTTAGGTTAGGTTATGTTACGTTATAGACGTGTATAATGTTGCCACCGAGAAGTAGAGCCGATACGCCAGGAATGTTGTAAAATACTGCATCCGAGATGGTAGCCTGCCTTACGTTAGGATATATATCGCTGTAGACGTATATAACATCCCAACCGAGATGTACGGGACGACAGGAACGGGATTCTGCAAAACATTACCAGCGAGGGGCTAGATGGGATAGGTTAGGTTATGTTACGTTACAGACGTATATAATGTTCCCACCGAGAAGTAGGGGCCGATACACCAAGAATGTTGTAAAATACTACATCCGAGATGTTAGCCTGCCTTAAGTTAGGATATATAACGCTATAGACGTATATAATATCCCAACCGAGATGTACGGGACGACACGAACGGGATTCTGTAAAATATTACCAGCGAGGGGCTAGATGGGTTAGATTAGGTTATGTTACGTTATAGACGTATATAATGTTCCCACTGAGAAGTAGGGGCCGATACTCCAAGAATGTTGTAAAATACTACATCCGAGATGTTAGCCTGCCTTACGTTAGGATATATATCGCTGTAGACGTATATAACATCCCAACCGAGATGTACGGGACGACACGAACGGGATTCTGTAAAACATTGCAAACGAGGGGCTAGATGGGATAGGTTAGGTTATGTTACTTTATAGAAGTATATAATGTTCCCACTCGGAAGTAGGGGCCGATACTCCAAGAATGTTGTAAAATACTGCATCCGAGATGTTAGCCTGCCTTTGGTTAGGATATATAACGCTATAGACGTATATAATATCCCAACCGAGATGTACGGGACGACATAAACGGGATTCTGTAAAACATCACCAGCGAGTGGCTAGATGTGTTAGGTTAGATTATATTACGTTATAGACGTATATAATGTTCCCACCGAGAAGTAGAGGCTGATCCTACAGGAATGTTGTAAAATACTATATCCGAGAAGTTATATAACGCTATAGACGTATATAATGTCCTATCCGAGATGTACGGGACGACACGAACGGGATTCTGTAAAACATTGCCAACGAGGTGCTAGATGGGATAGGTTAGGTTATGTTACGTTACAGACGTATATAATGTTCCCACCGAGAAGTAGGGGCCGATACTCCAAGAATGTTGTAAAATACTACATCCGAGATGTTAGCCTGCCTTACGTTAGGATATATAACGCTATAGACGTATATAATGTCCTATCCGAGACGTACGGGACGACAGGAACGGGATTCTGTAAAACATTACCAGCGAGGGGCTAGATGGGTTAGGTTAGGTTATGTTACGTTATAGACGTGTATAATGTTCCCACCGAGAAGTAGAGCCGATACGCCAGGAATGTTGTAAAATACTGCATCCGAGATGTTAGCCTGCCTTTGGTTAGGATATATAACGCTATAGACGTATATAATATCCCAACCGAGATGTACGGGACGACACGAACGGGATTCTGTAAAATATTACCAGCGAGGGGCTAGATGGGTTAGATTAGGTTATGTTACGTTATAGACGTATATAATGTTCCCACTGAGAAGTAGGGGCCGATACTCCAAGAATGTTGTAAAATACTACATCCGAGATGTTAGCCTGCCTTACGTTAGGATGTATATCGCTGTAGACGTATATAACATCCCAACCGAGATGTACGGGACGACATAAACGGGATTCTGTAAAACATCACCAGCGAGGGGCTAGATGTGTTAGGTTAGATTATATTACGTTATAGACGTATATAATGTTCCCACCGAGAAGTAGAGGCTGATCCTACAGGAATGTTGTAAAATACTATATCCGAGAAGTTAGCCTGCCTTAGGTTAGGATATGTATCGCTGTAGACGTATATAATATCCCAACCGAGACGTACGGGACGACAGGAACGGGATTCTGTAAAACATTACCAGCGAGGGGCTAGATGGGTTAGGTTAGGTTATGTTACGTTATAGACGTGTATATTGTTCCCACCGAGAAGTAGAGACGATACGCCAGGAATGTTGTAAAATACTGCATCCGAGATGTTAGCCTGCCTTACGTTAGGATGTATATCGCTGTAGACGTATATAACATCCCAACCGAGATGTACGGGACGACATAAACGGGATTCTGTAAAACATCACCAGCGAGGGGCTAGATGTGTTAGGTTAGATTATATTACGTTATAGACGTATATAATGTTCCCACCGAGAAGTAGAGGCTGATCCTACAGGAATGTTGTAAAATACTATATCCGAGAAGTTAGCCTGCCTTAGGTTAGGATATGTATCGCTGTAGACGTATATAATATCCCAACCGAGATGTACGGGACGACACGAACGGGATTCTGTAAAACATTGCAAACGAGGTGCTAGATGGGATAGGTTAGGTTATGTTACGTTACAGACGTATATAATGTTCCCACCGAGAAGTAGGGGCCGATACTCCAAGAATGTTGTAAAATACTACATCCGAGATGTTAGCCTGCCTTACGTTAGGATATATAACGCTGTAGACGTATATAATGTCCTACCCGAGACGTACGGGACGACAGGAACGGGATTCTGTAAAACATTACCAGCGAGGGGCTAGATGGGTTAGGTTAGGTTATGTTACGTTATAGACGTGTATATTGTTCCCACCGAGAAGTAGAGACGATACGCCAGGAATGTTGTAAAATACTGCATCCGAGATGTTAGCCTTCCTTTGGTTAGGATATATAACGCTATAGACGTATATAATATCCCAACCGAGATGTACGGAACGACACGAACGGGATTCTGTAAACTATTACCAGCGAGGGGCTAGATGGGTTAGATTAGGTTATGTTACGTCATAGACGTATATAATGTTCCCACCGAGAAGTAGGGGCCGATACTCGAAGAATGTTGTAAAATAGTACATCCGAGATGTTAGCCTACCTTACGTTAGGATATATATCGCTGTAGACGTATATAACATCCCATCCGAGATGTATGGGACGACATAAACGGGATTCTGTAAAACATCACCAGCGACGGGCTAGATGGGTTAGGTTAGGTTATGTTACGTTATAGACGTGTATAATGTTGCCACCGAGAAGAAGAGCCGATACGCCAGGAATGTTGTAAAATACTGCATCCGAGATGTTAGCCTGCCTTACGTTAGGATATATATCGCTGTAGACGTATATAACATCCCAACCGAGATGTACGGGACGACAGGAACGGGATTCTGCAAAACATTACCAGCGAGTGGCTAGATGGGTTAGGTTAGGTTATGCTACGTTATAGACGTGTATAATGTTCTCGCCGAGAAGTAGAGCCGATACGCTAGGAATGTTGTAAAATGCTGCATCCGAGATGTTAGCCTGCCTTAGGTTAGGATATATAACGCTATAGACGTATATAATATCCAACAGAGATGTACGGGACGACACGAACGGGATTCTGTAAAACATTACCAGCGAGGGGCTAGATTGGTTAGGTTAGGTTATGTTACGTTATAGACGTATATAATGTTCCCACCCGGACGTAGGGGCCGATACTCCAAGAATGTTGTAAAATACTACATCCGAGATGTTAGCCTGCCTTACGTTAGGATATATAACGCTGTAGACGTATATAATGTCCTATCCGAGACGTACGGGACGACAGGAACGGGATTCTGTAAAACATTACCAGCGAGGGGCTAGATGGGTTAGGTTAGGTTATGTTACGTTATAGACGTGTATAATGTTCCCACCGAGAAGTAGAGCCGATACGCCAGGAATGTTGTAAAATACTGCATCCGAGATGTTAGCCTGCCTTTGGTTAGGATATATAACGCTATAGACGTATATAATATCCCAACCGAGATGTACGGGACGACACGAACGGGATTCTGTAAAATATTACCAGCGAGGGGCTAGATGGGTTAGACTAGGTTATGTTACGTTATAGACGTATATAATGTTCCCACTGAGAAGTAGGGGCCGATACTCCAAGAATGTTGTAAAATACTACATCCGAGATGTTAGCCTGCCTTACGTTAGGATATATATCGTGGTAGACGTATATAACATCCCAACCGAGATGTACGGGACGACATAAACGGGATTCTGTAAAACATCACCAGCGAGGGGCTAGATGTGTTAGGTTAGATTATATTACGTTATAGACGTATATAATGTTCCCACCGAGAAGTAGAGGCTGATCCTACAGGAATGTTGTAAAATACTATATCCGAGAAGTTAGCCTGCCTTAGGTTAGGATATGTATCGCTGTAGACGTATATAATATCCCAACCGAAATGTACGGGACGACACGAACGGGATTCTGTAAAACATTGCCAACGAGGGGCTAGATGGGATAGGTTAGGTTATGTTACGTTACAGACGTATATAATGTTCCCACCGAGAAGTAGGGGCCGATACTCCAAGAATGTTGTAAAATACTACATCCGAGATGTTAGCCTGCCTTACGTTAGGATATATAACGCTGTAGACGTATATAATGTCCTATCCGAGGCGTACGGGACGACAGGAACGGGATTCTGTAAAACATTACCAGCGAGGGGCTAGATGGGTTAGGTTAGGTTATGTTACGTTATAGACGTGTATAATGTTCCCACCGAGAAGTAGAGCCGATACGCCAGGAATGTTGTAAAATACTGCATCCGAGATGTTAGCCTGCCTTTGGTTAGGATATATAACGCTATAGACGTATATAATATCCCAACCGAGATTTACGGGACGACGCGAACGGGATTCTGTAAAATATTACCAGCGAGGGGCTAGATGGGTTAGATTAGGTTATGTTACGTTACAGACGTATATAATGTTCCCACCGAGAAGTAGGGGCCGATACTCCAAGAATGTTGTAAAATACTACATCCGAGATGTTAGCCTGCCTTACGTTAGGATATATAACGCTGTAGACGTATATAATGTCCTATCCGAGGCGTACGGGACGACAGGAACGGGATTCTGTAAAACATTACCAGCGAGGGGCTAGATGGGTTAGGTTAGGTTATGTTACGTTATAGACGTGTATAATGTTGCCACCGAGAAGTAGAGCCGAAACGCCAGGAATGTTGTAAAATACTGCATCCGAGATGTTAGCCTGCCTTACGTTAGGATATATATCGCTGTAGACGTATATAACATCCCAACCGAGATGTACGGGACGACAGGAACGGGATTCTGCAAAACATTACCAGCGAGGGGCTAGATGGGTTAGGTTAGGTTATGCTACGTTATAGACGTGTATAATGTTCTCGCCGAGACGTAGAGCCGATACGCTAGGAATGTTGTAAAATGCTGCATCCGAGATGCTAGCCTGCCTTAGGTTAGGATATATAACGCTATAGACGTATATAATATCCAACAGAGATGTACGGGACGACACGAACGGGATTCTGTAAAACATTACCAGCGAGGGGCTAGATTGGTTAGGTTAGGTTATGTTACGTTATAGACGTATATAATGTTCCCACCCGGACGTAGGGGCCGATACTCCAAGAATGTTGTAAAATACTACATCCGAGATGTTAGCCTGCCTTACGTTAGGATATATAACGCTGTAGACGTATATAATGTCCTATCCGAGACGTACGGGACGACAGGAACGGGATTCTGTAAAACATTACCAGCGAGGGGCTAGATGGGTTAGGTTAGGTTATGTTACGTTATAGACGTGTATATTGTTCCCACCGAGAAGTAGAGCCGATACGCCAGGAATGTTGTAAAATACTGCATCCGAGATGTTAGCCTTCCTTTGGTTAGGATATATAACGCTATAGACGTATATAATATCCCAACCGAGATGTACGGGACGACACGAACGGGATTCTGTAAAATATTACCAGCGAGGGGCTAGATGGGTTAGATTAGGTTATGTTACGTCATAGACGTATATAATGTTCCCACCGAGAAGTAGGGGCCGATACTCCAAGAATGTTGTAAAATACTACATCCGAGATGTTAGCCTGCCTTACGTTAGGATATATATCGCTGTAGACGTATATAACATCCCATCCGAGATGTACGGGACGACATAAACGGGATTCTGTAAAACATCACTAGCGACGGGCTAGATGGGTTAGGTTAGGTTATGTTACGTTATAGACGTGTATAATGTTGCGACCGAGAAGTAGAGCCGATACGCCAGGAATGTTGTAAAATACTGCATCCGAGATGTTAGCCTGCCTTACGTTAGGATATATATCGCTGTAGACGTATATAACATCCCAACCGAGATTTACGGGACGACAGGAACGGGATTCTGTAAAACATTACCAGCGAGGGGCTAGATGGGTTAGGTTAGGTTATGTTACGTTATAGACGTGTATAATGTTCCCACCGAGAAGTAGAGCCGATACGCCAGGAATGTTGTAAAATACTGCATCCGAGATGTTAGCCTGCCTTTGGTTAGGATATATAACGCTATAGACGTATATAATATCCCAACGGAGATGTACGGGACGACATAAACGGGATTCTGTAAAACATCACCAGCGAGGGGCTAGATGGGTTAGATTAGGTTATGTTACGTTATAGACGTATATAATGTTCCCACCGAGAAGTAGAGGCTGATCCTACAGGAATGTTGTAAAATACTATATCCGAGAAGTTAGCCTGCCTTAGGTTAGGATATGTATCGCTGTAGACGTATATAATATCCCAACCGAGATGTACGGGACGACACGAACGGGATTCTGTAAAACATTGCCAACGAGGTGCTAGATGGGATAGGTTAGGTTATGTTACGTTACAGACGTATATAATGTTCCCACCGAGAAGTAGGGGCCGATACTCCAAGAATGTTGTAAAATACTACATCCGAGATGTTAGCCTGCCTTACGTTAGGATATATAACGCTGTAGACGTATATAATGTCCTATCCGAGACGTACGGGACGACAGGAACGGGATTCTGTAAAAGATTACCAGCGAGGGGCTAGATGGGTTAGGTTAGGTTATGTTACGTTATAGACGTGTATATTGTTCCCACCGAGAAGTAGAGCCGATACGCCAGGAATGTTGTAAAATACTGCATCCGAGATGTTAGCCTGCCTTTGGTTAGGATATATAACGCTATAGACGTATATAATATCCCAACCGAGATGTACGGGACGACACGAACGGGATTCTGTAAAATATTACCAGCGAGGGGCTAGATGGGTTAGATTAGGTTATGTTACGTCATAGACGTATATAATGTTCCCACCGAGAAGTAGGGGCCGATACTCGAAGAATGTTGTAAAATACTACATCCGAGATGTTAGCCTGCCTTATGTTAGGATATATATCGCTGTAGACGTATATAACATCCCAACCGAGATGTACGGGACGACATAAACGGGATTCTGTAAAACATCACCAGCGAGGGGCTTGATGGGTTAGGTTAGGTTATGTTACGTTATAGACGTGTATAATGTTGCCACCGAGAAGTAGAGCCGATACGCCAGGAATGTTGTAAAATACTGCATCCGAGATGTTAGCCTGCGTTTGGTTAGGATATATAACGCTATAGACGTATATAATATCCCAACCGAGATGTACGGGACGACACGAACGGGATTCTGTAAAATATTACCAGCGAGGGGCTAGATGGGTTAGATTAGGTTATGTTACGTCATAGACGTATATAATGTTCCCACCGAGAAGTAGGGGCCGATACTCGAAGAATGTTGTAAAATACTACATCCGAGATGTTAGCCTGCCTTACGTTAGGATATATATCGCTGTAGACGTATATAACATCCCAACCGAGATGTACGGGACGACATAAACGGGATTCTGTAAAACATCACCAGCGAGGGTCTAGATGGGTTAGGTTAGGTTATGTTACGTTATAGACGTGTATAATGTTGCCACCGAGAAGTAGAGCCGATACGCCAGGAATGTTGTAAAATACTGCATCCGAGATGTTAGCCTGCCTTACGTTAGGATATATATCGCTGCAGACGTATATAACATCCCAACCGAGATGTACGGGACGACAGGAACGGGATTCTGCAAAACATTACCAGCGAGGGGCTAGATGGGTTAGGTTAGGTTATGCTACGTTATAGACGTGTATAATGTTCTCGCCGAGAAGTAGAGCCGATACGCTAGGAATGTTGTAAAATGCTGCATCCGAGATGTTAGCCTGCCTTAGGTTAGGATATATAACGCTATAGACGTATATAATATCCAACAGAGATGTACGGGACGACACGAACGGGATTCTGTAAAACATTACCAGCGAGGGGCTAGATTGGTTAGGTTAGGTTATGTTACGTTATAGACGTATATAATGTTCCCACCCGGACGTAGGGGCCGATACTCCAAGAATGTTGTAAAATACTACTTCCGAGATGTAAGCCTGCCTTACGTTAGGATATATAACGCTGTAGACGTATATAATGTCCTATCCGAGACATACGGGACGACAGGAACGGGATTCTGTAAAACATTACCAGCGAGGGGCTAGATGGGTTAGGTTAGGTTATGTTACGTTATAGACGTGTATAATGTTCCCACCGAGAAGTAGAGCCGATACGCCAGGAATGTTGTAAAATACTGCATCCGAGATGTTAGCCTGCCTTTGGTTAGGATATATAACGCTATAGACGTATATAATATCCCAACCGAGATGTACGGGACGACACGAACGGGATTCTGTAAAATATTACCAGCGAGGGGCTAGATGGGTTAGATTAGGTTATGTTACGTCATAGACGTATATAATGTTCCCACCGAGAAGTAGGGGCCGATACTCGAAGAATGTTGTAAAATACTACATCCGAGATGTTAGCCTGCCTTACGTTAGGATATATATCGCTGTAGACGTATATAACATCCCAACCGAGATGTACGGGACGACATAAACGGGATTCTGTAAAACATCACCAGCGAGGGGCTAGATGGGTTAGGTTAGGTTATGTTACGTTATAGACGTGTATAATGTTGCCACCGAGAAGTAGAGCCGATACGCCAGGAATGTTGTAAAATACTGCATCCGAGATGTTAGCCTATCTTACGTTAGGATATATATCGCTGTAGACGTATATAACATCCCAACCGAGATGTACGGGACGACAGGAACGGGATTCTGCAAAACATTACCAGCGAGGGGCTAGATGGGTTAGGTTAGGTTATGCTACGTTATAGACGTGTATAACGTTCTCGCCGAGAAGTAGAGCCGATACGCTAGGCATGTTGTAAAATGCTGCATCCGAGATGTTAGCCTGCCTTAGGTTAGGATATATAACGCTATAGACGTATATAATATCCAACAGAGATGTACGGGACGACACGAACGGGATTCTGTAAAACATTACCAGCGAGGGGCTAGATTGGTTAGGTTAGGTTATGTTACGTTATAGACGTATATAATGTTCCCACCCGGACGTAGGGGCCGATACTCCAAGAATGTTGTAAAATACTACATCCGAGATGTTAGCCTGCCTTACGTTAGGATATATAACGCTGTAGACGTATATAATGTCCTATCCGAGACGTACGGGACGACAGGAACGGGATTCTGTAAAACATTACCAGCGAGGGGCTAGATGGGTTAGGTTAGGTTATGTTACGTTATAGACGTGTATAATGTTGCCACCGAGAAGTAGAGCCGATACGCCAGGAATGTTGTAAAATACGGCATCCGAGATGTTAGCCTGCCTTACGTTAGGATATATATCGCTGCAGACGTATATAACATCCCAACCGAGATGTACGGGACGACAGGAACGGGATTCTGCAAAACATTACCAGCGAGGGTCTAGATGGGTTAGGTTAGGTTATGCTACGTTATAGACGTGTATAATGTTCTCGCCGAGAAGTAGAGCCGATACGCTAGGAATGTTGTAAAATGCTGCATCCGAGATGTTAGCCTGCCTTAGGTTAGGATATATAACGCTATAGACGTATATAATATCCAACAGAGATGTACGGGACGACACGAACGGGATTCTGTAAAACATTACCAGCGAGGGGCTAGATTGGTTAGGTTAGGTTATGTTACGTTATAGACGTATATAATGTTCCCACCCGGACGTAGGGGCCGATACTCCAAGAATGTTGTAAAATACTACATCCGAGATGTTAGCCTGCCTTACGTTAGGATATATAACGCTGTAGACGTATATAATGTCCTATCCGAGACGTACGGGACGACAGGAACGGGATTCTGTAAAACATTACCAGCGAGGGGCTAGATGGGTTAGGTTAGGTTATGTTACGTTATAGACGTGTATATTGTTCCCACCGAGAAGTAGAGCCGATACGCCAGGAATGTTGTAAAATACTGCATCCGAGATGTTAGCCTTCCTTTGGTTAGGATATATAACGCTATAGACGTATATAATATCCCAACCGAGATGTACGGGACGACACGAACGGGATTCTGTAAAATATTACCAGCGAGGGGCTAGATGGGTTAGATTAGGTTATGTTACGTCATAGACGTATATAATGTTCCCACCGAGAAGTAGGGGCCGATACTCCAAGAATGTTGTAAAATACTACATCCGAGATGTTAGCCTGCCTTACGTTAGGATATATATCGCTGTAGACGTATATAACATCCCATCCGAGATGTACGGGACGACATAAACGGGATTCTGTAAAACATCACCAGCGACGGGCTAGATGGGTTAGGTTAGGTTATGTTACGTTATAGACGTGTATAATGTTGCCACCGAGAAGTAGAGCCGATACGCCAGGAATGTTGTAAAATACTGCATCCGAGATGTTAGCCTGCCTTACGTTAGGATATATATCGCTGTAGACGTATATAACATCCCAACCGAGATTTACGGGACGACAGGAACGGGATTCTGTAAAACATTACCAGCGAGGGGCTAGATGGGTTAGGTTAGGTTATGTTACGTTATAGACGTGTATAATGTTCCCACCGAGAAGTAGAGCCGATACGCCAGGAATGTTGTAAAATACTGCATCCGAGATGTTAGCCTGCCTTTGGTTAGGATATATAACGCTATAGACGTATATAATATCCCAAACGAGATGTACGGGACGACATAAACGGGATTCTGTAAAACATCACCAGCGAGGGGCTAGATGGGTTAGATTAGGTTATGTTACGTTATAGACGTATATAATGTTCCCACCGAGAAGTAGAGGCTGATCCTACAGGAATGTTGTAAAATACTATATCCGAGAAGTTAGCCTGCCTTAGGTTAGGATATGTATCGCTGTAGACGTATATAATATCCCAACCGAGATGTACGGGACGACACGAACGGGATTCTGTAAAACATTGCCAACGAGGTGCTAGATGGGATAGGTTAGGTTATGTTACGTTACAGACGTATATAATGTTCCCACCGAGAAGTAGGGGCCGATACTCCAAGAATGTTGTAAAATACTACATCCGAGATGTTAGCCTGCCTTACGTTAGGATATATAACGCTGTAGACGTATATAATGTCCTATCCGAGACGTACGGGACGACAGGAACGGGATTCTGTAAAACATTACCAGCGAGGGGCTAGATGGGTTAGGTTAGGTTATGTTACGTTATAGACGTGTATATTGTTCCCACCGAGAAGTAGAGCCGATACGCCAGGAATGTTGTAAAATACTGCATCCGAGATGTTAGCCTGCCTTTGGTTAGGATATATAACGCTATAGACGTATATAATATCCCAACCGAGATGTACGGGACGACACGAACGGGATTCTGTAAAATATTACCAGCGAGGGGCTAGATGGGTTAGATTAGGTTATGTTACGTCATAGACGTATATAATGTTCCCACCGAGAAGTAGGGGCCGATACTCGAAGAATGTTGTAAAATACTACATCCGAGATGTTAGCCTGCCTTATGTTAGGATATATATCGCTGTAGACGTATATAACATCCCAACCGAGATGTACGGGACGACATAAACGGGATTCTGTAAAACATCACCAGCGAGGGGCCTGATGGGTTAGGTTAGGTTATGTTACGTTATAGACGTGTATAATGTTGCCACCGAGAAGTAGAGCCGATACGCCAGGAATGTTGTAAAATACTGCATCCGAGATGTTAGCCTGCGTTTGGTTAGGATATATAACGCTATAGACGTATATAATATCCCAACCGAGATGTACGGGACGACACGAACGGGATTCTGTAAAATATTACCAGCGAGGGGCTAGATGGGTTAGATTAGGTTATGTTACGTCATAGACGTATATAATGTTCCCACCGAGAAGTAGGGGCCGATACTCGAAGAATGTTGCAAATACTACATCCGAGATGTTAGCCTGCCTTACGTTAGGATATATATCGCTGTAGACGTATATAACATCCCAACCGAGATGTACGGGACGACATAAACGGGATTCTGTAAAACATCACCAGCGAGGGGCTAGATGGGTTAGGTTAGGTTATGTTACGTTATAGACGTGTATAATGTTGCCACCGAGAAGTAGAGCCGATACGCCAGGAATGTTGTAAAATACTGCATCCGAGATGTTAGCCTGCCTTACGTTAGGATATATATCGCTGCAGACGTATATAACATCCCAACCGAGATGTACGGGACGACAGGAACGGGATTCTGCAAAACATTACCAGCGAGGGGCTAGATGGGTTAGGTTAGGTTATGCTACGTTATAGACGTGTATAATGTTCTCGCCGAGAAGTAGAGCCGATACGCAAGGAATGTTGTAAAATGCTGCATCCGAGATGTTAGCCTGCCTTAGGTTAGGATATATAACGCTATAGACGTATATAATATCCAACAGAGATGTACGGGACGACACGAACGGGATTCTGTAAAACATTACCAGCGAGGGGCTAGATTGGTTAGGTTAGGTTATGTTACGTTATAGACGTATATAATGTTCCCACCCGGACGTAGGGGCCGATACTCCAAGAATGTTGTAAAATACTACTTCCGAGATGTTAGCCTGCCTTACGTTAGGATATATAACGCTGTAGACGTATATAATGTCCTATCCGAGACATACGGGACGACAGGAACGGGATTCTGTAAAACATCACCAGCGAGGGGCTAGATGGGTTAGGTTAGGTTATGTTACGTTATAGACGTGTATAATGTTGCCACCGAGAAGTAGAGCCGATACGCCAGGAATGTTGTAAAATACTGCATCCGAGATGTTAGCCTGCGTTTGGTTAGGATATATAACGCTATAGACGTATATAATATCCCAACCGAGATGTACGGGACGACACGAACGGGATTCTGTAAAATATTACCAGCGAGGGGCTAGATGGGTTAGATTAGGTTATGTTACGTCATAGACGTATATAATGTTCCCACCGAGAAGTAGGGGCCGATACTCGAAGAATGTTGTAAAATACTACATCCGAGATGTTAGCCTGCCTTACGTTAGGATATATATCGCTGTAGACGTATATAACATCCCAACCGAGATGTACGGGACGACATAAACGGGATTCTGTAAAACATCACCAGCGAGGGTCTAGATGGGTTAGGTTAGGTTATGTTACGTTATAGACGTGTATAATGTTGCCACCGAGAAGTAGAGCCGATACGCCAGGAATGTTGTAAAATACTGCATCCGAGATGTTAGCCTGCCTTACGTTAGGATATATATCGCTGCAGACGTATATAACATCCCAACCGAGATGTACGGGACGACAGGAACGGGATTCTGCAAAACATTACCAGCGAGGGGCTAGATGGGTTAGGTTAGGTTATGCTACGTTATAGACGTGTATAATGTTCTCGCCGAGAAGTAGAGCCGATACGCTAGGAATGTTGTAAAATGCTGCATCCGAGATGTTAGCCTGCCTTAGGTTAGGATATATAACGCTATAGACGTATATAATATCCAACAGAGATGTACGGGACGACACGAACGGGATTCTGTAAAACATTACCAGCGAGGGGCTAGATTGGTTAGGTTAGGTTATGTTACGTTATAGACGTATATAATGTTCCCACCCGGACGTAGGGGCCGATACTCCAAGAATGTTGTAAAATACTACTTCCGAGATGTAAGCCTGCCTTACGTTAGGATATATAACGCTGTAGACGTATATAATGTCCTATCCGAGACATACGGGACGACAGGAACGGGATTCTGTAAAACATTACCAGCGAGGGGCTAGATGGGTTAGGTTAGGTTATGTTACGTTATAGACGTGTATAATGTTCCCACCGAGAAGTAGAGCCGATACGCCAGGAATGTTGTAAAATACTGCATCCGAGATGTTAGCCTGCCTTTGGTTAGGATATATAACGCTATAGACGTATATAATATCCCAACCGAGATGTACGGGACGACACGAACGGGATTCTGTAAAATATTACCAGCGAGGGGCTAGATGGGTTAGATTAGGTTATGTTACGTCATAGACGTATATAATGTTCCCACCGAGAAGTAGGGGCCGATACTCGAAGAATGTTGTAAAATACTACATCCGAGATGTTAGCCTGCCTTACGTTAGGATATATATCGCTGTAGACGTATATAACATCCCAACCGAGATGTACGGGACGACATAAACGGGATTCTGTAAAACATCACCAGCGAGGGGCTAGATGGGTTAGGTTAGGTTATGTTACGTTATAGACGTGTATAATGTTGCCACCGAGAAGTAGAGCCGATACGCCAGGAATGTTGTAAAATACTGCATCCGAGATGTTAGCCTATCTTACGTTAGGATATATATCGCTGTAGACGTATATAACATCCCAACCGAGATGTACGGGACGACAGGAACGGGATTCTGCAAAACATTACCAGCGAGGGGCTAGATGGGTTAGGTTAGGTTATGCTACGTTATAGACGTGTATAACGTTCTCGCCGAGAAGTAGAGCCGATACGCTAGGCATGTTGTAAAATGCTGCATCCGAGATGTTAGCCTGCCTTAGGTTAGGATATATAACGCTATAGACGTATATAATATCCAACAGAGATGTACGGGACGACACGAACGGGATTCTGTAAAACATTACCAGCGAGGGGCTAGATTGGTTAGGTTAGGTTATGTTACGTTATAGACGTATATAATGTTCCCACCCGGACGTAGGGGCCGATACTCCAAGAATGTTGTAAAATACTACATCCGAGATGTTAGCCTGCCTTACGTTAGGATATATAACGCTGTAGACGTATATAATGTCCTATCCGAGACGTACGGGACGACAGGAACGGGATTCTGTAAAACATTACCAGCGAGGGGCTAGATGGGTTAGGTTAGGTTATGTTACGTTATAGACGTGTATAATGTTGCCACCGAGAAGTAGAGCCGATACGCCAGGAATGTTGTAAAATACGGCATCCGAGATGTTAGCCTGCCTTACGTTAGGATATATATCGCTGCAGACGTATATAACATCCCAACCGAGATGTACGGGACGACAGGAACGGGATTCTGCAAAACATTACCAGCGAGGGTCTAGATGGGTTAGGTTAGGTTATGCTACGTTATAGACGTGTATAATGTTCTCGCCGAGAAGTAGAGCCGATACGCTAGGAATGTTGTAA
Organism: Xylocopa violacea; assembly: GCA_963969225.1. Classification (NCBI taxonomy): domain Eukaryota; kingdom Metazoa; phylum Arthropoda; class Insecta; order Hymenoptera; family Apidae; genus Xylocopa; species Xylocopa violacea. The sequence continues at coordinate 1,255,275 of CAXAJV010000807.1, forward strand.
AATGCTGCATCCGAGATGTTAGCCTGCCTTAGGTTAGGATATATAACGCTATAGACGTATATAATATCCAACAGAGATGTACGGGACGACACGAACGGGATTCTGTAAAACATTACCAGCGAGGGGCTAGATTGGTTAGGTTAGGTTATGTTACGTTATAGACGTATATAATGTTCCCACCCGGACGTAGGGGCCGATACTCCAAGAATGTTGTAAAATACTACATCCGAGATGTTAGCCTGCCTTACGTTAGGATATATAACGCTGTAGACGTATATAATGTCCTATCCGAGACGTACGGGACGACAGGAACGGGATTCTGTAAAACATTACCAGCGAGGGGCTAGATGGGTTAGGTTAGGTTATGTTACGTTATAGACGTGTATATTGTTCCCACCGAGAAGTAGAGCCGATACGCCAGGAATGTTGTAAAATACTGCATCCGAGATGTTAGCCTTCCTTTGGTTAGGATATATAACGCTATAGACGTATATAATATCCCAACCGAGATGTACGGGACGACACGAACGGGATTCTGTAAAATATTACCAGCGAGGGGCTAGATGGGTTAGATTAGGTTATGTTACGTCATAGACGTATATAATGTTCCCACCGAGAAGTAGGGGCCGATACTCCAAGAATGTTGTAAAATACTACATCCGAGATGTTAGCCTGCCTTACGTTAGGATATATATCGCTGTAGACGTATATAACATCCCATCCGAGATGTACGGGACGACATAAACGGGATTCTGTAAAACATCACCAGCGACGGGCTAGATGGGTTAGGTTAGGTTATGTTACGTTATAGACGTGTATAATGTTGCCACCGAGAAGTAGAGCCGATACGCCAGGAATGTTGTAAAATACTGCATCCGAGATGTTAGCCTGCCTTACGTTAGGATATATATCGCTGTAGACGTATATAACATCCCAACCGAGATTTACGGGACGACAGGAACGGGATTCTGTAAAACATTACCAGCGAGGGGCTAGATGGGTTAGGTTAGGTTATGTTACGTTATAGACGTGTATAATGTTCCCACCGAGAAGTAGAGCCGATACGCCAGGAATGTTGTAAAATACTGCATCCGAGATGTTAGCCTGCCTTTGGTTAGGATATATAACGCTATAGACGTATATAATATCCCAAACGAGATGTACGGGACGACATAAACGGGATTCTGTAAAACATCACCAGCGAGGGGCTAGATGGGTTAGATTAGGTTATGTTACGTTATAGACGTATATAATGTTCCCACCGAGAAGTAGAGGCTGATCCTACAGGAATGTTGTAAAATACTATATCCGAGAAGTTAGCCTGCCTTAGGTTAGGATATGTATCGCTGTAGACGTATATAATATCCCAACCGAGATGTACGGGACGACACGAACGGGATTCTGTAAAACATTGCCAACGAGGTGCTAGATGGGATAGGTTAGGTTATGTTACGTTACAGACGTATATAATGTTCCCACCGAGAAGTAGGGGCCGATACTCCAAGAATGTTGTAAAATACTACATCCGAGATGTTAGCCTGCCTTACGTTAGGATATATAACGCTGTAGACGTATATAATGTCCTATCCGAGACGTACGGGACGACAGGAACGGGATTCTGTAAAACATTACCAGCGAGGGGCTAGATGGGTTAGGTTAGGTTATGTTACGTTATAGACGTGTATATTGTTCCCACCGAGAAGTAGAGCCGATACGCCAGGAATGTTGTAAAATACTGCATCCGAGATGTTAGCCTGCCTTTGGTTAGGATATATAACGCTATAGACGTATATAATATCCCAACCGAGATGTACGGGACGACACGAACGGGATTCTGTAAAATATTACCAGCGAGGGGCTAGATGGGTTAGATTAGGTTATGTTACGTCATAGACGTATATAATGTTCCCACCGAGAAGTAGGGGCCGATACTCGAAGAATGTTGTAAAATACTACATCCGAGATGTTAGCCTGCCTTATGTTAGGATATATATCGCTGTAGACGTATATAACATCCCAACCGAGATGTACGGGACGACATAAACGGGATTCTGTAAAACATCACCAGCGAGGGGCCTGATGGGTTAGGTTAGGTTATGTTACGTTATAGACGTGTATAATGTTGCCACCGAGAAGTAGAGCCGATACGCCAGGAATGTTGTAAAATACTGCATCCGAGATGTTAGCCTGCGTTTGGTTAGGATATATAACGCTATAGACGTATATAATATCCCAACCGAGATGTACGGGACGACACGAACGGGATTCTGTAAAATATTACCAGCGAGGGGCTAGATGGGTTAGATTAGGTTATGTTACGTCATAGACGTATATAATGTTCCCACCGAGAAGTAGGGGCCGATACTCGAAGAATGTTGTAAAATACTACATCCGAGATGTTAGCCTGCCTTACGTTAGGATATATATCGCTGTAGACGTATATAACATCCCAACCGAGATGTACGGGACGACATAAACGGGATTCTGTAAAACATCACCAGCGAGGGGCTAGATGGGTTAGGTTAGGTTATGTTACGTTATAGACGTGTATAATGTTGCCACCGAGAAGTAGAGCCGATACGCCAGGAATGTTGTAAAATACTGCATCCGAGATGTTAGCCTGCCTTACGTTAGGATATATATCGCTGCAGACGTATATAACATCCCAACCGAGATGTACGGGACGACAGGAACGGGATTCTGCAAAACATTACCAGCGAGGGGCTAGATGGGTTAGGTTAGGTTATGCTACGTTATAGACGTGTATAATGTTCTCGCCGAGAAGTAGAGCCGATACGCAAGGAATGTTGTAAAATGCTGCATCCGAGATGTTAGCCTGCCTTAGGTTAGGATATATAACGCTATAGACGTATATAATATCCAACAGAGATGTACGGGACGACACGAACGGGATTCTGTAAAACATTACCAGCGAGGGGCTAGATTGGTTAGGTTAGGTTATGTTACGTTATAGACGTATATAATGTTCCCACCCGGACGTAGGGGCCGATACTCCAAGAATGTTGTAAAATACTACTTCCGAGATGTTAGCCTGCCTTACGTTAGGATATATAACGCTGTAGACGTATATAATGTCCTATCCGAGACATACGGGACGACAGGAACGGGATTCTGTAAAACATCACCAGCGAGGGGCTAGATGGGTTAGGTTAGGTTATGTTACGTTATAGACGTGTATAATGTTGCCACCGAGAAGTAGAGCCGATACGCCAGGAATGTTGTAAAATACTGCATCCGAGATGTTAGCCTATCTTACGTTAGGATATATATCGCTGTAGACGTATATAACATCCCAACCGAGATGTACGGGACGACAGGAACGGGATTCTGCAAAACATTACCAGCGAGGGGCTAGATGGGTTAGGTTAGGTTATGTTACGTTATAGACGTATATAATGTTGCCACCGAGAAGTAGAGCCGATACGCCAGGAATGTTGTAAAATACTGCATCCGAGATGTTAGCCTGCGTTTGGTTAGGATATATAACGCTATAGACGTATATAATATCCCAACCGAGATGTACGGGACGACACGAACGGGATTCTGTAAAATATTACCAGCGAGGGGCTAGATGGGTTAGATTAGGTTATGTTACGTTATAGACGTATATAATGTTCCCACCGAGAAGTAGGGGCCGATACTCCAAGAATGTTGTAAAATACTACATCCGAGATGTTAACCTGCCTTTCGTTAGGATATATATCGCTGTAGACGTATATAGCATCCCAACCGAGATGTACGGGACGATATAAACGGGATTCTGTAAAACATCACCAGCGAGGGGCTAGATGGGTTAGGTTAGGTTATGTTACGTTATAGACGTGTATAATGTTGCCACCGAGAAGTAGAGCCGATACGCCAGGAATGTTGTAAAATACTGCATCCGAGATGTTAGCCTGCCTTACGTTAGGATATATATCGCTGTAGACGTATATAACATCCCAACCGAGATGTACGGGACGACAGGAACGGGATTCTGCAAAACATTACCAGCGAGGGGCTAGATGGGTTAGGTTAGGTTATGCTACGTTATAGACGTGTATAATGTTCCCGCCGAGAAGTAGAGCCGATACGCTAGGAATGTTGTAAAATGCTGCATCCGAGATGTTAGCCTGCCTTAGGTTAGGATATATAACGCTATAGACGTATATAATATCCAACAGAGATGTACGGGACGACACGAACGGGATTCTGTAAAACATTACCAGCGAGGGGCTAGATGGGTTAGGTTAGGTTATGTTACGTTATAGACGTATATAATGTTCCCACCCGGAAGTAGGGGCCGATACTCCAAGAATATAGTAAAATACTACATCCGAGATGTTAGCCTGCCTTACGTTAGGATATATAACGCTGTAGACGTATATAATGTCCTATCCGAGACGTACGGGACGACAGGAACGGGATTCTGTAAAACATTACCAGCGAGGGGCTAGATGGGTTAGGTTAGGTTATGTTACGTTATAGACGTGTATAATGTTCCCACCGAGAAGTAGAGCCGATACGCCAGGAATGTTGTAAAATACTGCATCCGAGATGTTAGCCTGCCTTTGGTTAGGATATATAACGCTATAGACGTATATAATATCCCAACCGAGATGTACGGCACGACACGAACGGGATTCTGTAAAATATTACCAGCGAGGGGCTAGATGGGTTAGATTAGGTTATGTTACGTTATAGACGTATATAATGTTCCCACTGAGAAGTAGGGGCCGATACTCCAAGAATGTTGTAAAATACTACATCCGAGATGTTAGCCTGCCTTACGTTAGGATATATAACGCTGTAGACGTATATAATGTCCTAACCGAGACGTACGGGACGACAGGAAGGGGATTCTGTAAAACATTACCAGCGAGGGGCTAGATGGGTTAGGTTAGGTTATGTTACGTTATAGACGTGTATAATGTTCCCACCGAGAAGTAGAGCCGATACGCCAGGAATGTTGTAAAATACTGCATCCGAGATGTTAGCCTGCTTTGGTTAGGATATATAACGCTATAGACGTATATAATATCCCAACCGAGATGTACGGGACGACACGAACGGGATTCTGTAAAATATTACCAGCGAGGGGCTAGATGGGTTAGATTAGGTTATGTTACGTTATAGACGTATATAATGTTCCCACCGAGAAGTAGGGGCCGATACTCCAAGAATGTTGTAAAATACTACATCCGAGATGTTAGCCTGCCTTACGTTAGGATATATATCGCTGTAGACGTATATAACATCCCAACCGAGATGTACGGGACGACATAAACGGGATTCTGTAAAACATCACCAGCGAGGGGCTAGATGTTTTAGGTTAGATTATATTACGTTATAGACGTATATAATGTTCCCACCGAGAAGTAGGGGCCGATACTCCAAGAATGTTGTAAAATACTACATCCGAGATGTTAGCCTGCCTTACGCTAGGATGTATATCGCTGTACACGTATATAACATCCCAACCGAGATGTACGGGACGACACGAACGGGATTCTGTAAAACATTGCCAACGAGGTGCTAGATGGGATAGGTTAGGTTATGTTACGTTACAGACGTATATAATGTTCCCACCGAAAAGTAGGGGCCGATACTCCAAGAATGTTGTAAAATACTACATCCGAGATGTTAGCCTGCCTTACGTTAGGATATATAACGCTGTAGACGTATATAATGTCCTATCCGAGACGTACGGGACGACAGGAACGGGATTCTGTAAAACATTACCAGCGAGGGGCTAGATGGGTTAGGTTAGGTTATGTTACGTTATAGACGTGTATATTGTTCCCACCGAGAAGTAGAGCCGATACGCCAGGAATGTTGTAAAATACTGCATCCGAGATGTTAGCCTGCCTTTGGTTAGGATATATAACGCTATAGACGTATATAATATCCCAACCGAGATGTACGGGACGACACGAACGGGATTCTGTAAAATATTACCAGCGAGGGGCTAGATGGGTTAGATTAGGTTATGTTACGTCATAGACGTATATAATGTTCCCACCGAGAAGTAGGGGCCGATACTCGAAGAATGTTGTAAAATACTACATCCGGGATGTTAGCCTGCCTTACGTTAGGATATATATCGCTGTAGACGTATATAACATCCCAACCGAGATGTACGGGACGACATAAACGGGATTCTGTAAAACATCACCAGCGAGGGGCTAGATGGGTTAGGTTAGGTTATGTTACGTTATAGACGTGTATAATGTTGCCACCGAGAAGTAGAGCCGATACGCCAGGAATGTTGTAAAATACTGCATCCGAGATGTTAGCCTGCCTTACGTTAGGATATATATCGCTGTAGACGTATATAACATCCCAACCGAGATGTACGGGACGACAGGAACGGGATTCTGCAAAACATTACCAGCGAGGGGCTAGATGGGTTAGGTTAGGTTATGCTACGTTATAGACGTGTATAATGTTCTCGCCGAGACGTAGAGCCGATACGCTAGGAATGTTGTAAAATGCTGCATCCGAGATGCTAGCCTGCCTTAGGTTAGGATATATAACGCTATAGACGTATATAATATCCAACAGAGATGTACGGGACGACACGAACGGGATTCTGTAAAACATTACCAGCGAGGGGCTAGATTGGTTAGGTTAGGTTATGTTACGTTATAGACGTATATAATGTTCCCACCCGGACGTAGGGGCCGATACTCCAAGAATGTTGTAAAATACTACATCCGAGATGTTAGCCTGCCTTACGTTAGGATATATAACGCTGTAGACGTATATAATGTCCTATCCGAGACGTACGGGACGACAGGAACGGGATTCTGTAAAACATTACCAGCGAGGGGCTAGATGGGTTAGGTTAGGTTATGTTACGTTATAGACGTGTATATTGTTCCCACCGAGAAGTAGAGCCGATACGCCAGGAATGTTGTAAAATACTGCATCCGAGATGTTAGCCTTCCTTTGGTTAGGATATATATTGCTGTAGACGTATATAACATCCCAACCGAGATGTACGGGACGACATAAACGGGATTCTGTAAAACATCACCAGCGAGGGGCTAGATGTTTTAGGTTAGATTATATTACGTTATAGACGTATATAATATTCCCACCGAGAAGTAGGGGCCGATACTCCAAGAATGTTGTAAAATACTACATCCGAGATGTTAGCCTGCCTTACGTTAGGATATATAACGCTATAGACGTATATAATATCCCAACCGAGATGTACGGGACGACACGAACGGCATTCTGTAAAACATCACCAGCGAGGGGCTAGGTGGATTAGGTTAGGTTATGTTACGTTATAGACGTGTATAATGTTGCCACCGAGAAGTAGAGCCGATACGCCAGGAATGTTGTAAAATACTGCATCCGAGATGTTAGCCTGCCTTTCGTTAGGATATATATCGCTGTAGACGTATATAGCATCCCAACCGAGATGTACGGGACGACACGAACGGGATTCTGTAAAACATTACCAGCGAGGGGCTAGATGGGTTAGGTTAGGTTATGTTACGTTATAGACGTATATAATGTTCCCACCCGGAAGTAGGGGCCGATACGCCAGGAATGTTGTAAAATACTGCATCCGAGATGTTAGCCTGCCTTACGTTAGGATATATATCGCTGTAGACGTATATAACATCCCAACCGAGATGTACGGGACGACAGGAACGGGATTCTGCAAAACATTACCAGCGAGGGGCTAGATGGGTTAGGTTAGGTTATGCTACGTTATAGACGTGTATAATGTTCCCGCCGAGAAGTAGAGCCGATACGCTAGGAATGTTGTAAAATGCTGCATCCGAGATGTTAGCCTGCCTTAGGTTAGGATATATAACGCTATAGACGTATATAATATCCAACAGAGATGTACGGGACGACACGAACGGGATTCTGTAAAACATTACCAGCGAGGGGCTAGATGGGTTAGGTTAGGTTATGTTACGTTATAGACGTATATAATGTTCCCACCCGGAAGTAGGGGCCGATACTCCAAGAATATAGTAAAATACTACATCCGAGATGTTAGCCTGCCTTACGTTAGGATATATAACGCTGTAGACGTATATAATGTCCTATCCGAGACGTACGGGACGACAGGAACGGGATTCTGTAAAACATTACCAGCGAGGGGCTAGATGGGTTAGGTTAGGTTATGTTACGTTATAGACGTGTATAATGTTCCCACCGAGAAGTAGAGCCGATACGCCAGGAATGTTGTAAAATACTGCATCCGAGATGTTAGCCTGCCTTTGGTTAGGATATATAACGCTATAGACGTATATAATATCCCAACCGAGATGTACGGCACGACACGAACGGGATTCTGTAAAATATTACCAGCGAGGGGCTAGATGGGTTAGATTAGGTTATGTTACGTTATAGACGTATATAATGTTCCCACTGAGAAGTAGGGGCCGATACTCCAAGAATGTTGTAAAATACTACATCCGAGATGTTAGCCTGCCTTACGTTAGGATATATAACGCTGTAGACGTATATAATATCCAACCGAGATGTACGGGACGACACGAACGGGATTCTGTAAAACATTACCAGCGAGGGGCTAGATGGGTTAGGTTAGGTTATGTTACGTTATAGACGTATATAATGTTCCCACCCGGAAGTAGGGGCCGATACTCCAAGAATATTGTAAAATACTACATCCGAGATGTTAGCCTGCCTTACGTTAGGATATATAACGCTGTAGACGTATATAATGTCCTAACCGAGACGTACGGGACGACAGGAACGGGATTCTGTAAAACATTACCAGCGAGGGGCTAGATGGGTTAGGTTAGGTTATGTTACGTTATAGACGTGTATAATGTTCCCACGGAGAAGTAGAGCCGATACGCCAGGATTGTTGTAAAATACTGCATCCGAGATGTTAGCCTGCCTTTGGTTAGGATATATAACGCTATAGACGTATATAATATCCCAACCGAGATGTACGGGACGACACGAACGGGATTCTGTAAAATATTACCAGCGAGGGGCTAGATGGGTTAGATTAGGTTATGTTACGTTACAGACGTATACAATGTTCCCACCGAGAAGTAGGGGCCGATACTCCAAGAATGTTGTAAAATACTACATCCGAGATGTTAGCCTGCCTTACGTTAGGATATATAACGCTATAGACGTATATAATATCCAACCGAGATGTACGGGACGACACGAACGGGATTCTGTAAAACATTACCAGCGAGGGGCTAGATGGGTTAGGTTAGGTTATGTTACGTTATAGACGTATATAATGTTCCCACCCGGAAGTAGGGGCCGATACTCCAAGAATATTGTAAAATACTACATCCGAGATGTTAGCCTGCCTTACGTTAGGATATATAACGCTGTAGACGTATATAATGTCCTATCCGAGACGTACGGGACGACAGGAACGGGATTCTGTAAAACATTACCAGCGAGGGGCTAGATGGGTTAGGTTAGGTTATGTTACGTTATAGACGTGTATAATGTTCCCACCGAGAAGTAGAGCCGATACGCCAGGAATGTTGTAAAATACTGCATCCGAGATGATAGCCTGCTTTGGTTAGGATATATAACGCTATAGACGTATATAATATCCCAACCGAGATGTACGGGACGACACGAACGGGATTCTGTAAAATATTACCAGCGAGGGGCTAGATGGGTTAGATTAGGTTATGTTACGTTATAGACGTATATAATGTTCCCACCGAGAAGTAGGGGCCGATACTCCAAGAATGTTGTAAAATACTACATCCGAGATGTTAGCCTGCCTTTCGTTAGGATATATATCGCTGTAGACGTATATAGCATCCCAACCGAGATGTACGGGACGATATAAACGGGATTCTGTAAAACATCACCAGCGAGGGGCTAGATTGGTTAGGTTAGGTTATGTTACGTTATAGACGTGTATAATGTTGCCACCGAGAAGTAGAGCCGATACGCCAGGAATGTTGTAAAATACTGCATCCGAGATGTTAGCCTGCCTTACGTTAGGATATATATCGCTGTAGACGTATATAACATCCCAACCGAGATGTACGGGACGACAGGAACGGGATTCTGCAAAACATTACCAGCGAGGGGCTAGATGGGTTAGGTTAGGTTATGCTACGTTATAGACGTGTATAATGTTCCCGCCGAGAAGTAGAGCCGATACGCTAGGAATGTTGTAAAATGCTGCATCCGAGATGTTAGCCTGCCTTAGGTTAGGATATATAACGCTATAGACGTATATAATATCCAACAGAGATGTACGGGACGACACGAACGGGATTCTGTAAAACATTACCAGCGAGGGACTAGATGGGTTAGGTTAGGTTATGTTACGTTATAGACGTATATAATGTTCCCACCCGGAAGTAGGGGCCGATACTCCAAGAATATAGTAAAATACTACATCCGAGATGTTAGCCTGCCTTACGTTAGGATATATAACGCTGTAGACGTATATAATGTCCTATCCGAGACGTACGGGACGACAGGAACGGGATTCTGTAAAACATTACCAGCGAGGGGCTAGATGGGTTAGGTTAGGTTATGTTACGTTATAGACGTGTATAATGTTCCCACCGAGAAGTAGAGCCGATACGCCAGGAATGTTGTAAAATACTGCATCCGAGATGTTAGCCTGCCTTTGGTTAGGATATATAACGCTATAGACGTATATAATATCCCAACCGAGATGTACGGGACGACATAAACGGGATTCTGTAAAACATCACCAGCGACGGGCTAGATGGGTTAGGTTAGGTTATGTTACGTTATAGACGTGTATAATGTTGCCACCGAGAAGTAGAGCCGATACGCCAGGAATGTTGTAAAATACTGCATCCGAGATGTTAGCCTGCCTTACGTTAGGATATATATCGCTGTAGACGTATATAACATCCCAACCGAGAATTACGGGACGACAGGAACGGGATTCTGTAAAACATTACCAGCGAGGGGCTAGATGGGTTAGGTTAGGTTATGTTACGTTATAGACGTGTATAATGTTCCCACCGAGAAGTAGAGCCGATACGCCAGGAATGTTGTAAAATACTGCATCCGAGATGTTAGCCTGCCTTTGGTTAGGATATATAACGCTATAGACGTATATAATATCCCAACCGAGATGTACGGGACGACATAAAAGGGATTCTGTAAAACATCACCAGCGAGGGGCTAGATGGGTTAGATTAGGTTATGTTACGTTATAGACGTATATAATGTTCCCACCCGGAAGTAGGGGCCGATACTCGAAGAATGTTGTAAAATACTACATCCGAGATGTTAGCCTGCCTTACGTTAGGATATATATCGCTGTAGACGTATATAACATCCCAACCGAGATGTACGGGACGACATAAACGGGATTCTGTAAAACATCACCAGCGAGGGGCTAGATGGGTTAGGTTAGGTTATGTTACGTTATAGACGTGTATAATGTTGCCACCGAGAAGTAGAGCCGATACGCCAGGAATGTTGTAAAATACTGCATCCGAGATGTTAGCCTATCTTACGTTAGGATATATATCGCTGTAGACGTATATAACATCCCAACCGAGATGTACGGGACGACAGGAACGGGATTCTGCAAAACATTACCAGCGAGGGGCTAGATGGGTTAGGTTAGGTTATGCTACGTTATAGACGTGTATAATGTTCTCGCCGAGAAGTAGAGCCGATACGCTAGGAATGTTGTAAAATGCTGCATCCGAGATGTTAGCCTGCCTTAGGTTAGGATATATAACGCTATAGACGTATATAATATCCAACAGAGATGTACGGGACGACACGAACGGGATTCTGTAAAATATTACCAGCGAGGGGCTAGATTGGTTAGGTTAGGTTATGTTACGTTATAGACGTATATAATGTTCCCACCCGGACGTAGGGGCCGATACTCCAAGAATGTTGTAAAATACTACATCCGAGATGTTAGCCTGCCTTACGTTAGGATATATAACGCTGTAGACGTATATAATGTCCTATCCGAGACGTACGGGACGACAGGAACGGGATTCTGTAAAACATTACCAGCGAGGGGCTAGATGGGTTAGGTTAGGTTATGTTACGTTATAGACGTGTATAATGTTGCCACCGAGAAGTAGAGCCGATACGCCAGGAATGTTGTAAAATACGGCATCCGAGATGTTAGCCTGCCTTACGTTAGGATATATATCGCTGCAGACGTATATAACATCCCAACCGAGATGTACGGGACGACAGGAACGGGATTCTGCAAAACATTACCAGCGAGGGTCTAGATGGGTTAGGTTAGGTTATGCTACGTTATAGACGTGTATAATGTTCTCGCCGAGAAGTAGAGCCGATACGCTAGGAATGTTGTAAAATGCTGCATCCGAGATGTTAGCCTGCCTTAGGTTAGGATATATAACGCTATAGACGTATATAATATCCAACAGAGATGTACGGGACGACACGAACGGGATTCTGTAAAACATTACCAGCGAGGGGCTAGATTGGTTAGGTTAGGTTATGTTACGTTATAGACGTATATAATGTTCCCACCCGGACGTAGGGGCCGATACTCCAAGAATGTTGTAAAATACTACATCCGAGATGTTAGCCTGCCTTACGTTAGGATATATAACGCTGTAGACGTATATAATGTCCTATCCGAAACATACGGGACGACAGGAACGGGATTCTGTAAAACATTACCAGCGAGGGGCTAGATGGGTTAGGTTAGGTTATGTTACGTTATAGACGTGTATAATGTTCCCACCGAGAAGTAGAGCCGATACGCCAGGAATGTTGTAAAATACTGCATCCGAGTTGTTAGCCTGCCTTTGGTTAGGATATATAACGCTATAGACGTATATAATATCCCAACCGAGATGTACGGGACGACACGAACGGGATTCTGTAAAATATTACCAGCGAGGGGCTAGATGGGTTAGATTAGGTTATGTTACGTCATAGACGTATATAATGTTCCCACCGAGAAGTAGGGGCCGATCCTCGAAGAATGTTGTAAAATACTACATCCGAGATGTTAGCCTGCCTTACGTTAGGATATATATCGCTGTAGACGTATATAACATCCCAACCGAGATGTACGGGACGACATAAACGGGATTCTGTAAAACATCACCAGCGAGGGGCTAGATGGGTTAGGTTAGGTTATGTTACGTTATAGACGTGTATAATGTTGCCACCGAGAAGTAGAGCCGATACGCCAGGAATGTTGTAAAATACTGCATCCGAGATGTTAGCCTATCTTACGTTAGGATATATATCGCTGTAGACGTATATAACATCCCAACCGAGATGTACGGGACGACAGGAACGGGATTCTGCAAAACATTACCAGCGAGGGGCTAGATGGGTTAGGTTAGGTTATGCTACGTTATAGACGTGTATAATGTTCCCACCGAGAAGTAGAGCCGATACGCCTGGAATGTTGTAAAATGCTGCATCCGAGATGTTAGCCTGCCTTAGGTTAGGATATATAACGCTATAGACGTATATAATATCCAACAGAGATGTACGGGACGACACGAACGGGATTCTGTAAAACATTGCCAGCGAGGGGCTAGATTGGTTAGGTTAGGTTATGTTACGTTATAGACGTGTATAATGTTCCCACCGAGAAGTAGAGCCGATACGCCAGGAATGTTGTAAAATACAGCATCCGAGATGTTAGCCTGCCTTACGTTAGGATATATATTGCTGTAGACGTATATAACATCCCAACCGAGATGTACGGGACGACATAAACGGGATTCTGTAAAACATCACCAGCGAGGGGCTAGATGTTTTAGGTTAGATTATATTACGTTATAGACGTATATAATATTCCCACCGAGAAGTAGGGGCCGATACTCCAAGAATGTTGTAAAATACTACATCCGAGATGTTAGCCTGCCTTACGTTAGGATATATAACGCTATAGACGTATATAATATCCCAACCGAGATGTACGGGACGACACGAACGGCATTCTGTAAAACATCACCAGCGAGGGGCTAGGTGGGTTAGGTTAGGTTATGTTACGTTATAGACGTGTATAATGTTGCCACCGAGAAGTAGAGCCGATACGCCAGGAATGTTGTAAAATACTGCATCCGAGATGTTAGCCTGCCTTTCGTTAGGATATATATCGCTGTAGACGTATATAGCATCCCAACCGAGATGTACGGGACGACACGAACGGGATTCTGTAAAACATTACCAGCGAGGGGCTAGATGGGTTAGGTTAGGTTATGTTACGTTATAGACGTATATAATGTTCCCACCCGGAAGTAGGGGCCGATACGCCAGGAATGTTGTAAAATACTGCATCCGAGATGTTAGCCTGCCTTACGTTAGGATATATATCGCTGTAGACGTATATAACATCCCAACCGAGATGTACGGGACGACAGGAACGGGATTCTGCAAAACATTACCAGCGAGGGGCTAGATGGGTTAGGTTAGGTTATGCTACGTTATAGACGTGTATAATGTTCCCGCCGAGAAGTAGAGCCGATACGCTAGGAATGTTGTAAAATGCTGCATCCGAGATGTTAGCCTGCCTTAGGTTAGGATATGTAACGCTATAGACGTATATAATATCCAACAGAGATGTACGGGACGACACGAACGGGATTCTGTAAAACATTACCAGCGAGGGGCTAGATGGGTTAGGTTAGGTTATGTTACGTTATAGACGTATATAATGTTCCCACCCGGAAGTAGGGGCCGATACTCCAAGAATATAGTAAAATACTACATCCGAGATGTTAGCCTGCCTTACGTTAGGATATATAACGCTGTAGACGTATATAATGTCCTATCCGAGACGTACGGGACGACAGGAACGGGATTCTGTAAAACATTACCAGCGAGGGGCTAGATGGGTTAGGTTAGGTTATGTTACGTTATAGACGTGTATAATGTTCCCACCGAGAAGTAGAGCCGATACGCCAGGAATGTTGTAAAATACTGCATCCGAGATGTTAGCCTGCCTTTGGTTAGGATATATAACGCTATAGACGTATATAATATCCCAACCGAGATGTACGGCACGACACGAACGGGATTCTGTAAAATATTACCAGCGAGGGGCTAGATGGGTTAGATTAGGTTATGTTACGTTATAGACGTATATAATGTTCCCACTGAGAAGTAGGGGCCGATACGCCAGGATTGTTGTAAAATACTGCATCCGAGATGTTAGCCTGCCTTTGGTTAGGATATATAACGCTATAGACGTATATAATATCCCAACCGAGATGTACGGGACGACACGAACGGGATTCTGTAAAATATTACCAGCGAGGGGCTAGATGGGTTAGATTAGGTTATGTTACGTTACAGACGTATACAATGTTCCCACCGAGAAGTAGGGGCCGATACTCCAAGAATGTTGTAAAATACTACATCCGAGATGTTAGCCTGCCTTACGTTAGGATATATAACGCTATAGACGTATATAATATCCAACCGAGATGTACGGGACGACACGAACGGGATTCTGTAAAACATTACCAGCGAGGGGCTAGATGGGTTAGGTTAGGTTATGTTACGTTATAGACGTATATAATGTTCCCACCCGGAAGTAGGGGCCGATACTCCAAGAATATTGTAAAATACTACATCCGAGATGTTAGCCTGCCTTACGTTAGGATATATAACGCTGTAGACGTATATAATGTCCTATCCGAGACGTACGGGACGACAGGAACGGGATTCTGTAAAACATTACCAGCGAGGGGCTAGATGGGTTAGGTTAGGTTATGTTACGTTATAGACGTGTATAATGTTCCCACCGAGAAGTAGAGCCGATACGCCAGGAATGTTGTAAAATACTGCATCCGAGATGATAGCCTGCTTTGGTTAGGATATATAACGCTATAGACGTATATAATATCCCAACCGAGATGTACGGGACGACACGAACGGGATTCTGTAAAATATTACCAGCGAGGGGCTAGATGGGTTAGATTAGGTTATGTTACGTTATAGACGTATATAATGTTCCCACCGAGAAGTAGGGGCCGATACTCCAAGAATGTTGTAAAATACTACATCCGAGATGTTAGCCTGCCTTTCGTTAGGATATATATCGCTGTAGACGTATATAGCATCCCAACCGAGATGTACGGGACGATATAAACGGGATTCTGTAAAACATCACCAGCGAGGGGCTAGATGGGTTAGGTTAGGTTATGTTACGTTATAGACGTGTATAATGTTGCCACCGAGAAGTAGAGCCGATACGCCAGGAATGTTGTAAAATACTGCATCCGAGATGTTAGCCTGCCTTACGTTAGGATATATATCGCTGTAGACGTATATAACATCCCAACCGAGATGTACGGGACGACAGGAACGGGATTCTGCAAAACATTACCAGCGAGGGGCTAGATGGGTTAGGTTAAGTTATGCTACGTTATAGACGTGTATAATGTTCCCGCCGAGAAGTAGAGCCGATACGCTAGGAATGTTGTAAAATGCTGCATCCGAGATGTTAGCCTGCCTTAGGTTAGGATATATAACGCTATAGACGTATATAATATCCAACAGAGATGTACGGGACGACACGAACGGGATTCTGTAAAACATTACCAGCGAGGGACTAGATGGGTTAGGTTAGGTTATGTTACGTTATAGACGTATATAATGTTCCCACCCGGAAGTAGGGGCCGATACTCCAAGAATATAGTAAAATACTACATCCGAGATGTTAGCCTGCCTTACGTTAGGATATATAACGCTGTAGACGTATATAATGTCCTATCCGAGACGTACGGGACGACAGGAACGGGATTCTGTAAAACATCACCAGCGAGGGGCTAGATGGGTTAGGTTAGGTTATGTTACGTTATAGACGTGTATAATGTTGCCACCGAGAAGTAGAGCCGATACGCCAGGAATGTTGTAAAATACTGCATCCGAGATGTTAGCCTATCTTACGTTAGGATATATATCGCTGTAGACGTATATAACATCCCAACCGAGATGAACGGGACGACAGGAACGGGATTCTGCAAAACATTACCAGCGAGGGGCTAGATGGGTTAGGTTAGGTTATGCTACGTTATAGACGTGTATAATGTTCCCGCCGAGAAGTAGAGCCGATACGCTAGGAATGTTGTAAAATGCTGCATCCGAGATGTTAGCCTGCCTTAGGTTAGGATATATAACGCTATAGACGTATATAATATCCAACAGAGATGTACGGGACGACACGAACGGGATTCTGTAAAACATTGCCAGCGAGGGGCTAGATTGGTTAGGTTAGGTTATGTTACGTTATAGACGTGTATAATGTTCCCACCGAGAAGTAGAGCCGATACGCCAGGAATGTTGTAAAATACAGCATCCGAGATGTTAGCCTGCCTTACGTTAGGATATATATTGCTGTAGACGTATATAACATCCCAACCGAGATGTACGGGACGACATAAACGGGATTCTGTAAAACATCACCAGCGAGGGGCTAGATGTTTTAGGTTAGATTATATTACGTTATAGACGTATATAATATTCCCACCGAGAAGTAGGGGCCGATACTCCAAGAATGTTGTAAAATACTACATCCGAGATGTTAGCCTGCCTTACGTTAGGATATATAACGCTATAGACGTATATAATATCCCAACCGAGATGTACGGGACGACACGAACGGCATTCTGTAAAACATCACCAGCGAGGGGCTAGGTGGGTTAGGTTAGGTTATGTTACGTTATAGACGTGTATAATGTTGCCACCGAGAAGTAGAGCCGATACGCCAGGAATGTTGTAAAATACTGCATCCGAGATGTTAGCCTGCCTTTCGTTAGGATATATATCGCTGTAGACGTATATAGCATCCCAACCGAGATGTACGGGACGACACGAACGGGATTCTGTAAAACATTACCAGCGAGGGGCTAGATGGGTTAGGTTAGGTTATGTTACGTTATAGACGTATATAATGTTCCCACCCGGAAGTAGGGGCCGATACGCCAGGAATGTTGTAAAATACTGCATCCGAGATGTTAGCCTGCCTTTGGTTAGGATATATAACGCTATAGACGTATATAATATCCCAACCGAGATGTACGGGACGACACGAACGGGATTCTGTAAAATATTGCCAGCGAGGGGCTAGATGGGTTAGATTAGGTTATGTTACGTTACAGACGTATACAATGTTCCCACCGAGAAGTAGGGGCCGATACTCCAAGAATGTTGTAAAATACTACATCCGAGATGTTAGCCTGCCTTACGTTAGGATATATAACGCTGTAGACGTATATAATGTCCTATCCGAGACGTACGGGACGACAGGAACGGGATTCTGTAAAACATTACCAGCGAGGGGCTAGAGGGGTTAGGTTAGGTTATGTTACGTTATAGACGTGTATAATGTTCCCACCGAGAAGTAGAGCCGATACGCCAGGAATGTTGTAAAATACTGCATCCGAGATGTTAGCCTGCCTTTGGTTAGGATATATAACGCTATAGACGTATATAATATCCCAACCGAGATGTACGGGACGACACGAACGGGATTCTGTAAAATATTACCAGCGAGGGGCTAGATGGGTTAGATTAGGTTATGTTACGTTATAGACGTATATAATGTTCCCACTGAGAAGTAGGGGCCGATACTCCAAGAATGTTGTAAAATACTACATCCGAGATGTTAGCCTGCCTTACGTTAGGATATATATCGCTGTAGACGTATATAACATCCCAACCGAGATGTACGGGACGACATACACGGGATTCTGTGAAACATCACCAGCGAGGGGCTAGATGTGTTAGGTTAGATTATATTACGTTATAGACGTATATAATGTTCCCACCGAGAAGTAGAGGCTGATCCTACAGGAATGTTGTAAAATACTATATCCAAGAAGTTAGCCTGCCTTAGGTTAGGATATGTATCGCTGTAGACGTATATAATATCCCAACCGAGATGTACGGGACGACACGAACGGGATTCTGTAAAACATTGCCAACGAGGTGCTAGATGGGATAGGTTAGGTTATGTTACGTTACAGACGTATATAATGTTCCCACCGAGAAGTAGGGGCCGATACTCCAAGAATGTTGTAAAATACTACATCCGAGATGTTAGCCTGCCTTACGTTAGGATATATAACGCTATAGACGTATATAATATCCAACCGAGATGTACGGGACGACACGAACGGGATTCTGTAAAACATTACCAGCGAGGGGCTAGATGGGTTAGGTTAGGTTATGTTACGTTATAGACGTATATAATGTTCCCACCCGGAAGTAGGGGCCGATACTCCAAGAATATTGTAAAATACTACATCCGAGATGTTAGCCTGCCTTTGGTTAGGATATATAACGCTGTAGAAGTTTATAATGTCCCAACAGAGACGTACGGGACGACAGGAACGGGATTCTGTAAAACATTATCAGCGAGGGGCTAGATGGGTTAGGTTAGGTTATGTTACTTTATAGACGTATATAATGTTCCCACCGAGAAGTATGGGCCGATACTCCAAGAATGTTGTGAAATACTACATCCGAGATGTTAGCCTGCCTTACGTTAGGATATATATCGCTGTAGACGTATATAACATCCCAACCGAGATGTACGGGACGACAGGAACGGGATTCTGTAAAACATTACAAGCGAGGGGCTAGATGGGTTAGGTTAGGTTATGTTACGTTATAGACGTGTATAGTGTTCCCACCGAGAAGTAGAGCCGATACGCCAGGAATGTTTTAAAATACTGCATCCGAGATGTTAGCCTGCCTTAGGTTAGGATATATAACGCTATAGACGTATATAATATCCCAACCGAGATGTACGGGACGACACGAACGGGATTCTGTAAAATATTACCAGCGAGGGGCTAGATGGGTTAGATTAGGTTATGTTACGTTATAGACGTATATAATGTTCCCACCGAGAAGTAGGGGCCGATACTCCAAGAATGTTGTAAAATACTACATCCGAGATGTTAGCCTGCCTTACGTTAGGATATATATCGCTGTAGACGTATATAACATCCCAACCGAGACGTACGGGACGACACGAACGGGATTCTGTAAAACATTGCCAACGAGGGGCTAGATGGGATAGGTTAGGTTATGTTACGTTACAGACGTATATAATGTTCCCACCGAGAAGTATGAGCCGATACTCCAAGAATGTTGTGAAATACTACATCCGAGATGTTAGCCTGCCTTACGTTAGGATATATATCGCTGTAGACGTATATAACATCCCAACCGAGATGTACGGGACGACAGGAACGGGATTCTGTAAAACATTACAAGCGAGGGGCTAGATGAGTTAGGTTAGGTTATGTTACGTTATAGACGTGTATAATGTTCCCACCGAGAAGTAGAGCCGATACGCCAAGAATGTTGTAAAATACTACATCCGAGATGTTAGCCTGCCTTACGTTAGGATATATATCGCTGTAGACGTATATAACATCCCAACCGAGATGTACGGGACGACAGGAACGGAATTCTGTAAAACATTACCAGCGAGGGGCTAGATGGGTTAGGTTAGGTTATGTTACTTTATAGACGTATATAATGTTCCCACCGAGAAGTATGGGCCGATACGCCAGGAATGTTTTAAAATACTGCATCCGAGATGTTAGCCTGCCTTAGGTTAGGATATATAACGCTATAGACGTATATAATATCCCAACCGAGATGTACGGGACGACACGAACGGGATTCTGTAAAATATTACCAGCGAGGGGCTAGATGGGTTAGATTAGGTTATGTTACGTTATAGACGTATATAATGTTCCCACCGAGAAGTAGGGGCCGATACTCCAAGAATGTTGTAAAATACTACATCCGAGATGTTAGCCTGCCTTACGTTAGGATATATATCGCTGTAGACGTATATAACATCCCAACCGAGACGTACGGGACGACACGAACGGGATTCTGTAAAACATTGCCAACGAGGGGCTAGATGGGATAGGTTAGGTTATGTTACGTTACAGACGTATATAATGTTCCCACCGAGAAGTATGAGCCGATACTCCAAGAATGTTGTGAAATACTACATCCGAGATGTTAGCCTGCCTTACGTTAGGATATATATCGCTGTAGACGTATATAACATCCCAACCGAGATGTACGGGACGACAGGAACGGGATTCTGTAAAACATTACAAGCGAGGGGCTAGATGAGTTAGGTTAGGTTATGTTACGTTATAGACGTGTATAATGTTCCCACCGAGAAGTAGAGCCGATACGCCAAGAATGTTGTAAAATACTACATCCGAGATGTTAGCCTGCCTTACGTTAGGATATATATCGCTGTAGACGTATATAACATCCCAACCGAGATGTACGGGACGACAGGAACGGAATTCTGTAAAACATTACCAGCGAGGGGCTAGATGGGTTAGGTTAGGTTATGTTACTTTATAGACGTATATAATGTTCCCACCGAGAAGTATGGGCCGATACTCCAAGAATGTTGTAAAAGACTACATCTGAGATGTTAGCCTGCCTTACGTTAGGAAATATAACGCTATAGACGTATATAATATCCCATCCGAGATGTACGGGACGACACGAACGGGATTCTGTAAAACATTGCCAACGAGGGGCTAGATGGATTAGGTTAGGTTATGTTACTTTATAGACGTATATAATGTTCCCACCGAGAAGTATGGGCCGATACTCCAAGAATGTTGTAAAAGACTACATCCGAGATGTTAGCCTGCCTTACGTTAGGAAATATAACGCTGTAGACGTATATAATGTCCCATCCGAGACGTACGGGACGACACGAACGGGATTCTGTAAAACATTACCAGCGAGGGCCTAGATGTGTTAGGTTAGGTTATGTTACGTTATAGACCTATATAAAGTTCCCACCGAGAAGTATGGGCCGATACGCCAGGAATGTTGTAAAATACAGCAACCGAGATGTTAGCCTGCCTTCGGTTAGGATATATAACGCTGTAGACGTTTATAATGTCCCAACAGAGACGTACGGGACGACAGGAACGGGATTCTGTAAAACATTACCAGCGAGGGGCTAGATGGGTTAGGTTAGGTTATGTTACGTTATAGACGTGTATAATGTTCCCACCGAGAAGTAGAGCCGATACGCCAGGAATGTTGTAAAATACTGCATCCGAGATATTAGCCTGCCTTAGGTTAGGATTTATAACGCTATAGACGTATATAATATCCCAACCGAGATGTACGGGACGACACGAACGGGATTCTGTAAAATATTACCAGCGAGGGGCTAGATGGGTTAGATTAGGTTATGTTACGTTATAGACGTATATAATGTTCCCACCGAGAAGTAGGGGCCGATACTCCAAGAATGTTGTAAAATACTACATCCGACATGTTATGCTGCCTTACGTTAGGATATATATCGCTGTAGACGTATATAACATCCCAACCCAGATGTACGGGACGACATAAACGGGATTCTGTAAAATATTACCAGCGAGGGGCTAGATGGGTTAGATTAGGTTATGTTACGTTATAGACGTATATAATGTTCCCACCGAGAAGTAGGGGCCGATACTCCAAGAATGTTGTAAAATACTACATCCGAGATGTTAGCCTGCCTTACGTTAGGATATATATCGCTGTAGACGTATATAACGTCCCAACCGAGACGTACGGGACGACAGGAACGGGATTCTGTAAAACATTACCAGCGAGGGGCTAGATGGGTTAGGTTAGGTTATGTTACGTTATAGACGTATATAATGTTCCCACCCGGAAGTAGGGGCCGATACTCCAAGAATATTGTAAAATACTACATCCGAGATGTTAGCCTGCCTTACGTTAGGATATATAACGCTGTAGACGTATATAATGTCCTATCCGAGACGTACGGGACGACAGGAACGGGATTCTGTAAAACATTACCAGCGAGGGGCTAGATGGGTTAGGTTAGGTTATGTTACGTTATAGACGTGTATAATGTTCCCACCGAGAAGTAGAGCCGATACGCCAGGAATGCTGTAAAATACTGCATCCGAGATGTTAGCCTGCTTTGGTTAGGATATATAACGCTATAGACGTATATAATATCCCAACCGAGATGTACGGGACGACACGAACGGGATTCTGTAAAATATTACCAGCGAGGGGCTAGATGGGTTAGATTAGGTTATGTTACGTTATAGACGTATATAATGTTCCCACCGAGAAGTAGGGGCCGATACTCCAAGAATGTTGTAAAATACTACATCCGACATGTTAGGCTGCCTTACGTTAGGATATATATCGCTGTAGACGTATATAACATCCCAACCCAGATGTACGGGACGACATAAACGGGATTCTGTAAAATATTACCAGCGAGGGGCTAGATGGGTTAGATTAGGTTATGTTACGTTATAGACGTATATAATGTTCCCACCGAGAAGTAGGGGCCGATACTCCAAGAATGTTGTAAAATACTACATCCGAGATGTTAGCCTGCCTTACGTTAGGATATATATCGCTGTAGACGTATATAACATCCCAACCGAGATGTACGGGACGACAGGAACGGAATTCTGTAAAACGTTACCAGCGAGGGGCTAGATGGGTTAGGTTAGGTTATGTTACTTTATAGACGTATATAATGTTCCCACCGAGAAGTATGGGCCGATACTCCAAGAATGTTGTAAAAGACTACATCCGAGATGTTAGCCTGCCTTACGTTAGGAACTATAACGCTATAGACGTATATAATATCCCATCCGAGATGTACGGGACGACACGAACGGGATTCTGTAAAACATTGCCAACGAGGGGCTAGATGGATTAGGTTAGGTTATGTTACTTTATAGACGTATATAATGTTCCCACCGAGAAGTATGGGCCGATACTCCAAGAATGTTGTAAAAGACTACATCCGAGATGTTAGCCTGCCTTACGTTAGGAAATATAACGCTGTAGACGTATATAATGTCCCATCCGAGACGTACGGGACGACACGAACGGGATTCTGTAAAACATTACCAGCGAGGGCCTAGATGTGTTAGGTTAGGTTATGTTACGTTATAGACCTATATAAAGTTCCCACCGAGAAGTATGGGCCGATACGCCAGGAATGTTGTAAAATACAGCAACCGAGATGTTAGCCTGCCTTCGGTTAGGATATATAACGCTGTAGACGTTTATAATGTCCCAACAGAGACGTACGGGACGACAGGAACGGGATTCTGTAAAACATTACCAGCGAGGGGCTAGATGGGTTAGGTTAGGTTATGTTACGTTATAGACGTGTATAATGTTCCCACCGAGAAGTAGAGCCGATACGCCAGGAATGTTGTAAAATACTGCATCCGAGATATTAGCCTGCCTTAGGTTAGGATTTATAACGCTATAGACGTATATAATATCCCAACCGAGATGTACGGGACGACACGAACGGGATTCTGTAAAATATTACCAGCGAGGGGCTAGATGGGTTAGATTAGGTTATGTTACGTTATAGACGTATATAATGTTCCCACCGAGAAGTAGGGGCCGATACTCCAAGAATGTTGTAAAATACTACATCCGACATGTTAGGCTGCCTTACGTTAGGATATATATCGCTGTAGACGTATATAACATCCCAACCCAGATGTACGGGACGACATAAACGGGATTCTGTAAAATATTACCAGCGAGGGGCTAGATGGGTTAGATTAGGTTATGTTACGTTATAGACGTATATAATGTTCCCACCGAGAAGTAGGGGCCGATACTCCAAGAATGTTGTAAAATACTACATCCGAGATGTTAGCCTGCCTTACGTTAGGATATATATCGCTTTAGACGTATATAACATCCCAACCGAGATGTACGGGACGACACGAACGGGATTCTGTAAAACATTGCCAACGAGGGGCTAGATGGGATGGGTTAGGTTATGTTACGTTATAGACCTATATAAAGTTCCCACCGAGAAGTATGGGGCGATACGCCAGGAATGTTGTAAAATACAGCAACCGAGATGTTAGCCTGCCTTAGGTTAGGATATATAACGCTGTAGACGTTTATAATGTCCCAACAGAGACGTACGGGACGACAGGAACGGGATTCTGTAAAACATTACCAGCGAGGGGCTAGATGGGTTAGGATAGGTTATGTTACGTTATAGACGTGTATAATGTTCCCACCGAGAAGTAGAGCCGATACGCCTGGAATGTTGTAAAATACTGCATCCGAGATGATAGCCTGCCTTAGGTTAGGATTTATAACGCTATAGACGTATATAATATCCCAACCGAGATGTACGGGACGACACGAACGAGATTCTGTAAAATATTACCAGCGAGGGGCTAGATGGGTTAGATTAGGTTATGTTACGTTATAGACGTATATAATGTTCCCACCGAGAAGTAGGGGCCGATACTCCAAGAATGTTGTAAAATACTACATCCGACATGTTAGGCTGCCTTACGTTAGGATATATATCGCTGTAGACGTATATAACATCCCAACCGAGATGTACGGGACGACACGAACGGGATTCTGTAAAACATTGCCAACGAGGGGCTAGATGGGATAGGTTAGGTTATGTTACGTTACAGACGTATATAATGTTCCCACTGAGAAGTAGGGGCCGATACGCCAGGAATGTCGTAAAATACTGCATCCGAGATGTTAGCCTGCCTTAAGTTAAGATATATAACGCTGTAGACGGATATAATGCCCCATTCGAGACGTACGGGACGACACGAACGGGACTCTGTAAAACATTACCAGCGAGGGGCTAGATGTGTTAGGTTAGGTTATGCTACGTTATAGACCTATATAATGTTCCCACCGAGAAGTATGGGCCGATACGGCAGGAATGTTGTAAAATACTGCAACCGAGATGTTAGCCTGCCTTAGGTTAGGATATATAACGCTGTAGAAGTTTATAATGTCCCATCCGAGACGTACGGGACGACAGGAACGGGATTCTGTAAATCATTACCAGCGAGGGGCTAGATGGGTTAGGTTAGGTTGTGATACGTTATAAACGTATATAATGTTCCCACCGAGAAGTAGGGGCCGATATGCCAGGAATGTTGTTAAATACTATATCCGAGAAGTTAGCCTGCCTTAGGTTAGGATATATATCGCTGTAGACGTATATAATATCCCAACCGAGATGTACGGGACGACACGAACGGGATTCTGTACAACATTGCCAACGAGGGGCTAGATGGGATAGGTTAGGTTATGTTACGTTACAGACGTATATAATGTTCCCACCGAGAAGTAGGGGCCGATACTCCAAGAATGTTGGAAAATACTACATCCGAGATGTTAGCCTGCCTTACGTTAGGATATATATCGCTGTAGACGTTCATAATGTCCCAACCGAGACGTACGGGACGACAGGAACGGGATTCTGTAAAACATTACCAGCCAGGGCCTGGATGGGTTAGATTAGGTTGTGATACGTTATAGACGTATATAATGTTCCCACCGAGATGTAGGGGCCGATATACCAGGAATGTTGTAAAATACTGCATCCGAGATGATAGCCTGCCTTAGGTTAGGATATATAACGCTGTAGACGTATATAATGTCCCAACCGAGACGTACGGGACGACACAAACGGGATTCTGTAAAACATTACCAGCGAGGGGCTAGATGTGTTAGGTTAGGTTATATTACGTTATAGACCTATATAATGTTCCCACCGAGAAGTACGGGCCGATACGCCAGGAATGTTGTGAAACACAACATCCGAGATGTTAGTCTGCCTTGCGTTAGGATATATATCGCTGTAGACGTATATAACGTCCCAACCGAGACGTACGGGACGACAGGAACGGGATTCTGTAAAACATTACCAGCGAGGGGCTAGATGGGTTAGGTTAGGTTATGTTACGTTATAGACGTGTATAATGTTCCCACCGAGAAGTAGAGCCGATACGCCAGGAATGTTGTAAAATACTACATCCGACATGTTAGGCTGCCTTACGTTAGGATATATATCGCTGTAGACGTATATAATATCCCAACCGAGATGTACGGGACGACACGAACGGGATTCTGTAAAACATTGCCAACGAGGGGCTAGATGGGATAGGTTAGGTTATGTTACGTTACAGACGTATATAATGTTCTCACCGAGAAGTAGGGGCCGATACTCCAAGAATGTTGTAAAATACTACATCCGAGATGTTAGCCTGCCTTACGTTAGGATATATAACGCTGTAGACGTATATAATGTCCTATTCGAGACGTACGGGACGACAGGAACGGGATTCTGTAATACATTACCAGCGAGGGGCTAGATGGGTTAGGTTAGGTTATGTTACGTTATAGACGTGTATAATGTTCCCACCGAGAAGTAGAGCCGATACGCCAGGAATGTTGTGAAATACTGCATCCGAGATGTTAGCCTGCCTTAGGTTAGGATATATAACGCTATAGACGTATATAATATCCGAACCGAGATGTACGGGACGGCACGAACGGGACTCTGTAAAATATTACCAGCGAGGGGCTAGATGGGTTAGATTAGGGTATGTTACGTTACAGACGTATATAATGTTCCCACCGAGAAGTAGGGGCCGATACTCCAAGAATGTTGTAAAATACTACATCCGAGAAGTTAGCCTGCCTTAGGTTAGGATTTATAACGCTATAGACGTATATAATATCCCAACCGAGATGTACGGGACGACACGAACGGGATTCTGTAGAATATTACCAGCGAGGGGCTAGATGGGTTAGATTAGGTTATGTTACGTTATAGACGTATATAATGTTCCCACCGAGAAGTAGGGGCCGATACTCCAAGAATGTTGTAAAATACTACATCCGAGATGTTAGCCTGCCTTACGTTAGGATATATATCGCTTTAGACGTATATAACATCCCAACCGAGATGTACGGGACGACACGAACGGGATTCTGTAAAACATTGCCAACGAGGGGCTAGATGGGATGGGTTAGGTTATGTTACGTTATAGACCTATATAAAGTTCCCACCGAGAAGTATGGGGCGATACGCCAGGAATGTTGTAAAATACAGCAACCGAGATGTTAGCCTGCCTTAGGTTAGGATATATAACGCTGTAGACGTTTATAATGTCCCAACAGAGACGTACGGGACGACAGGAACGGGATTCTGTAAAACATTACCAGCGAGGGGCTAGATGGGTTAGGATAGGTTATGTTACGTTATAGACGTGTATAATGTTCCCACCGAGAAGTAGAGCCGATACGCCTGGAATGTTGTAAAATACTGCATCCGAGATGATAGCCTGCCTTAGGTTAGGATTTATAACGCTATAGACGTATATAATATCCCAACCGAGATGTACGGGACGACACGAACGGGATTCTGTAAAATATTACCAGCGAGGGGCTAGATGGGTTAGATTAGGTTATGTTACGTTATAGACGTATATAATGTTCCCACCGAGAAGTAGGGGCCGATACTCCAAGAATGTTGTAAAATACTACATCCGACATGTTAGGCTGCCTTACGTTAGGATATATATCGCTGTAGACGTATATAACATCCCAACCGAGATGTACGGGACGACACGAACGGGATTCTGTAAAACATTGCCAACGAGGGGCTAGATGGGATAGGTTAGGTTATGTTACGTTACAGACGTATATAATGTTCCCACTGAGAAGTAGGGGCCGATACGCCAGGAATGTCGTAAAATACTGCATCCGAGATGTTAGCCTGCCTTAAGTTAAGATATATAACGCTGTAGACGGATATAATGCCCCATTCGAGACGTACGGGACGACACGAACGGGACTCTGTAAAACATTACCAGCGAGGGGCTAGATGTGTTAGGTTAGGTTATGCTACGTTATAGACCTATATAATGTTCCCACCGAGAAGTATGGGCCGATACGGCAGGAATGTTGTAAAATACTGCAACCGAGATGTTAGCCTGCCTTAGGTTAGGATATATAACGCTGTAGAAGTTTATAATGTCCCATCCGAGACGTACGGGACGACAGGAACGGGATTCTGTAAATCATTACCAGCGAGGGGCTAGATGGGTTAGGTTAGGTTGTGATACGTTATAAACGTATATAATGTTCCCACCGAGAAGTAGGGGCCGATATGCCAGGAATGTTGTTAAATACTATATCCGAGAAGTTAGCCTGCCTTAGGTTAGGATATATATCGCTGTAGACGTATATAATATCCCAACCGAGATGTACGGGACGACACGAACGGGATTCTGTAAAACATTGCCAACGAGGGGCTAGATGGGATAGGTTAGGTTATGTTACGTTACAGACGTATATAATGTTCCCACCGAGAAGTAGGGGCCGATACTCCAAGAATGTTGGAAAATACTACATCCGAGATGTTAGCCTGCCTTACGTTAGGATATATATCGCTGTAGACGTTCATAATGTCCCAACCGAGACGTACGGGACGACAGGAACGGGATTCTGTAAAACATTACCAGCCAGGGCCTGGATGGGTTAGATTAGGTTGTGATACGTTATAGACGTATATAATGTTCCCACCGAGATGTAGGGGCCGATATACCAGGAATGTTGTAAAATACTGCATCCGAGATGATAGCCTGCCTTAGGTTAGGATATATAACGCTGTAGACGTATATAATGTCCCAACCGAGACGTACGGGACGACACAAACGGGATTCTGTAAAACATTACCAGCGAGGGGCTAGATGTGTTAGGTTAGGTTATATTACGTTATAGACCTATATAATGTTCCCACCGAGAAGTACGGGCCGATACGCCAGGAATGTTGTGAAACACAACATCCGAGATGTTAGTCTGCCTTGCGTTAGGATATATATCGCTGTAGACGTATATAACGTCCCAACCGAGACGTACGGGACGACAGGAACGGGATTCTGTAAAACATTACCAGCGAGGGGCTAGATGGGTTAGGTTAGGTTATGTTACGTTATAGACGTGTATAATGTTCCCACCGAGAAGTAGAGCCGATACGCCAGGAATGTTGTAAAATACTACATCCGACATGTTAGGCTGCCTTACGTTAGGATATATATCGCTGTAGACGTATATAATATCCCAACCGAGATGTACGGGACGACACGAACGGGATTCTGTAAAACATTGCCAACGAGGGGCTAGATGGGATAGGTTAGGTTATGTTACGTTACAGACGTATATAATGTTCTCACCGAGAAGTAGGGGCCGATACTCCAAGAATGTTGTAAAATACTACATCCGAGATGTTAGCCTGCCTTACGTTAGGATATATAACGCTGTAGACGTATATAATGTCCTATTCGAGACGTACGGGACGACAGGAACGGGATTCTGTAATACATTACCAGCGAGGGGCTAGATGGGTTAGGTTAGGTTATGTTACGTTATAGACGTGTATAATGTTCCCACCGAGAAGTAGAGCCGATACGCCAGGAATGTTGTGAAATACTGCATCCGAGATGTTAGCCTGCCTTAGGTTAGGATATATAACGCTATAGACGTATATAATATCCGAACCGAGATGTACGGGACGGCACGAACGGGACTCTGTAAAATATTACCAGCGAGGGGCTAGATGGGTTAGATTAGGGTATGTTACGTTACAGACGTATATAATGTTCCCACCGAGAAGTAGGGGCCGATACTCCAAGAATGTTGTAAAATACTACATCCGAGAAGTTAGCCTGCCTTAGGTTAGGATTTATAACGCTATAGACGTATATAATATCCCAACCGAGATGTACGGGACGACACGAACGGGATTCTGTAGAATATTACCAGCGAGGGGCTAGATGGGTTAGATTAGGTTATGTTACGTTATAGACGTATATAATGTTCCCACCGAGAAGTAGGGGCCGATACTCCAAGAATGTTGTAAAATACTACATCCGAGATGTTAGCCTGCCTTACGTTAGGATATATATCGCTGTAGACGTATATAACATCCCAACCGAGATGTACGGGACGACACGAACTGGATTCTGTAAAACA
The DNA here is from genome assembly GCA_963969225.1 of Xylocopa violacea. Taxonomy (NCBI): domain Eukaryota; kingdom Metazoa; phylum Arthropoda; class Insecta; order Hymenoptera; family Apidae; genus Xylocopa; species Xylocopa violacea. The sequence goes on from CAXAJV010000807.1 coordinate 1,286,124, forward strand.
TTGCCAACGAGGGGCTAGATGGGATGGGTTAGGTTATGTTACGTTATAGACCTATATAAAGTTCCCACCGAGAAGTATGGGGCGATACGCCAGGAATGTTGTAAAATACAGCAACCGAGATGTTAGCCTGCCTTAGGTTAGGATATATAACGCTGTAGACGTTTATAATGTCCCAACAGAGACGTACGGGACGACAGGAACGGGATTCTGTAAAACATTACCGGCGAGGGGCTAGATGGGTTAGGATAGGTTATGTTACGTTATAGACGTGTATAATGTTCCCACCGAGAAGTAGAGCCGATACGCCAGGAATGTTGTAAAATACTGCATCCGAGATGATAGCCTGCCTTAGGTTAGGATTTATAACGCTATAGACGTATATAATATCCCAACCGAGATGTACGGGACGACACGAACGGGATTCTGTAAAATATTACCAGCGAGGGGCTAGATGGGTTAGATTAGGTTATGTTACGTTATAGACGTATATAATGTTCCCACCGAGAAGTAGGGGCCGATACTCCAAGAATGTTGTAAAATACTACATCCGACATGTTAGGCTGCCTTACGTTAGGATATATATCGCTGTAGACGTATATAACATCCCAACCGAGATGTACGGGACGACACGAACGGGATTCTGTAAAACATTGCCAACGAGGGGCTAGATGGGATAGGTTAGGTTATGTTACGTTACAGACGTATATAATGTTCCCACTGAGAAGTAGGGGCCGATACGCCAGGAATGTCGTAAAATACTGCATCCGAGATGTTAGCCTGCCTTAAGTTAAGATATATAACGCTGTAGACGGATATAATGCCCCATTCGAGACGTACGGGACGACACGAACGGGACTCTGTAAAACATTACCAGCGAGGGGCTAGATGGGATAGGTTAGGTTATGTTACGTTATAGACGTATATAATGTTCCCACCGAGAAGTAGAGCCGATACGCCAGGAATGTTGTGAAATACTGCATCCGAGATGTTAGCCTGCCTTAGGTTAGGATATATAACGCTATAGACGTATATAATATCCGAACCGAGATGTACGGGACGGCACGAACGGGACTCTGTAAAATATTACCAGCGAGGGGCTAGATGGGTTAGATTAGGGTATGTTACGTTACAGACGTATATAATGTTCCCACCGAGAAGTAGGGGCCGATACTCCAAGAATGTTGTAAAATACTACATCCGAGAAGTTAGCCTGCCTTAGGTTAGGATTTATAACGCTATAGACGTATATAATATCCCAACCGAGATGTACGGGACGACACGAACGGGATTCTGTAGAATATTACCAGCGAGGGGCTAGATGGGTTAGATTAGGTTATGTTACGTTATAGACGTATATAATGTTCCCACCGAGAAGTAGGGGCCGATACTCCAAGAATGTTGTAAAATACTACATCCGAGATGTTAGCCTGCCTTACGTTAGGATATATATCGCTGTAGACGTATATAACATCCCAACCGAGATGTACGGGACGACACGAACTGGATTCTGTAAAACATTGCCAACGAGGGGCTAGATGGGATGGGTTAGGTTATGTTACGTTATAGACCTATATAAAGTTCCCACCGAGAAGTATGGGGCGATACGCCAGGAATGTTGTAAAATACAGCAACCGAGATGTTAGCCTGCCTTAGGTTAGGATATATAACGCTGTAGACGTTTATAATGTCCCAACAGAGACGTACGGGACGACAGGAACGGGATTCTGTAAAACATTACCAGCGAGGGGCTAGATGGGTTAGGATAGGTTATGTTACGTTATAGACGTGTATAATGTTCCCACCGAGAAGTAGAGCCGATACGCCAGGAATGTTGTAAAATACTGCATCCGAGATGATAGCCTGCCTTAGGTTAGGATTTATAACGCTATAGACGTATATAATATCCCAACCGAGATGTACGGGACGACACGAACGGGATTCTGTAAAATATTACCAGCGAGGGGCTAGATGGGTTAGATTAGGTTATGTTACGTTATAGACGTATATAATGTTCCCACCGAGAAGTAGGGGCCGATACTCCAAGAATGTTGTAAAATACTACATCCGACATGTTAGGCTGCCTTACGTTAGGATATATATCGCTGTAGACGTATATAACATCCCAACCGAGATGTACGGGACGACACGAACGGGATTCTGTAAAACATTGCCAACGAGGGGCTAGATGGGATAGGTTAGGTTATGTTACGTTACAGACGTATATAATGTTCCCACTGAGAAGTAGGGGCCGATACGCCAGGAATGTCGTAAAATACTGCATCCGAGATGTTAGCCTGCCTTAAGTTAAGATATATAACGCTGTAGACGGATATAATGCCCCATTCGAGACGTACGGGACGACACGAACGGGACTCTGTAAAACATTACCAGCGAGGGGCTAGATGGGATAGGTTAGGTTATGTTACGTTATAGACGTATATAATGTTCCCACCGAGATGTACGGGCCGATATACCAGGAATGTTGTAAAATACTGCATCCGAGATGATAGCCTGCCTTAGGTTAGGATATATAACGCTGTAGACGTATATAATGTCCCAACCGAGACGTACGGGACGACACAAACGGGATTCTGTAAAACATTACCAGCGAGGGGCTAGATGGGATAGGTTAGGTTATGTTACGTTACAGACGTATATAATGTTCTCACCGAGAAGTAGGGGCCGATACTCCAAGAATGTTGTAAAATACTACATCCGAGATGTTAGCCTGCCTTACGTTAGGATATATAACGCTGTAGACGTATATAATGTCCTATTCGAGACGTACGGGACGACAGGAACGGGATTCTGTAATACATTACCAGCGAGGGGCTAGATGGGTTAGGTTAGCTTATGTTACGTTATAGACGTGTATAATGTTCCCACCGAGAAGTAGAGCCGATACGCCAGGAATGTTGTGAAATACTGCATCCGAGATGTTAGCCTGCCTTAGGTTAGGATATATAACGCTATAGACGTATATAATATCCGAACCGAGATGTACGGGACGGCACGAACGGGACTCTGTAAATTATTACCAGCGAGGGGCTAGATGGGTTAGATTAGGGTATGTTACGTTACAGACGTATATAATGTTCCCACCGAGATGTAGGGGCCGATACTCCAAGAATGTTGTAAAATACTACATCCGACATGTTAGCCTGGCTTACGTTAGGATATATATCGCTGTAGACGTATATAACATCCCAACCGAGATGTACGGGACGACACGAACGGGATTCTGTAAAACATTGCCAACGAGGGGCTAGATGGGATAGGTTAGGTTATGTTACGTTACGGACGTATATAATGTTCCCACCGAGAAGTAGGGGCCGATACTCCAAGAATGTTGTAAAATACTACATCAGAGATGTTAGCCTGCCTTACGTTAGGATACATATCGCTGTAGACTTATATAACATCCCAACCGAGATGTACGGGACAACAGGAACGGGATTCTGTAAAACATTACCAGCGAGGGGCTAGATGGGTTAGGTTAGGTTATGTTACGTTATAGACGTGTATAATGTTCCCACCGAGAAGTAGAGCCGATACGCCAGGAATGTTGTAAAATACTGCATCCGAGATGTTAGCCTGCCTTAGGTTAAGATATATAACGCTATAGACGTATATAATATCCCATCCGAGATGTACGGGACGGCACGAACGGGATTCTGTAAAACATTGCGAACGAGGGGCTAGATGGGATAGGTTAGGTTATGTTACGTTACAGACGTATATAATGTTCCCACCGAGAAGTAGGGGCCGATACTCCAAGAATGTTGTAAAATACTGCATCCGAGATGTTAGCCTGCCTTAGGTTAAGATATATAACGCTATAGACGTATATAATATCCCATCCGAGATGTACGGGACGACAGGAACGGGATTCTGTAAAACATTACCAGCGAGGGGCTAGATGGGTTAGGTTAGGTTTTGTTACGTTATAGACGTGTATAATGTTCCCACCGAGAAGTATGGGCCGATACGCCAGGAATGTTGTAAAATACAGCAACCGAGATGTTAGCCTGCCTTCGGTTAGGATATATAACGCTGTAGACGTTTATAATGTCCCAACAGAGACGTACGGGACGACAGGAACGGGATTCTGTAAAACATTACCAGCGAGGGGCTAGATGGGTTAGGTTAGGTTATGTTACGTTATAGACGTGTATAATGTTCCCACCGAGAAGTAGAGCCGATACGCCAGGAATGTTGTAAAATACTGCATCCGAGATATTAGCCTGCCTTAGGTTAGGATTTATAACGCTATAGACGTATATAATATCCCAACCGAGATGTACGGGACGACACGAACGGGATTCTGTAAAATATTACCAGCGAGGGGCTAGATGGGTTAGGTTAGGATATGTTACGTTATAGACGTGTATAATGTTCCCACCGAGAAGTAGAGCCGATACGCCAGGAATGTTGTAAAAAACTGCATCCGAGATGTTAGCCTGCCTTAGGTTAGGATTTATAACGCTATAGACGTATATAATATCCCAACCGAGATGTACGGGACGACACGAACGGGATTCTGTAGAATATTACCAGCGAGGGGCTAGACGGGTTAGATTAGGTTATGTTACGTTATAGACGTATATAATGTTCCCACCGAGAAGTAGGGGCCGATACTCCAAGAATGTTGTAAAATACTACATCCGACATGTTAGGCTGCCTTACGTTAGGATATATATCGCTGTAGACGTATATAACATCCCAACCGAGATGTACGGGACGACACGAACGGGATTCTGTAAAACATTGCCAACGAGGGGCTAGATGGGATAGGTTAGGTTATGTTACGTTACAGACGTATATAATGTTCCCACTGAGAAGTAGGGGCCGATACGCCAGGAATGTCGTAAAATACTGCATCCGAGATGTTAGCCTGCCTTAAGTTAAGATATATAACGCTGTAGACGGATATAATGCCCCATTCGAGACGTACGGGACGACACGAACGGGACTCTGTAAAACATTACCAGCGAGGGGCTAGATGTGTTAGGTTAGGTTATGCTACGTTGTAGACCTATATAATGTTCCCACGGAGAAGTATGGGCCGATACGGCAGGAATGTTGTAAAATACTGCAACCGAGATGTTAGCCTGCCTTAGGTTAGGATATATAACGCTGTAGAAGTTTATAATGTCCCATCCGAGACGTACGGGACGACAGGAACGGGATTCTGTAAATCATTACCAGCGAGGGGCTAGATGGGTTAGGTTAGGTTGTGATACGTTATAAACGTATATAATGTTCCCACCGAGAAGTAGGGGCCGATATGCCAGGAATGTTGTAAAATACTATATCCGAGAAGTTAGCCTGCCTTAGGTTAGGATATATATCGCTGTAGACGTATATAATATCCCAACCGAGATGTACGGGACGACACGAACGGGATTCTGTAAAACATTGCCAACGAGGGGCTAGATGGGATAGGTTAGGTTATGTTACGTTACAGACGTATATAATGTTCCCACCGAGAAGTAGGGGCCGATACTCCAAGAATGTTGGAAAATACTACATCCGAGATGTTAGCCTGCCTTACGTTAGGATATATATCGCTGTAGACGTTCATAATGTCCCAACCGAGACGTACGGGACGACAGGAACGGGATTCTGTAAAACATTACCAGCCAGGGCCTGGATGGGTTAGATTAGGTTGTGATACGTTATAGACGTATATAATGTTCCCACCGAGATGTAGGGGCCGATATACCAGGAATGTTGTAAAATACTGCATCCGAGATGATAGCCTGCCTTAGGTTAGGATATATAACGCTGTAGACGTATATAATGTCCCAACCGAGACGTACGGGACGACACAAACGGGATTCTGTAAAACATTACCAGCGAGGGGCTAGATGTGTTAGATTAGGTTATATTACGTTATAGACCTATATAATGTTCCCACCGTGAAGTACGGGCCGATACGCCAGGAATGTTGTGAAACACAACATCCGAGATGTTAGTCTGCCTTACGTTAGGATATATATCGCTGTAGACGTATATAACGTCCCAACCGAGACGTACGGGACGACAGGAACGGGATTCTGTAAAACATTACCAGCGAGGGGCTAGATGGGTTAGGTTAGGTTATGTTACGTTATAGACGTATATAATGTTCCCACCGAGAAGTAGAGCCGATACGCCAGGAATGTTGTAAAATACTACATCCGACATGTTAGGCTGCCTTACGTTAGGATATATATCGCTGTAGACGTATATAATATCCCAACCGAGATGTACGGGACGACACGAACGGGATTCTGTAAAACATTGCCAACGAGGGGCTAGATGGGATAGGTTAGGTTATGTTACGTTACAGACGTGTATAATGTTCCCACCGAGAAGTAGAGCCGATACGCCAGGAATGTTGTAAAATACTGCAACCGAGATGTTAGCCTGCCTTACGTTAGGATATATATCGCTGTAGACGTATATAACATCCCAACCGAGATGTACGGGACGACATAAACGGGATTCTGTAAAATATTACCAGCGAGGTGCTAGATGGGTTAGATTAGGTTATGTTGCGTTATAGACGTATATAATGTTCCCACCGAGAAGTAGGGGCCGATACTCCAAGAATGTTGTAAAATACTACATCCGAGATGTTAGCCTGCCTTACGTTAGGATATATATCGCTGTAGACGTATATAACATCCCAACCGAGATGTACGGGACGACAGGAACGGGATTCTGTAAAACATTACCAGCGGGGGGCTAGATGGGTTAGGTTAGGTTATGTTACGTTATAGACGTGTATAATGTTCCCACCGAGAAGTAGAGCCGATACGCCAGGAATGTTGTAAAATACTGCATCCGAGATGTTAGCCTGCCTTACGTTAGGAAATATAACGCTGTAGACGTATATAATGTCCCATCCGAGACGTCCGGGACGACACGAACGGGATTCTGTAAAACATTACCAGCGAGGGGCTAGATGTGTTAGGTTAGGTTATGTTACGTTATAGACCTATATAAAGTTCCCACCGAGAAGTATGGGCCGATACGCCAGGAATGTTGTAAAATACAGCAACCGAGATGTTAGCCTGCCTTAGGTTAGGATATATAACGCTGTAGAAGTTTAAAATGTCCCAACAGAGACGTACGGGACGACAGGAACGGGATTCTGTAAAACATTATCAGCGAGGGGCTAGATGGGTTAGGTTAGGTTATGTTACTTTATAGACATATATAATGTTCCCACCGAGAAGTATGGGCCGATACTCCAAGAATGTTGTGAAATACTACATCCGAGATGTTAGCCTGCCTTACGTTAGGATATATATCGCTGTAGACGTATATAACATCCCAACCGAGATGTACGGGACGACAGGAACGGGATTCTGTAAAATATTACCAGCGAGGTGCTAGATGGGTTAGATTAGGTTATGTTACGTTATAGACGTATATAATGTTCCCACCGAGAAGTAGGGGCCGATACTCCAAGAATGTTGTAAAATACTACATCCGAGATGTTAGCCTGCCTTACGTTAGGATATATATCGCTGTAGACGTATATAACATCCCAACCGAGATGTACGGGACGACACGAACGGGATTCTGTAAAACATTGCCAACGAGGTGCTAGATGGGATAGGTTAGGTTATGTTACGTTACAGACGTATATAATGTTCCCACCGAGAAGTAGGGGCCGATACTCCAAGAATGTTGTAAAATACTACATCCGAGATGTTAGCCTGCCTTACGTTAGGATATATATCGCTGTAGACGTATATAACATCCCAACCGAGATGTACGGGACGACAGGAACGGAATTCTGTAAAACATTACCAGCGAGGGGCTAGATGGGTTAGGTTAGGTTATGTTACTTTATAGACGTATATAATGTTCCCACCGAGAAGTATGGGCCGATACTCCAAGAATGTTGTAAAAGACTACATCCGAGATGTTATCCTGCCTTACGTTAGGAAATATAACGCTATAGACGTATATAATATCCCATCCGAGATGTACGGGACGACACGAACGGGATTCTGTAAAACATTGCCAACGAGGGCCTAGATGTGTTAGGTTAGGTTATGTTACGTTATAGACCTATATAAAGTTCCCACCGAGAAGTATGGGCCGATACGCCAGGAATGTTGTAAAATACAGCAACCGAGATGTTAGCCTGCCTTAGGTTAGGATATATAACGCTGTAGAAGTTTAAAATGTCCCAACAGAGACGTACGGGACGACAGGAACGGGATTCTGTAAAACATTACCAGCGAGGGGCTAGATGGGTTAGGTTAGGTTATGTTACTTTATAGACGTATATAATGTTCCCACCGAGAAGTATGGGCCGATACTCCAAGAATGTTGTGAAATACTACATCCGAGATGTTAGCCTGCCTTACGTTAGGATATATATCGCTGTAGACGTATATAACATCCCAACCGAGATGTACGGGACGACATAAACGGGATTCTGTAAAATATTACCAGCGAGGTGCTAGATGGGTTAGATTAGGTTATGTTACGTTATAGACGTATATAATGTTCCCACCGAGAAGTAGGGGCCGATACTCCAAGAATGTTGTAAAATACTACATCCGAGATGTTAGCCTGCCTTACGTCAGGATATATATCGCTGTAGACGTATATAACATCCCAACCGAGATGTACGGGACGACACGAACGGGATTCTGTAAAACATTGCCAACGAGGTGCTAGATGGGATAGGTTAGGTTATGTTACGTTACAGACGTATATAATGTTCCCACCGAGAAGTAGGGGCCGATACTCCAAGAATGTTGTAAAATACTACATCCGAGATGTTAGCCTGCCTTACGTTAGGATATATATCGCTGTAGACGTATATAACATCCCAACCGAGATGTACGGAACGACAGGAACGGAATTCTGTAAAACATTACCAGCGAGGGGCTAGATGGGTTAGGTTAGGTTATGTTACTTTATAGACGTATATAATGTTCCCACCGAGAAGAATGGGCCGATACTCCAAGAATGTTGTAAAAGACTACATCCGAGATGTTAGCCTGCCTTACGTTAGGAAATATAACGCTATAGACGTATATAATATCCCATCCGAGATGTACGGGACGACACGAACGGGATTCTGTAAAACATTCCCAACGAGGGGCTAGATGGATTAGGTTAGGTTATGTTACTTTATAGACGTATATAATGTTCCCACCGAGAAGTATGGGCCGATACTCCAAGAATGTTGTAAAAGACTACATCCGAGATGTTAGCCTGCCTTACGTTTGGAAATATAACGCTGTAGACGTATATAATGTCCCATCCGAGACGTACGGGACGACACGAACGGGATTCTGTAAAACATTACCAGCGAGGGCCTAGATGTGTTAGGTTAGGTTATGTTACGTTATAGACCTATATAAAGTTCCCACCGAGAAGTATGGGCCGATACGCCAGGAATGTTGTAAAATACAGCAACCGAGATGTTAGCCTGCCTTCGGTTAGGATATATAACGCTGTAGACGTTTATAATGTCCCAACAGAGACGTACGGGACGACAGGAACGGGATTCTGTAAAACATTACCAGCGAGGGGCTAGATGGGTTAGGTTAGGTTATGTTACGTTATAGACGTGTATAATGTTCCCACCGAGAAGTAGAGCCGATACGCCAGGAATGTTGTAAAATACTGCATCCGAGATATTAGCCTGCCTTAGGTTAGGATTTATAACGCTATAGACGTATATGATATCCCAACCGAGATGTACGGGACGACACGAACGGGATTCTGTAAAATATTACCAGCGAGGGGCTAGATGGGTTAGATTAGGTTATGTTACGTTATAGACGTATATAATGTTCCCACCGAGAAGTAGGGGCCGATACTCCAAGAATGTCGTAAAATACTACATCCGACATGTTAGGCTGCCTTACGTTAGGATATATATCGCTGTAGACGTATATAACATCCCAACCGAGATGTACGGGACGACACGAACGGGATTCTGTAAAACATTACCAGCGAGGGGCTAGATGGGTTAGGTTAGGTTATGTTACGTTATAGACCTATATAAAGTTCCCACCGAGAAGTATGGGGCGATACGCCAGGAATGTTGTAAAATACAGCAACCGATATGTTAGCCTGCCTTAGGTTAGGATATATAACGCTGTAGACGTTTATAATGTCCCAACAGAGACTTACGGGACGACAGGAACGGGATTCTGTAAAACATTACCAGCGAGGGGCTAGATGGGTTAGGTTAGGTTATGTTACGTTATAGACGTGTATAATGTTCCCACCGAGAAGTAGAGCCGATACGCCAGGAATGTTGTAAAATACTGCATCCGAGATGTTAGCCTGCCTTAGGTTAGGATTTATAACGCTATAGACGTATATAATATCCCAACCGAGATGTACGGGACGACACGAACGGGATTCTGTAGAATATTACCAGCGAGGGGCTAGATGGGTTAGATTAGGTTATGTTACGTTATAGACGTATATAATGTTCCCACCGAGAAGTAGGGGCCGATACTCCAAGAATGTTGTAAAATACTACATCCGACATGTTAGGCTGCCTTACGTTAGGATATATATCGCTGTAGACGTATATAACATCCCAACCGAGATGTACGGGACGACACGAACGGGATTCTGTAAAACATTGCCAACGAGGGGCTAGATGGGATAGGTTAGGTTATGTTACGTTACAGACGTATATAATGTTCCCACTGAGAAGTAGGGGCCGATACGCCAGGAATGTCGTAAAATACTGCATCCGAGATGTTAGCCTGCCTTAAGTTAACATATATAACGCTGTAGACGGATATAATGCCCCATCCGAGACGTACGGGACGACACGAACGGGACTCTGTAAAACATTACCAGCGAGGGGCTAGATGTGTTAGGTTAGGTTATGCTACGTTATAGACCTATATAATGTTCCCACCGAGAAGTAGGGGCCGATACTCCAAGAATGTTGTAAAATACTACATCCGAGATGTTAGCCTGCCTTACGTTAGGATATATATCGCTGCAGACGTATATAACATCCCAACCGAGATGTACGGGACGACACGAACGGGATTCTGTAAAACATTGCCAACGAGGGGCTAGATGGGATGGGTTAGGTTATGTTACGTTATAGACCTATATAAAGTTCCCACCGAGAAGTATGGGCCGATACTCCAAGAATGTTGTGAAATACTACATCCGAGATGTTAGCCTGCCTTACGTTAGGATATATAACGCTGTAGACGTTTATAATGTCCCAACAGAGACGTACGGGACGACAGGAACGGAATTCTGTAAAACATTACCAGCGAGGGGCTAGATGGGTTAGGTTAGGTTATGTTACTTTATAGACGTATATAATGTTCCCACCGAGAAGTATGGGCCGATACTCCAAGAATGTTGTAAAAGACAACATCCGAGATGTTAGCCTGCCTTACGTTAGGAAATATAACGCTATAGACGTATATAATATCCCATCCGAGATGTACGGGACGACACGAACGGGATTCTGTAAAACATTGCCAACGAGGGGCTAGATGGATTAGGTTAGGTTATGTTACTTTATAGACGTATATAATGTTCCCACCGAGAAGTATGGGCCGATACTCCAAGAATGTTGTAAAAGACTACAACCGAGATGTTAGCCTGCCTTACGTTTGGAAATATAACGCTGTAGACGTATATAATGTCCCATCCGAGACGTACGGGACGACACGAACGGGATTCTGTAAAACATTACCAGCGAGGGCCTAGATGTGTTAGGTTAGGTTATGTTACGTTATAGACCTATATAAAGTTCCCACCGAGAAGTATGGGCCGATACGCCAGGAATGTTGTAAAATACAGCAACCGAGATGTTAGCCTGCCTTCGGTTAGGATATATAACGCTGTAGACGTTTATAATGTCCCAACAGAGACGTACGGGACGACAGGAACGGGATTCTGTAAAACATTACCAGCGAGGGGCTAGATGGGTTAGGTTAGGTTATGTTACGTTATAGACGTGTATAATGTTCCCACCGAGAAGTAGAGCCGATACGCCAGGAATGTTGTAAAATACTGCATCCGAGATATTAGCCTGCCTTAGGTTAGGATTTATAACGCTATAGACGTATATGATATCCCAACCGAGATGTACGGGACGACACGAACGGGATTCTGTAAAATATTACCAGCGAGGGGCTAGATGGGTTAGATTAGGTTATGTTACGTTATAGACGTATATAATGTTCCCACCGAGAAGTAGGGGCCGATACTCCAAGAATGTCGTAAAATACTACATCCGACATGTTAGGCTGCCTTACGTTAGGATATATATCGCTGTAGACGTATATAACATCCCAACCGAGATGTACGGGACGACACGAACGGGATTCTGTAAAACATTGCCAACGAGGGGCTAGATGGGATAGGTTAGGTTATGTTACGTTACGGACGTATATAATGTTCCCACCGAGAAGTAGGGGCCGATACTCCAAGAATGTTGTAAAATACTACATCAGAGATGTTAGCCTGCCTTACGTTAGGATACATATCGCTGTAGACTTATATAACATCCCAACCGAGATGTACGGGACAACAGGAACGGGATTCTGTAAAACATTACCAGCGAGGGGCTAGATGGGTTAGGTTAGGTTATGTTACGTTATAGACCTATATAAAGTTCCCACCGAGAAGTATGGGGCGATACGCCAGGAATGTTGTAAAATACAGCAACCGAGATGTTAGCCTGCCTTAGGTTAGGATATATAACGCTGTAGACGTTTATAATGTCCCAACAGAGACGTACGGGACGACAGGAACGGGATTCTGTAAAACATTACCAGCGAGGGGCTAGATGGGTTAGGTTAGGTTATGTTACGTTATAGATGTGTATAATGTTCCCACCGAGAAGTAGAGCCGATACGCCAGGAATGTTGTAAAATACTGCATCCGAGATGTTAGCCTGCCTTACGTTAGGAAATATAACGCTGTAGACGTATATAATGTCCCATCCGAGACGTCCGGGACGACACGAACGGGATTCTGTAAAACATTACCAGCGAGGGGCTAGATGTGTTAGGTTAGGTTATGTTACGTTATAGACCTATATAAAGTTCCCACCGAGAAGTATGGGCCGATACGCCAGGAATGTTGTAAAATACAGCAACCGAGATGTTAGCCTGCCTTAGGTTAGGATATATAACGCTGTAGAAGTTTAAAATGTCCCAACAGAGACGTACGGGACGACAGGAACGGGATTCTGTAAAACATTATCAGCGAGGGGCTAGATGGGTTAGGTTAGGTTATGTTACTTTATAGACATATATAATGTTCCCACCGAGAAGTATGGGCCGATACTCCAAGAATGTTGTGAAATACTACATCCGAGATGTTAGCCTGCCTTACGTTAGGATATATATCGCTGTAGACGTATATAACATCCCAACCGAGATGTACGGGACGACAGGAACGGGATTCTGTAAAATATTACCAGCGAGGTGCTAGATGGGTTAGATTAGGTTATGTTACGTTATAGACGTATATAATGTTCCCACCGAGAAGTAGGGGCCGATACTCCAAGAATGTTGTAAAATACTACATCCGAGATGTTAGCCTGCCTTACGTTAGGATATATATCGCTGTAGACGTATATAACATCCCAACCGAGATGTACGGGACGACACGAACGGGATTCTGTAAAACATTGCCAACGAGGTGCTAGATGGGATAGGTTAGGTTATGTTACGTTACAGACGTATATAATGTTCCCACCGAGAAGTAGGGGCCGATACTCCAAGAATGTTGTAAAATACTACATCCGAGATGTTAGCCTGCCTTACGTTAGGATATATATCGCTGTAGACGTATATAACATCCCAACCGAGATGTACGGGACGACAGGAACGGAATTCTGTAAAACATTACCAGCGAGGGGCTAGATGGGTTAGGTTAGGTTATGTTACTTTATAGACGTATATAATGTTCCCACCGAGAAGTATGGGCCGATACTCCAAGAATGTTGTAAAAGACTACATCCGAGATGTTATCCTGCCTTACGTTAGGAAATATAACGCTATAGACGTATATAATATCCCATCCGAGATGTACGGGACGACACGAACGGGATTCTGTAAAACATTGCCAACGAGGGCCTAGATGTGTTAGGTTAGGTTATGTTACGTTATAGACCTATATAAAGTTCCCACCGAGAAGTATGGGCCGATACGCCAGGAATGTTGTAAAATACAGCAACCGAGATGTTAGCCTGCCTTAGGTTAGGATATATAACGCTGTAGAAGTTTAAAATGTCCCAACAGAGACGTACGGGACGACAGGAACGGGATTCTGTAAAACATTACCAGCGAGGGGCTAGATGGGTTAGGTTAGGTTATGTTACTTTATAGACGTATATAATGTTCCCACCGAGAAGTATGGGCCGATACTCCAAGAATGTTGTGAAATACTACATCCGAGATGTTAGCCTGCCTTACGTTAGGATATATATCGCTGTAGACGTATATAACATCCCAACCGAGATGTACGGGACGACATAAACGGGATTCTGTAAAATATTACCAGCGAGGTGCTAGATGGGTTAGATTAGGTTATGTTACGTTATAGACGTATATAATGTTCCCACCGAGAAGTAGGGGCCGATACTCCAAGAATGTTGTAAAATACTACATCCGAGATGTTAGCCTGCCTTACGTCAGGATATATATCGCTGTAGACGTATATAACATCCCAACCGAGATGTACGGGACGACACGAACGGGATTCTGTAAAACATTGCCAACGAGGTGCTAGATGGGATAGGTTAGGTTATGTTACGTTACAGACGTATATAATGTTCCCACCGAGAAGTAGGGGCCGATACTCCAAGAATGTTGTAAAATACTACATCCGAGATGTTAGCCTGCCTTACGTTAGGATATATATCGCTGTAGACGTATATAACATCCCAACCGAGATGTACGGAACGACAGGAACGGAATTCTGTAAAACATTACCAGCGAGGGGCTAGATGGGTTAGGTTAGGTTATGTTACTTTATAGACGTATATAATGTTCCCACCGAGAAGAATGGGCCGATACTCCAAGAATGTTGTAAAAGACTACATCCGAGATGTTAGCCTGCCTTACGTTAGGAAATATAACGCTATAGACGTATATAATATCCCATCCGAGATGTACGGGACGACACGAACGGGATTCTGTAAAACATTCCCAACGAGGGGCTAGATGGATTAGGTTAGGTTATGTTACTTTATAGACGTATATAATGTTCCCACCGAGAAGTATGGGCCGATACTCCAAGAATGTTGTAAAAGACTACATCCGAGATGTTAGCCTGCCTTACGTTTGGAAATATAACGCTGTAGACGTATATAATGTCCCATCCGAGACGTACGGGACGACACGAACGGGATTCTGTAAAACATTACCAGCGAGGGCCTAGATGTGTTAGGTTAGGTTATGTTACGTTATAGACCTATATAAAGTTCCCACCGAGAAGTATGGGCCGATACGCCAGGAATGTTGTAAAATACAGCAACCGAGATGTTAGCCTGCCTTCGGTTAGGATATATAACGCTGTAGACGTTTATAATGTCCCAACAGAGACGTACGGGACGACAGGAACGGGATTCTGTAAAACATTACCAGCGAGGGGCTAGATGGGTTAGGTTAGGTTATGTTACGTTATAGACGTGTATAATGTTCCCACCGAGAAGTAGAGCCGATACGCCAGGAATGTTGTAAAATACTGCATCCGAGATATTAGCCTGCCTTAGGTTAGGATTTATAACGCTATAGACGTATATGATATCCCAACCGAGATGTACGGGACGACACGAACGGGATTCTGTAAAATATTACCAGCGAGGGGCTAGATGGGTTAGATTAGGTTATGTTACGTTATAGACGTATATAATGTTCCCACCGAGAAGTAGGGGCCGATACTCCAAGAATGTCGTAAAATACTACATCCGACATGTTAGGCTGCCTTACGTTAGGATATATATCGCTGTAGACGTATATAACATCCCAACCGAGATGTACGGGACGACACGAACGGGATTCTGTAAAACATTACCAGCGAGGGGCTAGATGGGTTAGGTTAGGTTATGTTACGTTATAGACCTATATAAAGTTCCCACCGAGAAGTATGGGGCGATACGCCAGGAATGTTGTAAAATACAGCAACCGATATGTTAGCCTGCCTTAGGTTAGGATATATAACGCTGTAGACGTTTATAATGTCCCAACAGAGACTTACGGGACGACAGGAACGGGATTCTGTAAAACATTACCAGCGAGGGGCTAGATGGGTTAGGTTAGGTTATGTTACGTTATAGACGTGTATAATGTTCCCACCGAGAAGTAGAGCCGATACGCCAGGAATGTTGTAAAATACTGCATCCGAGATGTTAGCCTGCCTTAGGTTAGGATTTATAACGCTATAGACGTATATAATATCCCAACCGAGATGTACGGGACGACACGAACGGGATTCTGTAGAATATTACCAGCGAGGGGCTAGATGGGTTAGATTAGGTTATGTTACGTTATAGACGTATATAATGTTCCCACCGAGAAGTAGGGGCCGATACTCCAAGAATGTTGTAAAATACTACATCCGACATGTTAGGCTGCCTTACGTTAGGATATATATCGCTGTAGACGTATATAACATCCCAACCGAGATGTACGGGACGACACGAACGGGATTCTGTAAAACATTGCCAACGAGGGGCTAGATGGGATAGGTTAGGTTATGTTACGTTACAGACGTATATAATGTTCCCACTGAGAAGTAGGGGCCGATACGCCAGGAATGTCGTAAAATACTGCATCCGAGATGTTAGCCTGCCTTAAGTTAACATATATAACGCTGTAGACGGATATAATGCCCCATCCGAGACGTACGGGACGACACGAACGGGACTCTGTAAAACATTACCAGCGAGGGGCTAGATGTGTTAGGTTAGGTTATGCTACGTTATAGACCTATATAATGTTCCCACCGAGAAGTAGGGGCCGATACTCCAAGAATGTTGTAAAATACTACATCCGAGATGTTAGCCTGCCTTACGTTAGGATATATATCGCTGCAGACGTATATAACATCCCAACCGAGATGTACGGGACGACACGAACGGGATTCTGTAAAACATTGCCAACGAGGGGCTAGATGGGATGGGTTAGGTTATGTTACGTTATAGACCTATATAAAGTTCCCACCGAGAAGTATGGGCCGATACTCCAAGAATGTTGTGAAATACTACATCCGAGATGTTAGCCTGCCTTACGTTAGGATATATAACGCTGTAGACGTTTATAATGTCCCAACAGAGACGTACGGGACGACAGGAACGGAATTCTGTAAAACATTACCAGCGAGGGGCTAGATGGGTTAGGTTAGGTTATGTTACTTTATAGACGTATATAATGTTCCCACCGAGAAGTATGGGCCGATACTCCAAGAATGTTGTAAAAGACAACATCCGAGATGTTAGCCTGCCTTACGTTAGGAAATATAACGCTATAGACGTATATAATATCCCATCCGAGATGTACGGGACGACACGAACGGGATTCTGTAAAACATTGCCAACGAGGGGCTAGATGGATTAGGTTAGGTTATGTTACTTTATAGACGTATATAATGTTCCCACCGAGAAGTATGGGCCGATACTCCAAGAATGTTGTAAAAGACTACAACCGAGATGTTAGCCTGCCTTACGTTTGGAAATATAACGCTGTAGACGTATATAATGTCCCATCCGAGACGTACGGGACGACACGAACGGGATTCTGTAAAACATTACCAGCGAGGGCCTAGATGTGTTAGGTTAGGTTATGTTACGTTATAGACCTATATAAAGTTCCCACCGAGAAGTATGGGCCGATACGCCAGGAATGTTGTAAAATACAGCAACCGAGATGTTAGCCTGCCTTCGGTTAGGATATATAACGCTGTAGACGTTTATAATGTCCCAACAGAGACGTACGGGACGACAGGAACGGGATTCTGTAAAACATTACCAGCGAGGGGCTAGATGGGTTAGGTTAGGTTATGTTACGTTATAGACGTGTATAATGTTCCCACCGAGAAGTAGAGCCGATACGCCAGGAATGTTGTAAAATACTGCATCCGAGATATTAGCCTGCCTTAGGTTAGGATTTATAACGCTATAGACGTATATGATATCCCAACCGAGATGTACGGGACGACACGAACGGGATTCTGTAAAATATTACCAGCGAGGGGCTAGATGGGTTAGATTAGGTTATGTTACGTTATAGACGTATATAATGTTCCCACCGAGAAGTAGGGGCCGATACTCCAAGAATGTCGTAAAATACTACATCCGACATGTTAGGCTGCCTTACGTTAGGATATATATCGCTGTAGACGTATATAACATCCCAACCGAGATGTACGGGACGACACGAACGGGATTCTGTAAAACATTGCCAACGAGGGGCTAGATGGGATAGGTTAGGTTATGTTACGTTACGGACGTATATAATGTTCCCACCGAGAAGTAGGGGCCGATACTCCAAGAATGTTGTAAAATACTACATCAGAGATGTTAGCCTGCCTTACGTTAGGATACATATCGCTGTAGACTTATATAACATCCCAACCGAGATGTACGGGACAACAGGAACGGGATTCTGTAAAACATTACCAGCGAGGGGCTAGATGGGTTAGGTTAGGTTATGTTACGTTATAGACCTATATAAAGTTCCCACCGAGAAGTATGGGGCGATACGCCAGGAATGTTGTAAAATACAGCAACCGAGATGTTAGCCTGCCTTAGGTTAGGATATATAACGCTGTAGACGTTTATAATGTCCCAACAGAGACGTACGGGACGACAGGAACGGGATTCTGTAAAACATTACCAGCGAGGGGCTAGATGGGTTAGGTTAGGTTATGTTACGTTATAGATGTGTATAATGTTCCCACCGAGAAGTAGAGCCGATACGCCAGGAATGTTGTAAAATACTGCATCCGAGATGTTAGCCTGCCTTAGGTTAGGATATATAACGCTATAGACGTATATAATATCCCAACCGAGATGTACGGGACGACACGAACGGGATTCTGTAAAATATTACCAGCGAGGGGCTAGATGGGTTAGATTAGGTTATGTTACGTTATAGACGTATATAATATTCCCATCGAGACGTAGGGGCCGATACTCCAAGAATGTTGTAAAATACTACATCCGAGATGTTAGCCTGCCTTACGTTAGGATATATATCGCTGTAGACGTATATAACATCCCAACCGAGATGTACGGGACGACATAAACGGGATTCTGTAAAACATTACAAGCGAGGGGCTAGATGGGTTAGGTTAGGTTATGTTACGTTATAGACGTGTATAATGTTCCCACCGAGAAGTAGAGCCGATACGCCAGGAATGTTGTAAAATACTGCATCCGAGATGTTAGCCTGCCTTAGGTTAGGATATATAACGCTATAGACGTATATAATATCCAAACCGAGATGTACGGGACGACACGAACGGGATTCTGTAAAATATTACCAGCGAGGGGCTAGATGGGTTAGATTAGGTTATGTTACGTTATAGACGTATATAATATTCCCATCGAGACGTAGGGGCCGATACTCCAAGAATGTTGTAAAATACTACATCCGAAATGTTAGCCTGCCTTACGTTAGGATATATATCGCTGTAGACGTATATAACATCCCAACCGAGATGTACGGGACGACATAAACGGGATTCTGTAAAATATTACCAGCGAGGTGCTAGATGGGTTAGATTAGGTTATGTTACGTTATAGACGTATATAATGTTCCCACCGAGAAGTAGGGGCCGATACTCCAAGAATGTTGTAAAATACTACATCCGAGATGTTAGCCTGCCTTACGTTAGGATATATATCGCTGTAGACGTATATAACATCCCAACCGAGATGTACGGGACGACACGAACGGGATTCTGTAAACCATTGCCAACGAGGTGCTAGATGGGATAGGTTAGGTTATGTTACGTTACAGACGTATATAATGTTCCCACCGAGAAGTAGGGGCCGATACTCCAAGAATGTTGTAAAATACTACATCCGAGATGTTAGCCTGCCTTACGCTAGGATATATATCGCTGTAGACGTATATAACATCCCAACCGAGATGTACGGGACGACAGGAACGGAATTCTGTAAAACATTACCAGCGAGGGGCTAGATGGGTTAGGTTAGGTTATGTTACTTTATAGACGTATATAATGTTCCCACCGAGAAGTATGGGCCGATACTCCAAGAATGTTGTAAAAGACTACATCCGAGATGTTAGCCTGCCTTACGTTAGGAAATATAACGCTATAGACGTATATAATATCCCATCCGAGATGTACGGGACGACACGAACGGGATTCTGTAAAACATTGCCAACGAGGGGCTAGATGGGATAGGTTAGGTTATGTTACGTTACAGACGTATATAATGTTCCCACTGAGAAGTAGGGGCCGATACGCCAGGAATGTCGTAAAATACTGCATCCGAGATGTTAGCCTGCCTTAAGTTAAGATATATAACGCTGTAGACGGATATAATGCCCCATCCGAGACGTACGGGACGACACGAACGGGACTCTCTAAAACATTACCAGCGAGGGGCTAGATGTGTTAGGTTAGGTTATGCTACGTTATAGACCTATATAATGTTCCCACCGAGAAGTATGGGCCGATACGGCAGGAATGTTGTAAAATACTGCAACCGAGATGTTAGCCTGCCTTAGGTTAGGATATATAACGCTGTAGAAGTTTATAATGTCCCATCCGAGACGTACGGGACGACAGGAACGGGATTCTGTAAATCATTACCAGCGAGGGGCTAGATGGGTTAGGTTAGGTTGTGATACGTTATAAACGTATATAATGTTCCCACCGAGAAGTAGGGGTCGATATGCCAGGAATGTTGTAAAATACTATATCCGAGAAGTTAGCCTGCCTTAGGTTAGGATATATATCGCTGTAGACGTATATAATATCCCAACCGAGATGTACGGGACGACACGAACGGGATTCTGTAAAACATTGCCAACGAGGGGCTAGATGGGATAGGTTAGGTTATGTTACGTTACAGACGTATATAATGTTCCCACCGAGAAGTAGGGGCCGATACTCCAAGAATGTTGGAAAATACTACATCCGAGATGTTAGCCTGCCTTACGTTAGGATATATATCGCTGTAGACGTTCATAATGTCCCAACCGAGACGTACGGGACGACAGGAACGGGATTCTGTAAAACATTACCAGCCAGGGCCTGGATGGGTTAGATTAGGTTGTGATACGTTATAGACGTATATAATGTTCCCACCGAGATGTAGGGGCCGATATACCAGGAATGTTGTAAAATACTGCATCCGAGATGATAGCATGCCTTAGGTTAGGATATATAACGCTGTAGACGTATATAATGTCCCAACCGAGACGTACGGGACGACACAAACGGGATTCTGTAAAACATTACCAGCGAGGGGCTAGATGTGTTAGGTTAGGTTATATTACGTTACAGACGTATATAATGTTCTCACCGAGAAGTAGGGGCCGATACTCCAAGAATGTTGTAAAATACTACATCCGAGATGTTAGCCTGCCTTACGCTAGGATATATATCGCTGTAGACGTATATAACATCCCAACCGAGATGTACGGGACGACACGAACGGGATTCTGTAAAACATTGCCAACGAGGGGCTAGATGGGATAGGTTAGGTTATGTTACGTTACAGACGTATATAATGTTCCCACTGAGAAGTAGGGGCCGATACGCCAGGAATGTCGTAAAATACTGCATCCGAGATGTTAGCCTGCCTTAAGTTAACATATATAACGCTGTAGACGGATATAATGCCCCATCCGAGACGTACGGGACGACACGAACGGGACTCTGTAAAACATTACCAGCGAGGGGCTAGATGTGTTAGGTTAGGTTATGCTACGTTATAGACCTATATAATGTTCCCACCGAGAAGTAGGGGCCGATACTCCAAGAATGTTGTAAAATACTACATCCGAGATGTTAGCCTGCCTTACGCTAGGATATATATCGCTGTAGACGTATATAACATCCCAACCGAGATGTACGGGACGACAGGAACGGAATTCTGTAAAACATTACCAGCGAGGGGCTAGATGGGTTAGGTTAGGTTATGTTACTTTATAGACGTATATAATGTTCCCACCGAGAAGTATGGGCCGATACTCCAAGAATGTTGTAAAAGACTACATCCGAGATGTTAGCCTGCCTTACGTTAGGAAATATAACGCTATAGACGTATATAATATCCCATCCGAGATGTACGGGACGACACGAACGGGATTCTGTAAAACATTGCCAACGAGGGGCTAGATGGGATAGGTTAGGTTATGTTACGTTACAGACGTATATAATGTTCCCACTGAGAAGTAGGGGCCGATACGCCAGGAATGTCGTAAAATACTGCATCCGAGATGTTAGCCTGCCTTAAGTTAAGATATATAACGCTGTAGACGGATATAATGCCCCATCCGAGACGTACGGGACGACACGAACGGGACTCTGTAAAACATTACCAGCGAGGGGCTAGATGTGTTAGGTTAGGTTATGCTACGTTATAGACCTATATAATGTTCCCACCGAGAAGTATGGGCCGATACGGCAGGAATGTTGTAAAATACTGCAACCGAGATGTTAGCCTGCCTTAGGTTAGGATATATAACGCTGTAGAAGTTTATAATGTCCCATCCGAGACGTACGGGACGACAGGAACGGGATTCTGTAAATCATTACCAGCGAGGGGCTAGATGGGTTAGGTTAGGTTGTGATACGTTATAAACGTATATAATGTTCCCACCGAGAAGTAGGGGTCGATATGCCAGGAATGTTGTAAAATACTATATCCGAGAAGTTAGCCTGCCTTAGGTTAGGATATATATCGCTGTAGACGTATATAATATCCCAACCGAGATGTACGGGACGACACGAACGGGATTCTGTAAAACATTGCCAACGAGGGGCTAGATGGGATAGGTTAGGTTATGTTACGTTACAGACGTATATAATGTTCCCACCGAGAAGTAGGGGCCGATACTCCAAGAATGTTGGAAAATACTACATCCGAGATGTTAGCCTGCCTTACGTTAGGATATATATCGCTGTAGACGTTCATAATGTCCCAACCGAGACGTACGGGACGACAGGAACGGGATTCTGTAAAACATTACCAGCCAGGGCCTGGATGGGTTAGATTAGGTTGTGATACGTTATAGACGTATATAATGTTCCCACCGAGATGTAGGGGCCGATATACCAGAAATGTTGTAAAATACTGCATCCGAGATGATAGCATGCCTTAGGTTAGGATATATAACGCTGTAGACGTATATAATGTCCCAACCGAGACGTACGGGACGACACAAACGGGATTCTGTAAAACATTACCAGCGAGGGGCTAGATGTGTTAGGTTAGGTTATATTACGTTACAGACGTATATAATGTTCTCACCGAGAAGTAGGGGCCGATACTCCAAGAATGTTGTAAAATACTACATCCGAGATGTTAGCCTGCCTTACGCTAGGATATATATCGCTGTAGACGTATATAACATCCCAACCGAGATGTACGGGACGACACGAACGGGATTCTGTAAAACATTGCCAACGAGGGGCTAGATGGGATAGGTTAGGTTATGTTACGTTACAGACGTATATAATGTTCCCACTGAGAAGTAGGGGCCGATACGCCAGGAATGTCGTAAAATACTGCATCCGAGATGTTAGCCTGCCTTAAGTTAACATATATAACGCTGTAGACGGATATAATGCCCCATCCGAGACGTACGGGACGACACGAACGGGACTCTGTAAAACATTACCAGCGAGGGGCTAGATGTGTTAGGTTAGGTTATGCTACGTTATAGACCTATATAATGTTCCCACCGAGAAGTAGGGGCCGATACTCCAAGAATGTTGTAAAATACTACATCCGAGATGTTAGCCTGCCTTACGTTAGGATATATATCGCTGTAGACGTATATAACATCCCAACCGAGATGTACGGGACGACACGAACGGGATTCTGTAAAACATTGCCAACGAGGGGCTAGATGGGATGGGTTAAGTTATGTTACGTTACAGACGTATATAATGTTCCCACCGAGAAGTATGGGCCGATACTCCAAGAATGTTGTGAAATACTACATCCGAGATGTTAGCCTGCCTTACGTTAGGATATATATCGCTGTAGACGTATATAACATCCCAACCGAGATGTACGGGACGACAGGAAAGGGATTCTGTAAAACATTACAAGCGAGGGGCTAGATGGGTTAGGTTAGGTTATGTTACGTTATAGACGTGTATAATGTTCCCACCGAGAAGTAGAGCCGATACGCCAGGAATGTTGTAAAATACTGCATCCGAGATGTTAGCCTGCCTTAGGTTAGGATATATAACGCTATAGACGTATATAATATCCCAACCGAGATGTACGGGACGACACGAACGGGATTCTGTAAAATATTACCAGCGAGGGGCTAGATGGGTTAGATTAGGTTATGTTACGTTATAGACGTATATAATATTCCCATCGAGACGTAGGGGCCGATACTCCAAGAATGTTGTAAAATACTACATCCGAGATGTTAGCCTGCCTTACGTTAGGATATATATCGCTGTAGACGTTTATAATGTCCCAACCGAGATGTGCGGGACGACATAAACGGGATTCTGTAAAATATTACCAGCGAGGTGCTAGATGGGTTAGATTAGGTTATGTTACGTTATAGACGTATATAATGTTCCCACCGAGAAGTAGGGGCCGATACTCCAAGAATGTTGTAAAATACTACATCCGACATGTTAGGCTGCCTTACGTTAGGATATATATCGCTGTAGACGTATATAACATCCCAACCGAGATGTACGGGACGACACGAACGGGATTCTGTAAAACATTGCCAACGAGGGGCTAGATGGGATAGGTTAGGTTATGTTACGTTACAGACGTATATAATGTTCCCACTGAGAAGTAGGGGCCGATACGCCAGGAATGTCGTAAAATACTGCATCCGAGATGTTAGCCTGCCTTAAGTTAACATATATAACGCTGTAGACGGATATAATGCCCCATCCGAGACGTACGGGACGACAGGAACGGGACTCTGTAAAACATTACCAGCGAGGGGCTAGATGTGTTAGGTTAGGTTATGCTACGTTATAGACCTATATAATGTTCCCACCGAGAAGTAGGGGCCGATACTCCAAGAATGTTGTAAAATACTACATCCGAGATGTTAGCCTGCCTTACGTTAGGATATATATCGCTGTAGACGTATATAACATCCCAACCGAGATGTACGGGACGACACGAACGGGATTCTGTAAAACATTGCCAACGAGGGGCTAGATGGGATGGGTTAGGTTATGTTACGTTACAGACGTATATAATGTTCCCACCGAGAAGTATGGGCCGATACTCCAAGAATGTTGTGAAATACTACATCCGAGATGTTAGCCTGCCTTACGTTAGGATATATATCGCTGTAGACGTATATAACATCCCAACCGAGATGTACGGGACGACAGGAACGGGATTCTGTAAAACATTACAAGCGAGGGGCTAGATGGGTTAGGTTAGGTTATGTTACGTTATAGACGTGTATAATGTTCCCACAGAGAAGTAGAGCCGATACGCCTGGAATGTTGTAAAATACTGCATCCGAGATGTTAGCCTGCCTTAGGTTAGGATATATAACGCTATAGACGTATATAATATCCCAACCGAGATGTACGGGACGACACGAACGGGATTCTGTAAAATATTACCAGCGAGGGGCTAGATGGGTTAGATTAGGTTATGTTACGTTATAGACGTATATAATATTCCCATCGAGACGTAGGGGCCGATACTCCAAGAATGTTGTAAAATACTACATCCGAGATGTTAGCCTGCCTTACGTTAGGATATATATCGCTGTAGACGTATATAACATCCCAACCGAGATGTACGGGACGACATAAACGGGATTCTGTAAAATATTACCAGCGAGGTGCTAGATGGGTTAGATTAGGTTATGTTACGTTATAGACGTATATAATGTTCCCACCGAGAAGTAGGGGCCGATACTCCAAGAATGTTGTAAAATACTACATCCGAGATGTTAGCCTGCCTTACGTTAGGATATATATCGCTGTAGACGTATATAACATCCCAACCGAGATGTACGGGACGACACGAACGGGATTCTGTAAAACATTGCCAACGAGGTGCTAGATGGGATAGGTTAGGTTATGTTACGTTACAGACGTATATAATGTTCCCACCGAGAAGTAGGGGCCGATACTCCAAGAATGTTGTAAAATACTACATCCGAGATGTTAGCCTGCCTTACGCTAGGATATATATCGCTGTAGACGTATATAACATCCCAACCGAGATGTACGGGACGACAGGAACGGAATTCTGTAAAACATTACCAGCGAGGGGCTAGATGGGTTAGGTTAGGTTATGTTACTTTATAGACGTATATAATGTTCCCACCGAGAAGTATGGGCCGATACTCCAAGAATGTTGTAAAAGACTACATCCGAGATGTTAGCCTGCCTTACGTTAGGAAATATAACGCTATAGACGTATATAATATCCCATCCGAGATGTACGGGACGACACGAACGGGATTCTGTAAAACATTGCCAACGAGGGGCTAGATGGGATAGGTTAGGTTATGTTACGTTACAGACGTATATAATGTTCCCACTGAGAAGTAGGGGCCGATACGCCAGGATTGTCGTAAAATACTGCATCCGAGATGTTAGCCTGCCTTAAGTTAAGATATATAACGCTGTAGACGGATATAATGCCCCATCCGAGACGTACGGGACGACACGAACGGGACTCTGTAAAACATTACCAGCGAGGGGCTAGATGTGTTAGGTTAGGTTATGCTACGTTATAGACCTATATAATGTTCCCACCGAGAAGTATGGGCCGATACGGCAGGAATGTTGTAAAATACTGCAACCGAGATGTTAGCCTGCCTTAGGTTAGGATATATAACGCTGTAGAAGTTTATAATGTCCCATCCGAGACGTACGGGACGACAGGAACGGGATTCTGTAAATCATTACCAGCGAGGGGCTAGATGGGTTAGGTTAGGTTGTGATACGTTATAAACGTATATAATGTTCCCACCGAGAAGTAGGGGCCGATATGCCAGGAATGTTGTAAAATACTATATCCGAGAAGTTAGCCTGCCTTAGGTTAGGATATATATCGCTGTAGACGTATATAATATCCCAACCGAGATGTACGGGACGACACGAACGGGATTCTGTAAAACATTGCCAACGAGGGGCTAGATGGGATAGGTTAGGTTATGTTACGTTACAGACGTATATAATGTTCCCACCGAGAAGTAGGGGCCGATACTCCAAGAATGTTGGAAAATACTACATCCGAGATGTTAGCCTGCCTTACGTTAGGATATATATCGCTGTAGACGTTCATAATGTCCCAACCGAGACGTACGGGACGACAGGAACGGGATTCTGTAAAACATTACCAGCCAGGGCCTGGATGGGTTAGATTAGGTTGTGATACGTTATAGACGTATATAATGTTCCCACCGAGATGTAGGGGCCGATATACCAGGAATGTTGTAAAATACTGCATCCGAGATGATCGCATGCCTTAGGTTAGGATATATAACGCTGTAGACGTATATAATGTCCCAACCGAGACGTACGGGACGACACAAACGGGATTCTGTAAAACATTACCAGCGAGGGGCTAGATGTGTTAGGTTAGGTTATATTACGTTACAGACGTATATAATGTTCTCACCGAGAAGTAGGGGCCGATACTCCAAGAATGTTGTAAAATACTACATCCGAGATGTTAGCCTGCCTTACGCTAGGATATATATCGCTGTAGACGTATATAACATCCCAACCGAGATGTACGGGACGACACGAACGGGATTCTGTAAAACATTGCCAACGAGGGGCTAGATGGGATAGGTTAGGTTATGTTACGTTACAGACGTATATAATGTTCCCACTGAGAAGTAGGGGCCGATACGCCAGGAATGTCGTAAAATACTGCATCCGAGATGTTAGCCTGCCTTAAGTTAACATATATAACGCTGTAGACGGATATAATGCCCCATCCGAGACGTACGGGACGACACGAACGGGACTCTGTAAAACATTACCAGCGAGGGGCTAGATGTGTTAGGTTAGGTTATGGTACGTTATAGACCTATATAATGTTCCCACCGAGAAGTAGGGGCCGATACTCCAAGAATGTTGTAAAATACTACATCCGAGATGTTAGCCTGCCTTACGTTAGGATATATATCGCTGTAGACGTATATAACATCCCAACCGAGATGTACGGGACGACACGAACGGGATTCTGTAAAACATTGCCAACGAGGGGCTAGATGGGATGGGTTAAGTTATGTTACGTTACAGACGTATATAATGTTCCCACCGAGAAGTATGGGCCGATACTCCAAGAATGTTGTGAAATACTACATCCGAGATGTTAGCCTGCCTTACGTTAGGATATATATCGCTGTAGACGTATATAACATCCCAACCGAGATGTACGGGACGACAGGAAAGGGATTCTGTAAAACATTACAAGCGAGGGGCTAGATGGGTTAGGTTAGGTTATGTTACGTTATAGACGTGTATAATGTTCCCACCGAGAAGTAGAGCCGATACGCCAGGAATGTTGTAAAATACTGCATCCGAGATGTTAGCCTGCCTTAGGTTAGGATATATAACGCTATAGACGTATATAATATCCCAACCGAGATGTACGGGACGACACGAACGGGATTCTGTAAAATATTACCAGCGAGGGGCTAGATGGGTTAGATTAGGTTATGTTACGTTATAGACGTATATAATATTCCCATCGAGACGTAGGGGCCGATACTCCAAGAATGTTGTAAAATACTACATCCGAGATGTTAGCCTGCCTTACGTTAGGATATATATCGCTGTAGACGTATATAACATCCCAACCGAGATGTACGGGACGACATAAACGGGATTCTGTAAAATATTACCAGCGAGGTGCTAGATGGGTTAGATTAGGTTATGTTACGTTATAGACGTATATAATGTTCCCACCGAGAAGTAGGGGCCGATACTCCAAGAATGTTGTAAAATACTACATCCGAGATGTTAGCCTGCCTTACGTTAGGATATATATCGCTGTAGACGTATATAACATCCCAACCGAGATGTACGGGACGACACGAACGGGATTCTGTAAAACATTGCCAACGAGGTGCTAGATGGGATAGGTTAGGTTATGTTACGTTACAGACGTATATAATGTTCCCACCGAGAAGTAGGGGCCGATACTCCAAGAATGTTGTAAAATACTACATCCGAGATGTTAGCCTGCCTTACGCTAGGATATATATCGCTGTAGACGTATATAACATCCCAACCGAGATGTACGGGACGACAGGAACGGAATTCTGTAAAACATTACCAGCGAGGGGCTAGATGGGTTAGGTTAGGTTATGTTACTTTATAGACGTATATAATGTTCCCACCGAGAAGTATGGGCCGATACTCCAAGAATGTTGTAAAAGACTACATCCGAGATGTTAGCCTGCCTTACGTTAGGAAATATAACGCTATAGACGTATATAATATCCCATCCGAGATGTACGGGACGACACGAACGGGATTCTGTAAAACATTGCCAACGAGGGGCTAGATGGGATAGGTTAGGTTATGTTACGTTACAGACGTATATAATGTTCCCACTGAGAAGTAGGGGCCGATACGCCAGGATTGTCGTAAAATACTGCATCCGAGATGTTAGCCTGCCTTAAGTTAAGATATATAACGCTGTAGACGGATATAATGCCCCATCCGAGACGTACGGGACGACACGAACGGGACTCTGTAAAACATTACCAGCGAGGGGCTAGATGTGTTAGGTTAGGTTATGCTACGTTATAGACCTATATAATGTTCCCACCGAGAAGTATGGGCCGATACGGCAGGAATGTTGTAAAATACTGCAACCGAGATGTTAGCCTGCCTTAGGTTAGGATATATAACGCTGTAGAAGTTTATAATGTCCCATCCGAGACGTACGGGACGACAGGAACGGGATTCTGTAAATCATTACCAGCGAGGGGCTAGATGGGTTAGGTTAGGTTGTGATACGTTATAAACGTATATAATGTTCCCACCGAGAAGTAGGGGCCGATATGCCAGGAATGTTGTAAAATACTATATCCGAGAAGTTAGCCTGCCTTAGGTTAGGATATATATCGCTGTAGACGTATATAATATCCCAACCGAGATGTACGGGACGACACGAACGGGATTCTGTAAAACATTGCCAACGAGGGGCTAGATGGGATAGGTTAGGTTATGTTACGTTACAGACGTATATAATGTTCCCACCGAGAAGTAGGGGCCGATACTCCAAGAATGTTGGAAAATACTACATCCGAGATGTTAGCCTGCCTTACGTTAGGATATATATCGCTGTAGACGTTCATAATGTCCCAACCGAGACGTACGGGACGACAGGAACGGGATTCTGTAAAACATTACCAGCCAGGGCCTGGATGGGTTAGATTAGGTTGTGATACGTTATAGACGTATATAATGTTCCCACCGAGATGTAGGGGCCGATATACCAGGAATGTTGTAAAATACTGCATCCGAGATGATCGCATGCCTTAGGTTAGGATATATAACGCTGTAGACGTATATAATGTCCCAACCGAGACGTACGGGACGACACAAACGGGATTCTGTAAAACATTACCAGCGAGGGGCTAGATGTGTTAGGTTAGGTTATATTACGTTACAGACGTATATAATGTTCTCACCGAGAAGTAGGGGCCGATACTCCAAGAATGTTGTAAAATACTACATCCGAGATGTTAGCCTGCCTTACGCTAGGATATATATCGCTGTAGACGTATATAACATCCCAACCGAGATGTACGGGACGACACGAACGGGATTCTGTAAAACATTGCCAACGAGGGGCTAGATGGGATAGGTTAGGTTATGTTACGTTACAGACGTATATAATGTTCCCACTGAGAAGTAGGGGCCGATACGCCAGGAATGTCGTAAAATACTGCATCCGAGATGTTAGCCTGCCTTAAGTTAACATATATAACGCTGTAGACGGATATAATGCCCCATCCGAGACGTACGGGACGACACGAACGGGACTCTGTAAAACATTACCAGCGAGGGGCTAGATGTGTTAGGTTAGGTTATGGTACGTTATAGACCTATATAATGTTCCCACCGAGAAGTAGGGGCCGATACTCCAAGAATGTTGTAAAATACTACATCCGAGATGTTAGCCTGCCTTACGTTAGGATATATATCGCTGTAGACGTATATAACATCCCAACCGAGATGTACGGGACGACACGAACGGGATTCTGTAAAACATTGCCAACGAGGGGCTAGATGGGATGGGTTAAGTTATGTTACGTTACAGACGTATATAATGTTCCCACCGAGAAGTATGGGCCGATACTCCAAGAATGTTGTGAAATACTACATCCGAGATGTTAGCCTGCCTTACGTTAGGATATATATCGCTGTAGACGTATATAACATCCCAACCGAGATGTACGGGACGACAGGAAAGGGATTCTGTAAAACATTACAAGCGAGGGGCTAGATGGGTTAGGTTAGGTTATGTTACGTTATAGACGTGTATAATGTTCCCACCGAGAAGTAGAGCCGATACGCCAGGAATGTTGTAAAATACTGCATCCGAGATGTTAGCCTGCCTTAGGTTAGGATATATAACGCTATAGACGTATATAATATCCCAACCGAGATGTACGGGACGACACGAACGGGATTCTGTAAAATATTACCAGCGAGGGGCTAGATGGGTTAGATTAGGTTATGTTACGTTATAGACGTATATAATATTCCCATCGAGACGTAGGGGCCGATACTCCAAGAATGTTGTAAAATACTACATCCGAGATGTTAGCCTGCCTTACGTTAGGATATATATCGCTGTAGACGTTTATAATGTCCCAACCGAGATGTGCGGGACGACATAAACGGGATTCTGTAAAATATTACCAGCGAGGTGCTAGATGGGTTAGATTAGGTTATGTTACGTTATAGACGTATATAATGTTCCCACCGAGAAGTAGGGGCCGATACTCCAAGAATGTTGTAAAATACTACATCCGACATGTTAGGCTGCCTTACGTTAGGATATATATCGCTGTAGACGTATATAACATCCCAACCGAGATGTACGGGACGACACGAACGGGATTCTGTAAAACATTGCCAACGAGGGGCTAGATGGGATAGGTTAGGTTATGTTACGTTACAGACGTATATAATGTTCCCACTGAGAAGTAGGGGCCGATACGCCAGGAATGTCGTAAAATACTGCATCCGAGATGTTAGCCTGCCTTAAGTTAACATATATAACGCTGTAGACGGATATAATGCCCCATCCGAGACGTACGGGACGACACGAACGGGACTCTGTAAAACATTACCAGCGAGGGGCTAGATGTGTTAGGTTAGGTTATGCTACGTTATAGACCTATATAATGTTCCCACCGAGAAGTAGGGGCCGATACTCCAAGAATGTTGTAAAATACTACATCCGAGATGTTAGCCTGCCTTACGTTAGGATATATATCGCTGTAGACGTATATAACATCCCAACCGAGATGTACGGGACGACACGAACGGGATTCTGTAAAACATTGCCAACGAGGGGCTAGATGGGATGGGTTAGGTTATGTTACGTTACAGACGTATATAATGTTCCCACCGAGAAGTATGGGCCGATACTCCAAGAATGTTGTGAAATACTACATCCGAGATGTTAGCCTGCCTTACGTTAGGATATATATCGCTGCAGACGTATATAACATCCCAACCGAGATGTACGGGACGACAGGAACGGGATTCTGTAAAACATTACAAGCGAGGGGCTAGATGGGTTAGGTTAGGTTATGTTACGTTATAGACGTGTATAATGTTCCCACCGAGAAGTAGAGCCGATACGCCTGGAATGTTGTAAAATACTGCATCCGAGATGTTAGCCTGCCTTAGGTTAGGATATATAACGCTATAGACGTATATAATATCCCAACCGAGATGTACGGGACGACACGAACGGGATTCTGTAAAATATTACCAGCGAGGGGCTAGATGGGTTAGATTAGGTTATGTTACGTTATAGACGTATATAATATTCCCATCGAGACGTAGGGGCCGATACTCCAAGAATGTTGTAAAATACTACATCCGAGATGTTAGCCTTCCTTACGTTAGGATATATATCGCTGTAGACGTATATAACATCCCAACCGAGATGTACGGGACGACATAAACGGGATTCTGTAAAATATTACCAGCGAGTTGCTAGATGGGTTAGATTAGGTTATGTTACGTTATAGACGTATATAATGTTCCCACCGAGAAGTAGGGGCCGATACTCCAAGAATGTTGTAAAATACTACATCCGAGATGTTAGCCTGCCTTACGTTAGGATATATATCGCTGTAGACGTATATAACATCCCAACCGAGATGTACGGGACGACACGAACGGGATTCTGTAAAACATTGCCAACGAGGTGCTAGATGGGATAGGTTAGGTTATGTTACGTTACAGACGTATATAATGTTCCCACCGAGAAGTAGGGGCCGATACTCCAAGAATGTTGTAAAATACTACATCCGAGATGTTAGCCTGCCTTACGTTAGGATATATATCGCTGTAGACGTATATAACATCCCAACCGAGATGTACGGGACGACATAAACGGGATTCTGTAAAATATTACCAGCGAGGTGCTAGATGGGTTAGATTAGGTTATGTTACGTTATAGACGTATATAATGTTCCCACCGAGAAGTAGGGGCCGATACTCCAAGAATGTTGTAAAATACTACATCCGAGATGTTAGCCTGCCTTACGTTAGGATGTATATCGCTGTAGACGTATATAACATCCCAACCGAGATGTACCGGACGACACGAACGGGATTCTGTAAACCATTGCCAACGAGGTGCTAGATGGGATAGGTTAGGTTATGTTACGTTACAGACGTATATAATGTTCCCACCGAGAAGTAGGGGCCGATACTCCAAGAATGTTGTAAAATACTACATCCGAGATGTTAGCCTGCCTTACGCTAGGATATATATCGCTGTAGACGTATATAACATCCCAACCGAGATGTACGGGACGACAGGAACGGAATTCTGTAAAACATTACCAGCGAGGGGCTAGATGGGTTAGGTTAGGTTATGTTACTTTATAGACGTATATAATGTTCCCACCGAGAAGTATGGGCCGATACTCCAAGAATGTTGTAAAAGACTACATCCGAGATGTTAGCCTGCCTTACGTTAGGAAATATAACGCTATAGACGTATATAATATCCCATCCGAGATGTACGGGACGACACGAACGGGATTCTGTAAAACATTGCCAACGAGGGGCTAGATGGGATAGGTTAGGTTATGTTACGTTACAGACGTATATAATGTTCCCACTGAGAAGTAGGGGCCGATACGCCAGGAATGTCGTAAAATACTGCATCCGAGATGTTAGCCTGCCTTAAGTTAAGATATATAACGCTGTAGACGGATATAATGCCCCATCCGAGACGTACGGGACGACACGAACGGGACTCTGTAAAACATTACCAGCGAGGGGCTAGATGTGTTAGGTTAGGTTATGCTACGTTATAGACCTATATAATGTTCCCACCGAGAAGTATGGGCCGATACGGCAGGAATGTTGTAAAATACTGCAACCGAGATGTTAGCCTGCCTTAGGTTAGGATATATAACGCTGTAGAAGTTTATAATGTCCCATCCGAGACGTACGGGACGACAGGAACGGGATTCTGTAAATCATTACCAGCGAGGGGCTAGATGGGTTAGGTTAGGTTGTGATACGTTATAAACGTATATAATGTTCCCACCGAGAAGTAGGGGCCGATATGCCAGGAATGTTGTAAAATACTATATCCGAGAAGTTAGCCTGCCTTAGGTTAGGATATATATCGCTGTAGACGTATATAATATCCCAACCGAGATGTACGGGACGACACGAACGGGATTCTGTAAAACATTGCCAACGAGGGGCTAGATGGGATAGGTTAGGTTATGTTACGTTACAGACGTATATAATGTTCCCACCGAGAAGTAGGGGCCGATACTCCAAGAATGTTGGAAAATACTACATCCGAGATGTTAGCCTGCCTTACGTTAGGATATATATCGCTGTAGACGTTCATAATGTCCCAACCGAGACGTACGGGACGACAGGAACGGGATTCTGTAAAACATTACCAGCCAGGGCCTGGATGGGTTAGATTAGGTTGTGATACGTTATAGACGTATATAATGTTCCCACCGAGATGTAGGGGCCGATATACCAGGAATGTTGTAAAATACTGCATCCGAGATGATAGCATGCCTTAGGTTAGGATATATAACGCTGTAGACGTATATAATGTCCCAACCGAGACGTACGGGACGACACAAACGGGATTCTGTAAAACATTACCAGCGAGGGGCTAGATGTGTTAGGTTAGGTTATATTACGTTACAGACGTATATAATGTTCTCACCGAGAAGTAGGGGCCGATACTCCAAGAATGTTGTAAAATACTACATCCGAGATGTTAGCCTGCCTTACGCTAGGATATATATCGCTGTAGACGTATATAACATCCCAACCGAGATGTACGGGACGACACGAACGGGATTCTGTAAAACATTGCCAACGAGGGGCTAGATGGGATAGGTTAGGTTATGTTACGTTACAGACGTATATAATGTTCCCACTGAGAAGTAGGGGCCGATACGCCAGGAATGTCGTAAAATACTGCATCCCAGATGTTAGCCTGCCTTAAGTTAACATATATAACGCTGTAGACGGATATAATGCCCCATCCGAGACGTACGGGACGACACGAACGGGACTCTGTAAAACATTACCAGCGAGGGGCTAGATGTGTTAGGTTAGGTTATGCTACGTTATAGACCTATATAATGTTCCCACCGAGAAGTAGGGGCCGATACTCCAAGAATGTTGTAAAATACTACATCCGAGATGATAGCCTGCCTTACGTTAGGATATATATCGCTGTAGACGTATATAACATCCCAACCGAGATGTACGGGACGACACGAACGGGATTCTGTAAAACATTGCCAACGAGGGGCTAGATGGGATGGGTTAAGTTATGTTACGTTACAGACGTATATAATGTTCCCACCGAGAAGTATGGGCCGATACTCCAAGAATGTTGTGAAATACTACATCCGAGATGTTAGCCTGCCTTACGTTAGGATATATATCGCTGTAGACGTATATAACATCCCAACCGAGATGTACGGGACGACAGGAAAGGGATTCTGTAAAACATTACAAGCGAGGGGCTAGATGGGTTAGGTTAGGTTATGTTACGTTATAGACGTATATAATATTCCCATCGAGACGTAGGGGCCGATACTCCAAGAATGTTGTAAAATACTACATCCGAGATGTTAGCCTGCCTTACGTTAGGATATATATCGCTGTAGACGTATATAACATCCCAACCGAGATGTACGGGACGACATAAACGGGATTCTGTAAAATATTACCAGCGAGGTGCTAGATGGGTTAGATTAGGTTATGTTACGTTATAGACGTATATAATGTTCCCACCGAGAAGTAGGGGCCGATACTCCAAGAATGTTGTAAAATACTACATCCGAGATGTTAGCCTGCCTTACGTTAGGATATATATCGCTGTAGACGTATATAACATCCCAACCGAGATGTACGGGACGACACGAACGGGATTCTGTAAAACATTGCCAACGAGGTGCTAGATGGGATAGGTTAGGTTATGTTACGTTACAGACGTATATAATGTTCCCACCGAGAAGTAGGGGCCGATACTCCAAGAATGTTGTAAAATACTACATCCGAGATGTTAGCCTGCCTTACGTTAGGATATATATCGCTGTAGACGTATATAACATCCCAACCGAGATGTACGGGACGACATAAACGGGATTCTGTAAAATATTACCAGCGAGGTGCTAGATGGCTTAGATTAGGTTATGTTACGTTATAGACGTATATAATGTTCCCACCGAGAAGTAGGGGCCGATACTCCAAGAATGTTGTAAAATACTACATCCGAGATGTTAGCCTGCCTTACGTTAGGATATATATCGCTGTAGACGTATATAACATCCCAACCGAGATGTACGGGACGACACGAACGGGATTCTGTAAACCATTGCCAACGAGGTGCTAGATGGGATAGGTTAGGTTATGTTACGTTACAGACGTATATAATGTTCCCACCGAGAAGTAGGGGCCGATACTCCAAGAATGTTGTAAAATACTACATCCGAGATGTTAGCCTGCCTTACGCTAGGATATATATCGCTGTAGACGTATATAACATCCCAACCGAGATGTACGGGACGACAGGAACGGAATTCTGTAAAACATTACCAGCGAGGGGCTAGATGGGTTAGGTTAGGTTATGTTACTTTATAGACGTATATAATGTTCCCACCGAGAAGTATGGGCCGATACTCCAAGAATGTTGTAAAAGACTACATCCGAGATGT
Source organism: Xylocopa violacea (assembly GCA_963969225.1). Classification (NCBI taxonomy): domain Eukaryota; kingdom Metazoa; phylum Arthropoda; class Insecta; order Hymenoptera; family Apidae; genus Xylocopa; species Xylocopa violacea. The sequence continues at coordinate 1,323,764 of CAXAJV010000807.1, forward strand.
TAGCCTGCCTTACGTTAGGAAATATAACGCTATAGACGTATATAATATCCCATCCGAGATGTACGGGACGACACGAACGGGATTCTGTAAAACATTGCCAACGAGGGGCTAGATGGGATAGGTTAGGTTATGTTACGTTACAGACGTATATAATGTTCCCACTGAGAAGTAGGGGCCGATACGCCAGGAATGTCGTAAAATACTGCATCCGAGATGTTAGCCTGCCTTAAGTTAAGATATATAACGCTGTAGACGGATATAATGCCCCATCCGAAACGTACGGGACGACACGAACGGGACTCTGTAAAACATTACCAGCGAGGGGCTAGATGTGTTTGGTTAGGTTATGCTACGTTATAGACCTATATAATGTTCCCACCGAGAAGTATGGGCCGATACGGCAGGAATGTTGTAAAATACTGCAACCGAGATGTTAGCCTGCCTTAGGTTAGGATATATAACGCTGTAGAAGTTTATAATGTCCCATCCGAGACGTACGGGACGACAGGAACGGGATTCTGTAAATCATTACCAGCGAGGGGCTAGATGGGTTAGGTTAGGTTGTGATACGTTATAAACGTATATAATGTTCCCACCGAGAAGTAGGGGCCAATATGCCAGGAATGTTGTAAAATACTATATCCGAGAAGTTAGCCTGCCTTAGGTTAGGATATATATCGCTGTAGACGTATATAATATCCCAACCGAGATGTACGGGACGACACGAACGGGATTCTGTAAAACATTGCCAACGAGGGGCTAGATGGGATAGGTTAGGTTATGTTACGTTACAGACGTATATAATGTTCCCACCGAGAAGTAGGGGCCGATACTCCAAGAATGTTGGAAAATACTACATCCGAGATGTTAGCCTGCCTTACGTTAGGATATATATCGCTGTAGACGTTCATAATGTCCCAACCGAGACGTACGGGACGACAGGAACGGGATTCTGTAAAACATTACCAGCCAGGGCCTGGATGGGTTAGATTAGGTTGTGATACGTTATAGACGTATATAATGTTCCCACCGAGATGTAGGGGCCGATATACCAGGAATGTTGTAAAATACTGCATCCGAGATGATAGCATGCCTTAGGTTAGGATATATAACGCTGTAGACGTATATAATGTCCCAACCGAGACGTACGGGACGACACAAACGGGATTCAGTAAAACATTACCAGCGAGGGGCTAGATGTGTTAGGTTAGGTTATATTACGTTACAGACGTATATAATGTTCTCACCGAGAAGTAGGGGCCGATACTCCAAGAATGTTGTAAAATACTACATCCGAGATGTTAGCCTGCCTTACGCTAGGATATATATCGCTGTAGACGTATATAACATCCCAACCGAGATGTACGGGACGACACGAACGGGATTCTGTAAAACATTGCCAACGAGGGGCTAGATGGGATAGGTTAGGTCATGTTACGTTACAGACGTATATAATGTTCCCACTGAGAAGTAGGGGCCGATACGCCAGGAATGTCGTAAAATACTGCATCCGAGATGTTAGCCTGCCTTAAGTTAACATATATAACGCTGTAGACGGATATAATGCCCCATCCGAGACGTACGGGACGACACGAACGGGACTCTGTAAAACATTACCAGCGAGGGGCTAGATGTGTTAGGTTAGGTTATGCTACGTTATAGACCTATATAATGTTCCCACCGAGAAGTAGGGGCCGATACTCCAAGAATGTTGTAAAATACTACATCCGAGATGTTAGCCTGCCTTACGTTAGGATATATATCGCTGTAGACGTATATAACATCCCAACCGAGATGTACGGGACGACACGAACGGGATTCTGTAAAACATTGCCAACGAGGGGCTAGATGGGATGGGTTAAGTTATGTTACGCTACAGACGTATATAATGTTCCCACCGAGAAGTATGGGCCGATACTCCAAGAATGTTGTGAAATACTACATCCGAGATGTTAGCCTGCCTTACGCTAGGATATATATCGCTGTAGACGTATATAACATCCCAACCGAGATGTACGGGACGACAGGAACGGAATTCTGTAAAACATTACCAGCGAGGGGCTAGATGGGTTAGGTTAGGTTATGTTACTTTATAGACGTATATAATGTTCCCACCGAGAAGTATGGGCCGATACTCCAAGAATGTTGTAAAAGACTACATCCGAGATGTTAGCCTGCCTTACGTTAGGAAATATAACGCTATAGACGTATATAATATCCCATCCGAGATGTACGGGACGACACGAACGGGATTCTGTAAAACATTGCCAACGAGGGGCTAGATGGGATAGGTTAGGTTATGTTACGTTACAGACGTATATAATGTTCCCACTGAGAAGTAGGGGCCGATACGCCAGGAATGTCGTAAAATACTGCATCCGAGATGTTAGCCTGCCTTAAGTTAACATATATAACGCTGTAGACGGATATAACGCCCCATCCGAGACGTACGGGACGACACGAACGGGACTCTGTAAAACATTACCAGCGAGGGGCTAGATGTGTTAGGTTAGGTTATGCTACGTTATAGACCTATATAATGTTCCCACCGAGAAGTAGGGGCCGATACTCCAAGAATGTTGTAAAATACTACATCCGAGATGTTAGCCTGCCTTACGTTAGGATATATATCGCTGTAGACGTATATAACATCCCAACCGAGATGTACGGGACGACACGAACGGGATTCTGTAAAACATTGCCAACGAGGGGCTAGATGGGATGGGTTAAGTTATGTTACGTTACAGACGTATATAATGTTCCCACCGAGAAGTATGGGCCGATACTCCAAGAATGTTGTGAAATACTACATCCGAGATGTTAGCCTGCCTTACGTTAGGATATATATCGCTGTAGACGTATATAACATCCCAACCGAGAAGTACGGGACGACAGGAAAGGGATTCTGTAAAACATTACAAGCGAGGGGCTAGATGGGTTAGGTTAGGTTATGTTACGTTATAGACGTGTATAATGTTCCCACCGAGAAGTAGAGCCGATACGCCAGGAATGTTGTAAAATACTGCATCCGAGATGTTAGCCTGCCTTAGGTTAGGATATATAACGCTATAGACGTATATAATATCCCAACCGAGATGTACGGGACGACACGAACGGGATTCTGTAAAATATTACCAGCGAGGTGCTAGATGGGTTAGATTAGGTTATGTTACGTTATAGACGTATATAATGTTCCCACCGAGAAGTAGGGGCCGATACTCCAAGAATGTTGTAAAATACTACATCCGAGATGTTAGCCTGCCTTACGTTAGGATATATATCGCTGTAGACGTATATAACATCCCAACCGAGATGTACGGGACGACACGAACGGGATTCTGTAAACCATTGCCAACGAGGTGCTAGATGGGATAGGTTAGGTTATGTTACGTTACAGACGTATATAATGTTCCCACCGAGAAGTAGGGGCCGATACTCCAAGAATGTTGTAAAATACTACATCCGAGATGTTAGCCTGCCTTACGCTAGGATATATATCGCTGTAGACGTATATAACATCCCAACCGAGATGTACGGGACGACAGGAACGGAATTCTGTAAAACATTACCAGCGAGGGGCTAGATGGGTTAGGTTAGGTTATGTTACTTTATAGACGTATATAATGTTCCCACCGAGAAGTATGGGCCGATACTCCAAGAATGTTGTAAAAGACTACATCCGAGATGTTAGCCTGCCTTACGTTAGGAAATATAACGCTATAGACGTATATAATATCCCATCCGAGATGTACGGGACGACACGAACGGGATTCTGTAAAACATTGCCAACGAGGGGCTAGATGGGATAGGTTAGGTTATGTTACGTTACAGACGTATATATTGTTCCCACTGAGAAGTAGGGGCCGATACGCCAGGAATGTCGTAAAATACTGCATCCGAGATGTTAGCCTGCCTTAAGTTAAGATATATAACGCTGTAGACGGATATAATGCCCCATCCGAGACGTACGGGACGACACGAACGGGACTCTGTAAAACATTACCAGCGAGGGGCTAGATGTGTTAGGTTAGGTTATGCTACGTTATAGACCTATATAATGTTCCCACCGAGAAGTATGGGCCGATACGGCAGGAATGTTGTAAAATACTGCAACCGAGATGTTAGCCTGCCTTAGGTTAGGATATATAACGCTGTAGAAGTTTATAATGTCCCATCCGAGACGTACGGGACGACAGGAACGGGATTCTGTAAATCATTACCAGCGAGGGGCTAGATGGGTTAGGTTAGGTTGTGATACGTTATAAACGTATATAATGTTCCCACCGAGAAGTAGGGGCCGATATGCCAGGAATGTTGTAAAATACTATATCCGAGAAGTTAGCCTGCCTTAGGTTAGGATATATATCGCTGTAGACGTATATAATATCCCAACCGGGATGTACGGGACGACACGAACGGGATTCTGTAAAACATTGCCAACGAGGGGCTAGATGGGATAGGTTAGGTTATGTTACGTTACAGACGTATATAATGTTCCCACCGAGAAGTAGGGGCCGATACTCCAAGAATGTTGGAAAATACTACATCCGAGATGTTAGCCTGCCTTACGTTAGGATATATATCGCTGTAGACGTTCATAATGTCCCAACCGAGACGTACGGGACGACAGGAACGGGATTCTGTAAAACATTACCAGCCAGGGCCTGGATGGGTTAGATTAGGTTGTGATACGTTATAGACGTATATAATGTTCCCACCGAGATGTAGGGGCCGATATACCAGGAATGTTGTAAAATACTGCATCCGAGATGATAGCATGCCTTAGGTTAGGATATATAACGCTGTAGACGTATATAATGTCCCAACCGAGACGTACGGGACGACACAAACGGGATTCTGTAAAACATTACCAGCGAGGGGCTAGATGTGTTAGGTTAGGTTATATTACGTTACAGACGTATATAATGTTCTCACCGAGAAGTAGGGGCCGATACTCCAAGAATGTTGTAAAATACTACATCCGAGATGTTAGCCTGCCTTACGCTAGGATATATATCGCTGTAGACGTATATAACATCCCAACCGAGATGTACGGGACGACACGAACGGGATTCTGTAAAACATTGCCAACGAGGGGCTAGATGGGATAGGTTAGGTTATGTTACGTTACAGACGTATATAATGTTCCCACTGAGAAGTAGGGGCCGATACGCCAGGAATGTCGTAAAATACTGCATCCGAGATGTTAGCCTGCCTTAAGTTAACATATATAACGCTGTAGACGGATATAATGCCCCATCCGAGACGTACGGGACGACACGAACGGGACTCTGTAAAACATTACCAGCGAGGGGCTAGATGTGTTAGGTTAGGTTATGCTACGTTATAGACCTATATAATGTTCCCACCGAGAAGTAGGGGCCGATACTCCAAGAATGTTGTAAAATACTACATCCGAGATGTTAGCCTGCCTTACGTTAGGATATATATCGCTGTAGACGTATATAACATCCCAACCGAGATGTACGGGACGACACGAACGGGATTCTGTAAAACATTGCCAACGAGGGGCTAGATGGGATGGGTTAGGTTATGTTACGTTACAGACGTATATAATGTTCCCACCGAGAAGTATGGGCCGATACTCCAAGAATGTTGTGAAATACTACATCCGAGATGTTAGCCTGCCTTACGCTAGGATATATATCGCTGTAGACGTATATAACATCCCAACCGAGATGTACGGGACGACAGGAACGGAATTCTGTAAAACATTACCAGCGAGGGGCTAGATGGGTTAGGTTAGGTTATGTTACTTTATAGACGTATATAATGTTCCCACCGAGAAGTATGGGCCGATACTCCAAGAATGTTGTAAAAGACTACATCCGAGATGTTAGCCTGCCTTACGTTAGGAAATATAACGCTATAGACGTATATAATATCCCATCCGAGATGTACGGGACGACACGAACGGGATTCTGTAAAACATTGCCAACGAGGGGCTAGATGGGATAGGTTAGGTTATGTTACGTTACAGACGTATATAATGTTCCCACTGAGAAGTAGGGGCCGATACGCCAGGAATGTCGTAAAATACTGCATCCGAGATGTTAGCCTGCCTTAAGTTAAGATATATAACGCTGTAGACGGATATAATGCCCCATCCGAGACGTACGGGACGACACGAACGGGACTCTGTAAAACATTACCAGCGAGGGGCTAGATGTGTTAGGTTAGGTTATGCTACGTTATAGACCTATATAATGTTCCCACCGAGAAGTATGGGCCGATACGGCAGGAATGTTGTAAAATACTGCAACCGAGATGTTAGCCTGCCTTAGGTTAGGATATATAACGCTGTAGAAGTTTATAATGTCCCATCCGAGACGTACGGGACGACAGGAACGGGATTCTGTAAATCATTACCAGCGAGGGGCTAGATGGGTTAGGTTAGGTTGTGATACGTTATAAACGTATATAATGTTCCCACCGAGAAGTAGGGGCCGATATGCCAGGAATGTTGTAAAATACTATATCCGAGAAGTTAGCCTGCCTTAGGTTAGGATATATATCGCTGTAGACGTATATAATATCCCAACCGAGATGTACGGGACGACACGAACGGGATTCTGTAAAACATTGCCAACGAGGGGCTAGATGGGATAGGTTAGGTTATGTTACGTTACAGACGTATATAATGTTCCCACCGAGAAGTAGGGGCCGATACTCCAAGAATGTTGGAAAATACTACATCCGAGATGTTAGCCTGCCTTACGTTAGGATATATATCGCTGTAGACGTTCATAATGTCCCAACCGAGACGTACGGGACGACAGGAACGGGATTCTGTAAAACATTACCAGCCAGGGCCTGGATGGGTTAGATTAGGTTGTGATACGTTATAGACGTATATAATGTTCCCACCGAGATGTAGGGGCCGATATACCAGGAATGTTGTAAAATACTGCATCCGAGATGATAGCATGCCTTAGGTTAGGATATATAACGCTGTAGACGTATATAATGTCCCAACCGAGACGTACGGGACGACACAAACGGGATTCTGTAAAACATTACCAGCGAGGGGCTAGATGGGTTAGATTAGGTTATGTTACGTTATAGACGTATATAATGCTCCCACCGAGAAGTAGGGGCCGATACTCCAAGAATGTTGTAAAATACTACATCCGAGATGTTAGCCTGCCTTAGGTTAGGATATATAACGCTGCAGACGTTTATAATGTCCCAACAGAGACGTACGGGACGACAGGAACGGGATTCTGTAAAACATTACCAGCGAGGGGCCAGATGGGTTAGGTTAGGTTATGTTACGTTATAGACGTATATAATGTTCCCACCGAGAAGTAGGGGCCGATACTCCAAGAATGTTGTAAAATACTACATCCGAGATGTTAATCTGCATTACGTTAGGATATATATCGCTGTAGACGTATATAACATCCCAACCGAGATGTACGGGACGACAGGAACGGGATTCTGTAAAACATTGCCAGCGAGGGGCTAGATGGGTTAGGTTAGCTTATGTTACGTTATAGACGTGTATAATATTCCCACCGAGAAGTAGAGCCGATACGCCAGGAATGTTGTAAAATACTGCATCCGAGATGTTAGCCTGCCTTAGGTTAAGATATATAACGCTATAGACGTATATAATATCCCATCCGAGATGTACGGGACGACACGAACGGGATTCTGTAAAACATTGCCAGCGAGGGGCTAGATGGGTTAGGTTAGCTTATGTTACGTTATAGACGTGTATAATATTCCCACCGAGAAGTAGAGCCGATACGCCAGGAATGTTGTAAAATACTGCATCCGAGATGTTAGCCTGCCTTAGGTTAAGATATATAACGCTATAGACGTATATAATATCCCATCCGAGATGTACGGGACGACACGAACGGGATTCTGTAAAACATTGCCAACGAGGGGCTAGATGGATTAAGTTAGGTTATGTTACTTTATAGGCGTATATAATGTTCCCACCGAGAAGTATGGGACGATACTCCAAGAATGTTGTAAAATACTACATCCGAGATGTTAGCCTGCCTTACCTTAGGAAATATAACGCTGTAGTCGTATATAATGTCCCATCCGAGACGTACGGGACGACACGAACGGGATTCTGTAAAACATTGCCAGCGAGGGGCTAGATGGGTTAGGTTAGGGTATGTTACGTTATAGACGTGTATAATGTTCCCACCGAGAAGTAGAGCCGGTACGCCAGGAATGTTGTAACATACTGCATCCGAGATGTTAGCCTGCCTTAGGTTAGGATATATAACGCTATAGACGTATATAATGTCCCAACCGAGATGTACGGGACGACATAAACGGGATTCTGTAAAACATTACCAGCGAGGAGCTAGATGTGTTAGGTTAGATTATATTACGTTATAGACGTATATAATGTTCCCACCGAGAAGTATGGGCCGATACGCCAGGAATGTTGTAAAATACTGCATACGAGATGTTAGCCTGCCTTAAGTTAAGATATATAACGCTGTAGACGTATATAATGTCCCATTCGAGACGTACGGGACGACACGAACGGGATTCTGTAAAACATTGCCAGCGAGGGGCTAGATGGGTTAGGTTAGGGTATGTTACGTTATAGACCTATATAATGTTCCCACCGAGAAGTAGAGCCGATACGCCAGGAATGTTGTAACATACTGCATCCGAGATGTTAGCCTGCCTTAGGTTAGGATATATAACGCTATAGACGTATATAATATCCCAACCGAGATGTACGGGACGACATAAACGGGATTCTGTAAAACATTGCCAGCGAGGAGCTAGATGTGTTAGGTTAGGTTATATTACGTTATAGACGTATATAATGTTCCCACCGAGAAGTATGGGCCGATAAGCCAGGAATGTTGTAAAATACTGCCTCCGAGATGTTAGCCTGCCTTAAGTTAAGATATATAACGCTGTAGACGGATATAATGTCCCATCCGAGACGTACGGGACGACACGAACGGGACTCTGTAAAACATTACCAGCGAGGGGCTAGATGTGTTAGGTTAGGTTATGTTACGTTATAGACCTATATAATGTTCCCACCGAGAAGTAGGGGCCGATACTCCAAGAATGTTGTAAAATACTACATCCGAGATGTTAGCCTGCCTTACGTTAGGATATATATCGCTGTAGACGTATATAACATCCCATCCGAGATGTACGGGACGACAGGAACGGGATTCTGTAAAACATTACCAGCGAGGGGCTAGATGGGTTAGGTTAGGTTATGTTACGTTATAGACGTGTATAATGTTCCCACCGAGAAGTAGAGCCGATACGCCAGGAATGTTGTAAAATACTGCATCCGAGATGTTAGCCTGCCTTAGGTTAAGATATATAACGCTATAGACGTATATAATATCCCATCCGAGATGTACGGGACGGCACGAACGGGATTCTGTAAAACATTGCGAACGAGGGGCTAGATGGGATAGGTTAGGTTATGTTACGTTACAGACGTATATAATGTTCCCACCGAGAAGTAGGGGCCGATACTCCAAGAATGTTGTAAAATACTGCATCCGAGATGTTAGCCTGCCTTAGGTTAAGATATATAACGCTATAGACGTATATAATATCCCATCCGAGATGTACGGGACGGCACGAACGGGATTCTGTAAAACATTGCGAACGAGGGGCTAGATGGGATAGGTTAGGTTATGTTACGTTACAGACGTATATAATGTTCCCACCGAGAAGTAGGGGCCGATACTCCAAGAATGTTGTAAAATACTACATCCGAGATGTTAATCTGCATTACGTTAGGATATATATCGCTGTAGACGTATATAACATCCCAACCGAGATGTACGGGACGACAGGAACGGGATTCTGTAAAACATTGCCAGCGAGGGGCTAGATGGGTTAGGTTAGCTTATGTTACGTTATAGACGTGTATAATATTCCCACCGAGAAGTAGAGCCGATACGCCAGGAATGTTGTAAAATACTGCATCCGAGATGTTAGCCTGCCTTAGGTTAAGATATATAACGCTATAGACGTATATAATATCCCATCCGAGATGTACGGGACGACACGAACGGGATTCTGTAAAACATTGCCAGCGAGGGGCTAGATGGGTTAGGTTAGCTTATGTTACGTTATAGACGTGTATAATATTCCCACCGAGAAGTAGAGCCGATACGCCAGGAATGTTGTAAAATACTGCATCCGAGATGTTAGCCTGCCTTAGGTTAAGATATATAACGCTATAGACGTATATAATATCCCATCCGAGATGTACGGGACGACACGAACGGGATTCTGTAAAACATTGCCAACGAGGGGCTAGATGGGTTAGGTTAGGTTATGTTACTTTATAGACGTATATAATGTTCCCACCGAGAAGTATGGGACGATACTCCAAGAATGTTGTAAAATACTACATCCGAGATGTTAGCCTGCCTTACCTTAGGAAATATAACGCTGTAGACGTATATAATGTCCCATCCGAGACGTACGGGACGACACGAACGGGATTCTGTAAAACATTGCCAGCGAGGGGCTAGATGGCTTAGGTTAGGGTATGTTACGTTATAGACGTGTATAATGTTCCCACCGAGAAGTAGAGCCGGTACGCCAGGAATGTTGTAAAATACTGCATCCGAGATGTTAACCTGCCTTAGGTAAAAATATATAACGCTATAGACGTATGCAATATCCCATCCGATATGTACGGGACGACACGAACGGGATTCTGTAAAACATTGCGAACGAGGGGCTAGATGGGATAGGTTAGGTTATGTTACGTTATAGACCTATATAAAGTTCAAACCGAGAAGTATGGGCCGATACGCCAGGAATGTTGTAAAATACAGCAACCGAGATGTTAGCCTGCCTTAGGTTAGGATATATAACGCTGTAGACGTTTATAATGTCCCAACAGAGACGTACGGGACGACAGGAACGGGATTCTGTAAAACATTAAAAGCGAGGGGCTAGATGGGTTAGGTTAGGTTATGTTACGTTATAGACGTGTATAATGTTCCCACCGAGAAGTAGAGCCGATACGCCAGGAATGTTGTAAAATACTGCATCCGAGATGTTAGCCTGCCTTAGGTTAGGATTTATAACCCTATAGACGTATATAATATCCCAACCGAGATGTACGGGACGACACGAACGGGATTCTGTAAAATATTACCAGCGAGGGGCTAGATGGGTTAGATTAGGTTATGTTACGTTATAGACGTATATAATGCTCCCACCGAGAAGTAGGGGCCGATACTCCAAGAATGTTGTAAAATACTACATCCGAGATGTTAGCCTGCCTTAGGTTAGGATATATAACGCTGCAGACGTTTATAATGTCTCAACAGAGACGTACGGGACGACAGGAACGGGATTCTGTAAAACATTACCAGCGAGGGGCCAGATGGGTTAGGTTAGGTTATGTTACGTTATAGACGTGTATAATGTTTCCACCGAGAAGTAGAGCCGATACGCCAGGAATGTTGTAAAATACTGCATCCGAGATGTTAGCCTGCCTTAGGTAAATATATATAACGCTATAGACGTATGCAATATCCCATCCGAGATGTACGGGACGACACGAACGGGATTCTGTAAAACATTGCGAACGAGGGGCTAGATGGGATAGGTTAGGTTATGTTACGTTATAGACCTATATAAAGTTCCCACCGAGAAGTATGGGCCGATACGCCAGGAATGTTGTAAAATACAGCAACAGAGATGTTAGCCTGCCTTAGGTTAGGATATATAACGCTGTAGACGTTTATAATGTCCCAACAGAGACGTACGGGACGACAGGAACGGGATTCTGTAAAACATTACCAGCGAGGGGCTAGATGGGTTAGGTTAGGTTATGTTACGTTATAGACGTGTATAATGTTCCCACCGAGAAGTAGAGCCGATACGCCAGGAATGTTGTAAAATACTGCATCCGAGATGTTAGCCTGCCTTAGGTTAGGATTTATAACCCTATAGACGTATATAATATCCCAACCGAGATGTACGGGACGACACGAACGGGATTCTGTAAAATATTACCAGCGAGGGGCTAGATGGGTTAGATTAGGTTATGTTACGTTATAGACGTATATAATGCTCCCACCGAGAACTAGGGGCCGATACTCCAAGAATGTTGTAAAATACTACATCCGACATGTTAGGCTGCCTTACGTTAGGATATATATCGCTGTAGACGTATATAATATCCCAACCGAGATGTACGGGACGAGACGAACGGGATTCTGTAAAACATTGCCAGCGAGGGGCTAGATGGGTTAGGTTAGGGTATGTTACGTTATAGACGTGTATAATGTTCCCACCGAGAAGTAGGGGCCGATACTCCAAGAATGTTGTAAAATACTACATCCGAGATGTTAGCCTGCCTTACGTTAGGATATATATCGCCGTAGACGTATATAACATCCCAAACGAGATGTACGGGACGACACGAACGGGATTCTGTAAAACATTGCCAACGAGGGGCTAGATGGGATAGATTAGGTTATGTTACGTTATAGACGTATATAATGTTCCCACCGAGAAGTAGGGGCCGATACTCCAAGAATGTTGTAAAATACTACATCCGAGATGTTAGCCTGCCTTACGTTAGGATATATATCGCTGTAGACGTATATAACATCCCATCCGAGATGTACGGGACGACAGGAACGGGATTCTGTAAAACATTACCAGCGAGGGGCTAGATGGGTTATGTTAGGTTATGTTACGTTATAGACGTGTATAATGTTCCCACCGAGAAGTAGAGCCGATACGCCAGGAACGTTGTAACATACTGCATCCGAGATGTTAGCCTGCCTTAGGTTAGGATATATAACGCTATAGACGTATATAATATCCCAACCGAGATGTACGGGACGACATAAACGGGATTCTGTAAAACATTACCAGCGAGGAGCTACATGTGTTAGGTTAGATTATATTACGTTATAGACGTATATAATGTTCCCACCGAGAAGTATGGGCCGATACGCCAGGAATGTTGTAAAATACTGCATCCGAGATGTTAGCCTGCCTTAGGTTAAGATATATAACGCTATAGACGTATGCAATATCCCATCCGAGATGTACGGGACGACACGAACGGGATTCTGTAAAATATTACCAGCGAGGGGCTAGATGGGTTAGATTAGGTTATGTTACGTTATAAACGTATATAATGCTCCCACCGAGAAGTAGGGGCCGATACTCCAAGAATGTTGTAAAATACTACATCCGACATGTTAGGCTGCCTTACGTTAGGATATATATCGCTGTAGACGTATATAATATCCCAACCGAGATGTACGGGACGACACGAACGGGATTCTGTAAAACATTGCCAGCGAGGGGCTAGATGGGTTAGGTTAGGGTATGTTACGTTATAGACGTGTATAATGTTCCCACCGAGAAGTAGAGCCGATACGCCAGGAATGTTGTAACATACTGCATCCGAGATGTTAGCCTGCCTTAGGTTACGATATATAACGCTATAGACGTATATAATATCCCAACCGAGATGTACGGGACGACATAAACGGGATTCTGTAAAACATTACCAGCGAGGAGCTAGATGTGTTAGGTTAGATTATATTACGTTATAGACGTATATAATGTTCCCACCGAGAAGTATGGGCCGATACGCCAGGAATGTTGTAAAATACTGCATCCGAGATGTTAGCCTGCCTTAAGTTAAGATATATAACGCTGTAGACGGATATAATGTCCCATCCGAGACGTACGGGACGACACGAACGGGACTCTGTAAAACATTACCAGCGAGGGGCTAGATGTGTTAGGTTACGTTATGTTACGTTACAGACGTATATAATGTTCCCACCGAGAAGTAGGGGCCGATACTCCAAGAATGTTGTAAAATACTACATCCGAGACGTTAATCTGCCTTACGTTAGGATATATATCGCTGTAGACGTATATAACATCCCAACCGAGATGTACGGGACGACAGGAACGGGATTCTGTAAAACATTGCCAGCGAGGGGCTACATGGGTTAGGTTAGCTTATGTTACGTTATAGACGTGTATAATATTCCCACCGAGAAGTAGAGCCGATACGCCAGGAATGTTGTAAAATACTGCATCCGAGATGTTAGCCTGCCTTAGGTTAAGATATATAACGCTATAGACGTATATAATATCCCATCCGAGATGTACGGGACGACACGAACGGGATTCTGTAAAACATTGCCAACGAGGGGCTAGATGGGTTAGGTTAGGGTATGTTACGTTATAGACGTGTATAATGTTCCCACCGAGAAGTAGAGCCGATACGCCAGGAATGTTGTAACATACTGCATCCGAGATGTTAGCCTGCCTTAGGTTAGGATATATAACGCTATAGACGTATATAATGTCCCAACCGAGATGTACGGGACGACATAAACGGGATTCTGTAAAACATTACCAGCGAGGAGCTAGATGTGTTAGGTTAGATTATATTACGTTATAGACGTATATAATGTTCCCACCGAGAAGTATGGGCCGATACGCCAGGAATGTTGTAAAATACTGCATCCGAGATGTTAGCCTGCCTTAAGTTAAGATATATAACGCTGTAGACGTATATAATGTCCCATCCGAGACGTACGGGACGACACGAACGGGATTCTGTAAAACATTGCCAGCGAGGGGCTAGATGGGTTAGGTTAGGGTATGTTACGTTATAGACCTATATAATGTTCCCACCGAGAAGTAGAGCCGATACGCCAGGAATCTTGTAACATACTGCATCCGAGATGTTAGCCTGCCTTAGGTTAGGATATATAACGCTATGGACGTATATAATATCCCAACCGAGATGTACGGGACGACATAAACGGGATTCTGTAAAACATTACCAGCGAGGAGCTAGATGTGTTAGGTTAGATTATATTACGTTATAGACGTATATAATGTTCCCACCGAGAAGTATGGGCCGATACGCCAGGAATGTTGTAAAATACTGCATCCGAGATGTTAGCCTGCCTTAAGTTAAGATATATAACGCTGTAGACGGATATAATGTCCCATCCGAGACGTACGGGACGACACGAACGGGACTCTGTAAAACATTACCAGCGAGGGGCTAGATGTGTTAGGTTAGGTTATGTTACGTTATAGACCTATATAATGTTCCCACCGAGAAGTAGGGGCCGATACTCCAAGAATGTTGTAAAATACTACATCCGAGATGTTAGCCTGCCTTACGTTAGGATATATATCGCTGTAGACGTATATAACATCCCATCCGAGATGTACGGGACGACAGGAACGGGATTCTGTAAAACATTACCAGCGAGGGGCTAGATGGGTTAGGTTAGGTTATGTTACGTTATAGACGTGTATAATGTTCCCACCGAGAAGTAGAGCCGATACGCCAGGAATGTTGTAAAATACTGCATCCGAGATGTTAGCCTGCCTTAGGTTAAGATATATAACGCTATAGACGTATATAATATCCCATCCGAGATGTACGGGACGGCACGAACGGAATTCTGTAAAACATTGCGAACGAGGGGCTAGATGGGATAGGTTAGGTTATGTTACGTTACAGACGTATATAATGTTCCCACCGAGAAGTAGGGGCCGATACTCCAAGAATGTTGTAAAATACTGCATCCGAGATGTTAGCCTGCCTTAGGTTAAGATATATAACGCTATAGACGTATATAATATCCCATCCGAGATGTACGGGACGGCACGAACGGGATTCTGTAAAACATTGCGAACGAGGGGCTAGATGGGATAGGTTAGGTTATGTTACGTTACAGACGTATATAATGTTCCCACCGAGAAGTAGGGGCCGATACTCCAAGAATGTTGTAAAATACTACATCCGAGATGTTAATCTGCATTACGTTAGGATATATATCGCTGTAGACGTATATAACATCCCAACCGAGATGTACGGGACGACAGGAACGGGATTCTGTAAAACATTGCCAGCGAGGGGCTAGATGGGTTAGGTTAGCTTATGTTACGTTATAGACGTGCATAATATTCCCACCGAGAAGTAGAGCCGATACGCCAGGAATGTTGTAAAATACTGCATCCGAGATGTTAGCCTGCCTTAGGTTAAGATATATAACGCTATAGACGTATATAATATCCCAGCCGAGATGTACGGGACGACACGAACGGGATTCTGTAAAATATTACCAGCGAGGGGCTAGATGGGTTAGATTAGGTTATGTTACGTTATAGACGTATATAATGCTCCCACCGAGAAGTAGGGGCCGATACTCCAAGAATGTTGTAAAATACTACATCCGACATGTTAGGCTGCCTTATGTTAGGATATATATCGCTTTAGACGTATATAATATCCCAACCGAGATGTACGGGACGAGACGAACGGGATTCTGTAAAACATTGCCAGCGAGGGGCTAGATGGGTTAGGTTAGGGTATGTTACGTTATAGACGTGTATAATGTTCCCACCGAGAAGTAGAGCCGATACGCCAGGAATGTTGTAACATACTGCATCCGAGATGTTAGCCTGCCTTAAGTTAAGATATATAACGCTGTAGACGGATATAATGTCCCATCCGAGACGTACGGGACGACACGAACGGGACTCTGTAAAACATTACCAGCGAGGGGCTAGATGTGTTAGGTTAGGTTATGTTACGTTATAGACCTATATAATGTTCCCACCGAGAAGTAGGGGCCGATACTCCAAGAATGTTGTAAAATACTACATCCGAGATGTTAGCCTGCCTTACGTTAGGATATATATCGCTGTAGACGTATATAACATCCCATCCGAGATGTACGGGACGACAGGAACGGGATTCTGTAAAACATTACCAGCGAGGGGCTAGATGGGTTAGGTTAGGTTATGTTACGTTATAGACGTGTATAATGTTCCCACCGAGAAGTAGAGCCGATACGCCAGGAATGTTGTAAAATACTGCATCCGAGATGTTAGCCTGCCTTAGGTTAAGATATATAACGCTATAGACGTATATAATATCCCATCCGAGATGTACGGGACGGCACGAACGGGATTCTGTAAAACATTGCGAACGAGGGGCTAGATGGGATAGGTTAGGTTATGTTACGTTACAGACGTATATAATGTTCCCACCGAGAAGTAGGGGCCGATACTCCAAGAATGTTGTAAAATACTACATCCGAGATGTTAATCTGCATTACGTTAGGATATATATCGCTGTAGACGTATATAACATCCCAACCGAGATGTACGGGACGACAGGAACGGGATTCTGTAAAACATTGCCAGCGAGGGGCTAGATGGGTTAGGTTAGGTTATGTTACGTTATAGACCTATATAAAGTTCCCACCGAGAAGTATGGGCCGATACGCCAGGAATGTTGTAAAATACAGCAACCGAGATGTTAGCCTGCCTTAGGTTAGGATATATAACGCTGTAGACGTTTATAATGTCCCAACAGAGACGTACGGGACGACAGGAATGGGATTCTGTAAAACATTACCAGCGAGGGGCTAGATGGGTTAGGTTAGGTTATGTTACGTTATAGACGTGTATAATGTTCCCACCGAGAAGTAGAGCCGATACGACAGGAATGTTGTAAAATACTGCATCCGAGATGTTAGCCTGCCTTAGGTTAGGATTTATAACCCTATAGACGTATATAATATCCCAACCGAGATGTACGGGACGACACGAACGGGATTCTGTAAAACATTGCCAACGAGGGGCTAGATGGATTAAGTTAGGTTATGTTACTTTATAGACGTATATAATGTTCCCACCGAGAAGTATGGGACGATACTCCAAGAATGTTGTAAAATACTACATCCGAGATGTTAGCCTGCCTTAAGTTAAGATATATAACGCTGTAGACGTATATAATGTCCCATCCGAGACGTACGGGACGACACGAACGGGATTCTGTAAAACATTGCCAGCGAGGGGCTAGATGGGTTAGGTTAGGGTATGTTACGTTATAGACGTGTATAATGTTCCCACCGAGAAGTAGAGCCAGTACGCCAGGAATGTTGTAACATACTGCATCCGAGATGTTAGCCTGCCTTAGGTTAGGATATATAACGCTATAGACGTATATAATATCCCAACCGAGATGTACGGGACGAGACGAACGGGATTCTGTAAAACATTGCCAGCGAGGGGCTAGATGGGTTAGGTTAGGGTATGTTACGTTATAGACGTGTATAATGTTCCCACCGAGAAGTAGAGCCGATACGCCAGGAATGTTGTAACATACTGCATCCGAGATGTTAGCCTGCCTTAGGTTAGGATATATAACGCTATAGACGTATATAATATCCCAACCGAGATGTACGGGACGACATAAACGGGATTCTGTAAAACATTACCAGCGAGGAGCTAGATGTGTTAGGTTAGATTATATTACGTTATAGACGTATATAATGTTCCCACCGAGAAGTATGGGCCGATACGCCAGGAATGTTGTAAAATACTGCATCCGAGATGTTAGCCTGCCTTAGGTTAAGATATATAACGCTATAGACGTATATAATATCCCATCCGAGATGTACGGGACGGCACGAACGGGATTCTGTAAAACATTGCGAACGAGGGGCTAGATGGGATAGGTTAGGTTATGTTACGTTACAGACGTATATAATGTTCCCACCGAGAAGTAGGGGCCGATACTCCAAGAATGTTGTAAAATACTACATCGGAGATGTTAATCTGCCTTACGTTAGGATATATATCGCTGTAGACGTATATAACATCCCAACCGAGATGTACGGGACGACAGGAACGGGATTCTGTAAAACATTGCCAGCGAGGGGCTAGATGGGTTAGGTTAGCTTATGTTACGTTATAGACGTGTATAATATTCCCACCGAGAAGTAGAGCCGATACGCCAGGAATGTTGTAAAATACTGCATCCGAGATGTTAGCCTGCCTTAGGTTAAGATATATAACGCTATAGACGTATATAATATCCCATCCGAGATGTACGGGACGACACGAACGGGATTCTGTAAAACATTGCCAACGAGGGGCTAGATGGATTAAGTTAGGTTATGTTACTTTATAGACGTATATAATGTTCCCACCGAGAAGTATGGGACGATACTCCAAGAATGTTGTAAAATACTACATCCGAGATGTTAGCCTGCCTTAAGTTAAGATATATAACGCTGTAGACGTATATAATGTCCCATCCGAGACGTACGGGACGACACGAACGGGATTCTGTAAAACATTGCCAGCGAGGGGCTAGATGGGTTAGGTTAGGGTATGTTACGTTATAGACGTGTATAATGTTCCCACCGAGAAGTAGAGCCGGTACGCCAGGAATGTTGTAACATACTGCATCCGAGATGTTAGCCTGCCTTAGGTTAGGATATATAACGCTATAGACGTATATAATGTCCCAACCGAGATGTACGGGACGACATAAACGGGATTCTGTAAAACATTACCAGCGAGGAGCTAGATGTGTTAGGTTAGATTATATTACGTTATAGACGTATATAATGTTCCCACCGAGAAGTATGGGCCGATACGCCAGGAATGTTGTAAAATACTGCATCCGAGATGTTAGCCTGCCTTAAGTTAAGATATATAACGCTGTAGACGTATATAATGTCCCATCCGAGACGTACGGGACGACACGAACGGGATTCTGTAAAACATTGCCAGCGAGGGGCTAGATGGGTTAGGTTAGGGTATGTTACGTTATAGACCTATATAATGTTCCCACCGAGAAGTAGAGCCGATACGCCAGGAATCTTGTAACATACTGCATCCGAGATGTTAGCCTGCCTTAGGTTAGGATATATAACGCTATGGACGTATATAATATCCCAACCGAGATGTACGGGACGACATAAACGGGATTCTGTAAAACATTACCAGCGAGGAGCTAGATGTGTTAGGTTAGATTATATTACGTTATAGACGTATATAATGTTCCCACCGAGAAGTATGGGCCGATACGCCAGGAATGTTGTAAAATACTGCATCCGAGATGTTAGCCTGCCTTAAGTTAAGATATATAACGCTGTAGACGGATATAATGTCCCATCCGAGACGTACGGGACGACACGAACGGGACTCTGTAAAACATTACCAGCGAGGGGCTAGATGTGTTAGGTTAGGTTATGTTACGTTATAGACCTATATAATGTTCCCACCGAGAAGTAGGGGCCGATACTCCAAGAATGTTGTAAAATACTACATCCGAGATGTTAGCCTGCCTTACGTTAGGATATATATCGCTGTAGACGTATATAACATCCCATCCGAGATGTACGGGACGACAGGAACGGGATTCTGTAAAACATTACCAGCGAGGGGCTAGATGGGTTAGGTTAGGTTATGTTACGTTATAGACGTGTATAATGTTCCCACCGAGAAGTAGAGCCGATACGCCAGGAATGTTGTAAAATACTGCATCCGAGATGTTAGCCTGCCTTAGGTTAAGATATATAACGCTATAGACGTATATAATATCCCATCCGAGATGTACGGGACGGCACGAACGGAATTCTGTAAAACATTGCGAACGAGGGGCTAGATGGGATAGGTTAGGTTATGTTACGTTACAGACGTATATAATGTTCCCACCGAGAAGTAGGGGCCGATACTCCAAGAATGTTGTAAAATACTGCATCCGAGATGTTAGCCTGCCTTAGGTTAAGATATATAACGCTATAGACGTATATAATATCCCATCCGAGATGTACGGGACGGCACGAACGGGATTCTGTAAAACATTGCGAACGAGGGGCTAGATGGGATAGGTTAGGTTATGTTACGTTACAGACGTATATAATGTTCCCACCGAGAAGTAGGGGCCGATACTCCAAGAATGTTGTAAAATACTACATCCGAGATGTTAATCTGCATTACGTTAGGATATATATCGCTGTAGACGTATATAACATCCCAACCGAGATGTACGGGACGACAGGAACGGGATTCTGTAAAACATTGCCAGCGAGGGGCTAGATGGGTTAGGTTAGCTTATGTTACGTTATAGACGTGCATAATATTCCCACCGAGAAGTAGAGCCGATACGCCAGGAATGTTGTAAAATACTGCATCCGAGATGTTAGCCTGCCTTAGGTTAAGATATATAACGCTATAGACGTATATAATATCCCAGCCGAGATGTACGGGACGACACGAACGGGATTCTGTAAAATATTACCAGCGAGGGGCTAGATGGGTTAGATTAGGTTATGTTACGTTATAGACGTATATAATGCTCCCACCGAGAAGTAGGGGCCGATACTCCAAGAATGTTGTAAAATACTACATCCGACATGTTAGGCTGCCTTATGTTAGGATATATATCGCTTTAGACGTATATAATATCCCAACCGAGATGTACGGGACGAGACGAACGGGATTCTGTAAAACATTGCCAGCGAGGGGCTAGATGGGTTAGGTTAGGGTATGTTACGTTATAGACGTGTATAATGTTCCCACCGAGAAGTAGAGCCGATACGCCAGGAATGTTGTAACATACTGCATCCGAGATGTTAGCCTGCCTTAAGTTAAGATATATAACGCTGTAGACGGATATAATGTCCCATCCGAGACGTACGGGACGACACGAACGGGACTCTGTAAAACATTACCAGCGAGGGGCTAGATGTGTTAGGTTAGGTTATGTTACGTTATAGACCTATATAATGTTCCCACCGAGAAGTAGGGGCCGATACTCCAAGAATGTTGTAAAATACTACATCCGAGATGTTAGCCTGCCTTACGTTAGGATATATATCGCTGTAGACGTATATAACATCCCATCCGAGATGTACGGGACGACAGGAACGGGATTCTGTAAAACATTACCAGCGAGGGGCTAGATGGGTTAGGTTAGGTTATGTTACGTTATAGACGTGTATAATGTTCCCACCGAGAAGTAGAGCCGATACGCCAGGAATGTTGTAAAATACTGCATCCGAGATGTTAGCCTGCCTTAGGTTAAGATATATAACGCTATAGACGTATATAATATCCCATCCGAGATGTACGGGACGGCACGAACGGGATTCTGTAAAACATTGCGAACGAGGGGCTAGATGGGATAGGTTAGGTTATGTTACGTTACAGACGTATATAATGTTCCCACCGAGAAGTAGGGGCCGATACTCCAAGAATGTTGTAAAATACTACATCCGAGATGTTAATCTGCATTACGTTAGGATATATATCGCTGTAGACGTATATAACATCCCAACCGAGATGTACGGGACGACAGGAACGGGATTCTGTAAAACATTGCCAGCGAGGGGCTAGATGGGTTAGGTTAGGTTATGTTACTTTATAGACGTATATATTGTTCCGACCGAGAAGTATGGGACGATACTCCAAGAATGTTGTAAAATACTACATCCGAGATGTTAGCCTGCCTTACCTTAGGAAATATAACGCTGTAGACGTATATAATGTCCCATCCGAGACGTACGGGACGACACGAACGGGATTCTGTAAAACATTACCAGCGAGGGGCCAGATGGGTTAGGTTAGGTTATGTTACGTTATAGACGTGTATAATGTTTCCACCTAGAAGTAGAGCCGATACGCCAGGAATGTTGTAAAATACTGCATCCGAGATGTTAGCCTGCCTTAGGTAAAGATATATAACGCTATAGACGTATGCAATATCCCATCCGAGATGTACGGGACGACACGAACGGGATTCTGTAAAACATTGCGAACGAGGGGCTAGATGGGATAGGTTAGGTTATGTTACGTTATAGACCTATATAAAGTTCCCACCGAGAAGTATGGGCCGATACGCCAGGAATGTTGTAAAATACAGCAACCGAGATGTTAGCCTGCCTTAGGTTAGGATATATAACGCTGTAGACGTTTATAATGTCCCAACAGAGACGTACGGGACGACAGGAATGGGATTCTGTAAAACATTACCAGCGAGGGGCTAGATGGGTTAGGTTAGGTTATGTTACGTTATAGACGTGTATAATGTTCCCACCGAGAAGTAGAGCCGATACGACAGGAATGTTGTAAAATACTGCATCCGAGATGTTAGCCTGCCTTAGGTTAGGATTTATAACCCTATAGACGTATATAATATCCCAACCGAGATGTACGGGACGACACGAACGGGATTCTGTAAAACATTGCCAACGAGGGGCTAGATGGATTAAGTTAGGTTATGTTACTTTATAGACGTATATAATGTTCCCACCGAGAAGTATGGGACGATACTCCAAGAATGTTGTAAAATACTACATCCGAGATGTTAGCCTGCCTTAAGTTAAGATATATAACGCTGTAGACGTATATAATGTCCCATCCGAGACGTACGGGACGACACGAACGGGATTCTGTAAAACATTGCCAGCGAGGGGCCAGATGGGTTAGGTTAGGGTATGTTACGTTATAGACGTGTATAATGTTCCCACCGAGAAGTAGAGCCGGTACGCCAGGAATGTTGTAACATACTGCATCCGAGATGTTAGCCTGCCTTAGGTTAGGATATATAACGCTATAGACGTATATAATATCCCAACCGAGATGTACGGGACGAGACGAACGGGATTCTGTAAAACATTGCCAGCGAGGAGCTAGATGTGTTAGGTTAGATTATATTACGTTATAGACGTATATAATGTTCCCACCGAGAAGTATGGGCCGATACGCCAGGAATGTTGTAAAATACTGCATCCGAGATGTTAGCCTGCCTTAGGTTAAGATATATAACGCTATAGACGTATATAATATCCCATCCGAGATGTACGGGACGGCACGAACGGGATTCTGTAAAACATTGCGAACGAGGGGCTAGATGGGATAGGTTAGGTTATGTTACGTTACAGACGTATATAATGTTCCCACCGAGAAGTAGGGGCCGATACTCCAAGAATGTTGTAAAATACTACATCGGAGATGTTAATCTGCCTTACGTTAGGATATATATCGCTGTAGACGTATATAACATCCCAACCGAGATGTACGGGACGACAGGAACGGGATTCTGTAAAACATTGCCAGCGAGGGGCTAGATGGGTTAGGTTAGCTTATGTTACGTTATAGACGTGTATAATATTCCCACCGAGAAGTAGAGCCGATACGCCAGGAATGTTGTAAAATACTGCATCCGAGATGTTAGCCTGCCTTAGGTTAAGATATATAACGCTATAGACGTATATAATATCCCATCCGAGATGTACGGGACGACACGAACGGGATTCTGTAAAACATTGCCAACGAGGGGCTAGATGGATTAAGTTAGGTTATGTTACTTTATAGACGTATATAATGTTCCCACCGAGAAGTATGGGACGATACTCCAAGAATGTTGTAAAATACTACATCCGAGATGTTAGCCTGCCTTAAGTTAAGATATATAACGCTGTAGACGTATATAATGTCCCATCCGAGACGTACGGGACGACACGAACGGGATTCTGTAAAACATTGCCAGCGAGGGGCTAGATGGGTTAGGTTAGGGTATGTTACGTTATAGACGTGTATAATGTTCCCACCGAGAAGTAGAGCCGGTACGCCAGGAATGTTGTAACATACTGCATCCGAGATGTTAGCCTGCCTTAGGTTAGGATATATAACGCTATAGACGTATATAATGTCCCAACCGAGATGTACGGGACGACATAAACGGGATTCTGTAAAACATTACCAGCGAGGAGCTAGATGTGTTAGGTTAGATTATATTACGTTATAGACGTATATAATGTTCCCACCGAGAAGTATGGGCCGATACGCCAGGAATGTTGTAAAATACTGCATCCGAGATGTTAGCCTGCCTTAAGTTAAGATATATAACGCTGTAGACGTATATAATGTCCCATCCGAGACGTACGGGACGACACGAACGGGATTCTGTAAAACATTGCCAGCGAGGGGCTAGATGGGTTAGGTTAGGGTATGTTACGTTATAGACCTATATAATGTTCCCACCGAGAAGTAGAGCCGATACGCCAGGAATGTTGTAACATACTGCATCCGAGATGTTAGCCTGCCTTAGGTTAGGATATATAACGCTATAGACGTATATAATATCCCAACCGAGATGTACGGGACGACATAAACGGGATTCTGTAAAACATTACCAGCGAGGAGCTAGATGTGTTAGGTTAGGTTATATTACGTTATAGACGTATATAATGTTCGCACCGAGAAGTATGGGCCGATAAGCCAGGAATGTTGTAAAATACTGCATCCGAGATGTTAGCCTGCCTTAAGTTAAGATATATAACGCTGTAGACGGATATAATGTCCCATCCGAGACGTACGGGACGACACGAACGGGACTCTGTAAAACATTACCAGCGAGGGGCTAGATGTGTTAGGTTAGGTTATGTTACGTTATAGACCTATATAATGTTCCCACCGAGAAGTAGGGGCCGATACTCCAAGAATGTTGTAAAATACTACATCCGAGATGTTAGCCTGCCTTACGTTAGGATATATATCGCTGTAGACGTATATAACATCCCATCCGAGATGTACGGGACGACAGGAACGGGATTCTGTAAAACATTACCAGCGAGGGGCTAGATGGGTTAGGTTAGGTTATGTTACGTTATAGACGTGTATAATGTTCCCACCGAGAAGTAGAGCCGATACGCCAAGAATGTTGTAAAATACTGCATCCGAGATGTTAGCCTGCCTTAGGTTAAGATATATAACGCTATAGACGTATATAATATCCCATCCGAGATGTACGGGACGGCACGAACGGGATTCTGTAAAACATTGCGAACGAGGGGCTAGATGGGATAGGTTAGGTTATGTTACGTTACAGACGTATATAATGTTCCCACCGAGAAGTAGGGGCCGATACTCCAAGAATGTTGTAAAATACTGCATCCGAGATGTTAGCCTGCCTTAGGTTAAGATATATAACGCTATAGACGTATATAATATCCCATCCGAGATGTACGGGACGGCACGAACGGGATTCTGTAAAACATTGCGAACGAGGGGCTAGATGGGATAGGTTAGGTTATGTTACGGTACAGACGTATATAATGTTCCCACCGAGAAGTAGGGGCCGATACTCCAAGAATGTTGTAAAATACTGCATCCGAGATGTTAGCCTGCCTTAGGTTAAGATATATAACGCTATAGACGTATATAATATCCCATCCGAGATGTACGGGACGGCACGAACGGGATTCTGTAAAACATTGCGAACGAGGGGCTAGATGGGATAGGTTAGGTTATGTTACGGTACAGACGTATATAATGTTCCCACCGAGAAGTAGGGGCCGATACTCCAAGAATGTTGTAAAATACTACATCCGAGATGTTAATCTGCATTACGTTAGGATATATATCGCTGTAGACGTATATAAAATCCCAACCGAGATGTACGGGACGACAGGAACGGGATTCTGTAAAACATTGCCAGCGAGGGGCTAGATGGGTTAGGTTAGCTTATGTTACGTTATAGACGTGTATAATATTCCCACCGAGAAGTAGAGCCGATACGCCAGGAATGTTGTAAAATACTGCATCCGAGATGTTAGCCTGCCTTAGGTTAAGATATATAACGCTATAGACGTATATAATATCCCATCCGAGATGTACGGGACGACACGAACGGGATTCTGTAAAACATTGCCAACGAGGGGCTAGATGGGTTAGGTTAGGTTATGTTACTTTATAGACGTATATAATGTTCCCACCGAGAAGTATGGGACGATACTCCAAGAATGTTGTAAAATACTACATCCGAGATGTTAGCCTGCCTTACCTTAGGAAATATAACGCTGTAGACGTATATAATGTCCCATCCGAGACGTACGGGACGACACGAACGGGATTCTGTAAAACATTGCCAGCGAGGGGCTAGATGGGTTAGGTTAGGTTATGTTACGTTATAGACGTGTATAATGTTCCCACCGAGAAGTAGAGCCGATACGCCAGGAATGTTGTAAAATACTGCATCCGAGATGTTAGCCTGCCTTAGGTTAAGATATATAACGCTATAGACGTATATAATATCCCATCCGAGATGTACGGGACGGCACGAACGGGATTCTGTAAAACATTGCGAACGAGGGGCTAGATGGGATAGGTTAGGTTATGTTACGTTACAGACGTATATAATGTTCCCACCGAGAAGTAGGGGCCGATACTCCAAGAATGTTGTAAAATACTGCATCCGAGATGTTAGCCTGCCTTAGGTTAAGATATATAACGCTATAGACGTATATAATATGCCATCCGAGATGTACGGGACGGCACGAACGGGATTCTGTAAAACATTGCGAACGAGGGGCTAGATGGGATAGGTTAGGTTATGTTACGTTACAGACGTATATAATGTTCCCACCGAGAAGTAGGGGCCGATACTCCAAGAATGTTGTAAAATACTACATCCGAGATGTTAATCTGCATTACGTTAGGATATATATCGCTGTAGACGTATATAACATCCCAACCGAGATGTACGGGACGACAGGAACGGGATTCTGTAAAACATTGCCAGCGAGGGGCTAGATGGGTTAGGTTAGCTTATGTTACGTTATAGACGTGTATAATATTCCCACCGAGAAGTAGAGCCGATACGCCAGGAATGTTGTAAAATACTGCATCCGAGATGTTAGCCTGCCTTAGGTTAAGATATATAACGCTATAGACGTATATAATATCCCATCCGAGATGTACGGGACGACACGAACGGGATTCTGTAAAACATTGCCAACGAGGGGCTAGATGGGTTAGGTTAGGTTATGTTACTTTATAGACGTATATAATGTTCCCACCGAGAAGTATGGGACGATACTCCAAGAATGTTGTAAAATACTACATCCGAGATGTTAGCCTGCCTTACCTTAGGAAATATAACGCTGTAGACGTATATAATGTCCCATCCGAGACGTACGGGACGACACGAACGGGATTCTGTAAAACATTGCCAGCGAGGGGCTAGATGGGTTAGGTTAGGTTATGTTACGTTATAGACGTGTATAATGTTCCCACCGAGAAGTAGAGCCGATACGCCAGGAATGTTGTAAAATACTGCATCCGAGATGTTAGCCTGCCTTAGGTTAAGATATATAACGCTATAGACGTATATAATATCCCATCCGAGATGTACGGGACGGCACGAACGGGATTCTGTAAAACATTGCGAACGAGGGGCTAGATGGGATAGGTTAGGTTATGTTACGTTACAGACGTATATAATGTTCCCACCGAGAAGTAGGGGCCGATACTCCAAGAATGTTGTAAAATACTGCATCCGAGATGTTAGCCTGCCTTAGGTTAAGATATATAACGCTATAGACGTATATAATATGCCATCCGAGATGTACGGGACGGCACGAACGGGATTCTGTAAAACATTGCGAACGAGGGGCTAGATGGGATAGGTTAGGTTATGTTACGTTACAGACGTATATAATGTTCCCACCGAGAAGTAGGGGCCGATACTCCAAGAATGTTGTAAAATACTACATCCGAGATGTTAATCTGCATTACGTTAGGATATATATCGCTGTAGACGTATATAACATCCCAACCGAGATGTACGGGACGACAGGAACGGGATTCTGTAAAACATTGCCAGCGAGGGGCTAGATGGGTTAGGTTAGCTTATGTTACGTTATAGACGTGTATAATATTCCCACCGAGAAGTAGAGCCGATACGCCAGGAATGTTGTAAAATACTGCATCCGAGATGTTAGCCTGCCTTAGGTTAAGATATATAACGCTATAGACGTATATAATATCCCATCCGAGATGTACGGGACGACACGAACGGGATTCTGTAAAACATTGCCAACGAGGGGCTAGATGGGTTAGGTTAGGTTATGTTACTTTATAGACGTATATAATGTTCCCACCGAGAAGTATGGGACGATACTCCAAGAATGTTGTAAAATACTACATCCGAGATGTTAGCCTGCCTTACCTTAGGAAATATAACGCTGTAGACGTATATAATGTCCCATCCGAGACGTACGGGACGACACGAACGGGATTCTGTAAAACATTGCCAGCGAGGGGCTAGATGGGTTAGGTTAGCTTATGTTACGTTATAGACGTGTATAATATTCCCACCGAGAAGTAGAGCCGATACGCCAGGAATGTTGTAAAATACTGCATCCGAGATGTTAGCCTGCCTTAGGTTAAGATATATAACGCTATAGACGTATATAATATCCCATCCGAGATGTACGGGACGACACGAACGGGATTCTGTAAAACATTGCCAGCGAGGGGCTAGATGGGTTAGGTTAGGGTATGTTACGTTATAGACGTGTATAATGTTCCCACCGAGAAGTAGAGCCGGTACGCCAGGAATGTTGTAACATACTGCATCCGAGATGTTAGCCTGCCTTAGGTTAGGATATATAACGCTATAGACGTATATAATGTCCCAACCGAGATGTACGGGACGACATAAACGGGATTCTGTAAAACATTACCAGCGAGGAGCTAGATGTGTTAGGTTAGATTATATTACGTTATTACGTATATAATGTTCCCACCGAGAAGTATGGGCCGATACGCCAGGAATGTTGTAAAATACTGCATCCGAGATGTTAGCCTGCCTTAAGTTAAGATATATAACGCTGTAGACGTATATAATGTCCCATCCGAGACGTACGGGACGACACGAACGGGATTCTGTAAAACATTGCCAGCGAGGGGCTAGATGGGTTAGGTTAGGGTATGTTACGTTATAGACCTATATAATGTTCCCACCGAGAAGTAGAGCCGATACGCCAGGAATGTTGTAACATACTGCATCCGAGATGTTAGCCTGCCTTAGGTTAGGATATATAACGCTATAGACGTATATAATATCCCAACCGAGATGTACGGGACGACATAAACGGGATTCTGTAAAACATTACCAGCGAGGAGCTAGATGTGTTAGGTTAGGTTATATTACGTTATAGACGTATATAATGTTCCCACCGAGAAGTATGGGCCGATAAGCCAGGAATGTTGTAAAATACTGCATCCGAGATGTTAGCCTGCCTTAAGTTAAGATATATAACGCTGTAGACGGATATAATGTCCCATCCGAGACGTACGGGACGACACGAACGGGACTCTGTAAAACATTACCAGCGAGGGGCTAGATGTGTTAGGTTAGGTTATGTTACGTTATAGACCTATATAATGTTCCCACCGAGAAGTAGGGGCCGATACTCCAAGAATGTTGTAAAATACTACATCCGAGATGTTAGCCTGCCTTACGTTAGGATATATATCGCTGTAGACGTATATAACATCCCATCCGAGATGTACGGGACGACAGGAACGGGATTCTGTAAAACATTACCAGCGAGGGGCTAGATGGGTTAGGTTAGGTTATGTTACGTTATAGACGTGTATAATGTTCCCACCGAGAAGTAGAGCCGATACGCCAGGAATGTTGTAAAATACTGCATCCGAGATGTTAGCCTGCCTTAGGTTAAGATATATAACGCTATAGACGTATATAATAGCCCATCCGAGATGTACGGGACGGCACGAACGGGATTCTGTAAAACATTGCGAACGAGGGGCTAGATGGGATAGGTTAGGTTATGTTACGTTACAGACGTATATAATGTTCCCACCGAGAAGTAGGGGCCGATACTCCAAGAATGTTGTAAAATACTGCATCCGAGATGTTAGCCTGCCTTAGGTTAAGATATATAACGCTATAGACGTATATAATATCCCATCCGAGATGTACGGGACGGCACGAACGGGATTCTGTAAAACATTGCGAACGAGGGGCTAGATGGGATAGGTTAGGTTATGTTACGTTACAGACGTATATAATGTTCCCACCGAGAAGTAGGGGCCGATACTCCAAGAATGTTGTAAAATACTACATCCGAGATGTTAATCTGCATTACGTTAGGATATATATCGCTGTAGACGTATATAACATCCCAACCGAGATGTACGGGACGACAGGAACGGGATTCTGTAAAACATTGCCAGCGAGGGGCTAGATGGGTTAGGTTAGCTTATGTTACGTTATAGACGTGTATAATATTCCCACCGAGAAGTAGAGCCGATACGCCAGGAATGTTGTAAAATACTGCATCCGAGATGTTAGCCTTCCTTAGGTTAAGATATATAACGCTATAGACGTATATAATATCCCATCCGAGATGTACGGGACGACACGAACGGGATTCTGTAAAACATTGCCAACGAGGGGCTAGATGGGTTAGGTTAGGTTATGTTACTTTATAGACGTATATAATGTTCCCACCGAGAAGTATGGGACGATACTCCAAGAATGTTGTAAAATACTACATCCGAGATGTTAGCCTGCCTTACCTTAGGAAATATAACGCTGTAGACGTATATAATGTCCCATCCGAGACGTACGGGACGACACGAACGGGATTCTGTAAAACATTGCCAGCGAGGGGCTAGATGGGTTAGGTTAGGGTATGTTACGTTATAGACGTGTATAATGTTCCCACCGAGAAGTAGAGCCGGTACGCCAGGAATGTTGTAAAATACTGCATCCGAGATGTTAGCCTGCCTTAGGTTAAGATATATAACGCTATAGACGTATATAATATCCCATCCGAGATGTACGGGACGACATAAACGGGATTCTGTAAAACATTACCAGCGAGGAGCTAGATGTGTTAGGTTAGGTTATATTACGTTATAGACGTATATAATGTTCCCACCGAGAAGTATGGGCCGATAAGCCAGGAATGTTGTAAAATACTGCATCCGAGATGTTAGCCTGCCTTAAGTTAAGATATATAACGCTGTAGACGGATATAATGTCCCATCCGAGACGTACGGGACGACACGAACGGGACTCTGTAAAACATTACCAGCGAGGGGCTAGATGTGTTAGGTTAGGTTATGTTACGTTATAGACCTATATAATGTTCCCACCGAGAAGTAGGGGCCGATACTCCAAGAATGTTGTAAAATACTACATCCGAGATGTTAGCCTGCCTTACGTTAGGATATATATCGCTGTAGACGTATATAACATCCCATCCGAGATGTACGGGACGACAGGAACGGGATTCTGTAAAACATTACCAACGAGGGGCTAGATGGGTTAGGTTAGGTTATGTTACTTTATAGACGTATATAATGTTCCCACCGAGAAGTATGGGCCGATACTCCAAGAATGTTGTAAAATACTACATCCGAGATGTTAGCCTGCCTTACCTTAGGAAATATAACGCTGTAGACGTATATAATGTCCCATCCGAGACGTACGGGACGACACGAACGGGATTCTGTAAAACATTGCCAGCGAGGGGCTAGATTGGTTAGGTTAGGGTATGTTACGTTATAGACGTGTATAATGTTCCCACCGAGAAGTAGAGCCGATACGCCAGGAACGTTGTAACATACTGCATCCGAGATGTTAGCCTGCCTTAGGTTAGGATATATAACGCTATAGACGTATATAATATCCCAACCGAGATGTACGGGACGACATAAACGGGATTCTGTAAAACATTACCAGCGAGGAGCTAGATGTGTTAGGTTAGATTATATTACGTTATAGACGTATATAATGTTCCCACCGAGAAGTATGGGCCGATACGCCAGGAATGTTGTAAAATACTGCATCCGAGATGTTAGCCTGCCTTAGGTTAAGATATATAACGCTATAGACGTATATAATATCCCATCCGAGATGTACGGGACGACAGGAACGGGATTCTGTAAAACATTACCAGCGAGGGGCTAGATGGGTTAGGTTAGGTTATGTTACGTTATAGACGTGTATAATGTTCCCACCGAGAAGTAGAGCCGATACGCCAGGAATGTTGTAAAATACTGCATCCGAGATGTTAGCCTGCCTTAGGTTAGGATTTATAACGCTATAGACGTATATAATATCCCAACCGAGATGTACGGGACGACACGAACGGGATTCTGTAAAATATTACCAGCGAGGGGCTAGATGGGTTAGATTAGGTTATGTTACGTTATAGACGTATATAATGCTCCCACCGAGAAGTAGGGGCCGATACTCCAAGAATGTTGTAAAATACTACATCCGACATGTTAGGCTGCCTTACGTTAGGATACATATCGCTGTAGACGTATATAATATCCCAACCGAGATGTACGGGACGACACGAACGGGATTCTGCAAAATATTACCAGCGAGGGGCTAGATGGGTTAGATTAGGTTATGTTACGTTATAGACGTATATAATGTTCCCACCGAGAAGTAGGGGCCGATACTCCAAGAATGTTGTAAAATACTACATCCGAGATGTTAGCCTGCCTTAGGTTAGGATATATAACGCTGTAGACGTTTATAATGTCCCAACAGAGACGTACGGGACGACAGGAACGGGATTCTGTAAAACATTACCAGCGAGGGGCCAGATGGGTTAGGTTAGGTTATGTTACGTTATAGACGTGTATAATGTTTCCACCGAGAAGTAGAGCCGATACGGCAGGAATGTTGTAAAATACTGCATCCGAGATGTTAGCCTGCCTTAGGTTAAGATATATAACGCTATAGACGTATGCAATATCCCATCCGAGATGTACGGGACGACACGAACGGGATTCTGTAAAACATTGCGAACGAGGGGCTAGATGGGATAGGTTAGGTTATGTTACGTTATAGACCTATATAAAGTTCCCACCGAGAAGTATGGGCCGATACGCCAGGAATGTTGTAAAATACAGCAACCGAGATGTTAGCCTGCCTTAGGTTAGGATATATAACGCTGTAGACGTTTATAATGTCCCAACAGAGACGTACGGGACGACAGGAACGGGATTCTGTAAAACATTACCAGCGAGGGGCTAGATGGGTTAGGTTAGGTTATGTTACGTTATAGACGTGTATAATGTTCCCACCGAGAAGTAGAGCCGATACGCCAGGAATGTTGTAAAATACTGCATCCGAGATGTTAGCCTGTCTTAGGTTAGGATTTATAACGCTATAGACGTATATAATATCCCAACCGAGATGTACGGGACGACACGAACGGGATTCTGTAAAATATTACCAGCGAGGGGCTAGATGGGTTAGATTAGGTTATGTTACGTTATAAACGTATATAATGCTCCCACCGAGAAGTAGGGGCCGATACTCCAAGAATGTTGTAAAATACTACATCCGACATGTTAGGCTGCCTTACGTTAGGATATATATCGCTGTAGACGTATATAATATCCCAACCGAGATGTACGGGACGACACGAACGGGATTCTGTAAAACATTGCCAGCGAGGGGCTAGATGGGTTAGGTTAGGGTATGTTACGTTATAGACGTGTATAATGTTCCCACCGAGAAGTAGAGCCGATACGCCAGGAATGTTGTAACATACTGCATCCGAGATGTTAGCCTGCCTTAGGTTACGATATATAACGCTATAGACGTATATAATATCCCAACCGAGATGTACGGGACGACATAAACGGGATTCTGTAAAACATTACCAGCGAGGAGCTAGATGTGTTAGGTTAGATTATATTACGTTATAGACGTATATAATGTTCCCACCGAGAAGTATGGGCCGATACGCCAGGAATGTTGTAAAATACTGCATCCGAGATGTTAGCCTGCCTTAAGTCAAGATATATAACGCTGTAGACGGATATAATGTCCCATCCGAGACGTACGGGACGACACGAACGGGACTCTGTAAAACATTACCAGCGAGGGGCTAGATGTGTTAGGTTAGGTTATGTTACGTTACAGACGTATATAATGTTCCCACCGAGAAGTAGGGGCCGATACTCCAAGAATGTTGTAAAATACTACATCCGAGACGTTAATCTGCCTTACGTTAGGATATATATCGCTGTAGACGTATATAACATCCCAACCGAGATGTACGGGACGACAGGAACGGGATTCTGTAAAACATTGCCAGCGCGGGGCTACATGGGTTAGGTTAGCTTATGTTACGTTATAGACGTGTATAATAGTCCCACCGAGAAGTAGAGCCGATACGCCAGGAATGTTGTAAAATACTGCATCCGAGATGTTAGCCTGCCTTAGGTTAAGATATATAACGCTATAGACGTATATAATATCCCATCCGAGATGTACGGGACGACACGAACGGGATTCTGTAAAACATTGCCAACGAGGGGCTAGATGGGTTAGGTTAGGTTATGTTACTTTATAGACGTATATAATGTTCCCACCGAGAAGTATGGGACGATACTCCAAGAATGTTGTAAAATACTACATCCGAGATGTTAGCCTGCCTTACCTTAGGAAATATAACGCTGTAGACGTATATAATGTCCCATGCGAGACGTACGGGACGACACGAACGGGATTCTGTAAAACATTGCCAGCGAGGGGCTAGATGGGTTAGGTTAGGGTATGTTACGTTATAGACGTGTATAATGTTCCCACCGAGAAGTACAGCCGATACGCCAGGAATGTTGTAACATACTGCATCCGAGATGTTAGCCTGCCTTAGGTTAGGATATATAACGCTATAGACGTATATAATGTCCCAACCGAGATGTACGGGACGACATAAACGGGATTCTGTAAAACATTACCAGCGAGGAGCTAGATGTGTTAGGTTAGATTATATTACGTTATAGACGTATATAATGTTCCCACCGAGAAGTATGGGCCGATACGCCAGGAATGTTGTAAAATACTGCATCCGAGATGTTAGCCTGCCTTAAGTTAAGATATATAACGCTGTAGACGTATATAATGTCCCATCCGAGATGTACGGGACGACACGAACGGGATTCTGTAAAACATTGCGAACGAGGGGCTAGATGGGATAGGTTAGGTTATGTTACGTTATAGACCTATATAAAGATCCCACCGAGAAGTATGGGCCGATACGCCAGGAATGTTGTAAAATACAGCAACCGAGATGTTAGCCTGCCTTAGGTTAGGATATATAACGCTGTAGACGTTTATAATGTCCCAACAGAGACGTACGGGACGACAGGAACGGGATTCTGTAAAACATTAAAAGCGAGGGGCTAGATGGG
Organism: Xylocopa violacea; assembly: GCA_963969225.1. Taxonomy (NCBI): domain Eukaryota; kingdom Metazoa; phylum Arthropoda; class Insecta; order Hymenoptera; family Apidae; genus Xylocopa; species Xylocopa violacea. Next base: position 1,359,629 of record CAXAJV010000807.1, read on the forward strand.
TTAGGTTAGGTTATGTTACGTTATAGACGTGTATAATGTTCCCACCGAGAAGTAGAGCCGATACGCCAGGAATGTTGTAAAATACTGCATCCGAGATGTTAGCCTGCCTTAGGTTAGGATTTATAACCCTATAGACGTATATAATATCCCAACCGAGATGTACGGGACGACACGAACGGGATTCTGTAAAATATTACCAGCGAGGGGCTAGATGGGTTAGATTAGGTTATGTTACGTTATAGACGTATATAATGCTCCCACCGAGAAGTAGGGGCCGATACTCCAAGAATGTTGTAAAATACTACATCCGAGATGTTAGCCTGCCTTAGGTTAGGATATATAACGCTGCAGACGTTTATAATGTCCCAACAGAGACGTACGGGACGACAGGAACGGGATTCTGTAAAACATTACCAGCGAGGGGCCAGATGGGTTAGGTTAGGTTATGTTACGTTATAGACGTGTATAATGTTTCCACCGAGAAGTAGAGCCGATACGCCAGGAATGTTGTAAAATACTGCATCCGAGATGTTAGCCTGCCTTAGGTAAAGATATATAACGCTATAGACGTATGCAATATCCCATCCGAGATGTACGGGACGACACGAACGGGATTCTGTAAAACATTGCGAACGAGGGGCTAGATGGGATAGGTTAGGTTATGTTACGTTATAGACCTATATAAAGTTCCCACCGAGAAGTATGGGCCGATACGCCAGGAATGTTGTAAAATACAGCAACCGAGATGTTAGCCTGCCTTAGGTTAGGATATATAACGCTGTAGACGTTTATAATGTCCCAACAGAGACGTACGGGACGACACGAACGGGACTCTGTAAAACATTACCAGCGAGGGGCTAGATGTGTTAGGTTAGGTTATGTTACGTTATAGACCTATATAATGTTCCCACCGAGAAGTAGGGGCCGATACTCCAAGAATGTTGTAAAATACTACATCCGAGATGTTAGCCTGCCTTACCTTAGGAAATATAACGCTGTAGACGTATATAATGTCCCATCCGAGACGTACGGGACGACACGAACGGGATTCTGTAAAACATTGCCAGCGAGGGGCTAGATTGGTTAGGTTAGGGTATGTTACGTTATAGACGTGTATAATGTTCCCACCGAGAAGTAGAGCCGATACGCCAGGAACGTTGTAACATACTGCATCCGAGATGTTAGCCTGCCTTAGGTTAGGATATATAACGCTATAGACGTATATAATATCCCAACCGAGATGTACGGGACGACACGAACGGGATTCTGCAAAATATTACCAGCGAGGGGCTAGATGGGTTAGATTAGGTTATGTTACGTTATAGACGTATATAATGTTCCCACCGAGAAGTAGGGGCCGATACTCCAAGAATGTTGTAAAATACTACATCCGAGATGTTAGCCTGCCTTAGGTTAGGATATATAACGCTGTAGACGTATATAACATCCCATCCGAGATGTACGGGACGACAGGAACGGGATTCTGTAAAACATTACCAGCGATGGGCTAGATGGGTTATGTTAGGTTATGTTACGTTATAGACGTGTATAATGTTCCCACCGAGAAGTAGAGCCGATACGCCAGGAATGTTGTAAAATACTGCATCCGAGATGTTAGCCTGCCTTAGTTTAAGATATATAACGCTATAGACGTATATAATATCCCAACCGAGATGTACGGGACGACATAAACGGGATTCTGTAAAACATTACCAGCGAGGAGCTAGATGTGTTAGGTTAGATTATATTACGTTATAGACGTATATAATGTTCCCACCGAGAAGTATGGGCCGATACGCCAGGAATGTTGTAAAATACTGCATCCGAGATGTTAGCCTGCCTTAGGTTAAGATATATAACGCTATAGACGTATATAATATCCCATCCGAGATGTACGGGACGACAGGAACGGGATTCTGTAAAACATTACCAGCGAGGGGCTAGATGGGTTAGGTTAGGTTATGTTACGTTATAGACGTGTATAATGTTCCCACCGAGAAGTAGAGCCGATACGCCAGGAATGTTGTAAAATACTGCATCCGAGATGTTAGCCTGCCTTAGGTTAGGATTTATAACGGTATAGACGTATATAATATCCCAACCGAGATGTACGGGACGACACGAACGGGATTCTGTAAAATATTACCAGCGAGGGGCTAGATGGGTTAGATTAGGTTATGTTACGTTATAGACGTATATAATGCTCCCACCGAGAAGTAGGGGCCGATACTCCAAGAATGTTGTAAAATACTACATCCGACATGTTAGGCTGCCTTACGTTAGGATATATATCGCTGTAGACGTATATAATATCCCAACCGAGATGTACGGGACGACACGAACGGGATTCTGCAAAATATTACCAGCGAGGGGCTAGATGGGTTAGATTAGGTTATGTTACGTTATAGACGTATATAATGTTCCCACCGAGAAGTAGGGGCCGATACTCCAAGAATGTTGTAAAATACTACATCCGAGATGTTAGCCTGCCTTAGGTTAGGATATATAACGCTGTAGACGTTTATAATGTCCCAACAGAGACGTACGGGACGACAGGAACGGGATTCTGTAAAACATTACCAGCGAGGGGCTAGATGGGTTAGGTTAGGTTATGTTACGTTATAGACGTGTATAATGTTTCCACCGAGAAGTAGAGCCGATACGCCAGGAATGTTGTAAAATACTGCATCCGAGATGTTAGCCTGCCTTAGGTAAAGATATATAACGCTATAGACGTATGCAATATCCCATCCGAGATGTACGGGACGACACGAACGGGATTCTGTAAAACATTGCGAACGAGGGGCTAGATGGGATAGGTCAGGTTATGTTACGTTATAGACCTATATAAAGTTCCCACCGAGAAGTATGGGCCGATACGCCAGGAATGTTGTAAAATACAGCATCCGAGATGTTAGCCTGCCTTAGGTTAGGATTTATAACCCTATAGACGTATATAATATCCCAACCGAGATGTACGGGACGACACGAACGGGATTCTGTGATATATTACCAGCGAGGAGCTAGATGTGTTAGGTTAGATTATATTACGTTATAGACGTATATAATGTTCCCACCGAGAAGTATGGGCCGATACGCCAGGAATGTTGTAAAATACTGCATCCGAGATGTTAGCCTGCCTTAAGTTAAGATATATAACGCTGTAGACGGATATAATGTCCCATCCGAGACGTACGGGACGACACGAACGGGACTCTGTAAAACATTACCAGCGAGGGGCTAGATGTGTTAGGTTAGGTTATGTTACGTTATAGACCTATATAATGTTCCCACCGAGAAGTAGGGGCCGATACTCCAAGAATGTTGTAAAATACTACATCCGAGATGTTAGCCTGCCTTACGTTAGGATATATATCGCTGTAGACGTATATAACATCCCATCCGAGATGTACGGGACGACAGGAACGGGATTCTGTAAAACATTACCAGCGAGGGGCTAGATGGGTTAGGTTAGGTTATGTTACGTTATAGACGTGTATAATGTTCCCACCGAGAAGTAGAGCCGATACGCCAGGAATGTTGTAAAATACTGCATCCGAGATGTTAGCCTGCCTTAGGTTAAGATATATAACGCTATAGACGTATATAATATCCCATCCGAGATGTACGGGACGGCACGAACGGAATTCTGTAAAACATTGCGAACGAGGGGCTAGATGGGATAGGTTAGGTTATGTTACGTTACAGACGTATATAATGTTCCCACCGAGAAGTAGGGGCCGATACTCCAAGAATGTTGTAAAATACTGCATCCGAGATGTTAGCCTGCCTTAGGTTAAGATATATAACGCTATAGACGTATATAATATCCCATCCGAGATGTACGGGACGGCACGAACGGGATTCTGTAAAACATTGCGAACGAGGGGCTAGATGGGATAGGTTAGGTTATGTTACGTTACAGACGTATATAATGTTCCCACCGAGAAGTAGGGGCCGATACTCCAAGAATGTTGTAAAATACTACATCCGAGATGTTAATCTGCATTACGTTAGGATATATATCGCTGTAGACGTATATAACATCCCAACCGAGATGTACGGGACGACAGGAACGGGATTCTGTAAAACATTGCCAGCGAGGGGCTAGATGGGTTAGGTTAGCTTATGTTACGTTATAGACGTGCATAATATTCCCACCGAGAAGTAGAGCCGATACGCCAGGAATGTTGTAAAATACTGCATCCGAGATGTTAGCCTGCCTTAGGTTAAGATATATAACGCTATAGACGTATATAATATCCCAGCCGAGATGTACGGGACGACACGAACGGGATTCTGTAAAACATTGCCAACGAGGGGCTAGATGGGTTAGGTTTGGTTATGTTACTTTATAGACGTATATATTGTTCCGACCGAGAAGTATGGGACGATACTCCAAGAATGTTGTAAAATACTACATCCGAGATGTTAGCCTGCCTTACCTTAGGAAATATAACGCTGTAGACGTATATAATGTCCCATCCGAGACGTACGGGACGACACGAACGGGATTCTGTAAAACATTACCAGCGAGGGGCCAGATGGGTTAGGTTAGGTTATGTTACGTTATAGACGTGTATAATGTTTCCACCGAGAAGTAGAGCCGATACGCCAGGAATGTTGTAAAATACTGCATCCGAGATGTTAGCCTGCCTTAGGTAAAGATATATAACGCTATAGACGTATGCAATATCCCATCCGAGATGTACGGGACGACACGAACGGGATTCTGTAAAACATTGCGAACGAGGGGCTAGATGGGATAGGTTAGGTTATGTTACGTTATAGACCTATATAAAGTTCCCACCGAGAAGTATGGGCCGATACGCCAGGAATGTTGTAAAATACAGCAACCGAGATGTTAGCCTGCCTTAGGTTAGGATATATAACGCTGTAGACGTTTATAATGTCCCAACAGATACGTACGGGACGACAGGAATGGGATTCTGTAAAACATTACCAGCGAGGGGCTAGATGGGTTAGGTTAGGTTATGTTACGTTATAGACGTGTATAATGTTCCCACCGAGAAGTAGAGCCGATACGCCAGGAATGTTGTAAAATACTGCATCCGAGATGTTAGCCTGCCTTAGGTTAGGATTTATAACCCTATAGACGTATATAATATCCCAACCGAGATGTACGGGACGACACGAACGGGATTCTGTAAAATATTACCAGCGAGGGGCTAGATGGGTTAGATTAGGTTATGTTACGTTATAGACGTATATAATGCTCCCACCGAGAAGTAGGGGCCGATACTCCAAGAATGTTGTAAAATACTACATCCGACATGTTAGGCTGCCTTATGTTAGGATATATATCGCTGTAGACGTATATAATATCCCAACCGAGATGTACGGGACGAGACGAACGGGATTCTGTAAAACATTGCCAGCGAGGGGCTAGATGGGTTAGGTTAGGGTATGTTACGTTATAGACGTGTATAATGATCCCACCGAGAAGTAGAGCCGATACGCCAGGAATGTTGTAACATACTGCATCCGAGATGTTAGCCTGCCTTAGGTTAGGATATATAACGCTATAGACGTATATAATATCCCAACCGAGATGTACGGGACGACATAAACGGGATTCTGTAAAACATTACCAGCGAGGAGCTGGTAGGTTAGATGTGTTAGGTTAGATTATATTACGTTATAGACGTATATAATGTTCTCACCGAGAAGTATGGGCCGATACGCCAGGAATGTTGTAAAATACTGCATCCGAGATGTTAGCCTGCCTTAAGTTAAGATATATAACGCTGTAGACGGATATAATGTCCCATCCGAGACGTACGGGACGACACGAACGGGACTCTGTAAAACATTACCAGCGAGGGGCTAGATGTGTTAGGTTAGGTTATGTTACGTTATAGACCTATATAATGTTCCCACCGAGAAGTAGGGGCCGATACTCCAAGAATGTTGTAAAATACTACATCCGAGATGTTAGCCTGCCTTACGTTAGGATATATATCGCTGTAGACGTATATAACATCCCATCCGAGATGTACGGGACGACAGGAACGGGATTCTGTAAAACATTACCAGCGATGGGCTAGATGGGTTATGTTAGGTTATGTTACGTTATAGACGTGTATAATGTTCCCACCGAGAAGTAGAGCCGATACGCCAGGAATGTTGTAAAATACTGCATCCGAGATGTTAGCCTGCCTTAGTTTAAGATATATAACGCTATAGACGTATATAATATCCCATAATATCCCAACCGAGATGTACGGGACGACATAAACGGGATTCTGTAAAACATTACCAGCGAGGAGCTAGATGTGTTAGGTTAGATTATATTACGTTATAGACGTATATAATGTTCCCACCGAGAAGTATGGGCCGATACGCCAGGAATGTTGTAAAATACTGCATCCGAGATGTTAGCCTGCCTTAGGTTAAGATATATAACGCTATAGACGTATATAATATCCCATCCGAGATGTACGGGACGACAGGAACGGGATTCTGTAAAACATTACCAGCGAGGGGCTAGATGGGTTAGGTTAGGTTATGTTACGTTATAGACGTGTATAATGTTCCCACCGAGAAGTAGAGCCGATACGCCAGGAATGTTGTAAAATACTGCATCCGAGATGTTAGCCTGCCTTAGGTTAGGATTTATAACGGTATAGACGTATATAATATCCCAACCGAGATGTACGGGACGACACGAACGGGATTCTGTAAAATATTACCAGCGAGGGGCTAGATGGGTTAGATTAGGTTATGTTACGTTATAGACGTATATAATGCTCCCACCGAGAAGTAGGGGCCGATACTCCAAGAATGTTGTAAAATACTACATCCGACATGTTAGGCTGCCTTACGTTAGGATATATATCGCTGTAGACGTATATAATATCCCAACCGAGATGTACGGGACGACACGAACGGGATTCTGCAAAATATTACCAGCGAGGGGCTAGATGGGTTAGATTAGGTTATGTTACGTTATAGACGTATATAATGTTCCCACCGAGAAGTAGGGGCCGATACTCCAAGAATGTTGTAAAATACTACATCCGAGATGTTAGCCTGCCTTAGGTTAGGATATATAACGCTGTAGACGTTTATAATGTCCCAACAGAGACGTACGGGACGACAGGAACGGGATTCTGTAAAACATTACCAGCGAGGGGCTAGATGGGTTAGGTTAGGTTATGTTACGTTATAGACGTGTATAATGTTTCCACCGAGAAGTAGAGCCGATACGCCAGGAATGTTGTAAAATACTGCATCCGAGATGTTAGCCTGCCTTAGGTTAAGATATATAACGCTATAGACGTATGCAATATCCCATCCGAGATGTACGGGACGACACGAACGGGATTCTGTAAAACATTGCGAACGAGGGGCTAGATGGGATAGGTTAGGTTATGTTACGTTATAGACCTATATAAAGTTCCCACCGAGAAGTATGGGCCGATACGCCAGGAATGTTGTAAAATACAGCAACCGAGATGTTAGCCTGCCTTAGGTTAGGATATATAACGCTGTAGACGTTTATAATGTAACAACAGAGACGTACGGGACGACAGGAACGGGATTCTGTAAAACATTACCAGCGAGGGGCTAGATGGGTTAGGTTAGGTTATGTTACGTTATAGACGTGTATAATGTTCCCACCGAGAAGTAGAGCCGATACGCCAGGAATGTTGTAAAATACTGCATCCGAGATGTTAGCCTGCCTTAGGTTAGGATTTATAACGCTATAGACGTATATAATATCCCAACCGAGATGTACGGGACGACACGAACGGGATTCTGTAAAATATTACCAGCGAGGGGCTAGATGGGTTAGATTAGGTTATGTTACGTTATAAACGTATATAATGTTCCCACCGAGAAGTAGGGGCCGATACTCCAAGAATGTTGTAAAATACTACATCCGACATGTTAGGCTGTCTTACGTTAGGATATATATCGCTGTAGACGTATATAATATCCCAACCGAGATGTACGGGACGACATAAACGGGATTCTGTAAAACATTACCAGCGAGGAGCTAGATGTGTTAGGTTAGATTATATTACGTTATAGACGTATATAATGTTCCCACCGAGAAGTATGGGCCGATACGCCAGGAATGTTGTAAAATACTGCATCCGAGATGTTAGCCTGCCTTAAGTTAAGATATATAACGCTGTAGACGGATATAATGTCCCATCCGAGACGTACGGGACGACACGAACGGGACTCTGCAAAACATTACCAGCGAGGGGCTAGATGTGTTAGGTTAGGTTATGTTACGTTATAGACCTGTATAATGTTCCCACCGAGATGTAGGGGCCGATACTCCAAGAATGTTGTAAAATACTACATCCGAGATGTTAGCCTGCCTTACGTTAGGATATATATCGCTGTAGACGTATATAACATCCCATCCGAGATGTACGGGACGACAGGAACGGGATTCTGCAAAACATTACCAGCGAGGGGCTAGATGGGTTATGTTAGGTTATGTTACGTTATAGACGTGTATAATGTTCCCACCGAGAAGTAGAGCCGATACGCCAGGAATGTTGTAAAATACTGCATCCGAGATGTTAGCCTGCCTTAGTTTAAGATATATAACGCTATAGACGTATATAATATCCCAACCGAGATGTACGGGACGGCACGAACGGAATTCTGTAAAACATTGCGAACGAGGGGCTAGATGGGCTAGGTTAGGTTATGTTACGTTACAGACGTATATAATGTTCCCACCGAGAAGTAGGGGCCGATACTCCAAGAATGTTGTAAAATACTGCATCCGAGATGTTAGCCTGCCTTAGGTTAAGATATATAACGCTATAGACGTATATAATATCCCATCCGAGATGTACGGGACGGCACGAACGGGATTCTGTAAAACATTGCGAACGAGGGGCTAGATGGGATAGGTTAGGTTATGTTACGTTACAGACGTATATAATGTTCCCACCGAGAAGTAGGGGCCGATACTCCAAGAATGTTGTAAAATACTACATCCGAGATGTTAATCTGCATTACGTTAGGATATATATCGCTGTAGACGTATATAACATCCCAACCGAGATGTACGGGACGACAGGAACGGGATTCTGTAAAACATTGCCAGCGAGGGGCTAGATGGGTTAGGTTAGCTTATGTTACGTTATAGACGTGCATAATATTCCCACCGAGAAGTAGAGCCGATACGCCAGGAATGTTGTAAAATACTGCATCCGAGATGTTAGCCTGCCTTAGGTTAAGATATATAACGCTATAGACGTATATAATATCCCAGCCGAGATGTACGGGACGACACGAACGGGATTCTGTAAAACATTGCCAACGAGGGGCTAGATGGGTTAGGTTAGGTTATGTTACTTTATAGACGTATATATTGTTCCGACCGAGAAGTATGGGACGATACTCCAAGAATGTTGTAAAATACTACATCCGAGATGTTAGCCTGCCTTACCTTAGGAAATATAACGCTGTAGACGTATATAATGTCCCATCCGAGACGTACGGGACGACACGAACGGGATTCTGTAAAACATTACCAGCGAGGGGCCAGATGGGTTAGGTTAGGTTATGTTACGTTATAGACGTGTATAATGTTTCCACCGAGAAGTAGAGCCGATACGCCAGGAATGTTGTAAAATACTGCATCCGAGATGTTAGCCTGCCTTAGGTAAAGATATATAACGCTATAGACGTATGCAATATCCCATCCGAGATGTACGGGACGACACGAACGGGATTCTGTAAAACATTGCGAACGAGGGGCTAGATGGGATAGGTTAGGTTATGTTACGTTATAGACCTATATAAAGTTCCCACCGAGAAGTATGGGCCGATACGCCAGGAATGTTGTAAAATACAGCAACCGAGATGTTAGCCTGCCTTAGGTTAGGATATATAACGCTGTAGACGTTTATAATGTCCCAACAGAGACGTACGGGACGACAGGAATGGGATTCTGTAAAACATTACCAGCGAGGGGCTAGATGGGTTAGGTTAGGTTATGTTACGTTATAGACGTGTATAATGTTCCCACCGAGAAGTAGAGCCGATACGACAGGAATGTTGTAAAATACTGCATCCGAGATGTTAGCCTGCCTTAGGTTAGGATTTATAACCCTATAGACGTATATAATATCCCAACCGAGATGTACGGGACGACACGAACGGGATTCTGTAAAATATTACCAGCGAGGGGCTAGATGGGTTAGATTAGGTTATGTTACGTTATAGACGTATATAATGCTCCCACCGAGAAGTAGGGGCCGATACTCCAAGAATGTTGTAAAATACTACATCCGACATGTTAGGCTGCCTTGTGTTAGGATATATATCGCTGTAGACGTATATAATATCCCAACCGAGATGTACGGGACGAGACGAACGGGATTCTGTAAAACATTGCCAGCGAGGGGCTAGATGGGTTAGGTTAGGGTATGTTACGTTATAGACGTGTATAATGATCCCACCGAGAAGTAGAGCCGATACGCCAGGAATGTTGTAACATACTGCATCCGAGATGTTAGCCTGCCTTAGGTTAGGATATATAACGCTATAGACGTATATAATATCCCAACCGAGATGTACGGGACGACATAAACGGGATTCTGTAAAACATTACCAGCGAGGAGCTAGATGTGTTAGGTTAGATTATATTACGTTATAGACGTATATAATGTTCTCACCGAGAAGTATGGGCCGATACGCCAGGAATGTTGTAAAATACTGCATCCGAGATGTTAGCCTGCCTTAAGTTAAGATATATAACGCTGTAGACGGATATAATGTCCCATCCGAGACGTACGGGACGACACGAACGGGACTCTGTAAAACATTACCAGCGAGGGGCTAGATGTGTTAGGTTAGGTTATGTTACGTTATAGACCTATATAATGTTCCCACCGAGAAGTAGGGGCCGATACTCCAAGAATGTTGTAAAATACTACATCCGAGATGTTAGCCTGCCTTACGTTAGGATATATATCGCTGTAGACGTATATAACATCCCATCCGAGATGTACGGGACGACAGGAACGGGATTCTGTAAAACATTACCAGCGATGGGCTAGATGGGTTATGTTAGGTTATGTTACGTTATAGACGTGTATAATGTTCCCACCGAGAAGTAGAGCCGATACGCCAGGAATGTTGTAAAATACTGCATCCGAGATGTTAGCCTGCCTTAGTTTAAGATATATAACGCTATAGACGTATATAATATCCCAACCGAGATGTACGGGACGACATAAACGGGATTCTGTAAAACATTACCAGCGAGGAGCTAGATGTGTTAGGTTAGATTATATTACGTTATAGACGTATATAATGTTCCCACCGAGAAGTATGGGCCGATACGCCAGGAATGTTGTAAAATACTGCATCCGAGATGTTAGCCTGCCTTAGGTTAAGATATATAACGCTATAGACGTATATAATATCCCATCCGAGATGTACGGGACGACAGGAACGGGATTCTGTAAAACATTACCAGCGAGGGGCTAGATGGGTTAGGTTAGGTTATGTTACGTTATAGACGTGTATAATGTTCCCACCGAGAAGTAGAGCCGATACGCCAGGAATGTTGTAAAATACTGCATCCGAGATGTTAGCCTGCCTTAGGTTAGGATTTATAACGGTATAGACGTATATAATATCCCAACCGAGATGTACGGGACGACACGAACGGGATTCTGTAAAATATTACCAGCGAGGGGCTAGATGGGTTAGATTAGGTTATGTTACGTTATAGACGTATATAATGCTCCCACCGAGAAGTAGGGGCCGATACTCCAAGAATGTTGTAAAATACTACATCCGAGATGTTAGCCTGCCTTACGTTAGGATATATATCGCTGTAGACGTATATAACATCCCATCCGAGATGTACGGGACGACAGGAACGGGATTCTGTAAAACATTACCAGCGATGGGCTAGATGGGTTATGTTAGGTTATGTTACGTTATAGACGTGTATAATGTTCCCACCGAGAAGTAGAGCCGATACGCCAGGAATGTTGTAAAATACTGCATCCGAGATGTTAGCCTGCCTTAGTTTAAGATATATAACGCTATAGACGTATATAATATCCCAACCGAGATGTACGGGACGACATAAACGGGATTCTGTAAAACATTACCAGCGAGGAGCTAGATGTGTTAGGTTAGATTATATTACGTTATAGACGTATATAATGTTCCCACCGAGAAGTATGGGCCGATACGCCAGGAATGTTGTAAAATACTGCATCCGAGATGTTAGCCTGCCTTAGGTTAAGATATATAACGCTATAGACGTATATAATATCCCATCCGAGATGTACGGGACGACAGGAACGGGATTCTGTAAAACATTACCAGCGAGGGGCTAGATGGGTTAGGTTAGGTTATGTTACGTTATAGACGTGTATAATGTTCCCACCGAGAAGTAGAGCCGATACGCCAGGAATGTTGTAAAATACTACATCCGAGATGTTAGCCTGCCTTAGGTTAGGATATATAACGCTGTAGACGTTTATAATGTCCCAACAGAGACGTACGGGACGACAGGAACGGGATTCTGTAAAACATTACCAGCGAGGGGCTAGATGGGTTAGGTTAGGTTATGTTACGTTATAGACGTGTATAATGTTTCCACCGAGAAGTAGAGCCGATACGCCAGGAATGTTGTAAAATACTGCATCCGAGATGTTAGCCTGCCTTAGGTTAAGATATATAACGCTATAGACGTATGCAATATCCCATCCGAGATGTACGGGACGACACGAACGGGATTCTGTAAAACATTGCGAACGAGGGGCTAGATGGGATAGGTTAGGTTATGTTACGTTATAGACCTATATAAAGTTCCCACCGAGAAGTATGGGCCGATACGCCAGGAATGTTGTAAAATACAGCAACCGAGATGTTAGCCTGCCTTAGGTTAGGATATATAACGCTGTAGACGTTTATAATGTAACAACAGAGACGTACGGGACGACAGGAACGGGATTCTGTAAAACATTACCAGCGAGGGGCTAGATGGGTTAGGTTAGGTTATGTTACGTTATAGACGTGTATAATGTTCCCACCGAGAAGTAGAGCCGATACGCCAGGAATGTTGTAAAATACTGCATCCGAGATGTTAGCCTGCCTTAGGTTAGGATTTATAACGCTATAGACGTATATAATATCCCAACCGAGATGTACGGGACGACACGAACGGGATTCTGTAAAATATTACCAGCGAGGGGCTAGATGGGTTAGATTAGGTTATGTTACGTTATAAACGTATATAATGTTCCCACCGAGAAGTAGGGGCCGATACTCCAAGAATGTAGTAAAATACTACATCCGACATGTTAGGCTGTCTTACGTTAGGATATATATCGCTGTAGACGTATATAATATCCCAACCGAGATGTACGGGACGACATAAACGGGATTCTGTAAAACATTACCAGCGAGGAGCTAGATGTGTTAGGTTAGATTATATTACGTTATAGACGTATATAATGTTCCCACCGAGAAGTATGGGCCGATACGCCAGGAATGTTGTAAAATACTGCATCCGAGATGTTAGCCTGCCTTAAGTTAAGATATATAACGCTGTAGACGGATATAATGTCCCATCCGAGACGTACGGGACGACACGAACGGGACTCTGCAAAACATTACCAGCGAGGGGCTAGATGTGTTAGGTTAGGTTATGTTACGTTATAGACCTGTATAATGTTCCCACCGAGAAGTAGGGGCCGATACTCCAAGAATGTTGTACAATACTACATCCGAGATGTTAGCCTGCCTTACGTTAGGATATATATCGCTGTAGACGTATATAACATCCCATCCGAGATGTACGGGACGACAGGAACGGGATTCTGCAAAACATTACCAGCGAGGGGCTAGATGGGTTATGTTAGGTTATGTTACGTTATAGACGTGTATAATGTTCCCACCGAGAAGTAGAGCCGATACGCCAGGAATGTTGTAAAATACTGCATCCGAGATGTTAGCCTGCCTTAGTTTAAGATATATAACGCTATAGACGTATATAATATCCCAACCGAGATGTACGGGACGGCACGAACGGAATTCTGTAAAACATTGCGAACGAGGGGCTAGATGGGATAGGTTAGGTTATGTTACGTTACAGACGTATATAATGTTCCCACCGAGAAGTAGGGGCCGATACTCCAAGAATGTTGTAAAATACTGCATCCGAGATGTTAGCCTGCCTTAGGTTAAGATATATAACGCTATAGACGTATATAATATCCCATCCGAGATGTACGGGACGGCACGAACGGGATTCTGTAAAACATTGCGAACGAGGGGCTAGATGGGATAGGTTAGGTTATGTTACGTTACAGACGTATATAATGTTCCCACCGAGAAGTAGGGGCCGATACTCCAAGAATGTTGTAAAATACTACATCCGAGATGTTAATCTGCATTACGTTAGGATATATATCGCTGTAGACGTATATAACATCCCAACCGAGATGTACGGGACGACAGGAACGGGATTCTGTAAAACATTGCCAGCGAGGGGCTAGATGGGTTAGGTTAGCTTATGTTACGTTATAGACGTGCATAATATTCCCACCGAGAAGTAGAGCCGATACGCCAGGAATGTTGTAAAATACTGCATCCGAGATGTTAGCCTGCCTTAGGTTAAGATATATAACGCTATAGACGTATATAATATCCCAGCCGAGATGTACGGGACGACACGAACGGGATTCTGTAAAACATTGCCAACGAGGGGCTAGATGGGTTAGGTTAGGTTATGTTACTTTATAGACGTATATATTGTTCCGACCGAGAAGTATGGGACGATACTCCAAGAATGTTGTAAAATACTACATCCGAGATGTTAGCCTTCCTTACCTTAGGAAATATAACGCTGTAGACGTATATAATGTCCCATCCGAGACGTACGGGACGACACGAACGGGATTCTGTAAAACATTACCAGCGAGGGGCCAGATGGGTTAGGTTAGGTTATGTTACGTTATAGACGTGTATAATGTTTCCACCGAGAAGTAGAGCCGATACGCCAGGAATGTTGTAAAATACTGCATCCGAGATGTTAGCCTGCCTTAGGTAAAGATATATAACGCTATAGACGTATGCAATATCCCATCCGAGATGTACGGGACGACACGAACGGGATTCTGTAAAACATTGCGAACGAGGGGCTAGATGGGATAGGTTAGGTTATGTTACGTTATAGACCTATATAAAGTTCCCACCGAGAAGTATGGGCCGATACGCCAGGAATGTTGTAAAATACAGCAACCGAGATGTTAGCCTGCCTTAGGTTAGGATATATAACGCTGTAGACGTTTATAATGTCCCAACAGAGACGTACGGGACGACAGGAATGGGATTCTGTAAAACATTACCAGCGAGGGGCTAGATGGGTTAGGTTAGGTTATGTTACGTTATAGACGTGTATAATGTTCCCACCGAGAAGTAGAGCCGATACGACAGGAATGTTGTAAAATACTGCATCCGAGATGTTAGCCTGCCTTAGGTTAGGATTTATAACCCTATAGACGTATATAATATCCCAACCGAGATGTACGGGACGACACTAACGGGATTCTGTAAAATATTACCAGCGAGGGGCTAGATGGGTTAGATTAGGTTATGTTACGTTATAGACGTATATAATGCTCCCACCGAGAAGTAGGGGCCGATACTCCAAGAATGTTGTAAAATACTACATCCGACATGTTAGGCTGCCTTATGTTAGGATATATATCGCTGTAGACGTATATAATATCCCAACCGAGATGTACGGGACGAGACGAACGGGATTCTGTAAAACATTGCCAGCGAGGGGCTAGATGGGTTAGGTTAGGGTATGTTACGTTATAGACGTGTATAATGTTCCCACCGAGAAGTAGAGCCGATACGCCAGGAATGTTGTAACATACTGCATCCGAGATGTTAGCCTGCCTTAGGTTAGGATATATAACGCTATAGACGTATATAATATCCCAACCGAGATGTACGGGACGACATAAACGGGATTCTGTAAAACATTACCAGCGAGGAGCTAGATGTGTTAGGTTAGATTATATTACGTTATAGACGTATATAATGTTCCCACCGAGAAGTATGGGCCGATACGCCAGGAATGTTGTAAAATACTGCATCCGAGATGTTAGCCTGCCTTAAGTTAAGATATATAACGCTGTAGACGGATATAATGTCCCATCCGAGACGTACGGGACGACACGAACGGGACTCTGTAAAACATTACCAGCGAGGGGCTAGATGTGTTAGGTTAGGTTATGTTACGTTATAGACCTATATAATGTTCCCACCGAGAAGTAGGGGCCGATACTCCAAGAATGTTGTAAAATACTACATCCGAGATGTTAGCCTGCCTTACGTTAGGATATATATCGCTGTAGACGTATATAACATCCCATCCGAGATGTACGGGACGACAGGAACGGGATTCTGTAAAACATTGCGAACGAGGGGCTAGATGGGATAGGTTAGGTTATGTTACGTTACAGACGTATATAATGTTCCCACCGAGAAGTAGGGGCCGATACTCCAAGAATGTTGTAAAATACTACATCCGAGATGTTAATCTGCACTACGTTAGGATATATATCGCTGTAGACGTATATAACATCCCAACCGAGATGTACGGGACGACAGGAACGGGATTCTGTAAAACATTGCCAGCGAGGGGCTAGATGGGTTAGGTTAGCTTATGTTACGTTATAGACGTGCATAATATTCCCACCGAGAAGTAGAGCCGATACGCCAGGAATGTTGTAAAATACTGCATCCGAGATGTTAGCCTGCCTTAGGTTAAGATATATAACGCTATAGACGTATATAATATCCCAGCCGAGATGTACGGGACGACACGAACGGGATTCTGTAAAACATTGCCAACGAGGGGCTAGATGGGTTAGGTTAGGTTATGTTACTTTATAGACGTATATAATGTTCCCACCGAGAAGTAGGGGCCGATACTCCAAGAATGTTGTAAAATACTACATCCGAGATGTTAGCCTGCCTTACGTTAGGATATATATCGCTGTAGACGTATATAACATCCCATCCGAGATGTACGGGACGACAGGAACGGGATTCTGCAAAACATTACCAGCGAGGGGCTAGATGGGTTATGTTAGGTTATGTTACGTTATAGACGTGTATAATGTTCCCACCGAGAAGTAGAGCCGATACGCCAGGAATGTTGTAAAATACTGCATCCGAGATGTTAGTCTGCCTTAGTTTAAGATATATAACGCTATAGACGTATATAATATCCCAACCGAGATGTACGGGACGACACGAACGGGATTCTGTAAAACATTGCGAACGAGGGGCTAGATGGGATAGGTTAGGTTATGTTACGTTACAGACGTATATAATGTTCCCACCGAGAAGTAGGGGCCGATACTCCAAGAATGTTGTAAAATACTGCATCCGAGATGTTAGCCTGCCTTAGGTAAACATATATAACGCTATAGACGTATGCAATATCCCATCCGAGATGTACGGGACGACACGAACGGGATTCTGTAAAACATTGCGATCGCGGGGCTAGATGGGATAGGTTAGGTTATGTTACGTTATAGACCTATATAAAGTTCCCACCGAGAAGTATGGGCCGATACGCCAGGAATGTTGTAAAATACAGCAACCGAGATGTTAGCCTGCCTTAGGTTAGGATATATAACGCTGTAGACGTTTATAATGTCCCAACAGAGACGTACGGGACGACAGGAATGGGATTCTGTAAAACATTACCAGCGAGGGGCTAGATGGGTTAGGTTAGGTTATGTTACGTTATAGACGTGTATAATGTTCCCACCGAGAAGTAGAGCCGATACGACAGGAATGTTGTAAAATACTGCATCCGAGATGTTAGCCTGCCTTAGGTTAGGATTTATAACCCTATAGACGTATATAATATCCCAACCGAGATGTACGGGACGACACGAACGGGATTCTGTAAAATATTACCAGCGAGGGGCTAGATGGGTTAGATTAGGTTATGTTACGTTATAGACGTATATAATGCTCCCACCGAGAAGTAGGGGCCGATACTCCAAGAATGTTGTAAAATACTACATCCGACATGTTAGGCTGCCTTACGTTAGGATATATATCGCTGTAGACGTATATAATATCCCAACCGAGATGTACGGGACGAGACGAACGGGATTCTGTAAAACATTGCCAGCGAGGGGCTAGATGGGTTAGGTTAGGGTATGTTACGTTATAGACGTGTATAATGTTCCCACCGAGACGTAGAGCCGATACGCCAGGAATGTTGTAACATACTGCATCCGAGATGTTAGCCTGCCTTAGGTTAGGATATATAACGCTATAGACGTATATAATATCCCAACCGAGATGTACGGGACGACATAAAAGGGATTCTGTAAAACATTACCAGCGAGGAACTAGATGTGTTAGGTTAGATTATATTACGTTATAGACGTATATAATGTTCCCACCGAGAAGTACGGGCCGATACGCCAGGAATGTTGTAAAATACTGCATCCGAGATGTTAGCCTGCCTTAAGTTAAGATATATAACGCTGTAGACGGATATAATGTCCCATCCGAGACGTACGGGACGACACGAACGGGACTCTGTAAAACATTACCAGCGAGGGGCTAGATGTGTTAGGTTAGGTTATGTTACGTTATAGACCTATATAATGTTCCCACCGAGAAGTAGGGGCCGATACTCCAAGAATGTTGTAAAATACTACATCCGAGATGTTAGCCTGCCTTACGTTAGGATATATATCGCTGTAGACGTATATAACATCCCATCCGAGATGTACGGGACGACAGGAACGGGATTCTGTAAAACATTACCAGCGATGGGCTAGATGGGTTATGTTAGGTTATGTTACGTTATAGACGTGTATAATGTTCCCACCGAGAAGTAGAGCCGATACGCCAGGAATGTTGTAAAATACTACATCCGACATGTTAGGCTGCCTTTCGTTAGGATATATATCGCTGTAGACGTATATAATATCCCAACCGAGATGTACGGGACGACACGAACGGGATTCTGCAAAATATTACCAGCGAGGGGCTAGATGGGTTAGATTAGGTTATGTTACGTTATAGACGTATATAATGTTCCCACCGAGAAGTAGGGGCCGATACTCCAAGAATGTTGTAAAATACTACATCCGAGATGTTAGCCTGCCTTAGGTTAGGATATATAACGCTGTAGACGTTTATAATGTCCCAACAGAGACGTACGGGACGACAGGAACGGGATTCTGTAAAACATTACCAGCGAGGGGCTAGATGGGTTAGGTTAGGTTATGTTACGTTATAGACGTGTATAATGTTTCCACCGAGAAGTAGAGCCGATACGCCAGGAATGTTGTAAAATACTGCATCCGAGATGTTAGCCTGCCTTAGGTTAAGATATATAACGCTATAGACGTATGCAATATCCCATCCGAGATGTACGGGACGACACGAACGGGATTCTGTAAAACATTGCGAACGAGGGGCTAGATGGGATAGGTTAGGTTATGTTACGTTATAGACCTATATAAAGTTCCCACCGAGAAGTATGGGCCGATACGCCAGGAATGTTGTAAAATACAGCAACCGAGATGTTAGCCTGCCTTAGGTTAGGATATATAACGCTGTAGACGTTTATAATGTAACAACAGAGACGTACGGGACGGCAGGAACGGGATTCTGTAAAACATTACCAGCGAGGGGCTAGATGGGTTAGGTTAGGTTATGTTACGTTATAGACGTGTATAATGTTCCCACCGAGAAGTAGAGCCGATACGCCAGCAATGTTGTAAAATACTGCATCCGAGATGTTAGCCTGCCTTAGGTTAGGATTTATAACGCTATAGACGTATATAATATCCCAACCGAGATGTACGGGACGACACGAACGGGATTCTGTAAAATATTACCAGCGAGGGGCTAGATGGGTTAGATTAGGTTATGTTACGTTATAAACGTATATAATGTTCCCACCGAGAAGTAGGGGCCGATACTCCAAGAATGTTGTAAAATACTACATCCGACATGTTAGGCTGCCTTACGTTAGGATATATATCGCTGTAGACGTATATAATATCCCAACCGAGATGTACGGGACGACATAAACGGGATTCTGTAAAACATTACCAGCGAGGAGCTAGATGTGTTAGGTTAGATTATATTACGTTATAGACGTATATAATGTTCCCACCGAGAAGTATGGGCCGATACGCCAGGAATGTTGTAAAATACTGCATCCGAGATGTTAGCCTGCCTTAAGTTAAGATATATAACGCTGTAGACGGATATAATGTCCCATCCGAGACGTACGGGACGACACGAACGGGACTCTGTAAAACATTACCAGCGAGGGGCTAGATGTGTTAGGTTAGGTTATGTTACGTTATAGACCTGTATAATGTTCCCACCGAGAAGTAGGGGCCGATACTCCAAGAATGTTGTAAAATACTACATCCGAGATGTTAGCCTGCCTTACGTTAGGATATATATCGCTGTAGACGTATATAACATCCCATCCGAGATGTACGGGACGACAGGAACGGGATTCTGCAAAACATTACCAGCGAGGGGCTAGATGGGTTATGTTAGGTTATGTTACGTTATAGACGTGTATAATGTTCCCACCGAGAAGTAGAGCCGATACGCCAGGAATGTTGTAAAATACTGCATCCGAGATGTTAGCCTGCCTTAGTTTAAGATATATAACGCTATAGACGTATATAATATCCCAACCGAGATGTACGGGACGACACGAACGGGATTCTGTAAAACATTGCCAACGAGGGGCTAGATGGGATAGGTTAGGTTATGTTACGTTATAGACCTATATAAAGTTCCCACCGAGAAGTATGGGCCGATACGCCAGGAATGTTGTAAAATACAGCAACCGAGATGTTAGCCTGCCTTAGGTTAGGTATATAACGCTAGAGTCGTATATAATATCCCAACCGTGATGTACCGGACGACACGAACGGGATTCTGTACAATATTACCAGCGAGGGGCTAGATGGGTTAGGTTAGGTTATGTTAAGTTATAGACGTGTATAATGTTCCCACGGTGAAGTAGGGGCCGATACGCCAGGAACGGTGTAAAATACTTCATCCGAGCTGTTAGCCTGCCTTAGGTTAGGATATATATTGCTGTAGACGTTTATAATGTCACAACCGAGACGTACGGGACGGCAGGAATGGGATAGTGTAAAACATTGCCAGCGAGGGGCTAGATGGGTTAGATTAGGTTATGTTATGTTATAGACGTATATAATGTTCCCACCGAGAAGTAGGGGCCGATACTCCAAGAATGTTGTAAAATACTACATCCGACATGTTAGGCTGCCTTACGTTAGGATATATATCGCTGTAGACGTATATATCATCCCAACCGAGATGTACGGGACGACATAAACGGGATTCTGTAAAACATTTCCAGCGAGGGGCTAGATGTGTTAGGTTAGATTATATTACGTTATAGACGTATATAATGTTCCCACCGAGAAGTAGAGGCTGATCCTACAGGAATGTTGTAAAATACTATATCCGAGAAGTTAGCCTGCCTTAGGTTAGGATATGTATCGCTGTAGACGTATATAATATCCCAACCGAGATGTACGGGACGAAACGAACGGGATTCTGTAAAACATTGCCAACGAGGGGCTAGATGGGATAGGTTAGGTTATGTTACGTTACAGACGTATATAATGTTCCCACCGAGAAGTAGGGGCCGATACTCCAAGAATGTTGTAAAATACTACATCCGAGATGTTAGCCGGCCTTACGTTAGGATATATATCGCTGTAGACGTATATAACATCCCAACCGAGATGTACGGGACGACAGGAACGGGATTCTGTAAAACATTGCCAACGAGGGGCTAGATGGGATGTTTTAGGTTATGTTACGTTACAGAAGTATATAATGTTCCCACCGAGAAGTATGGGCCGATACGCCAGGAATGTTGTAAAATACAGCAACCGAGATGTTAGCCTGCCTTAGGTTAGGATATATATTGCTGTAGACGTTTATAATGTCCCAACCGAGACGTACGGGACGGCAGGAATGGGATAGTGTAAAACATTGCCAGCGAGGGGCTAGATGGGTTAGATTAGGTTATGTTATGTTATAGACGTATATAATGTTCCCACCGAGAAGTAGGGGCCGATACTCCAAGAATGTTGTAAAATACTACATCCGACATGTTAGGCTGCCTTACGTTAGGATATATATCGCTGTAGACGTATATATCATCCCAACCGAGATGTACGGGACGACATAAACGGGATTCTGTAAAACATTTCCAGCGAGGGGCTAGATGTGTTAGGTTAGATTATATTACGTTATAGACGTATATAATGTTCCCACCGAGAAGTAGAGGCTGATCCTACAGGAATGTTGTAAAATACTATATCCGAGAAGTTAGCCTGCCTTAGGTTAGGATATGTATCGCTGTAGACGTATATAATATCCCAACCGAGATGTACGGGACGAAACGAACGGGATTCTGTAAAACATTGCCAACGAGGGGCTAGATGGGATAGGTTAGGTTATGTTACGTTACAGACGTATATAATGTTCCCACCGAGAAGTAGGGGCCGATACTCCAAGAATGTTGTAAAATACTACATCCGAGATGTTAGCCGGCCTTACGTTAGGATATATATCGCTGTAGACGTATATAACATCCCAACCGAGATGTACGGGACGACAGGAACGGGATTCTGTAAAACATTGCCAGCGAGGGGCTAGATGGGTTAGGTTAGGTTATGTTACGTTATAGACGTGTATAATGTTCCCACGGTGAAGTAGGGGCCGATACGCCAGGAACGGCGTAAAATACTTCATCCGAGCTGTTAGCCTGCCTTAGGTTAGGATATATATTTCTGTAGACGTTTATAATGTCCCAACCGAGACGTACGGGACGGCAGGAATAGGATAGTGTAAAACATTGCCAGCGAGGGGCTAGATGGGTTAGATTAGGTTATGTTACGTTATAGACGTATATAATGTTCCCACCGAGAAGTAGGGGCCGATACTCCAAAAATGTTGTAAAATACTACATCCGACATGTTAGGCTGCCTTACGTTGGGATATATATCGCTGTAGACGTATATATCATCCCAACCGAGATGTACGGGACGTCACGAACGGTATTCTGCAAAACATTACCAGCGAGGGGCTAGATGTGTTAGGTTAGATTATATTACGTTATAGACGTATATAATGTTCCCACCGAGAAGTAGAGGCTGATCCTACAGGAATGTTGTAAAATACTATATCCGAGAAGTTAGCCTGCCTTAGGTTGGGATATGTATCGCTGTAGACGTATATAACATCCCAACCGAGATGTACGGGACGAAACGAACGGGATTCTGTAAAACATTGCCAACGAGGGGCTAGATGGGATAGGTTAGGTTATGTTACGTTACAGACGTATATAATGTTCCCACTGAGAAGTATGGGCCGATACGCCAGGAATGTTGTAAAATACAGCAACCGAGATGTTAGCCTGCCTTAGGTTAGGATATATAACGCTGTAGACGTTTATAATGTCCCAACAGAGACGCACGGGACGACAGGCTCGGGATTCTGTAAAACATTACCAGCGAGGGGCTAGATGGGTTAGGTTAGGTTATGTTACGTTATAGACGTGTATAATGTTCCCACCGAAAAGTAGAGCCGATACGCCAGGAATGTTGTAAAATACTGCATCCGAGATGTTAGCCTGCCTTAGGTTAGGATTTATAACGCAATAGACGTATATAATATCCCAACCGAGATGTACGGGACGACACGAACGGGATTGTGTAAGATATTACCAGCGAGGGGCTAGATGGGTTAGATTAGGTTATGTTACGTTATAGACGTATATAATGTTCCCACCGAGAAGTAGGGGCCGATACTCCAAGAATGTTGTAAAATACTACATCCGACATGTTAGGCTGCCTTACGTTAGGATATATATCGCTGTAGACATATATAATATCCCAACCGAGATGTACGGGACGACACGAACGGGATTCTGTAAAACATTGCCAACGAGGGGCTAGATGGGATAGGTTAGGTTATGTTACGTTACAGACGTATATAATGTTCCCACCGAGAAGTAGGGGCCGATACTCCAAGAATGTTGTAAAATACTACATCCGAGATGTTAGCCTGCCTTACGTTAGGATATATATCGCTGTAGACGTATATAACATCCCAACCGAGATGTACGGGACGACAGGAACGGGATTCTGTAAAACATTACCAGCGAGGGGCTAGATGGGTTATGTTAGGTTATGTTACGTTATAGACGTGTATAATGTTCCCACCGAGAAGTAGAGCCGATACGCCAGGAATGTTGTAAAATACTGCATCCGAGATGTTAGCCTGCCTTAGGTTAGGATATATAACGCTATAGACGTATATAATATCCCAACAGAGATGTACGGGACGACACGAACGTGATTCTGTAAAACATTGCCAACGAGGGGCTAGATGGGATAGGTTAGGTTATGTTACGTTACAGACGTATATAATGTTCCCACCGAGAAGTAGGGGCCGATACTCCAAGAATGTTGTAAAATACTACATCCGAGATGTTAGCCTGCCTTACGTTAGGATATATATCGCTGTAGACGTATATAACATCCCAACCCAGATGTAAGGGACGACATAAACGGGATTCTGTAAAATATTACCAGCGAGGGGCTAGATGGGTTAGATTAGGTTATGTTACGTTATAGACGTATATAATGTTCCCACCGAGAAGTAGGGGCCTATACTCCAAGAATGTTGTAAAATACTACATCCGAGATGTTAGCCTGCCTTACGTTAGTATATATATCGCTGTAGACGTATATAACATCCCAACCGAGATGTACGGGACGACACGAACGGGATTCAGTAAAACATTGCCAACGAGGGGCTAGATGGGATGTTTTAGGTTATGTTACGTTACAGAAGTATATAATGTTCCCACTGAGAAGTATGGGCCGATACGCCAGGAATGTTGTAAAATACAGCAACCGAGATGTTAGCCTGCCTTAGGTTAGGATATATAACGCTGTAGACGTTTATAATGTCCCAACAGAGACGTACGGGACCACAGGAACGGGATTCTGTAAAACATTACCAGCGAGGGGCTAGATGGGTTAGGTTAGGTTATGTTACGTTATAGACGTATATAATGTTCCCACTGAGAAGTATGGGCCGATACGCCAGGAATGTTGTAAAATACAGCAACCGAGATGTTAGCCTGCCTTAGGTTAGGATATATAACGCTGTAGACGTTTATAACGTCCCAACAGAGACGTACGGGACGACAGGAACGGGATTCTGTAAAACATTACCAGCGAGGGGCTAGATGGGTTAGGTTAGGTTATGTTACGTTATAGACGTGTATAATGTTCCCACCGAGAAGTAGAGGCTGATCCTACAGGAATGTTGTATAATACTATATCCGAGAAGTTAGCCTGCCTTAGGTTCGGATATGTATCGCTGTAGACGTATATAATATCCCAACCGAGATGTACGGGACGAAACGAACGGAATTCTGTAAAACATTGCCAACGAGGGGCTAGATGGGATAGGTTAGGTTATGTTACGTTACAGACGTATATAATGTTCCCACCGAGAAGTAGGGGCCGATACTCCAAGAATGTTGTAAAATACTACATCCGAGATGTTAGCCGGCCTTACGTTAGGATATATATCGCTGTAGACGTATATAACATCCCAACCGAGATGTACGGGACGACAGGAACGGGATTCTGTAAAACATTGCCAGCGAGGGGCTAGATGGGTTAGGTTAGGTTATGTTACGTTATAGACGTGTATAATGTTCCCACGGTGAAGTAGGGGCCGATACGCCAGGAACGGCGTAAAATACTTCATCCGAGCTGTTAGCCTGCCTTAGGTTAGGATATATATTGCTGTAGACGTTTATAATGTCCCAACCGAGACGTACGGGACGGCAGGAATAGGATAGTGTAAAACATTGCCAGCGAGGGGCTAGATGGGTTAGATTAGGTTATGTTACGTTATAGACGTATATAATGTTCCCACCGAGAAGTAGGGGCCGATACTCCAAGAGTGTTGTAAAATACTACATCCGACATGTTAGGCTGCCTTACGTTGGGATATATATCGCTGTAGACGTATATATCATCCCAACCGAGATGTACGGGACGACATAAACGGGATTCTGCAAAACATTACCAGCGAGGGGCTAGATGTGTTAGGTTAGATTATATTACGTTATAGACGTATATAATGTTCCCACCGAGAAGTAGAGGCTGATCCTACAGGAATGTTGTAAAATACTATATCCGAGAAGTTAGCCTGCCTTAGGTTAGGATATGTATCGCTGTAGACGTATATAACATCCCAACCGAGATGTACGGGACGAAACGAACGGGATTCTGTAAAACATTGCCAACGAGGGGCTAGATGGGATAGGTTAGGTTATGTTACGTTACAGACGTATATAATGTTCCCACTGAGAAGTATGGGCCGATAAGCCAGGAATGTTGTAAAATACAGCAACCGAGATGTTAGCCTGCCTTAGGTTAGGATATATAACGCTGTAGACGTTTATAATGTCCCAACAGAGACGCACGGGACGACAGGAACGGGATTCTGTAAAACATTACCAGCGAGGGGCTAGATGGGTTAGGTTAGGTTATGTTACGTTATAGACGTGTATAATGTTCCCACCGAGAAGTAGAGCCGATACGCCAGGAATGTTGTAAAATACTGCATCCGAGATGTTAGCCTGCCTTAGGTTAGGATTTATAACGCAATAGACGTATATAATATCCCAACCGAGATGTACGGGACGACACGAACGGGATTGTGTAAAATATTACCAGCGAGGGGCTAGATGGGTTAGATTAGGTTATGTTACGTTATAGACGTATATAATGTTCCCACCGAGAAGTAGGGGCCGATACTCCAAGAATGTTGTAAAATACTACATCCGAGATGTTAGCCTGCCATACGTTAGGATATATATCGCTGTAGACGTATATAACATCCCAACCCAGATGTAAGGGACGACATAAACGGGATTGTGTAAAATATTACCAGCGAGGGGCTAGATGGGTTAGATTAGGTTATGTTACGTTATAGACGTATATAATGTTCCCACCGAGAAGTAGGGGCCTATACTCCAAGAATGTTGTAAAATACTACATCCGAGATGTTAGCCTGCCTTACGTTAGTATATATATCGCTGTAGACGTATATAACATCCCAACCGAGATGTACGGGACGACACGAACGGGATTCAGTAAAACATTGCCAACGAGGGGCTAGATGGGATGGGTTAGGTTATGTTACGTTACAGAAGTATATAATGTTCCCACCGAGAAGTAGGGGCCGATACTCCAAGAATGTTGTAAAATACTACATCCGAGATGTTAGCCTGCCTTACGTTAGGATATATATCGCTGTAGACGTATATAACATCCCAACCGAGATGTACGGGACGACAGGAACGGGATTCTGTAAAACATTGCCAGCGAGGGGCTAGATGGGTTAGGTTAGGTTATGTTACGTTATAGACGTGTATAATATTCCCACCGAGAAGTAGAGCCGATACGCCAGGAACGGCGTAAAATACTTCATCCGAGCTGTTAGCCTGCCTTAGGTTAGGATATATATTGCTGTAGACGTTTATAATGTCCCAACCGAGACGTACGGGACGGCAGGAACGGGATTCTGTAAAACATTACCAGCGAGGGGCTAGATGTGTTAGGTTAGGTTATGCTACGTTATAGACCTATATAATGTTCCCACCGAGAAGTAGGGGCCGATACTCCAAGAATGTTGTAAAATACTGCATCCTAGATGTTAGCCTGCCTTAGGTTAAGATATATAACGCTATAGACGTATATAATATCCCATCCGAGATGTACGGGACGACACGAACGGGATTCTGTAAAACATTGCCAACGAGGGGCTAGATGGGATAGGTTAGGTTATGTTACGTTACAGACGTATATAATGTTCCCACCGAGAAGTAGGGGCCGATACTACAAGAATGTTGTAAAATACTACATCCGAGATGTTAGCCGGCCTTACGTTAGGATATATATCGCTGTAGACGTATATAACATCCCAACCGAGATGTACGGGACGACAGGAACGGGATTCTGTAAAACATTGCCAGCGAGGGGCTAGATGGGTTAGGTTAGGTTATGTTACGTTATAGACGTATATAATGTTCCCACTGAGAAGTATGGGCCGATACGCCAGGAATGTTGTAAAATACAGCAACCGAGATGTTAGCCTGCCTTAGGTTAGGATATATAACGCTGTAGACGTTTATAACGTCCCAACAGAGACGTACGGGACGACAGGAACGGGATTCTGTAAAACATTACCAGCGAGGGGCTAGATGGGTTAGGTTAGGTTATGTTACGTTATAGACGTGTATAATGTTCCCACCGAGAAGTAGAGGCTGATCCTACAGGAATGTTGTATAATACTATATCCGAGAAGTTAGCCTGCCTTAGGTTCGGATATGTATCGCTGTAGACGTATATAATATCCCAACCGAGATGTACGGGACGAAACGAACGGAATTCTGTAAAACATTGCCAACGAGGGGCTAGATGGGATAGGTTAGGTTATGTTACGTTACAGACGTATATAATGTTCCCACCGAGAAGTAGGGGCCGATACTCCAAGAATGTTGTAAAATACTACATCCGAGATGTTAGCCGGCCTTACGTTAGGATATATATCGCTGTAGACGTATATAACATCCCAACCGAGATGTACGGGACGACAGAAACGGGATTCTGTAAAACATTGCCAGCGAGGGGCTAGATGGGTTAGGTTAGGTTATGTTACGTTATAGACGTGTATAATGTTCCCACGGTGAAGTAGGGGCCGATACGCCAGGAACGGCGTAAAATACTTCATCCGAGCTGTTAGCCTGCCTTAGGTTAGGATATATATTGCTGTAGACGTTTATAATGTCCCAACCGAGACGTACGGGACGGCAGGAATAGGATAGTGTAAAACATTGCCAGCGAGGGGCTAGATGGGTTAGATTAGGTTATGTTACGTTATAGACGTATATAATGTTCCCACCGAGAAGTAGGGGCCGATACTCCAAGAGTGTTGTAAAATACTACATCCGACATGTTAGGCTGCCTTACGTTGGGATATATATCGCTGTAGACGTATATATCATCCCAACCGAGATGTACGGGACGACATAAACGGGATTCTGCAAAACATTACCAGCGAGGGGCTAGATGTGTTAGGTTAGATTATATTACGTTATAGACGTATATAATGTTCCCACCGAGAAGTAGAGGCTGATCCTACAGGAATGTTGTAAAATACTATATCCGAGAAGTTAGCCTGCCTTAGGTTAGGATATGTATCGCTGTAGACGTATATAACATCCCAACGGAGATGTACGGGACGAAACGAACGGGATTCTGTAAAACATTGCCAACGAGGGGCTAGATGGGATAGGTTAGGTTATGTTACGTTACAGACGTATATAATGTTCCCACCGAGAAGTAGGGGCCGATACTCCAAGAATGTTGTAAAATACTACATCCGAGATGTTAGCCTGCCTTAGGTTAGGATATATATTGCTGTAGACGTTTATAATGTCCCAACCGAGACGTACGGGACGACACGAACGGGATTGTGTAAAATATTACCAGCGAGGGGCTAGATGGGTTAGATTAGGTTATGTTACGTTATAGACGTATATAATGTTCCCACCGAGAAGTAGGGGCCGATACTCCAAGAATGTTGTAAAATACTACATCCGACATGTTAGGCTGCCTTACGTTAGGATATATATCGCTGTAGACGTATATAATATCCCAACCGAGATGTACGGGACGACACGAACGGGATTCTGTAAAACATTGCCAACGAGGGGCTAGATGGGATAGGTTAGGTTATGTTACGTTACAGACGTATATAATGTTCCCACTGAGAAGTATGGGCCGATACGCCAGGAATGTTGTAAAATACAGCAACCGAGATGTTAGCCTGCCTTAGGTTAGGATATATAACGCTGTAGACGTTTATAATGTCCCAACAGAGACGCACGGGACGACAGGAACGGGATTCTGTAAAACATTACCAGCGAAGGGCTAGATGGGTTAGGTTAGGTTATGTTACGTTATAGACGTGTATAATGTTCCCACCGAGAAGTAGAGCCGATACGCCAGGAATGTTGTAAAATACTGCATCCGAGATGTTAGCCTGCCTTAGGTTAGGATTTATAACGCAATAGACGTATATAATATCCCAACCGAGATGTACGGGACGACACGAACGGGATTGTGTAAAATATTACCAGCGAGGGGCTAGATGGGTTAGATTAGGTTATGTTACGTTATAGACGTATATAATGTTCCCACCGAGAAGTAGGGGCCGATACTCCAAGAATGTTGTAAAATACTACATCCGACATGTTAGGCTGCCTTACGTTAGGATATATATCGCTGTAGACGTATATAATATCCCAACCGAGATGTACGGGACGACACGAACGGGATTCTGTAAAACATTGCCAACGAGGGGCTAGATGGGATAGGTTAGGTTATGTTACGTTACAGACGTATATAATGTTCCCACCGAGAAGTAGGGGCCGATACTCCAAGAATGTTGTAAAATACTACATCCGACATGTTAGCCTGCCTTACGTTAGGATATATATCGCTGTAGACGTATATAACATCCCAACCGAGATGTACGGGACGACAGGAACGGGATTCTGTAAAACATTACCAGCGAGGGGCTAGATGGGTTATGTTAGGTTATGTTACGTTATAGACGTGTATAATGTTCCCACCGAGAAGTAGAGCCGATACGCCAGGAATGTTGTAAAATACTGCATCCGAGATGTTAGCCTGCCTTAGGTTAGGATATATAACGCTATAGACGTATATAATATCCCAACAGAGATGTACGGGACGACACGAACGTGATTCTGTAAAACATTGCCAACGAGGGGCTAGATGGGATAGGTTAGGTTATGTTACGTTACAGACGTATATAATGTTCCCACCGAGAAGTAGGGGCCGATACTCCAAGAATGTTGTAAAATACTACATCCGAGATGTTAGCCTGCCTTACGTTAGGATATATATCGCTGTAGACGTATATAACATCCCAACCCAGATGTAAGGGACGACATAAACGGGATTCTGTAAAATATTACCAGCGAGGGGCTAGATGGGTTAGATTAGGTTATGTTACGTTATAGACGTATATAATGTTCCCACCGAGAAGTAGGGGCCTATACTCCAAGAATGTTGTAAAATACTACATCCGAGATGTTAGCCTGCCTTACGTTAGTATATATATCGCTGTAGACGTATATAACATCCCAACCGAGATGTACGGGACGACACGAACGGGATTCAGTAAAACATTGCCAACGAGGGGCTAGATGGGATGGGTTAGTTTATGTTACGTTACAGAAGTATATAATGTTCCCACCGAGAAGTAGGGGCCGATACTCCAAGAATGTTGTAAAATACTACATCCGAGATGTTAGCCTGCCTTACGTTAGGATATATATCGCTGTAGACGTATATAACATCCCAACCGAGATGTACGGGACGACAGGAACGGGATTCTGTAAATCATTGCCAGCGAGGGGCTAGATGGGTTAGGTTAGGTTATGTTACGTTATAGACGTGTATAATATTCCCACCGAGAAGTAGAGCCGATACGCCAGGAATGTTGTAAAATACTGCATCCTAGATGTTAGCCTGCCTTAGGTTAAGATATATAACGCTATAGACGTATATAATATCCCATCCGAGATGTACGGGACGACACGAACGGGATTCTGTAAAACATTGCCAACGAGGGGCTAGATGGGATAGGTTAGGTTATGTTACGTTACAGACGTATATAATGTTCCCACTGAGAAGTATGGGCCGATACGCCAGGAATGTTGTAAAATACAGCAACCGAGATGTTAGCCTGCCTTAGGTTAGGATATATAACGCTGTAGACGTTTATAATGTCCCAACAGAGACGTACGGGACCACAGGAACGGGATTCTGTAAAACATTACCAGCGAGGGGCTAGATGGGTTAGGTTAGGTTATGTTACGTTATAGACGTATATAATGTTCCCACTGAGAAGTATGGGCCGATACGCCAGGAATGTTGTAAAATACAGCAACCGAGATGTTAGCCTGCCTTAGGTTAGGATATATAACGCTGTAGACGTTTATAACGTCCCAACAGAGACGTACGGGACGACAGGAACGGGATTCTGTAAAACATTACCAGCGAGGGGCTAGATGGGTTAGGTTAGGTTATGTTACGTTATAGACGTGTATAATGTTCCCACCGAGAAGTAGAGGCTGATCCTACAGGAATGTTGTATAATACTATATCCGAGAAGTTAGCCTGCCTTAGGTTAGGATATGTATCGCTGTAGACGTATATAATATCCCAACCGAGATGTACGGGACGAAACGAACGGAATTCTGTAAAACATTGCCAACGAGTGGCTAGATGGGATAGGTTAGGTTATGTTACGTTACAGACGTATATAATGTTCCCACCGAGAAGTAGGGGCCGATACTCCAAGAATGTTGTAAAATACTACATCCGAGATGTTAGCCTGCCTTAGGTTAGGTATATAACGCTAGAGTCGTATATAATATCCCAACCGTGATGTACCGGACGACACGAACGGGATTCTGTACAATATTACCAGCGAGGGGCTAGATGGGTTAGGTTAGGTTATGTTAAGTTATAGACGTGTATAATGTTCCCACGGTGAAGTAGGGGCCGATACGCCAGGAACGGTGTAAAATACTTCATCCGAGCTGTTAGCCTGCCTTAGGTTAGGATATATATTGCTGTAGACGTTTATAATGTCCCAACCGAGACGTACGGGACGGCAGGAATGGGATAGTGTAAAACATTGCCAGCGAGGGGCTAGATGGGTTAGATTAGGTTATGTTATGTTATAGACGTATATAATGTTCCCAACGAGAAGTAGGGGCCGATACTCCAAGAATGTTGTAAAATACTACATCCGACATGTTAGGCTGCCTTACGTTAGGATATATATCGCTGTAGACGTATATATCATCCCAACCGAGATGTACGGGACGACATAAACGGGATTCTGTAAAACATTTCCAGCGAGGGGCTAGATGTGTTAGGTTAGATTATATTACGTTATAGACGTATATAATGTTCCCACCGAGAAGTAGAGGCTGATCCTACAGGAATGTTGTAAAATACTATATCCGAGAAGTTAGCCTGCCTTAGGTTAGGATATGTATCGCTGTAGACGTATATAACATCCCAACCGAGATGTACGGGACGAAACGAACGGGATTCTGTAAAACATTGCCAACGAGGGGCTAGATGGGATAGGTTAGGTTATGTTACGTTACAGACGTATATAATGTTCCCACCGAGAAGTAGGGGCCGATACTCCAAGAATGTTGTAAAATACTACATCCGAGATGTTAGCCGGCCTTAGGTTAGGATATGTATCGCTGTAGACGTATATAATATCCCAACCGAGATGTACGGGACGAAACGAACGGGATTCTGTAAAACATTGCCAACGAGGGGCTAGATGGGATAGGTTAGGTTATGTTACGTTACAGACGTATATAATGTTCCCACCGAGAAGTAGGGGCCGATACTCCAAGAATGTTGTAAAATACTACATCCGACATGTTAGGCTGCCTTACGTTGGGATATATATCGCTGTAGACGTATATATCATCCCAACCGAGATGTACGGGACGACATAAACGGGATTCTGCAAAACATTACCAGCGAGGGGCTAGATGTGTTAGGTTAGATTATATTACGTTATAGACGTATATAATGTTCCCACCGAGAAGTAGAGGCTGATCCTACAGGAATGTTGTAAAATACTATATCCGAGAAGTTAGCCTGCCTTAGGTTAGGATATGTATCGCTGTAGACGTATATAACATCCCAACCGAGATGTACGGGACGAAACGAACGGGATTCTGTAAAACATTGCCAACGAGGGGCTAGATGGGATAGGTTAGGTTATGTTACGTTACAGACGTATATAATGTTCCCACCGAGAAGTAGGGGCCGATACTCCAAGAATGTTGTAAAATACTACATCCGAGATGTTAGCCGGCCTTACGTTAGGATATATATCGCTGTAGACGTATATAACATCCCAACCGAGATGTACGGGACGACAGGAACGGGATTCTGTAAAACATTGCCAGCGAGGGGCTAGATGGGTTAGGTTAGGTTATGTTACGTTATAGACGTGTATAATGTTCCCACGGTGAAGTAGGGGCCGATACGCCAGGAACGGCGTAAAATACTTCATCCGAGCTGTTAGCCTGCCTTAGGTTAGGATATATATTGCTGTAGACGTTTATAATGTCCCAACCGAGACGTACGGGACGGCAGGAATAGGATAGTGTAAAACATTGCCAGCGAGGGGCTAGATGGGTTAGATTAGGTTATGTTACGTTATAGACGTATATAATGTTCCCACCGAGAAGTAGGGGCCGATACTCCAAGAATGTTGTAAAATACTACATCCGACATGTTAGGCTGCCTTACGTTGGGATATATATCGCTGTAGACGTATATATCATCCCAACCGAGATGTACGGGACGACACAAACGGGATTCTGCAAAACATTACCAGCGAGGGGCTAGATGTGTTAGGTTAGATTATATTACGTTATAGACGTATATAATGTTCCCACCGAGAAGTAGAGTCTGATCCTACAGGAATGTTGTAAAATACTATATCCGAGAAGTTAGCCTGCCTTAGGTTAGGATATGTATCGCTGTAGACGTATATAACATCCCAACCGAGATGTACGGGACGAAACGAACGGGATTCTGTAAAACATTGCCAACGAGGGGCTAGATGGGATAGGTTAGGTTATGTTACGTTACAGACGTATATAATGTTCCCACCGAGAAGTAGGGGCCGATACTCCAAGAATGTTGTAAAATACTACATCCGAGATGTTAGCCTGCCTTACGTTAGGATATATATCGCTGTAGACGTAAATAACATCCCAACCGAGATGTACGGGACGACAGGAACGGGATTCTGTAAAACATTGCCAGCGAGGGGCTAGATGGGTTAGGTTAGGTTATGTTACGTTATAGACGTGTATAATGTTCCCACGGTGAAGTAGGGGCCGATACGCCAGGAACGGCGTAAAATACTTCATCCGAGCTGTTAGCCTGCCTTAGGTTAGGATATATATTGCTGTAGACGTTTATAATGTCCCAACCGAGACGTACGGGACGGCAGGAATGGGATAGTGTAAAACATTGCCAGCGAGGGGCTAGATGGGTTAGATTAGGTTATGTTACGTTATAGACGTATATAATGTTCCCACCGAGAAGTAGGGGCCGATACTCCAAGAATGTTGTAAAATACTACATCCGACATGTTAGGCTGCCTTACGTTAGGATATATATCGCTGTAGACGTATATATCATCCCAACCGAGTGTACGGGACGACATAAACGGGATTCTGCAAAACATTACCAGCGAGGGGCTAGATGTGTTAGGTTAGATTATATTACGTTATAGACGTATATAATGTTCCCACCGAGAAGTAGGGGCCGATACTCCAAGAATGTTGTAAAATACTACATCCGAGATGTTAGCCTGCCTTACGTTAGGATATATATCGCTGTAGACGTATATAACATCCCAACCGAGATGTACGGGACGACAGGAACGGGATTCTGTAAAACATTACCAGCGAGGGGCTAGATGGGTTATGTTAGGTTATGTTACGTTATAGACGTGTATAATGTTCCCACCGAGAAGTAGAGCCGATACGCCAGGAATGTTGTAAAATACTGCATCCGAGATGTTAGCCTGCCTTAGGTTAGGATATATAACGCTATAGACGTATATAATATCCCAACAGAGATGTACGGGACGACACGAACGTGATTCTGTAAAACATTGCCAACGAGGGGCTAGATGGGATAGGTTAGGTTATGTTACGTTACAGACGTATATAATGTTCCCACCGAGAAGTAGGGGCCGATACTCCAAGAATGTTGTAAAATACTACATCCGAGATGTTAGCCTGCCTTACGTTAGGATATATATCGCTGTAGACGTATATAACATCCCAACCCAGATGTAAGGGACGACATAAACGGGATTCTGTAAAATATTACCAGCGAGGGGCTAGATGGGTTAGATTAGGTTATGTTACGTTATAGACGTATATAATGTTCCCACCGAGAAGTAGGGGCCTATACTCCAAGAATGTTGTAAAATACTACATCCGAGATGTTAGCCTGCCTTACGTTAGTATATATATCGCTGTAGACGTATATAACATCCCAACCGAGATGTACGGGACGACACGAACGGGATTCAGTAAAACATTGCCAACGAGGGGCTAGATGGGATGGGTTAGGTTATGTTACGTTACAGAAGTATATAATGTTCCCACCGAGAAGTAGGGGCCGATACTCCAAGAATGTTGTAAAATACTACATCCGAGATGTTAGCCTGCCTTACGTTAGGATATATATCGCTGTAGACGTATATAACATCCCAACCGAGATGTACGGGACGACAGGAACGGGATTCTGTAAATCATTGCCAGCGAGGGGCTAGATGGGTTAGGTTAGGTTATGTTACGTTATAGACGTGTATAATATTCCCACCGAGAAGTAGAGCCGATACGCCAGGAATGTTGTAAAATACTGCATCCTAGATGTTAGCCTGCCTTAGGTTAAGATATATAACGCTATAGACGTATATAATATCCCATCCGAGATGTACGGGACGACACGAACGGGATTCTGTAAAACATTGCCAACGAGGGGCTAGATGGGATAGGTTAGGTTATGTTACGTTACAGACGTATATAATGTTCCCACTGAGAAGTATGGGCCGATACGCCAGGAATGTTGTAAAATACAGCAACCGAGATGTTAGCCTGCCTTAGGTTAGGATATATAACGCTGTAGACGTTTATAATGTCCCAACAGAGACGTACGGGACCACAGGAACGGGATTCTGTAAAACATTACCAGCGAGGGGCTAGATGGGTTAGGTTAGGTTATGTTACGTTATAGACGTATATAATGTTCCCACTGAGAAGTATGGGCCGATACGCCAGGAATGTTGTAAAATACAGCAACCGAGATGTTAGCCTGCCTTAGGTTAGGATATATAACGCTGTAGACGTTTATAACGTCCCAACAGAGACGTACGGGACGACAGGAACGGGATTCTGTAAAACATTACCAGCGAGGGGCTAGATGGGTTAGGTTAGGTTATGTTACGTTATAGACGTGTATAATGTTCCCACCGAGAAGTAGAGGCTGATCCTACAGGAATGTTGTATAATACTATATCCGAGAAGTTAGCCTGCCTTAGGTTAGGATATGTATCGCTGTAGACGTATATAATATCCCAACCGAGATGTACGGGACGAAACGAACGGAATTCTGTAAAACATTGCCAACGAGTGGCTAGATGGGATAGGTTAGGTTATGTTACGTTACAGACGTATATAATGTTCCCACCGAGAAGTAGGGGCCGATACTCCAAGAATGTTGTAAAATACTACATCCGAGATGTTAGCCTGCCTTAGGTTAGGTATATAACGCTAGAGTCGTATATAATATCCCAACCGTGATGTACCGGACGACACGAACGGGATTCTGTACAATATTACCAGCGAGGGGCTAGATGGGTTAGGTTAGGTTATGTTAAGTTATAGACGTGTATAATGTTCCCACGGTGAAGTAGGGGCCGATACGCCAGGAACGGTGTAAAATACTTCATCCGAGCTGTTAGCCTGCCTTAGGTTAGGATATATATTGCTGTAGACGTTTATAATGTCCCAACCGAGACGTACGGGACGGCAGGAATGGGATAGTGTAAAACATTGCCAGCGAGGGGCTAGATGGGTTAGATTAGGTTATGTTATGTTATAGACGTATATAATGTTCCCAACGAGAAGTAGGGGCCGATACTCCAAGAATGTTGTAAAATACTACATCCGACATGTTAGGCTGCCTTACGTTAGGATATATATCGCTGTAGACGTATATATCATCCCAACCGAGATGTACGGGACGACATAAACGGGATTCTGTAAAACATTTCCAGCGAGGGGCTAGATGTGTTAGGTTAGATTATATTACGTTATAGACGTATATAATGTTCCCACCGAGAAGTAGAGGCTGATCCTACAGGAATGTTGTAAAATACTATATCCGAGAAGTTAGCCTGCCTTAGGTTAGGATATGTATCGCTGTAGACGTATATAACATCCCAACCGAGATGTACGGGACGAAACGAACGGGATTCTGTAAAACATTGCCAACGAGGGGCTAGATGGGATAGGTTAGGTTATGTTACGTTACAGACGTATATAATGTTCCCACCGAGAAGTAGGGGCCGATACTCCAAGAATGTTGTAAAATACTACATCCGAGATGTTAGCCGGCCTTAGGTTAGGATATGTATCGCTGTAGACGTATATAATATCCCAACCGAGATGTACGGGACGAAACGAACGGGATTCTGTAAAACATTGCCAACGAGGGGCTAGATGGGATAGGTTAGGTTATGTTACGTTACAGACGTATATAATGTTCCCACCGAGAAGTAGGGGCCGATACTCCAAGAATGTTGTAAAATACTACATCCGACATGTTAGGCTGCCTTACGTTGGGATATATATCGCTGTAGACGTATATATCATCCCAACCGAGATGTACGGGACGACATAAACGGGATTCTGCAAAACATTACCAGCGAGGGGCTAGATGTGTTAGGTTAGATTATATTACGTTATAGACGTATATAATGTTCCCACCGAGAAGTAGAGGCTGATCCTACAGGAATGTTGTAAAATACTATATCCGAGAAGTTAGCCTGCCTTAGGTTAGGATATGTATCGCTGTAGACGTATATAACATCCCAACCGAGATGTACGGGACGAAACGAACGGGATTCTGTAAAACATTGCCAACGAGGGGCTAGATGGGATAGGTTAGGTTATGTTACGTTACAGACGTATATAATGTTCCCACCGAGAAGTAGGGGCCGATACTCCAAGAATGTTGTAAAATACTACATCCGAGATGTTAGCCGGCCTTACGTTAGGATATATATCGCTGTAGACGTATATAACATCCCAACCGAGATGTACGGGACGACAGGAACGGGATTCTGTAAAACATTGCCAGCGAGGGGCTAGATGGGTTAGGTTAGGTTATGTTACGTTATAGATGTGTATAATGTTCCCACGGTGAAGTAGGGGCCGATACGCCAGGAACGGCGTAAAATACTTCATCCGAGCTGTTAGCCTGCCTTCGGTTAGGATATATATTGCTGTAGACGTTTATAATGTCCCAACCGAGACGTACGGGACGGCAGGAATAGGATAGTGTAAAACATTGCCAGCGAGGGGCTAGATGGGTTAGATTAGGTTATGTTACGTTATAGACGTATATAATGTTCCCACCGAGAAGTAGGGGCCGATACTCCAAGAATGTTGTAAAATACTACATCCGACATGTTAGGCTGCCTTACGTTGGGATATATATCGCTGTAGACGTATATATCATCCCAACCGAGATGTACGGGACGACACAAACGGGATTCTGCAAAACATTACCAGCGAGGGGCTAGATGTGTTAGGTTAGATTATATTACGTTATAGACGTATATAATGTTCCCACCGAGAAGTAGAGTCTGATCCTACAGGAATGTTGTAAAATACTATATCCGAGAAGTTAGCCTGCCTTAGGTTAGGATATGTATCGCTGTAGACGTATATAACATCCCAACCGAGATGTACGGGACGAAACGAACGGGATTCTGTAAAACATTGCCAACGAGGGGCTAGATGGGATAGGTTAGGTTATGTTACGTTACAGACGTATATAATGTTCCCACCGAGAAGTAGGGGCCGATACTCCAAGAATGTTGTAAAATACTACATCCGAGATGTTAGCCTGCCTTACGTTAGGATATATATCGCTGTAGACGTAAATAACATCCCAACCGAGATGTACGGGACGACAGGAACGGGATTCTGTAAAACATTGCCAGCGAGGGGCTAGATGGGTTAGGTTAGGTTATGTTACGTTATAGACGTGTATAATGTTCCCACGGTGAAGTAGGGGCCGATACGCCAGGAACGGCGTAAAATACTTCATCCGAGCTGTTAGCCTGCCTTAGGTTAGGATATATATTGCTGTAGACGTTTATAATGTCCCAACCGAGACGTACGGGACGGCAGGAATGGGATAGTGTAAAACATTGCCAGCGAGGGGCTAGATGGGTTAGATTAGGTTATGTTACGTTATAGACGTATATAATGTTCCCACCGAGAAGTAGGGGCCGATACTCCAAGAATGTTGTAAAATACTACATCCGACATGTTAGGCTGCCTTACGTTAGGATATATATCGCTGTAGACGTATATATCATCCCAACCGAGTGTACGGGACGACATAAACGGGATTCTGCAAAACATTACCAGCGAGGGGCTAGATGTGTTAGGTTAGATTATATTACGTTATAGACGTATATAATGTTCCCACCGAGAAGTAGGGGCCGATACTCCAAGAATGTTGTAAAATACTACATCCGAGATGTTAGCCTGCCTTACGTTAGGATATATATCGCTGTAGACGTATATAACATCCCAACCGAGATGTACGGGACGACAGGAACGGGATTCTGTAAAACATTACCAGCGAGGGGCTAGATGGGTTATGTTAGGTTATGTTACGTTATAGACGTGTATAATGTTCCCACCGAGAAGTAGAGCCGATACGCCAGGAATGTTGTAAAATACTGCATCCGAGATGTTAGCCTGCCTTAGGTTAGGATATATAACGCTATAGACGTATATAATATCCCAACAGAGATGTACGGGACGACACGAACGTGATTCTGTAAAACATTGCCAACGAGGGGCTAGATGGGATAGGTTAGGTTATGTTACGTTACAGACGTATATAATGTTCCCACCGAGAAGTAGGGGCCGATACTCCAAGAATGTTGTAAAATACTACATCCGAGATGTTAGCCTGCCTTACGTTAGGATATATATCGCTGTAGACGTATATAACATCCCAACCCAGATGTAAGGGACGACATAAACGGGATTCTGTAAAATATTACCAGCGAGGGGCTAGATGGGTTAGATTAGGTTATGTTACGTTATAGACGTATATAATGTTCCCACCGAGAAGTAGGGGCCTATACTCCAAGAATGTTGTAAAATACTACATCCGAGATGTTAGCCTGCCTTACGTTAGTATATATATCGCTGTAGACGTATATAACATCCCAACCGAGATGTACGGGACGACACGAACGGGATTCAGTAAAACATTGCCAACGAGGGGCTAGATGGGATGGGTTAGGTTATGTTACGTTACAGAAGTATATAATGTTCCCACCGAGAAGTAGGGGCCGATACTCCAAGAATGTTGTAAAATACTACATCCGAGATGTTAGCCTGCCTTACGTTAGGATATATATCGCTGTAGACGTATATAACATCCCAACCGAGATGTACGGGACGACAGGAACGGGATTCTGTAAAACATTGCCAGCGAGGGGCTAGATGGGTTAGGTTAGGTTATTTTACGTTATAGACGTGTATAATATTCCCACCGAGAAGTAGAGCCGATACGCCAGGAATGTTGTAAAATACTGCATCCTAGATGTTAGCCTGCCTTAGGTTAAGATATATAACGCTATAGACGTATATAATATCCCATCCGAGATGTACGGGACGACACGAACGGGATTCTGTAAAACATTGCCAACGAGGGGCTAGATGGGATAGGTTAGGTTATGTTACGTTACAGACGTATATAATGTTCCCACTGAGAAGTATGGGCCGATACGCCAGGAATGTTGTAAAATACAGCAACCGAGATGTTAGCCTGCCTTAGGTTAGGATATATAACGCTGTAGACGTTTATAATGTCCCAACAGAGACGTACGGGACCACAGGAACGGGATTCTGTAAAACATTACCAGCGAGGGGCTAGATGGGTTAGGTTAGGTTATGTTACGTTATAGACGTATATAATGTTCCCACTGAGAAGTATGGGCCGATACGCCAGGAATGTTGTAAAATACAGCAACCGAGATGTTAGCCTGCCTTAGGTTAGGATATATAACGCTGTAGACGTTTATAACGTCCCAACAGAGACGTACGGGACGACAGGAACGGGATTCTGTAAAACATTACCAGCGAGGGGCTAGATGGGTTAGGTTAGGTTATGTTACGTTATAGACGTGTA
This sequence comes from Xylocopa violacea, assembly GCA_963969225.1. NCBI lineage: Eukaryota > Metazoa > Arthropoda > Insecta > Hymenoptera > Apidae > Xylocopa > Xylocopa violacea. Next base: position 1,401,940 of record CAXAJV010000807.1, read on the forward strand.
TAATGTTCCCACCGAGAAGTAGAGCCGATACGCCAGGAATGTTGTAAAATACTGCATCCGAGATGTTAGCCTGCCTTAGGTTAGGATATATAACGCTATAGACGTATATAATATCCCAACAGAGATGTACGGGACGACACGAACGGGATTCTGTAAAACATTGCCAACGAGGGGCTAGATGGGATAGGTTAGGTTATGTTACGTTACAGACGTATATAATGTTCCCACAGAGAAGTAGGGGCCGATACTCCAAGAATGTTGTAAAATACTACATCCGAGATGTTAGCCTGCCTTACGTTAGGATATATATCGCTGTAGACGTATATAACATCCCAACCGAGATGTACGGGACGACAGGAACGGGATTCTGTAAAACATTACCAGCGAGGGGCTAGATGGGTTAGGTTAGGTTATGTTACGTTATAGACGTGTATAATGTTCCCACCGAGAAGTAGAGCCGATACGCCAGGAATCTTGTAAAATACTGCATCCGAGATGTTAGCCTGCCTTAGGTTAAGATATATAACGCTATAGACGTATATAATATCCCATCCGAGATGTACGGGACGACAGGAACGGGATTCTGTAAAACATTGCCAGCGAGGGGCTAGATGGGTTAGGTTAGGTTATGTTACTTTATAGACGTATATAATGTTCCCACCGAGAAGTAGAGCCGATACGCCAGGAATGTTGTAAAATACTGCATCCGAGATGTTAGCCTGCCTTAGGTTAGGATATATAACGCTGTAGACGTTTATAATGTCCCAACAGAGACGTACGGGACGACAGGAACGGGATTCTGTAAAACATTACCAGCGAGGTGCTAGATGGGTTAGGTTAGGTTATGTTACGTTATAGACGTGTATAATGTTCCCACCGAGAAGTAGAGGCTGATCCTACAGGAATGTTGTATAATACTATATCCGAGAAGATAGCCTGCCTTAGGTTAGGATATGTATCGCTGTAGACGTATATAATATCCCAACCGAGATGTACGGGACGAAACGAACGGAATTCTGTAAAACATTGCCAACGAGAGGCTAGATGGGATAGGTTAGGTTATGTTACGTTACAGACGTATATAATGTTCCCACTGAGAAGTATGGGCCGATACGCCAGGAATGTTGTAAAATACAGCAACCGAGATGTTAGCCTGCCTTAGGTTAGGATATATAACGCTGTAGACGTTTATAATGTCCCAACAGAGACGCACGGGACGACAGGAACGGGATTCTGTAAAACATTACCAGCGAGGGGCTAGATGGGTTAGGTTAGGTTATGTTACGTTATAGACGTGTATAATGTTCCCACCGAGAAGTAGAGCCGATACGCCAGGAATGTTGTAAAATACTGCATCCGAGATGTTAGCCTGCCTTAGGTTAGGATTTATAACGCAATAGACGTATATAACATCCCAACCCAGATGTAAGGGACGACATAAACGGGATTCTGTAAAATATTACCAGCGAGGGGCTAGATGGGTTAGGTTAGGTTATGTTACGTTATAGACGTGTATAATATTCCCACCGAGAAGTAGAGCCGATACGCCAGGAATGTTGTAAAATACTGCATCCGAGATGTTAGCCTGCCTTAGGTTAAGATATATAACGCTATAGACGTATATAATATCCCAACCGAGATGTACGGGACGACACGAACGGGATTCCGTAAAACATTGCTAACGAGGGGCTAGATGGGATAGGTTAGGTTATGTTACGTTAAAGACGTATATAATGTTCCCAACGAGAAGTAGGGGCCGATACTCCAAGAATGTTGTAAAATACTACATCCGAGATGTTAGCCTGCCTTACGTTAGGATATATATCGCTGTAGACGTATATAACATCCCATCCGAGATGTACGGGACGACAGGAACGGGATTCTGTAAAACATTACCAGCGAGGGGCTAGATCGGTTAGGTTAGGTTATGTTACGTTATAGACGTGTATAATGTTCCCACCGAGAAGTAGAGCCGATACGCCAGGAATGTTGTAAAATACTGCATCCGAGATGTTAGCCTGCCTTAGGTTAGGATTTATAACGCTATAGACGTATATAATATCCCAACCGAGATGTACGGGACGACACAAACGGGATTCTGTAAAATATTACCAGCGAGGGGCTAGATGGGTTAGATTAGGTTATGTTACGTTATAGACGTGTATAATGTTCCCACCGAGAAGTAGAGCCGATACGCCAGGAATCTTGTAAAATACTACATCCGACATGTTAGGCTGCCTTACGTTAGGTTATATATCGCTGTAGACGTATATATCATCCCAACCGAGATGTACGGGACGACATAAACGGGATTCTGTAAAACATTACCAGCGAGGGGCTAGATGTGTTAGGTTAGATTATATTACGTTATAGACGTATATAATGTTCCCACCGAGAAGTAGAGGCTGATCCTACAGGAATGTTGTAAAATACTATATACGAGAAGTTAGCCTGCCTTAGGTTAGGATATATAACGCTATAGACGTATATAATATCCAAACCCAGATGTACAGGACGACACGAACGGGATTCTGTAAAATATTACCAGCGAGGGGCTAGATGGGTTAGGTTAGGTTATGCTACGTTATAGACGTGTATAATGTTCCCACGGTGAAGTACGGGCCGATACGCCAGGAATGGCGTAAAATACTGCGACCGAGATGGTAGACTGCCTTAGGTTAGGATATATAACGCTGTAGACGTATATAACGTCCCAAACGAGACCTACGGGACGACACGAACGGTATTCTGTAAAACATTACCAGCGAGGGGCTAGATGTGTTAGGTTAGGTTATGTTACGTTATAGACCTATATAATGTTCCCACGGTGAAGTAGGGCCCGATACTCCAAGATTGTTGTAAAATACTACATCCGAGATGTTAGCCTGCCTTACGTTAGGATATATATCGCTGTAGACGTATATAATGTCCCATCCGAGACGTACGGGACGACACGAACGGGATTCTGTAAAACATTACCAGCGAGGGGCTAGATGTGTTAGGTTAGGTTATGTTACGTTATAGACCTATATAATGTTCCCACGGTGAAGTAGGGCCCGATACTCCAAGATTGTTGTAAAATACTACATCCGAGATGTTAGCCTGCCTTACGTTAGGATATATATCGCTGTAGACGTATATAACTTCCCAACCGAGATGTACGGGACGACAGGAACGGGATTCTGTAAAACATTACCAGCGAGGGGCTAGATGGGTTAGGTTAGGTTATGTTACGTTATAGACGTGTATAATGTTCCCACCGAGAAGTACAGCCGATACGCCAGGAATGTTGTAAAATACTGCATCCGAGATGTTAGCCTGCCTTAGGTTAGGATTTATAACGCTATAGACGTATATAATATCCCAACCGAGATGTACGGGACGACACGAACGGGATTCTGTAAAATATTACCAGCGAGGGGCTAGATGGGTTAGATTAGGTTATGTTACGTTATAGACGTATATAATGTTCCCACCGAGAAGTAGGGGCCGATACTCCAAGAATGTTGTAAAATACTACATCCGACATGTTAGGCTGCCTTACGTTAGGATATATATCGCTGTAGACGTATATATCATCCCAACCGAGAAGTACGGGACGACATAAACGGGATTCTGTAAAACATTACCAGCGAGGGGCTAGATGTGTTAGGTTAGATTATATTACGTTATAGACGTATATAATGTTCCCACCGAGAAGTAGAGGCTGATCCTACAGGAATGTTGTAAAATACTATATCCGAGAAGTTAGCCTGCCTTAGGTTAGGATATATAACGCTATAGACGTATATAATATCCCAACCGAGATGTACGGGACGAAACGAACGGGATTCTGTAAAACATTGCCAAAGAGGGGCTAGATGGGATAGGTTAGGTTATGTTACGTTACAGACGTATACAATGTTCCCACCGAGAAGTAGGGGCCGATACTCCAAGAATGTTGTAAAATACTACATCCGAGATGTTAGCCTGCCTCACGTTAGGATATATATCGCTGTAGACGTATATAACTTCCCAACCGAGATGTACGGGACGACAGGAACGGGATTCTGTAAAACATTACCAGCGAGGGGCTAGATGGGTTAGGTTAGGTTATGTTACGTTATAGACGTGTATAATGTTCCCACCGAGAAGTAGAGCCGATACGCCAGGAATGTTGTAAAATACTGCATCCGAGATGTTAGCCTGCCCTAGGTTAAGATATATAACGCTATAGACGTATATAATATCCCAACCGAGATGTACGGGACGACACGAACCGGATTCTGTAAAATATTACCAGCGAGGGGCTAGATGGGTTAGATTAGGTTATGTTACGTTATAGACGTGTATAATGTTCCCACCGAGAAGTAGAGCCGATACGCCAGGAATCTTGTAAAATACTACATCCGACATGTTAGGCTGCCTTACGTTAGGATATATATCGCTGTAGACGTATATATCATCCCAACCGAGATGTACGGGACGACATAAACGGGATTCTGTAAAACATTACCAGCGAGGGGCTAGATGTGTTAGGTTAGATTATATTACGTTATAGACGTATATAATGTTCCCACCGAGAAGTAGAGGCTGATCCTACATGAATGTTGTAAAATACTATATACGAGAAGTTAGCCTGCCTTAGGTTAGGATATATAACGCTATAGACGTATATAATATCCAAACCCAGATGTACAGGACGACACGAACGGGATTCTGTAAAATATTACCAGCGAGGGGCTAGATGGGTTAGGTTAGGTTATGCTACGTTATAGACGTGTATAATGTTCCCACGGTGAAGTACGGGCCGATACGCCAGGAATGGCGTAAAATACTGCGACCGAGATGGTAGACTGCCTTAGGTTAGGATATATAACGCTGTAGACGTATATAACGTCCCAAACGAGACCTACGGGACGACACGAACGGTATTCTGTAAAACATTACCAGCGAGGGGCTAGATGTGTTAGGTTAGGTTATGTTACGTTATAGACCTATATAATGTTCCCACGGTGAAGTAGGGCCCGATACTCTAAGATTGTTGTAAAATACTACATCCGAGATGTTAGCCTGCCTTACGTTAGGATATATATCGCTGTAGACGTATATAATGTCCCATCCGAGACGTACGGGACGACACGAACGGGATTCTGTAAAACATTACCAGCGAGGGGCTAGATGTGTTAGGTTAGGTTATGTTACGTTATAGACCTATATAATGTTCCCACGGTGAAGTAGGGCCCGATACTCCAAGAGTGTTGTAAAATACTACATCCGAGATGTTAGCCTGCCTTACGTTAGGATATATATCGCTGTAGACGTATATAACTTCCCAACCGAGATGTACGGGACGACAGGAACGGGATTCTGTAAAACATTACCAGCGAGGGGCTAGATGGGTTAGGTTAGGTTATGTTACGTTATAGACGTGTATAATGTTCCCACCGAGAAGTACAGCCGATACGCCAGGAATGTTGTAAAATACTGCATCCGAGATGTTAGCCTGCCTTAGGTTAGGATTTATAACGCTATAGACGTATATAATATCCCAACCGAGATGTACGGGACGACACGAACGGGATTCTGTAAAATATTACCAGCGAGGGGCTAGATGGGTTAGATTAGGTTATGTTACGTTATAGACGTATATAATGTTCCCACCGAGAAGTAGGGGCCGATACTCCAAGAATGTTGTAAAATACTACATCCGACATGTTAGGCTGCCTTACGTTAGGATATATATCGCTGTAGACGTATATATCATCCCAACCGAGAAGTACGGGACGACATAAACGGGATTCTGTAAAACATTACCAGCGAGGGGCTAGATGTGTTAGGTTAGATTATATTACGTTATAGACGTATATAATGTTCCCACCGAGAAGTAGAGGCTGATCCTACAGGAATGTTGTAAAATACTATATCCGAGAAGTTAGCCTGCCTTAGGTTAGGATATATAACGCTATAGACGTATATAATATCCCAACCGAGATGTACGGGACGAAACGAACGGGATTCTGTAAAACATTGCCAAAGAGGGGCTAGATGTGTTAGGTTAGGTTATGTTACGTTATAGACCTATATAAAGTTCCCACCGAGAAGTATGGGCCGATACGCCAGGAATGTTGTAAAATACAGCAACCGAGATGTTAGCCTGCCTTAGGTTAGGATATATAACGCTGTAGACGTTTATAATGTCCCAACAGAGACGTACGGGACGACAGGAACGGGATTCTGTAAAAAATTACCAGCGAGGGGCTAGATGGGTTAGGTTAGGTTATGTTACGTTATAGACGTGTATAATGTTCCCACCGAGAAGTACGGGCCGATACGCCATGAATGTTGTAAAATACTGCATCCGAGATGTTAGCCTGCCTTAGGTTAGGATATATATCGCTGTAGACGTATATAACATCCCAACCGAGATGTACGGGACGACAGGAACGGGATTCTGTAAAAAATTACCAGCGAGGGGCTAGATGGGTTAGGTTAGGTCATGTTACGTTATAGACGTGTATAATGTTCCCACCGAGAAGTAGAGCCGATACGCCAGGAATGTTGTAAAATACTGCATCCGAGATGTTAGCCTGCCTTAGGTTAGGATATATAACGCTATAGACGTATATAACATCCCATCCGAGATGTACGGGACGACAGGAACGGGATACTGTAAAACATTACCAGCGAGGGGCTAGATGGGTTAGGGTAGGTTATGTTACGTTATAGACGTGTATAATGTTCCCACCGAGAAGTATGGGCCGATACTCCAAGAATGTTGTAAAAGACTACATACGAGATGTTAGCCTGCCTTACGTTAGGAAATGTAACGCTGTAGACGTATATAATGTCCCATGCGAGACGTACGGGACGACACGAACGGGATTCTGTAAAACATTACCAGCGAGGGGCTAGATGGGTTAGGTTAGGTTATGTTACGTTATAGACGTATATAATGTTCCCACTGAGAAGTATGGGCCGATACGCCAGGAATGTTGTAAAATACAGCATCCGAGATGTTAGCCTGCCTTAGGTTAGGATTTATAACGCAATAGACGTATATAACATCCCAACCCAGATGTAAGGGACGACATAAACGGGATTCTGTAAAATATTACCAGCGAGGGGCTAGATGGGTTAGATTAGGTTATGTTACGTTATAGACGTATATAATGTTCCCACCGAGAAGTAGGGGCCTATACTCCAAGAATGTTGTAAAATACTACATCCGAGATGTTAGCCTGCCTTAGGTTAGGATTTATAACGCTATAGACGTATATAATATCCCAACCGAGATGTACGGGACGACACGAACGGGATTCTGTAAAATATTACCAGCGAAGGGCTAGATGGGTTAGATTAGGTTATGTTACGTTATAGACGTATATAATGATCCCACCGAGAAGTAGGGGCCGATACTCCAAGAATGTTGTAAAATACTACATCCGACATGTTAGGCTGCCTTACGTTAGGATATATATCGCTGTAGACGTATATATCATCCCAACCGAGAAGTACGGGACGACATAAACGGGATTCTGTAAAACATTACCAGCGAGGGGCTAGATGTGTTAGGTTAGATTATATTACGTTATAGACGTATATAATGTTCCCACCGAGAAGTAGAGGCTGATCCTACAGGAATGTTGTAAAATACTATATCCGAGAAGTTAGCCTGCCTTAGGTTAGGATATGTATCGCTGTAGACGTATATAATATCCCAACCGAGATGTACGGGACGAAACGAACGGGATTCTGTAAAACATTGCCAAAGAGGGGCTAGATGGGATAGGTTAGGTTATGTTACGTTACAGACGTATACAATGTTCCCACCGAGAAGTAGGGGCCGATACTCCAAGAATGTTGTAAAATACTACATCCGAGATGTTAGCCTGCCTTACGTTAGGATATATATCGCTGTAAACGTATATAACTTCCCAACCGAGATGTACGGGACGACAGGAACGGGATTCTGTAAAACATTACCAGCGAGGGGCTAGATGGGTTAGGTTAGGTTATGTTACGTTATAGACGTGTATAATGTTCCCACCGAGAAGTAGAGCCGATACGCCAGGAATGTTGTAAAATACTGCATCCGAGATGTTAGCCTGCCCTAGGTTAAGATATATAACGCTATAGACGTATATAATATCCCAACCGAGATGTACGGGACGACAGGAACGGGATTCTGTAAAACATTACCAGCGAGGGGCTAGATGGGTTAGGTTAGGTTATGTTACGTTATAGAAGTGTATAATATTCCCACCGAGAAGTAGAGCCGATACGCCAGGAATGTTGTAAAATACTACATCCGAGATGTTAGCCTGCCTTACCTTAGAAAATATAACGCTGTAGACGTATATAATGTCCCATCCGAGACGTACGGGACGACACGAACGGGATTCTGTAAAACATTAACAGCGAGGGGCTAGATGTGTTAGGTTAGGTTATGTTACGTTATAGACCTATATAAAGTTCCCACCGAGAAGTATGGGCCGATACGCCAGGAATGTTGTAAAATACAGCAACCGAGATGTTAGCCTGCCTTAGGTTAGGATATATAACGCTGTAGACGTTTATAACGTCCCAACAGAGACGTACGGGACGACAGGAACGGGATTCTGTAAAACATTACCAGCGAGGGGCTAGATGGGTTAGGTTAGGTTATGTTACGTTATAGACGTGTATAATGTTCCCACCGAGAAGTAGAGCCGATACGCCAGGAATGTTGTAAAATACTGCATCCGAGATGTTAGCCTGCCTTAGGTTAGGATATATAACGCTATAGACGTATATAATATCCCAACAGAGATGTACGGGACGACACGAACGGGATTCTGTAAAACATTGCCAACGAGGGGCTAGATGGGATAGGTTAGGTTATGTTACGTTACAGACGTATATAATGTTCCCACAGAGAAGTAGGGGCCGATACTCCAAGAATGTTGTAAAATACTACATCCGAGATGTTAGCCTGCCTTACGTTAGGATATATATCGCTGTAGACGTATATAACATCCCAACCGAGATGTACGGGACGACAGGAACGGGATTCTGTAAAACATTACCAGCGAGGGGCTAGATGGGTTAGGTTAGGTTATGTTACGTTATAGACGTGTATAATGTTCCCACCGAGAAGTAGAGCCGATACGCCAGGAATCTTGTAAAATACTGCATCCGAGATGTTAGCCTGCCTTAGGTTAAGATATATAACGCTATAGACGTATATAATATCCCATCCGAGATGTACGGGACGACAGGAACGGGATTCTGTAAAACATTGCCAGCGAGGGGCTAGATGGGTTAGGTTAGGTTATGTTACTTTATAGACGTATATAATGTTCCCACCGAGAAGTAGAGCCGATACGCCAGGAATGTTGTAAAATACTGCATCCGAGATGTTAGCCTGCCTTAGGTTAGGATATATAACGCTGTAGACGTTTATAATGTCCCAACAGAGACGTACGGGACGACAGGAACGGGATTCTGTAAAACATTACCAGCGAGGTGCTAGATGGGTTAGGTTAGGTTATGTTACGTTATAGACGTGTATAATGTTCCCACCGAGAAGTAGAGGCTGATCCTACAGGAATGTTGTATAATACTATATCCGAGAAGATAGCCTGCCTTAGGTTAGGATATGTATCGCTGTAGACGTATATAATATCCCAACCGAGATGTACGGGACGAAACGAACGGAATTCTGTAAAACATTGCCAACGAGAGGCTAGATGGGATAGGTTAGGTTATGTTACGTTACAGACGTATATAATGTTCCCACTGAGAAGTATGGGCCGATACGCCAGGAATGTTGTAAAATACAGCAACCGAGATGTTAGCCTGCCTTAGGTTAGGATATATAACGCTGTAGACGTTTATAATGTCCCAACAGAGACGCACGGGACGACAGGAACGGGATTCTGTAAAACATTACCAGCGAGGGGCTAGATGGGTTAGGTTAGGTTATGTTACGTTATAGACGTGTATAATGTTCCCACCGAGAAGTAGAGCCGATACGCCAGGAATGTTGTAAAATACTGCATCCGAGATGTTAGCCTGCCTTAGGTTAGGATTTATAACGCAATAGACGTATATAACATCCCAACCCAGATGTAAGGGACGACATAAACGGGATTCTGTAAAATATTACCAGCGAGGGGCTAGATGGGTTAGATTAGGTTATGTTACGTTATAGACGTATATAATGTTCCCACCGAGAAGTAGGGGCCTATACTCCAAGAATGTTGTAAAATACTACATCCGAGATGTTAGCCTGCCTTACGTTAGTATATATATCGCTGTAGACGTATATAACATCCCAACCGAGATGTACGGGACGACACGAACGGGATTCAGTAAAACATTGCCAACGAGGGGCTAGATGGGATGGGTTAGGTTATGTTACGTTACAGATGTATATAATGTTCCCACCGAGAAGTAGGGGCCGATACTCCAAGAATGTTGTAAAATACTACATCCGAGATGTTAGCCTGCCTTACGTTAGGATATATATCGCTGTAGACGTATATAACATCCCAACCGAGATGTACGGGACGACAGGAACGGGATTCTGTAAAACATTGCCAGCGAGGGGCTAGATGGGTTAGGTTAGGTTATGTTACGTTATAGACGTGTATAATATTCCCACCGAGAAGTAGAGCCGATACGCCAGGAATGTTGTAAAATACTGCATCCGAGATGTTAGCCTGCCTTAGGTGAAAATATATAACGCTATAGACGTATATAATATCCCAACCGAGATGTACGGGACGACACGAACGGGATTCTGTAAAACATTGCCAACGAGGGGCTAGATGGGATAGGTTAGGTTATGTTACGTTATAGACCTATATAAAGTTCCCACCGAGAAGTATGGGCCGATACGCCAGGAATGTTGTAAAATACAGCAACCGAGATGTTAGCCTGCCTTAGGTTAGGATATATAACGCTGTAGACGTTTATAATGTCCCAACAGAGACGTACGGGACGACAGGAACGGGATTCTGTAAAACATTACCAGCGAGGGGCTAGATGGGTTAGGTTAGGTTATGTTACGTTATAGACGTGTATAATGTTCCCACCGAGAAGTAGAGCCGATACGCCAGGAATGTTGTAAAATACTGCATCCGAGATGTTAGCCTGCCTTAGGTTAGGATTTATAACGCTATAGACGTATATAATATCCCAACCGAGATGTACGGGACGACACGAACGGGATTCTGTAAAATATTACCAGCGAGGGGCTAGATGGGTTAGATTAGGTTATGTTACGTTATAGACGTGTATAATGTTCCCACCGAGAAGTAGAGCCGATACGCCAGGAATCTTGTAAAATACTACATCCGACATGTTAGGCTGCCTTACGTTAGGATATATATCGCTGTAGACGTATATATCATCCCAACCGAGAAGTACGGGACGACATAAACGGGATTCTGTAAAACATTACCAGCGAGGGGCTAGATGTGTTAGGTTAGATTATATTACGTTATAGACGTATATAATGTTCCCACCGAGAAGTAGAGGCTGATCCTACAGGAATGTTGTAAAATACTATATCCGAGAAGTTAGCCTGCCTTAGGTTAGGATATATAACGCTATAGACGTATATAATATCCCAACCGAGATGTACGGGACGAAACGAACGGGATTCTGTAAAACATTGCCAAAGAGGGGCTAGATGGGATAGGTTAGGTTATGTTACGTTACAGACGTATACAATGTTCCCACCGAGAAGTAGGGGCCGATACTCCAAGAATGTTGTAAAATACTACATCCGAGATGTTAGCCTGCCTTACGTTAGGATATATATCGCTGTAGACGTATATAACTTCCCAACCGAGATGTACGGGACGACAGGAACGGGATTCTGTAAAACATTACCAGCGAGGGGCTAGATGGGTTAGGTTAGGTTATGTTACGTTATAGACGTGTATAATGTTCCCACCGAGAAGTAGAGCCGATACGCCAGGAATGTTGTAAAATACTGCATCCGAGATGTTAGCCTGCCCTAGGTTAAGATATATAACGCTATAGACGTATATAATATCCCAACCGAGATGTACGGGACGACAGGAACGGGATTCTGTAAAACATTACCAGCGAGGGGCTAGATGGGTTAGGTTAGGTTATGTTACGTTATAGACGTGTATAATATTCCCACCGAGAAGTAGAGCCGATACGCCAGGAATGTTGTAAAATACTACATCCGAGATGTTAGCCTGCCTTACCTTAGAAAATATAACGCTGTAGACGTATATAATGTCCCATCCGAGACGTACGGGACGACACGAACGGGATTCTGTAAAACATTAACAGCGAGGGGCTAGATGTGTTAGGTTAGGTTATGTTACGTTATAGACCTATATAAAGTTCCCACCGAGAAGTATGGGCCGATACGCCAGGAATGTTGTAAAATACAGCATCCGAGATGTTAGCCTGCCTTAGGTTAGGATTTATAACGCAATAGACGTATATAACATCCCAACCCAGATGTAAGGGACGACATAAACGGGATTCTGTAAAATATTACCAGCGAGGGGCTAGATGGGTTAGATTAGGTTATGTTACGTTATAGACGTATATAATGTTCCCACCGAGAAGTAGGGGCCTATACTCCAAGAATGTTGTAAAATACTACATCCGAGATGTTAGCCTGCCTTAGGTTAGGATTTATAACGCTATAGACGTATATAATATCCCAACCGAGATGTACGGGACGACACGAACGGGATTCTGTAAAATATTACCAGCGAAGGGCTAGATGGGTTAGATTAGGTTATGTTACGTTATAGACGTATATAATGATCCCACCGAGAAGTAGGGGCCGATACTCCAAGAATGTTGTAAAATACTACATCCGACATGTTAGGCTGCCTTACGTTAGGATATATATCGCTGTAGACGTATATATCATCCCAACCGAGAAGTACGGGACGACATAAACGGGATTCTGTAAAACATTACCAGCGAGGGGCTAGATGTGTTAGGTTAGATTATATTACGTTATAGACGTATATAATGTTCCCACCGAGAAGTAGAGGCTGATCCTACAGGAATGTTGTAAAATACTATATCCGAGAAGTTAGCCTGCCTTAGGTTAGGATATGTATCGCTGTAGACGTATATAATATCCCAACCGAGATGTACGGGACGAAACGAACGGGATTCTGTAAAACATTGCCAAAGAGGGGCTAGATGGGATAGGTTAGGTTATGTTACGTTACAGACGTATACAATGTTCCCACCGAGAAGTAGGGGCCGATACTCCAAGAATGTTGTAAAATACTACATCCGAGATGTTAGCCTGCCTTACGTTAGGATATATATCGCTGTAAACGTATATAACTTCCCAACCGAGATGTACGGGACGACAGGAACGGGATTCTGTAAAACATTACCAGCGAGGGGCTAGATGGGTTAGGTTAGGTTATGTTACGTTATAGAAGTGTATAATATTCCCACCTAGAAGTAGAGCCGATACGCCAGGAATGTTGTAAAATACTACATCCGAGATGTTAGCCTGCCTTACCTTAGAAAATATAACGCTGTAGACGTATATAATGTCCCATCCGAGACGTACGGGACGACACGAACGGGATTCTGTAAAACATTAACAGCGAGGGGCTAGATGTGTTAGGTTAGGTTATGTTACGTTATAGACCTATATAAAGTTCCCACCGAGAAGTATGGGCCGATACGCCAGGAATGTTGTAAAATACAGCAACCGAGATGTTAGCCTGCCTTACGTTAGGATATATAACGCTGTAGACGTTTATAATGTCCCAACAGAGACGTACGGGACGACAGGAACGGGATTCTGTAAAAAATTACCAGCGAGGGGCTAGATGGGTTAGGTTAGGTTATGTTACGTTATAGACGTGTATAATGTTCCCACCGAGAAGTACGGGCCGATACGCCATGAATGTTGTAAAATACTGCATCCGAGATGTTAGCCTGCCTTAGGTTAGGATATATATCGCTGTAGACGTATATAACATCCCAACCGAGATGTACGGGACGACAGGAACGGGATTCTGTAAAAAATTACCAGCGAGGGGCTAGATGGGTTAGGTTAGGTCATGTTACGTTATAGACGTGTATAATGTTCCCACCGAGAAGTAGAGCCGATACGCCAGGAATGTTGTAAAATACTGCATCCGAGATGTTAGCCTGCCTTAGGTTAGGATTTATAACGCAATAGACGTATATAACATCCCAACCCAGATGTAAGGGACGACATAAACGGGATTCTGTAAAATATTACCAGCGAGGGGCTAGATGGGTTAGATTAGGTTATGTTACGTTATAGACGTATATAATGTTCCCACCGAGAAGTAGGGGCCTATACTCCAAGAATGTTGTAAAATACTACATCCGAGATGTTAGCCTGCCTTACGTTAGTATATATATCGCTGTAGACGTATATAACATCCCAACCGAGATGTACGGGACGACACGAACGGGATTCAGTAAAACATTGCCAACGAGGGGCTAGATGGGATGGGTTAGGTTATGTTACGTTACAGAAGTATATAATGTTCCCACCGAGAAGTAGGGGCCGATACTCCAAGAATGTTGTAAAATACTACATCCGAGATGTTAGCCTGCCTTACGTTAGGATATATATCGCTGTAGACGTATATAACATCCCAACCGAGATGTACGGGACGACAGGAACGGGATTCTGTAAAACATTGCCAGCGAGGGGCTAGATGGGTTAGGTTAGGTTATGTTACGTTATAGACGTGTATAATAATCCCACCGAGAAGTAGAGCCGATACGCCAGGAATGTTGTAAAATACTGCATCCGAGATGTTAGCCTGCCTTAGGTTAAGATATATAACGCTATAGACGTATATAATATCCCATCCGAGATGTACGGGACGACACGAACGGGATTCTGTAAAACATTGCCAACGAGGGGCTAGATGGGATAGGTAGGGTTATGTTACGTTACAGACGTATATAATGTTCCCACTGAGAAGTATGGGCCGATACGCCAGGAATGTTGTAAAATACTACATCCGAGATGTTAGCCTGCCTTACGTTAGGATATATATCGCTGTAGACGTATATAACATCCCATCCGAGATGTACGGGACGACAGGAACGGGATTCTGTAAAACATTACCAGCGAGGGGCTAGATGGGTTAGGTTAGGTTATGTTACGTTATAGACGTGTATAATGTTCCCACCGAGAAGTAGAGCCGATACGCCAGGAATGTTGTAAAATACTGCATCCGAGATGTTAGCCTGCCTTAGGTTAAAATATATAACGCTATAGACGTATATAATATCCCATCCGATATGTACGGGACGACAGGAACGGGATTCTGTAAAACATTGCCAGCGAGGGGCTAGATGGGTTAGGTTAGGTTATGTTACTTTATAGACGTATATAATGTTCCCACCGAGAAGTAGAGCCGATACGCCAGGAATGTTGTAAAATACTGCATCCGAGATGTTAGCCTGCCTTAGGTTAGGATATATAACGCTATAGACGTATATAATATCCCAACCGAGATGTACGGGACGACATAAACGGGATTCTGTAAAACATTGCCAGCGAGGAGCTAGATGTGTTAGGTTAGATTATATTACGTTATAGACGTATATAATGTTCCCACCGAGAAGTATGGGCCGATACGCCAGGAATGTTGTAAAATACTGCATCCGAGATGTTAGCCTGCCTTAAGTTAAGATATATAACGCTGTAGACGGATATAATGTCCCATCCGAGACGTACGGGACGACAGGAACGGGATTCTGTAAATCATTACCAGCGAGGGGCTAGATGGGTTAGGTTAGGTTGTGATACGTTATAAACGTATACAATGTTCCCACCGAGAAGTAGGGGCCGATATGCCAGGAATGTTGTAAAATACTATATCCGAGATGTTACCCTGCCTTAGGTTAGGATATATATCGCTGTAGACGTATATAATATCCCAACCGAGATGTACGGGACGACACGAACGGGATTCCGTAAAACATTGCTAACGAGGGGCTAGATGGGATAGGTTAGGTTATGTTACGTTAAAGACGTATATAATGTTCCCAACGAGAAGTAGGGGCCGATACTCCAAGAATGTTGTAAAATACTACATCCGAGATGTTAGCCTGCCTTACGTTAGGATATATATCGCTGTAGACGTATATAACATCCCATCCGAGATGTACGGGACGACAGGAACGGGATTCTGTAAAACATTACCAGCGAGGGGCTAGATGGGTTAGGTTAGGTTATGTTACGTTATAGACGTGTATAATGTTCCCACCGAGAAGTAGAGCCGATACGCCAGGAATGTTGTAAAATACTGCATCCGAGATGTTAGCCTGCCTTAGGTTAAAATATATAACGCTATAGACGTATATAATATCCCAACCGAGATGTACGGGACGACACGAACGGGATTCTGTAAAACATTGCCAACGAGGGGCTAGATGGGATAGGTTAGGTTATGTTACGTTATAGACGTGTATAATGTTCCCACCGAGAAGTAGAGCCGATACGCCAGGAATGTTGTAAAATACTGCATCCGAGATGTTAGCCTGCCTTAGGTTAGGATTTATAACGCTATAGACGTATATAATATCCCAACCGAGATGTACGGGACGACACGAACGGGATTCTGTAAAATATTACCAGCGAGGGGCTAGATGGGTTAGATTAGGTTATGTTACGTTATAGACGTGTATAATGTTCCCACCGAGAAGTAGAGCCGACACGCCAGGAATCTTGTAAAATACTACATCCGACATGTTAGGCTGCCTTACGTTAGGATATATATCGCTGTAGACGTATATATCATCCCAACCGAGATGTACGGGACGACAGGAACGGGATTCTGTAAAACATTACCAGCGAGGGGCTAGATGTGTTAGGATAGATTATATTACGTTATAGACGTATATAATGTTCCCACCGAGAAGTAGAGGCTGATCCTACAGGAATGTTGTAAAATACTATATCCGAGAAGTTAGCCTGCCTTAGGTTAGGATATATAACGCTATAGACGTATATAATATCCAAACCCAGATGTACAGGACGACACGAACGGGATTCTGTAAAATATTACCAGCGAGGGGCTAGATGGGTTAGGTTAGGTTATGCTACGTTATAGACGTGTATAATGTTCCCACGGTGAAGTACGGGCCGATACGCCAGGAATGGCGTAAAATACTGCGACCGAGATGGTAGACTGCCTTAGGTTAGGATATATAACGCTGTAGACGTATATAACGTCCCAAACGAGACCTACGGGACGACACGAACGGTATTCTGTAAAACATTACCAGCGAGGGGCTAGATGTGTTAGGTTAGGTTATGTTACGTTATAGACCTATATAATGTTCCCACGGTGAAGTAGGGCCCGATACTCCAAGATTGTTGTAAAATACTACATCCGAGATGTTAGCCTGCCTTACGTTAGGATATATATCGCTGTAGACGTATATAATGTCCCATCCGAGACGTACGGGACGACACGAACGGGATTCTGTAAAACATTACCAGCGAGGGGCTAGATGTGTTAGGTTAGGTTATGTTACGTTATAGACCTATATAATGTTCCCACGGTGAAGTAGGGCCCGATACTCCAAGATTGTTGTAAAATACTACATCCGAGATGTTAGCCTGCCTTACGTTAGGATATATATCGCTGTAGACGTATATAACTTCCCAACCGAGATGTACGGGACGACAGGAACGGGATTCTGTAAAACATTACCAGCGAGGGGCTAGATGGGTTAGGTTAGGTTATGTTACGTTATAGACGTGTATAATGTTCCCACCGAGAAGTACAGCCGATACGCCAGGAATGTTGTAAAATACTGCATCCGAGATGTTAGCCTGCCTTAGGTTAGGATTTATAACGCTATAGACGTATATAATATCCCAACCGAGATGTACGGGACGACACGAACGGGATTCTGTAAAATATTACCAGCGAGGGGCTAGATGGGTTAGATTAGGTTATGTTACGTTATAGACGTATATAATGTTCCCACCGAGAAGTAGGGGCTGATCCTACAGGAATATTGTAAAATACTATATCCGAGAAGTTAGCCTGCCTTAGGTTAGGATATGTATCGCTGTAGACGTATATAATATCCCAACCGAGATGTACGGGACGAAACGAACGGGATTCTGTAAAACATTGCCAAAGAGGGGCTAGATGGGATAGGTTAGGTTATGTTACGTTACAGACGTATACAATGTTCCCACCGAGAAGTAGGAGCCGATACTCCAAGAATGTTGTAAAATACTACATCCGAGATGTTAGCCTGCCTTACGTTAGGATATATATCGCTGTAGACGTATATAACTTCCCAACAGAGACGTACGGGACGACAGGAACGGGATTCTGTAAAAAATTACCAGCGAGGGGCTAGATGGGTTAGGTTAGGTTATGTTACGTTATAGACGTGTATAATGTTCCCACCGAGAAGTACGGGCCGATACGCCATGAATGTTGTAAAATACTGCATCCGAGATGTTAGCCTGCCTTAGGTTAGGATATATATCGCTGTAGACGTATATAACATCCCAACCGATATGTACGGGACGACAGGAACGGGATTCTGTAAAACATTACCAGCGAGGGGCTAGATGGGTTAGGTCAGGTTATGTTACGTTATAGACGTGTATAATGTTCCCACCGAGAAGTACAGCCGATACGCCAGGAATATTGTAAAATACTGCATCCGAGATGTTAGCCTGCCTTAGGTTAGGATTTATAACGCTATAGACGTATATAATATCCCAACCGAGATGTACGGGACGACAGGAACGGGATTCTGTAAAATATTACCAGCGAAGGGCTAGATGGGTTAGATTAGGTTATGTTACGTTATAGACGTATATAATGATCCCACCGAGAAGTAGGGGCCGATACTCCAAGAATGTTGTAAAATACTACATCCGACATGTTAGGCTGCCTTACGTTAGGATATATATCGCTGTAGACGTATATATCATCCCAACCGAGAAGTACGGGACGACATAAACGGGATTCTGTAAAACATTACCAGCGAGGGGCTAGATGTGTTAGGTTAGATTATATTACGTTATAGACGTATATAATGTTCCCACCGAGAAGTAGAGGCTGATCCTACAGGAATGTTGTAAAATACTATATCCGAGAAGTTAGCCTGCCTTAGGTTAGGATATGTATCGCTGTAGACGTATATAATATCCCAACCGAGATGTACGGGACGAAACGAACGGGATTCTGTAAAACATTGCCAAAGAGGGGCTAGATGGGATAGGTTAGGTTATGTTACGTTACAAACGTATACAATGTTCCCACCGAGAAGTAGGGGCCGATACTCCAAGAATGTTGTAAAATACTACATCCGAGATGTTAGCCTGCCTTACGTTAGGATATATATCGCTGTAGACGTATATAACATCCCAACCGAGATGTACGGGACGACAGGAACGGGATTCTGTAAAACATTGCCAGCGAGGGGCTAGATGGGATAGGTTAGGTTATGTTACGTTATAGACGTATATAATTTTCCCACCGAGAAGTAGAGGCTGATCCTACAGGAATATTGTAAAATACTATATCCGAGAAGTTAGCCTGCCTTAGGTTAGGATATGTATCGCTGTAGACGTATATAATATCCCAACCGAGATGTACGGGACGAAACGAACGGGATTCTGTAAAACATTGCCAAAGAGGGGCTAGATGGGATAGGTTAGGTTATGTTACGTTACAGACGTATACAATGTTCCCACCGAGAAGTAGGAGCCGATACTCCAAGAATGTTGTAAAATACTACATCCGAGATGTTAGCCTGCCTTACGTTAGGATATATATCGCTGTAGACGTATATAACTTCCCAACAGAGACGTACGGGACGACAGGAACGGGATTCTGTAAAAAATTACCAGCGAGGGGCTAGATGGGTTAGGTTAGGTTATGTTACGTTATAGACGTGTATAATGTTCCCACCGAGAAGTACGGGCCGATACGCCATGAATGTTGTAAAATACTGCATCCGAGATGTTAGCCTGCCTTAGGTTA
Organism: Xylocopa violacea; assembly: GCA_963969225.1. Classification (NCBI taxonomy): domain Eukaryota; kingdom Metazoa; phylum Arthropoda; class Insecta; order Hymenoptera; family Apidae; genus Xylocopa; species Xylocopa violacea. The sequence goes on from CAXAJV010000807.1 coordinate 1,421,955, forward strand.
GGATATATATCGCTGTAGACGTATATAACATCCCAACCGAGATGTACGGGACGACAGGAACGGGATTCTGTAAAACATTACCAGCGAGGGGCTAGATGGGTTAGGTCAGGTTATGTTACGTTATAGACGTGTATAATGTTCCCACCGAGAAGTACAGCCGATACGCCAGGAATGTTGTAAAATACTGCATCCGAGATGTTAGCCTGCCTTAGGTTAGGATTTATAACGCTATAGACGTATATAATATCCCAACCGAGATGTACGGGACGACAGGAACGGGATTCTGTAAAATATTACCAGCGAAGGGCTAGATGGGTTAGATTAGGTTATGTTACGTTATAGACGTATATAATGATCCCACCGAGAAGTAGGGGCCGATACTCCAAGAATGTTGTAAAATACTACATCCGACATGTTAGGCTGCCTTACGTTAGGATATATATCGCTGTAGACGTATATATCATCCCAACCGAGAAGTACGGGACGACATAAACGGGATTCTGTAAAACATTACCAGCGAGGGGCTAGATGTGTTAGGTTAGATTATATTACGTTATAGACGTATATAATGTTCCCACCGAGAAGTAGAGGCTGATCCTACAGGAATGTTGTAAAATACTATATCCGAGAAGTTAGCCTGCCTTAGGTTAGGATATGTATCGCTGTAGACGTATATAATATCCCAACCGAGATGTACGGGACGAAACGAACGGGATTCTGTAAAACATTGCCAAAGAGGGGCTAGATGGGATAGGTTAGGTTATGTTACGTTATAGACGTGTATAATATTCCCACCGAGAAGTAGAGCCGATACGCCAGGAATGTTGTAAAATACTACATGCGAGATGTTAGCCTGCCTTACCTTAGAAAATATAACGCTGTAGACGTATATAATGTCCCATCCGAGACGTACGGGACGACACGAACGGGATTCTGTAAAACATTACCAGCGAGGGGCTAGATGTGTTAGGTTAGGTTATGTTACGTTATAGACCTATATAAAGTTCTCACCGAGAAGTATGGGCCGATACGCCAGGAATGTTGTAAAATACAGCAACCGAGATGTTAGCCTGCCTTAGGTTAGGATATATAACGCTGTAGACGTTTATAATGTCCCAACAGAGACGTACGGGACGACAGGAACGGGATTCTGTAAAACATTACCAGCGAGGGGCTAAATGGGTTAGGTTAGGTTATGTTACGTTATAGACGTGTATAATGTTCCCACCGAGAAGTACGGGCCGATACGCCAGGAATGTTGTAAAATACTGCATCCGAGATGTTAGCCTGCCTTAGGTTAGGATATATATCGCTGTAGACGTATATAACATCCCAACCGAGATGTACGGGACGACAGGAACGGGATTCTGTAAAAAATTACCAGCGAGGGGCTAGATGGGTTAGGTTAGGTCATGTTACGTTATAGACGTGTATAATGTTCCCACCGAGAAGTAGAGCCGATACACCAGGAATGTTGTAAAATACTGCATCCGAGATGTTAGCCTGCCTTAGGTTAAAATATATAACGCTATAGACGTATATAATATCCCAACCGAGATGTACGGGACGACAGGAACGGGATTCTGTAAAACATTGCCAGCGAGGGGCTAGATGGGTTAGGTTAGGTTATGTTACGTTATAGACGTGTATAATATTCCCACCGAGAAGTAGAGCCGATACGCCAGGAATGTTGTAAAATACTGCATCCGAGATGTTAGCCTGCCTTAGGTTAGGATTTATAACGCTATAGACGTATATAATATCCCAACCGAGATGTACGGGACGACACGAACGGGATTCTGTAAAATATTACCAGCGAGGGGCTAGATGGGTTAGATTAGGTTATGTTACGTTATAGACGTGTATAATGTTCCCACCGAGAAGTAGAGCCGACACGCCAGGAATCTTGTAAAATACTACATCCGACATGTTAGGCTGCCTTACGTTAGGATATATATCGCTGTAGACGTATATATCATCCCAACCGAGATGTACGGGACGACAGGAACGGGATTCTGTAAAACATTACCAGCGAGGGGCTAGATGTGTTAGGATAGATTATATTACGTTATAGACGTATATAATGTTCCCACCGAGAAGTAGAGGCTGATCCTACAGGAATGTTGTAAAATACTATATCCGAGAAGTTAGCCTGCCTTAGGTTAGGATATATAACGCTATAGACGTATATAATATCCAAACCCAGATGTACAGGACGACACGAACGGGATTCTGTAAAATATTACCAGCGAGGGGCTAGATGGGTTAGGTTAGGTTATGCTACGTTATAGACGTGTATAATGTTCCCACGGTGAAGTACGGGCCGATACGCCAGGAATGGCGTAAAATACTGCGACCGAGATGGTAGACTGCCTTAGGTTAGGATATATAACGCTGTAGACGTATATAACGTCCCAAACGAGACCTACGGGACGACACGAACGGTATTCTGTAAAACATTACCAGCGAGGGGCTAGATGTGTTAGGTTAGGTTATGTTACGTTATAGACCTATATAATGTTCCCACGGTGAAGTAGGGCCCGATACTCCAAGATTGTTGTAAAATACTACATCCGAGATGTTAGCCTGCCTTACGTTAGGATATATATCGCTGTAGACGTATATAATGTCCCATCCGAGACGTACGGGACGACACGAACGGGATTCTGTAAAACATTACCAGCGAGGGGCTAGATGTGTTAGGTTAGGTTATGTTACGTTATAGACCTATATAATGTTCCCACGGTGAAGTAGGGCCCGATACTCCAAGATTGTTGTAAAATACTACATCCGAGATGTTAGCCTGCCTTACGTTAGGATATATATCGCTGTAGACGTATATAACTTCCCAACCGAGATGTACGGGACGACAGGAACGGGATTCTGTAAAACATTACCAGCGAGGGGCTAGATGGGTTAGGTTAGGTTATGTTACGTTATAGACGTGTATAATGTTCCCACCGAGAAGTACAGCCGATACGCCAGGAATGTTGTAAAATACTGCATCCGAGATGTTAGCCTGCCTTAGGTTAGGATTTATAACGCTATAGACGTATATAATATCCCAACCGAGATGTACGGGACGACACGAACGGGATTCTGTAAAATATTACCAGCGAGGGGCTAGATGGGTTAGATTAGGTTATGTTACGTTATAGACGTATATAATGTTCCCACCGAGAAGTAGGGGCCGATACTCCAAGAATGTTGTAAAATACTACATCCGACATGTTAGGCTGCCTTACGTTAGGATATATATCGCTGTAGACGTATATATCATCCCAACCGAGAAGTACGGGACGACATAAACGGGATTCTGTAAAACATTACCAGCGAGGGGCTAGATGTGTTAGGTTAGATTATATTACGTTATAGACGTATATAATTTTCCCACCGAGAAGTAGAGGCTGATCCTACAGGAATATTGTAAAATACTATATCCGAGAAGTTAGCCTGCCTTAGGTTAGGATATGTATCGCTGTAGACGTATATAATATCCCAACCGAGATGTACGGGACGAAACGAACGGGATTCTGTAAAACATTGCCAAAGAGGGGCTAGATGGGATAGGTTAGGTTATGTTACGTTACAGACGTATACAATGTTCCCACCGAGAAGTAGGAGCCGATACTCCAAGAATGTTGTAAAATACTACATCCGAGATGTTAGCCTGCCTTACGTTAGGATATATATCGCTGTAGACGTATATAACTTCCCAACAGAGACGTACGGGACGACAGGAACGGGATTCTGTAAAAAATTACCAGCGAGGGGCTAGATGGGTTAGGTTAGGTTATGTTACGTTATAGACGTGTATAATGTTCCCACCGAGAAGTACGGGCCGATACGCCATGAATGTTGTAAAATACTGCATCCGAGATGTTAGCCTGCCTTAGGTTAGGATATATATCGCTGTAGACGTATATAACATCCCAACCGATATGTACGGGACGACAGGAACGGGATTCTGTAAAACATTACCAGCGAGGGGCTAGATGGGTTAGGTCAGGTTATGTTACGTTATAGACGTGTATAATGTTCCCACCGAGAAGTACAGCCGATACGCCAGGAATATTGTAAAATACTGCATCCGAGATGTTAGCCTGCCTTAGGTTAGGATTTATAACGCTATAGACGTATATAATATCCCAACCGAGATGTACGGGACGACAGGAACGGGATTCTGTAAAATATTACCAGCGAAGGGCTAGATGGGTTAGATTAGGTTATGTTACGTTATAGACGTATATAATGATCCCACCGAGAAGTAGGGGCCGATACTCCAAGAATGTTGTAAAATACTACATCCGACATGTTAGGCTGCCTTACGTTAGGATATATATCGCTGTAGACGTATATATCATCCCAACCGAGAAGTACGGGACGACATAAACGGGATTCTGTAAAACATTACCAGCGAGGGGCTAGATGTGTTAGGTTAGATTATATTACGTTATAGACGTATATAATGATCCCACCGAGAAGTAGAGGCTGATCCTACAGGAATGTTGTAAAATACTATATCCGAGAAGTTAGCCTGCCTTAGGTTAGGATATGTATCGCTGTAGACGTATATAATATCCCAACCGAGATGTACGGGACGAAACGAACGGGATTCTGTAAAACATTGCCAAAGAGGGGCTAGATGGGATAGGTTAGGTTATGTTACGTTACAAACGTATACAATGTTCCCACCGAGAAGTAGGGGCCGATACTCCAAGAATGTTGTAAAATACTACATCCGAGATGTTAGCCTGCCTTACGTTAGGATATATATCGCTGTAGACGTATATAACATCCCAACCGAGATGTACGGGACGACAGGAACGGGATTCTGTAAAACATTGCCAGCGAGGGGCTAGATGGGATAGGTTAGGTTATGTTACGTTATAGACGTATATAATTTTCCCACCGAGAAGTAGAGGCTGATCCTACAGGAATATTGTAAAATACTATATCCGAGAAGTTAGCCTGCCTTAGGTTAGGATATGTATCGCTGTAGACGTATATAATATCCCAACCGAGATGTACGGGACGAAACGAACGGGATTCTGTAAAACATTGCCAAAGAGGGGCTAGATGGGATAGGTTAGGTTATGTTACGTTACAGACGTATACAATGTTCCCACCGAGAAGTAGGAGCCGATACTCCAAGAATGTTGTAAAATACTACATCCGAGATGTTAGCCTGCCTTACGTTAGGATATATATCGCTGTAGACGTATATAACTTCCCAACAGAGACGTACGGGACGACAGGAACGGGATTCTGTAAAAAATTACCAGCGAGGGGCTAGATGGGTTAGGTTAGGTTATGTTACGTTATAGACGTGTATAATGTTCCCACCGAGAAGTACGGGCCGATACGCCATGAATGTTGTAAAATACTGCATCCGAGATGTTAGCCTGCCTTAGGTTAGGATATATATCGCTGTAGACGTATATAACATCCCAACCGAGATGTACGGGACGACAGGAACGGGATTCTGTAAAACATTACCAGCGAGGGGCTAGATGGGTTAGGTCAGGTTATGTTACGTTATAGACGTGTATAATGTTCCCACCGAGAAGTACAGCCGATACGCCAGGAATGTTGTAAAATACTGCATCCGAGATGTTAGCCTGCCTTAGGTTAGGATTTATAACGCTATAGACGTATATAATATCCCAACCGAGATGTACGGGACGACAGGAACGGGATTCTGTAAAATATTACCAGCGAAGGGCTAGATGGGTTAGATTAGGTTATGTTACGTTATAGACGTATATAATGATCCCACCGAGAAGTAGGGGCCGATACTCCAAGAATGTTGTAAAATACTACATCCGACATGTTAGGCTGCCTTACGTTAGGATATATATCGCTGTAGACGTATATATCATCCCAACCGAGAAGTACGGGACGACATAAACGGGATTCTGTAAAACATTACCAGCGAGGGGCTAGATGTGTTAGGTTAGATTATATTACGTTATAGACGTATATAATGTTCCCACCGAGAAGTAGAGGCTGATCCTACAGGAATGTTGTAAAATACTATATCCGAGAAGTTAGCCTGCCTTAGGTTAGGATATGTATCGCTGTAGACGTATATAATATCCCAACCGAGATGTACGGGACGAAACGAACGGGATTCTGTAAAACATTGCCAAAGAGGGGCTAGATGGGATAGGTTAGGTTATGTTACGTTACAAACGTATACAATGTTCCCACCGAGAAGTAGGGGCCGATACTCCAAGAATGTTGTAAAATACTACATCCGAGATGTTAGCCTGCCTTACGTTAGGATATATATCGCTGTAGACGTATATAACATCCCAACCGAGATGTACGGGACGACAGGAACGGGATTCTGTAAAACATTGCCAGCGAGGGGCTAGATGGGTTAGGTTAGGTTATGTTACGTTATAGACGTGTATAATATTCCCACCGAGAAGTAGAGCCGATACGCCAGGAATGTTGTAAAATACTACATGCGAGATGTTAGCCTGCCTTACCTTAGAAAATATAACGCTGTAGACGTATATAATGTCCCATCCGAGACGTACGGGACGACACGAACGGGATTCTGTAAAACATTACCAGCGAGGGGCTAGATGTGTTAGGTTAGGTTATGTTACGTTATAGACCTATATAAAGTTCTCACCGAGAAGTATGGGCCGATACGCCAGGAATGTTGTAAAATACAGCAACCGAGATGTTAGCCTGCCTTAGGTTAGGATATATAACGCTGTAGACGTTTATAATGTCCCAACAGAGACGTACGGGACGACAGGAACGGGATTCTGTAAAACATTACCAGCGAGGGGCTAAATGGGTTAGGTTAGGTTATGTTACGTTATAGACGTGTATAATGTTCCCACCGAGAAGTACGGGCCGATACGCCAGGAATGTTGTAAAATACTGCATCCGAGATGTTAGCCTGCCTTAGGTTAGGATATATATCGCTGTAGACGTATATAACATCCCAACCGAGATGTACGGGACGACAGGAACGGGATTCTGTAAAAAATTACCAGCGAGGGGCTAGATGGGTTAGGTTAGGTCATGTTACGTTATAGACGTGTATAATGTTCCCACCGAGAAGTAGAGCCGATACACCAGGAATGTTGTAAAATACTGCATCCGAGATGTTAGCCTGCCTTAGGTTAGGATATATAACGCTATAGACGTGTATAACATCCCATCCGAGATGTACGGGACGACAGGAACGGGATACTGTAAAACATTACCAGCGAGGGGCTAGATGAGTTAGGTTAGGTTATGTTACGTTATAGACGTGTATAATGTTCCCACCGAGAAGTATGGGCCGATACTCCAAGAATGTTGTAAAAGACTACATACGAGATGTTAGCCTGCCTTACGTTAGGAAATATAACGCTGTAGACGTATATAATGTCCCATGCGAGACGTACGGCACGACACGAACGGGATTCTGTAAAACATTACCAGCGAGGGGCTAGATGGGTTAGGTTAGGTTATGTTACGTTATAGACGTGTATAATGTTCCCACCGAGAAGTAGAGCCGATACGCCAGGAATGTTGTTAAATACTGCATCCGAGATGTTAGCCTGCCTTAGGTTAGGATTTATAACGCTATAGACGTATATAATATCCCAACCGAGATGTACGGGACGACACGAACGGGATTCTGTAAAATATTACCAGCGAGGGGCTAGATGGGTTAGATTAGGTTATGTTACGTTATAGACGTGTATAATGTTCCCACCGAGAAGTAGAGCCGACACGCCAGGAATCTTGTAAAATACTACATCCGACATGTTAGGCTGCCTTACGTTAGGATATATATCGCTGTAGACGTATATATCATCCCAACCGAGATGTACGGGACGACAGGAACGGGATTCTGTAAAATATTACCAGCGAAGGGCTAGATGGGTTAGATTAGGTTATGTTACGTTATAGACGTATATAATGATCCCACCGAGAAGTAGGGGCCGATACTCCAAGAATGTTGTAAAATACTACATCCGACATGTTAGGCTGCCTTACGTTAGGATATATATCGCTGTAGACGTATATATCATCCCAACCGAGAAGTACGGGACGACATAAACGGGATTCTGTAAAACATTACCAGCGAGGGGCTAGATGTGTTAGGTTAGATTATATTACGTTATAGACGTATATAATGTTCCCACCGAGAAGTAGAGGCTGATCCTACAGGAATGTTGTAAAATACTATATCCGAGAAGTTAGCCTGCCTTAGGTTAGGATATGTATCGCTGTAGACGTATATAATATCCCAACCGAGATGTACGGGACGAAACGAACGGGATTCTGTAAAACATTGCCAAAGAGGGGCTAGATGGGATAGGTTAGGTTATGTTACGTTACAAACGTATACAATGTTCCCACCGAGAAGTAGGGGCCGATACTCCAAGAATGTTGTAAAATACTACATCCGAGATGTTAGCCTGCCTTACGTTAGGATATATATCGCTGTAGACGTATATAACATCCCAACCGAGATGTACGGGACGACAGGAACGGGATTCTGTAAAACATTGCCAGCGAGGGGCTAGATGGGTTAGGTTAGGTTATGTTACGTTATAGACGTGTATAATATTCCCACCGAGAAGTAGAGCCGATACGCCAGGAATGTTGTAAAATACTACATCCGAGATGTTAGCCTGCCTTACCTTAGAAAATATAACGCTGTAGACGTATATAATGTCCCATCCGAGACGTACGGGACGACACGAACGGGATTCTGTAAAACATTACCAGCGAGGGGCTAGATGTGTTAGGTTAGGTTATGTTACGTTATAGACCTATATAAAGTTCCCACCGAGAAGTATGGGCCGATACGCCAGGAATGTTGTAAAATACAGCAACCGAGATGTTAGCCTGCCTTAGGTTAGGATATATAACGCTGTAGACGTTTATAATGTCCCAACAGAGACGTACGGGACGACAGGAACGGGATTCTGTAAAACATTACCAGCGAGGGGCTAGATGGGTTAGGTTAGGTTATGTTACGTTATAGACGTGTATAATGTTCCCACCGAGAAGTACGGGCCGATACGCCAGGAATGTTGTAAAATACTGCATCCGAGATGTTAGCCTGCCTTAGGTTAGGATATATATCGCTGTAGACGTATATAACATCCCAACCGAGATGTACGGGACGACAGGAACGGGATTCTGTAAAAAATTACCAGCGAGGGGCTAGATGGGTTAGGTTAGGTCATGTTACGTTATAGACGTGTATAATGTTCCCACCGAGAAGTAGAGCCGATACACCAGGAATGTTGTAAAATACTGCATCCGAGATGTTAGCCTGCCTTAGGTTAGGATATATAACGCTATAGACGTGTATAACATCCCATCCGAGATGTACGGGACGACAGGAACGGGATACTGTAAAACATTACCAGCGAGGGGCTAGATGAGTTAGGTTAGGTTATGTTACGTTATAGACGTGTATAATGTTCCCACCGAGAAGTATGGGCCGATACTCCAAGAATGTTGTAAAAGACTACATACGAGATGTTAGCCTGCCTTACGTTAGGAAATATAACGCTGTAGACGTATATAATGTCCCATGCGAGACGTACGGCACGACACGAACGGGATTCTGTAAAACATTACCAGCGAGGGGCTAGATGGGTTAGGTTAGGTTATGTTACGTTATAGACGTGTATAATGTTCCCACCGAGAAGTAGAGCCGATACGCCAGGAATGTTGTAAAATACTGCATCCGAGATGTTAGCCTGCCTTAGGTTAGGATATATATCGCTGTAGACGTATATAACATCCCAACCGAGATGTACGGGACGACAGGAACGGGATTCTGTAAAAAATTACCAGCGAGGGGCTAGATGGGTTAGGTTAGGTCATGTTACGTTATAGACGTGTATAATGTTCCCACCGAGAAGTAGAGCCGATACACCAGGAATGTTGTAAAATACTGCATCCGAGATGTTAGCCTGCCTTAGGTTAGGATATATAACGCTATAGACGTGTATAACATCCCATCCGAGATGTACGGGACGACAGGAACGGGATACTGTAAAACATTACCAGCGAGGGGCTAGATGAGTTAGGTTAGGTTATGTTACGTTATAGACGTGTATAATGTTCCCACCGAGAAGTATGGGCCGATACTCCAAGAATGTTGTAAAAGACTACATACGAGATGTTAGCCTGCCTTACGTTAGGAAATATAACGCTGTAGACGTATATAATGTCCCATGCGAGACGTACGGCACGACACGAACGGGATTCTGTAAAACATTACCAGCGAGGGGCTAGATGGGTTAGGTTAGGTTATGTTACGTTATAGACGTGTATAATGTTCCCACCGAGAAGTAGAGCCGATACGTCAGGAATGTTGTAAAATACTGCATCCGAGATGTTAGCCTGCCTTAGGTTAGGATTTATAACGCTATAGACGTATATAATATCCCAACCGAGATGTACGGGACGACACGAACGGGATTCTGTAAAATATTACCAGCGAGGGGCTAGATGGGTTAGATTAGGTTATGTTACGTTATAGACGTGTATAATGTTCCCACCGAGAAGTAGGGGCCGATACACCAAGAATGTTGTAAAATACTACATCCGAGATGTTAGCCTGCCTTAGGTTAAGATATATAACTCTATAGACGTATATAATATCCCATCCGAGATGTACGGGACGACACGAACGGGATTGTGTAAAATATTACCAGCGAGGGGCTAGATGGGTTAGATTAGGTTATGTTACGTTATAGACCTATATAATGTTCCCGCCGAGAAGTAGGGGCCGATACGCCAGGAATGTTGTAAAATACTGCAACCGAGATGTTAGCCTGCCTTACGTTAGGATATATATCGCTGTAGACGTATATAACATCCCATCCGAGATGTACGGGACGACAGGAACGGGATTCTGTAAAACATTACCAGCGAGGGGCTAGTTGGGTTAGGTTAGGTTATGTTACGTTATAGACGTGTATAATGTTCACACCGAGAAGTAGAGCAGATACGCCAGGAATGTTGTAAAATACTGCATCCGAGATGTTAGCCTGCCTTAGGTTAGGATTTATAACGCTATAGACGTATATAATATCCCAACCGAGATGTACGGGACGACACGAACGGGATTCTGTAAAATATTACCAGCGAGGGGCTAGATGGGTTAGATTAGGTTATGTTACGTTATAGACGTGTATAATGTTCCCACCGAGAAGTAGAGCCGATACGCCAGGAATCTTGTAAAATACTACATCCGACATGTTAGGCTGCCTTACGTTAGGATATATATCGCTGTAGACGTATATAACATCCCATCCGAGATGTACGGGACGACAGGAACGGGATTCTGTAAAACATTACCAGCGAGGGGCTAGTTGGGTTAGGTTAGGTTATGTTACGTTATAGACGTGTATAATGTTCCCACCGAGAAGTAGAGCCGATACGCCAGGAATGTTGTAAAATACTATATCCGAGAAGTTAGCCTGCCTTAGGTTAGGATATGTATCGCTGTAGACGTATATAATATCCCAACCGAGATGTACGGGACGAAACGAACGGGATTCTGTAAAACATTGCCAAAGAGGGGCTAGATGGGATAGGTTAGGTTATGTTACGTTACAAACGTATACAATGTTCCCACCGAGAAGTAGGGGCCGATACTCCAAGAATGTTGTAAAATACTACATCCGAGATGTTAGCCTGCCTTACGTTAGGATATATATCGCTGTAGACGTATATAACATCCCAACCGAGATGTACGGGACGACAGGAACGGGATTCTGTAAAACATTGCCAGCGAGGGGCTAGATGGGTTAGGTTAGGTTATGTTACGTTATAGACGTGTATAATATTCCCACCGAGAAGTAGAGCCGATACGCCAGGAATGTTGTAAAATACTACATCCGAGATGTTAGCCTGCCTTACCTTAGAAAATATAACGCTGTAGACGTATATAATGTCCCATCCGAGACGTACGGGACGACACGAACGGGATTCTGTAAAACATTACCAGCGAGGGGCTAGATGTGTTAGGTTAGGTTATGTTACGTTATAGACCTATATAAAGTTCCCACCGAGAAGTATGGGCCGATACGCCAGGAATGTTGTAAAATACAGCAACCGAGATGTTAGCCTGCCTTAGGTTAGGATATATAACGCTGTAGACGTTTATAATGTCCCAACAGAGACGTACGGGACGACAGGAACGGGATTCTGTAAAACATTACCAGCGAGGGGCTAGATGGGTTAGGTTAGGTTCTGTTACGTTATAGACGTGTATAATGTTCCCACCGAGAAGTACGGGCCGATACGCCAGGAATGTTGTAAAATACTGCATCCGAGATGTTAGCCTGCCTTAGGTTAGGATATATATCGCTGTAGACGTATATAACATCCCAACCGAGATGTACGGGACGACAGGAACGGGATTCTGTAAAAAATTACCAGCGAGGGGCTAGATGGGTTAGGTTAGGTCATGTTACGTTATAGACGTGTATAATGTTCCCACCGAGAAGTAGAGCCGATACACCAGGAATGTTGTAAAATACTGCATCCGAGATGTTAGCCTGCCTTAGGTTAGGATATATAACGCTATAGACGTGTATAACATCCCATCCGAGATGTACGGGACGACAGGAACGGGATACTGTAAAACATTACCAGCGAGGGGCTAGATGAGTTAGGTTAGGTTATGTTACGTTATAGACGTGTATAATGTTCCCACCGAGAAGTATGGGCCGATACTCCAAGAATGTTGTAAAAGACTACATACGAGATGTTAGCCTGCCTTACGTTAGGAAATATAACGCTGTAGACGTATATAATGTCCCATGCGAGACGTACGGCACGACACGAACGGGATTCTGTAAAACATTACCAGCGAGGGGCTAGATGGGTTAGGTTAGGTTATGTTACGTTATAGACGTGTATAATGTTCCCACCGAGAAGTAGAGCCGATACGCCAGGAATGTTGTAAAATACTGCATCCGAGATGTTAGCCTGCCTTAGGTTAGGATTTATAACGCTATAGACGTATATAATATCCCAACCGAGATGTACGGGACGACACGAACGGGATTCTGTAAAATATTACCAGCGAGGGGCTAGATGGGTTAGATTAGGTTATGTTACGTTATAGACGTGTATAATGTTCCCACCGAGAAGTAGGGGCCGATACACCAACAATGTTGTAAAATACTACATCCGAGATGTTAGCCTGCCTTAGGTTAAGATATATAACTCTATAGACGTATATAATATCCCATCCGAGATGTACGGGACGACACGAACGGGATTGTGTAAAATATTACCAGCGAGGGGCTAGATGGGTTAGATTAGGTTATGTTACGTTACAAACGTATACAATGTTCCCACCGAGAAGTAGGGGCCGATACTCCAAGAATGTTGTAAAATACTACATCCGAGATGTTAGCCTGCCTTACGTTAGGATATATATCGCTGTAGACGTATATAACATCCCAACCGAGATGTACGGGACGACAGGAACGGGATTCTGTAAAACATTGCCAGCGAGGGGCTAGATGGGTTAGGTTAGGTTATGTTACGTTATAGACGTGTATAATGTTCCCACCGAGAAGTACGGGCCGATACGCCAGGAATGTTGTAAAATACTGCATCCGAGATGTTAGCCTGCCTTAGGTTAGGATATATATCGCTGTAGACGTATATAACATCCCAACCGAGATGTACGGGACGACAGGAACGGGATTCTGTAAAAAATTACCAGCGAGGGGCTAGATGGGTTAGGTTAGGTCATGTTACGTTATAGACGTGTATAATGTTCCCACCGAGAAGTAGAGCCGATACACCAGGAATGTTGTAAAATACTGCATCCGAGATGTTAGCCTGCCTTAGGTTAGGATATATAACGCTATAGACGTGTATAACATCCCATCCGAGATGTACGGGACGACAGGAACGGGATACTGTAAAACATTACCAGCGAGGGGCTAGATGAGTTAGGTTAGGTTATGTTACGTTATAGACGTGTATAATGTTCCCACCGAGAAGTATGGGCCGATACTCCAAGAATGTTGTAAAAGACTACATACGAGATGTTAGCCTGCCTTACGTTAGGAAATATAACGCTGTAGACGTATATAATGTCCCATGCGAGACGTACGGCACGACACGAACGGGATTCTGTAAAACATTACCAGCGGGGGGCTAGATGGGTTAGGTTAGGTTATGTTACGTTATAGACGTGTATAATGTTCCCACCGAGAAGTAGAGCCGATACGCCAGGAATGTTGTAAAATACTGCATCCGAGATGTTAGCCTGCCTTAGGTTAGGATATATATCGCTGTAGACGTATATAACATCCCAACCGAGATGTACGGGACGACAGGAACGGGATTCTGTAAAAAATTACCAGCGAGGGGCTAGATGGGTTAGGTTAGGTCATGTTACGTTATAGACGTGTATAATGTTCCCACCGAGAAGTAGAGCCGATACACCAGGAATGTTGTAAAATACTGCATCCGAGATGTTAGCCTGCCTTAGGTTAGGATATATAACGCTATAGACGTGTATAACATCCCATCCGAGATGTACGGGACGACAGGAACGGGATACTGTAAAACATTACCAGCGAGGGGCTAGATGAGTTAGGTTAGGTTATGTTACGTTATAGACGTGTATAATGTTCCCACCGAGAAGTATGGGCCGATACTCCAAGAATGTTGTAAAAGACTACATACGAGATGTTAGCCTGCCTTACGTTAGGAAATATAACGCTGTAGACGTATATAATGTCCCATGCGAGACGTACGGCACGACACGAACGGGATTCTGTAAAACATTACCAGCGAGGGGCTACATGGGTTAGATTAGGTTATGTTACGTTATAGACGTGTATAATGTTCCCACCGAGAAGTAGGGGCCGATACACCAAGAATGTTGTAAAATACTACATCCGAGATGTTAGCCTGCCTTAGGTTAAGATATATAACTCTATAGACGTATATAATATCCCATCCGAGATGTACGGGACGACACGAACGGGATTGTGTAAAATATTACCAGCGAGGGGCTAGATGGGTTAGATTAGGTTATGTTACGTTATAGACCTATATAATGTTCCCGCCGAGAAGTAGGGGCCGATACGCCAGGAATGTTGTAAAATACTGCAACCGAGATGTTAGCCTGCCTTACGTTAGGATATATATCGCTGTAGACGTATATAACATCCCATCCGAGATGTACGGGACGACAGGAACGGGATTCTGTAAAACATTACCAGCGAGGGGCTAGTTGGGTTAGGTTAGGTTATGTTACGTTATAGACGTGTATAATGTTCACACCGAGAAGTAGAGCAGATACGCCAGGAATGTTGTAAAATACTGCATCCGAGATGTTAGCCTGCCTTAGGTTAGGATTTATAACGCTATAGACGTATATAATATCCCAACCGAGATGTACGGGACGACACGAACGGGATTCTGTAAAATATTACCAGCGAGGGGCTAGATGGGTTAGATTAGGTTATGTTACGTTATAGACGTGTATAATGTTCCCACCGAGAAGTAGAGCCGATACGCCAGGAATCTTGTAAAATACTACATCCGACATGTTAGGCTGCCTTACGTTAGGATATATATCGCTGTAGACGTATATAACATCCCATCCGAGATGTACGGGACGACAGGAACGGGATTCTGTAAAACATTACCAGCGAGGGGCTAGTTGGGTTAGGTTAGGTTATGTTACGTTATAGACGTGTATAATGTTCCCACCGAGAAGTAGAGCCGATACGCCAGGAATGTTGTAAAATACTATATCCGAGAAGTTAGCCTGCCTTAGGTTAGGATATGTATCGCTGTAGACGTATATAATATCCCAACCGAGATGTACGGGACGAAACGAACGGGATTCTGTAAAACATTGCCAAAGAGGGGCTAGATGGGATAGGTTAGGTTATGTTACGTTACAAACGTATACAATGTTCCCACCGAGAAGTAGGGGCCGATACTCCAAGAATGTTGTAAAATACTACATCCGAGATGTTAGCCTGCCTTACGTTAGGATATATATCGCTGTAGACGTATATAACATCCCAACCGAGATGTACGGGACGACAGGAACGGGATTCTGTAAAACATTGCCAGCGAGGGGCTAGATGGGTTAGGTTAGGTTATGTTACGTTATAGACGTGTATAATATTCCCACCGAGAAGTAGAGCCGATACGCCAGGAATGTTGTAAAATACTACATCCGAGAAGTTAGCCTGCCTTACCTTAGAAAATATAACGCTGTAGACGTATATAATGTCCCATCCGAGACGTACGGGACGACACGAACGGGATTCTGTAAAACATTACCAGCGAGGGGCTAGATGTGTTAGGTTAGGTTATGTTACGTTATAGACCTATATAAAGTTCCCACCGAGAAGTATGGGCCGATACGCCAGGAATGTTGTAAAATACAGCAACCGAGATGTTAGCCTGCCTTAGGTTAGGATATATAACGCTGTAGACGTTTATAATGTCCCAACAGAGACGTACGGGACGACAGGAACGGGATTCTGTAAAACATTACCAGCGAGGGGCTAGATGGGTTAGGTTAGGTTCTGTTACGTTATAGACGTGTATAATGTTCCCACCGAGAAGTACGGGCCGATACGCCAGGAATGTTGTAAAATACTGCATCCGAGATGTTAGCCTGCCTTAGGTTAGGATATATATCGCTGTAGACGTATATAACATCCCAACCGAGATGTACGGGACGACAGGAACGGGATTCTGTAAAAAATTACCAGCGAGGGGCTAGATGGGTTAGGTTAGGTCATGTTACGTTATAGACGTGTATAATGTTCCCACCGAGAAGTAGAGCCGATACACCAGGAATGTTGTAAAATACTGCATCCGAGATGTTAGCCTGCCTTAGGTTAGGATATATAACGCTATAGACGTGTATAACATCCCATCCGAGATGTACGGGACGACAGGAACGGGATACTGTAAAACATTACCAGCGAGGGGCTAGATGAGTTAGGTTAGGTTATGTTACGTTATAGACGTGTATAATGTTCCCACCGAGAAGTATGGGCCGATACTCCAAGAATGTTGTAAAAGACTACATACGAGATGTTAGCCTGCCTTACGTTAGGAAATATAACGCTGTAGACGTATATAATGTCCCATGCGAGACGTACGGCACGACACGAACGGGATTCTGTAAAACATTACCAGCGAGGGGCTAGATGGGTTAGGTTAGGTTATGTTACGTTATAGACGTGTATAATGTTCCCACCGAGAAGTAGAGCCGATACGCCAGGAATGTTGTAAAATACTGCATCCGAGATGTTAGCCTGCCTTAGGTTAGGATTTATAACGCTATAGACGTATATAATATCCCAACCGAGATGTACGGGACGACACGAACGGGATTCTGTAAAATATTACCAGCGAGGGGCTAGATGGGTTAGATTAGGTTATGTTACGTTATAGACGTGTATAATGTTCCCACCGAGAAGTAGGGGCCGATACACCAACAATGTTGTAAAATACTACATCCGAGATGTTAGCCTGCCTTAGGTTAAGATATATAACTCTATAGACGTATATAATATCCCATCCGAGATGTACGGGACGACACGAACGGGATTGTGTAAAATATTACCAGCGAGGGGCTAGATGGGTTAGGTTAGGTTCTGTTACGTTATAGACGTGTATAATGTTCCCACCGAGAAGTACGGGCCGATACGCCAGGAATGTTGTAAAATACTGCATCCGAGATGTTAGCCTGCCTTAGGTTAGGATATATATCGCTGTAGACGTATATAACATCCCAACCGAGATGTACGGGACGACAGGAACGGGATTCTGTAAAAAATTACCAGCGAGGGGCTAGATGGGTTAGGTTAGGTCATGTTACGTTATAGACGTGTATAATGTTCCCACCGAGAAGTAGAGCCGATACACCAGGAATGTTGTAAAATACTGCATCCGAGATGTTAGCCTGCCTTAGGTTAGGATATATAACGCTATAGACGTGTATAACATCCCATCCGAGATGTACGGGACGACAGGAACGGGATACTGTAAAACATTACCAGCGAGGGGCTAGATGAGTTAGGTTAGGTTATGTTACGTTATAGACGTGTATAATGTTCCCACCGAGAAGTATGGGCCGATACTCCAAGAATGTTGTAAAAGACTACATACGAGATGTTAGCCTGCCTTACGTTAGGAAATATAACGCTGTAGACGTATATAATGTCCCATGCGAGACGTACGGCACGACACGAACGGGATTCTGTAAAACATTACCAGCGAGGGGCTAGATGGGTTAGGTTAGGTTATGTTACGTTATAGACGTGTATAATGTTCCCACCGAGAAGTAGAGCCGATACGCCAGGAATGTTGTAAAATACTGCATCCGAGATGTTAGCCTGCCTTAGGTTAGGATTTATAACGCTATAGACGTATATAATATCCCAACCGAGATGTACGGGACGACACGAACGGGATTCTGTAAAATATTACCAGCGAGGGGCTAGATGGGTTAGATTAGGTTATGTTACGTTATAGACGTGTATAATGTTCCCACCGAGAAGTAGGGGCCGATACACCAACAATGTTGTAAAATACTACATCCGAGATGTTAGCCTGCCTTAGGTTAAGATATATAACTCTATAGACGTATATAATATCCCATCCGAGATGTACGGGACGACACGAACGGGATTGTGTAAAATATTACCAGCGAGGGGCTAGATGGGTTAGATTAGGTTATGTTACGTTACAAACGTATACAATGTTCCCACCGAGAAGTAGGGGCCGATACTCCAAGAATGTTGTAAAATACTACATCCGAGATGTTAGCCTGCCTTACGTTAGGATATATATCGCTGTAGACGTATATAACATCCCAACCGAGATGTACGGGACGACAGGAACGGGATTCTGTAAAACATTGCCAGCGAGGGGCTAGATGGGTTAGGTTAGGTTATGTTACGTTATAGACGTGTATAATATTCCCACCGAGAAGTAGAGCCGATACGCCAGGAATGTTGTAAAATACTACATCCGAGATGTTAGCCTGCCTTACCTTAGAAAATATAACGCTGTAGACGTATATAATGTCCCATCCGAGACGTACGGGACGACACGAACGGGATTCTGTAAAACATTACCAGCGAGGGGCTAGATGTGTTAGGTTAGGTTATGTTACGTTATAGACCTATATAAAGTTCCCACCGAGAAGTATGGGCCGATACGCCAGGAATGTTGTAAAATACAGCAACCGAGATGTTAGCCTGCCTTAGATTAGGATATATAACGCTGTAGACGTTTATAATGTCCCAACAGAGACGTACGGGACGACAGGAACGGGATTCTGTAAAACATTACCAGCGAGGGGCTAGATGGGTTAGGTTAGGTTATGTTACGTTATAGACGTGTATAATGTTCCCACCGAGAAGTACGGGCCGATACGCCAGGAATGTTGTAAAATACTGCATCCGAGATGTTAGCCTGCCTTAGGTTAGGATATATATCGCTGTAGACGTATATAACATCCCAACCGAGATGTACGGGACGACACGAACGGGATTCTGTAAAACATTGCCAACGGGGGGCTAGATGGGATAGGTTAGGTTATGTTACGTTACAGACGTATATAATGTTCCCACCGAGAAGTAGAGCCGATACGCCAGGAATCTTGTAAAATACTACATCCGACATGTTAGGCTGCCTTACGTTGAGATATATATCGCTGTAGACGTATATATCATCCCAACCGAGATGTACGGGACGACATAAACGGGATTCTGTAAAACATTACCAGCGAGGGGCTAGATGTGTTAGGTTAGATTATATTACGTTATAGACGTATATAATGTTCCCACCGAGAAGTAGAGGCTGATCCTACAGGAATGTTGTAAAATACTATATCCGAGAAGTTAGCCTGCCTTAGGTTAGGATATATAACGCTATAGACGTATATAATATCCCAACCCAGATGTACAGGTCGACACGAACGGGATTCTGTAAAATATTACCAGCGAGGGGCTAGATGGGTTAGGTTAGGTTATGCTACGTTATAGACGTGTATAATGTTCCCACGGTGAAGTACGGGCCGATACGCCAGGAATGGCGTAAAATACTGCGACCGAGATGGTAGACTGCCTTAGGTTAGGATATATAACGCTGTAGACGTATATAACGTCTCAAACGAGACCTACGGGACGACACGAACGGTATTCTGTAAAACATTACCAGCGGGGGGCTAGATGTGTTAGGTTAGGTTATGTTACGTTATAGACCTATATAATGTTCCCACGGTGAAGTAGGGCCCGATACTCCAAGATTGTTGTAAAATACTACATCCGAGATGTTAGCCTGCCTTACGTTAGGAAATATATCGCTGTAGACGTATATAACATCCCAACCGAGATGTACGGGACGACACGAACGGGATTCTGTAAAACATTGCCAACGGGGGGCTAGATGGGATAGGTTAGGTTATGTTACGTTACAGACGTATATAATGTTCCCACCGAGAAGTAGAGCCGATACGCCAGGAATCTTGTAAAATACTACATCCGACATGTTAGGCTGCCTTACGTTGAGATATATATCGCTGTAGACGTATATATCATCCCAACCGAGATGTACGGGACGACATAAACGGGATTCTGTAAAACATTACCAGCGAGGGGCTAGATGTGTTAGGTTAGATTATATTACGTTATAGACGTATATAATGTTCCCACCGAGAAGTAGAGGCTGATCCTACAGGAATGTTGTAAAATACTATATCCGAGAAGTTAGCCTGCCTTAGGTTAGGATATATAACGCTATAGACGTATATAATATCCCAACCCAGATGTACAGGACGACACGAACGGGATTCTGTAAAATATTACCAGCGAGGGGCTAGATGGGTTAGGTTAGGTTATGCTACGTTATAGACGTGTATAATGTTCCCACGGTGAAGTACGGGCCGATACGCCAGGAATGGCGTAAAATACTGCGACCGAGATGGTAGACTGCCTTAGGTTAGGATATATAACGCTGTAGACGTATATAACGTCCCAAACGAGACCTACGGGACGACACGAACGGTATTCTGTAAAACATTACCAGCGAGGGGCTAGATGTGTTAGGTTAGGTTATGTTACGTTATAGACCTATATAATGTTCCCACGGTGAAGTAGGGCCCGATACTCCAAGATTGTTGTAAAATACTACATCCGAGATGTTAGCCTGCCTTACGTTAGGATATATATCGCTGTAGACGTATATAATGTCCCATCCGAGACGTACGGGACGACACGAACGGGATTCTGTAAAACATTACCAGCGAGGGGCTAGATGTGTTAGGTTAGGTTATGTTACGTTATAGACCTATATAATGTTCCCACGGTGAAGTAGGGCCCGATACTCCAAGATTGTTGTAAAATACTACATCCAAGATGTTAGCCTGCCTTACGTTAGGATATATATCGCTGTAGACGTATATAACTTCCCAACCGAGATGTACGGGACGACAGGAACGGGATTCTGTAAAACATTACCAGCGAGGGGCTAGATGGGTTAGGTTAGGTTATGTTACGTTATAGACGTGTATAATGTTCCCACCGAGAAGTACAGCCGATACGCCAGGAATGTTGTAAAATACTGCATCCGAGATGTTAGCCTGCCTTAGGTTAGGATTTATAACGCTATAGACGTATATAATATCCCAACCGAGATGTACGGGACGACACGAACGGGATTCTGTAAAATATTACCAGCGAGGGGCTAGATGGTTTAGATTAGGTTATGTTACGTTATAGACGTATATAATGTTCCCACCGAGAAGTAGGGGCCGATACTCCAAGGATGTTGTAAAATACTACATCCGACATGTTAGGCTGCCTTACGTTAGGATATATATCGCTGTAGACGTATATATCATCCCAACCGAGAAGTACGGGACGACATAAACGGGATTCAGTAAAACATTACCAGCGAGGGGCTAGATGTGTTAGGTTAGATTATATTACATTATAGACGTATATAATGTTCCCACCGAGAAGTAGAGGCTGATCCTACAGGAATGTTGTAAAATACTATATCCGAGAAGTTAGCCTGCCTTAGGTTAGGATATGTATCGCTGTAGACGAATATAATATCCCAACCGAGATGTACGGGACGAAACGAACGGGATTCTGTAAAACATTGCCAAAGAGGGGCTAGATGGGATAGGTTAGGTTATGTTACGTTACAGACGTATACAATGTTCCCACCGAGAAGTAGGGGCCGATACTCCAAGAATGTTGTAAAATACTACATCCGAGATGTTATCCTGCCTTACGTTAGGATATATATCGCTGTAGACGTATATAACTTCCCAACCGAGATGTACGGGACGACAGGAACGGGATTCTGTAAAACATTACCAGCGAGGGGCTAGATGGGTTAAGTTAGGTTATGTTACGTTATAGACGTGTATAATGTTCCCACCGAGAAGTACAGCCGATACGCCAGGAATGTTGTAAAATACTATATCCGAGAAGTTAGCCTGCCTTAGGTTAGGATATGTATCGCTGTAGACGTATATAACTTCCCAACCGAGATGTACGGGACGACAGGAACGGGATTGTGTAAAATATTACCAGCGAGGGGCTAGATGGGTTAGATTAGGTTATGTTACGTTATAGACCTATATAATGTTCCCGCCGAGAAGTAGGGGCCGATACGCCAGGAATGTTGTAAAATACTGCAACCGAGATGTTAGCCTGCCTTACGTTAGGATATATATCGCTGTAGACGTATATAACATCCCATCCGAGATGTACGGGACGACAGGAACGGGATTCTGTAAAACATTGCCAGCGAGGGGCTAGATGGGTTAGGTTAGGTTATGTTACGTTATAGACGTGTATAATATTCCCACCGAGAAGTAGAGCCGATACGCCAGGAATGTTGTAAAATACTACATCCGAGATGTTAGCCTGCCTTACCTTAGAAAATATAACGCTGTAGACGTATATAATGTCCCATCCGAGACGTACGGGACGACACGAACGGGATTCTGTAAAACATTACCAGCGAGGGGCTAGATGTGTTAGGTTAGGTTATGTTACGTTATAGACCTATATAAAGTTCCCACCGAGAAGTATGGGCCGATACGCCAGGAATGTTGTAAAATACAGCAACCGAGATGTTAGCCTGCCTTAGGTTAGGATTTATAACGCTATAGACGTATATAATATCCCAACCCAGATGTACAGGACGACACGAACGGGATTCTGTAAAATATTACCAGCGAGGGGCTAGATGGGTTAGGTTAGGTTATGCTACGTTATAGACGTGTATAATGTTCCCACGGTGAAGTACGGGCCGATACGCCAGGAATGGCGTAAAATACTGCGACCGAGATGGTAGACTGCCTTAGGTTAGGATATATAACGCTGTAGACGTATATAACGTCCCAAACGAGACCTACGGGACGACACGAACGGTATTCTGTAAAACATTACCAGCGAGGGGCTAGATGTGTTAGGTTAGGTTATGTTACGTTATAGACCTATATAATGTTCCCACGGTGAAGTAGGGCCCGATACTCCAAGATTGTTGTAAAATACTACATCCGAGATGTTAGCCTGCCTTACGTTAGGATATATATCGCTGTAGACGTATATAATGTCCCATCCGAGACGTACGGGACGACACGAACGGGATTCTGTAAAACATTACCAGCGAGGGGCTAGATGTGTTAGGTTAGGTTATGTTACGTTATAGACCTATATAATGTTCCCACGGTGAAGTAGGGCCCGATACTCCAAGATTGTTGTAAAATACTACATCCGAGATGTTAGCCTGCCTTACGTTAGGATATATATCGCTGTAGACGTATATAACTTCCCAACCGAGATGTACGGGACGACAGGAACGGGATTCTGTAAAACATTACCAGCGAGGGGCTAGATGGGTTAGGTTAGGTTATGTTACGTTATAGACGTGTATAATGTTCCCACCGAGAAGTACAGCCGATACGCCAGGAATGTTGTAAAATACTGCATCCGAGATGTTAGCCTGCCTTAGGTTAGGATTTATAACGCTATAGACGTATATAATATCCCAACCGAGATGTACGGGACGACACGAACGGGATTCTGTAAAATATTACCAGCGAGGGGCTAGATGGTTTAGATTAGGTTATGTTACGTTATAGACGTATATAATGTTCCCACCGAGAAGTAGGGGCCGATACTCCAAGGATGTTGTAAAATACTACATCCGACATGTTAGGCTGCCTTACGTTAGGATATATATCGCTGTAGACGTATATATCATCCCAACCGAGAAGTACGGGACGACATAAACGGGATTCAGTAAAACATTACCAGCGAGGGGCTAGATGTGTTAGGTTAGATTATATTACATTATAGACGTATATAATGTTCCCACCGAGAAGTAGAGGCTGATCCTACAGGAATGTTGTAAAATACTATATCCGAGAAGTTAGCCTGCCTTAGGTTAGGATATGTATCGCTGTAGACGAATATAATATCCCAACCGAGATGTACGGGACGAAACGAACGGGATTCTGTAAAACATTGCCAAAGAGGGGCTAGATGGGATAGGTTAGGTTATGTTACGTTACAGACGTATACAATGTTCCCACCGAGAAGTAGGGGCCGATACTCCAAGAATGTTGTAAAATACTACATCCGAGATGTTAGCCTGCCTTACGTTAGGATATATATCGCTGTAGACGTATATAACTTCCCAACCGAGATGTACGGGACGACAGGAACGGGATTCTGTAAAACATTACCAGCGAGGGGCTAGATGGGTTAAGTTAGGTTATGTTACGTTATAGACGTGTATAATGTTCCCACCGAGAAGTACAGCCGATACGCCAGGAATGTTGTAAAATACTATATCCGAGAAGTTAGCCTGCCTTAGGTTAGGATATGTATCGCTGTAGACGTATATAACTTCCCAACCGAGATGTACGGGACGACAGGAACGGGATTCTGTAAAACATTACCAGCGAGGGCCTAGATGGGTTAGGTTAGGTTATGTTACGTTATAGACGTGTATAATGTTCCCACCGAGAAGTAGAGCCGATACGCCAGGAATGTTGTAAAATACTGCATCCGAGATGTTAGCCTGCCTTAGGTTAAGATATATAACGCTATAGACGTATATAATATCCCAACCGAGATGTACGGGACGACAGGAACGGGATTCTGTAAAACATTGCCAACGAGGGGCTAGATGGGATAGGTTAGGTTATGTTACGTTATAGACGTATATAATGTTCCCACCGAGAAGTATGGGCCGATACTCCAAGAATGTTGTAAAATACTACATCCGAGATGTTAGCCTGCCTTACGTTAGGAAATATAACGCTGTAGACGTATATAATGTCCCATCCGAGACGTACGGGACGACACGAACGGGATTCTGTAAAACATTACCAGCGAGGGGCTAGATGTGTTAGGTTAGGTTATGTTACGTTATAGACCTATATAATGTTCCCACGGTGAAGTAGGGCCCGATACTCCAAGATTGTTGTAAAATACTACATCCGAGATGTTAGCCTGCCTTACGTTAGGATATATATCGCTGTAGACGTATATATCATCCCAACCGAGATGTACGGGACGACATAAACGGGATTCTGTAAAACATTACCAGCGAGGGGCTAGATGTGTTAGGTTAGATTATATTACGTTATAGACGTATATAATGTTCCCACCGAGAAGTAGAGGCTGATCCTACAGGAATGTTGTAAAATACTATATCCGAGAAGTTAGCCTGCCTTAGGTTAGGATATATAACGCTATAGACGTATATAATATCCCAACCCAGATGTACAGGACGACACGAACGGGATTCTGTAAAATATTACCAGCGAGGGGCTAGATGGGTTAGGTTAGGTTATGCTACGTTATAGACGTGTATAATGTTCCCACGGTGAAGTACGGGCCGATACGCCAGGAATGGCGTAAAATACTGCGACCGAGATGGTAGACTGCCTTAGGTTAGGATATATAACGCTGTAGACGTATATAACGTCCCAAACGAGACCTACGGGACGACACGAACGGTATTCTGTAAAACATTACCAGCGAGGGGCTAGATGTGTTAGGTTAGGTTATGTTACGTTATAGACCTATATAATGTTCCCACGGTGAAGTAGGGCCCGATACTCCAAGATTGTTGTAAAATACTACATCCGAGATGTTAGCCTGCCTTACGTTAGGATATATATCGCTGTAGACGTATATAATGTCCCATCCGAGACGTACGGGACGACACGAACGGGATTCTGTAAAACATTACCAGCGAGGGGCTAGATGTGTTAGGTTAGGTTATGTTACGTTATAGACCTATATAATGTTCCCACGGTGAAGTAGGGCCCGATACTCCAAGATTGTTGTAAAATACTACATCCGAGATGTTAGCCTGCCTTACGTTAGGATATATATCGCTGTAGACGTATATAACTTCCCAACCGAGATGTACGGGACGACAGGAACGGGATTCTGTAAAACATTACCAGCGAGGGGCTAGATGGGTTAGGTTAGGTTATGTTACGTTATAGACGTGTATAATGTTCCCACCGAGAAGTACAGCCGATACGCCAGGAATGTTGTAAAATACTGCATCCGAGATGTTAGCCTGCCTTAGGTTAGGATTTATAACGCTATAGACGTATATAATATCCCAACCGAGATGTACGGGACGACACGAACGGGATTCTGTAAAATATTACCAGCGAGGGGCTAGATGGTTTAGATTAGGTTATGTTACGTTATAGACGTATATAATGTTCCCACCGAGAAGTAGCGGCCGATACTCCAAGGATGTTGTAAAATACTACATCCGACATGTTAGGCTGCCTTACGTTAGGATATATATCGCTGTAGACGTATATATCATCCCAACCGAGAAGTACGGGACGACATAAACGGGATTCAGTAAAACATTACCAGCGAGGGGCTAGATGTGTTAGGTTAGATTATATTACATTATAGACGTATATAATGTTCCCACCGAGAAGTAGAGGCTGATCCTACAGGAATGTTGTAAAATACTATATCCGAGAAGTTAGCCTGCCTTAGGTTAGGATATGTATCGCTGTAGACGAATATAATATCCCAACCGAGATGTACGGGACGAAACGAACGGGATTCTGTAAAACATTGCCAAAGAGGGGCTAGATGGGATAGGTTAGGTTATGTTACGTTACAGACGTATACAATGTTCCCACCGAGAAGTAGGGGCCGATACTCCAAGAATGTTGTAAAATACTACATCCGAGATGTTAGCCTGCCTTACGTTAGGATATATATCGCTGTAGACGTATATAACTTCCCAACCGAGATGTACGGGACGACAGGAACGGGATTCTGTAAAACATTACCAGCGAGGGGCTAGATGGGTTAAGTTAGGTTATGTTACGTTATAGACGTGTATAATGTTCCCACCGAGAAGTACAGCCGATACGCCAGGAATGTTGTAAAATACTATATCCGAGAAGTTAGCCTGCCTTAGGTTAGGATATGTATCGCTGTAGACGTATATAACTTCCCAACCGAGATGTACGGGACGACAGGAACGGGATTCTGTAAAACATTACCAGCGAGGGGCTAGATGGGTTAGGTTAGGTTATGTTACGTTATAGACGTGTATAATGTTCCCACCGAGAAGTAGAGCCGATACGCCAGGAATGTTGTAAAATACTGCATCCGAGATGTTAGCCTGCCTTAGGTTAAGATATATAACGCTATAGACGTATATAATATCCCAACCGAGATGTACGGGACGACAGGAACGGGATTCTGTAAAACATTGCCAACGAGGGGTTAGATGGGATAGGTTAGGTTATGTTACGTTATAGACGTATATAATGTTCCCACCGAGAAGTATGGGCCGATACTCCAAGAATGTTGTAAAATACTACATCCGAGATGTTAGCCTGCCTTACGTTAGGAAATATAACGCTGTAGACGTATATAATGTCCCATCCGAGACGTACGGGACGACACGAACGGGATTCTGTAAAACATTACCAGCGAGGGGCTAGATGTGTTAGGTTAGGTTATGTTACGTTATAGACCTATATAATGTTCCCACGGTGAAGTAGGGCCCGATACTCCAAGATTGTTGTAAAATACTACATCCGAGATGTTAGCCTGCCTTACGTTAGGATATATATCGCTGTAGACGTATATAACTTCCCAACCGAGATGTACGGGACGACAGGAACGGGATTCTGTAAAACATTACCAGCGAGGGGCTAGATGGGTTAGGTCAGGTTATGTTACGTTATAGACGTGTATAATGTTCCCACCGAGAAGTACAGCCGATACGCCAGGAATGTTGTAAAATACTGCATCCGATATGTTAGCCTGCCTTAGGTTAGGATTTATAACGATATAGACGTATATAATATCCCAACCGAGATGTACGGGACGACACGAACGGGATTCTGTAAAATATTACCAGCGAGGGGCTAGATGGGTTAGATTAGGTTATGTTACGTTATAGACGTATATAATGATCCCACCGAGAAGTAGGGGCCGATACTCCAAGAATGTTGTAAAATACTACATCCGACATGTTAGGCTGCCTTACGTTAGGATATATATCGCTGTAGACGTATATATCATCCCAACTGAGAAGTACGGGACGACATAAACGGGATTCTGTAAAACATTACCAGCGAGGGGCTAGATGTGTTAGGTTAGATTATATTACGTTATAGACGTATATAATGTTCCCACCGAGAAGTAGAGGCTGATCCTACAGGAATGTTGTAAAATACTATATCCGAGAAGTTAGCCTGCCTTAGGTTAGGATATGTATCGCTGTAGACGTATATAATATCCCAACCGAGATGTACGGGACGAAACGAACGGGATTCTGTAAAACATTACCAGCGAGGGGCTAGATGTGTTAGGTTAGGTTATGTTACGTTATAGACCTATATAAAGTTCCCACCGAGAAGTATGGGCCGATACGCCAGGAATGTTGTAAAATACAGCAACCGAGATGTTAGCCTGCCTTATGTTAGGATATATAACGCTGTAGACGTTTATAATGTCCCAACAGAGACGTACGGGACGACAGGAACGGGATTCTGTAAAACATTACCAGCGAGGGGCTAGATGGGTTAGGTTAGGTTATGTTACGTTATAGACGTGTATAATGTTCCCACCGAGAAGTACGGGCCGATACGCCAGGAATGTTGTAAAATACTGCATCCGAGATGTTAGCCTGCCTTAGGTTAGGATATATATCGCTGTAGACGTATATAACATCCCAACCAAGATGTACGGGACGACAGGAACGGGATTCTGTAAAAAATTACCAGCGAGGGGCTAGATGGGTTAGGTTAGGTCATGTTACGTTATAGACGTGTATAATGTTCCCACCGAGAAGTAGAGCCGATACGCCAGGAATGTTGTAAAATACTGCATCCGAGATGTTAGCCTGCCTTAGGTTAGGATATATAACGCTATAGACGTATATAACATCCAATCCGAGATGTACGGGACGACAGGAACGGGATACTGTAAAACATTACCAGCGAGGGGCTAGATGGGTTAGGTTAGGTTATGTTACGTTATAGACGTGTATAATGTTCCCACCGAGAAGTATGGGCCGATACTCCAAGAATGTTGTAAAAGACTACATACGAGATGTTAGCTTGCCTTACGTTAGGAAATATAACGCTGTAGACGTATATAATGTCCCATGCGAGACGTACGGGACGACACGAACGGGATTCTGTAAAACATTACCAGCGAGGGGCTAGATGTGTTAGGTTAGGTTATGTTACGTTATAGACGTATATAATGTTCCCACCGAGAAGTAGGGGCCGATACTCCAAGAATGTTGTAAAATACTACATCCGACATGTTAGGCTGCCTTACGTTAGGATATATATCGCTGTAGACGTATATAATATCCCAACCGAGATGTACGGGACGACACGAACGGGATTCTGTAAAACATTGCCAACGAGGGGCTAGATGGGATAGGTTAGGTTATGTTACGTTACAGACGTATATAATGTTCCCACCGAGAAGTAGGGGCCGATACACCAAGAATGTTGTAAAATACTACATCCGAGATGTTAGCCTGCCTTAGGTTAAGATATATAACTCTATAGACGTATATAATATCCCATCCGAGATGTACGGGACGACACGAACGGGATTCTGTAAAACATTACCAGCGAGGGGCTAGATGTGTTAGGTTAGGTTATGTTACGTTATAGACCTATATAAAGTTCCCACCGAGAAGTATGGGCCGATACGCCAGGAATGTTGTAAAATACAGCAACCGAGATGTTAGCCTGCCTTAGGTTAGGATATATAACGCTGTAGACGTTTATAATGTCCCAACAGAGACGTACGGGACGACAGGAACGGGATTCTGTAAAACATTACCAGCGAGGGGCTAGATGGGTTAGGTTAGGTTATGTTACGTTATAGACGTGTATAATGTTCCCACCGAGAAGTACGGGCCGATACGCCAGGAATGTTGTAAAATACTGCATCCGAGATGTTAGCCTGCCTTAGGTTAGGATATATATCGCTGTAGACGTATATAACATCCCAACCGAGATGTACGGGACGACACGAACGGGATTCTGTAAAACATTGCCAACGGGGGGCTAGATGGGATAGGTTAGGTTATGTTACGTTACAGACGTATATAATGTTCCCACCGAGAAGTAGAGCCGATACGCCAGGAATCTTGTAAAATACTACATCCGACATGTTAGGCTGCCTTACGTTAGGATATATATCGCTGTAGACGTATATATCATCCCAACCGAGATGTACGGGACGACATAAACGGGATTCTGTAAAACATTACCAGCGAGGGGCTAGATGTGTTAGGTTAGATTATATTACGTTATAGACGTATATAATGTTCCCACCGAGAAGTAGAGGCTGATCCTACAGGAATGTTGTAAAATACTATATCCGAGAAGTTAGCCTGCCTTAGGTTAGGATATATAACGCTATAGACGTATATAATATCCCAACCCAGATGTACAGGACGACACGAACGGGATTCTGTAAAATATTACCAGCGAGGGGCTAGATGGGTTAGGTTAGGTTATGCTACGTTATAGACGTGTATAATGTTCCCACGGTGAAGTACGGGCCGATACGCCAGGAATGGCGTAAAATACTGCGACCGAGATGGTAGACTGCCTTAGGTTAGGATATATAACGCTGTAGACGTATATAACGTCCCAAACGAGACCTACGGGACGACACGAACGGTATTCTGTAAAACATTACCAGCGAGGGGCTAGATGTGTTAGGTTAGGTTATGTTACGTTATAGACCTATATAATGTTCCCACGGTGAAGTAGGGCCCGATACTCCAAGATTGTTGTAAAATACTACATCCGAGATGTTAGCCTGCCTTACGTTAGGATATATATCGCTGTAGACGTATATAATGTCCCATCCGAGACGTACGGGACGACACGAACGGGATTCTGTAACACATTACCAGCGAGGGGCTAGATGTGTTAGGTTAGGTTATGTTACGTTATAGACCTATATAATGTTCCCACGGTGAAGTAGGGCCCGATACTCCAAGATTGTTGTAAAATACTACATCCGAGATGTTAGCCTGCCTTACGTTAGGATATATATCGCTGTAGACGTATATAACTTCCCAACCGAGATGTACGGGACGACAGGAACGGGATTCTGTAAAACATTACCAGCGAGGGGCTAGATGGGTTAGGTTAGGTTATGTTACGTTATAGACGTGTATAATGTTCCCACCGAGAAGTACAGCCGATACGCCAGGAATGTTGTAAAATACTGCATCCGAGATGTTAGCCTGCCTTAGGTTAGGATTTATAACGCTATAGACGTATATAATATCCCAACCGAGATGTACGGGACGACACGAACGGGATTCTGTAAAATATTACCAGCGAGGGGCTAGATGGGTTAGATTAGGTTATGTTACGTTATAGACGTATATAATGTTCCCACCGAGAAGTAGGGGCCGATACTCCAAGAATGTTGTAAAATACTACATCCGACATGTTAGGCTGCCTTACGTTAGGATATATATCGCTGTAGACGTATATATCATCCCAACCGAGAAGTACGGGACGACATAAACGGGATTCAGTAAAACATTACCAGCGAGGGGCTAGATGTGTTAGGTTAGATTATATTACATTATAGACGTATATAATGTTCCCACCGAGAAGTAGAGGCTGATCCTACAGGAATGTTGTAAAATACTATATCCGAGAAGTTAGCCTGCCTTAGGTTAGGATATGTATCGCTGTAGACGAATATAATATCCCAACCGAGATGTACGGGACGAAACGAACGGGATTCTGTAAAACATTGCCAAAGAGGGGCTAGATGGGATAGGTTAGGTTATGTTACGTTACAGACGTATACAATGTTCCCACCGAGAAGTAGGGGCCGATACTCCAAGAATGTTGTAAAATACTACATCCGAGATGTTAGCCTGCCTTACGTTAGGATATATATCGCTGTAGACGTATATAACTTCCCAACCGAGATGTACGGGACGACAGGAACGGGATTCTGTAAAACATTACCAGCGAGGGGCTAGATGGGTTAAGTTAGGTTATGTTACGTTATAGACGTGTATAATGTTCCCACCGAGAAGTACAGCCGATACGCCAGGAATGTTGTAAAATACTATATCCGAGAAGTTAGCCTGCCTTAGGTTAGGATATGTATCGCTGTAGACGTATATAACTTCCCAACCGAGATGTACGGGACGACAGGAACGGGATTCTGTAAAACATTACCAGCGAGGGGCTAGATGGGTTAGGTTAGGTTATGTTACGTTATAGACGTGTATAATGTTCCCACCGAGAAGTAGAGCCGATACGCCAGGAATGTTGTAAAATACTGCATCCGAGATGTTAGCCTGCCTTAGGTTAAGATATATAACGCTATAGACGTATATAATATCCCAACCGAGATGTACGGGACGACAGGAACGGGATTCTGTAAAACATTGCCAACGAGGGGCTAGATGGGATAGGTTAGGTTATGTTACGTTATAGACGTATATAATGTTCCCACCGAGAAGTATGGGCCGATACTCCAAGAATGTTGTAAAATACTACATCCGAGATGTTAGCCTGCCTTACGTTAGGAAATATAACGCTGTAGACGTATATAATGTCCCATCCGAGACGTACGGGACGACACGAACGGGATTCTGTAAAACATTACCAGCGAGGGGCTAGATGTGTTAGGTTAGGTTATGTTACGTTATAGACCTATATAATGTTCCCACGGTGAAGTAGGGCCCGATACTCCAAGATTGTTGTAAAATACTACATCCGAGATGTTAGCCTGCCTTACGTTAGGATATATATCGCTGTAGACGTATATAACTTCCCAACCGAGATGTACGGGACGACAGGAACGGGATTCTGTAAAACATTACCAGCGAGGGGCTAGATGGGTTAGGTCAGGTTATGTTACGTTATAGACGTGTATAATGTTCCCACCGAGAAGTACAGCCGATACGCCAGGAATGTTGTAAAATACTGCATCCGAGATGTTAGCCTGCCTTAGGTTAGGATTTATAACGATATAGACGTATATAATATCCCAACCGAGATGTACGGGACGACACGAACGGGATTCTGTAAAATATTACCAGCGAGGGGCTAGATGGGTTAGATTAGGTTATGTTACGTTATAGACGTATATAATGATCCCACCGAGAAGTAGGGGCCGATACTCCAAGAATGTTGTAAAGTACTACATCCGACATGTTAGGCTGCCTTACGTTAGGATATATATCGCTGTAGACGTATATATCATCCCAACTGAGAAGTACGGGACGACATAAACGGGATTCTGTAAAATATTACCAGCGAGGGGCTAGATGGGTTAGATTAGGTTATGTTACGTTATAGACGTATATAATGTTCCCACCGAGAAGTAGGGGCCGATACTCCAAGAATGTTGTAAAATACTACATCCGACATGTTAGGCTGCCTTACGTTAGGATATATATCGCTGTAGACGTATATATCATCCCAACCGAGAAGTACGGGACGACATAAACGGGATTCAGTAAAACATTACCAGCGAGGGGCTAGATGTGTTAGGTTAGATTATATTACATTATAGACGTATATAATGTTCCCACCGAGAAGTAGAGGCTGATCCTACAGGAATGTTGGAAAATACTATATCCGAGAAGTTAGCCTGGCTTAGGTTAGGATATGTATCGCTGTAGACGAATATAATATCCCAACCGAGATGTACGGGACGAAACGAACGGGATTCTGTAAAACATTGCCAAAGAGGGGCTAGATGGGATAGGTTAGGTTATGTTACGTTACAGACGTATACAATGTTCCCACCGAGAAGTAGGGGCCGATGCTCCAAGAATGTTGTAAAATACTACATCCGAGATGTTAGCCTGCCTTACGTTAGGATATATATCGCTGTAGACGTATATAACTTTCCAACCGAGATGTACGGGACGACAGGAACGGGATTCTGTAAAACATTACCAGCGAGGGGCTAGATGGGTTAGGTTAGGTTATGTTACGTTATAGACGTGTATAATGTTCCCACCGAGAAGTACAGCCGATACGCCAGGAATGTTGTAAAATACTATATCCGAGAAGTTAGCCTGCCTTAGGTTAGGATATGTATCGCTGTAGACGTATATAACTTCCCAACCGAGATGTACGGGACGACAGGAACGGGATTCTGTAAAACATTACCAGCGAGGGGCTAGATGGGTTAGGTTAGGTTATGTTACGTTATAGACGTGTATAATGTTCCCACCGAGAAGTATGGGCCGATACTCCAAGAATGTTGTAAAGTACTACATCCGACATGTTAGGCTGCCTTACGTTAGGATATATATCGCTGTAGACGTATATATCATCCCAACTGAGAAGTACGGGACGACATAAACGGGATTCTGTAAAATATTACCAGCGAGGGGCTAGATGGGTTAGATTAGGTTATGTTACGTTATAGACGTATATAATGTTCCCACCGAGAAGTAGGGGCCGATACTCCAAGAATGTTGTAAAATACTACATCCGACATGTTAGGCTGCCTTACGTTAGGATATATATCGCTGTAGACGTATATATCATCCCAACCGAGAAGTACGGGACGACATAAACGGGATTCAGTAAAACATTACCAGCGAGGGGCTAGATGTGTTAGGTTAGATTATATTACATTATAGACGTATATAATGTTCCCACCGAGAAGTAGAGGCTGATCCTACAGGAATGTTGGAAAATACTATATCCGAGAAGTTAGCCTGGCTTAGGTTAGGATATGTATCGCTGTAGACGAATATAATATCCCAACCGAGATGTACGGGACGAAACGAACGGGATTCTGTAAAACATTGCCAAAGAGGGGCTAGATGGGATAGGTTAGGTTATGTTACGTTACAGACGTATACAATGTTCCCACCGAGAAGTAGGGGCCGATGCTCCAAGAATGTTGTAAAATACTACATCCGAGATGTTAGCCTGCCTTACGTTAGGATATATATCGCTGTAGACGTATATAACTTTCCAACCGAGATGTACGGGACGACAGGAACGGGATTCTGTAAAACATTACCAGCGAGGGGCTAGATGGGTTAGGTTAGGTTATGTTACGTTATAGACGTGTATAATGTTCCCACCGAGAAGTACAGCCGATACGCCAGGAATGTTGTAAAATACTATATCCGAGAAGTTAGCCTGCCTTAGGTTAGGATATGTATCGCTGTAGACGTATATAACTTCCCAACCGAGATGTACGGGACGACAGGAACGGGATTCTGTAAAACATTACCAGCGAGGGGCTAGATGGGTTAGGTTAGGTTATGTTACGTTATAAACGTGTATAATGTTCCCACCGAGAAGTATGGGCCGATACTCCAAGAATGTTGTAAAAGACTACATACGAGATGTTAGCTTGCCTTACGTTAGGAAATATAACGCTGTAGACGTATATAATGTCCCATGCGAGACGTACGGGACGACACGAACGGGATTCTGTAAAACATTACCAGCGAGGGGCTAGATGTGTTAGGTTAGGTTATGTTACGTTATAGACGTGTATAATGTTCCCACCGAGAAGTATGGGCCGATACTCCAAGAATGTTGTAAAAGACTACATACGAGATGTTAGCTTGCCTTACGTTAGGATATATATCGCTGTAGACGTATATAATGTCCCAACCGAGATGTACGGGACGACACGAACGGGATTCTGTAAAATATTACCAGCGAGGGGCTAGATGGGTTAGATTAGGTTATGTTACGTTATAGACGTATATAATGATCCCACCGAGAAGTAGGGGCCGATACTCCAAGAATGTTGTAAAATACTACATCCGACATGTTAGGCTGCCTTACGTTAGGATATATATCGCTGTAGACGTATATAACATCCCAACCGAGATGTACGGGACGACAGGAACGGGATTCTGTAAAAAATTACCAGCGAGGGGCTAGATGGGTTAGGTTAGGTCATGTTACGTTATAGACGTGTATAATGTTCCCACCGAGAAGTAGAGCCGATACGCCAGGAATGTTGTAAAATACTGCATCCGAGATGTTAGCCTGCCTTAGGTTAGGATATATAACGCTATAGACGTATATAACATCCCATCCGAGATGTACGGGACGACAGGAACGGGATACTGTAAAACATTACCAGCGAGGGGCTAGATGGGTTAGGTTAGGTTATGTTACGTTATAGACGTGTATAATGTTCCCACCGAGAAGTATGGGCCGATACTCCAAGAATGTTGTAAAAGACTACATACGAGATGTTAGCTTGCCTTACGTTAGGAAATATAACGCTGTAGACGTATATAATGTCCCATGCGAGACGTACGGGACGACACGAACGGGATTCTGTAAAACATTACCAGCGAGGGGCTAGATGTGTTAGGTTAGGTTATGTTACGTTATAGACGTATATAATGTTCCCACCGAGAAGTAGGGGCCGATACTCCAAGAATGTTGTAAAATACTACATCCGACATGTTAGGCTGCCTTACGTTAGGATATATATCGCTGTAGACGTATATAATATCCCAACCGAGATGTACGGGACGACACGAACGGGATTCTGTAAAACATTGCCAACGAGGGGCTAGATGGGATAGGTTAGGTTATGTTACGTTACAGACGTATATAATGTTCCCACCGAGAAGTAGGGGCCGATACACCAAGAATGTTGTAAAATACTACATCCGAGATGTTAGCCTGCCTTAGGTTAAGATATATAACTCTATAGACGTATATAATATCCCATCCGAGATGTACGGGACGACACGAACGGGATTCTGTAAAATATTACCAGCGAGGGGCTAGATGGGTTAGGTTAGGTTATGCTACGTTATAGACGTGTATAATGTTCCCACGGTGAAGTAGAGCCGATACGCCAGGAATGTTGTAAAATACTGCATCCGAGATGTTAGCCTGCCTTAGGTTAGGATTTATAACGCTATAGACGTATATAATATCCCAACCGAGGTGTACGGGACGACACGAACGGGATTCTGTAAAATATTACCAGCGAGGGGCTAGATGTGTTAGGTTAGGTTATGTTACGTTATAGACCTATATAATGTTCCCACAGTGAAGTAGGGCCCGATACTCCAAGATTGTTGTAAAATACTACATCCGAGATGTTAGCCTGCCTTACGTTAGGATATATATCGCTGTAGACGTATATAATGTCCCAACCGAGATGTACGGGACGACACGAACGGGATTCTGTAAAATATTACCAGCGAGGGGCTAGATGGGTTAGATTAGGTTATGTTACGTTATAGACGTATATAATGATCCCACCGAGAAGTAGGGGCCGATACTCCAAGAATGTTGTAAAATACTACATCCGACATGTTAGGCTGCCTTACGTTAGGATATATATCGCTGTAGACGTATATATCATCCCAACTGAGAAGTACGGGACGACATAAACGGGATTCTGTAAAACATTACCAGCGAGGGGCTAGATGTGTTAGGTTAGATTATATTACGTTATAGACGTATATAATGTTCCCACCGAGAAGTAGAGGCTGATCCTACAGGAATGTTGTAAAATACTATATCCGAGAAGTTAGCCTGCCTTAGGTTAGGATATGTATCGCTGTAGACGTATATAATATCCCAACCGAGATGTACGGGACGAAACGAACGGGATTCTGTAAAACATTACCAGCGAGGGGCTAGATGTGTTAGGTTAGGTTATGTTACGTTATAGACCTATATAAAGTTCCC
Organism: Xylocopa violacea; assembly: GCA_963969225.1. Taxonomy (NCBI): domain Eukaryota; kingdom Metazoa; phylum Arthropoda; class Insecta; order Hymenoptera; family Apidae; genus Xylocopa; species Xylocopa violacea. The sequence continues at coordinate 1,460,233 of CAXAJV010000807.1, forward strand.
ACCGAGAAGTATGGGCCGATACGCCAGGAATGTTGTAAAATACAGCAACCGAGATGTTAGCCTGCCTTAGGTTAGGATATATAACGCTGTAGACGTTTATAATGTCCCAACAGAGACGTACGGGACGACAGGAACGGGATTCTGTAAAACATTACCAGCGAGGGGCTAGATGGGTTAGGTTAGGTTATGTTACGTTATAGACGTGTATAATGTTCCCACCGAGAAGTACGGGCCGATACGCCAGGAATGTTGTAAAATACTGCATCCGAGATGTTAGCCTGCCTTAGGTTAGGATATATATCGCTGTAGACGTATATAACATCCCAACCGAGATGTACGGGACGACAGGAACGGGATTCTGTAAAAAATTACCAGCGAGGGGCTAGATGGGTTAGGTTAGGTCATGTTACGTTATAGACGTGTATAATGTTCCCACCGAGAAGTAGAGCCGATACGCCAGGAATGTTGTAAAATACAGCATCCGAGATGTTAGCCTGGCTTAGGTTAGGATATATAACGCTATAGACGTATATAACATCCCATCCGAGATGTACGGGACGACAGGAACGGGATACTGTAAAACATTACCAGCGAGGGGCTAGATGGGTTAGGTTAGGTTATGTTACGTTATAGACGTGTATAATGTTCCCACCGAGAAGTATGGGCCGATACTCCAAGAATGTTGTAAAAGACTACATACGAGATGTTAGCTTGCCTTACGTTAGGAAATATAACGCTGTAGACGTATATAATGTCCCATGCGAGACGTACGGGACGACACGAACGGGATTCTGTAAAACATTACCAGCGAGGGGCTAGATGTGTTAGGTTAGGTTATGTTACGTTATAGACGTATATAATGTTCCCACCGAGAAGTAGGGGCCGATACTCCAAGAATGTTGTAAAATACTACATCCGACATGTTAGGCTGCCTTACGTTAGGATATATATCGCTGTAGACGTATATAATATCCCAACCGAGATGTACGGGACGACACGAACGGGATTCTGTAAAACATTGCCAACGAGGGGCTAGATGGGATAGGTTAGGTTATGTTACGTTACAGACGTATATAATGTTCCCACCGAGAAGTAGGGGCCGATACACCAAGAATGTTGTAAAATACTACATCCGAGATGTTAGCCTGCCTTAGGTTAAGATATATAACTCTATAGACGTATATAATATCCCATCCGAGATGTACGGGACGACACGAACGGGATTCTGTAAAATATTACCAGCGAGGGGCTAGATGGGTTAGGTTAGGTTATGCTACGTTATAGACGTGTATAATGTTCCCACGGTGAAGTAGAGCCGATACGCCAGGAATGTTGTAAAATACTGCATCCGAGATGTTAGCCTGCCTTAGGTTAGGATTTATAACGCTATAGACGTATATAATATCCCAACCGAGGTGTACGGGACGACACGAACGGGATTCTGTAAAATATTACCAGCGAGGGGCTAGATGTGTTAGGTTAGGTTATGTTACGTTATAGACCTATATAATGTTCCCACAGTGAAGTAGGGCCCGATACTCCAAGATTGTTGTAAAATACTACATCCGAGATGTTAGCCTGCCTTACGTTAGGATATATATCGCTGTAGACGTATATAATGTCCCAACCGAGATGTACGGGACGACACGAACGGGATTCTGTAAAATATTACCAGCGAGGGGCTAGATGGGTTAGATTAGGTTATGTTACGTTATAGACGTATATAATGATCCCACCGAGAAGTAGGGGCCGATACTCCAAGAATGTTGTAAAATACTACATCCGACATGTTAGGCTGCCTTACGTTAGGATATATATCGCTGTAGACGTATATATCATCCCAACTGAGAAGTACGGGACGACATAAACGGGATTCTGTAAAACATTACCAGCGAGGGGCTAGATGTGTTAGGTTAGATTATATTACGTTATAGACGTATATAATGTTCCCACCGAGAAGTAGAGGCTGATCCTACAGGAATGTTGTAAAATACTATATCCGAGAAGTTAGCCTGCCTTAGGTTAGGATATGTATCGCTGTAGACGTATATAATATCCCAACCGAGATGTACGGGACGAAACGAACGGGATTCTGTAAAACATTACCAGCGAGGGGCTAGATGTGTTAGGTTAGGTTATGTTACGTTATAGACCTATCTAAAGTTCCCACCGAGAAGTATGGGCCGATACGCCAGGAATGTTGTAAAATACAGCAACCGAGATGTTAGCCTGCCTTAGGTTAGGATATATAACGCTGTAGACGTTTATAATGTCCCAACAGAGACGTACGGGACGACAGGAACGGGATTCTGTAAAACATTACCAGCGAGGGGCTAGATGGGTTAGGTTAGGTTATGTTACGTTATAGACGTGTATAATGTTCCCACCGAGAAGTACGGGCCGATACGCCAGGAATGTTGTAAAATACTGCATCCGAGATGTTAGCCTGCCTTAGGTTAGGATATATATCGCTGTAGACGTATATAACATCCCAACCGAGATGTACGGGACGACAGGAACGGGATTCTGTAAAAAATTACCAGCGAGGGGCTAGATGGGTTAGGTTAGGTCATGTTACGTTATAGACGTGTATAATGTTCCCACCGAGAAGTAGAGCCGATACGCCAGGAATGTTGTAAAATACTGCATCCGAGATGTTAGCCTGCCTTAGGTTAGGATATATAACGCTATAGACGTATATAACATCCCATCCGAGATGTACGGGACGACAGGAACGGGATACTGTAAAACATTACCAGCGAGGGGCTAGATGGGTTAGGTTAGGTTATGTTACGTTATAGACGTGTATAATGTTCCCACCGAGAAGTATGGGCCGATACTCCAAGAATGTTGTAAAAGACTACATACGAGATGTTAGCTTGCCTTACGTTAGGAAATATAACGCTGTAGACGTATATAATGTCCCATGCGAGACGTACGGGACGACACGAACGGGATTCTGTAAAACATTACCAGCGAGGGTCTAGATGTGTTAGGTTAGGTTATGTTACGTTATAGACGTATATAATGTTCCCACCGAGAAGTAGGGGCCGATACTCCAAGAATGTTGTAAAATACTACATCCGACATGTTAGGCTGCCTTACGTTAGGATATATATCGCTGTAGACGTATATAATATCCCAACCGAGATGTACGGGACGACACGAACGGGATTCTGTAAAACATTGCCAACGAGGGGCTAGATGGGATAGGTTAGGTTATGTTACGTTACAGACGTATATAATGTTCCCACCGAGAAGTAGGGGCCGATACACCAAGAATGTTGTAAAATACTACATCCGAGATGTTAGCCTGCCTTAGGTTAAGATATATAACTCTATAGACGTATATAATATCCCATCCGAGATGTACGGGACGACACGAACGGGATTCTGTAAAATATTACCAGCGAGGGGCTAGATGGGTTAGGTTAGGTTATGCTACGTTATGGACGTGTATAATGTTCCCACGGTGAAGTAGAGCCGATACGCCAGGAATGTTGTAAAATACTGCATCCGAGATGTTAGCCTGCCTTAGGTTAGGATTTATAACGCTATAGACGTATATAATATCCCAACCGAGGTGTACGGGACGACACGAACGGGATTCTGTAAAATATTACCAGCGAGGGGCTAGATGTGTTAGGTTAGGTTATGTTACGTTATAGACCTATATAATGTTCCCACAGTGAAGTAGGGCCCGATACTCCAAGATTGTTGTAAAATACTACATCCGAGATGTTAGCCTGCCTTACTTTAGGATATATATCGCTGTAGACGTATATAATGTCCCAACCGAGATGTACGGGACGAAACGAACGGGATTCTGTAAAACATTACCAGCGAGGGGCTAGATGTGTTAGGTTAGGTTATGTTACGTTATAGACCTATATAAAGTTCCCACCGAGAAGTATGGGCCGATACGCCAGGAATGTTGTAAAATACAGCAACCGAGATGTTAGCCTGCCTTAGGTTAAGATATATAACTCTATAGACGTATATAATATCCCATCCGAGATGTACGGGACGACACGAACGGGATTCTGTAAAATATTACCAGCGAGGGGCTAGATGGGTTAGGTTAGGTTATGCTACGTTATAGACGTGTATAATGTTCCCACGGTGAAGTAGAGCCGATACGCCAGGAATGTTGTAAAATACTGCATCCGAGATGTTAGCCTGCCTTAGGTTAGGATTTATAACGCTATAGACGTATATAATATCCCAACCGAGGTGTACGGGACGACACGAACGGGATTCTGTAAAATATTACCAGCGAGGGGCTAGTTGGGTTAGGTTAGGTTATGTTACGTTATAGACGTGTATAATGTTCCCACCGAGAAGTAGAGCCGATACGCCAGGAATGTTGTAAAATACTGCATCCGAGATGTTAGCCTGCCTTAGGTTAGGATTTATAACGCTATAGACGTATATAATATCCCAACCGAGATGTACGGGACGAAACGAACGGGATTCTGTAAAACATTGCAAAAGAGGGGCTAGATGGGATAGGTTAGGTTATGTTACGTTACAAACGTATACAATGTTCCCACCGAGAAGTAGGGGCCGATACACCAAGAATGTTGTAAAATACTACATCCGAGATGTTAGCCTGCCTTACCTTAGAAAATATAACGCTGTAGACGTATATAATGTCCCATCCGAGACGTACGGGACGACACGAACGGGATTCTGTAAAACATTACCAGCGAGGGGCTAGATGTGTTAGGTTAGGTTATCTTACGTTATAGACGTATATAATGTTCCCACCGAGAAGTAGGGGCCGATACTCCAAGAATGTTGTAAAATACTACATCCGACATGTTAGGCTGCCTTACGTTAGGATATATATCGCTGTAGACGTATATAATATCCCAACCGAGATGTACGGGACGACACGAACGGGATTCTGTAAAACATTGCCAACGAGGGGCTAGATGGGATAGGTTAGGTTATGTTACGTTACAGACGTATATAATGTTCCCACCGAGAAGTAGGGGCCGATACACCAAGAATGTTGTAAAATACTACATCCGAGATGTTAGCCTGCCTTAGGTTAAGATATATAACTCTATAGACGTATATAATATCCCATCCGAGATGTACGGGACGACACGAACGGGATTCTGTAAAATATTACCAGCGAGGGGCTAGATGGGTTAGGTTAGGTTATGCTACGTTATAGACGTGTATAATGTTCCCACGGTGAAGTACGGGCCGATACGCCAGGAATGGCGTAAAATACTGCGACCGAGATGGTAGACTGCCTTAGGTTAGGATATATAACGCTGTAGACGTATATAACGTCCCAAACGAGACCTACGGGACGACACGAACGGTATTCTGTAAAACATTACCAGCGAGGGGCTAGATGTGTTAGGATAGGTTATATTACGTTATAGACCTATATAATGTTCCCGCCGAGAAGTAGGGGCCGATACGCCAGGAATGTTGTAAAATACTGCAACCGAGATGTTAGCCTGCCTTACGTTAGGATATATATCGCTGTAGACGTATATAACATCCCATCCGAGATGTACGGGACGACAGGAACGGGATTCTGTAAAACATTACCAGCGAGGGGCTAGTTGGGTTAGGTTAGGTTATGTTACGTTATAGACGTGTATAATGTTCCCACCGAGAAGTAGAGCCGATACGCCAGGAATGTTGTAAAATACTGCATCCGAGATGTTAGCCTGCCTTAGGTTAGGATTTATAACGCTATAGACGTATATAATATCCCAACCGAGGTGTACGGGACGACACGAACGGGATTCTGTAAAATATTACCAGCGAGGGGCTAGATGGGTTAGATTAGGTTATGTTACGTTATAGACGTGTATAATGTTCCCACCGAGAAGAAGAGCCGATATGCCAGGAATCTTGTAAAATACTGCATCCGAGATGTTAGCCTGCCTTAGGTTAAGATATATAACTCTATAGACGTATATAATATCCCATCCGAGATGTACGGGACGACACGAACGGGATTCTGTAAAATATTACCAGCGAGGGGCTAGATGGGTTAGATTAGGTTATGTTACGTTATAGACGTATATAATGTTCCCACCGAGAAGTAGGGGCCGATACTCCAAGAATGTTGTAAAATACTACATCCGACATGTTAGGCTGCCTTACGTTAGGATATATATCGCTGTAGACGTATATATCATCCCAACCGAGATGTACGGGACGACATAAACGGGATTCTGTAAAACATTACCAGCGAGGGGCTAGATGTGTTAGGTTAGATTATATTACGTTATAGACGTATATAATGTTCCCACCGAGAAGTAGAGGCTGATCCTACAGGAATGTTGTAAAATACTATATCCGAGAAGTTAGCCTGCCTTAGGTTAGGATATATAACGCTATAGACGTATATAATATCCCAACCCAGATGTACAGGACGACACGAACGGGATTCTGTAAAATATTACCAGCGAGGGGCTAGATGGGTTAGGTTAGGTTATGCTACGTTATAGACGTGTATAATGTTCCCACGGTGAAGTATGGGCCGATACGCCAGGAATGGCGTAAAATACTGCGACCGAGATGGTAGACTGCCTTAGGTTAGGATATATAACGCTGTAGACGTATATAACGTCCCAAACGAGACCTACGGGACGACACGAACGATATTCTGTAAAACATTACCAGCGAGGGGCTAGATGTGTTAGGTTAGGTTATGTTACGTTATAGACCTATATAATGTTCCCACAGTGAAGTAGGGCCCGATACTCCAAGATTGTTGTAAAATACTACATCCGAGATGTTAGCCTGCCTTACGTTAGGATATATTTCGCTGTAGACGTATATAACTTCCCAACCGAGATGTACGGGACGACAGGAACGGGATTCTGTAAAACATTGCCAGCGAGGGGCTAGATGGGTTAGGTTAGGTTATGTTACGTTATAGACGTGTATAATATTCCCACCGAGAAGTAGAGCCGATACGCCAGGAATGTTGTAAAATACTACATCCGAGATGTTAGCCTGCCTTACCTTAGAAAATATAACGCTGTAGACGTATATAATGTCCCATCCGAGACGTACGGGACGACACGAACGGGATTCTGTAAAACATTACCAGCGAGGGGCTAGATGTGTTAGGTTAGGTTATGTTACGTTATAGACCTATATAAAGTTCCCACCGAGAAGTATGGGCCGATACGCCAGGAATGTTGTAAAATACAGCAACCGAGATGTTAGCCTGCCTTAGGTTAGGATATATAACGCTGTAGACGTTTATAATGTCCCAACAGAGACGTACGGGACGACAGGAACGGGATTCTGTAAAACATTACCAGCGAGGGGCTAGATGGGTTAGGTTAGGTTATGTTACGTTATAGACGTGTATAATGTTCCCACCGAGAAGTACGGGCCGATACGCCAGGAATGTTGTAAAATACTGCATCCGAGATGTTAGCCTGCCTTAGGTTAGGATATATATCGCTGTAGACGTATATAACATCCCAACCGAGATGTACGGGACGACAGGAACGGGATTCTGTAAAAAATTACCAGCGAGGGGCTAGATGGGTTAGGTTAGGTCATGTTACGTTATAGACGTGTATAATGTTCCCACCGAGAAGTAGAGCCGATATGCCAGGAATCTTGTAAAATACTGCATCCGAGATGTTAGCCTGCCTTAGGTTAAGATATATAACTCTATAGACGTATATAATATCCCATCCGAGATGTACGGGACGACACGAACGGGATTCTGTAAAATATTACCAGCGAGGGGCTAGATGGGTTAGATTAGGTTATGTTACGTTATAGACGTATATAATGTTCCCACCGAGAAGTAGGGGCCGATACTCCAAGAATGTTGTAAAATACTACATCCGACATGTTAGGCTGCCTTACGTTAGGATATATATCGCTGTAGACGTATATATCATCCCAACCGAGATGTACGGGACGACATAAACGGGATTCTGTAAAACATTACCAGCGAGGGGCTAGATGTGTTAGGTTAGATTATATTACGTTATAGACGTATATAATGTTCCCACCGAGAAGTAGAGGCTGATCCTACAGGAATGTTGTAAAATACTATATCCGAGAAGTTAGCCTGCCTTAGGTTAGGATATATAACGCTATAGACGTATATAATATCCCAACCCAGATGTACAGGACGACACGAACGGGATTCTGTAAAATATTACCAGCGAGGGGCTAGATGGGTTAGGTTAGGTTATGCTACGTTATAGACGTGTATAATGTTCCCACGGTGAAGTACGGGCCGATACGCCAGGAATGGCGTAAAATACTGCGACCGAGATGGTAGACTGCCTTAGGTTAGGATATATAACGCTGTAGACGTATATAACGTCCCAAACGAGACCTACGGGACGACACGAACGATATTCTGTAAAACATTACCAGCGAGGGGCTAGATGTGTTAGGTTAGGTTATGTTACGTTATAGACCTATATAATGTTCCCACAGTGAAGTAGGGCCCGATACTCCAAGATTGTTGTAAAATACTACATCCGAGATGTTAGCCTGCCTTACGTTAGGATATATATCGCTGTAGACGTATATAATGTCCCATCCGAGACGTACGGGACGACACGAACGGGATTCTGTAAAACATTACCAGCGGGGGGCTAGATGTGTTAGGTTAGGTTATGTTACGTTATAGACCTATATAATGTTCCCACGGTGAAGTAGGGCCCGATACTCCAAGATTGTTGTAAAATACTACATCCGAGATGTTAGCCTGCCTTACGTTAGGATATATATCGCTGTAGACGTATATAACTTCCCAACCGAGATGTACGGGACGACAGGAACGGGATTCTGTAAAACATTACCAGCGAGGGGCTAGATGGGTTAGGTTAGGTTATGTTACGTTATAGACGTGTATAATGTTCCCACCGAGAAGTACAGCCGATACGCCAGGAATGTTGTAAAATACTGCATCCGAGATGTTAGCCTGCCTTAGGTTAGGATTTATAACGCTATAGACGTATATAATATCCCAACCGAGATGTACGGGACGACACGAACGGGATTCTGTAAAATATTACCAGCGAGGGGCTAGATGGGTTAGATTTGGTTATGTTACGTTATAGACGTATATAATGTTCCCACCGAGAAGTAGGGGCCGATACTCCAAGAATGTTGTAAAATACTACATCCGACATGTTAGGCTGCCTTACGTTAGGATATATATCGCTGTAGACGTATATATCATCCCAACCGAGAAGTACGGGACGACATAAACGGGATTCTGTAAAACATTACCAGCGAGGGGCTAGATGTGTTAGGTTAGATTATATTACGTTATAGACGTATATAATGTTCCCACCGAGAAGTAGAGGCTGATCCTACAGGAATGTTGTAAAATACTATATCCGAGAAGTTAGCCTGCCTTAGGTTAGGATATGTATCGCTGTAGACGTATATAATATCCCAACCGAGATGTACGGGACGAAACGAACGGGATTCTGTAAAACATTGCCAAAGAGGGGCTAGATGGGATAGGTTAGGTTATGTTACGTTACAGACGTATACAATGTTCCCACCGAGAAGTAGGGGCCGATACTCCAAGAATGTTGTAAAATACTACATCCGAGATGTTAGCCTGCCTTACGTTAGGATATATATCGCTGTAGACGTATATAACTTCCCAACCGAGATGTACGGGACGACAGGAACGGGATTCTGTAAAACATTACCAGCGAGGGGCTAGATGGGTTAGGTTAGGTTATGTTACGTTATAGACGTGTATAATGTTCCCACCGAGAAGTAGAGCCGATACGCCAGGAATGTTGTAAAATACTGCATCCGAGATGTTAGCCTGCCTTAGGTTAAGATATATAACGCTATAGACGTATATAATATCCCAACCGAGATGTACGGGACGACACGAACGGGATTCTGTAAAACATTGCCAACGAGGGGCTAGATGGGATAGGTTAGGTTATGTTACGTTATAGACGTATATAATGTTCCCACCGAGAAGTATGGGCCGATGCGCCAGGAATGTTGTAAAATACAGCAACCGAGATGTTAGCCTGCCTTAGGTTAGGATATATAACGCTGTAGACGTTTATCATGTCCCAACAGAGACGTACGGGACGACAGGAACGGGATTCTGTAAAACATTACCAGCGAGGGGCTAGATGGGTTAGGTTAGGTTATGTTACGTTATAGACGTGTATAATGTTCCCACCGAGAAGTAGAGCCGATACGCCAGGAATGTTGTAAAATACTGCATCCGAGATGTTAGCCTGCCTTAGGTTAAGATATATAACGCTATAGACGTATATAATATCCCAACCGAGATGTACGGGACGACACGAACGGGATTCTGTAAAACATTGCCAACGAGGGGCTAGATGGGATAGGTTAGGTTATGTTACGTTATAGACGTATATAATGTTCCCACCGAGAAGTATGGGCCGATACTCCAAGAATGTTGTAAAATACTACATCCGAGATGTTAGCCTGCCTTACGTTAGGAAATATAACGCTGTAGACGTATATAATGTCCCATCCGAGACGTACGGGACGACACGAACGGGATTCTGTAAAACATTACCAGCGAGGGGCTAGATGTGTTAGGTTAGGTTATGTTACGTTATAGACCTATATAATGTTCCCACGGTGAAGTAGGGCCCGATACTCCAAGATTGTTGTAAAATACTACATCCGAGATGTTAGCCTGCCTTACGTTAGGATATATTTCGCTGTAGACGTATATAACTTCCCAACCGAGATGTACGGGACGACAGGAACGGGATTCTGTAAAACATTGCCAGCGAGGGGCTAGATGGGTTAGGTTAGGTTATGTTACGTTATAGACGTGTATAATATTCCCACCGAGAAGTAGAGCCGATACGCCAGGAATGTTGTAAAATACTACATCCGAGATGTTAGCCTGCCTTACCTTAGAAAATATAACGCTGTAGACGTATATAATGTCCCATCCGAGACGTACGGGACGACACGAACGGGATTCTGTAAAACATTACCAGCGAGGGGCTAGATGTGTTAGGTTAGGTTATGTTACGTTATAGACCTATATAAAGTTCCCACCGAGAAGTATGGGCCGATACGCCAGGAATGTTGTAAAATACAGCAACCGAGATGTTAGCCTGCCTTAGGTTAGGATATATAACGCTGTAGACGTTTATAATGTCCCAACAGAGACGTACGGGACGACAGGAACGGGATTCTGTAAAACATTACCAGCGAGGGGCTAGATGGGTTAGGTTAGGTTATGTTACGTTATAGACGTGTATAATGTTCCCACCGAGAAGTACGGGCCGATACGCCAGGAATGTTGTAAAATACTGCATCCGAGATGTTAGCCTGCCTTAGGTTAGGATATATATCGCTGTAGACGTATATAACATCACAACCGAGATGTACGGGACGACAGGAACGGGATTCTGTAAAAAATTACCAGCGAGGGGCTAGATGGGTTAGGTTAGGTCATGTTACGTTATAGACGTGTATAATGTTCCCACCGAGAAGTAGAGCCGATACGCCAGGAATGTTGTAAAATACTGCATCCGAGATGTTAGCCTGCCTTAGGTTAGGATATATAACGCTATAGACGTATATAACATCCCATCCGAGATGTACGGGACGACAGGAACGGGATACTGTAAAACATTACCAGCGAGGGGCTAGATGGGTTAGGTTAGGTTATGTTACGTTATAGACGTGTATAATGTTCCCACCGAGAAGTATGGGCCGATACTCCAAGAATGTTGTAAAAGACTACATACGAGATGTTAGCCTGCCTTACGTTAGGAAATATAACGCTGTAGACGTATATAATGTCCCATGCGAGACGTATGGGACGACACGAACGGGATTCTGTAAAACATTACCAGCGAGGGGCTAGATGTGTTAGGTTAGGTTATGTTACGTTATAGACGTATATAATGTTCCCACCGAGAAGTAGGGGCCGATACTCCAAGAATGTTGTAAAATACTACATCCGACATGTTAGGCTGCCTTACGTTAGGATATATATCGCTGTAGACGTATATAATATCCCAACCGAGATGTACGGGACGACACGAACGGGATTCTGTAAAACATTGCCAACGAGGGGCTAGATGGGATAGCTTAGGTTATGTTACGTTACAGACGTATATAATGTTCCCACCGAGAAGTAGGGGCCGATACACCAAGAATGTTGTAAAATACTAAATCCGAGATGTTAGCCTGCCTTAGGTTAAGATATATAACTCTATAGACGTATATAATATCCCATCCGAGATGTACGGGACGACACGAACGGGATTCTGTAAAATATTACCAGCGAGGGGCTAGATGGGTTAGGTTAGGTTATGCTACGTTATAGACGTGTATAATGTTCCCACGGTGAAGTACGGGCCGATACGCCAGGAATGGCGTAAAATACTGCGACCGAGATGGTAGACTGCCTTAGGTTAGGATATATAACGCTGTAGACGTATATAACGTCCCAAACGAGACCTACGGGACGACACGAACGGTATTCTGTAAAACATTACCAGCGAGGGGCTAGATGTGTTAGGATAGGTTATATTACGTTATAGACCTATATAATGTTCCCGCCGAGAAGTAGGGGCCGATACGCCAGGAATGTTGTAAAATACTGCAACCGAGATGTTAGCCTGCCTTACGTTAGGATATATATCGCTGTAGACGTATATAACATCCCATCCGAGATGTACGGGACGACAGGAACGGGATTCTGTAAAACATTACCAGCGAGGGGCTAGTTGGGTTAGGTTAGGTTATGTTACGTTATTGACGTGTATAATGTTCCCACCGAGAAGTAGAGCCGATATGCCAGGAATCTTGTAAAATACCGCATCCGAGATGTTAGCCTGCCTTAGGTTAAGATATATAACTCTATAGACGTATATAATATCCCATCCGAGATGTACGGGACGACACGAACGGGATTCTGTAAAATATTACCAGCGAGGGGCTAGATGGGTTAGATTAGGTTATGTTACCTTATAGACGTATATAATGTTCCCACCGAGAAGTAGGGGCCGATACTCCAAGAATGTTGTAAAATACTACATCCGACATGTTAGGCTGCCTTACGTTAGGATATATATCGCTGTAGACGTATATATCATCCCAACCGAGAAGTACGGGACGAGATAAACGGGATTCTGTAAAACATTACCAGCGAGGGGCTAGATGTGTTAGGTTAGATTATATTACGTTATAGACGTATATAATGTTCCCACCGAGAAGTAGAGGCTGATCCTACAGGAATGTTGTAAAATACTATATCCGAGAAGTTAGCCTGCCTTATGTTAGGATATGTATCGCTGTAGACGTATATAATATCCCAACCGAGATGTACGGGACGAAACGAACGGGATTCTGTAAAACATTGCCAAAGAGGGGCTAGATGGGATAGGTTAGGTTATGTTACGTTACAGACGTATACAATGTTCCCACCGAGAAGTAGGGGCCGATACTCCAAGAATGTTGTAAAATACTACATCCGAGATGTTAGCCTGCCTTACGTTAGGATATATATCGCTGTAGACGTATATAACTTCCCAACCGAGATGTACGGGACGACAGGAACGGGATTCTGTAAAACATTACCAGCGAGGGGCTAGATGGGTTAGGTTAGGTTATGTTACGTTATAGACGCGTATAATGTTCCCACCGAGAAGTAGAGCCGATACGCCAGGTATGTTGTAAAATACTGCATCCGAGATGTTAGCCTGCCTTAGGTTAAGATATATAACGCTATAGACGTATATAATATCCCAACCGAGATGTACGGGACGACACGAACGGGATTCTGTAAAACATTGCCAACGAGGGGCTAGATGGGATAGGTTAGGTTATGTTACGTTATAGACGTATATAATGTTCCCACCGAGAAGTATGGGCCGATACTCCAAGAATGTTGTAAAATACTACATCCGAGATGTTAGCCTGCCTTACGTTAGGAAATATAACGCTGTAGACGTATATAATGTCCCATCCGGGACGTACGGGACGACACGAACGGGATTCTGTAAAACATTACCAGCGAGGGGCTAGATGTGTTAGGTTAGGTTATGTTACGTTATAGACCTATATAATGTTCCCACGGTGAAGTAGGGCCCGATACTCCAAGATTGTTGTAAAATACTACATCCGAGATGTTAGCCTGCCTTACGTTAGGATATATATCGCTGTAGACGTATATAACTTCCCAACCGAGATGTACGGGACGACAGGAACGGGATTCTGTAAAACATTAACAGCGAGGGGCTAGATGGGTTAGGTTAGGTTATGTTACGTTATAGACGTGTATAATGTTCCCACCGAGAAGTACAGCCGATACGCCAGGAATGTTGTAAAATACTGCATCCGAGATGTTAGCCTGCCTTACGTTAGGATTTATAACGCTATAGACGTATATAATATCCCAACCGAGATGTACGGGACGACACGAACGGGATTCTGTAAAATATTACCAGCGAGGGGCTAGATGGGTTAGATTAGGTTATGTTACGTTACAAACGTATACAATGTTCCCACCGAGAAGTAGGGGCCGATACTCCAAGAATGTTGTAAAATACTGCATCCGAGATGTTAGCCTGCCTTAGGTTAAGATATATAACGCTATAGACGTATATAATATCCCATCCGAGATGTACGGGACGACAGGAACGGGATTCTGTAAAACATTGCCAGCGAGGGGCTAGATGGGTTAGGTTAGGTTATGTTACGTTATAGACGTGTATAATATTCCCACCGAGAAGTAGAGCCGATACGCCAGGAATGTTGTAAAATACTACATCCGAGATGTTAGCCTGCCTTACCTTAGGAAATATAACGCTGTAGACGTATATAATGTCCCATCCGAGACGTACGGGACGACACGAACGGGATTCTGTAAAACATTACCAGCGAGGGGCTAGATGTGTTAGGTTAGGTTATGTTACGTTATAGACCTATATAAAGTTCCCACCGAGAAGTATGGGCCGATACGCCAGGTATGTTGTAAAATACAGCAACCGAGATGTTAGCCTGCCTTAGGTTAGGATATATAACGCTGTAGACGTTTATAATGTCCCAAACGAGACCTACGGGACGACACGAACGGTATTCTGTAAAACATTACCAGCGAGGGGCTAGATGAGTTAGGATAGGTTATATTACGTTATAGACCTATATAATGTTCCCGCCGAGAAGTAGGGGCCGATACGCCAGGAATGTTGTAAAATACTGCAACCGAGATGTTAGCCTGCCTTACGTTAGGATATATATCGCTGTAGACGTATATAACATCCCATCCGAGATGTACGGGACGACAGGAACGGGATTCTGTAAAACATTACCAGCGAGGGGCAAGATGGGTTAGGTTAGGTTATGTTACGTTATAGACGTGTATAAGGTTCCCACCGAGAAGTAGAGCCGATACGCCAGGAATGTTGTAAAATACTGCATCCGAGATGTTAGCCTGCCTTAGGTTAGGATTTATAACGCTATAGACGTATATAATATCCCAACCGTGGTGTACGTGACGACACGAACGGGATTCTGTAAAATATTACCAGCGAGGGGCTAGATGGGTTAGATTAGGTTATGTTACGTTATAGACGTGTATAATGTTCCCACCGAGAAGTAGAGCCGATATGCCAGGAATCTTGTAAAATACTGCATCCGAGATGTTAGCCTGCCTTAGGTTAAGATATATAACGCTATAGACGTATATAATATCCCATCCGAGATGTACGGGACCACACGAACGGGATTCTGTAAAACATTGCCAACGAGGGTCTAGATGGGTTAGGTTAGGTTATGTTACTTTATAGACGTATATAATGTTCCCACCGAGAAGTATGGGCCGATACTCCAAGAAAGTTGTAAAAGACTACATACGAGATGTTAGCCTGCCTTACGTTAGGAAATATAACGCTGTAGACGTATATAATGTCCCATCCGAGACGTACGGGACGACACGAACGGGATTCTGTAAAACATTACCAGCGAGGGGCTAGATGTGTTAGGTTAGGTTATGTTACGTTATAGACCTATATAAAGTTCCCACCGAGAAGTATGGGCCGATACGCCAGGAATGTTGTAAAATACAGCAACCGAGATGTTAGCCTGCCTTAGGTTAGGATATATAACGCTGTAGACGTTTATAATGTCCCAACAGAGACGTACGGGACGACAGGAACGGGATTCTGTAAAACATTACCAGCGAGGGGCTAGATGGGTTAGGTTAGGTTATGTTACGTTATAGACGTGTATAATGTTCCCACCGAGAAGTACGGGCCGATACGCCAGGAATGTTGTAAAATACTGCATCCGAGATGTTAGCCTGCCTTAGGTTAGGATATATATCGCTGTAGACGTATATAACATCCCAACCGAGATGTACGGGACGACAGGAACGGGATTCTGTAAAAAATTACCAGCGAGGAGCTAGATGGGTTAGGTTAGGTCATGTTACGTTATAGACGTGTATAATGTTCCCACTGAGAAGTAGAGCCGATACGCCAGGAATGTTGTAAAATACTGCATCCGAGATGTTAGCCTGCCTTAGGATAGGATATATAACGCTATAGACGTATATAACATCCCATCCGAGATGTACGGGACGACAGGAACGGGATACTGTAAAACATTACCAGCGAGGGGCTAGATGGGTTAGGTTAGGTTATGTTACGTTATAGACGTGTATAATGTTCCCACCGAGAAGTAGAGCCGATACGCCAGGAATGTTGTAAAATACTGCATCCGAGATGTTAGCCTGCCTTAGGTTAAGATATATAACGCTATAGACGTATATAATATCCCAACCGAGATGTACGGGACGACACGAACGGGACTCTGTAAAACATTGCCAACGAGGGGCTAGATGGGATAGGTTAGGTTATGTTACGTTATAGACGTATATAATGTTCCCACCGAGAAGTATGGGCCGATACTCCAAGAATGTTGTAAAATACTACATCCGAGATGTTAGCCTGCCTTACGTTAGGAAATATAACGCTGTAGACGTATATAATGTCCCATCCGGGACGTACGGGACGACACGAACGGGATTCTGTAAAACATTACCAGCGAGGGGCTAGATGTGTTAGGTTAGGTTATGTTACGTTATAGACCTATATAATGTTCCCACGGTGAAGTAGGGCCCGATACTCCAAGATTGTTGTAAAATACTACATCCGAGATGTTAGCCTGCCTTACGTTAGGATATATATCGCTGTAGACGTATATAACTTCCCAACCGAGATGTACGGGACGACAGGAACGGGATTCTGTAAAACATTAACAGCGAGGGGCTAGATGGGTTAGGTTAGGTTATGTTACGTTATAGACGTGTATAATGTTCCCACCGAGAAGTACAGCCGATACGCCAGGAATGTTGTAAAATACTGCATCCGAGATGTTAGCCTGCCTTACGTTAGGATTTATAACGCTATAGACGTATATAATATCCCAACCGAGATGTACGGGACGACACGAACGGGATTCTGTAAAATATTACCAGCGAGGGGCTAGATGGGTTAGATTAGGTTATGTTACGTTACAAACGTATACAATGTTCCCACCGAGAAGTAGGGGCCGATACTCCAAGAATGTTGTAAAATACTGCATCCGAGATGTTAGCCTGCCTTAGGTTAAGATATATAACGCTATAGACGTATATAATATCCCATCCGAGATGTACGGGACGACAGGAACGGGATTCTGTAAAACATTGCCAGCGAGGGGCTAGATGGGTTAGGTTAGGTTATGTTACGTTATAGACGTGTATAATATTCCCACCGAGAAGTAGAGCCGATACGCCAGGAATGTTGTAAAATACTACATCCGAGATGTTAGCCTGCCTTACCTTAGGAAATATAACGCTGTAGACGTATATAATGTCCCATCCGAGACGTACGGGACGACACGAACGGGATTCTGTAAAACATTACCAGCGAGGGGCTAGATGTGTTAGGTTAGGTTATGTTACGTTATAGACCTATATAAAGTTCCCACCGAGAAGTATGGGCCGATACGCCAGGTATGTTGTAAAATACAGCAACCGAGATGTTAGCCTGCCTTAGGTTAGGATATATAACGCTGTAGACGTTTATAATGTCCCAAACGAGACCTACGGGACGACACGAACGGTATTCTGTAAAACATTACCAGCGAGGGGCTAGATGAGTTAGGATAGGTTATATTACGTTATAGACCTATATAATGTTCCCGCCGAGAAGTAGGGGCCGATACGCCAGGAATGTTGTAAAATACTGCAACCGAGATGTTAGCCTGCCTTACGTTAGGATATATATCGCTGTAGACGTATATAACATCCCATCCGAGATGTACGGGACGACAGGAACGGGATTCTGTAAAACATTACCAGCGAGGGGCAAGATGGGTTAGGTTAGGTTATGTTACGTTATAGACGTGTATAATGTTCCCACCGAGAAGTAGAGCCGATACGCCAGGAATGTTGTAAAATACTGCATCCGAGATGTTAGCCTGCCTTAGGTTAGGATTTATAACGCTATAGACGTATATAATATCCCAACCGTGGTGTACGTGACGACACGAACGGGATTCTGTAAAATATTACCAGCGAGGGGCTAGATGGGTTAGATTAGGTTATGTTACGTTATAGACGTGTATAATGTTCCCACCGAGAAGTAGAGCCGATATGCCAGGAATCTTGTAAAATACTGCATCCGAGATGTTAGCCTGCCTTAGGTTAAGATATATAACGCTATAGACGTATATAATATCCCATCCGAGATGTACGGGACCACACGAACGGGATTCTGTAAAACATTGCCAACGAGGGTCTAGATGGGTTAGGTTAGGTTATGTTACTTTATAGACGTATATAATGTTCCCACCGAGAAGTATGGGCCGATACTCCAAGAAAGTTGTAAAAGACTACATACGAGATGTTAGCCTGCCTTACGTTAGGAAATATAACGCTGTAGACGTATATAATGTCCCATCCGAGACGTACGGGACGACACGAACGGGATTCTGTAAAACATTACCAGCGAGGGGCTAGATGTGTTAGGTTAGGTTATGTTACGTTATAGACCTATATAAAGTTCCCACCGAGAAGTATGGGCCGATACGCCAGGAATGTTGTAAAATACAGCAACCGAGATGTTAGCCTGCCTTAGGTTAGGATATATAACGCTGTAGACGTTTATAATGTCCCAACAGAGACGTACGGGACGACAGGAACGGGATTCTGTAAAACATTACCAGCGAGGGGCTAGATGGGTTAGGTTAGGTTATGTTACGTTATAGACGTGTATAATGTTCCCACCGAGAAGTACGGGCCGATACGCCAGGAATGTTGTAAAATACTGCATCCGAGATGTTAGCCTGCCTTAGGTTAGGATATATATCGCTGTAGACGTATATAACATCCCAACCGAGATGTACGGGACGACAGGAACGGGATTCTGTAAAAAATTACCAGCGAGGAGCTAGATGGGTTAGGTTAGGTCATGTTACGTTATAGACGTGTATAATGTTCCCACTGAGAAGTAGAGCCGATACGCCAGGAATGTTGTAAAATACTGCATCCGAGATGTTAGCCTGCCTTAGGATAGGATATATATCGCTATAGACGTATATAACATCCCATCCGAGATGTACGGGACGACAGGAACGGGATACTGTAAAACATTACCAGCGAGGGGCTAGATGGGTTAGGTTAGGTTATGTTACGTTATAGACGTGTATAATGTTCCCACCGAGAAGTAGAGCCGATACGCCAGGAATGTTGTAAAATACTGCATCCGAGATGTTAGCCTGCCTTAGGTTAAGATATATAACGCTATAGACGTATATAATATCCCAACCGAGATGTACGGGACGACACGAACGGGATTCTGTAAAACATTGCCAACGAGGGGCTAGATGGGATAGGTTAGGTTATGTTACGTTGTAGACGTATATAATGTTCCCACCGAGAAGTATGGACCGATACTGCAAGAATGTTGTAAAATACTACATCCGAGATGTTAGCCTGCCTTACGTTAGGAAATATAACGCTGTAGACGTATATAATGTCCCATCCGAGACGTACGGGACGACACGAACGGGATTCTGTAAAACATTACCAGCGAGGGGCTAGATGTGTTAGGTTAGGTTATGTTACGTTATAGACGTATATAATGTTCCCCACCGAGAAGTAGGGGCCGATACCCCAAGAATGTTGTAAAATACTACATCCGACATGTTAGGCTGCCTTACGTTAGGATATATATCGCTGTAGACGTATATAATATCCCAACCGAGATGTACGGGACGACACGAACGGGATTCTGTAAAACATTGCCAACGAGGGGCTAGATGGGATAGGTTAGGTTATGTTACGTTACAGACGTATATAATGTTCCCACCGAGAAGTAGAGCCGATACGCCAGGAATGTTGTAAAATACTGCATCCGAGATGTTAGCCTGCCTTAGGTTAAGATATATAACTCTATAGACGTATATAATATCCCATCCGAGATGTACGGGACGACACGAATGGGATTCTGTAAAATATTACCAGCGAGGGGCTAGGTGGGTTAGGTTAGGTTATGCTACGTTATAGACGTGTATAATGTTCCCACGGTGAAGTACGGGCCGATACGCCAGGAATGGCGTAAAATACTGCGACCGAGATGGTAGACTGCCTTAGGTTAGGATATATAACGCTGTAGACGTATATAACGTCCCAAACGAGACCTACGGGACGATACGAACGGTATTCTGTAAAACATTACCAGCGAGGGGCTAGATGTCTTAGGATAGGTTATATTACGTTATAGACCTATATAATGTTCCCGCCGAGAAGTAGGGGCCGATACGCCAGGAATGTTGTAAAATACTGCAACCGAGATGTTAGCCTGCCTTACGTTAGGATATATATCGCTGTAGACGTATATAACATCCCATCCGAGATGTACGGGACGACAGGAACGGGATTCTGTAAAACATTACCAGCGAGGGGCTAGATGGGTTAGGTTAGGTTATGTTACGTTATAGACGTGTATAATGTTCCCACCGAGAAGTAGAGCCGATACGCCAGGAATGTTGTAAAATACTGCATCCGAGATGTTAGCCTGCCTTAGGTTAGGATATATAACGCTATAGACGTATATAACATCCCATCCGAGATGTACGGGACGACAGGAACGGGATACTGTAAAACATTACCAGCGTGGGGCTAAATGGGTTAGGGTAGGTTATGTTACGTTATAGACGTGTATAATGTTCCCACCGAGAAGTACAGCCGATACGCCAGGAATGTTGTAAAATACTGCATCCGAGATGTTAGCCTGCCTTAGGTTAGGATTTATAACGCTATAGACGTATATAATATCCCAACCGAGATGTACGGGACGACACGAACGGGATTCTGTAAAATATTACCAGCGAGGGGCTAGATGGGTTAGATTAGGTTATGTTACGTTATAGACGTATATAATGATCCCACCGAGAAGTAGGGGCCGATACTCCAAGAATGTTGTAAAATACTACATCCGACATGTTAGGCTGCCTTACGTTAGGATATATATCGCTGTAGACGTATATATCATCCCAACTGAGAAGTACGGGACGACATAAACGGGATTCTGTAAAACATTACCAGCGAGGGGCTAGATGTGTTAGGTTAGATTATATTACGTTATAGACGTATATAATGTTCCCACCGAGAAGTAGAGGCTGATCCTACAGGAATGTTGTAAAATACTATATCCGAGAAGTTAGCCTGCCTTAGGTTAGGATATGTATCGCTGTAGACGTATATAATATCCCAACCGAGATGTACGGGACGAAACGAACGGGATTCTGTAAAACATTACCAGCGAGGGGCTAGATGTGTTAGGTTAGGTTATGTTACGTTATAGACCTATATAAAGTTCCCACCGAGAAGTATGGGCCGATACGCCAGGAATGTTGTAAAATACAGCAACCGAGATGTTAGCCTGCCTTAGGTTAGGATATATAACGCTGTAGACGTTTATAATGTCCCAACAGAGACGTACGGGACGACAGGAACGGGATTCTGTAAAACATTACCAGCGAGGGGCTAGATGGGTTAGGTTAGGTTATGTTACGTTATAGACGTGTATAATGTTCCCACCGAGAAGTACGGGCCGATACGCCAGGAATGTTGTAAAATACTGCATCCGAGATGTTAGCCTGCCTTAGGTTAGGATATATATCGCTGTAGACGTATATAACATCCCAACCGAGATGTACGGGACGACAGGAACGGGATTCTGTAAAAAATTACCAGCGAGGGGCTAGATGGGTTAGGTTAGGTCATGTTACGTTATAGACGTGTATAATGTTCCCACCGAGAAGTAGAGCCGATACGCCAGGAATGTTGTAAAATACTGCATCCGAGATGTTAGCCTGCCTTAGGTTAGGATATATAACGCTATAGACGTATATAACATCCCATCCGAGATGTACGGGACGACAGGAACGGGATACTGTAAAGCATTACCAGCGAGGGGCTAGATGGGTTAGGTTAGGTTATGTTACGTTATAGACGTGTATAATGTTCCCACCGAGAAGTATGGGCCGATACTCCAAGAATGTTGTAAAAGACTACATACGAGATGTTAGCTTGCCTTACGTTAGGAAATATAACGCTGTAGACGTATATAATGTCCCATGCGAGACGTACGGGACGACACGAACGGGATTCTGTAAAACATTACCAGCGAGGGGCTAGATGTGTTAGGTTAGGTTATGTTACGTTATAGACGTATATAATGTTCCCACCGAGAAGTAGGGGCCGATACTCCAAGAATGTTGTAAAATACTACATCCGACATGTTAGGCTGCCTTACGTTAGGATATATATCGCTGTAGACGTATATAATATCCCAACCGAGATGTACGGGACGACACGAACGGGATTCTGTAAAACATTGCCAACGAGGGGCTAGATGGGATAGGTTAGGTTATGTTACGTTACAGACGTATATAATGTTCCCACCGAGAAGTAGGGGCCGATACACCAAGAATGTTGTAAAATACTACATCCGAGATGTTAGGCTGCCTTACGTTAGGATATATATCGCTGTAGACGTATATAATATCCCAACCGAGATGTACGGGACGACACGAACGGGATTCTGTAAAACATTGCCAACGAGGGGCTAGATGGGATAGGTTAGGTTATGTTACGTTACAGACGTATATAATGTTCCCACCGAGAAGTAGGGGCCGATACACCAAGAATGTTGTAAAATACTACATCCGAGATGTTAGCCTGCCTTAGGTTAAGATATATAACTCTATAGACGTATATAATATCCCATCCGAGATGTACGGGACGACACGAACGGGATTCTGTAAAATATTACCAGCGAGGGGCTAGATGGGTTAGGTTAGGTTATGCTACGTTATAGACGTGTATAATGTTCCCACGGTGAAGTAGAGCCGATACGCCAGGAATGTTGTAAAATACTGCATCCGAGATGTTAGCCTGCCTTAGGTTAGGATTTATAACGCTATAGACGTATATAATATCCCAACCGAGGTGTACGGGACGACACGAACGGGATTCTGTAAAATATTACCAGCGAGGGGCTAGATGTGTTAGGTTAGGTTATGTTACGTTATAGACCTATATAATGTTCCCACAGTGAAGTAGGGCCCGATACTCCAAGATTGTTGTAAAATACTACATCCGAGATGTTAGCCTGCCTTACGTTAGGATATATATCGCTGTAGACGTATATAATGTCCCATCCGAGACGTACGGGACGACACGAACGGGATTCTGTAAAACATTACCAGCGAGGGGCTAGATGTGTTAGGTTAGGTTATGTTACGTTATAGACCTATATAATGTTCCCACGGTGAAGTAGGGCCCGATACTCCAAGATTGTTGTAAAATACTACATCCGAGATGTTAGCCTGCCTTACGTTAGGATATATATCGCTGTAGACGTATATATCATCCCAACTGAGAAGTACGGGACGACATAAACGGGATTCTGTAAAACATTACCAGCGAGGGGCTAGATGTGTTAGGTTAGATTATATTACGTTATAGACGTATATAATGTTCCCACCGAGAAGTAGAGGCTGATCGTACAGGAATGTTGTAAAATACTATATCCGAGAAGTTAGCCTGCCTTAGGTTAGGATATGTATCGCTGTAGACGTATATAATATCCCAACCGAGATGTACGGGACGAAACGAACGGGATTCTGTAAAACATTGCAAAAGAGGGGCTAGATGGGATAGGTTAGGTTATGTTACGTTACAAACGTATACAATGTTCCCACCGAGAAGTAGGGGCCGATACACCAAGAATGTTGTAAAATACTACATCCGAGATGTTAGCCTGCCTTACCTTAGAAAATATAACGCTGTAGACGTATATAATGTCCCATCCGAGACGTACGGGACGACACGAACGGGATTCTGTAAAACATTACCAGCGAGGGGCTAGATGTGTTAGGTTAGGTTATCTTACGTTATAGACGTATATAATGTTCCCACCGAGAAGTAGGGGCCGATACTCCAAGAATGTTGTAAAATACTACATCCGACATGTTAGGCTGCCTTACGTTAGGATATATATCGCTGTAGACGTATATAATATCCCAACCGAGATGTACGGGACGACACGAACGGGATTCTGTAAAACATTGGCAACGAGGGGCTAGATGGGATAGGTTAGGTTATGTTACGTTACAGACGTATATAATGTTCCCACCGAGAAGTAGGGGCCGATACACCAAGAATGTTGTAAAATACTACATCCGAGATGTTAGCCTGCCTTAGGTTAAGATATATAACTCTATAGACGTATATAATATCCCATCCGAGATGTACGGGACGACACGAACGGGATTCTGTAAAATATTACCAGCGAGGGGCTAGATGGGTTAGGTTAGGTTATGCTACGTTATAGACGTGTATAATGTTCCCACGGTGAAGTACGGGCCGATACGCCAGGAATGGCGTAAAATACTGCGACCGAGATGGTAGACTGCCTTAGGTTAGGATATATAACGCTGTAGACGTATATAACGTCCCAAACGAGACCTACGGGACGACACGAACGGTATTCTGTAAAACATTACCAGCGAGGGGCTAGATGTGTTAGGATAGGTTATATTACGTTATAGACCTATATAATGTTCCCGCCGAGAAGTAGGGGCCGATACGCCAGGAATGTTGTAAAATACTGCAACCGAGATGTTAGCCTGCCTTACGTTAGGATATATATCGCTGTAGACGTATATAACATCCCATCCGAGATGTACGGGACGACAGGAACGGGATTCTGTAAAACATTACCAGCGAGGGGCTAGTTGGGTTAGGTTAGGTTATGTTACGTTATTGACGTGTATAATGTTCCCACCGAGAAGTAGAGCCGATATGCCAGGAATCTTGTAAAATACCGCATCCGAGATGTTAGCCTGCCTTAGGTTAAGATATATAACTCTATAGACGTATATAATATCCCATCCGAGATGTACGGGACGACACGAACGGGATTCTGTAAAATATTACCAGCGAGGGGCTAGATGGGTTAGATTAGGTTATGTTACCTTATAGACGTATATAATGTTCCCACCGAGAAGTAGGGGCCGATACTCCAAGAATGTTGTAAAATACTACATCCGACATGTTAGGCTGCCTTACGTTAGGATATATATCGCTGTAGACGTATATAATGTCCCTACCGAGACGTACGGGACGACACGAACGGGATTCTGTAAAACATTACCAGCGAGGGGCTAGATGTGTTAGGTTAGGTTGTCTTACGTGATAGACCTATATAATGTTCCCACCGAGAAGTAGAGGCCGATACGCCAGGAATGTTGTAAAATACTACATCCGAGATGTTAGCCTGCCTTAAGTTAGGATATATATCGGTGTAGACGTAAATAATATCCCAACCGAGAAGTACGGGACGACATAAACGGGATTCTGTAAAACATTACCAGCGAGGGGCTAGATGTGTTAGGTTAGATTATATTACGTTATAGACGTATATAATGTTCCCACCGAGAAGTAGAGGCTGATCCTACAGGAATGTTGTAAAATACTATATCCGAGAAGTTAGCCTGCCTTAGGTTAGGATATGTATCGCTGTAGACGTATATAATATCCCAACCGAGATGTACGGGACGAAACGAACGGGATTCTGTAAAACATTGCCAAAGAGGGGCTAGATGGGATAGGTTAGGTTATGTTACGTTACAGACGTATACAATGTTCCCACCGAGAAGTAGGGGCCGATACTCCAAGAATGTTGTAAAATACTACATCCGAGATGTTAGCCTGCCTTACGTTAGGATATATATCGCTGTAGACGTATATAACTTCCCAACCGAGATGTACGGGACGACAGGAACGGGATTCTGTAAAACATTACCAGCGAGGGGCTAGATGGGTTAGGTTAGGTTATGTTACGTTATAGACGTGTATAATGTTCCCACCGAGAAGTAGAGCCGATACGCCAGGTATGTTGTAAAATACTGCATCCGAGATGTTAGCCTGCCTTAGGTTAAGATATATAACGCTATAGACGTATATAATATCCCAAACGAGATGTACGGGACGACACGAACGGGATTCTGTAAAACATTGCCAACGAGGGGCTAGATGGGATAGGTTAGGTTATGTTACGTTATAGACGTATATAATGTTCCCACCGAGAAGTATGGGCCGATACTCCAAGAATGTTGTAAAATACTACATCCGAGATGTTAGCCTGCCTTACGTTAGGAAATATAACGCTGTAGACGTATATAATGTCCCATCCGGGACGTACGGGACGACACGAACGGGATTCTGTAAAACATTACCAGCGAGGGGCTAGATGTGTTAGGTTAGGTTATGTTACGTTATAGACCTATATAATGTTCCCACGGTGAAGTAGGGCCCGATACTCCAAGATTGTTGTAAAATACTACATCCGAGATGTTAGCCTGCCTTACGTTAGGATATATATCGCTGTAGACGTATATAACTTCCCAACCGAGATGTACGGGACGACAGGAACGGGATTCTGTAAAACATTACCAGCGAGGGGCTAGATGGGTTAGGTTAGGTTATGTTACGTTATAGACGTGTATAATGTTCCCACCGAGAAGTACAGCCGATACGCCAGGAATGTTGTAAAATACTGCATCCGAGATGTTAGCCTGCCTTAGGTTAGGATTTATAACGCTATAGACGTATATAATATCCCAACCGAGATGTACGGGACGACACGAACGGGATTCTGTAAAATATTACCAGCGAGGGGCTAGATGGGTTAGATTAGGTTATGTTACGTTACAAACGTATACAATGTTCCCACCGAGAAGTAGGGGCCGATACTCCAAGAATGTTGTAAAATACTGCATCCGAGATGTTAGCCTGCCTTAGGTTAAGATATATAACGCTATAGACGTATATAATATCCCATCCGAGATGTACGGGACGACAGGAACGGGATTCTGTAAAACATTGCCAGCGAGGGGCTAGATGGGTTAGGTTAGGTTATGTTACGTTATAGACGTGTATAATATTCCCACCGAGAAGTAGAGCCGATACGCCAGGAATGTTGTAAAATACTACATCCGAGATGTTAGCCTGCCTTACCTTAGGAAATATAACGCTGTAGACGTATATAATGTCCCATCCGAGACGTACGGGACGACACGAACGGGATTCTGTAAAACATTACCAGCGAGGGGCTAGATGTGTTAGGTTAGGTTATGTTACGTTATAGACCTATATAAAGTTCCCACCGAGAAGTATGGGCCGATACGCCAGGTATGTTGTAAAATACAGCAACCGAGATGTTAGCCTGCCTTAGGTTAGGATATATAACGCTGTAGACGTTTATAATGTCCCAAACGAGACCTACGGGACGACACGAACGGTATTCTGTAAAACATTACCAGCGAGGGGCTAGATGAGTTAGGATAGGTTATATTACGTTATAGACCTATATAATGTTCCCGCCGAGAAGTAGGGGCCGATACGCCAGGAATGTTGTAAAATACTGCAACCGAGATGTTAGCCTGCCTTACGTTAGGATATATATCGCTGTAGACGTATATAACATCCCATCCGAGATGTACGGGACGACAGGAACGGGATTCTGTAAAACATTACCAGCGAGGGGCAAGATGGGTTAGGTTAGGTTATGTTACGTTATAGACGTGTATAATGTTCCCACCGAGAAGTAGAGCCGATACGCCAGGAATGTTGTAAAATACTGCATCCGAGATGTTAGCCTGCCTTAGGTTAGGATTTATAACGCTATAGACGTATATAATATCCCAACCGTGGTGTACGTGACGACACGAACGGGATTCTGTAAAATATTACCAGCGAGGGGCTAGATGGGTTAGATTAGGTTATGTTACGTTATAGACGTGTATAATGTTCCCACCGAGAAGTAGAGCCGATATGCCAGGAATCTTGTAAAATACTGCATCCGAGATGTTAGCCTGCCTTAGGTTAAGATATATAACGCTATAGACGTATATAATATCCCATCCGAGATGTACGGGACCACACGAACGGGATTCTGTAAAACATTGCCAACGAGGGTCTAGATGGGTTAGGTTAGGTTATGTTACTTTATAGACGTATATAATGTTCCCACCGAGAAGTATGGGCCGATACTCCAAGAAAGTTGTAAAAGACTACATACGAGATGTTAGCCTGCCTTACGTTAGGAAATATAACGCTGTAGACGTATATAATGTCCCATCCGAGACGTACGGGACGACACGAACGGGATTCTGTAAAACATTACCAGCGAGGGGCTAGATGTGTTAGGTTAGGTTATGTTACGTTATAGACCTATATAAAGTTCCCACCGAGAAGTATGGGCCGATACGCCAGGAATGTTGTAAAATACAGCAACCGAGATGTTAGCCTGCCTTAGGTTAGGATATATAACGCTGTAGACGTTTATAATGTCCCAACAGAGACGTACGGGACGACAGGAACGGGATTCTGTAAAACATTACCAGCGAGGGGCTAGATGGGTTAGGTTAGGTTATGTTACGTTATAGACGTGTATAATGTTCCCACCGAGAAGTACGGGCCGATACGCCAGGAATGTTGTAAAATACTGCATCCGAGATGTTAGCCTGCCTTAGGTTAGGATATATATCGCTGTAGACGTATATAACATCCCAACCGAGATGTACGGGACGACAGGAACGGGATTCTGTAAAAAATTACCAGCGAGGAGCTAGATGGGTTAGGTTAGGTCATGTTACGTTATAGACGTGTATAATGTTCCCACTGAGAAGTAGAGCCGATACGCCAGGAATGTTGTAAAATACTGCATCCGAGATGTTCGCCTGCCTTAGGATAGGATATATAACGCTATAGACGTATATAACATCCCATCCGAGATGTACGGGACGACAGGAACGGGATACTGTAAAACATTACCAGCGAGGGGCTAGATGGGTTAGGTTAGGTTATGTTACGTTATAGACGTGTATAATGTTCCCACCGAGAAGTAGAGCCGATACGCCAGGAATGTTGTAAAATACTGCATCCGAGATGTTAGCCTGCCTTAGGTTAAGATATATAACGCTATAGACGTATATAATATCCCAACCGAGATGTACGGGACGACACGAACGGGATTCTGTAAAACATTGCCAACGAGGGGCTAGATGGGATAGGTTAGGTTAGGTTACGTTGTAGACGTATATAATGTTCCCACCGAGAAGTATGGACCGATACTCCAAGAATGTTGTAAAATACTACATCCGAGATGTTAGCCTGCCTTACGTTAGGAAATATAACGCTGTAGACGTATATAATGTCCCATCCGAGACGTACGGGACGACACGAACGGGATTCTGTAAAACATTACCAGCGAGGGGCTAGATGTGTTAGGTTAGGTTATATTACTTTATAGACGTATATAATGTTCCCACCGAGAAGTATGGGCCGATACTCCAAGAATGTTGTAAAAGACTACATACGAGATGTTAGCCTGCCTTACGTTAGGAAATATAACGCTGTAGACGTATATAATGTCCCATGCGAGACGTACGGGACGACACGAACGGGATTCTGTAAAACATTACCAGCGAGGGGCTAGATGTGTTAGGTTAGGTTATGTTACGTTATAGACGTATATAATGTTCCCCACCGAGAAGTAGGGGCCGATACTCCAAGAATGTTGTAAAATACTACATCCGACATGTTAGGCTGCCTTACGTTAGGATATATATCGCTGTAGACGTATATAATATCCCAACCGAGATGTACGGGACGACACGAACGGGATTCTGTAAAACATTGCCAACGAGGGGCTAGATGGGATAGGTTAGGTTATGTTACGTTACAGACGTATATAATGTTCCCACCGAGAAGTATGGGCCGATACTCCAAGAATGTTGTAAAATACTACATCCGAGATGTTAGCCTGCCTTACGTTAGGAAATATAACGCTGTAGACGTATATAATGTCCCATCCGAGACGTACGGGACGACACGAACGGGATTCTGTAAAACATTACCAGCGAGGGGCTAGATGTGTTAGGTTAGGTTATGTTACTTTATAGACGTATATAATGTTCCCACCGAGAAGTATGGGCCGATACTCCAAGAATGTTGTAAAAGACTACATACGAGATGTTAGCCTGCCTTACGTTAGGAAATATAACGCTGTAGACGTATATAATGTCCCATGCGAGACGTACGGGACGACACGAACGGGATTCTGTAAAACATTACCAGCGAGGGGCTGGATGTGTTAGGTTAGGTTATGTTACGTTATAGACGTATATAATGTTCCCACCGAGAAGTAGGGGCCGATACTCCAAGAATGTTGTAAAATACTACATCCGACATGTTAGGCTGCCTTACGTTAGGATATATATCGCTGTAGACGTATATAATATCCCAACCGAGATGTACGGGACGACACGAACGGGATTCTGTAAAACATTGCCAACGAGGGGCTAGATGGGATAGGTTAGGTTATGTTACGTTACAGACGTATATAATGTTCCCACCGAGAAGTAGAGCCGATACGCCAGGAATGTTGTAAAATACTGCATCCGAGATGTTAGCCAGCCTTTGGTTAGGATATATAACGCTATAGACGTATATAATATACCAACCGAGATGTACGGGACGACACGAACGGGATTCTGCAAAATATTACCAGCGAGGGGCTAGATGTGTTAGGTTAGGTTATGTTACGTTATAGACCTATATAATGCTCCCACGGTGAAGTAGGGGCCGATACGCCAGGAATGGCGTATAATACTTCATCCGAGATGTTAGCCTGCCTTAGGTTAGTATATATATTGCTTTAGACGTTTATAATGTCCCAACCGAGATGTACGGGACGACACGAACGGGATTCTGTAAAATATTACCAGCGAGGGGCTAGATGGGTTAGGTTAGGTTATGCTACGTTATAGACGTGTATAATGTTCCCACGGTGAAGTACGGGCCGATACGCCAGGAATGGCGTAAAATACTGCGACCGAGATGGTAGACTGCCTTAGGTTAGGATATATAACGCTGTAGACGTATATAACGTCCCAAACGAGACCTACGGGACGACACGAACGGTATTCTGTAAAACATTACCAGCGAGGGGCTAGATGTGTTAGGATAGGTTATATTACGTTATAGACCTATATAATGTTCCCGCCGAGAAGTAGGGGCCGATACGCCAGGAATGTTGTAAAATACTGCAACCGAGATGTTAGCCTGCCTTACGTTAGGATATATATCGCTGTAGACGTATATAACATCCCATCCGAGATGTACGGGACGACAGGAACGGGATTCTGTAAAACATTACCAGCGAGGGGCTAGATGGGTTAGGTTAGGTTATGTTACGTTATAGACGTGTATAATGTTCCCACCGAGAAGTAGAGCCGATACGCCAGGAATGTTGTAAAATACTGCATCCGAGATGTTAGCCTGCCTTAGGTTAGGATTTATAACGCTATAGACGTATATAATATCCCAACCGAGGTGTACGTGACGACACGAACGGGATTCTGTAAAATATTACAAGCGAGGGGCTAGATGGGTTAGATTAGGTTATGTTACGTTATAGACGTGTATAATGTTCCCACCGAGAAGTAGAGCCGATATGCCAGGAATCTTGTAAAATACTGCATCCGAGATGTTAGCCTGCCTTAGGTTAAGATATATAACGCTATAGACGTATATAATATCCCATCCGAGATGTACGGGACGACACGAACGGGATTCTGTAAAACATTGCCAACGAGGGTCTAGATGGGTTAGGTTAGGTTATGTTACTTTATAGACGTATATAATGTTCCCACCGAGAAGTATGGGCCGATACTCCAAGAATGTTGTAAAAGACTACATACGAGATGTTAGCCTGCCTTACGTTAGGAAATATAACGCTGTAGACGTATATAATGTCCCATCCGAGACGTACGGGACGACACGAACGGGATTCTGTAAAACATTACCAGCGAGGTGCTAGATGTGTTAGGTTAGGTTATGTTACGTTATAGACCTATATAAAGTTCCCACCGAGAAGTATGGGCCGATACGCCAGGAATGTTGTAAAATACAGCAACCGAGATGTTAGCCTGCCTTAGGTTAGGATATATAACGCTGTAGACGTTTATAATGTCCCAACAGAGACGTACGGGACGACAGGAACGGGATTCTGTAAAACATTACCAGCGAGGGGCTAGATGGGTTAGGTTAGGTTATGTTACGTTATAGACGTGTATAATGTTCCCACCGAGAAGTACGGGCCGATACGCCAGGAATGTTGTAAAATACTGCATCCGAGATGTTAGCCTGCCTTAGGTTAGGATATATATCGCTGTAGACGTATATAACATCCCAACCGAGATGTACGGGACGACAGGAACGGGATTCTGTAAAAAATTACCAGCGAGGAGCTAGATGGGTTAGGTTAGGTCATGTTACGTTATAGACGTGTATAATGTTCCCACCGAGAAGTAGAGCCGATACTCCAAGAATGTTGTAAAATACTACATCCGAGATGTTAGCCTGCCTTACCTTAGGAAGTATAACGCTGTAGACGTATATAATGTCCAACCCGAGACGTACGGGACGACACGAACGGGATTCTGTAAAACATTACCAGCGAGGGGCTAGATGTGTTAGGTTAGGTTATGTTACGTTATAGACCTATATAAAGTTCCCACCGAGAAGTATGGGCCGATACGCCAGGAATGTTGTAAAATACTGCATCCGAGATGTTAGCCTGCCTTAGGTTAGGATTTATAACGCTATAGACGTATATAATATCCCAACCGAGGTGTACGTGACGACACGAACGGGATTCTGTAAAATATTACAAGCGAGGGGCTAGATGGGTTAGATTAGGTTATGTTACGTTATAGACGTGTATAATGTTCCCACCGAGAAGTAGAGCCGATATGCCAGGAATCTTGTAAAATACTGCATCCGAGATGTTAGCCTGCCTTAGGTTAAGATATATAACGCTATAGACGTATATAATATCCCATCCAAGATGTACGGGACGACACGAACGGGATTCTGTAAAACATTGCCAACGAGGGTCTAGATGGGTTAGGTTAGGTTATGTTACTTTATAGACGTATATAATGTTCCCACCGAGAAGTATGGGCCGATACTCCAAGAATGTTGTAAAAGACTACATACGAGATGTTAGCCTGCCTTACGTTAGGAAATATAACGATGTAGACGTATATAATGTCCCATCCGAGACGTACGGGACGACACGAACGGGATTCTGTAAAACATTACCAGCGAGGGGCTAGATGTGTTAGGTTAGGTTATGTTACGTTATAGACCTATATAAAGTTCCCACCGAGAAGTATGGGCCGATACGCCAGGAATGTTGTAAAATACAGCAACCGAGATGTTAGCCTGCCTTAGGTTAGGATATATAACGCTGTAGACGTTTATAATGTCCCAACAGAGACGTACGGGACGACAGGAACGGGATTCTGTAAAACATTACCAGCGAGGGGCTAGATGGGTTAGGTTAGGTTATGTTACGTTATAGACGTGTATAATGTTCCCACCGAGAAGTACGGGCCGATACGCCAGGAATGTTGTAAAATACTGCATCCGAGATGTTAGCCTGCCTTAGGTTAGGATATATATCGCTGTAGACGTATATAACATCCCAACCGAGATGTACGGGACGACAGGAACGGGATTCTGTAAAAAATTACCAGCGAGGAGCTAGATGGGTTAGGTTAGGTCATGTTACGTTATAGACGTGTATAATGTTCCCACCGAGAAGTAGAGCCGATACGCCAGGAATGTTGTAAAATACTGCATCCGAGATGTTAGCCTGCCTTAGGTTAGGATATATAACGCTATAGACGTATATAACATCCCATCCGAGATGTACGGGACGACAGGAACGGGATACTGTAAAACATTACCAGCGAGGGGCTAGATGGGTTAGGTTAGGTTATGTTACGTTATAGACGTGTATAATGTTCCCACAGAGAAGTAGAGCCGATACGCCAGGAATGTTGTAAAATACTGCATCCGAGATGTTAGCCTGCCTTAGGTTAGGATATGTATCGCTGTAGACGTATATAATATCCCAACCGAGATGTACGGGACGAAACGAACGGGATTCTGTAAAACATTGCCAAAGAGGGGCTAGATGGGATAGGTTAGGTTATGTTACGTTACAAACGTATACAATGTTCCCACCGAGAAGTAGGGGCCGATACTCCAAGAATGTTGTAAAATACTACATCCGAGATGTTAGCCTGCCTTACCTTAGGAAGTATAACGCTGTAGACGTATATAATGTCCCACCCGAGACGTACGGGACGACACGAACGGTATTCTGTAAAACATTACCAGCGAGGGGCTAGATGTGTTAGGATAGGTTATATTACGTTATAGACCTATATAATGTTCCCGCCGAGAAGTAGGGGCCGATACGCCAGGAATGTTGTAAAATACTGCAACCGAGATGTTAGCCTGCCTTACGTTAGGATATATATCGCTGTAGACGTATATAACATCCCATCCGAGATGTACGGGACGACAGGAACGGGATTCTGTAAAACATTACCAGCGAGGGGCAAGATGGGTTAGGTTAGGTTATGTTACGTTATAGACGTGTATAATGTTCCCACCGAGACGTAGAGCCGATACGCCAGGAATGTTGTAAAATACTGCATCCGAGATGTTAGCCTGCCTTAGGTTAGGATTTATAACGCTATGGACGTATATAATATCCCAACCGTGGTGTACGTGACGACACGAACGGGATTCTGTAAAACATTGCCAACGAGGGTCTAGATGGGTTAGGTTAGGTTATGTTACTTTATAGACGTATATAATGTTCCCACCGAGAAGTATGGGCCGATACTCCAAGAAAGTTGTAAAAGACTACATACGAGATGTTAGCCTGCCTTACGTTAGGAAATATAACGCTGTAGACGTATATAATGTCCCATCCGAGACGTACGGGACGACACGAACGGGATTCTGTAAAACATTGCCAGCGAGGGGCTAGATGGGATAGGTTAGGTTATGTTACGTTACAGACGTATATAATGTTCCCGCCGAGAAGTAGATGCCGATACTCCAAGAATGTTGTAAAATACTACATCCGAGATGTTAGCCTGCCTTACCTTAGGAAATATAACGCTGTAGACGTATATAATGTCCCATCCGAGACGTACGGGACGACACGAACGGGATTCTGTAAAACATTACCAGCGAGGGGCTAGATGTGTTAGGATAGGTTATGTTACGTTATAGACCTATATAAAGTTCCCACCGAGAAGTATGGGCCGATACGCCAGGAATGTTGTAAAATACAGCAACCGAGATGTTAGCCTGCCTTAGGTTAGGATATATAACGCTGTAGACGTTTATAATGTCCCAACAGAGACGTACGGGACGACAGGAACGGGATTCTGTAAAACATTGCCAACGAGGGGCTAGATGGGATAGGTTAGGTTATGTTACGCTACAGACGTATATAATGTTCCCACCGAGAAGTAGAGCCGATACGCCAGGAATGTTGTAAAATACTGCATCCGAGATGTTAGCCTGCCTTAGGTTAAGATATATAACTCTATAGACGTATATAATATCCCATCCGAGATGTACGGGACGACACGAACGGGATTCTGTAAAATATTACCAGCGAGGGGCTAGATGGGTTAGATTAGGTTATGTTACGTTATAGACGTGTATAATGTTCCCACCGAGAAGTAGAGCCGATACGCCAGGAATCTTGTAAAATACTGCATCCGAGATGTTAGCCTGCCTTAGGTTAAGATATATAACGCTATAGACGTATATAACATCCCATCCGAGATGTACGGGACGACACGAACGGGATTCTGTAAAACATTGCCAACGAGGGGCTAGATGGGTTAGGTTAGGTTATGTTACTTTATAGACGTATATAATGTTCCCACCGAGAAGTATGGGCCGATACTCCAAGAATGTTGTAAAATACTACATCCGAGATGTTAGCCTGCCTTACCTTAGGAAATATAACGCTGTAGACGTATATAATGTCCCATCCGAGACGTACGGGACGACACGAACGGGATTCTGTAAAACATTACCAGCGAGGGGCTAGATGTGTTAGGATAGGTTATGTTACGTTATAGACCTATATAAAGTTCCCACCGAGAAGTATGGGCCGATACGCCAGGAATGTTGTAAAATACAGCAACCGAGATGTTAGCCTGCCTTAGGTTAGGATATATAACGCTGTAGACGTTTATAATGTCCCAACAGAGACGTACGGGACGACAGGAACGGGATTCTGTAAAACATTGCCAACGAGGGGCTAGATGGGATAGGTTAGGTTATGTTACGCTACAGACGTATATAATGTTCCCACCGAGAAGTAGAGCCGATACGCCAGGAATGTTGTAAAATACTGCATCCGAGATGTTAGCCTGCCTTAGGTTAAGATATATAACTCTATAGACGTATATAATATCCCATCCGAGATGTACGGGACGACACGAACGGGATTCTGTAAAATATTACCAGCGAGGGGCTAGATGGGTTAGATTAGGTTATGTTACGTTATAGACGTGTATAATGTTCCCACCGAGAAGTAGAGCCGATACGCCAGGAATCTTGTAAAATACTGCATCCGAGATGTTAGCCTGCCTTAGGTTAAGATATATAACGCTATAGACGTATATAACATCCCATCCGAGATGTACGGGACGACACGAACGGGATTCTGTAAAACATTGCCAACGAGGGGCTAGATGGGTTAGGTTAGGTTATGTTACTTTATAGACGTATATAATGTTCCCACCGAGAAGTATGGGCCGATACTCCAAGAATGTTGTAAAATACTACATCCGAGATGTTAGCCTGCCTTACCTTAGGAAATATAACGCTGTAGACGTATATAATGTCCCATCCGAGACGTACGGGACGACACGAACGGGATTCTGTAAAACATTACCAGCGAGGGGCTAGATGTGTTAGGATAGGTTATGTTACGTTATAGACCTATATAAAGTTCCCACCGAGAAGTATGGGCCGATACGCCAGGAATGTTGTAAAATACAGCAACCGAGATGTTAGCCTGCCTTAGGTTAGGATATATAACGCTGTAGACGTTTATAATGTCCCAACAGAGACGTACGGGACGACAGGAACGGGATTCTGTAAAACATTGCCAGCGAGGGGCTAGATGTGTTAGGTTAGGGTATGTTACGTTATTGACGTATATAATGTTCCCACCGAGAAGTAGGGGCCGATACTCCAAGAATGTTGTAAAATACTACATCCGACATGTTAGCCTGCCTTACGTTAGGATATATATCGCTGTAGACGTATATAACATCCCAACCGAGATGTACGGGACGACACGAACGGGATTCTGTAAAACATTGCCAACGAGGGGCTAGATGGGATAGGTTAGGTTATGTTACGTTACAGACGTATATAATGTTCCCACTGAGAAGTAGGGGCCGATACGCCAGGAATGTCGTAAAATACTGCATCCGAGATGTTAGCCTGCCTTAAGTTAAGATATATAACGCTGTAGACGGATATAATGTCCCATCCGAGACGTACGGGACGACACGAACGGGACTCTGTGAAACATTACCAGCGAGGGGCTAGATGGGTTAGGTTAGGTTATGTTACGTTATAGACGTGTATAAAGTTCCCACCGAGAAGTACGGGCCGATACGCCAGGAATGTTGTAAAATACTGCATCCGAGATGTTAGCCTGCCTTAGGTTAGGATATATATCGCTGTAGACGTATATCATCCCAACCGAGATGTACGGGACGACAGGAACGGGATTCTGTAAAAAATTACCAGCGAGGGGCTAGATGGGTTAGGTTAGGTTATGTTACGTTATAGACGTGTATAATGTTCCCACCGAGAAGTAGAGCCGATACGCCAGGAATGTTGTAAAATACTGCATCCGAGATGTTAGCCTGCCTTAGGTTAAGATATATAACGCTATAGACGTATATAATATCCCATCCGAGATGTACGGGACGACACGAACGGGATTCTGTAAAACATTGCCAACGAGGGGCTAGATGGGTTAGGTTAGGTTATGTTACTTTATAGACGTATATAATGTTCCCACCGAGAAGTATGGGCCGATACTCCAAGAATGTTGTAAAATACTACATCCGAGATGTTAGCCTGCCTTACCTTAGGAAATATAACGCTGTAGACGTATATAATGTCCCATCCGAGACGTACGGGACGACACGAACGGGATTCTGTAAAACATTACCAGCGAGGGGCTAGATGTGTTAGGATAGGTTATGTTACGTTATAGACATATATAAAGTTCCCACCGAGAAGTATGGGCCGATACGCCAGGAATGTTGTAAAATACAGCAACCGAGATGTTAGCCTGCCTTAGGTTAGGATATATAACGCTGTAGACGTTTATAATGTCCCAACAGAGACGTACGGGACGACAGGAACGGGATTCTGTAAAACATTGCCAGCCAGGGGCTAGATGTGTTAGGTTAGGGTATGTTACGTTATTGACGTATATAATGTTCCCACCGAGAAGTAGGGGCCGATACTCCAAGAATGTTGTAAAATACTACATCCGACATGTTAGCCTGCCTTACGTTAGGATATATATCGCTGTAGACGTATATAACATCCCATCCGAGATGTACGGGACGACAGGAACGGGATTCTGTAAAACATTACCAGCGAGGGGCTAGATTGGTTAGGTTAGGTTATGTTACGTTATAGACGTGTATAATGTTCCCACCGAGAAGTAGAGCCGATACGCCAGGAATGTTGTAAAATACTGCATCCGAGATGTTATCCTGCCTTAGGTTAGGATTTATAACGCTATAGACGTATATAATATCCCAACCGAGGTGTACGGGACGACACGAACGGGATTCTGTAAAATATTACCAGCGAGGGGCTAGATGGGTTAGATTAGGTTATGTTACGTTATAGACGTGTATAATGTTCCCACCGAGAAGTAGAGCCTATACGCCAAGAATCTTGTAAAATACTGCATCCGAGATGTTAGCCTGCCTTAGGTTAAGATATATAACGCTATAGACGTATATAATATCCCATCCGAGATGTACGGGACGACACGAACGGGATTCTGTAAAACATTGCCAGCGAGGGGCTAGATGGGATAGGTTAGGTTATGTTACGTTACAGACGTATATAATGTTCCCGCCGAGAAGTAGGGGCCGATACTCCAAGAATGTTGTAAAATACTACATCCGAGATGTTATCCTGCCTTACGTTAGGATATATATCGCTGTAGACGTATATAATATCCCAACCGAGATGTACGGGACGAAACGAACGGGATTCTGTAAAACATTGCCAAAGAGGGGCTAGATGGGATAGGTTAGGTTATGTTACGTTACAGACGTATACAATGTTCCCACCGAGAAGTAGGGGCCGATACTCCAAGAATGTTCAAAATACTACATCCGAGATGTTAGCCTGCCTTACGTTAGGATATATATCGCTGTAGACGTATATAACATCCCAACCGAGATGTACGGGACGACAGGAACGGGATTCTGTAAAACATTGCCAACGAGGGGCTAGATGGGATAGGTTAGGTTATGTTACGCTACAGACGTATATAATGTTCCCACCGAGAAGTAGAGCCGATACGCCAGGAATGTTGTAAAATACTGCATCCGAGATGTTAGCCTGCCTTAGGTTAAGATATATAACTCTATAGACGTATATAATATCCCATCCGAGATGTACGGGACGACACGGACGGGATTCTGTAAAATATTACCAGCGAGGGGCTAGATGGGTTAGGTTAGGTTATGCTACGTTATAGACGTGTATAATGTTCCCACGGTGAAGCACGGGCCGATACGCCAGGAATGGCGTAAAATACTGCGACCGAGATGGTAGACTGCCTTAGGTTAGGATATATAACGCTGTAGAAGTATATAACGTCCCAAACGAGACCTACGGGACGACACGAACGGTATTCTGTAAAACATTACCAGCGAGGGGCTAGATGTGTTAGGATAGGTTATATTACGTTATAGACCTATATAATGTTCCCGCCGAGAAGTAGGGGCCGATACGCCAGGAATGTTGTAAAATACTGCAACCGAGATGTTAGCCTGCCTTACGTTAGGATATATATCGCTGTAGACGTATATAACATCCCATCCGAGATGTACGGGACGACAGGAACGGGATTCTGTAAAACATTACCAGCGAGGTGCTAGATGGGTTAGGTTAGGTTATGTTACGTTATAGACGTGTATAATGTTCCCACCGGGAAGTAGAGCCGATACGCCAGGAATGTTGTAAAATACTGCATCCGAGATGTTAGCCTGCCTTAGGTTAGGATTTATAACGCTATAGACGTATATAATATCCCAACCGAGGTGTACGGGACGACACGAACGGGATTCTGTAAAATATTACCAGCGAGGGGCTAGATGGGTTAGATTAGGTTATGTTACGTTATAGACGTGTATAATGTTCCCACCGAGAAGTAGAGCCGATACGCCAGGAATCTTGTAAAATACTGCATCCGAGATGTTAGCCTGCCTTAGGTTAAGATATATAACGCTATAGACGTATATAATATCCCATCCGAGATGTACGGGACGACACGAACGGGATTCTGTAAAACATTGCCAACGAGGGGCTAGATGGGTTAGGTTAGGTTATGTTACTTTATAGACGTATATAATGTTCCCACCGAGAAGTATGGGCCGATACTCAAAGAATGTTGTAAAATACTACATCCGAGATGTTAGCCTGCCTTACCTTAGGAAATATATCGCTGTAGACGTATATAATATCCCAACCGAGATGTACGGGACGACACGAACGGGATTCTGTAAAACATTGCCAACGAGGGGCTAGATGGGATAGGTTAGGTTATGTTACGTTACAGACGTATATAATGTTCCCACCGAGAAGTAGAGCCGATACGCCAGGAATGTTGTAAAATACTGCATCCGAGATGTTAGCCTGCCTTAGGTTAAGATATATAACTCTATAGACGTATATAATATCCCATCCGAGACGTACGGGACGACACGAACGGGATTCTGTAAAACATTACCAGCGAGGGGCTAGATGTGTTAGGATAGGTTATGTTACGTTATAGACCTATATAAAGTTCCCACCGAGAAGTATGGGCCGATACGCCAGGAATGTTGTAAAATACAGCAACCGAGATGTTAGCCTGCCTTAGGTTAGGATATATAACGCTGTAGACGTTTATAATGTCCCAACAGAGACGTACGGGACGACAGGAACGGGATTCTGTAAAACATTGCCAGCGAGGGGCTAGATGTGTTAGGTTAGGGTATGTTACGTTATTGACGTATATAATGTTCCCACCGAGAAGTAGGGGCCGATACTCCAAGAATGTTGTAAAATACTACATCCGACATGTTAGCCTGCCTTACGTTAGGATATATATCGCTGTAGACGTATATAACATCCCAACCGAGATGTACGGGACGACACGAACGGGATTCTGTAAAACATTGCCAACGAGGGGCTAGATGGGATAGGTTAGGTTATGTTACGTTACAGACGTATATAATGTTCCCACTGAGAAGTAGGGGCCGATACGCCAGGAATGTCGTAAAATACTGCATCCGAGATGTTACCCTGCCTTAAGTTAAGATATATAACGCTGTAGACGGATATAATGTCCCATCTGAGACGTACGGGACGACACGAACGGGACTCTGTAAAACATTACCAGCGAGGGGCTAGATGGGTTAGGTTAGGTTATGTTACGTTATAGACGTGTATAATGATCCCACCGAGAAGTACGGGCCGATACGCCAGGAATGTTGTAAAATACAGCAACCGAGATGTTAGCCTGCCTTAGGTTAGGATATATAACGCTGTAGACGTTTATAATGTCCCAACAGAGACGTACGGGACGACAGGAACGGGATTCTGTAAAACATTGCCAGCGAGGGACAAGATGTGTTAGGTTAGGGTATGTTACGTTATTGACGTATATAATGTTCCCACCGAGAAGTAGGGGCCGATACTCCAAGAATGTTGTAAAATACTACATCCGACATGTTAGCCTGCCTTACGTTAGGATATATATCGCTGTAGACGTATATAACATCCCAACCGATATGTACGGGACGACACGAACGGGATTCTGTAAAACATTGCCAACGAGGGGCTAGATGGGATAGGTTAGGTTATGTTACGTTACAGACGTATATAATGTTCCCACTGAGAAGTAGGGGCCGATACGCCAGGAATGTCGTAAAATACTGCATCCGAGATGTTAGCCTGCCTTAAGTTAAGATATATAACGCTGTAGACGGATATAATGTCCCATCCGAGACGTACGGGACGACACGAACGGGACTCTGTAAAACATTACCAGCGAGGGGCTAGATGGGTTAGGTTAGGTTATGTTACGTTATAGACGTGTATAATGTTCCCACCGAGAAGTACGGGCCGATACGCCAGGAATGTTGTAAAATACTGCATCCGAGATGTTAGCCTGCCTTAGGTTAGGATATATATCGCTGTAGACGTATATAACATCCCAACCGAGATGTACGGGACGACAGGAACGGGATTCTGTAAAAAATTACCAGCGAGGGGCTAGATGGGTTAGGTTAGGTTATGTTACGTTATAGACGTGTATAATATTCCCACCGAGAAGTAGAGCCGATACGCCAGGAATGTTGTAAAATACTGCATCCGAGATGTTAGCCTGCCTTAGGTTAGGATATATAACGCTGTAGAAGTTTATAATGTCCCATCCGAGACGTACGGGACGACAGGAACGGGATTCTGTAAATCATTGCCAGCGAGGGGCTAGATGGGTTAGATTAGGTTATGTTACGTTATAGACGTGTATAATGTTCCCACCGAGAAGTATGGGCCGATACGCCAGGAATGTTGTAAAATACTGCATCCGAGATGTTAGCCTGCCTTATGTTAGGATATATAAAGCTATAGACGTATATAATATCCCAACCCAGTTGTACAGGACGACACGAACGGGATTCTGTAAAATATTACCAGCGAGGGGCTAGATGGGTTAGGTTAGGTTATGCTACGTTATAGACGTGTATAA
The DNA here is from genome assembly GCA_963969225.1 of Xylocopa violacea. Classification (NCBI taxonomy): domain Eukaryota; kingdom Metazoa; phylum Arthropoda; class Insecta; order Hymenoptera; family Apidae; genus Xylocopa; species Xylocopa violacea. The sequence goes on from CAXAJV010000807.1 coordinate 1,503,780, forward strand.
TGTTCCCACGGTGAAGTACGGGCCGATACGCCAGGAATGGCGTAAAATACTGCGACCGAGATGGTAGACTGCCTTAGGTTAGGATATATAACGCTGTAGACGTATATAATATCCCAACCGAGATGTACGGGACGACACGAACGGGATTCTGTAAAACATTGCCAACGAGGGACTAGATGGGATAGGTTAGGTTATGTTACGTTGTAGACGTATATAATGTTCCCACCGAGAAGTAGGGGCCGATACTCCAAGAATGTTGTAAAATACCACATCCGAGATGTTAGCCTGCCTTACGTTAGGATATATATCGCTGTAGACGTATATATCATCCCAACCGAGAAGTACGGGACGAGATAAACGGGATTCTGTAAAACATTACCAGCGAGGGGCTAGATGTGTTAGGTTAGATTATATTACGTTATAGACGTATATAATGTTCCCACCGAGAAGTAGAGGCTGATCCTACAGGAATGTTGTAAAATACTATATCCGAGAAGTTAGCCTGCCTTAGGTTAGGATATGTATCGCTGTAGACGTGTATAATATCCCAACCGAGATGTACGGGACGAAACGAACGGGATTCTGTAAAACATTGCCAAAGAGGGGCTAGATGGGTTAGGTTAGGTTATGTTACGTTACAGACGTATACAATGTTCCCACCGAGAAGTAGGGGCCGATACTCCAAGAATGTTGTAAAATACTACATCCGAGATGTTAGCCTGCCTTACGTTAGGATATATATCGCTGTAGACGTATATAACATCCCAACCGAGATGTACGGGACGACAGGAACGGGATTCTGTAAAACATTGCCAGCGAGGGGCTAGATGGGTTAGGTTATGTTATGTTACGTTATAGACGTGTATAATATTCCCACCGAGAAGTAGAGCCGATACGCCAGGAATGTTGTAAAATACTGCATCCGAGATGTTAGCCTGCCTTAGGTTAAGATATATAACGCTATAGACGTATATAATATCCCATCCGAGATGTACGGGACGACACGAACGGGATTCTGAAAAACATTGCCAACGAGGGGCTAGATGGGTTAGGTTAGGTTATGTTACTTTATAGACGTATATAATGTTCCCACCGAGAAGTATGGGCCGATATTCCAAGAATGTTGTAAAATACTACATCCGAGATGTTAGCCTGCCTTACCTTAGGAAATATAACGCTGTAGACGTATATAATGTCCCATCCGAGACGTACGGGACGACACGAACGGGATTCTGTAAAACATTACCAGCGAGGTGCTAGATGTGTTAGGATAGGTTATGTTACGTTATAGACCTGTATAAAGTTCCCACCGAGAAGTATGGGCCGATACGCCAGGAATGTTGTAAAATACAGCAACCGAGATGTTAGCCTGCCTTAGGTTAGGATATATAACGCTGTAGACGTTTATAATGTCCCAACAGAGACGTACGGGACGACAGGAACGAGATTCTGTAAAACATTGCCAGCGAGGGGCTAGATGGGTTAGGTTAGGGTATGTTACGTTATTGACGTATATAATGTTCCCACCGAGAAGTAGGGGCCGATACTCCAAGAATGTTGTAAAATACTACATCCGACATGTTAGCCTGCCTTACGTTAGTATATATATCGCTGTAGACGTATATAACATCCCAACTGAGATGTACGGGACGACACGAACGGGATTCTGTAAAACATTGCCAACGAGGGGCTAGATGGGATAGGTTAGGTTATGTTACGTTACAGACGTATATAATGTTCCCACTGAGATGTAGGGGCCGATACGCCAGGAATGTCGTAAAATACTGCATCCGAGATGTTAGCCTGCCTTAAGTTAAGATATATAACGCTGTAGACGGATATAATGTCCCATCCGAGACGTACGGGACGACACGAACGGGACTCTGTAAAACATTACCAGCGAGGGGCTAGATGTGTTAGGTTAGGTTATGTTACGTTATAGACCTATATAATGTTCCTACCGAGAAGTATGGGCCGATACGGCAGGAATGTTGTAAAATACTGCACCCGAGATGTTAGCCTGCCTTAGGTTAGGATATATAACGCTGTAGAAGTTTATAATTTCCCATCCGAGACGTACGGGACGACAGGAACGGGATTCTGTAAATCATTACCAGCGAGGGGCTAGATGGGTTAGATTAGGTTGTGATACGTTATAAACGTATATAATGTTCCCACCGAGAAGTAGGGGCCGATATGCCAGGAATGTTGTAAAATAATATATCCGAGAAGTTAGCCTGCCTAAGGTTAGGATATATATCGCTGTAGACGTATATAATATCCCAACCGAGATGCACGGGACGACACGAACGGGATTCTGTAAAACATTGCCAACGAGGGGCTAGGTGGGATAGGTTAGGTTATGTTACGTTACAGACGTATATAATGTTCCCACCGAGAAGTAGGGGCCGATACTCCAAGAATGTTGTAAAATACTACATCCGAGATGTTAGCCTGCCTTACGTTAGGATATATATCGCTGTAGACGCATATAACATCCCATCCGAGATGTACGGGACGACAGGAACGGGATTCTGTAAAACATTGCCAACGAGGGGCTAGATGGGATAGGTTAGGTTATGTTACGTTACAGACGTATATAATGTTCCCACTGAGAAGTAGGGGCCGATACGCCAGGAATGTCGTAAAATACTGCATCCGAGATGTTAGCCTGCCTTAAGTTAAGATATATAACGCTGTAGACGGATATAATGTCCCATCCGAGACGTACGGGACGACACGAACGGGACTCTGTAAAACATTACCAGCGAGGGGCTAGATGGGTTAGGTTAGGTTATGTTACGTTATAGACGTGTATAATGTTCCCACCGAGAAGTACGGGCCGATACGCCAGGAATGTTGTAAAATACTGCATCCGAGATGTTAGCCTGCCTTAGGTTAGGATATATATCGCTGTAGACGTATATAACATCCCAACCGAGATGTACGGGACGACAGGAACGGGATTCTGTAAAAAATTACCAGCGAGGGGCTAGATGGGTTAGGTTAGGTCATGTTACGTTATAGACGTGTATAATGTTCCCACCGAGAAGTAGAGCCGATACGCCAGGAATGTTGTAAAATACTGCATCCGAGATGTTAGCCTGCCTTAGGTTAGGATATATAACGCTATAGACGTATATAACATCCCATCCGAGATGTACGGGACGACAGGAACGGGATACTGTAAAACATTACCAGCGAGGGGCTAGATGGGTTAGGTTAGGTTATGTTACGTTATAGACGTGTATAATGTTCCCACCGAGAAGTACGGGCCGATACGCCAGGAATGTTGTAAAATACTGCATCCGAGATGTTAGCCTGCCTTAGGTTAGGATATATATCGCTGTAGACGTATATAACATCCCAACCGAGATGTACGGGACGACAGGAACGGGATTCTGTAAAAAATTACCAGCGAGGGGCTAGATGGGTTAGGTTAGGTTATGTTACGTTATAGAAATGTATAATATTCCCACCGAGAAGTAGAGCCGATACGCCAGGAATGTTGTAAAATACTGCATCCGAGATGTTAGCCTGCCTTAGGTTAAGATATATAACGCTATAGACGTATATAATATCCCATCCGAGATGTACGGGACGACACGAACGGGATTCTGTAAAACATTGCCAACGAGGGGCTAGATGGGTTAGGTTAGGTTGTGATACGTTACAGACGTATACAATGTTCCCACCGAGAAGTAGGGGCCGATACTCCAAGAATGTTGTAAAATACTACATCCGAGATGTTAGCCTGCCTTACGTTAGGATATATATCGCTGTAGACGTATATAACATCCCAACCGAGATGTACGGGACGACAGGAATGGGATTCTGTAAAACATTGCCAGCGGGGGGCTAGATGGGTTAGGTTATGTTATGTTACGTTATAGACGTGTATAATATTCCCACCGAGAAGTAGAGCCGATACGCCAGGAATGTTGTAAAATACTGCATCCGAGATGTTAGCCTGCCTTAGGTTAAGATATATAACGCTATAGACGTATATAATATCCCATCCGAGATGTACGGGACGACACGAACGGGATTCTGAAAAACATTGCCAACGAGGGGCTAGATGGGTTAGGTTAGGTTATGTTACTTTATAGACGTATATAATGTTCCCACCGAGAAGTATGGGCCGATATTCCAAGAATGTTGTAAAATACTACATCCGAGATGTTAGCCTGCCTTACCTTAGGAAATATAACGCTGTAGACGTATATAATGTCCCATCCGAGACGTACGGGACGACACGAACGGGATTCTGTAAAACATTACCAGCGAGGTGCTAGATGTGTTAGGATAGGTTATGTTACGTTATAGACCTGTATAAAGTTCCCACCGAGAAGTATGGGCCGATACGCCAGGAATGTTGTAAAATACAGCAACCGAGATGTTAGCCTGCCTTAGGTTAGGATATATAACGCTGTAGACGTTTATAATGTCCCATCCGAGACGTACGGGACGACACGAACGGGACTCTGTAAAACATTACCAGCGAGGGGCTAGATGTGTTAGGTTAGGTTATGTTACGTTATAGACCTATATAATGTTCCTACCGAGAAGTATGGGCCGATACGGCAGGAATGTTGTAAAATACTGCACCCGATATGTTAGCCTGCCTTAGGTTAGGATATATAACGCTGTAGAAGTTTATAATTTCCCATCCGAGACGTACGGGACGACAGGAACGGGATTCTGTAAATCATTACCAGCGAGGGGCTAGATGGGTTAGATTAGGTTGTGATACGTTATAAACGTATATAATGTTCCCACCGAGAAGTAGGGGCCGATATGCCAGGAATGTTGTAAAATAATATATCCGAGAAGTTAGCCTGCCTAAGGTTAGGATATATATCGCTGTAGACGTATATAATATCCCAACCGAGATGCACGGGACGACACGAACGGGATTCTGTAAAACATTGCCAACGAGGGGCTAGGTGGGATAGGTTAGGTTATGTTACGTTACAGACGTATATAATGTTCCCACCGAGAAGTACGGGCCGATACGCCAGGAATGTTGTAAAATACTGCATCCGAGATGTTAGCCTGCCTTAGGTTAGGATATATATCGCTGTAGACGTATATAACATCCCAACCGAGATGTACGGGACGACAGGAACGGGATTCTGTAAAAAATTACCAGCGAGGGGCTAGATGGGTTAGGTTAGGTTATGTTACGTTATAGAAATGTATAATATTCCCACCGAGAAGTAGAGCCGATACGCCAGGAATGTTGTAAAATACTGCATCCGAGATGTTAGCCTGCCTTAGGTTAAGATATATAACGCTATAGACGTATATAATATCCCATCCGAGATGTACGGGACGACACGAACGGGATTCTGTAAAACATTGCCAACGAGGGGCTAGATGGGTTAGGTTAGGTTATGTTACTTTATAGACGTATATAATGTTCCCACCGAGAAGTATGGGCCGATACTCCAAGAATGTTGTAAAATACTACATCCGAGATGTTAGCCTGCCTTACCTTAGGAAATATAACGCTGTAGACGTAGATAATGTCCCATCCGAGACGTACGGGACGACACGAACGGGATTCTGTAAAACATTACCAGCGAGGGGCTAGATGTGTTAGGATAGGTTATGTTACGTTATAGACCTATATAAAGTTCCCACCGAGAAGAATGGGCCGATACGCCAGGAATGTTGTAAAATACAGCAACCGAGATGTTAGCCTGCCTTAGGTTAGGATATATAACGCTGTAGACGTTTATAATGTCCCAACAGAGACGTACGGGACGACAGGAACGGGATTCTGTAAAACATTGCCAGCGAGGGGCTAGATGGGTTAGATTAGGTTGTGATACGTTATAAACGTATATAATGTTCCCACCGAGAAGTAGGGGCCGATATGCCAGGAATGTTGTAAAATAATATATCCGAGAAGTTAGCCTGCCTTAGGTTAGGATATATATCGCTGTAGACGTATATAATATCCCAACCGAGATGTACGGGACGACACGAACGGGATTCTGTAAAACATTGCCAACGAGGGGCTAGGTGGGATAGGTTAGGTTATGTTACGTTACAGACGTATATAATGTTCCCACCGAGAAGTAGGGGCCGATACTCCAAGAATGTTGTAAAATACTACATCCGAGATGTTAGCCTGCCTTACGTTAGAATATATATCGCTGTAGACGCATATAACATCCCATCCGAGATGTACGGGACGACAGGAACGGGATTCTGTAAAACATTGCCAACGAGGGGCTAGATGGGATAGGTTAGGTTATGTTACGTTACAGACGTATATAATGTTCCCACTGAGAAGTAGGGGCCGATACGCCAGGAATGTCGTAAAATACTGCATCCGAGATGTTAGCCTGCCTTAAGTTAAGATATATAACGCTGTAGACGGATATAATGTCCCATCCGAGACGTACGGGACGACACGAACGGGACTCTGTAAAACATTACCAGCGAGGGGCTAGATGGGTTAGGTTAGGTTATGTTACGTTATAGACGTGTATAATGTTCCCACCGAGAAGTACGGGCCGATACGCCAGGAATGTTGTAAAATACTGCATCCGAGATGTTAGCCTGCCTTAGGTTAGGATATATATCGCTGTAGACGTATATAACATCCCAACCGAGATGTACGGGACGACAGGAACGGGATTCTGTAAAAAATTACCTGCGAGGGGCTAGATGGGTTAGGTTAGGTTATGTTACGTTATAGAAATGTATAATATTCCCACCGAGAAGTAGAGCCGATACGCCAGGAATGTTGTAAAATACTGCATCCGAGATGTTAGCCTGCCTTAGGTTAAGATATATAACGCTATAGACGTATATAATATCCCATCCGAGATGTACGGGACGACACGAACGGGATTCTGTAAAACATTGCCAACGAGGGGCTAGATGGGTTAGGTTAGGTTATGTTACTTTATAGACGTATATAATGTTCCCACCGAGAAGTATGGGCCGATACTCCAAGAATGTTGTAAAATACTACATCCGAGATGTTAGCCTGCCTTACTTTAGGATATATATCGCTGTAGACGCATATAACATCCCATCCGAGATGTACGGGACGACAGGAACGGGATTCTGTAAAACATTACCAGCGAGGGGCTAGATGGGTTAGGTTAGGTTATGTTACGTTATAGACGTGTATAATGTTCCCACCGAGAAGTACGGGCCGATACGCCAGGAATGTTGTAAAATACTGCATCCGAGATGTTAGCCTGCCTTAGGTTAGGATATATAACGCTGTAGACGTTTATAATGTCCCAACAGAGACGTACGGGACGTCAGGAACGGGATTCTGTAAAACATTACCAGCGAGGGGCTAGATGGGTTAGGTTAGGGTATGTTACGTTATTGACGTATATAATGTTCCCACCGAGAAGTAGGGGCCGATACTCCAAGAATGTTGTAAAATACTACATCCGACATGTTAGCCTGCCTTACGTTAGGATATATATCGCTGTAGACGTATATAACATCCCAACCGAGATGTACGGGACGACACGAACGGGATTCTGTAAAACATTGCCAACGAGGGGCTAGATGGGATAGGTTAGGTTATGCTACGTTATAGACGTGTATAATGTTCCCACCGAGAAGTAGAGCCGATACGCCTGGAATGTTGTAAAATACTGCATCCGAGATGTTAGCCTGCCTTAGGTTAAGATATATAACGCTATAGACGTATATAATATCCCAACCGAGATGTACGGGACGACACGAACGGGATTCTGTAAAACATTGCCAACGAGGGGCTAGGTGGGATAGGTTAGGTTATGTTACGTTACAGACGTATATAATGTTCCCACCGAGAAGTAGGGGCCGATACTCCAAGAATGTTGTAAAATACTACATCCGAGATGTTATCCTGCCTTACGTTAGGAAATATAACGCTGTAGACGTATATAATGTCCCATCCGAGACGTACGGGACGACACGAACGGGATTCTGTAAAACATTACCAGCTCGGGGCTAGATGTGTTAGGTTAGGTTATGTTACGTTATAGACCTATATAATGTTCCCACGGTGAAGTAGGGCCCGATACTCCAAGATTGTTGTAAAATACTACATCCGAGATGTTAGCCTGCCTTACGTTAGGATATATATCGCTGTAGACGTATATAACTTCCCAACCGAGATGTACGGGACGACAGGAACGGGATTCTGTAAAACATTACCAGCGAGGGGCTAGATGGGTTAGGTTAGGTTATGTTACGTTATAGACGTGTATAATGTTCCCACCGAGAAGTATGGGCCGATACGCCAGGAATGTTGTAAAATACTGCATCCGAGATGTTAGCCTGCCTTAGGTTAGGATATATAAAGCTATAGACGTATATAATATCCCAACCCAGATGTACAGGACGACACGAATGGGATTCTGTAAAACATTACCAGCGAGGGGCTAGATGGGTTAGGTTAGGTTATGTTACGTTATAGACGTGTATAATGTTCCCACGGTGAAGTACGGGCCGATACGCCAGGAATGGCGTAAAATACTGCTACCGAGATGGTAGACTGCCTTAGGTTAGGATATATAACGCTGTAGACGTATATAATATCCCAACCGAGATGTACGGGACGACACGAACGGGATTCTGTAAAACATTGCCAACGAGGGACTAGATGGGATAGGTTAGGTTATGTTACGTTGTAGAAGTATATAATGTTCCCACCGAGAAGTAGGGGCCGATACTCCAAGAATGTTGTAAAATACCACATCCGAGATGTTAGCCTGCCTTACGTTAGGATATATATCGCTGTAGACGTATATAACTTCCCAACCGAGATGTACGGGACGACAGGAACGGGATTCTGTAAAACATTACCAGCGAGGGGCTAGATGGGTTAGGTTAGGTTATGTTACGTTATAGACGTGTATAATGTTCCCACCGAGAAGTAGAGCCGATACGCCAGGAATGGCGTAAAATACTTCATCCGAGATGTTAGCCTGCCTTAGGTTAGGATATATAACGCTGCAGACGTATATAATGTCCCAACCGAGACGTAGGGGACGACACGAACGGGATTCGGTAAAACATTACCAGCGAGGGGCTAGATGTGTTAGGTTAAGTTATGTTACGTTATAGACCTATATAATGTTCCCACCGAGAAGTATGGGCCGATACGCCAGGAATGTTGTAAAATACTGCAACCGAGATGTTAGCCTGCCTTAGGTTAGGATATATAACGCTGTAGACGTTTATAATGTCCCAACAGAGACGTACGGGACGTCAGGAACGGGATTCTGTAAAACATTACCAGCGAGGGGCTAGATGGGTTAGGTTAGGTTGTGATACGTTATAAACGTATATAATGTTCCCACCGAGAAGTAGGGGCCGATATGCCAGGAATGTTGTAAAATACTGCATCCGAGATGTTACCCTGCCTTAGGTTAGGATATATAACGCTAGAGACGTATATAATGTCCCAACAGAGACGTACGGGACGACAGGAACGGGATTCTGTAAAACATTGCCAGCGAGGGGCTAGATGGGTTAGGTTAGGGTATGTTACGTTATTGACGTATATAATGTTCCCACCGAGAAGTAGGGGCCGATACTCCAAGAATGTTGTAAAATACTACATCCGACATGTTAGCCTGCCTTAGGTTAGGATATATATCGCTGTAGACGTATATAATATCCCAACCGAGATGTACGGGACGACACGAACGGGATTCTGTAAAACATTGCCAACGAGGGGCTAGGTGGGATAGGTTAGGTTATGTTACGTTACAGACGTATATAATGTTCCCACCGAGAAGTAGGGGCCGATACTCCAAGAATGTTGTAAAATACTACATCCGAGATGTTAGCCTGCCTTACGTTAGGATATATATCGCTGTAGACGCATATAACATCCCATCCGAGATGTACGGGACGACAGGAACGGGATTCTGTAAAACATTACCAGCGAGGGGCTAGATGGGTTAGGTTAGGTTATGTTACGTTATAGACGTGTATAATGTTCCCACCGAGAAGTACGGGCCGATACGCCAGGAATGTTGTAAAATACTGCATCCGAGATGTTAGCCTGCCTTAGGTTAGGATATATATCGCTGTAGACGTATATAACATCCCAACCGAGATGTACGGGACGACAGGAACGGGATTCTGTAAAACATTGCCAACGAGGGGCTAGGTGGGATAGGTTAGGTTATGTTACGTTATTGACGTATATAATGTTCCCACCGAGAAGTAGGGGCCGATACTCCAAGAATGTTGTAAAATACTACATCCGACATGTTAGCCTGCCTTACGTTAGGATATATATCGCTGTAGACGTATATAACATCCCAACCGAGATGTACGGGACGACACGAACGGGATTCTGTAAAACATTGCCAACGAGGGGCTAGATGGGATAGGTTAGGTTATGTTACGTTACAGACGTATATAATGTTCCCACTGAGAAGTAGGGGCTGATACGCCAGGAATGTCGTAAAATACTGCATCCGAGATGTTAGCCTGCCTTAAGTTAAGATATATAACGCTGTAGACGGTTATAATGTCCCATCCGAGACGTACGGGACGACATGAACGGGACTCTGTAAAACATTACCAGCGAGGGGCTAGATGTGTTAGGTTAGGTTATGTTACCTTATACACCTATATAATGTTCCCACCGAGAAGTATGGGCCGATACGGCAGGAATGTTGTAAAATACTGCAACCGAGATGTTAGCCTGCCTTAGGTTAGGATATATGACGCTGTAGAAGTTTATAATGTCCCATCCGAGACGTACGGGACGACAGGAACGGGATTCTGTAAATCATTACCAGCGAGGGGCTAGATGGGTTAGATTAGGTTGTGATACGTTATAAACGTATATAATGTTCCCACCGAGAAGTAGGGGCCGATATGCCAGGAATGTTGTAAAATAATATATCCGAGAAGTTAGCCTGCCTTAGGTTAGGATATATATCGCTGTAGACGTATATAATATCCCAACCGAGATGTACGGGACGACACGAATGGGATTCTGTAAAACATTGCCAACGAGGGGATAGGTGGGATAGGTTAGGTTATGTTACGTTACAGACGTATATAATGTTCCCACCGAGAAGTAGGGGCCGATACTCCAAGAATGTTGTAAAATACTACATCCGAGATGTTAGCCTGCCTTACGTTAGGATATATATCGCTGTAGAAGCATATAACATCCCATCCGAGATGTACGGGACGACAGGAACGGGATTCTGTAAAACATTACCAGCGAGGGGCTAGATGGGTTAGGTTAGGTTATGTTACGTTATAGACGTGTATAATGTTCCCACCGAGAAGTACGGGCCGATACGCCAGGAATGTTGTAAAATACTGCATCCGAGATGTTAGCCTGCCTTAGGTTAGGATATATATCGCTGTAGACGTATATAACATCCCAACCGAGATGTACGGGACGACAGGAACGGGATTCTGTAAAAAATTACCAGCGAGGGGCTAGATGGGTTAGGTTAGGTTATGTTACGTTATAGACGTGTATAATGTTCCCACCGAGAAGTAGAGCCGATACGCCAGGAATGTTGTAAAATACTACATCCGAGATGTTAGCCTGCCTTACGTTAGGAAATATAACGCTGTAGACGTATATAATGTCCCATCCGAGACGTACGGGACGACACGAACGGGATTCTGTAAAACATTACCAGCGAGGGGCTAGATGTGTTAGGTTAGGTTATGTTACGTTATAGACCTATATAATGTTCCCACGGTGAAGTAGGGCCCGATACTCCAAGATTGTTGTAAAATACTACATCCGAGATGTTAGCCTGCCTTACGTTAGGATATATATCGCTGTAGACGCATATAACATCCCATCCGAGATGTACGGGACGACAGGAACGGGATTCTGTAAAACATTGCCAACGAGGGGCTAGATGGGATAGGTTATGTTATGTTACGTTACAGACGTATATAATGTTCCCACTGAGAAGTAGGGGCCGATACGCCAGGAATGTCGTAAAATACTGCATCCGAGATGTTAGCCTGCCTTAAGTTAAGATATATAACGCTGTAGACGGATATAATGTCCCATCCGAGACGTACGGGACGACACGAACGGGACTCTGTAAAACATTACCAGCGAGGGGCTAGATGGGTTAGGTTAGGTTATGTTACGTTATAGACGTGTATAATGTTCCCACCGAGAAGTACGGGCCGATACGCCAGGAATGTTGTAAAATACTGCATCCGAGATGTTAGCCTGCCTTAGGTTAGGATATATAACGCTGTAGACGTATATAACGTCCCAAACGAGACCTACTGGACGACACGAACCGGATTCTGTAAAACATTACCAGCGAGGGGCTAGATGGGTTAGGTTAGGTTGTGATACGTTATAAACGTATATAATGTCCCCACCGAGAAGTAGGGGCCGATATGCCAGGAATGTTGTAAAATACTGCATCCGAGATGTTAGCCTGCCTTAGGTTAGGATATATAACGCTATAGACGTATATAATATCCCAACCGAGATGTACGGGACGACACGAACGGGATTCTGTAAAATATTACGAGCGAGGGGCTAGATGGGTTAGGTTAGGTTATGTTACGTTATAGACGTGTATAATATTCCCACCGAGAAGTAGAGCCGATACGCCAGGAATGTTGTAAAATACTGCATCCGAGATGTTAGCCTGCCTTAGGTTAAGATATATAACGCTATAGACGTATATAATATCCCATCCGAGATGTACGGGACGACACGAACGGGATTCTGTAGAACATTGCCAACGATGGGCTAGATGGGTTAGGTTAGGTTATGTTACTTTATAGACGTATATAATGTTCCCACCGAGAAGTATGGGCCGATACTCCAAGAATATTGTAAAATACTACATCCGAGATGTTAGCCTGCCTTACCTTAGGAAATATAACGCTGTAGACGTATATAATGTCCCATCCGAGACGTACGGGACGACACGAACGGGATTCTGTAAAACATTACCAGCGAGGGGCTAGATGTGTTAGGTTAGGTTATGTTACGTTATAGACCTATATAAAGTTCCCACCGAGAAGTATGGGCCGATACGCCAGGAATGTTGTAAAATACAGCAACCGAGATGTTAGCCTGCCTTAGGTTAGGATATATAACGCTGTAGAAGTTTATAATGTCCCATCCGAGACGTACGGGACGAGAGGAACGGGATTCTGTAAATCATTACCAGCGAGGGGCTAGATGGGTTAGATTAGGTTGTGATACGTTATAAACGTATATAATGTTCCCACCGAGAAGTAGGGCCGATATGCCAGGAATGTTGTAAAATAATATATCCGAGAAGTTAGCCTGCCTTAGGTTAGGATATATATCGCTGTAGACGTATATAGTATCCCAACCGAGATGTACGGGACGACACGAATGGGATTCTGTAAAACATTGCCAACGAGGGGCTAGGTGGGATAGGTTAGGTTATGTTACGTTACAGACGTATATAATGTTCCCACCGAGAAGTAGGGATCGATACTCCAAGAATGTTGTAAAATACTACATCCGAGATGTTAGCCTGCCTTACGTTAGGATATATATCGCTGTAGAAGCATATAACATCCCATCCGAGATGTACGGGACGACAGGAACGGGATTCTGTAAAACATTACCAGCGAGGGGCTAGATGGGTTAGGTTAGGTTATGTTACGTTATAGACGTGTATAATGTTCCCACCGAGAAGTACGGGCCGATACGCCAGGAATGTTGTAAAATACTGCATCCGAGATGTTAGCCTGCCTTAGGTTAGGATATATATCGCTGTAGACGTATATAACATCCCAACCGAGATGTACGGTACGACGGGAACGGGATTCTGTAAAAAATTACCAGCGAGGGGCTAGATCGGTTAGGTTAGGTTATGTTACGTTATAGACGTGTATAATGTTCCCACCGAGAAGTAGAGCCGATACGCCAGGAATGTTGTAAAATACTACATCCGAGATGTTAGCCTGCCTTACGTTAGGAAATATAACGCTGTAGACGTATATAATGTCCCATCCGAGACGTACGGGACGACACGAACGGGATTCTGTAAAACATTACCAGCGAGGGGCTAGATGGGTTAGGTTAGGTTATGTTACGTTATAGACGTGTATAATGTTCCCACCGAGAAGTACGGGCCGATACGCCAGGAATGTTGTAAAATACTGCATCCGAGATGTTAGCCTGCCTTAGGTTAGGATATATATCGCTGTAGACGTATATAACATCCCAACCGAGATGTACGGTACGACGGGAACGGGATTCTGTAAAAAATTACCAGCGAGGGGCTAGATGGGTTAGGTTAGGTTATGTTACGTTATAGACGTGTATAATGTTCCCACCGAGAAGTAGAGCCGATACGCCAGGAATGTTGTAAAATACTACATCCGAGATGTTAGCCTGCCTTACGTTAGGAAATATAACGCTGTAGACGTATATAATGTCCCATCCGAGACGTACGGGACGACACGAACGGGATTCTGTAAAACATTACCAGCGAGGGGCTAGATGTGTTAGGTTAGGTTATGTTACGTTATAGACCTATATAATGTTCCCACGGTGAAGTAGGGCCCGATACTCCAAGATTGTTGTAAAATACTACATCCGAGATGTTAGCCTGCCTTACGTTAGGATATATATCGCTGTAGACGTATATATCATCCCAACCGAGAAGTACGGGACGACATAAACGGGATTCTGTAAAACATTACCAGCGAGGGGCTAGATGTGTTAGGTTAGATTATATTACGTTATAGACGTATATAATGTTCCCACCGAGAAGTAGAGGCTGATCCTACAGGAATGTTGTAAAATACTATATCCGAGAAGTTAGCCTGCCTTAGGTTAGGATATGTATCGCTGTAGACGTATATAATATCCCAACCGAGATGTACGGGACGAAACGAACGGGATTCTGTAAAACATTGCCAAAGAGGGGCTAGATGGGATAGGTTAGGTTATGTTACGTTACAGATGTATACAATGTTCCCACCGAGAAGGAGGGGCCGATACTCCAAGAATGTTGTAAAATACTACATCCGAGATGTTAGCCTGCCTTACGTTAGGATATATATCGCTGTAGACGTATATAACATCCCAACCGAGATGTACGGGACGACAGGAACGGGATTCTGTAAAACATTGCCAGCGAGGGGCTAGATGGGTTAGGTTAGGTTATGTTACGTTATAGACGTGTATAATATTCCCACCGAGAAGCAGAGCCGATACGCCAGGAATGTTGTAAAATACTGCATCGGAGATGTTAGCCTGCCTTAGGTTAAGATATATAACGCTATAGACGTATATAATATCCCAACCGAGATGTACGGGACGACACGAACGGAATTCTGTAAAATATTACCAGCGAGGGGCTAGATGGGTTAGATTAGGTTATGTTACGTTATAGACGTATATAATGTTCCCACCGAGAAGTAGGGGCCGATACTCCAAGAATGTTGTAAAATACTACATCAGACATGTTAGGCTGCCTTACGTTAGGATATATATCGCTGTAGACGTATACGTATATATAGGATGTTACGTTACAGACGTATATAATGTTCCCACTGAGAAGTAGGGGCTGATACGCCAGGAATGTCGTAAAATACTGCATCCGAGATGTTAGCCTGCCTTAAGTTAAGATATATAACGCTGTAGACGGATATAATGTCCCATCCGAGACGTACGGGACGACATGAACGGGACTCTGTAAAACATTACCAGCGAGGGGCTAGATGTGTTAGGTTAGGTTATGTTACCTTATAGACCTATATAATGTTCCCACCGAGAAGTATGGGCCGATACGGCAGGAATGTTGTAAAATACTGCAACCGAGATGTTAGCCTGCCTTAGGTTAGGATATATAACGCTGTAGAAGTTTATAATGTCCCATCCGAGACGTACGGGACGACAGGAACGGGATTCTGTAAATCATTACCAGCGAGGGGATAGATGGGTTAGATTAGGTTGTGATACGTTATAAACGTTTATAATGTTCCCACCGAGAAGTAGGTGCCGATATGCCAGGAATGTTGTAAAATAATATATCCGAGAAGTTAGCCTGCCTTAGGTTAGGATATATATCGCTGTAGACGTATATAATATCCCAACCGAGATGTACGGGACGACACGAATGGGATTCTGTAAAACATTGCCAACGAGGGGCTAGGTGGGATAGGTTAGGTTATGTTACGTTACAGACGTATATAATGTTCCCACCGAGGAGTAGGGGCCGATACTCCAAGAATGTTGTAAAATACTACATTCGAGATGTTAGCCTGCCTTACGTTAGGATATATATGGCTGTAGACGTATATAACATCCCAACCGAGATGTACGGGACGACAGGAACGGGATTCTGTAAAACATTACCAGCGAGGGGCTAGATGGGTTAGGTTAAGTTATGTTACCTTATAGACGTGTATAATGTTCCCACCGAGAAGTAGAGCCGATACGCCAGGAATGTTGTAAAATACTGCATCCGAGATGTTAGCCTGCCTTAGGTTAAGATATATAACGCTATAGACGTATATAATATCCCAACCGAGATGTACGGGACGACACGAACGGGATTCTGTAAAATATTACCAGCGAGGGGCTAGATGGGTTAGGTTAGGTTATGTTACGTTATAGACGTGTATAATGTTCCCACCGAGAAGTACGGGCCGATACGCCAGGAATGTTGTAAAATACTGCATCCGAGATGTTAGCCTGCCTTAGGTTAGGATATATATCGCTGTAGACGTATATAGCATCCCAACCGAGATGTACGGGACGACAGGAACGGGATTCTGTAAAAAATTACCAGCGAGGGGCTAGATGGGTTAGGTTAGGTTATGTTACGTTATAGACGTGTATAATGTTCCCACCGAGAAGTAGAGCCGATACGCCAGGAATGTTGTAAAATACTGCATCCGAGATGTTAGCCTGCCTTACGTTAGGATATATATCGCTGTAGACGAATATAACATCCCAACCGAGATGTACGGGACGACAGGAACGGGATTCTGTAAAACATTACCAGCGAGGGGCTAGATGGGTTAGGTTAAGTTATGTTACCTTATAGACGTGTATAATGTTCCCACCGAGAAGTAGAGCCGATACGCCAGGAATGTTGTAAAATACTGCATCCGAGATGTTAGCCTGCCTTAGGTTAAGATATATAACGCTATAGACGTATATAATATCCCAACCGAGATGTACGGGACGACACGAACGGGATTATGTAGAACATTGCCAACGATGGGCTAGATGGGTTAGGTTAGGTTATGTTACTTTATAGACGTATATAATGTTCCCACCGAGAAGTATGGGCCGATACTCCAAGAATATTGTAAAATACTACATCCGAGATGTTAGCCTGCCTTACCTTAGGAAATATAACGCTGTAGACGTATATAATGTCCCATCCGAGACGTACGGGACGACACGAACGGGATTCTGTAAAACATTACAAGCGAGGGGCTAGATGTGTTAGGTTAGGTTATGTTACGTTATAGACCTATATAAAGTTCCCACCGAGAAGTATGGGCCGATACGCCAGGAATGTTGTAAAATACAGCAACCGAGATGTTAGCCTGCCTTAGGTTAGGATATATAACGCTGTAGAAGTTTATAATGTCCCATCCGAGACGTACGGGACGACAGGAACGGGATTCTGTAAATCATTACCAGCGAGGGGCTAGATGGGTTAGATTAGGTTGTGATACGTTATAAACGTATATAATGTTCCCACCGAGAAGTAGGGGCCGATATGCCAGGAATGTTGTAAAATAATATATCCGAGAAATTAGCCTGCCTTAGGTTAGGATATATATCGCTGTAGACGTATATAGTATCCCAACCGAGATGTACGGGACGACACGAATGGGATTCTGTAAAACATTGCCAACGAGGGGCTAGGTGGGATAGGTTAGGTTATGTTACGTTACAGACGTATATAATGTTCCCACCGAGAAGTAGGGATCGATACTCCAAGAATGTTGTAAAATACTACATCCGAGATGTTAGCCTGCCTTACGTTAGGATATATATCGCTGTAGAAGCATATAACATCCCATCCGAGATGTACGGGACGACAGGAACGGGATTCTGTAAAACATTACCAGCGAGGGGCTAGATGGGTTAGGTTAGGTTATGTTACGTTATAGACGTGTATAATGTTCCCACCGAGAAGTACGGGCCGATACGCCAGGAATGTTGTAAAATACTGCATCCGAGATGTTAGCCTGCCTTAGGTTAGGATATATATCGCTGTAGACGTATATAACATCCCAACCGAGATGTACGGTACGACAGGAACGGGATGCTGTAAAAAATTACCAGCGAGGGGCTAGATGGGTTAGGTTAGGTTATGTTACGTTATAGACGTGTATAATGTTCCCACCGAGAAGTAGAGCCGATACGCCAGGAATGTTGTAAAATACTACATCCGAGATGTTAGCCTGCCTTACGTTAGGAAATATAACGCTGTAGACGTATATAATGTCCCATCCGAGACGTACGGGACGACACGAACGGGATTCTGTAAAACATTACCAGCGAGGGGCTAGATGGGTTAGGTTAGGTTATGTTACGTTATAGACGTGTATAATGTTCCCACCGAGAAGTACGGGCCGATACGCCAGGAATGTTGTAAAATACTGCATCCGAGATGTTAGCCTGCCTTAGGTTAGGATATATATCGCTGTAGACGTATATAACATCCCAACCGAGATGTACGGGACGACAGGAACGGGATTCTGTAAAAAATTACCAGCGAGGGGCTAGATGGGTTAGGTTAGGTTATGTTACGTTATAGACGTGTATAATGTTCCCACCGAGAAGTAGAGCCGATACGCCAGGAATGTTGTAAAATACTACATCCGAGATGTTAGCCTGCCTTACGTTAGGAAATATAACGCTGTAGACGTATATAATGTCCCATCCGAGACGTACGGGACGACACGAACGGGATTCTGTAAAACATTACCAGCGAGGGGCTAGATGTGTTAGGTTAGGTTATGTTACGTTATAGACCTATATAATGTTCCCACGGTGAAGTAGGGCCCGATACTCCAGGATTGTTGTAAAATACTACATCCGAGATGTTAGCCTGCCTTACGTTAGGATATATATCGCTGTAGACGTATATAACATCCCAACCGAGATGTACGGGACGACAGGAACGGGATTCTGTAAAACATTACCAGCGAGGGGCTAGATGGGTTAGGTTAGGTTATGTTACGTTATAGACGTGTATAACGTTCCCACAGAGAAGTAGAGCCGATACGCCAGGAATGTTGTAAAATACTGCATCCGAGATGTTAGCCTGCCTTACGTTAGGATATATATCGCTGTAGACGAATATAACATCCCAACCGAGATGTACGGGACGACAGGAACGGGATTCTGTAAAACATTACCAGCGAGGGGCTAGATGGGTTAGGTTAAGTTATGTTACCTTATAGACGTGTATAATGTTCCCACCGAGAAGTAGAGCCGATACGCCAGGAATGTTGTAAAATACTGCATCCGAGATGTTAGCCTGCCTTAGGTTAAGATATATAACGCTATAGACGTATATAATATCCCAACCGAGATGTACGGGACGACACGAACGGGATTCTGTAAAATATTACCAGCGAGGGGCTAGATGGGTTAGATTAGGTTATGTTACGTTATAGACGTATATAATGTTCCAACCGAGAAGTAGGGGCCGATACTCCAAGAATGTTGTAAAATACTACATCCGACATGTTAGGCTGCCTTACGTTAGGATATATATCGCTGTAGACGTATATATCATCCCAACCGAGAAGTACGGGACGACATAAACGGGATTCTGTAAAACATTACCAGCGAGGGGCTAGATGTGTTAGGTTAGATTATATTACGTTATAGACGTATATAATGTTCCCACCGAGAAGTAGAGGCTGATCCTACAGGAATGTTGTAAAATACTATATCCGAGAAGTTAGCCTGCCTTAGGTTAGGATATGTATCGCTGTAGACGTATATAATATCCCAACCGAGATGTACGGGACGAAACGAACGGGATTCTGTAAAACATTGCCAAAGAGGGGCTAGATGGGATAGGTTAGGTTATGTTACGTTACAGATGTATACAATGTTCCCACCGAGAAGGAGGGGCCGATACTCCAAGAATGTTGTAAAATACTACATCCGAGATGTTAGCCTGCCTTACGTTAGGATATATATCGCTGTAGACGTATATAACATCCCAACCGAGATGTACGGGACGACAGGAACGGGATTCTGTAAAACATTGCCAGCGAGGGGCTAGATGGGTTAGGTTAGGTTATGTTACGTTATAGACGTGTATAATATTCCCACCGAGAAGCAGAGCCGATACGCCAGGAATGTTGTAAAATACTGCATCGGAGATGTTAGCCTGCCTTAGGTTAAGATATATAACGCTATAGACGTATATAATATCCCAACCGAGATGTACGGGACGACACGAACGGAATTCTGTAAAATATTACCAGCGAGGGGCTAGATGGGTTAGATTAGGTTATGTTACGTTATAGACGTATATAATGTTCCCACCGAGAAGTAGGGGCCGATACTCCAAGAATGTTGTAAAATACTACATCAGACATGTTAGGCTGCCTTACGTTAGGATATATATCGCTGTAGACGTATACGTATATATAGGATGTTACGTTACAGACGTATATAATGTTCCCACTGAGAAGTAGGGGCTGATACGCCAGGAATGTCGTAAAATACTGCATCCGAGATGTTAGCCTGCCTTAAGTTAAGATATATAACGCTGTAGACGGATATAATGTCCCATCCGAGACGTACGGGACGACATGAACGGGACTCTGTAAAACATTACCAGCGAGGGGCTAGATGTGTTAGGTTAGGTTATGTTACCTTATAGACCTATATAATGTTCCCACCGAGAAGTATGGGCCGATACGGCAGGAATGTTGTAAAATACTGCAACCGAGATGTTAGCCTGCCTTAGGTTAGGATATATAACGCTGTAGAAGTTTATAATGTCCCATCCGAGACGTACGGGACGACAGGAACGGGATTCTGTAAATCATTACCAGCGAGGGGATAGATGGGTTAGATTAGGTTGTGATACGTTATAAACGTTTATAATGTTCCCACCGAGAAGTAGGTGCCGATATGCCAGGAATGTTGTAAAATAATATATCCGAGAAGTTAGCCTGCCTTAGGTTAGGATATATATCGCTGTAGACGTATATAATATCCCAACCGAGATGTACGGGACGACACGAATGGGATTCTGTAAAACATTGCCAACGAGGGGCTAGGTGGGATAGGTTAGGTTATGTTACGTTACAGACGTATATAATGTTCCCACCGAGGAGTAGGGGCCGATACTCCAAGAATGTTGTAAAATACTACATTCGAGATGTTAGCCTGCCTTACGTTAGGATATATATGGCTGTAGACGTATATAACATCCCAACCGAGATGTACGGGACGACAGGAACGGGATTCTGTAAAACATTACCAGCGAGGGGCTAGATGGGTTAGGTTAAGTTATGTTACCTTATAGACGTGTATAATGTTCCCACCGAGAAGTAGAGCCGATACGCCAGGAATGTTGTAAAATACTGCATCCGAGATGTTAGCCTGCCTTAGGTTAAGATATATAACGCTATAGACGTATATAATATCCCAACCGAGATGTACGGGACGACACGAACGGGATTCTGTAAAATATTACCAGCGAGGGGCTAGATGGGTTAGGTTAGGTTATGTTACGTTATAGACGTGTATAATGTTCCCACCGAGAAGTACGGGCCGATACGCCAGGAATGTTGTAAAATACTGCATCCGAGATGTTAGCCTGCCTTAGGTTAGGATATATATCGCTGTAGACGTATATAGCATCCCAACCGAGATGTACGGGACGACAGGAACGGGATTCTGTAAAAAATTACCAGCGAGGGGCTAGATGGGTTAGGTTAGGTTATGTTACGTTATAGACGTGTATAATGTTCCCACCGAGAAGTAGAGCCGATACGCCAGGAATGTTGTAAAATACTGCATCCGAGATGTTAGCCTGCCTTACGTTAGGATATATATCGCTGTAGACGAATATAACATCCCAACCGAGATGTACGGGACGACAGGAACGGGATTCTGTAAAACATTACCAGCGAGGGGCTAGATGGGTTAGGTTAAGTTATGTTACCTTATAGACGTGTATAATGTTCCCACCGAGAAGTAGAGCCGATACGCCAGGAATGTTGTAAAATACTGCATCCGAGATGTTAGCCTGCCTTAGGTTAAGATATATAACGCTATAGACGTATATAATATCCCAACCGAGATGTACGGGACGACACGAACGGGATTATGTAGAACATTGCCAACGATGGGCTAGATGGGTTAGGTTAGGTTATGTTACTTTATAGACGTATATAATGTTCCCACCGAGAAGTATGGGCCGATACTCCAAGAATATTGTAAAATACTACATCCGAGATGTTAGCCTGCCTTACCTTAGGAAATATAACGCTGTAGACGTATATAATGTCCCATCCGAGACGTACGGGACGACACGAACGGGATTCTGTAAAACATTACAAGCGAGGGGCTAGATGTGTTAGGTTAGGTTATGTTACGTTATAGACCTATATAAAGTTCCCACCGAGAAGTATGGGCCGATACGCCAGGAATGTTGTAAAATACAGCAACCGAGATGTTAGCCTGCCTTAGGTTAGGATATATAACGCTGTAGAAGTTTATAATGTCCCATCCGAGACGTACGGGACGACAGGAACGGGATTCTGTAAATCATTACCAGCGAGGGGCTAGATGGGTTAGATTAGGTTGTGATACGTTATAAACGTATATAATGTTCCCACCGAGAAGTAGGGGCCGATATGCCAGGAATGTTGTAAAATAATATATCCGAGAAATTAGCCTGCCTTAGGTTAGGATATATATCGCTGTAGACGTATATAGTATCCCAACCGAGATGTACGGGACGACACGAATGGGATTCTGTAAAACATTGCCAACGAGGGGCTAGGTGGGATAGGTTAGGTTATGTTACGTTACAGACGTATATAATGTTCCCACCGAGAAGTAGGGATCGATACTCCAAGAATGTTGTAAAATACTACATCCGAGATGTTAGCCTGCCTTACGTTAGGATATATATCGCTGTAGAAGCATATAACATCCCATCCGAGATGTACGGGACGACAGGAACGGGATTCTGTAAAACATTACCAGCGAGGGGCTAGATGGGTTAGGTTAGGTTATGTTACGTTATAGACGTGTATAATGTTCCCACCGAGAAGTACGGGCCGATACGCCAGGAATGTTGTAAAATACTGCATCCGAGATGTTAGCCTGCCTTAGGTTAGGATATATATCGCTGTAGACGTATATAACATCCCAACCGAGATGTACGGTACGACAGGAACGGGATTCTGTAAAAAATTACCAGCGAGGGGCTAGATGGGTTAGGTTAGGTTATGTTACGTTATAGACGTGTATAATGTTCCCACCGAGAAGTAGAGCCGATACGCCAGGAATGTTGTAAAATACTACATCCGAGATGTTAGCCTGCCTTACGTTAGGAAATATAACGCTGTAGACGTATATAATGTCCCATCCGAGACGTACGGGACGACACGAACGGGATTCTGTAAAACATTACCAGCGAGGGGCTAGATGGGTTAGGTTAGGTTATGTTACGTTATAGACGTGTATAATGTTCCCACCGAGAAGTACGGGCCGATACGCCAGGAATGTTGTAAAATACTGCATCCGAGATGTTAGCCTGCCTTAGGTTAGGATATATATCGCTGTAGACGTATATAACATCCCAACCGAGATGTACGGGACGACAGGAACGGGATTCTGTAAAAAATTACCAGCGAGGGGCTAGATGGGTTAGGTTAGGTTATGTTACGTTATAGACGTGTATAATGTTCCCACCGAGAAGTAGAGCCGATACGCCAGGAATGTTGTAAAATACTACATCCGAGATGTTAGCCTGCCTTACGTTAGGAAATATAACGCTGTAGACGTATATAATGTCCCATCCGAGACGTACGGGACGACACGAACGGGATTCTGTAAAACATTACCAGCGAGGGGCTAGATGTGTTAGGTTAGGTTATGTTACGTTATAGACCTATATAATGTTCCCACGGTGAAGTAGGGCCCGATACTCCAGGATTGTTGTAAAATACTACATCCGAGATGTTAGCCTGCCTTACGTTAGGATATATATCGCTGTAGACGTATATAACATCCCAACCGAGATGTACGGGACGACAGGAACGGGATTCTGTAAAACATTACCAGCGAGGGGCTAGATGGGTTAGGTTAGGTTATGTTACGTTATAGACGTGTATAACGTTCCCACAGAGAAGTAGAGCCGATACGCCAGGAATGTTGTAAAATACTGCATCCGAGATGTTAGCCTGCCTTACGTTAGGATATATATCGCTGTAGACGAATATAACATCCCAACCGAGATGTACGGGACGACAGGAACGGGATTCTGTAAAACATTACCAGCGAGGGGCTAGATGGGTTAGGTTAAGTTATGTTACCTTATAGACGTGTATAATGTTCCCACCGAGAAGTAGAGCCGATACGCCAGGAATGTTGTAAAATACTGCATCCGAGATGTTAGCCTGCCTTAGGTTAAGATATATAACGCTATAGACGTATATAATATCCCAACCGAGATGTACGGGACGACACGAACGGGATTCTGTAAAATATTACCAGCGAGGGGCTAGATGGGTTAGATTAGGTTATGTTACGTTATAGACGTATATAATGTTCCCACCGAGAAGTAGGGGCCGATACTCCAAGAATGTTGTAAAATACTACATCCGACATGTTAGGCTGCCTTACGTTAGGATATATATCGCTGTAGACGTATATATCATCCCAACCGAGAAGTACGGGACGACATAAACGGGATTCTGTAAAACATTACCAGCGAGGGGCTAGATGTGTTAGGTTAGATTATATTACGTTATAGACGTATATAATGTTCCCACCGAGAAGTAGAGGCTGATCCTACAGGAATGTTGTAAAATACTATATCCGAGAAGTTAGCCTGCCTTAGGTTAGGATATGTATCGCTGTAGACGTATATAATATCCCAACCGAGATGTACGGGACGAAACGAACGGGATTCTGTAAAACATTGCCAAAGAGGGGCTAGATGGGATAGGTTAGGTTATGTTACGTTACAGATGTATACAATGTTCCCACCGAGAAGGAGGGGCCGATACTCCAAGAATGTTGTAAAATACTACATCCGAGATGTTAGCCTGCCTTACGTTAGGATATATATCGCTGTAGACGTATATAACATCCCAACCGAGATGTACGGGACGACAGGAACGGGATTCTGTAAAACATTGCCAGCGAGGGGCTAGATGGGTTAGGTTAGGTTATGTTACGTTATAGACGTGTATAATATTCCCACCGAGAAGCAGAGCCGATACGCCAGGAATGTTGTAAAATACTGCATCGGAGATGTTAGCCTGCCTTAGGTTAAGATATATAACGCTATAGACGTATATAATATCCCAACCGAGATGTACGGGACGACACGAACGGAATTCTGTAAAATATTACCAGCGAGGGGCTAGATGGGTTAGATTAGGTTATGTTACGTTATAGACGTATATAATGTTCCCACCGAGAAGTAGGGGCCGATACTCCAAGAATGTTGTAAAATACTACATCAGACATGTTAGGCTGCCTTACGTTAGGATATATATCGCTGTAGACGTATACGTATATATAGGATGTTACGTTACAGACGTATATAATGTTCCCACTGAGAAGTAGGGGCTGATACGCCAGGAATGTCGTAAAATACTGCATCCGAGATGTTAGCCTGCCTTAAGTTAAGATATATAACGCTGTAGACGGATATAATGTCCCATCCGAGACGTACGGGACGACATGAACGGGACTCTGTAAAACATTACCAGCGAGGGGCTAGATGTGTTAGGTTAGGTTATGTTACCTTATAGACCTATATAATGTTCCCACCGAGAAGTATGGGCCGATACGGCAGGAATGTTGTAAAATACTGCAACCGAGATGTTAGCCTGCCTTAGGTTAGGATATATAACGCTGTAGAAGTTTATAATGTCCCATCCGAGACGTACGGGACGACAGGAACGGGATTCTGTAAATCATTACCAGCGAGGGGATAGATGGGTTAGATTAGGTTGTGATACGTTATAAACGTTTATAATGTTCCCACCGAGAAGTAGGTGCCGATATGCCAGGAATGTTGTAAAATAATATATCCGAGAAGTTAGCCTGCCTTAGGTTAGGATATATATCGCTGTAGACGTATATAATATCCCAACCGAGATGTACGGGACGACACGAATGGGATTCTGTAAAACATTGCCAACGAGGGGCTAGGTGGGATAGGTTAGGTTATGTTACGTTATAGACGTGTATAATGTTCCCACCGAGAAGTACGGGCCGATACGCCAGGAATGTTGTAAAATACTGCATCCGAGATGTTAGCCTGCCTTAGGTTAGGATATATATCGCTGTAGACGTATATAGCATCCCAACCGAGATGTACGGGACGACAGGAACGGGATTCTGTAAAAAATTACCAGCGAGGGGCTAGATGGGTTAGGTTAGGTTATGTTACGTTATAGACGTGTATAATGTTCCCACCGAGAAGTAGAGCCGATACGCCAGGAATGTTGTAAAATACTGCATCCGAGATGTTAGCCTGCCTTACGTTAGGATATATATCGCTGTAGACGAATATAACATCCCAACCGAGATGTACGGGACGACAGGAACGGGATTCTGTAAAACATTACCAGCGAGGGGCTAGATGGGTTAGGTTAAGTTATGTTACCTTATAGACGTGTATAATGTTCCCACCGAGAAGTAGAGCCGATACGCCAGGAATGTTGTAAAATACTGCATCCGAGATGTTAGCCTGCCTTAGGTTAAGATATATAACGCTATAGACGTATATAATATCCCAACCGAGATGTACGGGACGACACGAACGGGATTCTGTAAAATATTACCAGCGAGGGGCTAGATGGGTTAGATTAGGTTATGTTACGTTATAGACGTATATAATGTTCCCACCGAGAAGTAGGGGCCGATACTCCAAGAATGTTGTAAAATACTACATCCGACATGTTAGGCTGCCTTACGTTAGGATATATATCGCTGTAGACGTATATATCATCCCAACCGAGAAGTACGGGACGACATAAACGGGATTCTGTAAAACATTACCAGCGAGGGGCTAGATGTGTTAGGTTAGATTATATTACGTTATAGACGTATATAATGTTCCCACCGAGAAGTAGAGGCTGATCCTACAGGAATGTTGTAAAATACTATATCCGAGAAGTTAGCCTGCCTTAGGTTAGGATATGTATCGCTGTAGACGTATATAATATCCCAACCGAGATGTACGGGACGAAACGAACGGGATTCTGTAAAACATTGCCAAAGAGGGGCTAGATGGGATAGGTTAGGTTATGTTACGTTACAGATGTATACAATGTTCCCACCGAGAAGTAGGGGCCGATACTCCAAGAATGTTGTAAAATACTACATCCGAGATGTTAGCCTGCCTTACGTTAGGATATATATCGCTGTAGACGTATATAACATCCCAACCGAGATGTACGGGACGACAGGAACGGGATTCTGTAAAACATTGCCAGCGAGGGGCTAGATGGGTTAGGTTAGGTTATGTTACGTTATAGACGTGTATAATATTCCCACCGAGAAGTAGAGCCGATACGCCAGGAATGTTGTAAAATACTGCATCCGAGATGTTAGCCTGCCTTAGGTTAAGATATATAACGCTATAGACGTATATAATATCCCATCCGAGATGTACGGGACGACACGAACGGGATTCTGTAGAACATTGCCAACGATGGGCTAGATGGGTTAGGTTAGGTTATGTTACTTTATAGACGTATATAATGTTCCCACCGAGAAGTATGGGCCGATACTCCAAGAATGTTGTAAAATACTACATCCGAGATGTTAGCCTGCCTTACCTTAGGAAATATAACGCTGTAGACGTATATAATGTCCCATCCGAGACGTACGGGACGACACGAACGGGATTCTGTAAAACATTACCAGCGAGGGGCTAGATGTGTTAGGTTAGGTTATGTTACGTTATAGAACTATATAAAGTTCCCACCGAGAAGTATGGGCCGATACGCCAGGAATGTTGTAAAATACAGCAACCGAGATGTTAGCCTGCCTTAGGTTAGGATATATAACGCTGTAGACGTTTATAATGTCCCAACAGAGACGTACGGGACGACAGGAACGGGATTCTGTAAAACATTGCCAGCGAGGGGCTAGATGGGTTAGGTTAGGGTATGTTACGTTATTGACGTATATAATGTTCCCACCGAGAAGTAGGGGCCGATATTCCAAGAATGTTGTAAAATACTACATCCGACATGTTAGCCTGCCTTACGTTAGGATATATATCGCTGTAGACGTATATAACATCCCAACCGAGATGTACGGGACGTCAGGAACGGGATTCTGTAAAAAATTACCAGCGAGGGGCTAGATGGGTTAGGTTAGGTTATGTTACGTTATAGACGTGTATAATGTTCCCACCGAGAAGTAGAGCCGATACGCCAGGAATGTTGTAAAATACTACATCCGAGATGTTAGCCTGCCTTACGTTAGGAAATATAACGCTGTAGACGTATATAATGTCCCATCCGAGACGTACGGGACGACACGAACGGGATTCTGTAAAACATTACCAGCGAGGGGCTAGATGGGTTAGGTTAGGTTATGTTACGTTATAGACGTGTATAATGTTCCCACCGAGAAGTACGGGCCGATACGCCATGAATGTTGTAAAATACTGCATCCGAGATGTTAGCCTGCCTTAGGTTAGGATATATATCGCTGTAGACGTATATAACATCCCAACCGAGATGTACGGGACGACAGGAACGGGATTCTGTAAAAAATTACCAGCGAGGGGCTAGATGGGTTAGGTTAGGTTATGTTACGTTATAGACGTGTATAATGTTCCCACCGAGAAGTAGAGCCGATACGCCAGGAATGTTGTAAAATACTACATCCGAGATGTTAGCCTGCCTTACGTTAGGAAATATAACGCTGTAGACGTATATAATGTCCCATCCGAGACGTACGGGACGACACGAACGGGATTCTGTAAAACATTACCAGCGAGGGGCTAGATGTGTTAGGTTAGGTTATGTTACGTTATAGACCTATATAATGTTCCCACGGTGAAGTAGGGCCCGATACTCCAAGATTGTTGTAAAATACTACATCCGAGATGTTAGCCTGCCTTACGTTAGGATATATATCGCTGTAGACGTATATAACATCCCAACCGAAATGTACTGGACGACAGGAACGGGATTCTGTAAAACATTACCAGCGAGGGGCTAGATGAGTTAGGTTAGGTTATGTTACGTTATAGACGTGTATAACGTTCCCACAGAGAAGTAGAGCCGATACGCCAGGAATGTTGTAAAATACTGCATCCGAGATGTTAGCCTGCCTTACGTTAGGATATATATCGCTGTAGACGAATATAACATCCCAACCGAGATGTACGGGACGACAGGAACGGGATTCTGTAAAACATTACCAGCGAGGGGCTAGATGGGTTAGGTTAAGTTATGTTACCTTATAGACGTGTATAATGTTCCCACCGAGAAGTAGAGCCGATACGCCAGGAATGTTGTAAAATACTGCATCCGAGATGTTAGCCTGCCTTAGGTTAAGATATATAACGCTATAGACGTATATAATATCCCAACCGAGATGTACGGGACGACACGAACGGGATTCTGTAAAATATTACCAGCGAGGGGCTAGATGGGTTAGATTAGGTTATGTTACGTTATAGACGTATATAATGTTCCCACCGAGAAGTAGGGGCCGATACTCCAAGAATGTTGTAAAATACTACATCCGACATGTTAGGCTGCCTTACGTTAGGATATATATCGCTGTAGACGTATATATCATCCCAACCGAGAAGTACGGGACGACATAAACGGGATTCTGTAAAACATTACCAGCGAGGGGCTAGATGTGTTAGGTTAGATTATATTACGTTATAGACGTATATAATGTTCCCACCGAGAAGTAGAGGCTGATCCTACAGGAATGTTGTAAAATACTATATCCGAGAAGTTAGCCTGCCTTAGGTTAGGATATGTATCGCTGTAGACGTATATAATATCCCAACCGAGATGTACGGGACGAAACGAACGGGATTCTGTAAAACATTGCCAAAGAGGGGCTAGATGGGATAGGTTAGGTTATGTTACGTTACAGATGTATACAATGTTCCCACCGAGAAGTAGGGGCCGATACTCCAAGAATGTTGTAAAATACTACATCCGAGATGTTAGCCTGCCTTACGTTAGGATATATATCGCTGTAGACGTATATAACATCCCAACCGAGATGTTCGGGACGACAGGAACGGGATTCTGTAAAACATTGCCAGCGAGGGGCTAGATGGGTTAGGTTAGGTTATGTTACGTTATAGACGTGTATAATATTCCCACCGAGAAGCAGAGCCGATACGCCAGGAATGTTGTAAAATACTGCATCCGAGATGTTAGCCTGCCTTAGGTTAAGATATATAACGCTATAGACGTATATAATATCCCAACCGAGGTGTACGGGACGACACGAACGGGATTCTGTAAAATATTACCAGCGAGGGGCTAGATGGGTTAGATTAGGTTATGTTACGTTATAGACGTATATAATGTTCCCACCGAGAAGTAGGGGCCGATACTCCAAGAATGTTGTAAAATACTACATCAGACATGTTAGGCTGCCTTACGTTAGGATATATATCGCTGTAGACGTATATAACATCCCAACCGAGATGTACGGGACGACACGAACGGGATTCTGTAAAACATTGCCAACGAGGGGCTAGATGGGATAGGTTAGGTTATGTTACGTTACAGACGTATATAATGTTCCCACTGAGAAGTAGGGGCTGATACGCCAGGAATGTCGTAAAATACTGCATCCGAGATGTTAGCCTGCCTTAGGTTAGGATATATAACGCTGTAGAAGTTTATAATGTCCCATCCGAGACGTACGGGACGACAGGAACGGGATTCTGTAAATCATTACCAGCGAGGGGCTAGATGGGTTAGATTAGGTTGTGATACGTTATAAACGTTTATAATGTTCCCACCGAGAAGTAGGGGCCGATATGCCAGGAATGTTGTAAAATACTACATCAGACATGTTAGGCTGCCTTACGTTAGGATATATATCGCTGTAGACGTATATAACATCCCAACCGAGATGTACGGGACGACACGAACGGGATTCTGTAAAACATTGCCAACGAGGGGCTAGATGGGATAGGTTAGGTTATGTTACGTTACAGACGTATATAATGTTCCCACTGAGAAGTAGGGGTTGATACGCCAGGAATGTCGTAAAATACTGCATCCGAGATGTTAGCCTGCCTTAAGTTAAGATATATAACGCTGTAGACGGATATAATGTCCCATCCGAGACGTACGGGACGACATGAACGGGACTCTGTAAAACATTACCAGCGAGGGGCTAGATGTGTTAGGTTAGGTTATGTTACCTTATAGACCTATATAATGTTCCCACCGAGAAGTATGGGCCGATACGGCAGGAATGTTGTAAAATACTGCAACCGAGATGTTAGCCTGCCTTAGGTTAGGATATATAACGCTGTAGAAGTTTATAATGTCCCATCCGAGACGTACGGGACGACAGGAACGGGATTCTGTAAATCATTACCAGCGAGGGGCTAGATGGGTTAGATTAGGTTGTGATACGTTATAAACGTTTATAATGTTCCCACCGAGAAGTAGGGGCCGATATGCCAGGAATGTTGTAAAATAATATATCCGAGAAGTTAGCCTGCCTTAGGTTAGGATATATATCGCTGTAGACGTATATAATATCCCAACCGAGATGTACGGGACGACACGAATGGGATTCTGTAAAACATTGCCAACGAGGGGCTAGGTGGGATAGGTTAGGTTATGTTACGTTACAGACGTATATAATGTTCCCACCGAGGAGTAGGGGCCGATACTCCAAGAATGTTGTAAAATACTACATCCGAGATGTTAGCCTGCCTTACGTTAGGATATATATGGCTGTAGACGTATATAACATCCCAACCGAGATGTACGGGACGACAGGAACGGGATTCTGTAAAACATTACCAGCGAGGGGCTAGATGGGTTAGGTTAGGTTATGTTACGTTATAGACGTGTATAACGTTCCCACAGAGAAGTAGAGCCGATACGCCAGGAATGTTGTAAAATACTGCATCCGAGATGTTAGCCTGCCTTACGTTAGGATATATATCGCTGTAGACGAATATAACATCCCAACCGAGATGTACGGGACGACAGGAACGGGATTCTGTAAAACATTACCAGCGAGGGGCTAGATGGGTTAGGTTAAGTTATGTTACCTTATAGACGTGTATAATGTTCCCACCGAGAAGTAGAGCCGATACGCCAGGAATGTTGTAAAATACTGCATCCGAGATGTTAGCCTGCCTTAGGTTAAGATATATAACGCTATAGACGTATATAATATCCCAACCGAGATGTACGGGACGACACGAACGGGATTCTGTAAAATATTACCAGCGAGGGGCTAGATGGGTTAGATTAGGTTATGTTACGTTATAGACGTATATAATGTTCCCACCGAGAAGTAGGGGCCGATACTCCAAGAATGTTGTAAAATACTACATCCGACATGTTAGGCTGCCTTACGTTAGGATATATATCGCTGTAGACGTATATATCATCCCAACCGAGAAGTACGGGACGACATAAACGGGATTCTGTAAAACATTACCAGCGAGGGGCTAGATGTGTTAGGTTAGATTATATTACGTTATAGACGTATATAATGTTCCCAGCGAGAAGTAGAGGCTGATCCTACAGGAATGTTGTAAAATACTATATCCGAGAAGTTAGCCTGCCTTAGGTTAGGATATGTATCGCTGTAGACGTATATAATATCCCAACCGAGATGTACGGGACGAAACGAACGGGATTCTGTAAAACATTGCCAAAGAGGGTCTAGATGGGATAGGTTAGGTTATGTTACGTTACAGATGTATACAATGTTCCCACCGAGAAGTAGGGGCCGATACTCCAAGAATGTTGTAAAATACTACATCCGAGATGTTAGCCTGCCTTACGTTAGGATATATATCGCTGTAGACGTATATAACATCCCAACCGAGATGTACGGGACGACAGGAACGGGATTCTGTAAAACATTGCCAACGAGGGGCTAGATGGGATAGGTTAGGTTATGTTACGTTACAGACGTATATAATGTTCCCACTGAGAAGTAGGGGCTGATACGCCAGGAATGTCGTAAAATACTGCATCCGAGATGTTATCCTGCCTTAAGTTAAGATATATAACGCTGTAGACGTATATAATGTCCCATCCGAGACGTACGGGACGACATGAACGGGACTCTGTAAAACATTACCAGCGAGGGGCTAGATGGGATAGGTTAGGTTATGTTACGTTACAGATGTATACAATGTTCCCACCGAGAAGTAGGGGCCGATACTCCAAGAATGTTGTAAAATACTACATCCGAGATGTTAGCCTGCCTTACGTTAGGATATATATCGCTGTAGACGTATATAACATCCCAACCGAGATGTACGGGACGACACGAACGGGATTCTGTAAAACATTGCCAACGAGGGGCTAGATGGGATAGGTTAGGTTATGTTACGTTACAGACGTATATAATGTTCCCACTGAGAAGTAGGGGCTGATACGCCAGGAATGTCGTAAAATACTGCATCCGAGATGTTAGCCTGCCTTAAGTTAAGATATATAACGCTGTAGACGGATATAATGTCCCATCCGAGACGTACGGGACGACATGAACGGGACTCTGTAAAACATTACCAGCGAGGGGCTAGATGTGTTAGGTTAGGTTATGTTACCTTATAGACCTATATAATGTTCCCACCGAGAAGTATGGGCCGATACGGCAGGAATGTTGTAAAATACTGCAACCGAGATGTTAGCCTGCCTTAGGTTAGGATATATAACGCTGTAGAAGTTTATAATGTCCCATCCGAGACGTACGGGACGACAGGAACGGGATTCTGTAAATCATTACCAGCGAGGGGCTAGATGGGTTAGATTAGGTTGTGATACGTTATAAACGTTTATAATGTTCCCACCGAGAAGTAGGGGCCGATATGCCAGGAATGTTGTAAAATAATATATCCGAGAAGTTAGCCTGCCTTAGGTTAGGATATATATCGCTGTAGACGTATATAATATCCCAACCGAGATGTACGGGACGACACGAATGGGATTCTGTAAAACATTGCCAACGAGGGGCTAGGTGGGATAGGTTAGGTTATGTTACGTTACAGACGTATATAATGTTCGCACCGAGGAGTAGGGGCCGATACTCCAAGAATGTTGTAAAATACTACATCCGAGATGTTAGCCTGCCTTACGTTAGGATATATATGGCTGTAGACGTATATAACATCCCAACCGAGATGTACGGGACGACAGGAACGGGATTCTGTAAAACATTACCAGCGAGGGGCTAGATGGGTTAGGTTAGGTTATGTTATGTTATAGACGTGTATAACGTTCCCACAGAGAAGTAGAGCCGATACGCCAGGAATGTTGTAAAATACTGCATCCGAGATGTTAGCCTGCCTTACGTTAGGATATATATCGCTGTAGACGAATATAACATCCCAACCGAGATGTACGGGACGACAGGAACGGGATTCTGTAAAACATTACCAGCGAGGGGCTAGATGGGTTAGGTTAAGTTATGTTACCTTATAGACCTGTATAATGTTCCCACCGAGAAGTAGAGCCGATACGCCAGGAATGTTGTAAAATACTGCATCCGAGATGTTAGCCTGCCTTAGGTTAAGATATATAACGCTATAGACGTATATAATATCCCAACCGAGATGTACGGGACGACACGAACGGGATTCTGTAAAATATTACCAGCGAGGGGCTAGATGGGTTAGGTTAGGTTATGTTACGTTATAGACGTGTATAATGTTCCCACCGAGAAGTACGGGCCGATACGCCAGGAATGTTGTAAAATACTGCATCCGAGATGTTAGCCTGCCTTAGGTTAGGATATATATCGCTGTAGACGTATATAACATCCCAACCGAGATGTACGGGACGACAGGAACGGGATTCTGTAAAAAATTACCAGCGAGGGGCTAGATGGGTTAGGTTAGGTTATGTTACGTTATAGACGTGTATAATGTTCCCACCGAGAAGTAGAGCCGATACGCCAGGAATGTTGTAAAATACTACATCCGAGATGTTAGCCTGCCTTACGTTAGGAAATATAACGCTGTAGACGTATATAATGTCCCATCCGAGACGTACGGGACGACACGAACGGGATTCTGTAAAACATTACCAGCGAGGGGCTAGATGTGTTAGGTTAGGTTATGTTACGTTATAGACCTATATAATGTTCCCACGGTGAAGTAGGGCCCGATACTCCAAGATTGTTGTAAAATACTACATCCGAGATGTTAGCCTGCCTTACGTTAGGATATATATCGCTGTAGACGTATATAACATCCCAACCGAGATGTACGGGACGACAGGAACGGGATTCTGTAAAACATTACCAGCGAGGGGCTAGATGGGTTAGGTTAGGTTATGTTACGTTATAGACGTGTATAACGTTCCCACAGAGAAGTAGAGCCGATACGCCAGGAATGTTGTAAAATACTGCATCCGAGATGTTAGCCTGCCTTACGTTAGGATATATATCGCTGTAGACGAATATAACATCCCAACCGAGATGTACGGGACGACAGGAACGGGATTCTGTAAAACATTACCAGCGAGGGGCTAGATGGGTTAGGTTAAGTTATGTTACCTTATAGACGTGTATAATGTTCCCACCGAGAAGTAGAGCCGATACGCCAGGAATGTTGTAAAATACTACATCCGAGATGTTAGCCTGCCTTAGGTTAAGATATATAACGCTATAGACGTATATAATATCCCAACCGAGATGTACGGGACGACACGAACGGGATTCTGTAAAATATTACCAGCGAGGGGCTAGATGGGTTAGATTAGGTTATGTTACGTTATAGACGTATATAATGTTCCCACCGAGAAGTAGGGGCCGATACTCCAAGAATGTTGTAAAATACTACATCCGACATGTTAGGCTGCCTTACGTTAGGATATATATCGC
The DNA here is from genome assembly GCA_963969225.1 of Xylocopa violacea. Lineage (NCBI taxonomy): Eukaryota > Metazoa > Arthropoda > Insecta > Hymenoptera > Apidae > Xylocopa > Xylocopa violacea. The sequence goes on from CAXAJV010000807.1 coordinate 1,540,060, forward strand.
TGTAGACGTATATATCATCCCAACCGAGAAGTACGGGACGACATAAACGGGATTCTGTAAAACATTACCAGCGAGGGGCTAGATGTGTTAGGTTAGATTATATTACGTTATAGACGTATATAATGTTCCCACCGAGAAGTAGAGGCTGATACGCCAGGAATGTCGTAAAATACTGCATCCGAGATGTTAGCCTGCCTTAAGTTAAGATATATAACGCTGTAGACGGATATAATGTCCCATCCGAGACGTACGGGACGACATGAACGGGACTCTGTAAAACATTACCAGCGAGGGGCTAGATGTGTTAGGTTAGGTTATGTTACCTTATAGACCTATATAATGTTCCCACCGAGAAGTATGGGCCGATACGGCAGGAATGTTGTAAAATACTGCAACCGAGATGTTAGCCTGCCTTAGGTTAGGATATATAACGCTGTAGAAGTTTATAATGTCCCATCCGAGACGTACGGGACGACAGGAACGGGATTCTGTAAATCATTACCAGCGAGGGGCTAGATGGGTTAGATTAGGTTGTGATACGTTATAAACGTTTATAATGTTCCCACCGAGAAGTAGGGGCCGATATGCCAGGAATGTTGTAAAATAATATATCCGAGAAGTTAGCCTGCCTTAGGTTAGGATATATATCGCTGTAGACGTATATAATATCCCAACCGAGATGTACGGGACGACACGAATGGGATTCTGTAAATCATTGCCAACGAGGGGCTAGGTGGGATAGGTTAGGTTATGTTACGTTACAGACGTATATAATGTTCGCACCGAGGAGTAGGGGCCGATACTCCAAGAATGTTGTAAAATACTACATCCGAGATGTTAGCCTGCCTTACGTTAGGATATATATGGCTGTAGACGTATATAACATCCCAACCGAGATGTACGGGACGACAGGAACGGGATTCTGTAAAACATTACCAGCGAGGGGCTAGATGGGTTAGGTTAGGTTATGTTATGTTATAGACGTGTATAACGTTCCCACAGAGAAGTAGAGCCGATACGCCAGGAATGTTGTAAAATACTGCATCCGAGATGTTAGCCTGCCTTACGTTAGGATATATATCGCTGTAGACGAATATAACATCCCAACCGAGATGTACGGGACGACAGGAACGGGATTCTGTAAAACATTACCAGCGAGGGGCTAGATGGGTTAGGTTAAGTTATGTTACCTTATAGACCTGTATAATGTTCCCACCGAGAAGTAGAGCCGATACGCCAGGAATGTTGTAAAATACTGCATCCGAGATGTTAGCCTGCCTTAGGTTAAGATATATAACGCTATAGACGTATATAATATCCCAACCGAGATGTACGGGACGACACGAACGGGATTCTGTAAAATATTACCAGCGAGGGGCTAGATGGGTTAGGTTAAGTTATGTTACCTTATAGACGTGTATAATGTTCCCACCGAGAAGTAGAGCCGATACGCCAGGAATGTTGTAAAATACTACATCCGAGATGTTAGCCTGCCTTAGGTTAAGATATATAACGCTATAGACGTATATAATATCCCAACCGAGATGTACGGGACGACACGAACGGGATTCTGTAAAATATTACCAGCGAGGGGCTAGATGGGTTAGATTAGGTTATGTTACGTTATAGACGTATATAATGTTCCCACCGAGAAGTAGGGGCCGATACTCCAAGAATGTTGTAAAATACTACATCCGACATGTTAGGCTGCCTTACGTTAGGATATATATCGCTGTAGACGTATATATCATCCCAACCGAGAAGTACGGGACGACATAAACGGGATTCTGTAAAACATTACCAGCGAGGGGCTAGATGTGTTAGGTTAGATTATATTACGTTATAGACGTATATAATGTTCCCACCGAGAAGTAGAGGCTGATACGCCAGGAATGTCGTAAAATACTGCATCCGAGATGTTAGCCTGCCTTAAGTTAAGATATATAACGCTGTAGACGGATATAATGTCCCATCCGAGACGTACGGGACGACATGAACGGGACTCTGTAAAACATTACCAGCGAGGGGCTAGATGTGTTAGGTTAGGTTATGTTACCTTATAGACCTATATAATGTTCCCACCGAGAAGTATGGGCCGATACGGCAGGAATGTTGTAAAATACTGCAACCGAGATGTTAGCCTGCCTTAGGTTAGGATATATAACGCTGTAGAAGTTTATAATGTCCCATCCGACACGTACGGGACGACAGGAACGGGATTCTGTAAATCATTACCAGCGAGGGGCTAGATGGGTTAGATTAGGTTGTGATACGTTATAAACGTTTATAATGTTCCCACCGAGAAGTAGGGGCCGATATGCCAGGAATGTTGTAAAATAATATATCCGAGAAGTTAGCCTGCCTTAGGTTAGGATATATATCGCTGTAGACGTATATAATATCCCAACCGAGATGTACGGGACGACACGAATGGGATTCTGTAAAACATTGCCAACGAGGGGCTAGGTGGGATAGGTTAGGTTATGTTACGTTACAGACGTATATAATGTTCGCACCGAGGAGTAGGGGCCGATACTCCAAGAATGTTGTAAAATACTACATCCGAGATGTTAGCCTGCCTTACGTTAGGATATATATGGCTGTAGACGTATATAACATCCCAACCGAGATGTACGGGACGACAGGAACGGGATTCTGTAAAACATTACCAGCGAGGGGCTAGATGGGTTAGGTTAGGTTATGTTATGTTATAGACGTGTATAACGTTCCCACAGAGAAGTAGAGCCGATACGCCAGGAATGTTGTAAAATACTGCATCCGAGATGTTAGCCTGCCTTACGTTAGGATATATATCGCTGTAGACGAATATAACATCCCAACCGAGATGTACGGGACGACAGGAACGGGATTCTGTAAAACATTACCAGCGAGGGGCTAGATGGGTTAGGTTAAGTTATGTTACCTTATAGACCTGTATAATGTTCCCACCGAGAAGTAGAGCCGATACGCCAGGAATGTTGTAAAATACTGCATCCGAGATGTTAGCCTGCCTTAGGTTAAGATATATAACGCTATAGACGTATATAATATCCCAACCGAGATGTACGGGACGACACGAACGGGATTCTGTAAAATATTACCAGCGAGGGGCTAGATGGGTTAGGTTAGGTTATGTTACGTTATAGACGTGTATAATGTTCCCACCGAGAAGTAGAGCCGATACGCCAGGAATGTTGTAAAATACTACATCCGAGATGTTAGCCTGCCTTACGTTAGGAAATATAACGCTGTAGACGTATATAATGTCCCATCCGAGACGTACGGGACGACACGAACGGGATTCTGTAAAACATTACCAGCGAGGGGCTAGATGTGTTAGGTTAGGTTATGTTACGTTATAGACCTATATAATGTTCCCACGGTGAAGTAGGGCCCGATACTCCAAGATTGTTGTAAAATACTACATCCGAGATGTTAGCCTGCCTTACGTTAGGATATATATCGCTGTAGACGTATATAACATTCCAACCGAGATGTACGGGACGACAGGAACGGGATTCTGTAAAACATTACCAGCGAGGGGCTAGATGGGTTAGGTTAGGTTATGTTACGTTATAGACGTGTATAACGTTCCCACAGAGAAGTAGAGCCGATACGCCAGGAATGTTGTAAAATACTGCATCCGAGATGTTAGCCTGCCTTACGTTAGGATATATATCGCTGTAGACGAATATAACATCCCAACCGAGATGTACGGGACGACAGGAACGGGATTCTGTAAAACATTACCAGCGAGGGGCTAGATGGGTTAGGTTAAGTTATGTTACCTTATAGACGTGTATAATGTTCCCACCGAGAAGTAGAGCCGATACGCCAGGAATGTTGTAAAATACTACATCCGAGATGTTAGCCTGCCTTAGGTTAAGATATATAACGCTATAGACGTATATAATATCCCAACCGAGATGTACGGGACGACACGAACGGGATTCTGTAAAATATTACCAGCGAGGGGCTAGATGGGTTAGATTAGGTTATGTTACGTTATAGACGTATATAATGTTCCCACCGAGAAGTAGGGGCCGATACTCCAAGAATGTTGTAAAATACTACATCCGACATGTTAGGCTGCCTTACGTTAGGATATATATCGCTGTAGACGTATATATCATCCCAACCGAGAAGTACGGGACGACATAAACGGGATTCTGTAAAACATTACCAGCGAGGGGCTAGATGTGTTAGGTTAGATTATATTACGTTATAGACGTATATAATGTTCCCACCGAGAAGTAGAGGCTGATCCTACAGGAATGTTGTAAAATACTATATCCGAGAAGTTAGCCTGCCTTAGGTTAGGATATGTATCGCTGTAGACGTATATAATATCCCAACCGAGATGTACGGGACGAAACGAACGGGATTCTGTAAAACATTGCCAAAGAGGGGCTAGATGGGATAGGTTAGGTTATGTTACGTTACAGATGTATACAATGTTCCCACCGAGAAGTAGGGGCCGATACTCCAAGAATGTTGTAAAATACTACATCCGAGATGTTAGCCTGCCTTACGTTAGGATATATATCGCTGTAGACGTATATAACATCCCAACCGAGATGTACGGGACGACAGGAACGGGATTCTGTAAAACATTGCCAGCGAGGGGCTAGATGGGTTAGGTTAGGTTATGTTACGTTATAGACGTGTATAATATTCCCACCGAGAAGCAGAGCCGATACGCCAGGAATGTTGTAAAATACTGCATCCGAGATGTTAGCCTGCCTTAGGTTAAGATATATAACGCTATAGACGTATATAATATCCCAACCGAGATGTACGGGACGACACGAACGGGATTCTGTAAAATATTACCAGCGAGGGGCTAGATGGGTTAGATTAGGTTATGTTACGTTATAGACGTATATAATGTTCCCACCGAGAAGTAGGGGCCGATACTCCAAGAATGTTGTAAAATACTACATCAGACATGTTAGGCTGCCTTACGTTAGGATATATATCGCTGTAGACGTATATAACATCCCAACCGAGATGTACGGGACGACACGAACGGGATTCTGTAAAACATTGCCAACGAGGGGCTAGATGGGATAGGTTAGGTTATGTTACCTTATAGACCTATATAATGTTCCCACCGAGAAGTATGGGCCGATACGGCAGGAATGTTGTAAAATACTGCAACCGAGATGTTAGCCTGCCTTAGGTTAGGATATATAACGCTGTAGAAGTTTATAATGTCCCATCCGAGACGTACGGGACGACAGGAACGGGATTCTGTAAATCATTACCAGCGAGGGGCTAGATGGGTTAGATTAGGTTGTGATACGTTATAAACGTTTATAATGTTCCCACCGAGAAGTAGGGGCCGATATGCCAGGAATGTTGTAAACTAATATATCCGAGAAGTTAGCCTGCCTTAGGTTAGGATATATATCGCTGTAGACGTATATAATATCCCAACCGAGATGTACGGGACGACACGAATGGGATTCTGTAAAACATTGCCAACGAGGGGCTAGGTGGGATAGGTTAGGTTATGTTACGTTACAGACGTATATAATGTTCCCACCGAGGAGTAGGGGCCGATACTCCAAGAATGTTGTAAAATACTACATCCGAGATGTTAGCCTGCCTTACGTTAGGATATATATGGCTGTAGACGTATATAACATCCCAACCGAGATGTACGGGACGACAGGAACGGGATTCTGTAAAACATTACCAGCGAGGGGCTAGATGGGTTAGGTTAGGTTATGTTACGTTATAGACGTGTATAACGTTCCCACAGAGAAGTAGAGCCGATACGCCAGGAATGTTGTAAAATACTGCATCCGAGATGTTAGCCTGCCTTACGTTAGGATATATATCGCTGTAGACGAATATAACATCCCAACCGAGATGTACGGGACGACAGGAACGGGATTCTGTAAAACATTACCAGCGAGGGGCTAGATGGGTTAGGTTAAGTTATGTTACCTTATAGACGTGTATAATGTTCCCACCGAGAAGTAGAGCCGATACGCCAGGAATGTTGTAAAATACTGCATCCGAGATGTTAGCCTGCCTTAGGTTAAGATATATAACGCTATAGACGTATATAATATCCCAACCGAGATGTACGGGACGACACGAACGGGATTCTGTAAAATATTACCAGCGAGGGGCTAGATGGGTTAGATTAGGTTATGTTACGTTATAGACGTATATAATGTTCCCACCGAGAAGTAGGGGCCGATACTCCAAGAATGTTGTAAAATACTACATCCGACATGTTAGGCTGCCTTACGTTAGGATATATATCGCTGTAGACGTATATATCATCCCAACCGAGAAGTACGGGACGACATAAACGGGATTCTGTAAAACATTACCAGCGAGGGGCTAGATGTGTTAGGTTAGATTATATTACGTTATAGACGTATATAATGTTCCCACCGAGGAGTAGGGGCCGATACTCCAAGAATGTTGTAAAATACTACATCCGAGATGTTAGCC